>OX465290.1:137732132-139027132 GCA_949987695.1 Merzomyia westermanni
CATAAGGGTGTGACACAGGCCAAGGCATTTGTTGCACTTGACCGAGTTCGCGTTCCTCTTCGGCAACAGGTAGAGCTTAAGGAGTTTGCCGACTCTGCGTGGATGAGTAAGAGGGCCTGTCGATCAAACGGCCCAAAAATATAGTGCCGGATCTCATCATAGTGCTTACGAAGATGACTCTTTATTCTCCTGGGAGGCGGATTTTCGAATGCTGCGGTTTATAGCAGTTGAACAGGAATTGCCTAGTCAACATTCCGCTATGCTCTTTAACGCCAAGCATTAATGTCTCGATATGAAGATGGTGGTCAGGTGATATAAGGGGGCATCCCGTGGCAGTTATCCTCATCCAGTGTGCGTCTGCTAGACCCGGCGAGCATATAGGCGTCGCGTAGCTCAGAACCGGCAGGCCAATTGCCTTGTACGTTGCCAGTAACGTTTATTTATCTTTTTCCCAAGTACTGCCAGCTACCGACTTAAGGATTTTGTTACGGCTTTGCACTTAAGTGGCAATTGCGGCTACATGAGCACCGTAGTTCAACATGTTATCAAACGTGACCCCTAAGATTTTGGGGTGTGTGACATACGGAAGCTTAATGCCGTCGACGTAGACGTCTAATTCCATGTTCACCTGCGCTGTCCACGTCGTAAATAAGATGGCCGAGGACTTGGTGTGTGACAACGTCAGATTTCGACAGGGATGTAAGGTAAGAGTTTATTCTTGTGCACATCTCGTGTATGGAGGGGCGCGTCGCCAGCGTGCGTGCGTTTACTTGAATTTATAGTGATCGAACCCAGGGTTAATAATCGAATCAGCATCGACTTCGTTACAATATGATTCGATAAATAATGTTTGGACTAATTTCTAAAAATGTTTTCTTATAGCCTCCACGGCATATATAATTATCGTTTTTGTCCACATTTCTAAATTTATGACAGATCTGCTGTTATTGATATATCATAAGCTAATGTTTTTCAAAGAACCAATGAATTAAAGTCTGGATATGGATATGCTGCAAGATCTAACTGATGATTGGGGGCTGTGTAAATGTGGGGAAATCACAACATTGTTGTCAATAGGGAGAAAGGAATTCTTTCTAAGTTGTGAATTGTGCGACTATAGAATACAAAATCTAGACCTGTTCATAAAACATGTATATCAGTGTCATCTACAAGAGTTTACTCAAGCAAACTCGAGGCCTGCATCCACCGAGTTCTTCGCTCAGAATTTCGACGAGGAAATCAGATGCGACGTGGATGACGAGGTATTTTGGAATCAACATATTTGACTAAAAATCTTTCTGAACATTTTCTGTACTTATAGGAAGTGGACAACAAAGATTTTGCTATGAAAGGATTTGAAAGAGTTGTAATAGACATGGATGAAAGCGGAATGGAAAATTCTGTAGAGTTTAAAATTGGGGTTGAACCAATTTCAGGGGAATACACAGTAACGGAATACGACGAAGAAGTAAGTATTCTAACTTGACAAATTTGAGTACATACGGTCATTTTAGATACCAGTGCAGGTTTTGTTTCTTAATGCTTAACAGTTGTGGCTATTTACATAAAAAGGGTATTTAAAAGAGGCTAATGAAAAAGTGTGGAATAAGTAGATACTTTTAACCCATATAATTCTTCGAACAGATCTTCGTTGTGCTTGTTATCGTTAACAGTGCTTCGCCGTGCCTTGTGGATACGACCACGCAGACATTTCATCAAGCTCTTCTAAATTAAATCCAACGAAACAGTCGTTTCCACAGCGTTGTGCCAGAGTGATATTGATGATCGAAGAGTGGGTACAATTGAACAGTTAAAAAATGGTGGGTGGACTCTGTCCTAGTTCGATGCAACCCTGTCTAACTCAACAATTTCCCCCTAATAATGTCATCCTCCGAGAAGTCCTTGGCAGTTGGGATGCTCAATACTATCTTGTTCTGGACGAATGTTGAACCCAACCCGGGACCAAGAGACTGGATCTGCTGTGTTTGATGTTAGAAGATGTATGTCAAACGTTCACACTCCTTTCAATGTTCAAAATATCAAAGATGGCTGCACAAAACAAGTTTCTCCGGGCTTAATCCCTCCACACATATCTGCTAGTCTCTTGAAAACTTTAGTGGCGCTGGCTCTTCACCCCCTAGCACGTCCCGTGGCCAACATCTATCCAGTATCGCACCACCACATGCTCCAGATACAGTCTCATCGACATTAATACTGCCCAGCAAGTCATGTGCAATTCCAGATTCCGCTTGTTATTGTTGTTTTTAACGGCAAAAACACTCCTCGAAGGTTTTGGGGAGTGTTTTCGGAAGTGACCGTCTTGCGGGTTGGGGTTAAGAATATGCCCGAGGTAGGCATACCGGTCGTAAGAGGCGACTAATATGTTGTTGTTGTTGTTGTTGTAGCGACTACTTAACCTGCCTTAGTATCACCCCTCATGCTCACAGCCACTTTCTACGTAGCACCTCTGTTTTAGATGTGAGCAATGCTGAGCCACAGCCGACCCCCCTCCCACTTTCAACTTCCCCTTCTTCTTCCACCACTAGCACAAATGTCAGTCAAAGCCACCAGCTTCTGGTCCCTTACACCATGTGCACTGTTTGTCGGTTGAGATTATATACACCTGCGACATCAGTCAAATGCAATTTCTGCCATGGCCTATGTCACCTGCTTATATGTTCTCAACTTGGTAACAGGAACTTATGGACTGATACGTACGTTGCGCCATGTTGTCGAGCTACGCAACCTACAACGTCGACCGATTCGCCACCTTCCGGTGGTTCGTATCCCTCGTCTTCTAGGGTGCGCCGCAGTGCGCGACCCAGCTGGCTTCCACCGAGGCATACGCACCAGTCCTTGACTCCCAGTGTGAATATTTCTCCCCCTTCGCACTTTTGTGTCCTACAGTTAAACTGCAATGGTTTGACCGGCTAGGTTGGTGAAATAGTGGGTTTCATGAGGCGACAAAACATCAAGATCGCTGCTATTCAGGGAACAAAGTTGAACGCCCGATCAGATCTTCGGACTTGTGACGGCTACAACATCCACCGGCGTGACCGAGAGAGAGGACTTGGGGGCGGACTTGCCTTCATCACTCATCAATCTGTGCAATATCACCTATTTGAGCTTAACGTCGACCCGAGGGACAACTTCCTAGAACGTCAAGGTATGGTTGTCCGGACAGGCGATGTCGATCTAGAAATTATTAACATTTATATACCTCCTCCCACCTGCTGTCCGAGGGATTACCTCCCTGGCATCAGTGCGTTACTCAGAGGCGATAATCGTGTAATCCTCGGAGACTTCAACGCACACCACGATCTGTGGCATTCTAGCTTTCAGGTTGATGGTAGGGGACAGGAATTAGCTGAACAAATTGACGATTCTACGTTTTGCACTGCGTTGAATGGCGACCAATGCTATCTCTTGCATCGGATCATTTACCGATAGTCCTCTCAATCGATCGCCCCAATGACTTAGTTGCTTCTGAGAATCGCACTTTCACTAATTTCAGTAAAGCTGATTGGGTTGGTTTTCTTAACTTCACTGAGAGCACCTTTGCTGCTCTTCCCATCCCGTCTTATGTACGAGAAGGGGGAAAAGCGTTACGCATGGTCATAGCTTCAGCCTCCAATCAATAAATTCCGTCAAATAGAATTAAGGAGATACGTCCGTATTTCCCCACAGAGGCAGCGGCCCTGGCCAATGAACGTGACCAAGTGCGGCGCTTGGACCCTACGGATCCTCAAATTCAAGATCTCAATGCGGAAATCAGACGGCTGGTTGATCAACACAAACGCGCCAAATGGGAGGAGCACGTAAGGTCCTGCAACCTCTCTGCTAGTGTTGGCAAATTATGGTCCACTGTTAAATCCTTGTCAAATCCGACCAAACCTAACGAAAAAATATCCATCACCTTTGGTGATAAGGTACAGTCGAAACTAAAGAGATGCGCGAGCGCTTTCTGCCGGCAATTTGTACTGCATCCTCCGATTGACAAGGAAATCAGAAGTGCCATCAGGGAAGCGCACAAGCGTAAAAACAGCCAAGCGCCCATTGCCATCACCACCACGGAGGTTCGGGAGGCCATACGGGGGTCCAAAAACTCCAAATCTATTGGCCCAGACGGTATATCCATGCTGATGCTAAAACATCTAGGAGAAGAGGGAGTAAGGTACCTAACAGCTGTCTTCAATCTGTCTATGACCACCTTTGTCATTCCTGAAAGATGGAAACAGGCAAAGGTGGTGCCACTACTAAAGCCCGGAAGCTGGCCAACGAGGGGGTGTTTTATCGACCGATATCACTCCTCTCGCCAGTAGTGAAGACCTTGGAGACGGTTGTTGTTGTTGTGGTAACGACAAAAACACTCTCCGAAGGTTTTGGGGGGTGTTGTCGAATTAACAGTCCTTGGCCGGATTTGAACCCGGTACGCTCCGGTACTCCCTTGCGGTACTGCCCGACTGTCTTGGTAGCGATTTGGTGTGACCGGTGGAACCTTTTAGGTCATGCCAGCCCTCCTTCCTTAAGGAAGGAGAAAATGGGTAATGGGAGGTGAGACGCATCATATCCGTAGATCAACCATCGTGTTGCACGTCATTACCTTTGTGCATTTTAGTCGCCTCTTACGACCGGTATGCCTACCTCGGGCATATTTTAATCCCCTAACCCGCAGGGACAACCTTGGAGACGGTCTTGCTCCCTTATACACCGCTAACTTGCGACTAGCTGAACATCAGCATGGGTTCCGTAAAATGCATAGCACTACCGGTAAACGCCATCACCACTAAGATATGTGTCGGTATCAACCAACATCGTCCAAATGACAGGACCGTGCTAGTTACGCTTGACCTGTCGAAAGCCTTGTTGTTGTTGTTGTAACGACAAAAACACTCCCCGAAGGTTTTGGGGGGTGCTGTTGAACTGACAGTCCTTGGCCGGACTTGAGCCCGGTACGCTCCGGTATTCCCTTGCGGTACTGTCCGACTGTCGTGGTAGCGATTTATGACCAGTGGAACCTTCTAGGTCATGTCACCCCTGTTTCCGTAAGGCAGGAGAGATGGGTAATGAGAGGTGAGAGGCATCATATCCGTAGATCAACCATCGAGTTGCACGTCATTACCTTTGTGCATATTAGTCGCCTCTTACAACCCGTGTGCCTACCTCGGGCATATTCTAAACCCCTAACCCGCAGGGGGATGTCGAAGCCTGCATGCGCAACTTATTAACGACCTGGAGGATCCCACTCTCCCCCCCTGTCTAAAGCGTTGGACCGCCAACTATCTGAGTGGCCGGCAGTCATCGGTTGAATTTAGAGGCGAAATATCAAAACCACGTATAATTAAACAAGGGGTTCCACAGGATGGTGTCCTATCCCCGCTTTTGTTTAATTACTACATATCGAGGCTCCCTTCCCCACCAGAGGGTTTCTCGACCGTCTCCTACGCCGATGACTGCACGATCCTGGGGACGGGCCCCTCTGTAGATGAGCTCTGCTCGAGAGTTAACTCATGCCTCCCATCCGTGTCCGGTTTTTCGCTGGACGAAATCTGACACTGTCACCGACCAAGTCCTCGGCCACCTTATTTACGACGTGGACAGCGCAGGTGAACATGGAATTAGACGTCTACGTCGACGGCATTAAGCTTCCGACTGTCACACACCCCAAAATCTTAAGGGTCACGTCTGATAACATGTTGAACTACGGTGCTCATGTAGCCGCAATTGCCACCAAAGTACAAAGCCGTAACAAAATCCTTAAGTCAGTAGCTGGCAGTACTAGGGAAAAAGATAAATAAACGTTACTAGCAACATACAAGGCAATTGGCCTGCCGGTTCTGAGCTACGCAACGCCTATATGGTCGCCGGGGCTAGCTGACACACACTGGAGGAGGTTGCAGGCCTGCCAAAACACCGCACTCATAACTGCCACGAGGTGCCTCCTTATGTCTCATGTGAGGCTAAAATGCTCGGTGTGAAAGAGCATAGCAAGATGTTGATCAGGCAATTCCTGTTCAACTGCCTTAAACCGCAGCACCCAAACGGGAACCTGCTTAACGAAAATCCGCCTCCCAGGAGAATAAGGAGTCACCTCCGCAAGCACCATGATGAGATCCGGCATCACCGTTTGATCCAAAGGTGCACCGGCGGGCCCCCAATCGCATCCACACTAAGTCGGTAAACTTCTGTGTCAGCTCTCGTCCGCGGAATGCAGTCCTACAGGCACAAGCTCCACCTGTTGCCGATGAGGAACGCGAAATGCCTAGGGAGACAAGAACCCATTCCCACAACAGCCGGTTCTATCGCACCGGAATGACCCGGGTTTTTTCACCCGGCCAAGGGCTGTTATTTCAGTGTAACCCTGTCCAATCTGGGGCAGGGCGAAGCACTGTTAACAACAACAACAACAAGAACCATGCTGGCCCAACTTCGTTCTGGATACTGTAACAAACTAAAGTCTTACCTATCCAGCCTGAACCCTGACATGCCAAATGTCTGCCCGGCATGCGGCATTTCTCCCCATGATACTACCCTACTAGACAGGTACCAGTTAAATGGTAAGTCAGATAACCTCTCGGCCTGACTTCCGTTTGCGTTATTTTTGCTTATTTTTCTCAATTAGTTTCTGAAGAGCAGTGTGCCAAATCTAACCATGTGTTTGCTGTCCGTGTGTACACGTACAGTATACGGCATCCCTTTCTAGTGCATGTAAAACCACATATATCTGCTCTCTTCACTCTCATTATCCATAATGAAAAGCTGGGTTAGCGCTAACAGTCAGGTATAATGCAAACGCACGCCACCACTAATGGTTATGAGTATGGCAAACATGCGCCAGTCCTAATGGTTATGAATCATGGAAACTTCATATATACCCTACTAGACAGGTACTAGTTAAATGGTTGGTCAGATAACCCCTCGGCCTGACTTGCGTTTGCGTTATTTTTGCTTATTTTTCTCAATTAGTTTCTGAAGAGCAGTGTGCCAAATCTAACCATGTGTTTGCTGTCCGTGTGCACACGTACAGTATACGGCATCCCTTTCTTGCGCATGTAAAACCACATCTGTCTGCACTCTTCACTCTCATTATCCGTAATGAAAAGTTGGGTTAGCGCTAACAGTCAGGTATAATGCAAACGCACGCAATCGCTAATGGTTATGAGTACGGCAAACATGCGCCAGGCCTAATGGTTATGAATAATGGAAACTTCATATATAGCTAACAATGAAAATACAATTGGGTTTATTATTAGATTTGGTTTTTAATGTTTAATATAATTTAAAATTACACAATTTTCACGTTCACAACAGTCAATTAGATCTATAAATACATATTTATACCACTAAACATTTACAAAATATAATTTCACTCCATTTGCCGCAAGTTGAAAATTCCTTTGCTCGTCCACCTGAAAATATGAAAATTTTTGTGCATAAAAATATAAACCAGGACTTTACTTGTTTAATAACAATAATAAGCACTATATACTTGCCTTATCTAGACGTATTACTTGCAATTTCTTTGCAAAACTCCTTATCAAATATTTTATACATTTTTTTACGATGCACTAACATTTCGCTCACAATACCAAAGAAGATACACAAAGAAAAAAAAACTTGACAGAAGGCTTTGTGTGTGTTAGTAATTTACAATTTTCGCTTGCATGTATTAGTGAGTGTGGTTAGGTCCGTCTAGTAGGGTAGCTAACAATTAAAAGACAATTCGTTTTATTATTAGATTTAGTTATTAATGTTTAATATTATTTAAAATTACACAATTTACACGTTCACAATAGTCAGTGAGATCTATATTTATACCACTAAACATTTACAAAATATAATTTTACTCCATTTGCTTCAAATTTAAAATTCCTTTGCTAGAGCATCTGAAAGTAAAAAATTTTGGGTGCATAAATATTTAAACCAGGACTTGAATTGTGTAACAACAATAATTAGCACTATATACTTGCCTTATCTGGGCGTATTAGTTGCAATTTCACTGCAAAACTTCTTGTTAAACATTTTATAAATTTTTTAAAGACGCACTAACATTTCGTTCACAATATCAAAGAAAAAGATGCACAAAGAAAAAGAAAAACTTGACAGAAGGCTTTGTGTGTGTTAGTAATTTAGGAATTTCGCTTGCATGTATAGTGAGTGTGGTTAGGCCCGTTGTTGTTGTTGTTGTTGTTAACAGTGCTTCGCCCTGTCCTAGATTGGACAGGGTTACACTGAAATAACAGCCCTTGGCCGGGTGAAAAAACCCGGGTCATTCCGGTGCGATAGAACCGGCTGTTGTGGGAATGTGGTTAGGCCCGTCTAGTAGGGTAATCATCTGTTCATCTGCTCAAACGAGCCTACTCTTCTAACAGCAATTTCACTCTTGTCCATTCCTGTTGAAGCCGCGAGGTTTCTGGGACTTCCGTTAGAAGAGCTTGATGACAGTGTTGGATGAGAGGTGATACTTTAGGCAGGTTAAGTAGTCGCTAGCACAACAACAAGGCATGTCACCCCTCCTTCCGTAAGGAAGGAGAGATGGGTAATGAGATCAATAATCGAGTTGCGTCGTCATTACGTTTGGGCATATTAGTCGCCTCTTTAGACCGGTATGCCTACCTGGGGCATATTTTAACCCCCAGCCCGCAGGTGTACAATGCTGTGTGTCCATATAAGAAGTGGGCAAAAATAGAGTAATGGGCGTATTCAAATAAAAATTGGTTTCTAACTTTATTACAGTACGGTGATTTCAAATATCAAATTTATTTTTACCTAGCTCTTGTATTTTTCATGGAAACTGAGATTGAAATTGCAAAATTTTGTATTATACAGAGTAGTTATTATTTATATAGGATAATTTGCTATCAACATTTAGGACTTCGAGGTTATATTCTAAAGCTTAATTCTTGAAAATGAGATCTTTTAGGTCTCTTCAACCCAAACGCTCTAGGAATGACAGTAATTTTTAATTTCGTCCTTTTTGACTGCAAAATTCACTCTAAAGTTATGATATCTTTTGACGTAAATGTCACACGCTTAAAAAAATAGATCCCTTAAAAGGTCATTGAATACTCTAAAAGGCAATGCATATTTGTTTTCCTTTTTTTATCAGTTACTTTGCACTTTGCATGTTGAAAAAGACTGATTCAAGAATTAATTGAATGTAACTCTGTTTATTGAATTAAGACATGTAACATGTACTTATTTTGACATGTAACCATCCAGACTAAAAAACTGCATCACATGTTGATCATAATAAATAATATTCGGTGACAAAACTTGCAAACTTGTAAAGTGTAAAACGCGATATTTTTATAACCATATACACCTCAAAACTCATAACAGAAGCGTTGAAGATTGAAAACAATCAACTGGCTTTATAAAACGAACTGAAAAGTATTAAAATAGACCTGCGTAAATTGGTATGCCATAATAGATCACTACTAGGCATATAATTTTCGGTTCCACCCGAACTTTGACTTCCTTACTTGTTTATAATTAAATCCATATTAATATTAGCAAGAAATACTACATTATCTTTAGATTTACTACTTGACGATTGACTAACACTGAACACTACAGTATTAAATTTGACGGTCGGTTTTACAATATTTTTATTGGCATTTGATGGAGAATACTGTCGTAGCTGTAATAAGTAGATATTTTTTTTGGAAAAAGTGCTTTATATCCTTAAAAAAAGTTTGTTTTAAAGAAAATGGCCAATTTTTTTATTCAAAATAATAAAAAAAAAGACATACTGTTATGGATGCTGGTAATAAATCAATTCATTTATTCATCAAAATACTAAAGACAATTATTACAATTAAATTTCAAGTCTGTCTCAATTCACGTGTAAGTAATAATGACAATCATCTGGCAAAACTCTAATTCTATATATGCATATGTCATCGTGAAAAGTTGTATTTACATCCAACACATACCTACTTATACCTGAGATTTTCTGCAACGAATTTTCGAGTGTAGCAAATGGCACGTATCAACCAGGAAACATAATATTCCTTAAAAAGCGCTTTGGAGTGGTCTTCTTAAACATTTTCTAATGAGAAATTAAGATAAGATATATTAAAGTGTATTTTTGGAAATTATTTTTTAAAGATTCCAACTAAAGGCACTTTAATACAAAAAAGTGTATATACCAAAATTTACTTGCTTTTTCTAAGAAACGTATTAGGTCAAACAAAAACTGAGACCAGATTCTCTATCTTGGTTGAATTACCTTTCTAACGATACTAAACAAATTGACATCCGTTACAACGATTTTTATGATTTTGCCCACTCATAAAGCACTGTGAGGCGGGGCCAACAAGTTTCGGTTTACGTGGGTGAGACTCAGAGACCATAAGAAGGATTTATATTGGAACGAATTTTCGTCATCCCTTGTCAATTTTGGTTTTGTAACAAACCGGATTCGGAAAAACACAAAACCAAATCAACCATAAGAAGGCATGCCGTGGCAGTTATGATGGCAGTGTTTTGGAGACCTCCAACTTTTTCCAGTTGGTGTCAGCAAGATTGAGCGGACATAAGGTCGCGGCGTAATCAACAACCAATCGGCCAATAGCCTTGTATGTAGCAAGAAACGTTTCTTTATCTTTCCCCCAAGTGCTGCCGGCAAGTGGCATGAGTCATGTCATCTGAGTCTCACAGGTTTGATCCGCGGAACCACAGGCGGACTCTTAATGACCTCCACACCGAATAGGTAGATACCTCCCTCAGATCTCGGCCTGTGAACTCCGTTGTCGCTCTGGTCCAACACTGTTAAAACTGTCAGTTTCCTTGGGCTTCAGTTAGAAGAATTTTTGGCATGGCTTAGCGTCGTTAGCAACAACAACAACCATACAGCTTATTTTATCTAATACGAAAATTGAAGAATTATTTTTTATGAAAAGTAAGGTCGCCTGCGTGTAATGTGGTTAGAATATGCCCGACAAGCATCGTAAGAGGTGAGTGCAAAACCATTTCGAACCCGGTATAAAATTTTATAAAAATTCTAAAAATGGTATTCTCACCGAACACAACTAATATCTCCTTTTCATATCTTTCGCAACCTTCTTGCGATGAGTATCATTGGAAGCAAATCGTACGATGTTTTATATGTATTACTTACTCCTCTGACACCGCAAAATATACAAACGTCTCACCCAACACTCGCTGGCTCTGAAAGTGATTCAGGAGCCAAATATTGGCCCATCCCCTATTTAAATAATATCCATGAATACCATCCACTTGCCGAAAATACACCTCCTTAGCTTTCACAATAACTTCGTGCAATATAAAATATCAAATTTGTCAGATGTAGGGGAATCACAGATTTACACATTTTAGATATTTCCCGGTTGCATTAGGTATGCTCGATGAACGCACTACGGTACTCTTGTGCAGGAAAGCACTAACTGTTCTAGACTTTTAGTGTACTCATTGGGCAGACCTACAGGGTGGCTAATGAAAGCCGCTACCAAAAAAAAATTAAATAACTTTTTTTCTATTTAATGAATCTGGTTAATTTTTTTTTTATTTTGCAGATTGACTTTTACATTTAACAAAAATGGATAACTGGGACACTGAAACAAGAATTTGGATTGTACGCCGCTATCACGCACTGGAGTCCGTAGTTTCGGTTCAAAGAGAGTATAGGCGCACGTTTGGCGGCAATCCTCCGAGCAGATGGACCATAATAAGACTTGTAAACAATTTTGCCGAGCATGGGACAGTCAACAGAAGACCTTACCATCGAAACCCTTCAGTTCGAACGGAGGAAACAATCGCTGATGTAGCTGCTGCCATACAAAACAATCCACGTGTTTCGACAAGAAGCTTATCTGCTCAAATGGGTGTAAGCAGACAGTCATTACAGTCAATTATGCACAAAGATTTGGACTTATTCCCATATAAAATTCAAATGGCCAACAAACTGAACGCTGCAGACTTGCCGATTCGCTTGGAATTTTGCCAGAAGATGCTTCAAATGGTGGAAGAGGATGGAAACATGTTGAACTGTCTTTTCATGTCTGACGAGGCCCATTTCGATTTAAACGGCAACATAAACAAACAAAATTGTCGAATATGGAGTGCTTCCAACCCACAGATACTCCATGAGACGGAATTGCATCCACTTCGTGTCACAGTGTGGTGTGCAGTTTCATCACGCTGCATTGTCGGGCCCTACTTCTTCGAAGAAAACGGTCACACCGTTACGGTTACTGGAGACCGTTACTTGAGCATGTTGAGAGAGTTTTTCTATCCAGAATTACGCCGAATGAGAATTTCTTTCAACTCTGTGTGGTTTCAGCAAGATGATGCAGCTCCTCATATAACCCAACCTGTTATGACAGAATTGCGACGAAAATTTCCCAATAAGCTGATATCCAGAAACTCCACATTCCGTTGGCCACCCAGGTCGCCTGACCTTACTGCACCTGACTTTTTCTTGTGGGGTTATTGCAAACAGGAAGTCTTCAAAGCAAAACCAACAAATTTGAATGAACTAAGGTAATCCATTCGAGAAACAATTGCGGCTATTCCTGTCTCAACTCTCCAAGCAGTAATGAACAACTTTTTGGTAAGATGCCGCACATGCATCGACGAGCAGGGGGGGCATTTAAATTCCATTATTTTTAAAACTAATTAAGCCATATTTAATAAAATTTAATGAGCTTTAACATGAATAAAAGAAAAATGAATTCCATACACTGAAAAAAAAATTATTTGAGTTTCTTAATGTAGCAAAATTCATCAGCCACCCTGTATTATGTGCATAGCCAAACCACTGTTGTCAGATTTAAAAGGATTTTTTTTTTAATTTGATATACATCAAGGTTTTTTCAGAAATAAATTTTCGATATATCGTGATATATAGCGCTTTATATATATCTGCCAACCCTGCTAGGATGGGATCTTGCATTTAGTACATTATAACTATGTTTGAACTAATTCTCTTTCACTATCAGGAAACACTTAATGATGCTGAGTTCTTGGAAGAAGATGCTGAATACAGTATAGAAAATAATGTGGAAAATTCATCAAAGTTAAATGAATTTCACGGCTTGAAGGAAGAAAAGCAAAACCTCATAGATGATGAGAGAAAATTTATACTTGAGTTCATAAAGCTTTACCGCGCTCTACCAGGCTTGTGGAATGTTAAAAACAAATACTACCATAATAAGGATATTAAAAGCGAGCAATATAATACCTTACTGAAAAAATATAGAGAAATGTACCCGTCTGCCGTATTGCGGGACGTTAAGAAAAAGATTAACGCTCTGCGAACAAATTATAATAGGGAAAGGCGCATGCTACAAACAACTAAGACTAAATCGAATCTATATTATTACAATGAAATAAGCTTCTTACAAGACAATGAATCACATTCCGAATCAAAAGCAGAAGGAGATGAGTCAGATCACTTGGAGGTAAGTTGAATCACCCCTGCAAGTTAGACGGTTAGAATATGTCCTAGGTATGCCTCTAAATAGAGGCGACTAAAATCCGCATAGACCCCGGCTGTGGGGGCTGGTGCAGCAGCGAAAATTACGGCTAAAGCATATTGTGTGGATTAAGGTGTTATATAGCATAATAAAAATTTGGAGAAAATTTACTTCAAAGTTTCCAAATTTCATATAACCGTTTTTTGGTAAAGGCCTTTATGTACAGCAGCATTAATTTTAATAGCAGTATTCAGATGGATGTGAAATAAACTCCATTATCCTCTTCGGTTATAATGTCCACATATGTGGACAAAAGTTTTCTTTGTAAAATAACTGTCAATATTTCATTATTTTTCTCAAACAATATAACAATTTATTGGGAACATATTCGCTCGCTTTTCTACATTTTTAGTTTCTCTCTTTACTTCTTCTGTCGCGTTCATTTCATACGATATTTTCAAATGGACTGAAATGTGCAAGATTGGATCATATTTTGTCACAAGTGAGTCAATATTTTTTTTGTGTACACATAAACACGTTTACTTTTTTTAATGTATATTTATTTATTTTTAATAGAAAAACCTTAAAATAGCTTTTTCTTTTTATTACATAAGAATATTTTGTTTTATTTTGCAGTTATATTAAAAGTTAAAAATTTCGAAAAACTGTTTTTTAGTATAAAAAAAAAGTTACAAAAAAAATTTTGTTTGAAATAAGTCATAAACAATTATTTTTTCGAGCGTATTTTCGGTGCGGGATTGAAGAGGTTATGTACTAAAGACAAATTTATTAGGCACAAGTACATTTTTGATTGGTCTAATCATCTATTGCTAAAATTTTAAAACTTTAAATAAATAACTTCATAAAAATAACATTAAAAATAATTTTGTTAAAAATCCAACCTTAGTTTAAAAAAAAATATTAGTTAAAATCTTAATTTAGTTTGTTTACCCCTATTTTGAATAACTGCACTACATCTACTCAACACAGTCTACAACTATAGTAACCTTACCACCGGCTTATAATATTAATACCCACCGATTTATCAAATCTATAAATCTGCAATGACTTATAATAGTTACACCATACAACTTATTGTACGTTTTGTAAAAATTTTTTTTGCCATCGGTATTCCTAACTGCACTTAGCATGTTAATCTTCGAGCTAGAATCTCGGTTTTGCATGGTTTAGAACCAAAAATTCCTGTTCAAAATAATAGTTAAAAGTTTTCGATTGTATGTGTTGTTGAGCTCTAGGCCACCCAAATATATATGAATAATAACAATTTTAAATTTGTTAATATTATATATTTATTTAAAATGATCGATATTTCGATTTCAATTTGAAATCATCATCAGGATCTGAAACATATAAACATTGAGATCAACAAAATTCAACAAAACACTTTCATACACTACTATTGACTGCACCTTATCGACTAATTTAACATTTATAATAGAATGCAGTATAAAGTCAAAAATTGAAAAATGTAAACAATTTCAAAAACAATAATGATCAACAAAACTTCTCCACTGGGGTCGTGTGCAGAAGTCCACGCAAGTGGGGAAAGTTTCTGATCGCCATTCACCTGGGAATGGCCAGAGCGATTCTTTTGCATGCGGTTCAAGCAGCTCACTACTTCCGGGCTTTGCGCCCAAGTATCCTCTGGGTAGCCACCGAACACCCGTTTGGTGGTGAGCTAAACGTGAGAAAGCGACAACCTGGTAAGGCCACTCCGACATAATCGGTTTAAGGGCTTGCTGGGGGGGGTTCAAACAGCAGCGTCTGATCACCAGGTGGTGCGGCTGCAAGCGGGCGTCTGTCTTGGATCAAGCGGCTCGCTATACAAACGTGTAATAGAATTCAACCTCCCGTGAAACGGGTTGTGCGGTGGGTTTGGGACCCACCACATAAAACAACGTTCCAATGAAATTCAACAACAAAGCCTCGGATATGAGAACCCCTTTTTTAGATGACAACACCCGCAAACGAAATAAGGATTATGAGATAAGGGCATGTACCTGGAATGTCCGGTCCCTTAATGGGGAAGGTGCCGCTGCCCGGCTGGTTGAGGTCCTGAGGAAAGCAAAAGCTGACATCACCGCCATACAAGAGATGCGATGGACGGGGCGAGGAAACACGATCAAAACACCTTGCAACATCTACTGGAGTGGGCATGAAGACAAGCGCAGATTCGGCGTGGGATTTGTGGTGGGAGAGAGACTCCGTCACCGAGTACTGTCGTTCACACCCGTGAACGAGCGTCTCGCTGCAATCCGCATAAAAGTACGATTTTTCACCATATCGTTTATCTGCGCTCATGCACCGACGGAAGAGAAGGACGACGTGGAAAAGGATGCATTCTACGAGCGCCTGGAAGAAGCATACGAGCGCTGCCCCCGTCATGATATCAAAGTCGTGCTTGGCGACTTTAACGCCAGGGTGGGTAAGGAGGGTGTATTTGGCCCCACTGTCGGGAAGTTCAGTCTCCACGATCAGACTTCGCCAAATGGATTCAGGCTGATCGACTTCGCCGGTGCCCGAAACATGGTCATATCCAGCACTAGGTTTATGCACAAGAAGATCCATCAGGCTACATGGCTGTCCCCCGATCGAAAAACACGCAACCAGATCGACCACGTTGTGATAGACGGACGGCATGCTTCCAGCGTTTTAGATGTTCGCACAATACGAGGACCTAACATCGACTCTGATCACTACCTAGTAGCAGCCAAGATTCGTACCCGCCTCTGTACGACAAAACAGGTGCAACAAAAAACGCAGGGAAAGCTGGACGTCGAAAAGCTGCAATCGCAACAGACCGCCAATTATTTCGCAGATCGCCTCTCACACCTGCTCTCCGAGAGCACAATTCAACCTAGTGGAATGCATGAGCAGTGGGATCATATCTCAGGAGCACTCCGTACCGCAGCCGAAGAAGTAATTGGATTCCGGCGAACGCGAAAAAACAACTGGTATGATGATGAAGAGTGCCGCGCTGCAACGAAAAGAAAGGACGAAGCCTACAAGGCAACGCTGAGATCGAATGCAACGAGGAGTGTGTGTGAACACTACCGCGAGTTGAAGAGGGAAGCGAGGCGGCTTTTCCGGGCGAAAAAAAGAGAGGCAGAAAAGCGTGAAATAAAGGAGCTTGAGATGATGGCCAACGGGAATAATGCCCGAAAATTCTATCAAAAAATTCGGCGAATGACAGAAGGTTTCAAACCCGGGGCAAACTCCTGTAAGAATGAGAACGGCGACCTGGTGACCGATGTTCAGAGAACGCTCAGAATATGGAGGGATCACTTCTCTGCCCTTTTAAATGGAGAAACTGAGCAAGAAACCAGAGAAGATGCCGAACCCGAGCCCACAATCGAAGATGATGGAATTGACGTTCCACAACCCGACTACAATGAGGTGCGAATAGCAATATCCCGATTGAAAAACAATAAAGCAGCTGGCGCTGATGGTTTGCCTGCTGAGCTATTCAAACACGGAGGCGAGGAGCTGGTAAGGCGCATGCATCAGCTTCTATGCAGAATTTGGTCGGATGAATGCATGCCTGAAGATTGGAATCTAAGTGTTCTCTGCCCAATCCACAAGAAGGGCGATCCTGCAAACTGCGCCAACTATCGCGGAATCAGCCTTTTGAATATCGCATATAAGGTCCTATCAAGCGTATTGTGCGAAAGACTGAAACCTGATGTGAACAGACTGATTGGACCTTATCAGTGTGGCTTCAGACCTGGTAAATCTACCATCGACCAGATTTTTACAATACGCCAAATCTTGGAAAAAACCCGTGAAAAAAGAATCGACACGCATCATCTCTTTGTTGATTTTAAAGCCGCTTTCGATAGCACGAAAAGGAGCTGCCTATATGCCGCTATGTCTGAATTTGGTTTCCCCGCAAAACTTATACGGCTATGCAAAATGACCTTGAGCAACACCGCCAGCTCGGTCAGAATTGGGAAGTACCTCTCCGAGCCGTTCGAAACTAAACGAGGTTTCAGACAGGGTGACCCCCTATCGTGCGATTTCTTAAATTTAATGCTGGAGAAAATAATACAAGCTGCAGAACTTAACCGCGCTGGAACAATATTTCATTGGCCTTAACAACCGCGCCGTAACTTCTGCTTACTCCAAATTAGAAAAAGAAGCGGAGAAAATGGGATTGGTGGTGAACGAGGGCAAAACGAAGTACCTTCTGTCATCATGCAAAGAGTCAGCGCATTCGCGCCTTGGCAACCAAGCCACTGTTGGCAGCAATAATTTCGAAATAGTAAAGGACTTCGTTTACCTGGGAACCAGCATTAATACCAACAATAATGTTAGCCTAGAAATCTGACGAAGAATCACTCTTGCAAACAAATGCTACTTCGGACTGAGTAGGCAATTGAAAAGTAAAGTCCTCTCTCGACGAACGAAAATAACACTCTACAAGTCACTCATCGCACCCGTCCTGCTATATGGTGCAGAAGCGTGGACACTAACAACATATGATGAGGCGGCTCTGGGAGTATTCGAGAGAAAGGTTCTTCGAAAGATTTGTGGACCTCTACGCGTTGGCGACGGCGAGTACCGAAGAAGATTTAATGATGAGCTGTATGAACTTTACGCAGACGCCGACATAGTTCAGCGAATTAAAACACAGCGGCTTCGCTGGCTAGGCCACGTAGTGCGAATGAGCGAAGATGCTCCAGCCCAGAAGGTATTCTTATCGGCACCCGCCGGTGGAAGCAGAGGAAGAGGGAGACCACCACTCCGATGGAAGGACCAAGTGGAGAATGATTTGCGATCCCGCGGTGTTTCCAATTGGCGCCAGTTGGCGCAACGAAGAAACGACTGGCGAGCTATGTTGGACGGTCAAAATCGCCCAGGCGGTTAGATGACCATTTAAAGAAGAAAAGAAGAAGACAATGTTTATATGTTTCAGATCCTGATGATGATTTCAAATTGAAATCGAAATATCAACAAAACTTCTCCATTATTGTTTTTGAAATTGTTTACATTTTTCATTTTTTGACTTTATACTGCATTCTATTATAAATGTTAAATTAGTCTATAAGGTGCAGTCAATAGAGTAAGTGTATGAAAGTGTTTTGTTGAATTTTGTTGATCTCAATTTTTATATGTTTCAGATCCTGATGATGATTTCAAATTGAAATCGAAATATCGATCATTTTAAATAAACAAATTTAAAATTGTTATTATTCATATATATTTGGGTGGCCTAGAGCTCAACAACACATACAATCGTCAATTTAATGCCGAAAAAACACGAAAGAAATAGTTAAAAGTTTTCTTTCATTAAATCCAGTTAATAAATAAAACATTTTACTAACCAAATGGGACGCAAGATACACTGCACTTTTAAAGTAAGGAAAATCACTCCATGACATTGCGAAATTTGGCAGATCTCATAATTTTGTAAGAAATGATTTGTAGCGTAAACCCAAAAAGGCAAGTAGCGGAAGGCTATAAAAACTGATACTTCTGATTGTTGCTATTTCCAAAATTTTGTTAAGGCGTCGAAGGAGTTAGCAACAAGAAATTGGAAATGTAGTCAGTGTCCAAACGGTTCGTAGACGCTTTCAAATGGCCAATATTCCAGGAAGAACGAAACTAGGCATTGAAAATGGCAGAACGCCGAAACCGATTTGTCACAAAACCAAACTTGACAAGGGATGACGGAAAATCGTTCCAACAAAAAACCAGAAAAGTCCTTTAATGCGATTGGAGAAATATATTTTGGAGGAACGAAACAAAAATTAATTTGTTTGGAAACGTTGCAGAAATGTACGTCGCCCAAAAGAAAAGGAGTTTCATTTCAGTTACACAAAGAAAACTTTGAAGGGCGGAGGCGGAAATGATATGGTCTGGGGATGCTATTCTTGGCATGATGTAGGTACTATATGGAGGACAACTAATAAAATGGCAGCTGTGGAGTACAATGGCATACTTGAAAATGGCCAGCTACCTTACGCTGAAGGCAATTTACTATTCCGTTGGGTGTATCAGCAAGATATTGATCCTCAGGGCAGCCATCTTGGCCCGTCTGTATCTTATATCTATACAATGAAGTATTAAAAAATCTTGATGTATGCAGACGATGTAAAACTATTTAAGTCATATGCGTCGGCGGAAGGTCGTTCTTTGCTTCAATCGGATTTAGACTACTTAGTTACTTGGTGCAACGTGAACCATATACCGTTCAATCTAAATAAATGTAAATTCATGTGTTTCTCACGCAGATATAAACAGCCAGCTTCTTATGCAATTAACAACCACAGTCTAGAACATGTAAATGTTTTTGTCGACTTGGGAGTGACGATGAACTGCAAACCTAGTTTCAGTCCTCAAATTGAAGCACTGTCAATAAGGCTAGAGGCGTTTTAGCCTTTGTGAAAAGGTGCTTAAAAGAATTTAGAGACCCTTATGTTACTAAGACTCTTTTTACAACTTTAGTTAGACCGATATTGGAATATGGGTCGATTATCTGGATTCCGCGTTATAAAGTTTATGTTGATAGGCTAGAATCGATTCAAACACAATTCTTATTTTTTGCCTTGAGAAATCTTCAATGGGATTCATTGCATAGCCTTCAACATTATACTAATCGTATGTCGTACGAAAATGCTTCCTGTAATATTTATGTCTAAACTCTTAAATGGATAAATTTCTAGCCCGTTTCTTCTGAACAAAGTTAACTTTAATATTCCCTACCGAACTTCAAGACATTTTAAACATATTCTTCTGAAGAAATGCAGAACAAACTGTAACGTAGCGTTACAATAACTCCACTAACGCCTAAAAGCACACCATAACTGAGTGCCACGAACACAAGCAACAGCAACGGCATGGCGACCACCTGCAACCAACACAAATTCATTCCCAGGCAAAAAACACACCATGGCAAGTAGTGTAATTCTCAACCGTTTTATAACCGTCCCTATGTAAAGGCCTGATTTTGAAAATTGTAAGTCATTCGCTCTAAGGCTGGGTCGCGGCGCCAATTTTTTGGAGTTGATACCATGAAGCCAGCGCCATATCCGGTATCAGCGCAGTGCGTTAACGCAATTGCGTTAAGTGCTTTGCTAGGGGCGCAGTTTATGAGACATCGCCGAAAACTAATACAAAGCGTTTGGAGAGGGTGTCTAAAGACACGTATTCATGCCAGGATAAAGTATCCGAATGCGGAGTCTAACTTTTTTTACCCGTTCAAAAATAATGAGCAAAAATAGCTTGCTCCGGTAATAATATAGTTTGGGAGACACCATCGAGCACTGAACGAAAAAAGTCCAATGAGGTATCTACACCCACACGTATCCATACCTTGATCAAGAATCCGAAGGCGGAGTGAACCTTTTTTTACCCGTTTAAAAGTAATGGACAAAAGGCAAATTATTCAACCTTTTTTTGTAAATAACTTTTAAATTGTTTCAAATCTTAATTTTTCGCACTCGGATTGTGATTCCTGAAACCGAAACGCGTCTTTGGGTATACCTCTCAACATTTTTGGTAGCGCGTTGGTAGCTGTAGCGTGGATGTTGGCGTCACTGGCGCTGATACCATTATTTGTGATACCATAACCAGCAGCGCCAGAAACACTTTCAACTCAATGGTGCCATTGGCGCCACTTCAGTGCAGCGAGACCAGAGTAAAAAATAAACTCAATGGCGACGGCAGCGCCAGAAACACATTCAACTTAATAGCGACAGTGGCACCACTCCAGTACAGCGTTGTAGTAGTTTAGTTTTTCTGGCGCTACTGGCGTCATGGCGTTACGGAATCACAAATAAAGGTATCAGCGCCAGTGACGCCAACACCGGTATCAGCGCAATGCCGTGAAGCCGCGCAGCATTACACACCCTAAATTCGCTCTAGGGGAGTCAGTGGCCTTTTTGGTTTTCGCTCCGCTGACTAGCTAAGCTCTCTTGACACCTACAAAGATGTGTGCGAATATGAGCGGGGGACGGAAGCGTCCAGCGAGGGGCCAGCACTCTAAGGGAGTGTCTTCTTTTTGGTTATGTGAGTCGGCGAAGTTGTTGCCGTATGGCTTTTCGCTCCGCAGACTAGCTAAGTGGAAGAACTGCGTCGAACTGATTCCTACTTAGCTCTGACTCCAGGGTAGACCGATGTGTGGGAAAGGGGTAATAGCGCTGTGCCTTTAGGGTGCATCCCCCTTCAGCCCTCTGATCGGCCTTCGAAGCCCTAGCTGGTACAACTCTGCCCTCCATTCAGCCACCTCTATAGCGTGCGCTTATGGAGGCTGTGGTGTCCAGCCACAGAGCCAGCACCCTAATAGATTCGCTTTAGTCTCGTTACAGAGTACCCCGCCGCTATTCGCCGCCACTGAAGGAGTACCCACTCAAAGCAGCATCAGCCGCAGGTAACCACCCACCTAGTGATCCGCTCCGCTATCCCCGCCTCAATAGCCTTCTGGTTCAACGGTCGTTGCTCCGCCACTGGTACGCCTTCCACCACACTACGTCTGCTACCGGTGAGCCTCTACCGCTCTACTGTTGTCGTTTGCCAGCCGAATCCTCCTTATCGTACCGCCGTTCAGCTGTTGGCCAACTATTGCTACGCCGCTCAGCTGCTAAACACCTGTTGCTGTTATCCGTTACCGCTGCCCTCTCCGTATTACTCCGACCGACGGACAACTGTAGAAGGGAATACTCAATACCGTCCACTCTCAACTAGTCTACCTATTCACCACGCTCACGCCTTCACACTCTCCAGTAATGGTAAGCTCCTGCACCCCCAACGCCTTTAGGCCGTGTGTGTGTGTGTGTTCGATTATAATACACATATATTGTGTTATTATTAAGTGAAGGTTTGTAGGACCTTGGACAGACTGAGCATTACTTCAGCCTTTGACGAAACCCACCTCATACAATTTTCAATAACACGAACCGTTCCAGTGTATATGCGAAGATTCTTAACTCTTATTCAGGACTTTTGGTATTTCGGACTCGCTTTGTGCAATAAAAAAAACTTTTCTATCCTCTCTTAACAAATGACTTATATTGTAGTATTTATGTATTTTAATGTTTGTATGTATCGTTTTCAGCTGATGAACTTTTTTGAGTTTGAGATCTCGACACTAAACAAACCTCTTTTCAAACACTTGACAAACTTAGTCCGCACGTTGTGCGGATGTGCCCCTCTTTAGGTTTATTATTATAAAAAAAAAACATACCTCCAAACCAGACCTGTTAAATTCCCATTAGGATTGAGAATCAATTGATTAAATAGCCTTTTCAATTATTAATGATTATTTTAACTGTTTTCAGAAATTTTCAATTACTAATTGATTAAAATCCGAGTACATTTGGGAGTATTTTAAAGATGTAGTCGTGAACCGTGGCAGCCTCCGTGATGTGGTGGTTGTGTGCAAGCTTACCACACTGAAATCTCACTTCAAATAACGGGAGAGGGAACATCAACATGTTTGGAAAACGTTATTTTAAAACAGGGTCGCCCTCGGCAGTGGTCGGCAACCCTCCGATTGATTTCTTCCATGAAAAAGCTTCGCAGCAAAAATTAGAAGCAGCACACTACAAAATTGGAAGAGAAGCTCGGTCTTAATCTCCTCGGAGGTATATTGCGCCAAGTTGTTATTATTATTATTATAAGTAGTACTGAACCGTGACGATTCAAACATCGTTGGATTCTGTGTTATATTGGAGTACTCGCAAAGTACTCCTTTGCAATGCCTTAATGGGCCACCTCAGCTAATTACAACCCAACTATTAATAAGAATAATGAAATAGCGCAAGTGGTTCTATATAGAATAGATAGTAATTTGGATAGTACCTTCCTGTAGATACTCCATGGAGTACTCAGAAACAACAGGAGTAGGGGGTGCTCTCAAAACACATCGCTATTTCTATTACCAATTCGGACTCCAGCCTAATGAGCGTGCATGTTTTATATTAAAACTCTTGAGAAATGTTAGTGTTAAAAATTTACTTTCGTATTTGTTCGCCGAGAAATGTTGAACTATGGTTTACTTCTGATAACAAAAGGATAAAACCTTTTGCTGTAATGATTTTATCAGACTTGAGGTTATATTCGACATAAGAGACAGCCTTATGAAAAGAAGGCTATGCTTTTTGAACATAGAACATTTAACTGAATATAATGTAATTTTTCTGTACTTAAACC
Source organism: Merzomyia westermanni (assembly GCA_949987695.1). NCBI lineage: Eukaryota > Metazoa > Arthropoda > Insecta > Diptera > Tephritidae > Merzomyia > Merzomyia westermanni. The sequence goes on from OX465290.1 coordinate 137,755,748, forward strand.
ATTGCGACAAGCAACGTCGCCGCCTATTCCTTTGTTTCCTACAATCGAATACACGATTTTTTTACCGGATCCAGTTCAGCGTCCTACTATTAGATACGAGTATGTATGTACTTTATTGTATGTATATAAGTTTATTCTTAATTTGATCAAAACTTGTATAAACACGAACTTTTTACATCGCTCATACATATTTCCATGTATGTGCTTATGTTTGTCTGAAACAATACCAAAAATAATCAAAAACAATCAAAAGTAATCAAATAATCAAAAGTAATCAAAAAAATATTTTTTGATCGTTTTTCATTATTTTTGATTTTCCTTGATTTCTTTCTTAAATCATAAAAAATCATGATTGTTTTTTAAAATAATCATTAAAACCCGAAAACAATGGGTAATCAATCATTAATATGCTTTCAAAAAGTAATCAATCAAATTATGATTATTAATCATTACTTAACAGGTCTGCTCTAAACTAGTGAAGAAAGCTTTTGAGAACAATAACGTCAATGTCGCAAGTGGCCAGGTTTATAACTACAATTGGCGCGATATATATCTTCGAGGAGATTAAGGCCGAGCTTCTCTGCCAATTTGTGGTGTGCTGCTTCTAATTTTTCTTACAATATAGCGAGACCTACAGTTTTTTGCAGATACACTCGGAGAGTTTGCCAAACCACTTCCGAGCGGCCACCAGTGATCAGTTCTGTCCACGGACTTAAATCCAATGAAAAATCTGTGGGGGGACTTAAAAAAGAAATTGGCAGGTCGAACGTTGTACATAAAAAATATCCATGGATTCATAAAAAAGTGAAAATCCAAAAATGCTGAATAACACCTCCATCTATGCATTCTCAAGCCAGTCCACCCCAATTTCTATGACTCGGGTCAACGCGATAAAACCATGTTTAATTCAACATTCACCCATGCACTATATATTCGAAGTTCCTAATTTTATATCCCATGGTTTATTGTTTTTGAATGTGTAAACTTCGATCTGGATATTGATAGATTAAACTCTTATCTATCTCGACTGAGCCCTGATATGCCGAATGTTTGCCTGGCATGTGGTGTGTTTCCCCATTACACCAACCATCTGTTTACAACAGTAATGCCCTGGCTCTACCTTATTGAAACCGTTTAGTTAGAAGATTTTGATGACAATAATAGGTAGGGAGAGCGACCACCAGGCAGGGCGAAGCATTGTTACAAGAGCAGCAACAGGGAGGCGAACTTCCGAGGAAGATAAGTCTATCTTGATAATGCAATAGGCTAAAGTCTTACTTATCCAGACTAAACGCAGACCTGCCGAATGTGCGTCTGGCATGTGCTCTGTCCCTCCACCGAAACAAAGCAACTCTTTACTTGCTCAAGGGAGCAGATTCTTCAAACACTACTTCCGCTAGAAGTAATTGTTGACATTATTAGGTAAGGAGCGTGACTAGTATACACCAGCGGGTTATGGGCTTAGAATATACCCGTGGTAAGCTTGCTTGCCGTAAAATGCGACTAAAATCCATGCAGCGAAAGTTCGTCGGAGTCAAACAAAACACTCCGGCGGCAATCGGACTAGTATCAGAAGGTGCCAGTACCGGAGCGTAAACCTTCGGGGGGTGTTTTTGACTTTACACAAGCCAACGAACGACTAGGCAGCCGAAGCTTTGCTACAACAACAACATCTCTATATTTACGGAATAGATCGAGGATATGTTATGCCCAACAATATAAAGTGTTTTTTACTTGTTGGCGACAGTGGGCAGAAGAGTTTTGTAGTTCGCGAACGAACTTGTTCAATTGAACGCATCAGCAATAACAACCAAGGGCAAGCTTAAACTGCTTTATCAACCAAACTCAATATTAGATTGGAAAAACAGCTTATGTGATTCATAAAATTTACATTCGCCTTTATGAGCCAAAGTCGAATTAAAACGAGAAAAATTTAGATTCTATAAGCAGAAAACCAAACAACCAAATCCGGTTTTCGGCTCTTTTGAATTTGCAATAGCAACTCAACTCAATACTGGTTGAGAAAAGTAGATTCAACAATTGAATCAAATTTCATTTTGTTTTGCAGTAATAGCCAAAATAAAATTGCTTGCTTTCTTTTTCTTTTGTTTCCTAAGTTCCTTACCGGTCGATTGCATGCGATATTTTGCGTTCTTCTTATTATTCGATGCTCGATGCATTCATGGCTCCTTAATTGAACGGTCGAACGACTGAACGAAGTGAGCGACCTAGTTCACTTTTGAAAAAGAACTACTTTGTTTGATCATTCAATTGAACGAAATCGCCCAACTCTAGTGGTCAGTGCCAAGGACACAAAAGGATCCCGGGGGTCAACCGCTACCACCGCAGTCGAGCTGGCGCTTGTAGCGGAGCGTATTGGATTCATATCTAGTTAAGGACTGTCAATATCAGTGCATCACTGGTTGGTGCGTCTAGTCCCATTCCATAAATAGATCAGACGACTAAACAGGATGAAGTACTGTAACAATAATGGCGCCATGCCCCTCTCATTTAATTTTCATTAAATCGGTATATTTTTGTTTTTCATAGATGTCATACGACGATAGGCAATCAGCAGGATATTTGGAAGAAGTCAAGCAGCAAAAGCAAAGTAGAAAACGCGCTAGCGCTTCAAAAGAGTCTGCTCGACAACAATTCAATCTTGAGTTTATTGAATTGTACAAAAGCTTGCCGTCACTATGGGATCCAAATGCGTTAGGTTATAAGGATCAGGAGTTGAGGAATATAAATTACAAAGTATTACTGCAAAAGTATAGAGAAAGGCATCCGAATGCCGTATTATTGGACGTTAGAAAGAAAATTAATAGTATGCGAACAAATTATAACCACGAACTAAAGCGATATGAAAAAACTGGAGTGGAGAGTAAATCATATTATTTCGAAGCAATGAGTTTCTTACGCAACAAAGAATCTACGAAAACGGAATCAACAGAAACTGAAAAGGATTCACATGATATGGAGGTAAGATGCATTAATTTATATTGTGACAGCTCTGACATAATTTAGACTATAAATCAGAGATTAAACATAATTGATAACCATATACATACAAATGATTCAATCACAAGGTTAGCTCTCTAGCTGATGTTTACTTTTGAGACTTAAATTTTCTGGGTTTCTTTGGCGAACGAAAAAAAAGTAGGAGTGTGTTTTTCATCGCGGAAATTGTAGTAGAAAAATCGAAAAAGTAGTAATACATTTTTCGCGTCAACTAAATACAACATCAAAACATGTCATCCCATACCATCACTGTATAAATCGTGGTAAATTTAATCTGTAATCAGATAAAAACAATAAAAAAAGGTTACTGCTCCAGCAATAATTAAAATAAATATATATGTGCATACGTATCTACAATCAAAATATGTACGGGTTTTTGCTCTTTTGCCAGAAGCATAAATGTGCTAAAATTTAAATTTTGGTAAAACAAGATTAAAATTTTGATTTTCGGCTCATTAGGTTAACGTGGACTGCGAAATATTCTGGTTTCGGTGTAAGCATGATATCAGGGATTTTCGTCAAACTTAGAACATTCGTACTTCTGACTATAGGGCTACGTTTTTTAATAATAATGACAAATTGGCAAGATGCATATTCGTTGCAAACTTTTCAGGGCATAAACACAACGGACATAGTCTACCAAGTTGATTGTAAAGTGATAAGTTTCAATGAGATAAGATTGACTCTTATTATACCTGGTAGTGCTGCGCACACAAGATATATTAACTTTAGTCGCCTAACGGTGGTATGTAACCGCAAAAAGGGATCGAGATAGATATTGACTTATTTACATCATAATGTTCAAGAGGAAAAAAGAAATTGATTAAGCCATGACCGTTCGAAAATACAAAAGAAGTGTTATTCAGTACATAATACACTTATAAGGATAAAATTTGGTGTGTACATAAACTTTAAGGTAGAAAATAAATTTTTCAAGAAATTTTTGAAAATGGGCGTTAGAAATAATATTAATCATAAATCAAAAACCGTTCAAGATATCGAAACGAAATTTAGCACACATATTAATAGAGGGAATGTTCCGGAAAAAATGGGCAAAATCGGTTAAGATCCACGCCCACTTTTATACGAAAGATTTTGGAAAGGATCGTAGATATTTAATAGGCAATAACTTTGCGTACAAAAGTTTTATGTTGTTTCTATTTCACTTTCAAAGTTTACGTGAACGAAGAAAGTCGAAAAATAAAAATTTTTGAAAATGGGTTTAATCCCGCCCCTTTTATAGTGGATTATTCCACAAAGCTTTTTATGCCATAACTCCTGCAAAATTTTTTTTATCGAAACGATATTTGGCGAAAATGTTAAATATATAAGGGTAAATGTTTGTTGTAAAAATGGGCCACGGCCAAATTTTGTTTGTAAAATGTAAAACGCGATATTTCTAAAACCATGCAAGCTATATCAATAAGATCTTGCACACATAATAAGCTTTTTAAACAAAACTCGACCGCAAAAAAATTTTGTGGAGTTTGTGGAAGTATCCGTGGCGCCGCCCACTTTTCAGCATAAAAATTCTGCTATTTTCAAAGGCGCTTGCTTGTTGTTTCAACTAGATATTTCAATCAAAATCAATCAAATAGTATGTAGTTTACTCCTGCTTAATATAAGACAAATCGGATAACACACAAGTAAAAATATCCGGGCAAGTTGTTAATACCCCACTGCAATAGGGAATTTATATATCTTTTTTGATTTTCATACCAAGTATGAGAAGAAGAAGAGATGGGCTCATCGATAAGTAAACTGAAATAAAAAGGACGATGAGCTGAGTCGATTTAGCCATGTCCGTCTCCCCGTTCGTGTGTATGTATTGGTATTTTGAAAAAATGTGGTTAGCAGTTGTTGGTAGGGAACCTATTTATATACAAATGAATTAATGGCTGCCGCCGTGGTGTTGCGGTAGTGTTGCCAGCCTACCACACCGAAGGTCTAAGGTTCGAGTCCTGGGACAGGTAACATCAAAAGTGGTTTGGCAAACTATCCGAGTGTCCATGGAAGGCTTCTTAAAAAAAATTCATCTCCTTTGTAGATGTCCTTCGAAGTCGGCAAAAATCTGTAGGTCCCGTCAATTTGTAGGAAAAAAAATCAAAACGGCACACTACAAATTGGAAGGAAAGCTTGGCGCAAAAATCTCTCAGGAGGTTTATGATGATATACCTGTTGTATATCGCGCCATACATTCATATTTTTTTAATTAATTTACCCCTCAAATCTCATAACAGAAGTGTTTTTATTGAAAACAATCAGCTGGCTTTATAATACGAACTGAAAAGTATTAAAATAGACCTGCGTAAATTGGTATGCCATAATAGATCACTACTAGGCATATAATGTTCGGTTCTACCCGAACTTAGACTTCCTTACTTGTTTATTCATGCTCACTTAGAAGAGAAGTTGACTTAAAACTGTTACTTTATACAAAAGTTAAGCCAGAACTGATTATCAAACCTAGAGAATAGTAGTCAAGTTTTGTCAAAAATAACAGACTTGGAATCACATAAGTAACAGCTTTGAAGTCACGATTGACCTTAGTAAGTATGCAGGGCCAAAACTGTAAGACAGCCGTTGCTACATACCGGAATGTCCAGAGTTTTAAACGTTCACAATTAGATCCGGCGACATGCAAGAACTACACTCCCAAAAGTCGATCTGAATAATAGTGTAAATAAATCCATGGTAATTATTAACGACCGCCACCGAGTGCGAAACCCGTCCAAAAATATGGGGAGAGGTGTCAAGAGACGCGTATTGGTCCCATTAATCATAATCCGGATCCGGAGCACAATTATTTTTAGTAGTTTGCAAGATATTTGCAAATAAAGTTAAAAAATGTCTGTCATTTCTGTGATTGTTGTTGGGCGTTTCGAAAAGGTGTTCGCAGAAAGGTGTTCTGCGCATAAAAACTAGATCACGCCCCCGATTTAGGATCGGCCTGAGGTAATTTTTCGGTTTTCTGCAGATATTTTCCAAAGTAATAAAAATATTTGTTCTCCGGAGGCGGATTCTCGTTGCTGGGACCGAAACTCGTCTTTTGATACCCATATCGATATTTTTGGATGAATATTGTCTTCTGAAACCAACCTATTTAAAATTTTGTAGAATATTACATTTTTAACTACTATTTTCACATAATTTCGATAGAAGGCTGCAATTGTCAAAATATGTCACTAGAGAGCTAATCTTCTCGTGATTAAATCATGATACATGCATATCGAGTCTTTTAGTGAAGGTTTTTTAGATACAATTTTTTAAATAATTTAATGCAAAATGTCAGTTACATCATAATTACTTTTGGTTTATCTTTGTAATGGAACTTATTACGGTTGTGAGATGGTTTAAAACAAACAAAATTACCGATAACTGTCAAAAAACGAATTTTCATTATTTGGTTGGTTACACCAAAATTGCGGTTAGGGCTCGATATGCATGTAAACTTTTTTATTGCTAGCACAATATGCCCGCAATGTGAATTTTTGTAAACTACGCAAAATATTGAAAAGTCACATTATTACAGGAGCTCTTCAAGCTTACGTACTAAGTAGGGCTCTTTTTACAATTGATTATCCGACTAATCGATTAGTCGGATAGCAACTATTGAGCTGTTTGAAAATCGAATACCAAATTTTGGATTTCGACTAATCGAATACTGCCGGTTAATAAATAAAATTTTTTAAATAAACATAAAAAATTCAACATTTTCTATGGTTGCAACGCGTGTTTATGAAGGTGATGGAACTCAGTTCCATGCGAATAGAACATCCATTGTCAATAAAAAACGCAACTAATCGACTAGTCGATTATTGATAATCGATTACTTTTTCAAACAACTACTTCAAATCGATTAATCGACTATTAAAGAGATCTAGTGCAAAGGTTCATCAATTAATGAATGAGATCTGTGTAACTGAATTTTTCTATCTAGGCCTCATTTCAATTATCTTTTATCAAGGACAGTTGTGGGTAGCTTTTGAGAATTTACCCCGGGATCTGTTATTATGTTCAACATTATATTTCATGAGCTTAGTCTTATTTTATCAAAATTTAGCATTGTCGACCAAAACACCACTATGAGAACTGCTAAGGGAAGTCCTTATGTCGTCTGAGGCTTACCTCCATCAAGAGGCTAAAATTCTCAATGTGAGAGAATCAGTTCTGAAGCAGACAGCGGTATAACATCGAAATAGCCGTGCGAGAGGAATTGGGAGTGGACTTTCGTTCATTACTCATTAATCTCTACAGCATCGTCTATTTGAGCGCATCGTCGACCCCAGGGACAGACTCTAGAACATCAAGGTTGCCCAGTCAGGCGGTGTCGATCTCGAAATAATTAAGATTTATAAACCTCCTGTCACCTGCTGTCCGATTGAATACCGCCCTGACATTCGTGCGTTACTCAGAGGCGATAATCGTGTAATCCTCGAAGACTTTAACTCACACCATGACCTTTTGATAAGAACTGGCTGAACAACTAGATGATTCGACGTGCTGCATTGTGAACGGGAATTCCCCCACAAGCGTCGCGGTAAATTGTTCAAGCTCGCCAGACAGGCCTTGTCACATGCAGTGCAGGCCTTGTCACATGCTGATCCTTTAAGGGGGTCCTCTACTCTCGAGGCCTAAATAGAGAGCTAACGTTCTAGTAATTAAATCATGGCCTATAAAGAGGTAAATCAATGCAAAAGGTATACATTCCATTGAATCCCAATAAACAATGAAGTAAGCTAGCTTATTGAACAATGTTTTCTAAACGTTGAAATCAATGTTTTCCAAACGAGTTTGTAACTAAAAAATTTCACAAACGCTTAAATATATTTTCACAATTGTATGGTAGCTTTGGAGAATTAACTTGAGGTGAAATTTCTGCGAGGTGAACAGTTTGGCAGTTTTAAAAAATAATTCTAAATAATTTACCTTGTTGATTTATATGAACTTTATTATATGGCCGACGTGGTGTAGCGGTAGTGTTGCCGGCCTACGACACCGAAAGGTCCAAGGTTCGAGTCCTGGGACAGGTAAAATCAAAAGTGGTCTGAAAAAGGTTTTTCAAACCCGGGTCCCGAGGGTATTTCTGCCATGGAAGGCTTCTTAGCAAAAATTCATCTGCTTTTCTTTGCAGGTGCCGTTCGGAGTCGGCAAAAAACAGTAGCTCTCGCCAATTTGAAAGCAGTACAAATTGGTAAAAAAGCTCGTGCCGAATATTTAAAAAAAATTGTTTCTTATTATACTTGAATTGTAAAAAAAGCAATATATGGAACTGAAATAACTATAAAACATATTTTAAAATAATTATAATACTTTACCCAAAAAAAAAGTTGAGGAAATTGTCAGGATTCGAACCAGCAACCTTCGGGGCAAAGGTCTAGAGCATACTCAGTAGGCTACTGGCCTGTTTTCACCGTCGCTGGCTAAATTTGAGTTATGTTACTGTACGTTGAATAAAACGTTAATTAAAAATTTTTTTCCAAACCTCATTTCTCTCTCTCTATGGCGCGATATACAACAGGTATATCATCATACACCTCCTAAGAGATTTTTGCGCCAAGCTTCTCTTCCAATTTGTGTTGTGCCGATTTGAATTTTCCCTACAAATTGGTGGGACCTACAGTTTTTTGCCGACTCCGAACGGCATCTACAAAGGAGACGAATTTTTGCTGAGAAGCCTGTCATGGCAGAAATACACTCGGAGAGTTTGCCAAACCACTGCCGAGGGGCGGCCCCGTTTTGAAAAACTTTTTTCAAATCACTTTTGATGTTACCTGTACCAGGGCTCGAACCATGGACCTTCGCTGTGGTAGGCCGGCAACACTACCTTCACACCACGGCGGCCGCCAAACCTCATTTACAATTGTTTAAAAAGGGATCACTATCGCTGATTCGACAATATTTTCCAAACGTGTAACAATGATTATAGTAAACGTTTTAAAACGAAAATAAGTTTATCGTAAGCTTATAGTAAACGTATTTGGCTAATTGGGATTAGTCTGAAGAGCATGTTTTTCAAAAATAGTACTATAACTATAGCCTGTATATGTTTGTTGCTTTCAATTTTTACTTTAATCAAAAATAATAATAATTGACTAAGAACTATTATCAACTGGTCTTGAGCTCGTAAATATTACAAAAGTATGTAAAATGAACAGACCGTAAAACCCAATAACAAAGTAATCAAAAAAATTTATTGGTTGTTTTTGAGATTTTTAATTTTTTTGGTTATTTCTTAAAATTTCCCTGACTATAAACGAGCTCAAGGCCAAGTATAATAATTTTTATGAAAATTATTATTACTTTAATTTTTTTATTAAACTGAAAGTTTTTAGCGACATTTTTGTTGTCTTTTAATAAAAACACAAAGTTTTCTTTGTTTTTTTTTTCTAATATATTTCGGTTACTCCACTCTACCCAAAAAACAACACTCGTGGCCGACTTCGAAAAATCATCTATTTTACAACAAGAACCACACTACAACAAACACTTCACACTGGATATGTTACATACAAATATTCGGCCAAGCATAAGACTGAACTACAAAACGGACACTGATAACGAAAGATTAATAGATGCGAAACTCTCTCCCGCTATCTCATTTCACTATTTGGAATTTGCTACATTATGTGTTGCTACTTAGCAGCACTACCTGAGATGCGCTGGTGGCAAGTGTTTTTTTTTTTTTATAAATTTCCAAGTAATCATAAGGACAATTCACGGTGATTAAAATAAAATATAACTGAATCTTTCTCAAATTGTGCAGGTATTTCTATGGCAAATTAAGTAATTACTTCAAAGTAAATATGTTAATCTATTTATATTTTTCCAAACCTTGCAAACTCTATTTTTGGATGTCCTACTAAGTTCAAAATATTTTGTGAAAAGAAATACATTTTGAAATTATGTGTTCTGCGAATCCGTATAGTTCTCGAGATTTTTTTTTGGGAATTTGGTTGGTTGATTGACACAAAATTTCCATAAACGTAAAATTAGTAGGTATGATTAAGAAGAAAGAATGTGTTAAATATGAAATTGAGAAAATATATATAGAAGAAAAAGGTATCCGTTTTTAATGAAATTGCGTGGTATACAAGGGTTGATATGTGCAAGATACCAATAAAACGCGTTTTCCCTAGGTCATGGCTTTTATTTTTAAATGTTAGTTTTATTTTCATTGTAATAAAAAAAAATTTGTTTTAAAGCGCTCTCAGAGGGTGCTATGTTTGTGATAATTTTTTATGTTTGTCATTTAAATTGTATACTCCCCTTTTATACATATTAGTTACCCTGAAGACGGTTACCGTGGAGTAACTTAAATACAGGGTGTTTTTTTTAGGGGTATAGAACTTCGAATTGAAATAAAACACAAGAAAATCGTTTTAAGGTCCATCAATTTGGCTTTATTGGAAGGATAATTTTATGCCATTAATGTTTAAATATGATTTCGGGCATGTGGCCGCCGCGGCTGGCTCGAATAAAGCCAATTCTACAGGTCCAATTTTCAACCACTTTTTCGAGCATATGGGGCCGTATGTCGGCAATAACGCCACGAATGTTGGCTTCCAATTCCCCTAACGTTTCTGGTTTGTTGGTGTAGACGAGCGACTTCACATATCCCCAAAGAAAATAATCCAATGGTGTCAAATCACACGACCTTGGTGGCCAATTGACAGGTCCATTCCGCGAAATTATGCGCTCATCGAATGTTTCCTTCAATAAATCGATTGTGACGTGCGCTGTGTGGCATGTAGCGCCGTCTTGTTGGAACCACAACTCATCCACATTCATGCCATCCAATTCGGGAACAAAATAGTCGGTTATCATGGCTCTATACCGGTCTCCATTAACGGTAGCTGCCTCTCCAGCATTATTGCGGAAGAAGTATGGCCCAATGACTCCACCAGCCCATAGAGCACACCAAACAGTCAGTTTTTGTGGATGTAATGGCGTTTCAAGGGTCTCATGTGGATTCTCTTCACTCCGAATGCGGCAATTTTGCTTGTTGACGTAGCCATTCAACCAAAAATGAGCCTCATCACTGAACAAAATTTTGCGATGAAAATCAGCATCGAAATCAATCTCATTTTCGGCCCATACACTAAAATCACGACGCATTGCATGGTCTCGCGGCTTTAATTCTTGCACAAGCTGGATCTTGTAAGGTCGCAAGCCAAGATCTTTGCGCAAAATCTTCCATAAAGTTGATGGACAAAGCTCCAATTGCTGTGCACGGTGGCGAATCGATTCATTCGGGTCCTCTTCAACACTTTGCTCTACGGCGGCAATTGTTTCTTCGGTGCGCACTGTTCGACGTCTCTGCGGATGCGTATTATCACATAGAGTAAACGTAGTGTGAAAACGATCCATGGTTAACCGAATTAATTGCTCTAATGGACGATTATGTTGACCATAAAATGGACGGAGCTCACGGTAAACTTCGCGAACTGAACCATTATTTTCGAAATAAATTTGCACGATTTGCAAGCGTTGTTCTTTTGTCAACCTGTTCATGATGAAATGGCAAACCAAACTGAACATAAATGACATTAGAGTTGCCAGATTTGACCACAAAATGCCAGTTTTATCTCTATTCGAAAAACAAACCTGTAAAAAAACACCCTGTATATTGGAAAAAACAAAGAAAACTTTATGTTTTTATTAGCACCAGAAATTGACCTCAAGCCAGCAAACAAATCAATTGGCCTTATCATGAATTTCATGTGAACAAAATTCCCAAAAAATTTCAAAGCAAAACAATAAAAATTGTTCACACTTTGTTTTTATTTTGCTTTATAAATTTTGGGAATATTTTGTTCACATGAAATTTATGATGGGGCCCAATATTTTTTTTAATAATTTAATTAATTATTAAAAGATTTTAATTAAATAGGAAAGGAAATTTGAGAGACAACCGTATAGCTTTTCTTATAGATACATTTCGGAAGCTCCTAGACTTCTTCATCAGAGATCAAACGCTGGTTTGTCGGTCAGTTAAATTCCTATTTCTATTCACTTTGCCATATCTAAGAGCAACCTCCGCCATCTGGCGGTCTTGATGAATTTTTTGTTGTGTCTATATTACCATCACATAACATTTCTTAAAATAATCATCAAAAACCGAAAATAATGGGTAATCAATCATGAGTATGCTTTTCCAAAAAATATAAATCCAACCGGTAATCATTACTATTAGTAATCATAACCTAACAGCATTTCACTTTCGCATCGTATTGATTTTTGCATCGCATACGGAGTAACTCACCACATACAGAATTTGAGCTACTTTGTATGATAATGAGCCTTGTTTTGCTTAACATAACTGGACTGTAAATGGCACAACATACACACACTAATATTTATATTTTTTAACATAATCCATAGATTTGTTTTGAAGCTGAAGAGGAGGCGCTATCAGAGGAATATTTGGAGGGCTGTTATATATCGGAACAAGAAAGCATTGAGGAAACTGAATTCGAAAATACACAATCTAGTTTTACACATAATATTATTGTTGAGAAAAAGAACGCTTCGAAGTTTATTGATGAAGATAAGTTCATTCTTGAGCTTCTTGAATTGTACAAAACCATGCCTTCAATATGGGACTCAAATTCACCCGATTATTACGATCAAGAATTGAAGGCTATAAATTACGAAATATTACTTGAAAAATATAAAGAAAATCATCCATCTGCCGCATTACAGGACCTTAAGGTAAAACTTAATATTTTGCGGACAAATTTTAATAGAGAATCGAAACGACTTGCCAATCGGGAAATTAAACAAAGCAAATTATTTTATTTTGGAGCAATGCATTTCTTACAAAACGAGGTGAGTAAAATATGTTGGTATATCTTTTGTGCAGCGATAATGTTCTATTAAAAAAATTCATTAATTTATATCGCATGTTGTCGAAAGTAATGATAACTTTTGATACAGTTTTCACTAACAAAGTATTCATAACTATAAATCACATCAAGCACAGCAATAATAACACAGGCCGACAAGAAATTTGACCATAAACCAGACCATACTTTCCTAAAGGTTTTCGATGCGCTGAATTCAAATCTGGACGCAGAATTGTTCTATCACGTCAGGATTTTGAGATATCCTAACCTAAATGTGCAAAAAACGCCGTTTTTGCCTATTTTTGAGGTTATATATAAACAACAAATTTTTTTTTTAAAAAAGCACACATAGCATCTTAAAGAAGAAGTCTTTCTCTTACGAATGGCGTTGAGTTTGCTCAAATATCTTTATTTTTCGCTAAGATAGAGCAATTTAAAGTTTATAAATTTGCAAATTTTCCTATAGCTAAAAAACCACTGAATTAACGTAGGTATAATGCAGTAGAACACATACCTCTTACGATAAGTCTACAAATTTCAAGCTTACACATCTTAAGTCCAAATAACTCGATCCCACAAACCCCAAGCTCACAGACTCCAATCCCACATACCCCAAACCCAAAAACCTCTAACCGGAAATTTTAAATCTATAAACCTAATGCTTAAAGACCACAAGCCCACAAAACACAATCCCACAAACTATTAACACATAAACCCCAAGCCCGCAAACCCCAATGTCAAAACCCTAAGCCCAAAAACCGTAATACCCGAAACCCCAAGCTTATATACCCGTAGCCCACAAAGCCAAGCCTTCTATAGCTATAGCTATAGGAAAATTTGAAAATTTATAAACTTTAAATTGCTCTATCTTAGCGAAAAAAAAGATATTTGAGCAACCTCAATGCCATTCGTAAGAGAAAGACTTTTTCTTTAAGATGCTATGTGTGCTTTTTAAAAAAATCTGTCGTTTAGATATAACCTCAAAAATAGGCAAAAACGGTGTTTTTTGCACATTTAGGTTAGGATATCTCAAAATCCTGACGTGATAGAGCAATTCTGCGTCCAGATTTGAATTCAGCGCATCGGAAACCTTTAGGAAAGTATGGTCTGGTTTATGGTCAAAAAAATCGGTCTCATTTTGTCGGTCTGTGTAATTTAATTAGCTTCATTTGGATTTTTTAGGAAACCCAAAAGTCATGAAGTATAAAATGAAAATTGGGTATATTAAAAATAAATTGAACATAGCCACAACTGCCCGTTTAATCGTACCGGAATAATTTGGGTATTCCCCGACCAAGGCCTATTATTTCGATGTAACCTGCCAAGCTCGTCACAAATCCCCATAAAACTGTCATCCTCCGAGCAGTTCCTGGCAGCAGGGCCAACAGTTTGGGCGGGGGTTGAATCCAACCTCGGGCCAAGAGTTTGGATCTGTTGCATTTTTTGGAAGATGATCTATGTTAAACGTTCATATTCTATTCAATGTGTTTTATGTAAAAGTTGGTTGCACCCCCACCCATTCTCGAAGCAGTTGTTGTCACCTGCGCTCATTGGTACCACCACCTCACACGTCAGCCCACAGCTACTTTCTGCGTAGCACGTCTCTTTTGGGTGTGAGCAATGCCAAGCGTCAGCCTTCCCTTCCCCCAAAACCAATTTCCCCTTCTTTCAGCATCAGCAATAGTGTAAGCAAAGGCCTCCAGGTCCTGGTCCCTTCCACTACGTACACTGTTTGTCTGTTTAGGTTATATGCGCCGGCGGCATCAGTCAAATTCAATTCTTGCCCTGGCCTGTACTTCGGTCGCGCAGCGCTGCCAACAACGTTGACCGGTGGATCTCCCCCTTTGAATGGTCCGAAATCGTCACACTCTAGGCTGCGACGACGCACAGTGGCGCCTTTTGAGTTTTTTTTTTGCAAAAATCATAACTTTTGAACCAATGAAGATATTTTAAAAATTTTAAACGCAAATGAAAGCTAGTTATTTGAAGTTTTATTGTGTGAAAGCTCAGAATGTCACAGATACAGGGTGCTTCTAAAAAATTCGTCAAAGTCGAAAATTTTTAGAAAAATGCAAAAACAAAATGTTTTTAGTAAAAAATTAAAAAACTAAAATGAGATTTGTCTTATAATGACGTATTTAAGCATTAACTAAGATAAACTAATGATTTTAATAAGATAGCGTGGCACTGCCCACTTATGACAAAAAGTTGTATCTAAGTAGTCACGTAATCAATAACTACCAAAATCGATAGACGTATTGTTTCTTTTAAATGGTAATACTCTTATAAAACTCAAATGTCCGTTTTTGGTGCCACAATAACAAGGTGCTTCAAAATTCATCGTAAAATTTAAATGTTTTTTTTTAATTTACAAGCCAAATATGTATTTTATTAATAACTCAAAGTTATTGAAAGGGGTTCAATGAAATTTTATTTGAGCTAAAGATTAAACAGCCAACGAATTTTGGAAAAGGGGAGTGGCACTGCCCATTTATGCTAAAAAGTTTGATCTCAGTAACCGCTTTACCAATTTGTACCAAACTCGATAGACGTATTGATTTCTATAAAAATTTAATACTCGTTTGAAGGCGCTTGCTTAGGCATCTTTAAAATAAATTTGATAAACTTTAGAGAAATGCAATAACGAAAAGTATGCATTTATAAACTACTAAATTAATTAATTCTTTTATTTGAAATAAAAAATTAACTTGTACATAGATATCTTATTTTTCAATAAAGTAACAAAATTGATTCGGAAATCTCTTTTTCATTGTTGTGATAAGAAGTGAGAAACTTATTTTATCTTAACATAGTCATCGTCACTGGAACATATATCTGACAAAGCAACCATTTCTGAGCTATACGCATCTGTAAGATCTTTTTGTGTTCTTATATACCTCATAGATGATATGACTGGATCAGAAGAGATAGCTAACATGTTTCGTTTTGTCTAACTCGTGATACTTTGCAGGTGATCATACATCTATATCTTTTGTAGTCCTTGTTCTTAGATTCTTGAGCTTCTTCAGACAATTCTCCTAATGGTAAGCACTGGTACTCTATTAAATCTTTTCCATGTGCTAAAATTTTATGTACCGTTGGTGTAAGTTTCTTCTCAGGATACTTTTGATGCAGCAACTCTGTAGTTTTACATGCATATTCTCCAAATTTGGGTCCATTAACTGGTTCATGGCAGTTTAAAATATTTAAAATTACTCCCAATCTTTTCACAATATCTCTATCAACTCCTGTTATGCGAGCAGTCACTTCATCGTTTTCAAAAAATCTTCTTGAGTTACCATGATTTGTATTTCCGTGTCCATACTTTGGACAGTCAACTCTAAGGCCAATCTCTTTATAGAATACATCCTGAATTATTTTTTTTCTCCTGTTTTGTTTCTCCTTACATGTTGTATTGTCGTCGAAAACTTCTCCTTGTTGTGGTAGTGTATAAGCCAGCTTCAAAACAAATTCCACACATCTTATCCTAGCATGCAAAGGAGATATTCCCTACTCATAATTTAGTTCGTCAGTTATTGAATCATCAAGATTTTCAAAGTCCTTTTGGCTCTTCTTACAAATTGAACATTTCATTGTAGATGTCGTATTTGTTATTAAGTTCAAAACTTTTCCATCGACCGTTGTTAGAAGAAAATCATGCTTTATTGTAATGACATTCCCCTCTTCAATTTCAATTATTGTTGGTTCTAATTTGGCAATTTGATTTTTTATATCGCTCACTGTAGCTTTTATGAGTTCCGAAGACTCCTTCTCGTATTTAAATAATATCGGGCGGCACAATATAGTTGATGACGGACGTGGATTTTTCCAATATTCTGAAGCTGCATCTTTTAGTCGTAATGGAACAATAGAAGTCATAAACATATTACTATCTGTAATTGTTTCATCGTCTACATTTATTCTTTGTTTATATGCGCTTTGTCCTGATGATCCATCACAGCCCCACTTAGTTATCAATGCTAGCTCCTTTGGCAGTGATTTCAACTTTTCTTCAGTAAAACTTTGAAGGAGTCGTCAATTTCAGGTGATACTTCGGTTATTTTGGGACTTAGAGGAACTGCTTCTTTCTTGGCTTGAGTAATTTTTTTGTATCCAGGTAAAATATCGGAATTTCGTTGCAATAATGACTTACGCATTATAATATATGTTTTCTTCGTTAAACCGAGATCTATAAACAGCGCCAAAGCTTCTTCGGGAGTGTATTTCCTAGGTAGCGCATTTGGTGGTGTGGGAATGCTGTTTTTGATCCTCATCAGTCGCACTGGACTTGCTACCGCAACTGCTTCTGTTATATGAGACGTTTTCTTCGTCTTTTTTATATTTAATACCCAGTCGTGGCCATAGCTTTTGTGGTATCAGACAGCTTCCTTATATTATATTTAAAAATACTATTCACTTTATTTACGTAAACAGAATACGAAGTTCCTTAATCTCCAAAAGACGAATGATAATGTGCATTGTATGATGGATAGCTTTATATACCTACTCAAATTATTAAAATGAATTTCAGGTATACAATGTATGTTGTTAACAAGTTCCAATAACAAAAACGACCTAACGGCCGTACTGAATTATACTCGTATATACCTGCTCAGGCGCGTATTTATGCCCAAGGTTGTTTAACTTTATTTGATGTAAAAAGTGAAGTTGCAGCTGAACGCAGGTAGACTTTATGAATTTAGGTAACTGAATATTTCACAAATAACTACTGTTAATTTGACGGAGCACATATTTTAACATTTTTTTTTGTCCATCAAAGTTTTAAAAAGGTCCTAAAAATAGGCATTCCGAAAAACAGGTATATCCGCCAACTTTAAACAAAAAAAAAACAATTTTTTTTTTGTTTCAATCCTAAATTAAATTATATTTAATTGCTATACAAGAAAACGACAACCGGCCGCCTTATTTACTCACAAAACCATTTAAAATACAACGAAAAAGAAGAAAAATTTCAAATTTTTCCCAATGTTGAAAATTGGTCAACTTTGAGCGGCTCTACCTGGTAAACTATAATTTTCTGTCAAAAAACAGTTGTATATTCTTGATCCCTGGAAAATTCTCTATTAGAAACATGTATTAGATTTAGCGAACGCTTTCTTGTTTTTTTTGATTTTTGCCATGCTTTAACGGCAGAGGCGCCACTGTGCGACGCACGCGACCTAGCTTGCTTCCACATGGGCATACGCACCAGTCCTTGACTCCCAGTGTGACGACCTCTTCCCCATTGCACTTGCGCATAATTTAGCTTAACTGCAATAGTCTTACCGTTAAGGTCAACTATATAAAGTAGAAAATCAGAATAGCACAGGAGACAAAGCTCGGCTCCCGATCAGATCTTTAAACCTGTGAGGGCTACAATATGGACTTGCGTTCATTACCCATCAATCCTAAAATATATCGTCTATTTGAACCCGATATCGACCCCAGGGACAACATCGTACTACGTCAAGGTATTGTTGGTCGAACGGGCTAAGTCGATCTTAAGGCTATTCATATATCCCGTCACCTGTTGTCACAGAAATTACCGCCCTGATATTAGCACGTTACTCAGAGTACGATTTTCGCGAGGTCACAGAGAGCTGCCTTCCTAGCCCTGTGGACAATTTAATCGAGGATCTTAACGCGGAAATCAGACGGCTGGTTGATCTACATAAACGTACCAAAGGGGGAGGGGCACCTAAGGTGCTTCAACCTCTCAATCGCCTTTGGCAAAAAGGTTTAGTCGACGCAGAACAATTGCGCGAGGGCTTTTTGTTGACAATACATCGTGCATCCTTCACTTTACAAGGAAATTAGACGTGCCACCAGGGAAGCGCAGAAACGGAAAAACAGTCAAGCGCCCATTGCCATCATCACCACAGTGGTTAAGGTGGCCATCCGGAAGACTAAAGACTCCAAGTCTATAGGCCCAGACGGTATATCCATGCTGATGTGAAAACATCTTGGCGATGAGGGAGTAAAATATTTTTGCCGCCTTCAACTTGTCAAAAGTTTTTGACACGTTCAGCCACGCGCAACTTATAAATAACCTAAAAGATTTAGCTCTTCCACACGTAGGACCGCTAATTACCTGAGTGGTTGGAAAGCATATGTGGAGCTTAGAGGCGAATGATAGAAACCAGGTAGGATAAAATAAGGGGTGTCATAGGATGGTGTCCTATCCCAGCTCTTCTTTCTTTCCGGCTTTTTCGCTGGGCGAATCCTGGCATTGTCACCTACTAAGTCCTCGGCCACCTTATCTACGACTTGAACGGTTCAAGTGATCATGGAGTTAGACGCTTACGTCGACGGCACCTTGTTGGCCCCTGTTGGTTTTGAATATGCCCGAGGTAGGCATACCGGTCGTAAGAGGCGACTAATATGCACAAAGGTAATGACGTGCAACTCGATGGTTGATCTACGGAAGTGATGCCTCTCACCTCTCATTACCCATCTTATCCTTCCTTACGGAAGAAGGGGTGACATGACGTAGAAGGTTTCACTGGTCATAAATCGCTACCACGACAGTCGGGCAGTACCTCAAGAGAGTACCGGAGCGTACCAGGTTCAAATCCGGCCAAGGACTGTTAATTCGACAACACTCCCCAAAACCTTCGGGGAGTGTTTTTGTCGTTACCACAACAACGGCATCTTGTTTCCTACTGCCCCACATGCTAATTTTTGAGTCGGTAAACTTCTTCGTCAGCTCTCGCCTGGTAAGTGCCGTCATTCAGACACAAGCTACACCTGTTGCCAAAGAGGAAGAGAAAAGAGTCAGTCGATCTGAATACTGTAACAGAGTAAACTCTTGGCTATCCAGACTAAACTCTGACATGCCGAATGTTTGCCCGGCATGCGGTGTGTTTCCCCATGACACCAACCATCTGGTTACCTGCTTGGCAGAGCAGACTATGCTTACACCCATTTCATTCTGGTCCAAACCTATTGAAGCCGTAAGGTTTCAGGGTCTCTCGTTAGAAGATATTGATGACAAGTTTAAGTAAGGAAAGTGGAGACGTTTCATAATTAGTAAAGTTCGAAGCATAATATTTTAAATATAAAAAATATAAAATGATATTCCAGGTATAATTTATTAACCCTTTATTCTGTAAATGTCATTTAAAGAAAGAAGATATTGTGGTATAGGTTTCGTTCTTTTCCTTTAAGAGAGCTTAAATCTTGGGAATTTTATATTAATTTATAAATATTTCTTATTTTATATCTTATTCTGTAGAAGTCTGACGAAGTTGTTGCAGCAGATACCCCATTTATGGTGCAAGATGTAACGGTTAGCCACACTAAATTTAAAAATAAGCAAACTACACAAAAAGAAGGAGAGAAGAAAACTTTATTTGAAGATAAACAAACTACACAAAGAGTTAGAGTAGAAACCTTTGCTAATGAGCAAAAGTTCCTACTTGAATTTATAGACTTGTATCGGAGTTTGCCAGCATTATGGGATACAAGTTTACAGGACTACAGCGATATAGAAGTAAGGAATATTAATTACCAAATTTTGCATGAAAAATATAAGGAATGGAATCCGAATGCCGAAATAAGTGAAGTTAAAAAAAAAATTAATAACTTACGAACGAACTATCGCAGAGACTTAAAAAAAGGTCCACCCTACAAGTCTGCCTACTTTCATAAAATGAGTTTCATCAGTCAGGTGAGCTATAATTATTGTTTATATATCTACATCTATTAATGGTGCCCGTTAGAGCGTATGAAAAAGAAGGTTGGCCGTACACCCTCATAACATTAAATGCCTAACAAAAAAACCTTCATATAAGGGGGGGAGTACGGCGAACTTCTTTTTTTTTTGCCTGTAAGAAGAGACGCTCTTGTGCACATATTTTGATTGTAAATGTAAAGTTTCAAAATGGCATTAAACATTTTCCAACATAAAGGAGGTCCTACTTCTCTGACTAAAACTTGTAAAACTGTCACAACCCCAACAATAAAAGATACGGAATTTATTTCTATTAAACAATTAAATTTTTGTTAACAAGCAAGATTTATTCATAAGGGTGCGATTGACCTTTGGCTATAACTCCCCTGGAAGAAACTTTAGCGTTATAAAATGTAAACAAAACAGAATTAATCCTTTAGGTCCACCTTCATTTGATTTTCTTTCTTTATAAGAAGATTATTCTCTGTACGTTAGCAATTTTAACCGCATTTGTTTGTATTCACTCCATTGTCAGGTGATGTAAAATAATTTCAATGGAACTAATGTTACTAATATCATTTTATTCGGGATAAAAAATTATATTAAGAATTTTAATTTTGGGAAATCAATATTTTAATTACCTTCGTTTGGATTTTTTTAAGTAAACCCAAAAATCATGAAATTGATTTCATTTAATAGTATACCATTTTCAATAAATCCCAAATCCAATAAGGTATGAAATGAAAATTGGGAATGTAAAAAATAAATTTATCATAGAAGCGAATAGAAATGAAGAGAACGAAATGAAGCACTGAAGATGACAGAAAGTTGAAACCGATTTGCCACAAACCAGTTCTAAGTATATATACGAGGTGTGTTCAAAAAGTATCGCTGGTTACGTATATTCGAATTTTTTGTGGCGTTATGTTGGTACTCATGTCTCTCACTTATGCCGACAAGCTCGGCCATTTTGAATGTTCAGTTAATTGTTGACAGCTGCTTTGCTTGCACGTGTTTTGGATCGTCTTCGATTTTTACCTATTTTTTTACCAAAATTGCTCAATTGTGACCAAAAACAGCATCGCATGAACATTGCTAATGAGATGTTAAACTCTGTCCGCGACGACCCAAATTTGCTCCAGAGGGTCATAACTGGTGACGAATCGTGG
The DNA here is from genome assembly GCA_949987695.1 of Merzomyia westermanni. Taxonomy (NCBI): domain Eukaryota; kingdom Metazoa; phylum Arthropoda; class Insecta; order Diptera; family Tephritidae; genus Merzomyia; species Merzomyia westermanni. The sequence goes on from OX465290.1 coordinate 137,777,458, forward strand.
GTTTATGGTTTATGGTTATGACGTGGAAACCAAAGCTCAATCATCTCAATGGAAGCTGCCGCACGAACCAAGACCGAAAAAAGCGCGCCAAGTTCGGTCGAATGTGAAAGTTTTGCTGACAGTTTTCTTCGGTTGCAGGGGCGTGGTGCATCATGAGTTCTTGCCACAGGGAAGAACGGTCAATAAGGAATATTACCTGCAAGTTATGCGCAATTTGCGCTAAGCAATCCGCCAGAAACGCCCGGATTTGTGGAAGAACAAAAATTGGCTTTTGCACCACGATAACGCCCCTGCTCACGCATCGTTGCTTGTGCGCGACTTTTTGGCCAAAAACAACACACTAATGATGCCGCAGCCACCGTATTCCCCAGATCTGACCCCCTGTGACTTTTTCTTGTTCCCTAAACTGAAGAGGCCCATGAAAGGACGACGTTACGCTTCTCTTGACGAGATAAAGACGGCATCGAAGGAGGAGCTGAACAAGATACAAAAAAAATGATTTTTTGTAGTGCTTCGAAGATTGGAAAAACCGTTGGCACAAGTGTATAATATCTCATGGGGATTACTTTGAAGGGGACAAAATAGATATTCATGAATAAATAAATAATTTTTGAAAAAATACAAAATTCGCGATACTTTTTGAACACACCTCGTATTATACATATATCTTCATGTTCTATTTATTCAATCATATCGCACACCTAGATCTAAACAGCCATAAACTCAAGAAATCACCTTTTTCACGAAGCGTGAAAAACTGATTGCCACAACCCTGTGGGTTGCAGGACTTTCCTGCATTGGTCGAAACAGTCCATTATTCAACCAAAGAAAGATATTTCATTGAACCTTTCTTTTAACCCTACAGCTTGGTTAAAATTAAGATTTTTTTTAGTTATCTCCCTATTGCTTGACGAACTTCTATATATTTTTTGGAATATTTGTTGAATTTTGATGGGTTTCTGTTGAGATGTGTCTGCTTTTTTATTCAATTCAAAATCTAAATGAAAATTAGAAGCATAATAGATTTATTACTTAGAAAATCTGTATTTACTGTAACATACATATTTATAATGTAGAAAAAAAAATGTTTTGAGATACACTAATATTGTTAAGCATAGACTTCGGTTGAGTTTGGAAACTATCCAATTTTGTAAATAGTAATGATTTATATTATCTCTATGATATTCTTTTCAACCAATTCCTTTGTCTTTTTTTTTTGCATGAGACAAACCAATTTTTTTGTGTCAAGCCAATTGAAAACAGCGGATGATCTGTGGCGGATCCGAAATCCTTCACACGAGAATTTCTCTTTTTTAAACAAAAAGTTCCTAAAGGTGCACTTTTTTCACACATTTCACAAGGCACTTTTCTACTTCGGATACGCTCCGCTGGGAGTATTTTAACCAAACCTAGGAGGATAAGCGCCACTTGCATGGAGTCCTGACGGAGCACCTTGCAGGCTACTATAGTTAGCTGAGGGAAAACCTGTAGGAAATATTTCACATGTGTATTTTTATGTTGCACTTACAAAACTTTTACCAGTACCTTGGAAATTTGTTTCGATTTCTTGACTCAGAGACAAGCTAATACTTGGGGTTTTCCTCAATCTGATGTTTTGTATCACATCTCATTGGCTTCGACTTAAACAAATTATGATTGTACCAACTAAACAGAGGTAACTAAAAAAATTTCCAATAACATATGTGTAAACTCTGTAACTACTTTAAAACAAGGCAATTTTGCATTAACTTGAACACCCTCCAGTCAGAACTACAAAACAAGATCAAATCCATTGGTTTTTATCGGAATAAATGAGTTTAAAATTTGAATAAACAAAACAAAGCTAACTCAATTCAAAACTTTGTCAGCAAACTTGACAAGGGATGACGGGAAATCGTTCCAACAAAAATCAGCTTACTACCCTGTCGGAAGATCAACACAACAAAATAAAACACTTTTGACTTATGGCTGTCGAAAACCAGCACTTTCGTATCTTGACTGACGAAAACTAGCACATTGGTTTTGTCATTAACGAGCTATAGCACTTTGTTTTTGCTTTTCTGCTTATTTACCGGTTCTAGAATCGTTAAAGAGGTTTCGGTTTTTAATATTAGAAAGGACCGAGATAAATTGAGCTGTGGTTTGGTAGTAGTGTTGCTGGCCTTTCACATCGAAGGTCGCCCTTCGGCAGTGGCCAGCAACCCTCCGAGTGTATTCCTGCCATGAAAAAGCCTCTTGGGTAGATTCATCTGCCTTAGTAAATGCATACAAATTGTTCAGTATACGAAAGAATATTCAAATATCCTCGATAACCGAGTAAATGGTAAAGGCAACCGGGGAAGTTAATATTAACGCCCTAATTCTAGTGTGGTAACAACATTCGTTTTACCGGCAAATAAATAATTTGGAAACTTTTACAACCCTTGGGTATTCTGCCGACTTAAGTTGCAGTTCGATTTTGTAACCAGCAAAATAGGTGGTGACGTTGCGTAACCGCGAAAAATTGGTGTTTTGTAAATATTTTTGTGGGTGAAAATACCGCAAATTTTGTACACATACTAGTTCACAAGAATTAATAAACAATATAAGAACTTTTTTACACGCAGTTTCGTACGCGTTTTCATTTTATTCTCTATTGCGCATTGTTTGTTTTGACAGCGTTGCCATGTACGCTAGAATCGTGGTTACTTGAACTGAATTGCCAACTATTACGATTTTCGGTTAGATAATCTTCCAGTTACAAATTTACCGGTTACACACAGAATTGACCCGTAAGTATGACATACCATCTCAGCCAGCTTTGGTTTAAGTCCTAAAAACAAGCAGTATCTATTAATAATAAAAGGCCTATAAAATTACATTGAGCCAGAAAAAGAAACGTGACATGAGAACAATGACGGAAAAAAGCTTAATTCCCAGTGAGTATTGTGGATAATTTAATGACGTTTTATCGTAACATTTTTTAGCCGTAACTATATAATTTAGATATTAATATATCTACATATACTCTTTTCGCTATAGTTTTGTTCTGCTTTTTTATAGACGAAGTTTTTATGTATGGAATACGTACTATCGCCACAACTTAATTGTATTTATATAAACTCTTATGATACGAACATTTTTGGTGCCATATGTTTGTGATTCGTTTACAAATACGCTTAAGCCGTACCTACCTGCAAGGATATTTCATCGGCTTGGTAACTTTAAATTTAACTCACATCCTGAATATATATCTACCTATCGGATTTTTAATACATATGATTAGCAAAAATTTGCTACTGACCAAAATCCCTGTAAAGAAATAACAAATTCAGTTTGAGCCCAACTTTTGTCATTCAGAACAAGAAAGTGCTAGTTTTTGTCAGCAACAGAACGAAATTGTTACTTTTCATCAGACAGAAGTTGAAAGTGCTAGGTTTCGTCAGACGCGAACTGAAAGTGCTAGTTTTCTTCAGTCACAAAACGAAAGTGCTAGTTTTGGCCAGAAAAAAAAATGCTGGTGCTAGTTTTGGTATGGCACGTCGATTTGTATGTATGCGAAAATCGTAATTAATTGAACCCTACAGAAAAAGTAAACAAAAAGAACGAATGGCGTCTCCTTTTCTAGAAAATTGTTACCCTCGCGTTACCCTCTCAAATTGTAGCTCTTGACCATGGTACTATGACGCTCTGCAAAAGGATGATATACTCATACGAAACTCTTTTTTGAAGTGAACAAATAAACCTGAACGGCGGCCGCCGTGGTGTGAAGGTAGTGTTGCCGGCCTACCACACCGAAGGTCCATGGTTCGAGCCCTGGCACAGGTAACATCAAAAGTGATTTGAAAAAAGTTTTTCAAAGCGGGGTCGCCCCTCGGCAGTGGTTTGGCAAACTCTCCGAGTGTATTTCTGCCATGACAGGCTTCTCAGCAAAAATTCGTCTCCTTTGTAGATGCCGTTCGGAGTCGGCAAAAAACTGTAGGTCCCACCAATTTGTAGGGAAAATTCAAATCGGCACACCACAAATTGGAAGAGAAGCTTGGCGCAAAAATCTCTTAGGAGGTTTATGATGATATACCTGTTGTATATCGCGCCATAGAGAGAGAGAGAAATAAACCTGAGAGAGAGAGTTGAAAACATCCAACAGAGTGGCACTTTTTTAGAAAAGAAAACGCCATAAAAAATGTAGAAAATAGATGGAATATGTTCCTTATAATTTGCGATACCGCATGGGAAAAATAAGGAAACATTGCCAAATATTTCACTATGGAAACTTTTGTGGACATTTACACTAAATAGGCTGGAGACATACAAAAACTGCGTACTCATAATACACCCTATAAATCTGGATTTAGGAGCCAGAAACCACCTTTCCATGGGTTGTGCCCATACATTTTATTCTAACGGTGTATAAATTAAACTTAATAAAGTTCAGAGAAACGGTAAAAAGTATGTCAACAATTTGCACTTTTAACGTTTGGCTAGACTACTTTGTTTCCCATTATGCACAGGAAATAGTACATAGAAAGAAAGCGCAGCAACAACAGATTTGCAGGATTGTTCCTCTTCCCCTGTCTCAAGCCATGGACCTGGAATTATCTAAACGATCGATAATCGGGTGCCTACATCTCGACGCTCTGCCCTCAACTGAGGGAGGAAGTTGCAGTCCCGGTAGAACACCACGGGATGGCTACTTATGTCACAGAAGCACCATCTACAAACCGCAACATCGCAGCAAGCGCCTGCTTGAAGAAGATCAACAACATCTACACATCGGCGCTAAACTCCTTTGCCAGGTCTCGCCCGACGCAAGCATAACCTGTTTCGTGAAAAGAACGCGAACTTTCCAGGGAGGCAAGAGTCACACTGGCCTAACTTCCATCTGGTTACTGTAACACATTACACTCTTATCTATCTAGACTGAAACCTGGCATGCCAAATGTCTGCCCGGCATGCGGCGTGTCTCCCCGTGACACTAACTATCTGTTCACTCTGCCCTAACCAATTGAAAGTTTGTTTAAAATTTTAAGGAGTCAAGGTTTAGTACTCTTATTCAAAAGTTGCGTTAATTCTTATATAGTATACACTTTTATGTTAGTTGATTTAAGCTGCACACTTGAATACATCTTTTCATTACGAATTGCCTGAGCCTTTAAATATTCACCTATATTATGGTTGTCAATATTAACGAAAACAATATTGATGGGCACAAATTGGCAATGATAATTCAATTGCGGGTTCGTACGTATTGTCAATATTGACAACCATAATAGGGGTGATTATTATGTTTAAAAAGTTTTTTCTTGGTGTCTAGGCTATTTTGTGAAAGAAAATTTAAAGTAAAATAGAATGTGTGCCTATTTTACCACAATAGTTAAAGCAAATAATTTAGGGCGTCTATATCTACACGGGGAAAGTTAGTCGATGACTTTTTTTTATAATTTTTCTGTAGATTTCCGCTCCAGCTAGTAAAGGCGATACCCAATCAGAAGAAGATTTGAAGGCCAACAATATATCGGTAGATGAAACGCCCACACAATTTGAATTTACGGATAATAAAGTCGAAGAAAGAGAGTTCTTAATTGACTTTATTGAAATGTATCGGAAATTTCCGGCTTTATGGAATATTCATTCAGGAGATTATACGAATCGAGATTTAAGAAATGCACAATATCTAACTTTGCTTGAGAAATATAAAGAAATGTATCCGACCGCCGATCTAGATGATATGAAAAGTAAAATTAGTATTCTACGTGGCAGTGTACGAAGAGAATTAAAAAACGGTCCACCCTACAAGCTATTTTATTTTGATAGCATGAAATTCCTTATTGATATGCAGGTGAGCTACAATTATTATTTATACAAGTACCTTTAAATATTTAAGTGGAAAACTTGTACATACAGTGTCGGAAAAAACCTAAGTAAACGAAGCATTGCCATCTTCATAAGTTTCCTTGCCTTCCTCGAGACCTATTTGACTCAAATTATGAAGGACAAAGTCGATTGGCTTCATGGCATGTTTCTCTCTCTCTTGTTTTTTTTATTATTCCAAAGTGGCAAGAGTGGTCAGGCAACTGAAAACAGTCTCATCAACATATGTATATCTCCGCTCTCGTAGCAAACACCAAAGCCCGTAATACTACTACTTTATAACACCGTTTTCGGGCCACCACTTGGATTCTGACATTCTGCAAGGGGCCTATGTTAAAGTGGCCCGATATTGTTGGTTCCATACCAAGAGACACACCGCATGCCGGGCAGACTTTTGGCATGTGAGACCAGGCCCGTGCGCCTGGGGGTTTTTGGGGTTCAAACAGCGCTTAAGACTGGGTGTGTACGTGCGTGGTTTTCAAGATTCTGCTACAGGCGACATATAGTAATTTTTTAATTGCAATTTTCGTAGACTCAGATCATAATATTCTCTTAGCATCCAAAAGTTCAAACCAGTCCCCTGCGCACGGCCCTGGATAGATAAAAGTTTAATCTATTACAATACCCAGAACGAAGTTGGGACGGTATCACTCTTGTTTTGTTGTTGTTTTTAGCGACAAAAACACACCCCGGAGGTTTTGGGGAGTGTTGTCAGAAGTGACCGTCTTTTGCGAACCCAGTACGCTCCGGTACTCCTTTTGCGGTGCTGCCCGACTGTCCCGCTAGCGATTTGGTATGACCAGTGGAACCTTCTAGGTCGTATCACCCGTCCTTCCCTAAGGAAGAGAAAATGGGTAATAAGAGGCATCGTATTCGTAGATAAACCATCGAGTTGCACGTCATTACCTTTGTGCATATTAGTCGCCTCTTACGACCGGTATGCCTACCTCGAGCACATTCTCACCTCCTAACCCATAACTCTTGTCTCCCTAGGCAGTTCGTATTCTTCTTCGGCACGTTGGTCATGGCACGCTTCTTATTTATCGGGGATTTATTTAAATGGTCCATATACATCAGAGTTAAAGCACACTTAAAAGTTTTGCATTTTGGTCATAAAGGAGCCAAAAACTGAAATTCAGGGGGCGTGAGAACTCCATCCTTAAGATATCTTCGCTTAACATATTCCGTCCAGTCTTGGTTGAATGTTGGAATATACTTAGTGGCTTTCCACCAAAATCTTTGCCCAGATGATGACATGAGGTTTTTGGTAACGAGTAATGTTCCCATTCAATTCTAAGAATGAAAATAAATTGGGGGGATTTTTTTTTTTCATTTCTAGATTCTAATTAAAATGTCAATGGGTTTTTAACGCATTTAATGGACCTTTTGTTTAGTCCGACACTGTATGTATGTATGTCAAAAAATTAAGTATGCAGTGATTAATCGATCAATCTTAATGTAGATAAATACATTTTTATTTAATACTATGTACACACTATCTTAACACTAGATTGCCTAAGGCAGTAATTTTGGCTGCTTTTCAATTTCAATTAGAAAAATAATTGTGTATATAATGACTCAGGTTCTTAGAATTTTGTGACTTTTTGTACAACATATAAATGCGTTTATTTATCATTGTAGTTGCCGCCCTTCCCTTTCATTTCTGGTATACGAGGTGTGTTCAAAACGTATCGCGAATTTTGAATTTTCGCTGGTTACGTATATTCGAATTTCGAATTTTTTGTGGCGTTATGTTGGTACTCATGTCTCTCACTTATGCCGACAAGCTCGGCCATTTTGAATGTTCAGTTAATTGTTGACAGCTGCTTTGCTTGCACGTGTTTTGGATCGTCTTCGATTTTTACCTATTCAAAAAAATGGATCAAGAACCTGTATCAAATTTTGTGTGAAAAACGAAATCGAGTGCGCGGATGCATTCCGAATGTTGACTGTGGCATACGGAGAAGCTACCTTGGACCGAAGCAACGTTTATCGGTGGTAAAAAATGTTCTCAGAAGGCCGAGAAGATGTGCAAAGAAGAACAAAAATTGGCTTTTGCACCATGATAACGCCCCTGCTCACGCATCGTTGCTTGTGCGCGACTTTTTGGCCAAAAACAACACACTAATGATGCCGCAGCCACCGTATTCCCCAGATCTGGCCCCCTGTGACTTTTTCTTGTTCCCTAAACTGAAGAGGCCCATGAAAGGACGACGTTACGCTTCTCTTGACGAGATAAAGACGGCATCGAAGGAGGAGCTGAACAAGATACAAAAAAATGATTTTTTGAAGTGCTTCGAAGATTGGAAAAACCGTTGGCACAAGTGTATAATATCTCATGGGGATTACTTTGAAGGGGACAAAATAGATATTCATGAATAAATAAATAATTTTTGAAAAAACACAAAATTCGCGATACTTTTTGAACACACCTCGTATATATATATATATATGGTATACCTGTATTGCCCAAAAGCAGTCATTTTGACTACTTGGAAAACTTTAAACAACTAGCGTCACTTGCTTGTTTCTTGTCATTCGAATCCTTATGCCAGGCCTGCCCACGCACGTTATTTCCCTTGATAACGTAATTCAGGAGAATAACTGTTCGTAGGGTCAGTTACTGCGTACGTTTTACTTTTGATCGGCCTGCTCTATGCAATTATTATTATAATTGAAGTGATTACTGTTAATGAAGAGTGCCGCGCTGCAACGAAAAGAAAGGACGAAGCCTACAAGGCAACGCTGAGATCGAATGCAACGAGGAATGTGTGTGAACACTAAGGTTTTAAGCCCGGGGCAAACTCCTGTAAGAATAAGAACGGCGACATGGTAGCCGATGTTCAGAGAGCACTCAGAATATGGAGGGCTCACTTCTCTGACCGGAGAAGCTGAGCAAGAAAGCAAAGATGCCGAACCCGAGCCGACAATCAAAGATGATGGAATTGACGTTCCACAACCTGACTATAATGAGGTGCGAATAGCAATATCCCGATTGAAAAACAATAAAGCAGCTGGCGCTGATGGTTTGCCTGCTGAGCTATTCAAACACGGAGGCGAGGAGCTGGTAAGGCGCATGAATCAGCTTCTACGCAGAATATGGTTGGATGAATGCATGCTTGAAGATTGGAATCTAAGTGTTCTCTGCCCAATCCACAAGAAGGGCGATCCTGCAAACTGCGCCAACTATCGCGGAATCAGCCTTTTGAATATCGCATATAAGGTCCTATCAAGCGTATTGTGCGAAAGACTGAAGCCTGATGTGAACAGACTGATTGGACCTTATCAGTGTGGCTTCAGACCTGGTAAATCTACCATCGACCAGTTTTTACAATATGCCAAATCTTGAAAAAAAACCGTGAAAAAAGAATCGACACATTGATTTTAAAGCCGCTTTCGATAGCACGAAAAGGAGCTGCCTATATGCCGCTATGTCTGAATTTGGTTTTCCCGCTAAACTTATACGGCTATGCAAAATGACCTTAAGCAGCACCGCCAGCTCGGTCAGAATTGGGAAGTACCTCTCCGAGCCGTTCGAAACTAAACGAGGTTTCAGACAGGGTGACCCCCTATCGTGCGATTTCTTTAATTTAATGCTGGAGAAAATAATACAAGCTGCAGAACTTAACCGCGCTGGAACAATATTTTATAAAAGCGTGCAACTGTTGGCATATGCTGACGATATTGATATCATTGGCCTTAACAACCGCGCCGTAACTTCTGCTTACTCCAAATTAGAAAAAGAAGCGGAGAAAAAGGGGTTGGTGGTGAACGAGGGCAAAACGAAGTACCTTCTGTCATCATGCAAAGAGTCAGCGCATTGGCGCCTTGGCAACCAAGCCACTGTTGGCAGCAATAATTTCGAAATAGTAAAGGACTTCGTTTACCTGGGAACCAGCATTAACACCAACAATAATGTTAGCCTAGAAATCCGACGAAGAATTACTCTTGCAAACAAAAGCTACTTCGGACTGAGTAGGCAATTGAAAAGTAAAGTCCTCTCTCGACGAACGAAAATAACACTCTACAAGTCACTCATCGCACCCGTCCTGCTATATGGTGCAGAAGCGTGGACACTAACAACATCTGATGAGGCGGCTCTGGGAGTATTCGAGAGAAAGGTTCTTCGAAAGATTTGTGGACCTCTACGCGTTGGCGACGGCGAGTACCGAAGAAGATTTAATGATGAGCTGTATGAACTCTACGCAGACGCCGACATAGTTCAGCGAATTAAAACACAGCGGCTTCGCTGGCTAGGCCACGTAGTGCGAATGAGCGAAGATGCTCCAGACCAGAAGGTATTCTTATCGGCTGCCGCCGGTGGAAGCAGAGGAAGAGTGAGACCACCACTCCGATGGAAGGACCAAGTGGGACCGATTTGCGATCCCGCGGTGTTTCCAATTGACGCCAGTTGGCGCAACGAAGAAACGACTGGCGAGCTATGTTGGACGGTCAAAATCGCCCAGGCGGTTAGATGACCATTTAATTTTTTTTATATTTTTAATGAAATTAAAAGCTTCCCAGTGGCGGAGGACAGTTTGAAGTATATAAACGTGCATGTCTATCATAATTTTTTGACTTTTATTTTTTTGATTAAAATAAAACTTATTCTTGATTCCGATATTTTATCCTTCAGAAATAAAAATTAAGTTTTGAGTTTAAAATTTTTTTCACGGTTCGAAAAACTCAAAAATCCGCTGCGCCTTTTTGGCAAGGAAATAAATATTGGTTGGTATAATCTCGTCAACATATGTACTCAATAATTAAAACAAGTTCATTTCATTTCTCTCTACCATGTGCATGCCAACCTATGTACATATACATATGTACGTATGTGTCTTTAAATATGTTGTAATTATTGAGTACATATGTATGTTGACAAGATTACCAACCCATATTTATAATTTTGGACCTGGTCTTGATGTCTCAGAGGCGAAGGAGATCCTTATACCCCTGGAAACTGTCGCGAGACGTATCCCCCAACACTGAATTAGAGAGGCTTATAATAGGTGGTAGCGATTGCAGTATTGTAGAGGGACCAAGAGTTCGCGGCCCTTCCACAATGAAGCACGGGTTGGAAGTCACTTTCAGGACCTGGAGAGCTTCTCAAATTAATAAACTCAAGGGCATGGATATAGTTTGATAGGAGTTCCACTATAGCTTTTGAGAAATTCATAATTTCGTTACGAGCTGTGGAGTCCTGAGACGGCTCGAAACTTTGCTTACGCTTTGTATTCAGTCAGGGATTTCGACTAATGAAGGGAAGAAGGTATTTCAGTGTAACCCTGTCTAATTTGTCTAATTTATGACCGAATGTCCAGTGGAAAAGGTTTGTCTACTTTTAAATAAACAGTTGAATTTCCTCAGAAATCATCTATTAAACTATAACAATTGTTAGCCATAACAAATTCAGAGTAGGGCTGCTGATTCATTTTGATCAAACGACACATTCATCCACGTATCACTAATCCAAACCCTTAAATGGCCCAGCCACATAAGGGATATCTTAAGTTAAATGTCTAGTTCCTAATCTAACGGCGAAGGTTCCATTCAGCAGTTTTTGAGTGATGCGCGACCAAAAATACAGACAGGCAGACAAAAATTCTAAAAAAAAATTATTTGGATTCTATTGGCTTAAAATGATCCATCCTATCAATATTTCTTAAATATCTCCACTGTACAGACATCGACTTTTTACAATTTTGTTACACCATTTTTGGTCGATTTCTAAATTACTTATCTGTAGGAATAGACACTTCAGAGAAAGAGGTATGTCCTTTTAAGTTTTCGAACCGAAATTCCTCATAGTTCAGGATATATGACATTTCGAGTTTTATCATGACCAGTAAAAATTAAAATCAAGCTATATTCATTATTCTTGAGTAAAAAAAATTGCCCAGGCGGTTAGATGACCATTTAAAGAAGAAGAAGAAAAATTTAATCATAAGATAATTACTATGCGTGATGGAAAATGCTAAAAATCGAAGATAATAATTATGATTGAGGAAAATTGATCAAAATTAATAAAAATGATTGGTCTTGAAGAAAAGGGATAAAAATCGAAGATAATAAATATGATTGAGGAAAGTTTGATAAAAATCTAAGATAATGATTATGGCTGAGGAAAATGGTAAAAATTAAGAGGTAATTATTATGCTTGAGTAAAAACGATTGAAATCAAACATAATAATTATCCTCGATCAGAAATATTTAAATCGAGATAAAATTATTATTTATGATTTAAGTCATTAAAATCAAAACTTAATTATTACTGCCAATCGAAAAGATAGAACTCTATAAATAATAATTAATTCTTAATCCGAAAAATATAGATTAAAAAATAATAATTAATTGCCGATTTCTACTGTTAAACTCATAATGATTACCGTCTCTGGAAAAAAATGTGAAACGGGCCTTTTTATTGTTAATGCAGTTCGCAAAAAAACGGTCAAGAAATTTGTTTGTTATTGACATGGAAGCCAAATTTGAAGTTATTTGTATTTGAAAGTTTGTATATGGCTTTATCTAAGAATTTTCTTTATAAAATGTCTTACAATATGCATCCCGCATGATCAATTATGAGTTAGGAATGTTTCCTTGAGAATTTCTTGAAGGGGTGAAGTGTCGCTGAATCGCTGAATTTTCAATAATTAAAATTGCTTTTGATATGAAGTGGTTTTTACGAAATTACGTGTTTTCCAGCAGTAGTGTGTACATAGTTTTAATTTAAACTGTATGTGAAAAAATTTAAAAGCTGGATATTCTGAAATCACTTACTGTTATTTATTGTATACTTACTTCTGTGACATGACTGAATGAATAGGGTTATGGAGAACATTTGCAATCAACTGTTTTGCACAAATACTTAACACCTTTTCCATTCGTGACTTCTAGATACGCTGTCACAATTTTTAACATCTAGATGAGGGCATGCAAGAATGCTGAATATTTCTCACTTGCATTGATTCACAACAACAAACAAAAAATGTACGCAACATCCCTACTTTTTATAATGATATATAATAAAATTATTTGACATTAGCTTACAAAATAATTTTATTTGAAAATCTATGGCTAAAAAGTAGATGCAGACAATTTTGATGCAAATATTCTCACTAACCCTAAATAAATGGATGGAGCAAAAAAAAATTGTTGGCTTGCTTTTAGCAACTTGTGCAAACATTGTTATTTTAGTTAGCGTGCAACTATGAAAGTTTATACGAAGTCGAGATTTCAAACGTAACTTTTACTTTGTTATTAAATATTATTATTATATAATATACTATAGCCATGGTACTTATCATTACATGTTAAAGTGTTTTTAATTATTGGCTAACCTAAATATTTAACCTCCGCTCAATTTTTAAAGCCAGTGCGCCACTGTATTATTTTCTATCAGAGAAGGTATACAATAGAGTAGGTCCAACGACGAAAATAAGTGGAAGCTGTCAAATCGCTGGTAGGTAATGCACCACTGAACCTGCTCAGGAAATACGTCAATGGCAAAAAAAAACAAAAACGCCAGTTTGTGAATATTGCTTAAAATAAAAGTATAGAACAATTCGCTATTAATTCGCACGTTGTAGCTGCTTCAAACTTTTTCTGCAAATTAGCGGAACTTATGTACTAGAGCTACAAAACTATCGATGGTTCTCTAACTCGATAGTTTGTATCATACTACTCAATAGTGCGGATAGTTCGAACCAAAACACCGATAGCATCGGAAATACTTTTTCGATTAGACTAACATGAAAGGAATACAACGAATCGCTTTCACTGCGAAAGAATAACCTTTAACGTAAAATAGACAACAAAAAAAATAAGGTATACGTAGGAATATAAGACATCTTCCCCAAAACAAAAAATTCAAATTGTATGGCAAGCATGCCAGCAATTTCGTTTTATAAAAGTTTTCCGGCTATATCTGCATTGAAGACACCAAAATCTGTCCTTCTTGAATCTCGAATCGACATTGTTCCCAATATTCTAGTCATAGGCTCTTCATGTCCTTTTTTGAATCGTTCACTCATGAGAATGAAAGCATTCAATAATTCTTTTTTCTTAAGCTCACTTTTACAAGACTGTGTAGCATACCGGAAATTAGAGGAATTATTAGTGAAATCTGTACAGAAGATCTCGCTGATACTAATATAGTCAATTTGTCAATAGGTGAAGGAATTTCGCTTAGGTCGGTCAATATGGCGATCTTATTCCCTCTATAATCCTGTAAGCGCTGTTCCAACTATTAAGCTGTAAATCCTATTTATCCATCACAGGACCTCCACACCAAAATAGGAATGTGGAAACGAATCTTGTGTTTCATCATAACTATCGATAGTGAGGCCCGTTTAGACTTAGTTAAAACATTCGATAGTTTCGAATGTCCTAACTAAAGTATTCGATATATCGATAGTGCCATCGATAGTATCGTAACTCGACTATGTACATGTTTTATGCCAATTCAGAACGGTACAAGCTAGATCCATCAAGCAAAAAGTGCCCGAAAGCTGAATTATTTGCCGATATGAGAATAAAATCATTATGCATTTTAAATTTTTGTTGGTTTGTTATTATTTATCAAATTTGTTAGAGATTTTGGAATGCTGAACTCGAATACGCATAAAAAAGTATAAGTCATAACAGAAACTTGTACTTTAAAAACCAACCATGCCCTTTGTATCCTACCATAAAAATATATACAATAATGCAATTATTCCGTACATTTTACACAAAATGTAACAAATTTTGATAGTGTTTACAGTGAGAATTTCTGTTCTAACCCTAACATTATTTTACATTTTCGAATTACAGCCCAACCTAATATAAATGCACTCCGGCAATTTTGTATCAAAAATTTCTCATGCGCATACAACTCGTATGAGAGTAAACTAAATTAAACACACATTAAATTTCAATATTAGTTTTGCATATCGACGTATCGATTTGACATTTACACTCAGCTGGCACGTCCGTTATGTATATGACAGGATGGGCCTCTTTGAGTAAAAAACTTTTAAAATAAAAAATAAAATTTTATTTGTTATTCAAAAAAATTTTAGTGATGAATCAAATATTATTGGTTATTCAAAAAAAAACTTTAATAAAAAATATAATTTTAATTTTTGTTCAAGCTTTTGAAATGAAAAATAACACATCGGGATACAGCAAAATTATACCCGTATGTGCATATAGACATAATGTGTATTTATAAAGTTTTTTTCGGTTATTTCTGTATAAATTGAGATGCACTGAGTTTATTTGATTCAATTTCGGGATCATTGATGCACAAAATAAGGTTACTTAGGGACTGCTTGGTGGTTTTCAGGGTGATTTCTGGAAAGTTTTAGGGATAATTTTGGGATTTTTTCAGCACCATTTCGTAATTGATTGATGGACTATATTAGGACTTTTTTGGGTCCATATTTAAATTATTTTAGGGACCTTTGTGGACTTTTTCAGAGAAATTACTCCAAAAAGTCTCATAATGATTCCAAAATAGTCCCGAAAACAACACCGAAATTACCCGGTAAAGCCCACAATTCAGCATATGTCCCGAAATTACCCTTAAAAATTCACAAAATGGTTCCTAAAACTATCCCGGAAACATCGAAGGAATCCCGCCAAAAGCCTTATTTTGTCCAGCAATGGTCCCGAACTTGCATCCAAATAACACAGTGAATCTCAATTTATACAAAAATAACCGAAAAAATCTATATAAATACACATTATGTCTATATGCACATGCGGGTATAATTTTGCTGTATCCCGATATGTTATTTTTCTTTTTCTAAAGCTTCCCAGTAGAACCAGTGATCATCGTTTTATTAACCCAGGAGTGCTCCCTTGAGAGTATTGGATTACTCCCTATGCTTCTGTATATTACCATATAATTTTGTGTACTCTCTTTTAACATCACATGTCCCAGTAGGGCGAGTAATAGAAAAACTCCCTTTCACCTCCCAAAAAACAATAATGGAGTTTTAGTTATTACTTTTTTATGAATCGCAATCGAGTAATGGGGGTTTTGAAGAATTTTAGAAAACTTCCCAGGAGAGTAGTGAGGGAGACATTTCATATTCCTCCTAAAAGACCAACGAAAGTTCTTTGAAGAATCATTCCTCGATTCTTTTATGGAAGCAAACCAAGGAATGAAAGGAATGCAAATGCCTCACATACCAACAAAAAGGGATAAATTATGGAAAATGGCACACATAACATTCATATAAAAAAATTCAACAACCACAAATGGTATCGAATCTGAATTAAATATTATATTTTCTACTACTGAAACGTTTTTATTTTGTTAAAATTTTTTTTTTTGTTGAAGGAGAAATTCGGCTTACTCAAAAAGTTGTTAGCCGGGAGTAGAAGTTGGAGAAATCTCTACTTTCGCTCTTAAAATATATAGAACGGAGTAATCCTTAATTATTAACTTAAGGAGGTTCCCCCTGTTGCTCCAAGATTAGTAAACTCGGAGCACAGAGTGTAGAAATCTCTGTTATCGTTCTGAAAGGATGTACTCTCTTGTTCATCGCTTGGGGATATCTCTCCCTTCACAAGGAGTAGCATAAGAGCAAAAAACGAAACAATTATCTTCTATTGTTCCAAAGGGATGTCAAAGGGAGCACTCTTTTATTCATCGCTTGGGGAGATCTCGCTTCAAGTTCTACTGGGTTGAATAAAAATTGAAATTTTATTTTTCATTGAAAATTTTTTGAATAACCAATAATATTTCACTCATCACTCAAATTTTTTGAATAAAAAATTAATTTTTCTTTGTTACTTTTTCGTCACTCTTCACTCAAATTTTTGAAAACGCCCATTCCTGGTATATGATCGCTACAGACGACGCAAATTTATTTCGGTTTGATCTAAAAAGTCGTTTATGTTCGTCCGTTAAAAAAAGCAGTGTGGTTATATTAGGTTGGGCTGTTAAGCATTTAGTTTCATTTAAAAATTAAAGAACTACAAAAAACGCAAAATGATATATATTTAAAATAGTTTTCAATACTTAGTTTTTTGATTTTTTTAATATTCGATTTTTTTGATGTTTGAAGACCTCACAATCTATGGACAATAACTTTTTCAGGTTTAGATATTGGTTTGTTATTAAGTACCACCAAATAATTTCATGGAAAAGATCACAACAGTGTGACCTATAGGCTTTATCCACATTCGAGATCATAACCTTAAAATATATCATAAGAATTCGATTTAAAGAAAAAGAAACATTTAATATTTTATAATAATTAAAAAAAAATGGGAATGATTTTATCAAAAATGTTTTTCAGTACGCAGTTTTGAAATTTTTACCAATATCCGATTTGTCTCAAATCGGCAAATAACTGAGCTTCGGTGTGGTAGGGCAGCACACTGCCAAAACGCAACGGTTGCGCATATCATTATGCACGCGAATTGATGGTTTACTGTTTCCCAACTATTAGAGGCGTTGAACCTTTTCTGTGTTACACTATCGGTACATTAGTTTTATGCTCTCAAAAAATGTATTTTTATGAGCTCCTAAATTCTAGATTAAGCCTGAAATATTTTTTTTTGCTCCTTCCACAATGTTTATTTTACCCAACTATACATTCATATCAAGCTGAAAACTGCGGTGTAACGAACAAAATTGTTCAAGGCTTAGGACTGCTACCAAAAATTATTTGCTTCCGTTAGCGTAATATGTGTAACAAATTTTGGACTTAATTTTTATATTTTTTGTAGTGAATTCGAAACTTTTCATTGACCTACTAGGATTACTAATTCTTTTTGTTCAAATTTAAAACCTAACTGAATAAAAAGCCTATAATCTTAAAATTTTTCTAAACGAAACCAAAAAGTTCAAACGTTCTGCTGACCGCAAAAGAAATTGTTTTCGTTTATTTCATAAAGCTTTTTTTACGTCATTGAACTTTTCTCTAAACATTTTTATGCGTGGTGAAGCTGAGTATGTAGAGCACTCGGCCTTGATACGTAGCGCGTCGCACAGTGAGGAAAATCTAGGAATTAAGTTTCTATGCAGGATTTAAAAAAATTTATTTTTGTTTATTTGGTAATTATTTTCTTTAGGAGACAACTGCTAAAACACATTCAAAAATGCCGGGAGAGGTATCTAAAGACGCGTTTTGACCTCGGTATCAATAATCCGATGGCGCTTTTTCGATTTTTTATTTCTGTCAAAAGATATTTGTACAACGTTCAGGGAATTGGCAAAATTTTGAAAAATCTGTTCTCCTGCTGTTGTAGCGAAATCTAGTTGATAATAATGGCTGGAATATATCAAAACTGAAAAATAGTTCACAAAAAAATTTTAAATAAAAAACAAAAATTTTATAAAAAAAAATATCTCGGTTAAATTTTTATGAAAATTTCAAGTGTGCAGTTTTATAGCTACTTACTACAATATTTGGACAATAAGTGGAAGTGTTTAATGATCGTTGAGCTTTAATTACGACTTGCAACAAATATTGAAACAAAATTTTCAAGTGTTTCTCCCTGTTAGTCGGTTCGAATCCTAACAACTGATATCTTTTTTTTTTTAATTGGTATTACATTTCTGGTTTAAACTTAAAACCTCATCACACTCAACTTTTTGAAAACTAGAATCCCCTCAAACATTTTATGAACACTCATGAGTCCGAAATATGTAATTTTGATTAGGATCTTATTTGAAATTAAACATTAATTAAATTTCCCCCTGATTCTCCGGTCTTGCAGAATAGTCAATGTTGATGAATAGTCAAGAAAAAAAATTTATCGGTCATGTTGTTTTAATTTTGGGTCAAAAGAAAAAGAACCAATTTTTTTTTGACGTAGAACTCAAAACATCTGATACAAATATTTTTTGACAGAGTATTTGTCAACATTGGCAATTTGTCAAGAACACAGAGTCGGATTAATCACACTTTGGACGTTGTTTCCATTACTACTGGCCACTTTCATTAAAGCTCGTTTCAGACAATTCCTGATGAATTGCCTCATATTTATGAACTTTTTATCGAGAACTGTTACTTTGTGTTTTTATAAACAAGTGCGCATTTATGTATCTGTAAAATATGGGCATCATGGATTTCTTCACAAATATCTATTGACATTTTTTCAAACAAAGGTTTAAGTATGCCTATATATAAATAACCCTAGGTAGAAGCCATACCTAGAAATATTTTTGTTGAAATACGACTTAAAATACCTTTCGTTTGATACCCATATTGGCATATCTCATTTCAGTACAAAACATATCCGATAAGCTTCAACATCATAAAAGCATCCTGAGTGAAGCTCCTAGGTAGAAATCTTAGAGTATAGTGCACTATCTACATACCAAATCGGTTGAGCCGTTCCCGAGATAGTGTGGATATACTAATATACAAGAATAGCTCTTTTAAAGTTACAAGATATAAGATATGTGTTGTTTATGAGCCCAAAAGGTGTCATATATAAATGAGCTCATTTTTATGATATTTTCTGACACTTTATTGGCTCCGAACTCGGTTTGGTCGTACATGTAGTTCATAAAGTTTAAAATTTAGGCCCAAAGGTTAGTGCTGTGCTAGAAAAATTCCCTGCAGGCTAGGTACAGAAACAAATAGGTTTAACTTATTGTTTGCTTTAAGCACTCCTAAGAAGAAAATTGTTATTGCTGTTGCATCGAAGGCTGTAAGGACGAAAATATATGAAATGGGACCCAACCAAGGTTCCACCGACAATAGTGTCTAAACCCTGGTATAACTCACATTCATATCCAGCCAAATATACAAAGCGATTGCACAGTGATGTTTATAACGTTACCAACTAAACGCTTAAAAATTTATTTAACGTGGCAGCGAAAGAACCAAAAAATATAAACAGGTGTAACAGTAGGTTCAATGGTAATCAGACTGGATGTTCTGAAGAACATGTTTGATGTCGCATATTATAAACCTCGGTTCATTTGGAAGCAATTTCATTCGGTACACCAAAGTTGCAGTTTATATCTTGATATGAATGTAAAAAGATTTAAATTTTAAGATGAACCAGTTGACGTGCTTGCCTAGTACAAACAGTGCGCTCGATCGATTCCATTTTGCTAAGGCTCATGATAAAACAAAAGTATTCCGGGAAATATAAAAAGTATACTATCCTTGTACGAGGGCAATTGTAATAGTTCTATTTGCAATTATAGAAAAAGTTGAAATAGGACTATAACACTTGTCAGTCACTGCAACACAGAACAAAAGTGTTAATCTAAAAAAGTTTTTTTTTATATTATCAGTATCTTGGTTTTAACTCGAAATATTTTGCTATTTTATTGTTGACTTCCCTTTAATAAAATAAACTGCTTACGTTGCTTATTATTCATTAGATACTTTTTTTTTGTCAAGAAACAGTAAAAATGTAACAGCAAATATATCAACGAAATCAATCATGGGAGTTTCGATCGGCGCGTTAAACTTGTTTATCATACGTAATATTATCTTATCCATGCTCATTTTTTTTTACATTTTTTATACGTTTTAACAGGTATTTTCAGAAATAAAACTTAAACCACCAACATCTATTCAACGAAAAGATAGCTCTTTAGACGATGAAGAATTCATTCATTTAGCTAAAGCATATGAGAGTTATCCAAATCTTTGGAACCTTAATGAAATTAGTTATCATTTCAGTAATAGACGCAGAGATTCAATGAATAAACTATTAGAAAAGTTTAATAAAATATCAGGCTTAAATTTAACGAAAGATGTTTTAGATAAAGAAATTTCTGAATTGAGAAAAATTTGTTCAAAGGAAAAGAAACGAAAAATATTTTGTAAACAAAAAAAATTATCTTATGAATCCCAATTTCAATTCTACGAACATATTTCCTTTTTAGAGGATTATATTAATCCATTTGAATGTATTGTATGCGAGGAAATTTTGATTGGTTCAAGAAAATATCAAATCCATTTAGCATCTCATGATGGTTCGCTACCCTTTAAATGTAATATCTGCGAGCATGGATTTAAAAATGCTGCAAATTTAACAGTACACTTACGGCGACACACGCGTGATTTCGTCTTCAGTTGCAAACTGTGCCATGAATCCTTTATAACCTCCACAAATTTAAAGCATCACATGCTTAAGCATACTGGTGATAAACCGCACGTATGCCATGTTTGTGGTATGGGTTTTCGTGATGCAAGGAAATTCAAATATCATGTGCAGCGACATGACCAAATTCGAAGATATAGATGTCAAATTTGTACCAAAGCTTTTTATACTGCGCGTTATTTGAGAACGCACCACGCTGCTGTACACGTAAAAGTTCGTAGCTTCATATGTGACGTATGCAATAAAGGATTCACCACACCAAAACATCTTCGCCAACATAAACATATACATAATGTAGTAAAAAGATTTGTATGTAAGTTTTGTGAAAAACGGTATGCCCAAGGCCCTGCTCTATATTGCCATGTGAAGTCGGCACATGGATTAATGGCATCAACTATAACAAATGGCTTATAATAATAAAACTAAATCTAGGTGCATTTAAGTTAATGGTAAGAAATAGAAATACAAATATATATGTATATGTTGTGACGAATTTGGTAATTCCTCGATTGATTCTCTAACTCGAAGTACTATAAAATAAAAACGCACTAATTGCTGTTTACTTATAATAATAATTAACGTTTTTCATTACTAACAATCGTAGCATAAAAATTGTCAACTTCGGATATGTATTTATCACGAATTCCCCTTTACCATATATTCGCTGATTCCATGGCCTAATAAACAGGTCGTGTTAGAACAGCTGAGCAGCGTCTTGTGTAAAATAAAAAAAGGTTTGCAATTTGACAGAAGAAAACGGCAAAGCAAAACTAATACACATGAAGTGCGTGTGTGTATAAAGCAACGAATTCGGCTTGAAACGTCCTTAATATTGGGACGTGGCTGACACCACTGCTGTCGCGATTCCTCCCTCCTTACATATGCCCAACAAACACTGAAGTTAGATATCTATTAGAGGTAGATAAGATAACTATCCCCATTCTCTAATCTCTAACGTTAGAGAAAGACTCGAGAAGCACTGGAGAAACACAGTGTTCTCAATAATATGGGACATTATTCTCAAATCGAGAAAATCATTATTTTTTATGTGTGTTCATGTCTCCCAATATTTTTTATAGTATTTTTATCTATTTTGCATTTCCTTTGTTGTTGTTGTTAACAGTTTTTCGCCCTGCCTAATTGGCACGATCACTATTAGAATCGTCATCAAATTCTTCTAACGGTTGGACCAGACTGAGCTTTCTGTTTGGATGTCTAGGTTTGTGACAGTTCATTAAAAACTGAATTAGTAGTTCCGCTTATTTTCTGACATTGATCGTTTTCCCCTCTTGATGAAGGTGAGACTCAGATAACATAAGACATCCCGCAGGAGTTCTGATAGCTGTGTTTTAGCAGATTTGCAACTTCCTCCAGTTGGTGTCGACCATATGGGTGCAGCATAAACAATGATGAATATTTAACTAGCAACGGAGCGATCTTCTCCGTAGACATTTTAGTACATTAGAAGCCCACACCACCCTGTGGCAACCCCTGTCTAATTCTTCGAGATGTGGACGCTGTGTCCCTTAATACTACCGATGCTTGTCGGCTGTTCAGGTAGTTAGCTATCCAGCTTTTTAGGCCGACCGCAGCGGTAATTAATCTAGATCTTATAGGAGTGTGGCATGATTGACACTATCAAACACTTTTGATAGGTCAAGTGCCCGAGCACCTACCGGCTATGCAATTTACGAAAGCCATGTTGATGGCTGGCCGCCCAGTGCAAGTTTGCAGTGTAATAGGGAAGTAGGATAGTCTAGTATCTTCACAACCAGCGAAAGGAAAGATATAGGAAGAAATGATTCTCTCATGTTTGCTGGCTTCCCAGGTTTTAAGAGGAAAACCACTCTCGCATATTTCCATATCACAGGAATGACGAAGTTGGTTAGCGAGAGGTTAAAAAGAGCCGCTAAATAACTCTTGTCCCTCGTTGACAAGTTGTTGAGCATCTCTGTATATTCCGTAAAGCGGAACAGAATGCGCCCCTTTAAGATAAATTTCGATTAACGCAGCAGATTCAACCTCTTAAACTTAAAGGTTAAATACCCACCCCTAGAGATAGTGGAGCAGCCCCGCTGCAATGGTTTTTTTCGGGGTGGAACGTGATGAATTTTTTCAGTACAACCTTGGCTTCTATTTTCGTCCCAATTAATGGTAAGATTTTGCTTCGGGGCAGTGTATCTGCTTTCGACTTTTCTCGTACTTTTGCTATCTTGTAAAGCACATTTTTTGCCGGAAAATATTTTGACAAAATATTTCATACATATATAAAAGTTAGCGTGGTTACATCTCGATTGCACACATTATTGGTAAAAAAAAATTTCCCCTGCAACTGAAATTAGTATACTAAATTTTATTTTGTCTCCATCTAAACACTACCTATTGAAGTAAGCTAGTATTTTTTTGGTATATCAACGAATTGTCCTTGCTAATATCTTTCGACTTTTCGGAGACCAGAAGTCTATTTTTATACCCAGCTGCACTAGCTACGGTTGCGGTAATCAAGGTTTCGGACCGTTTTGAACCAACCTTAGCTTCATTTTTAATTGTTTTTTGAACCAAGTTTATGTTCATTTAGACCGTTTTGTGTTTCTTATAACGAAACTAGGCATTGAAAATGGCAGAACGCCGAAACCGGTTTGTTAGAAAACCAAGCTTGACAAGGGATGACGGAAAATCGTTCCAACAAAAATCAATTTCTTATAAGACTTGGAAAATGGTTTCATGCATCAAAATTTTTCAAAATTCCGCTCTCATATGTTTTCCTTTTTTGTTCAATTAAATTCGAGTACATTCAACTCTGAATTAAAATTTTTCTAAGTGCCTAAATATTTTTTAACAAATTTCATTGTCAATTTGTTAGTGTAAATTTCTCTTTCTTTTTTTTTTTGTTGATTTATTCGTATTCACAGGAATAATGGCCGAATTAGCCTAGACTTTGAATAACTTGACTTGACTTAGTTTCCGAAAGAACTGAGAGTCAGTTATTTAACGTGTCATCTTTTTGAAATTTTTTTATTTGACGTATTGCTTTCTAATTGCCATACGAATTTCATTCATCCAAAAATTTGGTATGCTATGCAATATATGAAGGAATTTTATTAAAACTATTGAAAAAAAATATATGGTAGCACAGTTCTCTCACGGCTCTCTTTGAACTTAGATACTGAACTTGAAAATCAAAAATCTGTTGTTTTCCAAGTTTCTAAGTTAAGTTATTTTCTGGGTAACTCGGCCATAAGTCTAGGCTAATTCGACCATAAGGAAGTGCCTGAGCTTCATGCCAAATTGTTTTTGTTTTGAACTTTCATATGAATTGTATTTATACATAGTGCTTTGAAAAAGTGTAAATTTGTATCTGTGCCTATACGAGGTGTGTTCAAAAAGTATCGCGAATTTTGAATTTTCGCTGGTTACGTATATTCGAATTTCGAATTTTTTGTGGCGTTATGTTGGTACTCATGTCTCTCACTTATGCCGACAAGCTCGGCCATTTTGAATGTTCAGTTAATTGTTGACAGCTGCTTTGCTTGCACGTGTTTTGGATCGTCTTCGATTTTTACGCGAAATTCGTACCAAAATTGCTCAATTGTGACCAAAAACAGCATCGCATGAACATTGCTAATGAGATGTTAAACTCTGTCCGCGACGACCCAAATTTGCTCCAGAGGGTCATAACTGGTGACGAATCGTGGGTTTATGGTTATGACGTGGAAACCAAAGCTCAATCATCTCGAAGCTCCCCCCCGAACCAAGACCGAAAAAAGCGCGCCAAGTTCGGTCGAATGTGAAAGTTTTGCTGACAGTTTTCTTCGATTGCAGGGGCGTGGTGCATCATGAGTTCTTGCCACAGGGAAGAACGGTCAATAAGGAATATTACCTGCAAGTTATGCGCAATTTGCGCGAAGCAATCCGCCAGAAACGCCCGGATTTGTGGAAGAACAAAAATTGGCTTTTGCACCACGATAACGCCCCTGCTCACGCATCGTTGCTTGTGCGCGACTTTTTGGCCAAAAACAACACACTAATGATGCCGCAGCCACCGTATTCCCCAGATCTGGCCCCCTGTGACTTTTTCTTGTTCCCTAAACTGAAGAGGCCCATGAAAGGACGACGTTACGCTTCTCTTGACGAGAGAAAGACGGCATCGAAGGAGGAGCTGAACAAGATACAAAAAAATTATTTTTTGAAGTGCTTCGAAGATTGGAAAAACCGTTGGCACAAGTGTATAATATCTCATGGGGATTACTTTGAAGGGGACAAAATAGATATTCATGAATAAATAAATAATTTTTGAAAAAACACAAAATTCGCGATACTTTTTGAACACACCTCGTATTTGAGGGCAAAACAAAAACAAAAGTGCTTCAAGTGTACAGGGATTGCGCAGCCCTGCATATGTGCAAATGTGAATTTATGAAAACCAGCTACACATTTTTACATACAAACAAATTTGTAGATAATAATTATCTTATAACTAAATACATTTTATGTTAAATATTTAACATAAACGCATTCCCGCCCGCTGAAACGACGGAATGGTACACATTGTGGCCGACGCTCTTGCAACACGAACCTAGTTTGGGTCCGCGGATCTCATTCTCTGGCTCACGCTGGTAACGTCCCATCGTTTAATTACTTAATTAAACGGGTAGTAGCATACAATTGAATTTTTGTATGAAGTGTATGCCAATGCAGTGAGAAATATGGCATAAATCATGTCCAGGAAATCCATTCGGCAATGGTCTAATTTACCATTTCATCTAGATATTAGATGTAATTATTACAATTTTTCCCCTTTAATTATGGCTTTAACTGAATTCAATAGAATATACGAGTATAACAATCTAGATCTCGATTTCACGATACCTAGATCCTTGTTTTTGTCTAGGATCATGACTCATTATCTTAATTTTTAGGTTAAATTAGCTTTTCGTTTAGTGCAAATGACTGATTCAGTCCGCATACTTTATTTGTGAATAAATGTTTCTATTTTAAAGTTATGCATTTTACATACACTAGAGATCACCCAGTGGTTGAAATTCAACCACAAACCTTAATTTTATTTTAATTATTTGTTATACACTTCATTCGGCTTTTTCCCCTTCCTTTCTATGCCGTTCCTTTCCACTAACATATTTTCGTTTTTCTTTGATTCCTTCTTTTAGTCTACAGTGTCCATGTTAATTTATTTTATTCTTTCCTTTCCTTTCCTTCCTTTCCGTTCATTTCCTCTCTTTTCTTTTCCTTTTCTTACCTTTCCTTTCCCTTCCTTTTATTTCCTTACCTTTCCTTTCCTGTCCTTACCTTTCCTTTTCTTACATTTACTTTCCTCTCCATTTACCTTTTCCTTACTTTCCTTTCCCTTCCTCTACTTACCTTTCCCTTTCTTTCCTTTCCTTACTTTTCTTACCTTGCCTTTCCTTTACTTTCCTTTCCTTTTCTTTCACTTCCTTTCCTTTACTTTCCTTTCCTTTTCTTTCACTTCCTTTCCTTTACGTTCCTTTCCTTTCATTTTCAGTCCCCTTTCTTTCCTTTCTTTCCCTTCCCTTTCCTTCCCCTCCTTTCCTTTCCTTTACTTTTCTTTACTTTCCTTTCCATTCCCTTCCTTCCCTTTCCTTTTCTTTCCTTTCCCTTAATTTCCTTCCCCTTCCTTTCCTTACCTTACTTTACCTTACCTTTCCTGTCCTTCCCTTCACTTTCTTTTAATAAACTTTGTTTTATTCTATTTTATTTTATTTCATTCACACAAACCCAACCACAAATTCAAAAACAAAACAAACTCCGGTGTTGAATACTTTTTATGAATAATCATTTATTTTGTTTTTGTAAACACTGTTTGTAGGTATCAGCAATGAAGTTTATATATTTGCTCATATTTTACATTGCTTGTTTAATGTCTCCAACTAAGCAACTTTTCGTGCTCTCAGGAGAACCGCTGTCACTGGGCATCGTAGCCAGTGATCAATACAATAAAACAAATAAAGCAAAAATGGATGACACGTTTACTTACACAACGGCTCTATAGTCAAAAGACTCTTCTTTTATTGGTCAACTACCAACTCTTCGCACTCACAGTGATAGCCGATCACGCGAGTAATACGAAAAAATGCATGACATGTCTACTCACACAACTACGGCTCTATAGTGTAAATACATGTTTGGCATTTATGTTAGTGTATTTTTAAACTAATTTTTTCAATATTATAATTAGTTTTATTTTAAATTTTTTTGATTGACGGCACTGCAGCTTGGCAATAGCTATCCATAGATATACAATTGTTAATACCTTAAATGTATAGTTTGGCCATAAAGTGGGAAAATTCCAACTCAACTTGCGCATTTATATTATAGATATCGCATGTATGCGAACAACTTATTTCAACTGGGGCAATATGAAATGGTTTGTGCAGCGTGATACTTATCAAAATACATCAAAAGTACTTATAAGACCCGTACTGGTATTCACCAATTCAAGTACAATACAGCAATGAGAAGAGGTGTTGTAATTCAGTACTTGTACTTATATCTTCGAAGTACTGATGTACTGGTACTCTTACTTTTACTGGTACTCTTTACAGGTCTAGTAAAATAATATATTACTTTTACAAATTTGAAACAATAATTGGTAATGCTATCTGTCGTATAACGTCGACGTAACTGCTAAAACGTCCAAAAAGTCGGGGAGAGGTGTCAAAAAACTATTGATACTGAGGTCAAATCGCGTCTATTGCAACCTTTCCCGATGTTTTTGGAAGTGTTTAAGCCGTGACGTGCTATCTTATAGTAAACCCCAATAATTTCCAGTGATATCTCTGGTAAGTATTTTGCAAACAGCTGTTAGGAATGCCGTTTCCATGTAAAAGTGGTAGCAGTGAGGACAAGTGTTGCCTCCGTTACCAAAGTACGCTCTGCACCTAAAAAAACAGGCCACAGGAATATGCGAATTTTACCCAAACATTTGAAAGCAAAATCTTGATTTTTAGTCCATTACTGCTGAATATGGGAGTCTTTTCATATTTTCGGTTTGGTATCAACCGAAAATCGACCCTAAATTTAATGTAGGGCACTGGTTCAGAGTTATATCTAAACTAATAAAAAAATTACATTTTTATAAGCTTTATACCTTAACGAGACTTTTATATATATGAATCCCCTTAATATTCTTAAAAAGAAAGAAAAAAGAATACCTCAGTTATGGGGTGTACTATAGAGGGTTAATTCTCTTTGCTTAAATTTTTTGACACTAGACTTTCTTAAAGGGTAGTCTTATACAGCTATCAATCACACCTTTGTATTATGATCCTCGCTCTTGGCATTGGATGAACCATAAACTTTCCAGAAAGAATTTCTCTGAAATACTCCAAAGGCTATATCATCTTCTTTTGACACTGTCCATGAGTCCGAGCCATACATGAGGGCAGGTATGATAAGAGACTTACATATAAAACGTAGAACTTGCTCTTTGAGAGAATCCTTTTTGGCAAGAGTGATTAATGTTAACGCCCGGTTTCCGAAAGTACCAAGTCCGTCACAGCTTGAACGTCTTTATAAAATAGTTCGTTTTGTCCTCGTTGATAGCACCCACTTTTTCGATTCTTTATCCAGGTTACAGAAAAGCAGAACTCAGGAAGCGCTTCTTCAATATCATCAGCATACGGCAGGAATTGCCTGCTCTTGTAATAAATTGTACGAGTGCGGTTTAATTCTGTTGCTCAAATTATCTCCAGTATCAAGTTAAGGAAATCGGACGATACGAAGTCGCCTTGTGTGGTACTATTTACAGGCTCGCATTTCTTGTGAACTGAGGAGAATCTACTTAGGATCCTATATGACGGCATGCGCTCGTCCGACGGTATTATGGTAGCTCAATATTTCCCGAAAATTTGCCAGTTTGGAATATTAGTACAAACTTTCTAAAAATCTCCACGTGGTTCACTTTTGTTTCCTATGTGTCATAGCAATATGAGGTAAAATTTCAAAATTTTTCGATCAGTGTGGAATGTTTCCTTTAACGTTGCATGCCATCAAGTTCAAAACTATAAAAATTTCTATTCTGACGCTCACCGGTATTTTCCATTAAAATGTAGTAAAAAGAAATAAAACTTGGATATATTGGGTAAAATTTCAGCTTTTTAGCTAAACCCGAGCCGACATAGTTAAATCTGAAGAAAAGGTACCAGATTTCTAAACTATTTGATGTTGGCTTTCAGATATTCCACAGTTATAGCATCCCTAGTCCATACGTCTGAAATTTCGTAAGTAACGCTTTTTCTTCAAACTGTCGGAGGTAAAGGTGGCGATCTTTCACTACTTCCCAAGCTTATGTGTTGTCTCCTTCCATCTATATTCTGTCACCTTCTTCCTCTCAGTCTTCGAGGCTTTCTCTTAGTCTGTCAATCTTATGTCAATCCCAGATTAAAAAGTTTATATTGTCAAAAGCGTTAAGAGAAATAATTTAATATGGTAATGAAGTATTCTAAAACCGCTATTTTTTCTCGTAAGAACCTTCTTCCGACAATAGCAAACCCGATAAAAAAAAACTCAAAATCTGTCCAGCCGTTCACGCGTGATGCCGCGATTAAGATAATTATGATTAATTTTTGTGTGTATGTACATCGTCGCTCTCTTTCCCGAAGCTTGAACGTGCCAAATTTATGTTAATAGGCTCACTGGCTTAACCATCGAATGTTTACCTATCTCTATCTCTATGGCGCGATATACAACAGGTATATCATCATAAACCTCCTAAGAGATTTTTGCGCCAAGATTCTCTTCCAATTTGTGGTGTGCCGATTTGAATTTTCCCTACAAATTGGTGGGACCTACAGTTTTTTGCCGACTCCGAACGGCATCTACAAAGGAGACGAATTTTTGCTGAGAAGCCTGTCATGGCAGAAATACACTCGGAGAGTTTGCCAAGCCACTGCCGAGGGGCGACCCCATTTTGAAAAACTTTTTTCAAATCACTTTTGATGTTACCTGTACCAGGGCTCGAACCATGGACCTTTGGTGTGGTAGGCCGGCAACACTACCTTCACACCACGGCGGCCGCCGAATGTTTACAGTTAACGAAAATCCCGAGAACCATGCATGCATGAAAACTACAATATTTTGTCACTTTCATAAGTTAACCCAATTAGCCAAAATATACACTTTTTTTTCGAAAACAATTAACTTTTACACTTACTGCATAGCATTTTTAGGGACTGTGAGACGGGAGATGTTTTGACAGCGGCTTTTCACTCGGAATTGCTGATAGACCTTCTGAGCCATTGTCTGGACATTTTACAAGCATATTATTAATATAAATTTACCTTATTTTCAGTTTAAAAAAATTATTTACTTCCAGCTAATATTTTGTTTTCTTAAAATTTTACCACATATTCGTCAGGGAGAAATTTCAGAGGACGACGAAGGTAGATACGAAAATGATTACATATCAGAGAATTCAATGACTGATGCGGAGAATACACAGGTAAATAAATTAGCAAAAGTATTATTTATACAGGGTGTTCAGATTATTTAAAAAAGAGACGGAGACCTTGAGAAAAAATCAGTGAATTTGTTTCAATACCAGGAGCTACATGAAATTTATTTATGTCAATTTAAGAATGAGACCTTGTTAAAGTTAGGTTTTAACAACAAAAATTAGAACATATTCTGGGAAATAAAGAGAGCTGACATCACGTGATAGTTCTTCTATTACGCCCGAACCATGTCAGCATCGGAAAATACGGGCCATGTGCATGCAGACTCACACAGCTAAATATGTGCGCATTAGAATGTATCACGGCGTATGGAGAAGAAAGTTTAAATAAATGTGAAAACCAAATAAATGGCATATATGTCCCTTTATAACAACATATAGCACATTTAAATCAAGGGTCAAATAAATTCTTACAGGGTGGTGCAAAAAAAATAAATTTTTGAAATCCCCAACAACAGAATAATTAAGGTTGCTGGCTACGTAGGCACACACAACTATACATAGGAATACAGGCCATGCAAGCGTTTTCATAGTAAAGTAATGTGTCACTCGCTGAAGCATGCATGAAAAGATGTACGAAAATTGTTAGAAAAGATCATACCAAAACCATGCGAAGGAGTAATGTGTCGCTCTATTTTTATTTGTAGTAAAACTGTCATCCTCCGATCAGCTCCTTGCAGCGGGGTCGAGCCCCTTGCTGTTCATGCCCTAGGGCGTCCCGTGGCTAACGCCGATCCAATGTCGCACAGGCACTTGTCCAAGTACATTATCCACGACTAGCAACAACAATTGTGCCCAGCAAGTAGTAGACAGGACAGCTGACAGCTACTTTCTGCGTAGCACCTCCCTCTTGGATGTGAGAAATTCCGAGCGACAGCCCTACCCTACCCCACCATCAATTTCTCCTTCCGATGCCAGCTCTAACAGGAGTGTAAGACAAGACCACCAGCTCCTGGTCGCTTACACCGCGTGCACTGTTTGTCTGTTAAGATTATATTCACCGGCGGCATCAGTCAAATGCAACTCTTGCCTTGGCTTGTGTTACCTGCTAATATGCTCTGAACTTGGAGCTGCGCAGCCTACAACGTCGCAGCTTACATATCGCTTATTGTAGCAAGTTTACTTTAAATTATTTTTAAAAACATTTACTCTCGAGTGGGCAAAAAATCGTTCCCGGTCGGACGAGTATCGGAAGGTGCTAGTATTGCAGCGTACCTATTTAATTCTGACAAATGACTGGCCCTTTCCGTTGCACTCCCCAAATCAATAACAGCAACGGCAACCCTCAAACTGCATCTGTGAGTTTGAGCATTAAGGTTTCGATGAAGCAACACAGTTTTTTTGTAACTAATGTAATAATTCTTGCTCCGACCATATATATGTCTCTTTGTGACCTTTTCTATACTTTTTAACAGCCGATTTCATATTTGATACCTAAGACAAGTGTTAGAGAAAACAGCTGCTTGGACGATGAACAATTCTTAAGTTTAGCTAAAGCATACAAGAGTTACGCATGCCTCTGGGACACAAATGAAATATCGTATAGATTTAGTAATAGACGTCGGGAAGCAATGGATGAACTGCTTAAAAAGTTCAATAAAATGTTGCGACTAAATTTAACGTTGAATGATTTAAAAACAGAAATTTTGCAAATGCGAAGGATTTGTATAAATGAAAAGAAACAGAGAATGAAGTGCAAACGACAAAAGCTGTCTTATGAAGCAGAATATCCGTATTACGAACATATTGAGTTTTTAGAGAGTCATATTTCGCCGTTTGAGTGTTCGGTGTGTAATAAAATTGTAAATGGTTCAAGCCAATATCAAATCCATTTAGCATCTCATGATGGTTCGCAGCCTTTTAAGTGTAATGTTTGTGGACATGGCTTTAAGAGCCTTCAAAATTTAATAGTACACCTACGCCGTCACACACAAGATTACCTTTACATGTGTGAGATATGCAATAAGCCTCTTGCAACGACAACCGAATTAAAAATCCATATGCGTAACCATACCGGCGAAAAACCATATGTTTGTGATCTCTGTGGTAAACATTTTAAGCTAAATTTCGATTTTAAGGAACATCTTAAACGTCATGAGAAACGGCCCCTGCACAAATGTGAACTTTGCCCCAAACGATTCTATAACAACACAGTGTTAAAACAACACATGAGGATTCATCAAAAGACACGTGACCAAATATGTGGTTATTGTCTGAAAGGGTTTAAAACCAAAAAACAACTACAACAACACATACGTGGTCAACATTTGGAAAAGACCTTTGCATGTAAAATTTGTGAAAAGCGTTTTGCACAATCTACCGGGTTAAAATTACACATGAATCGGCATGGTGTAGTGGCTTAGCTAGGAATAACTACTGTATAGGATAAGAAATTTTTATTTTAAGATAAATTATTTGAGTTAGTATGGTTCCATTTCCAAAGAATATAATAAACTACTGAAATAAATGCGTTTTGGAATTATAATAAATTAATATTTACAAATGTATAATAAAATTAAAATAATAGAAAAGCTTTTAGCTGGTTATGATTTTTTAATGTCTAATCTAACACCTGCAATAAAAATATTTTACTTTCTCTTTTACATTACGAAAATAGACATTTTACAAAAAAGTCCTTGTTTTTTTTTTTGGTGAAGAAGAGGTTTTGTTATATCAAAATTACATGTATATGTGATCAGATATGTAGAAAAACGTTTATTTTAACACTGCATTATTATTATTTTTTAATTCAATGTCAAAAATTGCGTGTATCCATATGGACACAAACGTAGATTTTGGATATAAACGATGTACGCATAAGGCAAACAAATCCATTTTGCGTTTGCAGACGTTTCTTATGAGCTCTACTGATAGAAATATAATTAATGGTGCTGTTCTCAGCTTGCTTGTCATCCACAAACGAGGTGGTGACAGCTGCAATGACTATTGCAAATTATAGGAACAAGTGGGATTGGGCTATAACAATTGTCCGTAGTCACGATGACAAGCTGCCCCAGAATAGAGCAGTAAAAATAAATAATTAAAAATGCCTAGAAAATTAGGAGATGATGAAATTGAACAACTTTCAACTACCTTTATCGATTCTGATATTTCTGACTTAGAAGACAATCGGACGACCTGGCTAACAACTTATTAGATTCGTTTGATAACAATGAAGCCTTCTTATTAGAAGAGCTTTCTCAAGAAGGTCCTTATGAGATAAACATACAGGATATAAGCGTTGATAATGATGGGGGTTCTGGGGAAGTTGACATAGTAGAGACCAATTTAGATCATGGGATAGTTCAAGAAAACGCTTATTTCCAAGCTCCACAGGCGCCATTGAAAAAGGTTGACCAATTTTGTTGGAAAAAAGCGTCTTGGACAACTCCAGAGACTACTTTTACTGAATCGTACCCTAAGAAACTTATTAAATTACCTATAGAATATTTTTTAGAGTACGTTACCGAAAAATTTCTTCAGGAAGTAGTATCTTCAACGAAGCAGGTATCCATGGTTAAAAATGGAAAATCTTTAAATTTGACTACTTAAGAATTTCTGAGATTTCTTGAGCTAGAAATAATGATTGGTACTATTGGTTATCCACGATTGGAAATGCATTGGACAATGGGTACCGTAATATGATTATTTCCCGAAAACATTGCGAGGCAGATTCCATTCTTTGCGAAATAGTTTAAAGTTTAAAACAAATTCATCACAAAGCGATAAACTACACTGCGTTACAAAAACGAGCTTTAGTTCTGTTCTATGAATCAAATATAATTTTTCGGAAAGGGCAGAAAAAATAAAAATACACGTGTATCGGTGATTTTCATGTACACGTCAGAATTTTATTTTTTTTATGTATAAAGTATAAAGCTCGTAGCGTAATAGTAACTTTCTAACACTAAACTGTTTATGACTTTTACAACACTTACAACTGGTATGTCAGATGAAACATTGAATTGCACAATCCATATTGCATCATTTAAATTCGTTTAATTTATTGTTTGATACAACACACTCTCTGTCGTTTGTGTGTTTGTTCCGATCAGCTGACAGTTGCAGTACTAGGAGACGTATACTTTGACAATTGTTTTAAGTTCTGTTGTGCGAAAACGTATTTCTATATATTTCATTTGAGAAAAAATGCAGTGCCCGACTCGAAATAACTTTTGTTACGTTTGTGGCTTATTCGCACCAAGTAAAAATTTTTTAAATATTACGAAAACAGGTGGACAGACGGACACTACGAGCTTTATACTTTATACATAAAAAAAAATTCTGACGTGTATTCCTGAAGAAAAAAATCATAAAATTAATTTCGATTATTTCTTCACTCTAAATTTAATATCGTGTTTTCGCCAAAAAGGCATTTGGGCTACTGGTACTATCAGAGGGAATAAATTTGGTAAAATTTACTTCAAGACTGAAAAACAGTTGCAAAAAGAAGGTCTAGGAAGTTTTGACTACCGTGTAGGAAGAACAAACAATATTTTTTTTTTCAGATGGCTTGACTGAGGAATTGTGAAACTTGTGTCATAAATCCATGGTTACGAACCCCTTAATGCAGTAACCCGATTTTCTGCTAAAAAAAATCAAATAACACAACCAAACATAGTAGAAGAGTACAATAAAAATATGGGAGGAGTAGATAAATTAGATTTTCTACTTCCCGTGTACATAATATCCATAAGATCTAAAAAGTGGACTCTGAAGATATTTGACCACTTTGTTGATTTAGCAGTATGTAATTCGTGGTTAGAGTACAGAATGGATCACGTAAACAATGGGGGGAAAAAAATATATGGACTATTGAGCTTTCATAATGATATTGCGAATGGACTAATAGCTCGCTCAAATCAAGACGCATGCTCTCGTAAACGGGGACGTCCAACATTATGTTTAGATGAGGATATTCCAACGACCTCCAAGAAAATACGTAAAGCTGTACCATGGACTTCTATACGATATGGCGGGAACCAACATTGGCCCGAACACATGAAGGATAAAGGTAGATGCAAACTCCAATGTAAGGGACAAACCAGATATAAATGCTATGTTTTATTCTGCCTACCCAAGATCAAGAGACTGCTTCAGAGACTTTCATTACACCGCGTTACACACATTCTGTCACGAAATATCCTTTTTCGGAAAGGGGAGAAAAAATAAAAATACACGTGTGTCGGCGATTTTCATGTATACGTCAGATTTTTTTTTTTTAGTCGTGTGCGACTATTGCTATAGAAATTTATGCAAGTTTACTGATGGAAGGTCAACAATAAAGTACGCTGTACCAATGATTTGGCTACCACGCGCGGAGCACTGCAAAAAAAAAAAAACAAACAAAAAAAAAATTCTGACGTGTGCATGAAAATCGCCGATACATGTGTTTATTTTTATTTTTTCTCCCCTTTCCGAAAAAGTATATTTGGTTCATAGCATAGTGTAATCAACAAGGTGAAGTAAGCTGTCAGTTGTCTTGCTCTAATTTCTTCTTTGTTCTGTCATTCGGCTAGCTGAAAATTTTGAGGCAATGTTGTCCCCGAAAACAGTGTTGTTGTTCTATCAAGGTGTTGCTTTTTTCAGATTTTTACGTGTATAAAAGGGGATTTTCTGGTAAATTTGAGCAACAAAATTTGTATTGCAACTTTTCAATATAATTTCACATTCCGCTGCTATTTCTCAAAGAAAATGATCGTTAAAATTAAAATTTTTCCGTAAAATTATTAATAATGCCAAGACCGAGCTGCGCATTATGCAAAAAAACTTGGATGGCGGAGGGTTTCAGCCTATTTAGTGCCCCTGTGGGGGAGAAGAGGCTAAAAAGGTGGTGTAAAAGCAGCGGGGTAGCACTCACACACAGCTCCAGAGTATGCGAATTGCACTTTTCGAAAAATGATTTTCAGCAAACGAAAAACCGACGTTTGTTATGTAAGGAAGCGGTGCCAATGGCTGAGGAACTCTGACGTCTTGGGATTCAGCTGAGGAAGTACTGCAAATAGTGGACAAGGCAACACAAGCTAAGTATGGTGATTTAAATATCCATACATACATATTTGAATAATGGTGCATATGTTTGCAAAGTGCAGTTTTCTTTAATTTATGGTTTTTACTTATGTTTTATAATGCTTATCTTTGCAAAATGCATTCACTTATTACCCTTAATTAAAACTAGTTCTAAAAGTATGTATATATGTCTTAACAACACATGCATCCAGTTCTCTTTTGGTCCAGTCTTGGGGCTAAATGGCATAAGGTCTTAACTATCTTAGATTTTATATGTTTATACGATCTAATAGGTAGTGCTTAGTATTGCACGTGCTGTGTTCAGTTGTCTCGCTTACTTTATAATTGAGTACGTCTCACGATTTTCACTGTGCGATATATCTGAAACTGAGGGACTTGTTTGCGTACAAACAGATAGACAAATAGGCGGGCATAGCTAAATCGACTTAGGTCGATTGTTCTGATCTTCTTCTCATACTTACAAAAATCGGACCAAAACATATTCCCGAATTTTAAAAAAACATGTATTCGTGTTGTTTGGAATATCGGTGTGAAGGTAGATTTGTCCACACAAACAATTCGACAGGGTTACCCGTACACCGAGTCGGCAGACAGATAGCTCAACAACAACACAAAAACAATACAACAATTGCATAATAACGAATATTTTATGGTAAACTAATTGCGCGTTATATAGTATATCTATGCAGTTTTTCAGTTGTAAAAGTGCAAACGATTTGCATATCCAAATCGCAACATTGAAGTCGCAACTTCGAAATATGGAGCTGGAGAATGTAAATTTAAATATTACAGAGGCAAAAAACGAGGAATTAGTAAACAATGTAAAACAAGTGTTTACTGAAGGGTAACTGAGAAAGCTGGCTCATCCCGAGCAGCTTGTTCACTGGAGCTGGTTTGATATATCTAATGCACTCACACTCCATGCGGCAGGGCCCCGTGCGTACAGGCACCTGTATCAAAACGGTTTTCCACTACCGTGCGAGTCGACATTACAAAAATGGATGCAAAAGTTGAAATTTAATGACGGAATATTGCATTTCATTATTGAATTAATGCAAAACGTCAATGAGCTGCCACCAGAAGAACGCTTGACGGTTCTAGCATTCTTCTTCTTTCTGAAATCAGTCACTTATTATTCGTTTCTCGTACCAGACCCTCCATTTCAAGTCGTGTTGCTTTTTAGTCTGCCAAACAAAATATAACTTATCCAGTCTTTTCGTATAACTTTTTATTCAAAAACAACGCATTTTATATATATTCGGTAAGTGGTCCTAAAATCCAAAGACCTAAAGTCTATTTTAATATTAATAACTTCCAATAGGTATTGACCTCAAGATACCCTCTCTCTCTCTCTATGGCGCGATATACAACAGGTATATCATCATAAACCTCCTAAGAGATTTTTGCGCCAAGCTTCTCTTCCAATTTGTGGTGTGCCGATTTGAATTTTTCCCTACAAATTGGTGGGACCTACAGTTTTTTGCCGACTCCGAACGGCATCTACAAAGGAGACGAATTTTTGCTGAGAAGCCTGTCATGGCAGAAATACACTCGGAGAGTTTGCCAAACCACTGCCGAGGGGCGACCCCGTTTTTGAAAAACTTTTTTCAAATCACTTTTGATGTTACCTGTACCAGGGCTCGAACCATGGACCTTCGGTGTGGTAGGCCGGCAACACTACCTTCACACCACGGCGGCCGCCGTTGAGCAATAAAACATCTGCAAATGCACTCGTTTCACTTTTATATTCACGAATTTGCAATATGGGTTTCATTGGCTAATTTTTTATATTTTAAGAAAAACCATAAATGAAAATATCATTCAATTACGTTAATATGAATTTTTTAGCTGTGCTAGTCTTTTTTTATTGCACTTAGCATTTTTTTTTTTAAATCAAAAACAAACATGTTTAATAAATTATTTTCCCCCCTTTCTACCGAAAAGGGCAAAAACTGTTTGGCGTTTCACCCCATTCTCCCTCTACAAAATACATCCCTACCGTTTCAGATAGCGTTCATTTTCTTTCTCTTTTTATTTACTTCACCTTGTGATTCCACTATGGTTCATAGGACAGAACTAATGCTCGTTTTTGTAACGCAGTGTTATCTATCAAATTCCTAAAATAATAGTAAATCACTTTCTTTATGTTTTTTATTATCTTTATAGGTATTGTATGTATGTACATAAGTATAATTCTTTTCTTTATTTATTCTAGTTTATATGAGACTGAAGAATATAATTTTTATTTCGTATCCTATGTATACGTCTTATTTATTTACTTAAATGAATTTGTATGCATTTGAACTACTGAAACAAATAAAATTTAAATAAAAGACACCCCAAAAAATATATTAAGGATAAAAAAATTTAAAAACGAATAGTTATTGCCATTCCTAGGGCCAATAAAAGTAAGTATTGAAGGAATTGGATTTTTTAAGCCAACCCTTAAAAACTTATAGTGAAAGGGTTAAGCCAATAGAAGTCAAATCAACAGAATGTTTGTCTGTCTTTCTGTATGTTTTGTCGCGCATCACTCAAACCTGCTAAATGGAATTAAATGGAACATTCGCCGCTGCACATTCGCATCGTACAAGCCGAGGAGCAAATAACCATCTCATAAAACCCGTACAAACGCAGTTAAATTTATAACGTGTTCAATAAATAATTGTTTCAAGTGCGAATCAAACTTTCGTCTACCCATAGGTTTTCCTAACCTTGACAATTTACCGCCGTCGAACTACAATGTGATGGGACAACTCTTTGTTGCATTGTTGACATTTGAGGCCAAGAATGTTTTTTCTTTCACATGCAATCAATAAGAGTTCAAATCAGATTGGCGAAGAAAAAATTTTGAAATCAGAATGCGCAATCAATTGATTTCACTTGCAATCAATTACTGTTTCGTACAGGGCACGTGTCTGTGCGAAGGTAAGAGGTAGATGATGGATAGACCATGATTTAATGATTTATATGGTTGACGCGAACGGCCAACAACACGAAATTACCGTTTGACGTCGGTGAATTCTTATGTCAAAATGCACATGTGAGAGGGAACGCGCAAAAACGATTCGCCTATTTTCTAAGCTTTTGACATAAGGTGTGGATGAGGAAGAAGAAGACGCTATGTCATTTGAAACGACCATATAAATTATTTGATCATGGGATAGACTATAAATCAGTCAGTGTAAGTTGAGAAACAGACGGTGCCAGTAAAAGTGATTTCGTTCATGGTAAGATTTGAGACGTGTATTTGATGATGGCCAGTCTATCAGTTTTCACGAATCGATCCGCACTTCCTGCGAATGGCATCAGTCGGATATCGCTATAATTATTTCAGATGAATTTATATTCCAACAGGTTTTTAAACGGTAAAATAAAATTTGACGCAAAAAAAGTATGGCAAAAAAAGATGTCAATTTAAATTTTATTTACAGAATAATTGCTTTCGCACATGCTTTCTGCAGATGTCAAAATTTTCAACTGTCAAAATTTACCTTTTTATTTGGCACAGCAAAATGCAAAATATTTTTACACCATAGAAAATTTGTTAACCTAACTTTTCCTGAGAGTAAAATATTTCCGACTAGCGAACGGCCTTAAGTGCCAAATACACCACACAAAATCCTTGCACAAGTCCACAAGTTACAAATTGACGCAAATCAAATACAATTCAAAAACATTGCCCGAAATTTATTTCTGAGCAAGCGCAGTAAAAGAAACATATGCTCTAATTGTATTAAAAAAAGTAAGTGCGGCTTTACTTTTTGCTTTTTTTAAATAAGAGATGATACCGCTTTCCCTACACAAATTTATGGTACTGATAGCAATGTTTCAGTCTAAATTTTTTTGATTTTAGCACAGTTCTCTGCATACACCACTTAAATCCTTGTGCAAATCAGTCATTGGCGCAAGTAAATTTGTGCGCTGTATTTGGCGTCTTACATGTAAATTTTTTTATTTAATAGTTGCATTCCAATCAGCTATCCAGATCAGTATCACGATCAAGATCTCACAGGAACGATACGGAGTTGTTTGTGTATATATGCGTGTTTATATATAGGGTGTTTTTTTAGGGGTATAGAACTTCGAATTGAAATAAAACACAAGAAAATCGTTTTAAGGTCCATCAATTTGGCTTTATTGGAAGGATAATTTTATGCCATTAACGTTTAAATATGATTTCGGGCATGTGGCCGCCGCGGCTGGCTCGAATAAAGCCAATTCTACAGGTCCAATTTTCAACCACTTTTTCGAGCATATGGGGCCGTATGTCGGCAATAACGCCACGAATGTTGGCTTCCAACTCCCCTAACGTTTCTGGTTTGTTGGTGTAGACGAGCGACTTCACATATCCCCAAAGAAAATAATCCAATGGTGTCAAATCACACGACCTTGGTGGCCAATTGACAGGTCCATTCCGCGAAATTATGCGCTCATCGAATGTTTCCTTCAATAAATCGATTGTGACGTGCGCTGTGTGGCATGTAGCGCCGTCTTGTTGGAACCACAACTCATCCACATTCATGCCATCCAATTCGGGAACAAAATAGTCGGTTATCATGGCTCTATACCGGTCTCCATTAACGGTAGCTGCCTCTCCAGCATTATTGCGGAAGAAGTATGGCCCAATGACTCCACCAGCCCATAGAGCACACCAAACAGTCAGTTTTTGTGGATGTAATGGCGTTTCAAGGGTCTCATGTGGATTCTCTTCACTCCAAATGCGGCAATTTTGCTTGTTGACGTAGCCATTCAACCAAAAATGAGCCTCATCACTGAACAAAATTTTGCGATGAAAATCAGCATCGAAATCAATCTCATTTTCGGCCCATACACCAAAATCACGACGCATTGCATGGTCTCGCGGCTTTAATTCTTGCACAAGCTGGATCTTGTAAGGTCGCAAGCCAAGATCTTTGCGCAAAATCTTCCATAAAGTTGATTGACAAAGCTCCAATTGCTGTGCACGGTGGCGAATCGATTCATTCGGGTCCTCTTCAACACTTTGCTCTACAGCGCCAACTGTTTCTTCGGTGCGCACTGTTCGACGTCTCTGCAGATGCGTATTATCACATAGAGTAAACGTAGTGCGAAAACGATCCATGGTTAACCGAATTAATTGCTCTGATGGACGATTATGTCGACCATAAAATGGACGGAGCTCACGGTAAACTTCGCGAACTGAACCATTATTTTCGAAATAAATTTGCACGATTTGCAAGCGTTGTTCTTTTGTCAACCTGTTCATGATGAAATGGCAAACCAAACTGAACATAAATGATATTAGAGTTGCCAGATTTGACCACAAAATGCCAGTTTTATCTCTATTCGAAAAACAAACCTGTAAAAAAAACACCCTGTATGTATGGCTGTGCTACCAAGCAAATAAGGGTTGGGTGTCAAAAAATCTACCACAAAAACTAAACGGATAGAACTTCTATACGGATCCGAAATTGATCCAGATAAACATCAAGATCACAACGTTGTTATTGCATTTACATTCAAAATTTCTATCTGGATATGGATCACTCCTAATTTTAACTCGCCTAGATAATACTATACATCGAGCGTCAACTGTAAAAACTACACTAAAAATGTCGATATTGGTACCCAGAGACTCGTTTCGGTCCCAGGAACCGTAATCCGGTGGAGGAAATACTAAAAACATTGGATGTCCTCCACCGGATTAGTTTGCAAGATATTTGCAAGCAAATTTAACAATTTTCTGTCATTTTCATGTGGTTGTTGTAGAAAAAGATATAGGATGTTGTGAAAAGTGCAAAAGTGCGTTCTGCGCAGAAGTACTAAGGATTATTTTGTTGAAGCGCGGCAGAAGGCCGCCTACGCAGAAAGGTGTTCTGCCCATAAATACTATGGAACAGGCCCCCCTTTGGTTTGATCGAACCTAGGTAATTTTTTGGTTTTTTATCAATAACTTTTAAATTACTAAAATTACGATATTGCAAGCAGGGTATCGTATCTTCACACTATGAATGAGGTTTTTTCATCTACCTTTGGTGAGTTGGTTGCAATCTATAAGGCGGTGATACTAGCAGTGAAATATAAACAAAAGAAGGTAGCAATCCTTACAGATAGCTTAGGTGCTATTAACAGTCTCAATGTTGAAAATACAAACTATGGGAATCAGAAATAGAAAAAGTTGAGTTTATATGGGTACCCAGTCATATAGGCATTAGTTTTAATGAAAAGGCGGATGAGGCAATTGAAGTAGAACAAATTGTAAGCTTTGACCTTAAACCCAGGAAAGCTATTTTACTAGTTAATAGGGAGTTTTGGGCCGAATCTGTGGAAGAATTCAAATATCCCAATATAGATACACGTTTAATATACATGATCGCTAAGAAGAAAAAAAGCCTTGGTTCAATGCAAAAAAACACGCTCGACCCAAATGTTACAAAGCTACTTAACAGGCGGATACTTGGATATACGTACGGCAAGACCTACTTACAAAAATTTAAAGGCAACATGTGTAGCCACTGTGCCAACGGCCATGTAGCTGAGACACTCCACAATTTAATTTTTGAATGTAGCGCCCTTCAGGGGCACTACCATTTTCGAAAAATTCAACAATTTAAAAGATCTCTTTTTATGCAAAAACTAGAAAAACCATGTAGATGTCATAGTTTTTTTACACAATGCAAACATTGCTAAATCACTGGGGTCTATCAGCTATTCCGACGGAACTGCCAACGGGAGAAATATAATAGATCATGAGAGAATTAAATTTAATCGGAATTTGCAGGAGATTACAAAACTCTATTCCGGGAATAAC
This sequence comes from Merzomyia westermanni, assembly GCA_949987695.1. Classification (NCBI taxonomy): domain Eukaryota; kingdom Metazoa; phylum Arthropoda; class Insecta; order Diptera; family Tephritidae; genus Merzomyia; species Merzomyia westermanni. Next base: position 137,820,690 of record OX465290.1, read on the forward strand.
TGATAGACCCCACTATAAAAAAAAATGTTACAAAAAAAAATTATTTCAACCATGGCACATTTAAATAGTCTTTAGGGCACTGTAAATATAAAGATGTAAACAACTTATATATATAGGAATTTCTGTATTAAATATGTAAATCCACCATCGAAACACAGTGAGTTAAGCATTTTAATTTTCAATTTGTTCCTTAACTTAGTTTAGAATGTTCATGGCACTAAACATTCTTTCAACCTCGCCATTACTAAAAGGTAATACCAAAAAGCTAAATACGAATTCGACCAGTCCGCTCAAAATTCTATGGCAGAGGTCACAATTGTACACTGTACGGTAATTAGCTTTCGTCACTGCAGCTCCATCAATACTACTTGACTTGGAGAATACCTAGACTTTTCTTCTTGAAAGTGAGAAAATACATCTGGCTTTGTAACTTTCAATGGATTATCAACTGAAAAAAATTGTATCTTTTGTAAAGAGTTCATATTATCAAGTAGGCGATGGGTTATCAACTCCATTAAAAAGAGTTGACAATGTTTACGAATAATTTTCTGTATTTCATCATCAATACTAAACCTTCATTTAACTTTAATTTTATATGTTCCTCGAAGTTGTGTAAAAATATGATGTTGGGACAGTAGCCCGTTTCTGTAACTTTTCGTTATAATAACGAATGATTATGTATCGCATGGCTTGTAAGGATTTCGTTATGTTTATCGCCCTTGCTTAATACTGACTCGCTCGGGATTTTATCTAATGCATCGATTAATGTCGATTTGAATGCTGATGAGGCTGGCGCTGCCGCTATCAATACCGAATATAACAATTTGCATACTGTTGCTACGGCATCTGCGTCTGCTACCGTCGTCTTTGAGCCCGTCGTTGAGACTAATAATCAGAGCATTGACAAAGCTACTTCTGCCGTTTCTGTTCCTGAGCAAATCAATGCTGTGCGAGATAATGAGCAGACATCTACCTCTACCGCCGCTGCATCTTATGCTGCTGTCACTAAAATAGCAATGGATAGTGCCCCTGTCGCTAACTCTAATGTATCTGACGTAGGAGATGTTGGCAAATCAGCTACATTGAAGAAAGCTAATAAACCTAGTCAACGCAATAAAGGACTTAACTCCAATGATTCCGACGTAGGAGATTTTGGCAAATCATCAACGGGGAGTGCTAATATAACTGGTCTACGCAAAAAAGGCCGTAAGATAAATAATACAAGAGTTACTGGATGTAATACTAACGCGGAACTCGCTGTTGCATCCCAATTGAAATGGTTGCATGTTTCATCATTCAAACCAAGTGTCACATCCAAAGACATCTTGGCTTATGTCGAGACGCAGACAGGCATCTGTAAGCAACTTCTTGATTGCTACATTCTTGTTAAAAAGGATGCAGCACTCGACTCTCTATACCGTGTAAGCTTCAAATTAGGTATTCCTCCAAATCTACTTGATAAGTGCATGATGCCGGAGGTCTGGCCCGACAAAGTAACTGTGCGCCCATTCCGTTTTTTTCAACAGCCAGGGAATCCGAAGTCACAACCCTAGCTCAGCTTAATTATGTTAGTTTGCCTTCAACCGAGGACTTATATATTACTCGTCTCACTAATGTATCAAGATCGATCTATACTATGTATTATCAAAACGTCAGTGGTATGCGCACCAAATCATCTATGTTTTACTGTAATATTATTTCTCATGAGTATGATATTATAGCTCTTACTGAAACTTGGTTAAATGATAATTTTTCGACTAATGAATTCTTCGACAGTTACTATCATGTATTTCGAAATGATCGTTGCCCATCTGCAACTGGTCTCGAGGGAGGTGGTGGTGTACTGCTTGCTGTCAGGGCTGATCTATGTAGTAAATCCATCAATATTAACTATAATGATGGTGATATAGAGCAGATTTGTGTGAGCGTAGAGTTTGCTGGTAATAAAACAATAATTTTCCTATTGTCTTATATTCCACCAAGCAGCGACATCACAACCTATCAGAGACATATGGATAATTTGACATCTGTCATTGGTAATATTAATATATCTGAGATTGTATACTTAGCAGACTTTAATTTAAGTAATATCTCTTGGTTGAACGATTGCAATGCTCCATCCAATATTAAAACCGATATCGATATGCTAGTTGTAAGCACCCTGTTCTCACATGGTCTTACACAATGCAACTATTATCCTAACAGTAACGGTAGATTCCTAGACCTAATTTTTGCATCCGATGATCTCAGAATGTCATGCCTTGAATGCTCGTCTCCAATTCTGGAAAATAGTCTTTATCACAACGCCTTGATTGTCAAGTTCGAGTACTATAATTTCGATAAGAAACCAGCGCAACCCTCGTTCGCATACAATTATTCCAGGGCTGACACTATAGCCATGAATGAGTTTTTATTAGCTGCAGACTGGTCATTCTTGGGTGCAGCTAATAGCCCAGAAGCCTCTTACGCAAATTTGCGTCAAAAACTCTTATCATCAGACTCAAATTTTGTACCTTTAAAGAGATCGGTTCCGAGTAATAAGCCGCCGTGGTTTAATGCGAAGCTGAGTAGCCTCAAGAACTCTAAAAATAAAGCGTTTAAGAAACATAAAAAGAGCAATGATGAAACTGATCGTCTTATCTATATTAGACTTAAGAAAACATTTGATTGCCTTAATAAGTTTCTTTATAAGAACTATATGCTCAAAATAGAGTCTAACTTGAAATCAAACCCATCCTGTTTTTGGTCTGTCATAAATTCTAAGAGGAAAACTAACGGTTTTCCAACTAGTATGGAATATGATGGTGAAGTATCCAGCAACACGCAAGGTGCATGCAACCTGTTTGCCAAACTCTTTCAAAAAGTGTATCTAAAATCTACATCCCCACAAGGTTCTGCCCACCTTTCTGCGCCTGCTTTATCTATCTCTTCCTTCGCTATTACGACCGATGATGTGCTTCTGTCAATCTCAAAACTGACAAACAGTACAAAATCTGATACGGAGGGATTCTGTCCTATGTTTTTTAAAATTTGTTCAAATGCTGTGGCGGAGCCCCTGTCACTTCTTTTTCAAGAATGTCTGACCTGTGGAATTTTCTTAGATTCGTGGAAGCTTTGTTCAATTAATCCCATATATAAGTCTGGTGACCGCAACGATGTCTGCAACTATAGACCCATAGTTAAACAGGGAACTCTGGCAAAGATATTCGATGACATAATCCAACGCAAATTATTCGATCACATAGGTAAGGCCATTGTTGACTGCCAGCATGGTTTTTTCCCTGGGAGATCCACTTCTACCAACTTAGCTTTATTGACCAACAGAATTATCGATGCATCTGAGACATATGCGCAACTTGATGTCATTTACACTGACTTCTCGAAAGCATTTGATAAAGTTGATCACAGGATACTACTGCGTAAGCTGGAGATGTATGGAATCGAAGGTAACTTATTGAGGTTTTTCTCTAGTTTCTTATCGAATAGGAGGCTATTTGTTTCAATTGGAGACGTAAAGTCATCCTTATATATCGACGCTTGGTCGGGAATTCCGCAGGGAACCCATAGCGGCCCTTTATTATTCCTGATTTTTATCAATGATTTGCCTAATTGTTTCAACTTCGCCAAATGCTTAATGTTTGCAGATGATGTCAAATTGTTCTTAACAGTCCGTAATATTTCCGACTGTGCCAATTTACAATCAGACCTTGATTCTTTTGCTGAATGGTGTATTGACAATAATTTGTTTTTGAATGTAAATAAGTGCTGCGTTGTTTCATATTCGAAAAAGTCAACTACAACTTATTTCAATTACAATTTAAATGCCGAACCTTTAAGTCGTTCATATGAGATTAAAGACCTGGGTGTCATTTTCGACAACAAACTCTCATTCTCTCGTCACATTGACTTTATAGCTTCGAAGGGATTTGCAATGGTTGGATTTATAAGACGGAATTTTGGAGACTTTAAGGATCCAATGACGCTGAAAGCACTTTTTGCCGCTTTGGTACGAAGTCGTCTGGAATATTGCTCGATAATATGGAATCCATTTTATGAAGGAAGTTCATATAAAATTGAAAGAATTCAGAAATTATTTAGTAGAATCGCTCTACATATGCTTAATTGGCCCAATGGCCTTCCATCCTATGACAGCAGGCGTAAACTACTCGGCCTCCAGGCTTTGTGTGAAAGGAGAACTTGTATCTCACTCATGTTAGCTTATAATGTAATTAATGGTAATGTCAACTGTGCTGAACTGTCAAATCTATTCATCTACTATATCCCTTCGCGCGAGTTACGACATAATAGGTTGTTTATCGAGGTTACTCATAGAACCAATTATGCAATGAATGGACCAGTAGCCAGAGCTGTACAGCTAGCAAATCGATACAGCAACGTTCTTAATTTTAAAAACAGTTTATATAAATTTAAACTGGAATTGTTTTCTATTTTTAATTAGTCTGTATAAAAGCTTGTACTTTTTAGACCGTAATAAATAAATAAATAAATAAAAGCGTTTCTGTATGAAAAAAATTCACCTTGCGATATGTTCGTGGTGTGTGATGTAAAAATTAGAAAATGATAGGCAAAAAGGCCTAATTGACAAAAAAACATTTGACGCACACAGCACAATGGTCTCAATAGCCTAGTAGATAAGATATTGCTCTAACTAGTGGGAGAATCGAGTTCGAATCGTGGCAAAATTTTTAATTTTTTTTCAACTTTTAATAACATTTTATTTTTGGTTTTATTTTTTTATAACAATTAATCTTTAATAAATATTAATAACAATAGAAATTTGCGGTAATTCTATACGACAGCACGTAACTGCTAATATACGTCCAAAAATCTCGGGAAATGTATCAAACGACGGGTTTTAACCTCCGTATCAATAATCCGAAAGCGGAAGTTCGATATTTTATGTCTGTTCAGAGATATTTGCAATCAAAGTTGAACATTTTCTGTCATTTTCAAGTGGTTGTTGTAATCACAGATTAGGGTGTACCGAAAAGTGTGTTCTGCGCAGAAATACTGTGGACCGCGTAGCCGGTGTTAGACCGGCTAAAGGTTATTTTTTTTGAAGCGCGGCCGAGGGCCGCCTACGCAGAAAGGTGTTCTACACATAAATTCCTTGGATCAAGCCCCCTATTTGGGATCGGACCTGGGTAATTTTTGGGTTTTTTGGTAATAACTTTTCACTATAAGAAATTATTTAATTTCCGCTTTCGGATTATTGATACAGAGATCAAAACGCGTCGTTTGATACCTTTCCCGTATATTAGCAGTTACGTGCTGTCGTATAGAATTACCGGATTTTACACTTGTTATCACTGCCATTATAGGCATCGTTATTTTTATCGAAATCTATAACGAAAATACATTTTTACCACTTATAACTACTTAACAGGGTTGCACTTTGCGTTAAAATTCTTATCGACAGGTTACAGAAACGGGCTACAGAAAAGGTTTGGAGTAAAAAAAGGTTTAAAAAAAAATCTACGAAGCTGAAGACGAAATTTTGAGGCTAAAGGCCAAAAACAAGGCTAAATCTAGCCTCGAAAAGGGTAACCTGGTCACACTGCACATGACAGCAGATTCGGCTGTCGTTTGACATCCACAAAATCTCAATCAAACGTCATGAATAAACAATAACCACAATTTCACACGACCCTGGTGTCTAGAGAAACAGAATCAAACAGAATCAACTCTATTCCATTTTCAGCTGTATGTGACAGCTACAAAGCTAAAAAAAAAAGTGCATACTGTTTACATTTGCTTGTTTATTTGTGGTATTTCCATTGTAAAGGTAGAGTTGTACAATGGGTTTTTCATAAACTCTTATCCATTATTGTATCGTGTTTGTTGCGTCTAATACAAATATATTTAAATCAGCATATAATATTGCAGTTAAAAGCGCATTAATGGCACTCGAAATAGAGCAAGTCGGTGGTAGTGATCTAAATACATGTGGTGAAGTTCGTACAATCTTGGGAGTTGGGAATAAACAATTTTTCCTTAGCTGCAAATATTGTGAATATATATGCTTAAAATTGGAAGACTTCATACAACACATAGACGATGAGCACTTGCAGCTATTTATTAACTTTAATTGTAAAAGGCAACATAACTTTTCACATAATGTTAGAACAAACCACGAAAAGGAAGATGTTAAAAACAGTGAAACTTTCAAGGTAAGCTTACTTATGTAAAAATTTAATTAAATTAAATAAATTCTTTAGGAAAGCACTTTTCAAAGTTTTGAAAACGTAGTAATAGATAACACAACAGAAATGAATAATGATTGTAACACAAATGAACTAGTCACGGAAATAAGTCAGGGAAGCTTTGAAGAGGTAAAAGTTAACTATCCCAATTCGTCAAGCATTATATTATTTTCTTAAATATCTTCATAGGAAAAAGATCAATTCGATGAAGCGAAGGTAGGGTCAGTGGAGTCAAGTGATGATACAGACAGTTATACGGAAGTACCTCCCACTGCACAACATAACCTCTGGGATAAGCAGTTTGATTTGCCTGAACATAAAAAAAAAGCAAAAATTCTCAAACGAGAGGCAAAGAAAAAATTTATTATTGAATTTATTGAGGTATACCGCTCTTTACCAGCATTGTGGAACTTGAAGTCCACTCTTTATTTTAATCGACAAATAAAAAGCGAACAATATGAAATATTGATTAAAAAATTTAAAGAGAAATATCCTAGTGCAACAAGGCAGGACGTAGTAAAGCAAATAAATTCTCTCCGCTCAAGCTATAAAAAGGAACTGAGGAGTATTGGGCTATCTGGTATATCTACACTATATTATTTTGATGCAATGCATTTTATACGCAATATAACACCGCTTTCTAAATCTCGAAACAGGCATAAAATTGCGCAAGTAAATATTTTCTCATAATTACGCAGTTACTTGTTCTGTTCATCAACAAGAAATTATTACTGGATTTTACGAATTCGTGTAATTTCTCACATAAAAAAGCGATCGTTCGTAAGTTCCAGTAATTTTTTTTTGTTAATCAACAGAACTACTTTGTCGCTGTTGTTGTGGAAGCATTTTATCCTGCTCCTTTGCCGGATGTACAAACCTCTGGTGTTGATCTTGTTTGTACGGTAAAAGCAACATCCATAAGTAGAGGGGAGTGATACTGATATAGATTTAAACCCGAGAGGATTGCGGAGGCCTTCCAGTGTGATCTCCAAAGAAACTTACGATTAAATAAGAACAACAACCATCATAAGTGCTTCTGCAAGAACAATAATATTTTTTCATGTATAACTGTGTTCTATACTTTACAGGCTACATCGCAAAAAAATAGCAAAAAATTCCCCCCACCAATTGGTCTTCTTAATAATGATGAAATAATTAATTTGGCGCAAATATATAAAAGTTATCCGTGTCTTTGGGATGAAAATGATATTGCATACAGGTTTGCAAATAGACGGCGTGAAGCTCTGAAAAGTATACTTGATGAAATTAATAAAACATCGAAATTAAAATTAACGTACGATGGTTTGGAAAGAGAAATTTCATTACTGCGAAAAGCGTGCTCATTTGAGAAAAAAGAAAAGATAGCATGTAAACGAAATAAACTGATATATAAACCTACATGCCCCTATTTCGATTATATAAAGTACTTAGAGTGCGATGTCTCCCCTTATCAATGTTCAATATGCGATAAAATAGTTTCTGGTTCACAACAGCATAAAATCCATGAAGCATCCCATGATGGGTCATTGCCATTCAAATGTCAAATTTGTGGGCATGGCTTTAAATTAACTACAAATTTAGCGGTGCATTTACGTAGACATGCAAAAGACTTTACGTACAAGTGTGCAATCTGTGAAAAGCCTTGCGCAACCACTACAGAGTTGAAAACCCATATGCGATATCATACTGGTGAAAAAGCTTATGTTTGTGATACTTGTGGAAAAGGTTATACATCCCATGCGGAATTTTCAAGGCATAAGAATCGGCATGATCAAAACCCCAAGTTTAAATGTGAAATTTGCTTAAAACCTTTCTATGAAAAACGAAAAGTACGCGAACACATGACTGTTCACTCGCATTCCCGGGACGAAATATGTAATGTGTGTAACAAAGGTTTTGCAAGCATTAAACACTTGCGACAGCACCAGCTGATTCACAATCCCGAAAAGAAGTATGAATGTGAAATATGTAAAAAACGTTTTGCGCAATGTGCGGGCCTTACTTGCCACATGAAATCACATGGTACAAAGTTTACTACAATCGATCCCGGCAATTTTATTTTTGAATAAAATTTATACATACATACATATGTAAAAATAAATAATAAGACATATCTTTATTATAATAGTTCACCCGATGTAAGTGGTTATTTTTCTTTAACAAATTTATTCAAAAATACATAATTGCATAAAAGTGATTCAATGTATATATGTCATCTTTGGCATAAATGCTGGGTTGTACCCAATCCACACCAAAGCCAATATACATACATTGTTATGGGGGCTAATGTGATAAAATTCCTCTGAAGGAAGCATGGGTGTGAGCGACTATTGTGGTGAATGAGTGCATGATACTAGCGCCCCGATTCTGTGTTCTTGACAAATTGTCAATCTTAATAAATAATCAAGAAAAAAATATTTCTGTCAAATGTATTAAATAAACACAATTTAAAAAAATATTTTAATTAAAGTAAAAATTGTTTTCCATAATTAATCCCCTATTTGCTGATATGTGAGGTATTTATGTATTCTATTCCATTGCTTCATTTGCTTCTATAGAATTCTTGAGTCATGATTCTCTAAAGATATTTCATTGGTCTTTTAGGAGGAATGTGAAGTGACCCCCTCATTACTCCTGGGAGGTTTTCTAAAATTCTCCAAAACTCCCCCATTACTTGTTTGCGATTCATAAAAAAGTAATAACCAAAACTCCATTATTTTTTTTATTCTCCCTCCTAGGACATGTAATATTATTAAAAGGGAGTATACAAAATTATATGGTAATACACAATGATCCCTGGTTCTACTGGGGATTGACAATTTGTCAAGAACACAGAAGCGGGGGGAGTAGGTGTCTTCCAAACTTGCACCATTTAGTAAAGAGAAAATTACATCAAACAGAAGGAGTATGTGGTGCCGTATTTCGTATTTTCTTCAAGCAGGTGCTTGTTCAGGTGTTGGGGTTTGGAACAGTTGAACGAGAAGTGCCTGGTTAACATTTATTATGCTCCTTAACAATGAGAATTTTTGCCTCACTGCTGAGTTGGTGTTCCGGTGACAGGCCTGCAACTTCGTCCAACTTGTCTTCGATAGCCCCGGCGACCTTATTAACGACGCATAGCTCACAACTGACTGACAAATCGCACTTAAGCCAAATCTTGTAAGGTCTTCCTTATATTACTGAATAAAAGTGATTTTTTATTATTAAAAGTTATATTTACATATATTTTGTTCAGGGCAATATGTATCTAAGTTGTAATTGATACAATTTTTCCGTTGGACGTATCGGCAAACTTATTTCAAATATGGATTATATTGGAAAATTTTACTTCAGTGCTATGTGTGCACTGTATTGTACACCTAGATCTCAGGTATACGATGCTTTCTACCCCGTTACTCAATTCAGTATAGTCTGATCTATTTACTCCTTCAATAGGTCCACTACTAACCTAGTAAGAACTAGATAAAAACTAAACAAAATTTGCGTGTGCACGGGCTGGGTAAATTTATCACGTTTTCTGTCCTGTAATTTTGGGTTGAGCAATGTTTAATTCTAGATGTGCAGGAGAAACTTAATTTAAATTAAGCCCTTTTCTGCCAAACAAGGAATTTGTTGTTAGCTGGCATATTGATTGTCGCGATTAACTCAATTTTGTCTTCTACCCCTAACTTCTCCAAATCAGCAATAGCTCGTATGCCCCAGTCGGGATTGCAGTTTCTTAAATATTTGTCAAAATTAATGTTGCTTTGCGGTTCCAATATACCATTTACTATATAAGCTCCATATGTAAACAACTTGCCATTGGGTTTGAGTAGATATCCGGCGTTCTGGAAAAGTCCTATGGCACAAGACCATGGAGTTATGTGCAACATATTTATATTCATTACATAGTCAAACGATCCTTTTTTAAATCCATATTGTTGTGCCCACTCGTTTGGGTGCTTAGATATATCCACAAACAAAGGTTCACGAATATTTTTCGTTGTACAATCGGATGCGTAGGCTGTGATACTACTGAACATGCTTTCATCGTACTCTGAGGTATGGAATGTAATATTAGGAGAAAGTGGTGCCAAATAACCAGCATGCTGTCCATACCCTGATGATATTTCAAGTAACTGTAAATTTGGAGTTTTCAAGTCCACTTGTTGCAAAAATGCTTCAGATATAGGTATGCAATTGCGATCTGTAGTTGGATGAGTCCGCTTGGTACTGCAACGTCGAAGTATCACCGAAGCCATGTCTTTGGATTAAAATTCGATACAGATGGACACAAATAGAATGCTTTGTTAAAAATCTTTTTTTTTTTCTTTTTTTGATTTAAGTTACTCTTGCGCCGCTTAGTGGATGGAGAGAATTATTTGGCCAATCCTAAGACTAAAACGCCATTACCAATTTTGCACCATATGTGAATTGTTTTGACTTTTCTTGATTTCTTAATTCTATACGACCGTAACTGCTAAAACACGTCCAAAGATGGTACCATTCTGCAAGACGGTTCAATGACAAATTTTTATAAAAATTGTTGTTGTTGTTAACAGTGCTTCGCCCTGCCCAATGGGCTCGATCACTCTAAATTGTCGGAAGTCATCGTAGTGTATAATTGCGGCTCTATACCTTTGAAGCTTGGTTGACAGTAGGTAGAGGCACTCCGTCTACGTGGCCATGGGGGGGAGTCTCGAAATATAGGAACTAAACAAAAGGGTAGAGAGAACACCACCTTGCGGTACCCCTTCTTTTCTTCTTCGTGGTCTAGATTTCTTTTTCCTGAATTTGACTGACGCCTGTCGACCATTAAGGTAGTTAGCGGTCCACCTTTTTAGGCCGGCAGGGAGCGGTGTCTCTTCAAGATCTCTAAGGAGTGTAGCATGATTGAACTTGTCAAATGCTTTAGATAGGTCAAGTGCCACGAGAACCGTCATATGGTTTGGAGGGTGGTGATTCAAACCATTCAAGGCAGATGTTGTGCTGTGAGACTTTCGGAAACCATGCTGGTGATCGGTCAATTACAGATTTGCATTATAGTATGGGAGTAGAATGGTCTCTAGTAACTTCACGACCGGCGAGAGGAGGAATATCGGACGATAAGAATCTCCTTGGTTCGCCGGCTTCCCTGTTTTTAGTAGGGGAACTACAATCGCCTGGTATGACGAAAGTAGTTAGTGAGAGGTTAAAAAAGAGCCGCTAAATAACTCTGTCCCTCGTGGCCTAGGTGTTGGATCATCTTCATGGTGATTCCGTCTGGTCCGATGGATTTTGAGGGTTTGGCCTTCATTATGACTTCCTTGACCTCTTCGACTGAGACGGCAATAGGCGCAGTGGAGTGTTTGTGCGCACGTCGGAAGACTCTTCTCTTAGTCCTACCCGCAGGTGGATGCATTATAAATTGCCGGCTAAAGAAGCTCGCGCATTTCCTGGAGTCCGATTTGACGCTGTCGCCGAATGCAATGGCGAACTTGTCATTGTGTTTGGTCGGATTGGATAGGGCCTTGACAGTCGACCATAATTTGCCGACTCCGCCGGGGAGGTTGCATGCCTCAAGGTGTTGTTTCCACTTGGTCAGTTTGTGTTCGTTGACTGTCCTACGAATTTCCGCATTGAGATCTTTGATTCTGGGATCTTCAGGATTGATGAGTATCACTTGGTCACGTTCTCTTGCCATCGCCGCAGCTTCTGCAGGAAAATTCGTACGAATTTCTGGTATTCTACCTGCAGGAATAAAGCGGCCTTAGGCTGAATCAATGATCTTGCGAAACTCTCTTTCACCTTTGCGTATGTCTGTCGAAGTGGGTAAGGCAGCGAAGGAGTGCTCTGTATAGTCCGTAAAGCGGTCCCAGTCCGCTTTGGTAAAGTTATTGTATGTTAGTTTATCAGTAGTTATGAAGTCGGTGGGTCGTTCAACAGAGAGTAAGATGGGTAGGTGTTCTGAAGCTAATGTAAGAATCCGTCGCCAGATGACGAAGTTAATTAGGCCCGCGCTCGTTATGGAGATGTCTGGCGAACTGTGGTAGTTACCTGCCACCCTAGTGGGTGCATCTCCATTGACTGTACAGAATGCTGAGTGGTCTATTTGGTCTGCAATTGGTGTCGTCTGCTGTCTGCTGGCAAGTTGTAGTGCCAGAGATCGTGATGCGTGTTGAAGTCGCCTAGGATTAGACCGTTATCGCCCCTTAGCAACGCACTAATCTCCGGATGATAATCTCTAGGACAACACGTGGCAGGATGAATGTAGATGTTTATAATTTGCAGGTCGACGTCGCCTGACCGGACTACTATGCCTTGGCATTCTAAGGTAGAGTCCCTGGGGTCGACGTCAGGAGAAAATATATTATATTGTACAAAGTGATGTGTAATGAACGTAAGGCCACCCCCACGACCGCTGGGACGGTCTTTTCGATGTAAATTATACCCATCACAAGTTCGTTAGTCCGATCTTGTGTTCAATTTTGTCTCTTATATCGCGGCGATTTTGATGTTGTGCGACTTCACAAAGCCAGTTATCTCCGCGAGCTTTCCAGCTAATCCGTTACAGTTCAGCTGTAAAATTTTGAAGCGTGTAGGAGGGGAGAGGGGGACATGATAGGCGTGAGGGACGGATGCGTTTGCCTAGGTGGAGGTAGGCTAAGGCCTAAACTATGTCGCAGTGTAGAGTTGACAGCGCCATGGCCGTTGTTATCTGGCGTAAAAGGCTGTGTACTGTAACAAGGGGCTATGAACGTATCCGTCCAGAGGTTACCGTTTGCGAGCCCAGAGCACATAAGGGTGTCACAGGCCCAGCCAACTGTTGCACTTGACCGATGTCGCAGGCGTATATAATCTTTGCCGACAAACGGTGCACGTAGTGAAAGGTACGAGGAGGTGGTGGTCCTGGCCCACGTGCAAGCTGGAAGCATGGGGGGCACTGGGAACAGAGAAAGACCCGGGTCCAGGAGAATGGATCTGCTGCGTCTGCTGGAAGAAGATTTACGTTAAGCGTTCACACTCCGTCCAATGCAATTCTTGTAAAAGATGGTTGCACAAAACCAGGTGCTCCGGGCTAAATCCCTCCACACATAGGCCTCCTAGTTTCTACAAAACTTTTTTGGCCCCTTGCTGCTCACGCCCTAGGACGTCCCGTGGCCAACGACGATCTAGTATCGCACCGTCACAAGCTTCTGAAATAGTCTCCACGACTAATAGCACTAATAACGCTCACAGCTACTTCTTACGTAGCACCTCTGTCTCAGATGTGAGCAATGCCGAGCGACAGCCTACCCCCCTCCCACTTTTAACTTCCCCTTCTTCTTCCAGCACTAGCACAAATGTAAGTCAAAGCCACCAGCTCCTGGTCCCTTACACCTTGTGCTCTGTTTGTCGGCTGAGACTATATACACCTGCGACATCAGTCAAATGCAATTCCTGCCTTGGCCTGTGTCTCTTGCTTATATGTTCTCAACTTGGAAACAGGAACCTATGGACTGATACGTACGTTGCACCATGTTGTCGAGCTACGTAACCTACAACGTCGACCGATTCGCCACCTTCTGGTGCCCCGGATCCCTCGTCTTCTAGAGTGCGACGCAGTGTGCGACCCAGCCTGCTTCCACCAAGGCATACGCACCAGTCCCTGACCCCCAGCGTGAACACTTCTCCCCCTTCGCTCTTTCGCGTCCTACAATTAAACTGCAACGGCCTAACCGGGAAAGTGTGTGAAATAGTGAACTTCATGAAGCAACAGAACATCAAGATCGCTGCCATTCAGGAGACGAAGTTAAACGCCCGATCAAATCTTCGGACTTGTGACGGCTATAACATCCACCGACGTGATCGAGAGAGGGGTCTTGGGGGCGGACTCGCCTTCATCACACACCAATCCGTGCAAGATCGTCCATTTGAGCCCGACGTCGACCCGAGGGACAACCTCCTGGAACGTCAAGGAATGGTTGTCCGGACGGGCGCCGTCGACCTCGAAATCATTAACATCTATATACCTCCTGCCACCTGCTGTCCGAGAGATTATCACCCTGACATCAGTGCGTTACTCAGAGGCGATAATCGTGTAATCCTCGGAGACTTCAACGCACACCACGATCAGTGGCACTCAAGCCTACAGGCCGATGGCAGGGGACAGGAATTGGCTGAACAAATAGACGATTCGACGTTTTGCACTGTGAACGGGGACGCCCCCAGGAGAGTTGCGGTAAATTGTTCCAGTTCGCCAGACCTCACAATTGTCAGCGCAGGTCTCATAAACTGCGTTGAATGGCGACCAATGCTTACTCTTGCATCTGACCATTTGCCGATAATCCTCTCAATCGATCGCCCCAATGACTTCGTTACCTCTGAGAAGCGCACCTTCACTAACTTCAGTAAAGCTGACTGGGTTGGTTTTCTTAATTTCACTGAGAGCACCTTCGCTGCTCTTCCCTTCCCGTCTGACGTAGGAGAAGGGGAAAAAGCGTTTCGCTTGGTCATAGCTTCAGCCTCCAATCAATATATTCCGTCAGGTAGAATTAAGGAGATACGTCCGTACTTCCCCGCAGAGGCAGCGGCCCTGGCTAATGAACGTGACCACGTGCAACGCTTGAACCCTACGGATCCTCAAATTCAAGATCTCAATGCGGAAATCAGACGGCTAGTTGATCAACACAAACGCGCCAAATGGGAGGAGCGCCTAAGGTCCTGTAACCTCTCTGCTGGTGTTGGCAAATTATGGTGCACTGTAAAATCCTTGTCTAATCCGACCAAACCGAACGACAAAATATCCATCACCTTTGGTGATAAGGTACAGTCGAAACCAAAGAGATGCGCGAGCGCTTTCTGCCGGCAATTTGTACTGCATCCTCCGGTTGACAAGGAAATCAGGCGCGCCATCAGGGAAGCGCACAAACGCAAAAACAACCAAGCGCCAAGGTGGTGCCACTACTAAAGCCCGGCAAGCCGGCTAACGTGGGGGAGTCATATCGACCGATATCACTCCTCTCGCCAGTAGTGAAGACCCTGGAGTCGGTCTTGCTCCCTTACTACACCGCAAACCTACGATTAGCCGAACATCAGCATGGATTCCGCAAAATGCATAGCACTACCACCGCGCTAAACGCCATCACCACACAGATAGGTGTCGGTCTCAACCAATCTCGCCCAAATGACAGGAGCGTGCTAGTTGCGCTTGACTTGTCGAAAGCTTTTGACACTGTTAATCACGCGCAACTCATTAACGACCTGGAAGATTCAAACCTTCCCCCCTGTCTAAAACGTTGGACCGCCAACTACCTGAGTGGCCGGCAGTCATCGATGGAATTTAGAGGCGAAAGATCAAAACCACGTATAATTAAGCAAGGGGTGCCACAGGGTGGTGTCCTATCCCCGCTTCTGTTTAATTATTACATATCGAAGCTCCCTTCCCCACCAGAAGGCGTCTCGATCGTCTCCTACGCCGATGACTGCACGATCCTGGCGACTGGACCCTCCGTTGATGAGCTCTGCTCGAGACTAAATTCATACCTTCCAGCCCTTTCCAGTTTCTTCGCTGCACGGAACCTGACATTGTCACCGACCAAATCCTCGGCCACCTTATTTACGACGTGGACAGCGCAGGCGAACATGGAATTAGACGTCTACGTCGACGGCATTAAGCTTCCGACTGTCACACACCCCAAAATCTTAGGGGTCACGTTTGATAACATGTTCAAATACGGTGCTCATGTAGCCGCGATTGCCACCAAAGTACAAAGCCGTACCAAAATCCTCAAGTCACTAGCTGGCAGTACTTGGGGTAAAGACAAAGAAACGTTACTGGCAACGAGAATATCACCGTATTGAGTGACAGTCAAGCCGCTCTCAAAGCTATATCCTCCTACGAGATAAAGTCCTCATTGGTACTCGAATGCGTAGAGAGGATAAACTGCCTTGCGTCGTGCAACAACGTCCGAATGGTCTGGGTTCCAGGCCACGCGGGTGTGGATGGCAACGAACGAGCGGACAAACTAGCCCGAGAAACGGCAGCAACAAAACCCATTGGCCCAGAACCATTTCTGGCAATAGACTCTCACACCATGAAAGGAGAGTTGAGGAAAGAAGAGACCAACATGAGGAGGTTGTACTGGCATCAGACTGTTGGGCTACGCCAGGCGAAAGCTATGATGGGGGAATACAACGGCAACCGCTATAAAGAATTAATAACCCTATCCAAGAATAATCTCAGAATCATAACCGGGGTTCTCACCGGCCATTGCAGGCTCAAGGCCCACCTGCACAAACTGGGCATCACCTCCAGTAGCCTCTGCCGATTCTGTGATATGGAGGATGAAACGTCGGAGCATATACTGTGTAAATGCGACGCCATCTCAAGGAAAAGACAGAAGCACCTAGGTTTGCGGACAATAGAGTGCAATCACATACATGGAATGAAGCCGACTTCCATCTTGGATTTCCTGAGCGGGATCGGCCTGGATGGTGTGCTGTGAGATTACGAGGGCACAATAGATCTTAAGGTCGCAGTGCATTACCTCATTACTATTACTATTATTACTGGCAACGTACAAGGCAATCGGCCAGCCGGTTCTGTGCTACGCGACGCCAATATGGTCGCCGGGATTAGCCGACACACATTGGAGGAGGTTGCAGGCCTGCCAAAACACCGCACTCAGAACTGCCACGGGGTGCCTCCTTATGTCTCCTGAGCACCACCTTCATAAGGAGGCAAAAATGCTCGATGTCAAAGAGCATTGCGAGATGTTGACCGGACAATTCCTGTTCAACTGCTATAAACCGCAGCACCCGAACAGAAACCTGCTCAACGTCTCCCAGCAGAATAAGGAGTCACCTCCGTAAGCATTATGACGAGATCCGGCATCACATTTTCTCGCCGTTTGATCCAAAGGTGCACCGGCGGGCCCTCAACCTCATCCACACGGAGTCGGTAAACTCCTTTGTCGGGTCACGCCCAGTGAATGCAGTCCTACAGGCACAAGATCCACCTGTTGCCGACAAGGAACGCGACCTGCCCAGGGAGACAAGAGTCACGCTGGCCCAACTTCGTTCTGGATACTGTAACAGACTAAACTCTTACCTATCCAGACTGAACCCTGACATGCCAAATGTCTGCCCGGCATGCGGCGTGTCTCCCCACGATACTAACCATCTGTTCATCTGCCCAACTGAGCCCACTCTTCTAACACCAATTTCACTCTGGTCCACCCCTGTTGAAGCCGCGAGGTTTCTTGGACTTCCGTTAGAAGAGCCTGATGACAATGTTGGATGGGGGGTGACATCCTGGGCAGGTTAAGTAGTCGCTACAACAACAACAACAGTCCGGCCCAAGTCCTCTCTCTCGTTCACGTCGGTGGATGTTGTAGCCGTCACAAGTCCGAAGATTTGATCGGGCGTTTAACTTCGTCTCCTGAATGGCAGCGATCTTGATATTCTGTCGCTTCATGAAGTTCACTATTTCAATCACTTTCCCGGTTAGGCCGTTGCAGTTTAGCTGTAGGAAGCGAAAGTGCGAAGGGGGAGAAATATTCACGCTGGGAGTCAGGGACTGGTGCGTATGCCTTGGTGGAAACAGGCTGGGTCGCACTCTAGAAGACGAGGGATCCGAAGCACCAGAAAGTGGCGAATCGGTCGACGTTGTAGGTTGCGTAGCTCGACAACATGGTGCAACGTACGTATCAGTCCATAGGTTCCAAGTTGAGAACATATAAGCAGGTGACACAGGCCAAGGCAAGAATTGCATTTGACTGATGTCGCAGGTGTATATAGTCTCAGCCGACAAACAGAGCACATGGTGTAAGGGACCAGGAGCTAGTGGCTTTGACTTACATTTGTGCTAGTGCTGGAAGAAGGGGAAGTTGAAAGTGGGAGGGGGGAAGTTGAAAGTGGGAGGGGGGTAGGCTGTCGTTCGGCATTGCTCACATCTGAAACAGAGGTCCTACGTAGAAAGTACCTGTGAGCGGCTGTGTGAGGTGTTGGCGCCTGTGGGCGTGAGCGGCAGCGGGTGTTACACACTACTTGCTGGGCGTTATTAGTGCTATTAGTCGTGGAGACTATTTCAGAAGCTTGTGACGGTGCGATATTGGATCGTCGTTGGCCGCGGGACGTCCTAGGGCGTGAACAGCAAGGGGCCACGAAAGTTTTGTAGAAACTAGGGCGCCTGTGTGTGGAGGGATTTAGCCCGGAGTACCTGGTTTTTTGCAACCATCTTTTACAAGAATTGCATTGGACGGAGTGTGAACGCTTAACGTAAACCTTCTTCCAGCAGACGCAGCAGATCCACTCTCCTGGACCCGGGTTGGATTCGACCCCAGCCCGGAGCAGGAGAGTTTTGAGCAGCCCTGCTGCAAGCAGCTGCTCGGAGGATGACAGTATTAGTGGAAAAGGTGACAGGTTAGACAGGGTAGAGTCGAAATAACAGCCCTTGGTCGGATGTAAAAATCCGAGTCATTCCGGTACGTAGAACCGGCTGTTGTGGGAATCCTGCCGTAAGACGCGTCTTTGGTACCCCTATCCATGGCACACCAATACTACTATAACATGCCCCTATCGACAATTTGATGACAATGATGAAAATTTGTCATAGAATCGTCTTGTAGAATGGTACCATATATTTCTGTCAAGAGATATTTGCAAAGTTGACCGGTGTTGGACCGGCTAAGGATTATTTTGGTAATTGTTTCCTTTAGAAGACAACTGCTAAAACACGTCGGAAATTAACGGGAAAGGTATCAAAAGACGCGTTTTGACCTCGGTAACAATAATCCAGAACCGAATTTTCGAGTTTTTGTTTCAGTGAAGAGATATTTGCCATCAAAGTTGAAAATTTTCTGTCATTTTCATGTGGTTGTTGTAATCACAGATTAGGGTGGATCGAAAAGTGCAAAAAGTGTGTTCTGCGCAGAAATACTGTGGACCGCGTAGCCGGTGTTGCACCGGCTAAGGGTTCTTTTTTTGAAGCGCGGCCGAAGGCCGTCTACGCAGAAAGGTGTTCTGCACATAGATACCTTGGATCAAGCCCCCTATTTGGGATCGGACCCGGGTCATTTTTGGGTTTTTTGCGAATAACTTTTCACTGAAACAAAAAATTTTAAATCCGCTTTCGGATTGTTGATACCGAAGTCAAGACGCGTTGTTTGAGACCTCTCCCGATATTTTTATAGGTGTTTTAGCAGTTGTCTCCTAAAGGAAACAATTACCATTTGGTAATTGTTTCCTTTAGAAGACAACTGCTAAAACACGTCGGAAATTAACGGGAAAGGTATCAAAAGACGCGTTTTGACCTCGGTAACAATAATCCAGAACCGAATTTTCGAGTTTTTGTTTCAGTGAAGAGATATTTGCCATCAAAGTTGAAAATTTTCTGTCATTTTCATGTGGTTGTTGTAATCACAGATTAGGGTGGATCGAAAAGTGCAAAAAGTGTGTTCTGCGCAGAAATACTGTGGACCGCGTAGCCGGTGTTGCACCGGCTAAGGGTTCTTTTTTTGAAGCGCGGCCGAAGGCCGTCTACGCAGAAAGGTGTTCTGCACATAGATACCTTGGATCAAGCCCCCTATTTGGGATCGGACCCGGGTCATTTTTGGGTTTTTTGCGAATAACTTTTCACTGAAACAAAAAATTTTAAATCCGCTTTCGGATTGTTGATACCGAAGTCAAGACGCGTTGTTTGAGACCTCTCCCGATATTTTTATAGGTGTTTTAGCAGTTGTCTCCTAAAGGAAACAATTACCGAAAAGTTTTCTGAAAATACCATGGATCAGGCCCCCCATTTGGGATCGAGCCTAGACCATTTTTCGCCAATAACTTTTCACTGAAATAAAATATTTCCGCTTTTGGATTATTGATACCGAGGTCTAAACCCGTCCTTTGATACATTTCCCGATAATTTTGGACGTGTTTTAGCAGTTACGTACGGCCGTATAGAATTACCCTGGAACCGAAACGCGTCTTTCGATACCCATATCGTCATTTTTGGATGAATATTAGCACTCGGTGGCTGTCATTGCTGTCGTAAACAACTACCTGTGTTTTAGCAGTTACGTACGGTCGTATAGAATTACCTTGCGATTAGTGTTGCCAATGTTGTATGTTGTTAATTAGGTAATTTGGCAATTGTTGCACGTTGCTAAAAATCGTTTTCACCATCAAAACATTCGCCTTGGGCCAAAATATATTACGGTTCCATTGTTTCTTTCTTTTTTTGGAAGTTGAAAAGTGCTATTGTGACGGATTCGATGAATACTCGATTATTCCGACTGGGTTCAATCACTATATAGTCAACAGATCAAACGCGCCAATATTGTTGACAAATGCCATTTTTTTACAGGTTACAACCCAACAAAAATTCACGAGTTGTGTAACTCACAGTTCACTTGAAAACAAACCCTCAAAACGTTCTTGCGTCATTTAGTCATGAATAGCACACATGGCATTCCCACAACAGCCGGTTCTATCGCACCGGAATGACCCGGGTTTTTTCACCCGGCCAAGGGCTGTTATTTCGGTGTAACCCTGTCCAATCTGGGGCAGGGCGAAGCACTGTTAACAACAACAACAGCACACATGGCATGCGTGTAAGTTTCATCAAATTGTTTGAGAGAATGAGTTTATCAGTTGAATCTCCCTGATAACATCATTGCAAATAAATAAAATGAGATTATAAATTGACATGAATATTCTATTATGTTACCTAATATATGTTTCCATTTGTGATTTCCCTGGATGCATAAATTGCAATGTGTCTTCCCTGTTTATCGGTACCAAGAAAATCACTCTTGGTTTAAACGCCCACAATACCTTCAGCTTGCTTCTATAAGGGCCGTTTTCTCGACTCTTTTCTTTAAACCAAATGTTGTTTTCTTTAGTGCTCGTAAGCCTTTTCCCGTCGACAAATTTAACAGGCAGCAAATCCAACCTTTAAAATTTGTCGGCTGATTGTCAGTTGAAACTTTTTCAGCTGCAAAATAACAAAACAAATAAAATTAACAATTGCTATGGAAAACCGACATGCGTTTTGTATTCATGCACTGGAAGAAGCATTTGAGGAAACCCTTGAGCGCAGTACAGCACAGAGGACTTTTCGCAAACACTTGGATTATTACCCTACCAGACGGGCCTAACCACACTCACCAATACATGCGAGCGAAAATTGTAGACAAATAACACACGCAAATCCTTTTCCAAGTTTTTACTTTTTTTTGTATATTTTCTTCTTTGATATTGTGAGCAACATATAAGTGCGTCGTTAAAAAATTTATAAAATGTTTAGCAATGAGTTTTGCAGTGAAATTACTACTGATACGCCAAGAAAAAGCAAGCATATAGTGCAATTTATTGTTATTTACCAATTCAAGTCCTGGTTTATATATTCAAAGGTAAATGTAGTAAAATTATAGTTCTGTAAATATTCAGTGATACAAATATGTATTTATAGATGTTATTGACTATTGTGAACATGAAAATTGTGTAATTTTAAATTATATTAAACATTAAAAACCAAATCTAATAATACAAACAATTGTATTTTCATTGTTAGCTATATATAAAGTTTCCGCGATACATAACCCTTATGCCTGGCGCATGTTTGCCATACTTATAACCATTAGCGGCGGCATGTGTTTGCATTATACCTGACTGTAAGCGTTAACCCAACTTTTCATTATGAATTATAAGAGTGAAAAGAGCAGATACATGTGGTTTTACATGAAAGGGATGCCGTATACTGTACGTGTGCACACGGACAGCAAACACATGGTTAGACTTGGCACACTGCTCTTCGGAAACTAAATGAGAAAAATAAGAAACAATAACGCAATCGCAAGTCAGGCCGAGAGGTTATCAGACTTACCATTTACCTGGTACCTGTCTAGTAGGGTATTTATGTTTTTACAGCTGTTTTTGACATTCCGTTCGCAGTGCGGCCATCTTTTCAAACATTTTATATAAGTATTCAACAGGAGTTTGGGAAAATGAAGTAGAATTTATCTTTCCGCCAAATTTATTCGCCGAATGCCTTATCCTGCCTTTAACAGGAAGTCGAGAAAACGGCACTAAATGTGTAAATATGTTATGGTATCGCGTCAAAGTGGATCGGTAAGGAAGGCGGTCGGCATGATATTAATGGTGCGCTGTGGCTAGTCATTGTCGGCTGGGGTGGGCTCTTGCCAACCTTACCGCCCTGCGCCATAAACAGAAAAAGGTCAAATCATGCCTTTAAAACGCGGGGGAAAACGCAAAAAAACCGCGCAAACGTCTATAAAAACAACATCCGGTTAAACTCGGATGCCACGGACAGACCGTTGACATTCAAATTTCAAAAAAACTCTAATCAAATAAAAAATTCAAAAGAAAAGAAAAACGGGCGAAAAAAAATGTTCAAAAGGAAACTTAAAATTCAAAAATAACTGAAAATGTAAGCGGAAAAAACAGATAAATTTAAATTAACGGAAAAAAAACTGATTAAAAACGTCAGCATCCCCATTATTAAATTACAAATTTTATTTAAAATTCATTATCTAAAACTAATTTTAAGTAAACTTGCTACAATAAGCGATATGTAAGCTTTTCAGTTTTAATTTATTTCAAAGTTTAATGTAAACTTTTTATAAACTACAACAAAAAAAACTGTTATAAATCATTTCCCGTTGAAAGTGAAGTGAAAATGTTTACAAAAAAAATCCAGAGAAAACTATTTGTACATTTTTTTTTCTTTCAACTTAAAAAATTTTCAATTTCTTTTCATACAAAATTTTACCTGAGAATGTGGACGAAAAAGCAAAAATCATGGCTGCTTCTTAACCACTTCTGCAATCTAAGTTCCAGCATTCAATGTATGATTACAACTTCTTTATATATTATAGTACAATAGCTAAATAATATACATAAATAGAAAACATGGTTTGAATAAAGTTTCCAAAAAAAAACTTATAAAAAGCTTTCTTTGAAATTTTTTTATAGGCTTACATTAATAAGCTTTTTATCAACGTGTCGTTTCAATTATAAAACATTTTATAAACGAAAAATCAGAATTTTGTAAGCTTAGTATTTATTTCGGAAAGCTTTTTAAACATTTATTTCAAGTTTACTTTGCTTGTTGGGTGGAGTATTATTGATTTATTTATTTGCTTATGAATTATTTGTATGTATTTAGTTATTGTTATTGCCTATTTATTTGCTTATTCATTTTTATTTGGCCATTCTATTTGTTACGATTAGGTATATCAATTTATTTTATTAAAAGTTATGTATATTTTGCGTTATACTTGCATGTTTTTATTATTTCTATTTATTAAAGTTGTATTTTATATACTTATTTATTTAATTTAATTTTTTTTCTTCTTTTTTTCTGCCTTGCAAAAGAATTTAGTTAATTTTTGTTTTCGCTCTTATTTTTTAAGTCCTACCATGTTAATTTAATCCGCCTTACAATAATTTAACAAATTGTATTTTTAATGAGTTATTCTTATGTAGGTTTCTATATCTAAGTTCCAATTAAAGTTTTTCCCTTTTCTTTATTCCTATTTTCTCTCCTAAGTTCTTAAATCTTATTATTGAAAATTTAGGTCTGTAGTTTTTTTTTTTTTTTTGTGTGTGTTTAATGTAGTTTACATTTCATTTTGTTATTTTTAAACGAAACTAGAGTTAAGAAAAAAAATATATTTAGATCGGATAGGTCTCACCCATTGTTGCAGTAGGCTGTTGGTCGGGCGCTACTGTTGATGTTGTTGGTAATAGTGCGGGGGACCTATCTTACGGCGGCCCCCGCTGATGTTACTGCTGGTTACTGTTGTTGTTGCTGCTGCTAGTGCGGCGGGCCTATATTATGGCGGCCCCCGCTGATGTTACTGCTGGTTACTGTTGTTGTTGCTGCTGCTAGTGCGGCGGGCGGGCCTATATTACGGCGGCCCTCTCTGATGTTACAGCTGGTGTTGTTGTGGTTGATCCGGGTGGTTTTGCAGTGGGCCTAGAAGAGGGCGGCCCCTGCTGATGTCAATGCTGGTTATCTTCCGGTTTTGTTGTTGCCGGTGGTTATTGTTAGTGTTGCTGTTAATGCAGTGGGCCTAAAAGAAGCGGCCCCTGCTGTTGTCACTGCTGTTTGTGTTGTTACCGGCCTAGTTGTGGCCGGCTTGTTGTTACCGGTGTCTTCGCTTATAAAAATATTTATTGGTGGATAGTTTCTTCACTTTTTTGTAACATGGAAGCTATTTTACACCAAAGACACTGCTTTTACTTTTAAATCCAAATTCCAATTCAACTAAATTAAATTTAATACTTAAGAATGTTTGTATATATGTTTGTAAATACTGGCGTTGATTATACACTACTAACTTAGCGTTTATTTGTCAATTGGTCGTATGTAAATTGATGGCATAATATGCATATTTTTTTTTTGAGAAGTTGGAAGCGATAGTTGCTTAGTCAATGCTCAGGCGATGAAATTACTTAAATATTTTATTCACGCTTTTATAAATTTGCTTTTGTTGTAGTTTTTACTTTATTTATTTAGCTAGACTTTTTTTATAAAACCAACAATTAATTGTTTTCCAATTTTGTATTGAAATAAATTTCAATATTTAGAACTTTCGTACTGCTCAAGTCTTCTACAGCACCGCACGCTATGCAAGAATTTTCACCAACAAAAATTTTTCATACTCGCGACAAAGTTTAGAGAGCCAATTTCGGTTGCTGCTTTCTGGCGTAGTAATCACGTTCAACTGTCTTCTTGCATTTTTTTCGAATGCCGGTGACGCCGCTATGCCCGAAAATCGTCAAGCAACGGCGACTGCGCAATGGAAAAGTTCCGCTACCCAGTCTGACGTGGCATGATTGTTGCCACTCGGGTTGGTGGTTGCCATCAGGGCTCGGACTTTTACTCTTCTTTTAAATACCTTTTCACTACTACCAAACTTCGTAAAAGTACAGCACGCATTTCAAAACAAAAAAAAAGATAATATATATTATTGAAACTAACGTTGAAGATATGACTTTGCTTTTTCATAGTTGATTTAATGAGCATCGCACTGTAGGAATTACTTAAAACCCAAAGTACTGTAACTACGCTTTGATTTGAGGCATAAATAAAAATGATTTTAGTACTCTTACATTCAATACTATTTCACTCAGTGGCTATTTTTATTGAAGTCCACGCAAGTGGGGAAAGTTTCTGATCGCCATTCACCTGGGAATGGCCAGAGCGATTCTTTTGCATGCGGTTCAAGCAGCTCACTACTTCCGGGCTTTGCGCCCAAGTATCCTCTGGGTAACCACCGAACACCCGTTTGGTGGTGAGCTAAACGTGAGAAGGCGACAACCTGGTAAGGCCACTCCGACATAATCGGTTTAAGGGCTTGCTGGGGGGTTCAAACAGCAGCGTCTGATCACCATGTGGTGCGGCTGCAAGCGGGCGTCTGTCTTGGATCAACCGGCTCGCTATACAAACGTGTAATAGAATTCAACCTCCCGTGAAACGGGTTGTGCGTTGGGTTTGGGACCCACCACATAAAACAACGTTCCAATGAAATTCAACAACAAAGCCTCCGATATGAGAACCCCTTTTTTAGATGACAACACCCGCAAACGAAATAAGGATTATGAGATAAGGGCATGTACCTGGAATGTCCGGTCGCTTAATGGGGAAGGTGCCGCTGCCCGGCTGGTTGAGGTCCTGAGGAAAGCAAAAGCTGACATCACCGCCATACAAGAGATGCGATGGACGGGGCGAGGAAACACGATCAGAACACCTTGCAACATCTACTGGAGTGGGCATGAAGACAAGCGCAGATTCGGCGTGGGATTTGTGGTGGGAGAGAGACTTCGTCACCGAGTACTGTCGTTCACACCCGCTGCAATCCGCATAAAAGTACGATTTTTCACCATATCGTTTATCTGCACTCATGCACCGACGGAAGAGAAGGACGACGTGGAAAAGGATGCATTCTACGAGCGCCTGGAAGAAGCATACGAGCGCTGCCCCCGTCATGATATCAAAGTCGTGCTTGGCGACTTTAACGCCAGGGTGGGTAAGGAGGGTGTATTTGGCCCCACTGTCGGGAAGTTCAGTCTCCACGATCAGACTTCGCCAAATGGATTCAGACTGACCGACTTCACCGGTGCCCGAAACATGGTCATATCCAGCACTAGGTTCATGCACAAGAAGATCCATCAAGTTACATGGCTGTCCCCCGATCGAAAAACACGCAACCAGATCGACCACGTTGTGATAGACGGACGGCATGCCTCCAGCGTTTTAGATGTTCGCACAATACGAGGACCTAACATCGACTCTGATCACTACCTAGTAGCAGCCAAGATTCGTACCCGCCTCTGTACGACAAAACAGGTGCAACAAAAAACGCAGGGAAAGCTGGACGTCGAAAAGCTGCAATCGCAACAGACCGCCAATTATTTCGCAGATCGCCTCTCACACCTGCTCTCCGAGAGCACAATTCAACCTAGTGGAATGCATGAGCAGTGGGATCATATCTCAGGAGCACTCCGTACCGCAGCCGAAGAAGTAATTGGATTCCGGCGAACGCGAAGAAACAACTGGTATGATGATGAAGAGTGCCGCGCTGCAACGAAAAGAAAGGACGAAGCCTACAAAGCAACGCTGAGATCGAATGCAACGAAGAGTGTGTGTGAACACTACCGCGAGTTGAAGAGGGAAGCGAGGCGGCTTTTCCGGGCGAAAAAAGGAGAGGCAGAAAAGCGTGAAATAAAGGAGCTTGAGATGCTGGCCAACGGGAATAATGAACGAAAATTCTATCAAAAAATTCGGCGAATGACAGAAGGTTTTAAACCCGGGGCAAACTCCTGTAAGAATGAGAACGGCAACCTGGTGGCCGATGTTCAGAGAGCACTCAGAATATGGAGGGATCACTTCTCTGCCCTTTTAAAATGATGGAATTGACGTTCCACAACCCGACTATAATGAGGTGCGAATAGCAATATTGTGGTAGATTATGTAGTAGAGTAATAGACTTAGTTGAACAATACGGTAGCACTAACAATATGGTAACTCCAATGTCATGGCAGCACTATTATAATTAAATATTTGTACATGGCAATCCTGAATACAATAAAATGGCCATTGATTCGGCAGCTTCAACATCGTCAGGTGTGGAAAAATCCACCGCTTCGAAAAATTTAAAGTTAATCGCAAAATTTTACCGGAATCAAATATTTTATCGTTTCAAAATGCCAATTTCGTTCCCAGAAACGGCAACAATCAGGCAACTAAAACTTTTACTTGCCTCAGCAATTGGCACGCACGTGCAAGCGGAAAGCCAACAGGCACCGAACGGCGAGCCAGCCAGCGCACCTTCAGATCCAGGCGAAACAACTTCAGCAACTTCCGATATTCCGGCTTCCGTACCAAGTACACCTTCAGATACGCAACCGGCAACTTCAGGCAACGCAACTTCAGCTTCAGAACAAAACGACGCAGCGGCAGCACCAACTAACCAGATTAGTAATGCAAACACCGCAGTAGCAACTCCAAATTCTGCAACTCTAGCGCTGGGCGGCGCAATACCAAAACAGGATAACATACCCTCGTCGGCATCAGGTTCAAAAAATATGAACGCGCCAGCTCACATGGCAACTGCAACAGAGTACGTCGACAGCGCCGCCGCCACTAACGCTACCGACGAATTAGCAGCTATGGAAGCACAACTAAATAAGAAGCTACGAATTTTAAAACTCCAAAAGGAGATCAAAGAATTGGAGGAGAGTACAACCCCAAACAATTTCCCCATAAAATTTAGCGACATCGAGAACGCCATCCAAAAATTTAGTGGCGACGACGAAACCAACGTTCAGAAGTGGGTGGAGGAATTTGAATACACAGCAAAAAATTTCGGCTGCGAGGAAAAAACGAAACTCCTTCTTGCACGCCGAACGCTTATCGGTAGTGCCCAGCTGCTTATGAAAATGATTGAGGCAAGCAATTGGAACGAATTAAAACGTGCACTCATCAACGAATTCAAAAAACCTGTCAGCGTTAAAGACATTTTCAAGCAGCTGGAATCGCGCTCCTGGCAAAAGTCGGAAACATTGACACATTATGTTCTGTCCATGCAGCAAATCGCCCAAAACGCTCCAATCGATAAGGCAGAACTGGTGGAGTATATTGTTGATGGCCTCCGAGACAAAATGGGCAATTCTCTAATATTTAGTGGAGTATCCAACCTAAACGTGCTGAAATCTTTGTTGCCGGGATACGAGAAGTTGCTACAAAAAACCAAGCGGGACGTAGAGCAGAACCCGACACCAAGGTGCTTTAACTGCTCACGATTCGGGCACTACGCAAAGGAATGCAAGGAAAGGAAGCGTGTTCCAGGTTCCTGCTTTAAATGTGGCAACCATGATCATGTATATAAGGATTGTCCATTAAAAATAGTTGCAGCCGTGGAAGACCCACAAACTGAGGAAATCTATTTCAGAGATATGGTAAGTGTTGCTTTCTATGGTAATTCCCAGAAGGGTTCTAAATTTAAAAACCTATTTTCCATGTTTGATACGGGCAGCCCGAGTAGTTTTATCAAGCGATCGTTGGTAGAAGCTTATCCACACCGCGAGAAATTTTATGAAAACATTCCACAATTTAAAAATATAGGAGGCAGTTTAATCCAGCCAAGCGAAAAAGTTTTTGTTTTAATGAAATATCGAAATATTGTTAAACCTTTTTTTTTGTACGTTATTCCAGATGACTGGTTATCATTTCCATTGCTACTTGGTAGAGATTTTTTGAAAAAATATGAAATTTCTTTGTACATGAATAAAAAAATAAATGTATCGAAAGTTAATAATTCCAATAACAAATTAGTTGCAAATTTTCTGAGTGGACCAGTTGAAACAAATAGTGAGAAAAACAAACGTAAGTTGAATTATACAAAGGAGACTGTGGAAACCAAATTTGCCCTTAAGAAAATTTGCAACATCGACAACAAGATAAACAGTGCGGAATTAATTGACGTGAACCCTAAGTTACTTCAGTTTTGGCAGAAAATTTTAAGAAAATGATTGAAAATACTTATGTTGAGAAGCAAAGTGAGGAAGTTCAAAACATTAACTATGAAGCAAAGATTGCACTAACATCTAATAAGCCAACATTTTGTAAGGCAAGACGACTGTCATACGGGGAGAAAAACGAAGTTAATAATATTATAGCAGATTTACTTAAGAGGGGCATAATAAGGCATAGTGATTCGCCCTATGCGTCGCCAATAGTTCTCACAAAAAAGAAGTCGGGCGCTACTCGAATGTGCATTGACTAAAGAAACCTGAATAAAGTAATTGCTAGGGACAACTATCCGCTTCCATTAATCGAAGATTGTCTAGAATATTTAAGAGATAATACAATCTTTTCAGTTATAGATTTAGAGTCAGGATTCTATCATGTTAAGATGGCCAATGAATCTATCAAGTATACATCTTTCGTCATTCCGAATGGCCAATACGAGTTTCTGAGAATGCCCTTCGGATTGAAAAATGGCCCAGCCATATTTCAAAGATACATAACAACAATTTTAAGAATATTCATTGATAAGAACGAAATCATTGTATATATGGATGACATAATAATAGCGAACAAAACACCAAACGAACATTTTGAATTGCTTCAATGGGTTTTACGACACTTAAGTGAATACGGTCTTCGAATAAAGCTAAATAAGTGTAAGTTTGCTTATTATGAAGTAGAATACTTAGGATATAGGGTAACGGAGCGGGGAATACGACCTTCCGAAAGCCACATTAGTGCCATTAAGGACTTTCCGAAACCTAAAAACCAACGTGAGTTGCAATCATTCATAGGATTGTGCTCATATTTCCGGAAGTTCGTGGAATCCTTTTCACTGATAGCTCGTCCTTTATACGAACTGTTGAAAAAAGACACTAAGTTTACATTCACCGAAAAATGCGACACATCATTTGAGAATCTTAAGATAAACTTAATATCAGGGCCAGTTTTAGCAATTTACAGTCCTAAAAGGGACACCGAGCTGCACTGCGACGCAAGTTCCTACGGTTTTGGTGCAATCTTACTTCAAAGACAATCCGACAAAAATTTCCATCCGGTAGCTTATTTCTCTAAAAGAACTTCAGACGCCGAAAGTCGATACCACAGCTTTGAATTGGAAACACTAGCAATCATTTATGCATTACGACGATTTAGGGTATACTTGGAAGGTTTGGAATTTAAGATAGTAACCGATTGCAACTCACTAGCACAAACTCTTCACAAAAAATCAGTAAACAGTAGAATAGCAAGGTGGGCGCTAGAGCTAGAAAACTACAATTATACAATTTCCCATCGTGCAGGTAAAAACATGACACACGTAGATGCACTAAGTAGAATAGAAGCCGGTCCACATGAAACAATAGGTGTAATAGATAGCGAGGACTTAGACTTCCAACTCCAAATTATGCAGAATAGAAACAAAGACATCCTTGATTTAAAACGCAAGTTGGAAAGTGAAGAAATGACAAAATACGTAATGGAAAATGGGGTAGTCTTCAGGAAAAAAGAAAACCGGTTACTGCTCCTCGTTCCAGCAGAACTTGAAAAGGAGTTAATACGTTCAACACACGAACAACTAGGTCATCAAGGGGTCGAAAAATGTTATCAGAAGCTTATATCAAACTATTGGTTTTCAGATATGAAAAACAAAATAAACAAGTTTAAGAAAAATTGCATTAAATGCATTATGTATTCAGCTCCAGAAAAAACACCGAGGAACTTGCACAATATACCGAAATATCCTGAACCTTTTCATACTATACATTTAGACCACCTAGGCCCCCTTCCGTCCCTTCAGTCAAAGCGAAAACACATTTTAGTAGTAAT
This sequence comes from Merzomyia westermanni, assembly GCA_949987695.1. Classification (NCBI taxonomy): domain Eukaryota; kingdom Metazoa; phylum Arthropoda; class Insecta; order Diptera; family Tephritidae; genus Merzomyia; species Merzomyia westermanni. The sequence goes on from OX465290.1 coordinate 137,851,734, forward strand.
AGATGCATTTACCAAGTACGTCAAACTTTATCCAGTACTGACAACCAGCACTAAGGAAGTAACAGCAGCCCTTAACAAATATTTCGACTACTACAGTCGACCACATAGATGCATCACGGATAGAGGTAGTTGCTTTACGTCAAACGAATTCAAACAATATTTAGGTGACAGAAACATAACGCACGTAAAGGTAGCAGTAAAGCGACACTGAACCCTTATAAAAATATTTGTAATTTCATAATGAAAATATTTGTAATTTCATAATGTAAACATAATCATAACCCGGCAGCCGGTGATCGAGGCCGATCACTAAGGTCAGGTCGGCCGAGCTGTAGTAGATTATGTAGTAGAGTAATAGACTTAGTTGAACAATACGGTAGCACTAACAATATGGTAACTCCAATGTCATGGCAGCACTATTATAATTAAATATTGTGACGAATTCGCGCCATCTCTCTTCCTCTTCCTAGTTACACGCTTGCATGCATAAGCGTAGCCATCGTTATCTCAGTTGTGTGTTAACTAGTGGTGGGAGTGTTATTGAGTTAGGGATGGTACATGCTTGAGAATAATCGCCACACTGCCCTCCACCTAAGTCTGATCGTCCCGATCAGACACATTTCCCAAACCAAACGCTGCTAGACGCTCAATGGTTGGCACTGCTTTACCAAACCTCATTTCCTCCAGTGATTGAAACTCCGACATCAATCCTCTCCTGCAGAGATTCCCACAATGTATTGCAGTGTCACATATTCCAACCATTTTGTCCGTTCTTAATCCCGAATGGATTTGTGCCTTCACTTTCGTTCCCAGTGGTACCCGGCAAACATTCCTGCAGCTCGTTTCTTCAGGATTCCGTTCCGTTCTCTCATGCCCATTGCACTGGTTCACATTATCCACTAAGTTGCGTTGCTTCCTCGGAACATGACCACCAGATGTTCGTCTTTTATCCTCAGCACACCCTGCACACTTAGTAATCCATTTCCTCACAGTTTGTTTGCAACCGATCCAATAGAACCGCCGCTTTACCTCTTGCAGCGTTTTCTTTATTCCCATGTGCCTTCCATCTGGGCAACTATGCGACGCTTTGATAACATCTGGAATTCTTGCCTTGGGAACAACAATAAGTGCTCGATGATTCGGGCCATCTTCACTTTCCCATATCCGATGCAAACACCCAGATATTAGCTTCAAATTACTCCATTGTGTCCAGTATGCTTTTGCGATGCGACTCTCTCTAATCATCTCTCCTCTTCTTGGCTGTTTGTTTTCCTTTATTCCTTTCAACACACGTGCCAAATCTGGATCTTCCTCCTGGCCTTGCCGAATCTTCTTCAGGAGGCACCTGTCCATGAAAGCCTTTGGTCGAGGAGCTACCGGTGCTTTACGAGGCTTCTGTTGCTTCATCTTCAAGATCACTCCCTTGGTGGTATAGCCACTATTGTGTCCAAAGACCAGAGGAACTTCTTGGCCGTTGTAAGTCATAACCCTGTTCCTTACGTTGATGTGAATGTCTCTCTCAGCCAAGAAGTCAACGCCAATGATGACTTCGTCGACAATATTCGCTACCAAGAAGTTGTGATAAGTAGCTACATTCCCAATCACAATCTTACATGTCACCTCTCCCAGGACTTGCTTGCTTTCACCAGTTACTGTCCACAATTTAGCTTTCCGCAATAGTCTCACCTTCCCGCTGACCAAGTCACTCCGAATGATGGAATGTGATGCACCCGTATCCACAGTCAGCAAGCGCTCTTTCCCGTCCACGTTGCCTTCAACAGTAACATTACTCGCTTTCCGTTCGAGTTGTGACACAGAGATTATAGGGCATTCATCTTGCTCATCTTCTCCAGCTTTGCGTTTACTTCCACTTAAATTGCCAGGATTACTGGAGCCAGTGCCGCAATAACGTGCTATGTGACCTGGTTTTCCGCACTTAAGGCATTTAATGGCACCATCACTTTTTTTCTGTACTCCGTTCAACGCTTCCAAAATTTTGTCTACCCAAGCCGGAGTGTCCACTTCTACGCGATGAGCCTTGTATGTAGGTTTACTCAAAAGCGAGGCTGTTTCCTGCGTCAGAGCATGCGATACCGTTTCAGCGAATGTCCTTTTGGGGTTTGCATATGTGGCCCGCTTCGTCTCCACATCGCGTATTCCATTTATGAAACACTGGATTTTCACCCTCTCCGTATATTCTACAGGTGCGTCCGCATTTGCTAGATGGGCCAACCTCTCGATATCCGATGCAAATTCCTGCAATGTCTCATTAGCCTTCTGACAGCGATTCTGTAGCTCTATTTGGTATATCTGTTTTCGATGTTCGCTACCATAGCGTCTCTCAACTGCACCCATCAATGCTTCATAATTATTGCGTTCACCGTCTGGAATCGTCTGTAAGATTTCGGCTGCAGGACCCTTCAATGCCACGAACAGTGCAGCAACTTTGTCTTCAGTGCCCCAATTATTCACCGCTGCCGTCTTCTCAAACTGTAGCTTAAATACCTGGAAAGGAACAGAACCATCAAATGACGGGGATTTTACCTTGGGAGTATTCGCTGAAGCAGATGGACGGTTCAGTTGCAACTCCTGGATACGGCCCCTTAACGCATCTACCTCGGTCTCTATTTTATCTTGAAATTGTGCAATTTTTGCATCTTGTGCTTCCAGTTGAGCGGAGAGCTGTGATGAAATATTGGCCGAAATTTGAGACGACATTTCTATAATACGAGTCTCTTGGGCCTCCATTCGACATGCAATGTGTGTTTTCTGTTCTTCCATCTGAGATGCCATTTGTGTCTTTTGTTCTTCCAACTGAGATGCCATGTGTGTCTTTTGTTCTTGCAACTGAGATGCCATGTGTGTCTTTTGTTCTTGCAACTGAGATGCCATGTGTGTCTTTTGTTCTTGCAGCTGTGTCGATATGCTAGCTGACATCTGAGTCAATACAGTCAACAACGCATTAGTGTCCACACTTGCGGCTGGAATTATAGACTCCTTCTCTTCCATTTTTGTCGATGCTTCTTCCACGAGCTGAAACACATGATCGTCAACGTTAATTCCTTCAGCTTCCATAGCCTCTCGCAATCGTGACTGTAGCTCTGATTTATTGCCTGTTGTATTCAAGCCACGCTGTTGCAGCTCATTTTTGAGTTGCTGGATCTTCAGCTCATTCAACTTTGCCATGCCTTTGTTATCCTTGAAAACTCTCGGTATTTATTCAACAATATCACTTCTGACACCAATTGTGACGAATTCGATGATTCCTTGATTATCAATCCTGGGTTCGATCACTATAAAGTCGAATAAACACACGCACAGATAATGTAAGTAATAGCTAGTTTTATTTACTAGTAATAAACGCAAAACAATTTTAAGAGTTTGATAACTTTACAGTAGTTCACTATTGAACGCTTGAAAATAAACTGAACAGTCTGCCTTGCTTGGTCACTGCCTTATATAGTCCGACAGGGTGCTTGCCTACGCACCGAGAACTTTCTTGGTTGTTCGCTTTTCTTGTTCTGGAAGGGTCGGTGTTATTTATTAGCATCTCCTCTTTGCATCGTATTCGCATACACTCGCGCCATCTCTCTTCCTCTTCCTAGTTACACGCTTGCATGCATAAGCGTAGCCATCGTTATCTCAGTTGTGTGTTAACTAGTGGTGGGAGTGTTATTGAGTTAGGGATGGTACATGCTTGAGAATAATCGCCACAATATTTGTACATGGCAATCCTGAATACAATCAAATGGCCATTGATTCGGCAGCTTCAACAATATCCCGATTGAAAAACAATAAAGCAGCTGGCGCTGATGGTTTGCCTGCTGAGCTATTCAAACACGGAGGCGAGGAGCTGGTAAGGCGCATGCATCAGCTTCTATGCAGAATATGGTCGGATGAATGCATGCCAGAAGATTGGAATCTAAGTGTTCTCTGCCCAATCCACAAGAAGGGCGATCCTGCAAACTGCGCCAACTATCGCGGAATCAGCCTTTTGAATATCGCATATAAGGTCCTATCAACCGTATTGTGCGAAAGACTGAAGCCTGATGTAAACAGACTGATTGGACCTTACCAGGGTGGCTTCAGACCTGGTAAATCTACCATCGACCAGATTTTTACAATACGCCAAATCTTGGAAAAAACCCGTGAAAAGTGAATCAACACACATCATCTCTTTGTTGATTTTAAAGCCGCTTTCGATAGCACGAAAAGGAGCTGCCTATATGCCGCTACGTCTGAATTTGGTTTCCCCGCAAAACTTATACGGCTATGCAAAATGACCTTGAGAACACCGCCAGCTCGGTCAGAATTGGGAAGTACCTCTCCGAGCCATTCGAAACTAAACGAGGTTTCAGACAGGGTGACCCCCTATCGTGCGATTTCTTTAATTTAATGCTGGAGAAAATAATACAAGCTGCAGAACTTAACCGCGCTGGAACAATATTTTATAAAAGCGTGCAACTGTTGGCATATGCTGACGATATTGATATCATTGGCCTTAACAACCGCGCCGTAACTTCTGCTTACTCCAAATTAGAAAAAGAAGCGGAGAAAATGGGATTGGTGGTGAACGAGGGCAAAACGAAGTACCTTCTGTCATCATACAAAGAGTCAGCGCATTCGCGCCTTGGCAACCAAGCCACTGTTGGCAGCAATAATTTCGAAATAGTAAAGGACTTCGTTTACCTGGGAACCAGCATTAACACCAACAATAATGTTAGCCTAGAAATCCGACGAAGAATCACTCTTGCAAACAAATGCTACTTCGGACTGAGTAGGCAATTGAAAAGTAAAGTCCTCTCTCGACGAACGAAAATAACACTCTACAAGTCACTCATCGCACCCGTCCTGCTATATGGTGCAGAAGCGTGGACACTAACAACATCTGATGAGGCGGCTCTGGGAGTATTCGAGAGAAAGGTTCTTCGAAAGATTTGTGGACCTCTACGCGTTGGCGACGGCGAGTACCGAAGAAGATTTAATGATGAGCTGTATGAACTTTACGCAGACGCCGACATAGTTCAGCGAATTAAAACACAGCGGCTTCGCTGGCTAGGCCACGTAGTGCGAATGAGCGAAGATGCTCCAGCCCAGAAGGTATTCTTATCGGCACCCGCCGGTGGAAGCAGAGGAACAGGGAGACCACCACTCCGATGGAAGGACCAAGTGGAGACCGATTTGCGATCCCGCGGTGTTTCCAATTGGCGCCAGTTGGCGCAACGAAGAAACGACTGGCGAGCTATGTTGGACGGTCAAAATCGCCCAGGCGGTTAGATGACCATTTAAAGAAGAAGAATGACTTCAAAGAAGAGTTTATAGTTAAGAAAAAGCATCACTTATCAAAATAAATCAGATTATGGCACTATTAGAAGGGAGCATAAAGCGTAGTAGATTTGGGTAAAGTGGAGTAGGTATTAAAATTACTGCGGTTTTGATCAAGTCCGAACCCTGAAGGCACGCTTTCGTTGGCGCGCAAAATAGGAAGGTTCTAGACCATGCGTTTGGTGTGTTCCGTTGGTGGCCCGCGGGACCCCACTTTACTGGGTTTGGAATAGGAGACACATGGAGCTCCCCATCCGACCTAGCCATTGACAATAATATTCCGATCTACAGGTTTCGTTAATAAAGCACATAGCAACAAATCACTGCCGCTTTAAACTCATTTAAGTCTAATTTTACCATACTTTACCAGTTGACTAATAATGGATTGCCATTTTCTGCTAAAATGTATTCTGGCAATATACCTAGTTTTACTCGCTTTCGGTTGAAAGTTTGATGTCAGCCGTGTTAAAGTCAGGGATCAGGACAGGATTCTATGTGTCTCCCATCCTGGCAATTTGGCACTTTTGAAGGCGTCTCTTTCACTTTGGTGGTTTTCACATTTTGTTGGTTTTTGTTTTCGAGATCGTGCATAAAAAGTATTGAATTTATTGTACGTTTATATTCCGCACACACTTTGTTGTTCGTACTCTTTTTATCAACTTAAATACTTTAAAATCAATCATAAGAGGGAAACACCTTTTTGGATGCCAATTGCCCATTTCCCTTTTGTCTGACACTTTCGGGCGCCCTGGGTTACCCACAATTTAACCCCTTTGCACACCAAGAACACACCAACCAGTTGTTTGTCTGGAAATTAAAAGTTCCGTTATTGGTGCCTTTTCCATTCTATGGGAATATTTGGTGATGCCACCTCAGCAAAAACCACGCACTTTCCCGTAGCTAAATGTCAAACCGGAAGGTGAATCAAAACTGTCATTTAACCAACCGCAGTGAGCCCTGACCGATTGAACCAAATAAAAATGACTATCAATTGAAAGTAAACCATAACAAATAAGAATGTAAAATGTAAACCATTCCCTCTCAAAAGTAAGCATTTAATAAAGTTATAAGCCTTCTTCAATTGTAAACAGCTGTTGGTTCACTTGTCAACGATGACGTATATGCACAGAACAAATCAAATTTAAACAGAGCAATGCGCTGTATGATTTGTGACTGACTATTATAGTCCGCCAGGGTGCAATCTCACTCTCCCCGAACTTACTAGGATTTTTGTGCTCGTGAAGAATCGGTGTTTATGTGTCGACATCTGTTGCTATCTCTTTTCCTTCTACTTTGTCACGAATTCCAACCATTTGTTCTGTCTTTTAGGCCCGGTTTTTCAGTCATTGGTTAAGCTCAGTTTAAAATAAGTTTGCTCAAACTCGGCATAAATTTAAAGCCCAGTTAAACTGTCGAGCGGTTTTTCAGTGAGAGTTTAAGGCCGCTTTTAGGACTTGCTTTTTATACGGCAACATTTTTTTTTTTTTATCTAGATACGGAAACAGATGACATTTGTTTACATATTCAACGCCATTGCTTCTCCTCAGTATTGTAATAGTTAGGATTTCGCTAACTTCTGCATCACTATAATCGTTTTCGTCAGATGATATATCCAGTATTTAGTTAAATATAAAAATATCGTCCTTTTTTAATTGCGTTCAGTTTATTGTTTCACAACCAAAACCATCACATATGCAAACAGCTGACATGTTAACTAGAGTTTAACCCTCCCAAATTGGCCGCTTAAACTACGTTTAAACTTCGTTTAAAGTTGACTGAAAAACTGCGTAACAAGTTTAAACTTAGTTTAACTGACAAACTGAGTTGAACTTGTCCTGAAAAACCGGGCCTTAATCTTAGTAATCAATTCCCTTATATATTGTCGACATCCAATTAAATAGAACCGCCGCTTTACCTCCTGCAGTGTTTTATTTAGTCCCATGTTCTCTACCATATGGCCAACTGTGAGAAGTTTTGATAAGATCTAGAACCGTTGCTTGGGGAACTATTATAAGTGGTAGAGTATTCTGGCCATCTTCACTTTTCCGGAACCCATGCAAACTACCATACATTAGCTTTTAGCTGCTCCATTGTACCCAGTATGCTTTCGCGATGCAACTCTTTCTGATCAACTCCTCTCTTCCTGGCTTTTTGTTAGCCTTCAGTCCTTTTAACACACGTGCCAAATCCGGATCTTCGTCCTGACATTGTCGAATCTCTTTCAGGAGACAACTGTCCATCAAATCAATTAAATTTGTTATGGTTTACTTTCAATTGATAGTCATTATTATTTGGTTCAATGCGGTTGGTTGGGTGACAGTTTTGATTCACCTTCCGGTTTGACGTTTAGCTACGGGAAAGTGCTGATTTTTGCTGAAGTGGCAGCACAAATATTCCCATAGAATGGAAAAGGCACCAATAACGGAACTTTTAATTTCCAGACAAACAAGTGTTTGGTGTGTTCTTGGTGTGCCCAGAGTTAAATTGCGGGTAACCCAGGGCGCCCGAAAGTGTCAGAAAAAAAAGTGAAATGGGCAATTGGCATCAAAAAGGGTTTTTCCTTTGGAGGGTGAATTCAAAGTAATTACGTTGGTAAAAGTGCACGAGTACAAAGTATGCACGGAATAAACAATGCCGTTTTTGTAATGCAATATCTCGAAAAAACAAAAACCCATAAATTACCAAAAACACCCAAAGTGAAAGATAAGCCTCCAAAAGTGCCAAATTGTCCAGGGTGGGAGACACATGGAATCCCGTCCTGATCCCTTTCCTTAACACAGCTGACATCAAATTTCCAACCAAACGCGAGTAAAACTAGGAATATTGACAGAATAAATTTTAGCAGCAAATGGCAATACATTATTAGTCAACTTGTAAAGTATGGTATAATTAGACTTGAATGAGTTTAAAGCGGCAGGATTTGTTGCTATGTGCTTACTAACGAAACCAGTAGATCGGAATATTATTGTCAATGGCTAGGTCGGATGGGGAGCTCCATGTGTCTCCTACTTCTAACTCAGTAACGTGGGGTTCCATGGGTCACCAAGGGAACACACCAAGCACATAGTCTAGAACCTTCCTAATTTTGCGCGCCAACGGACGCGTGCCTTAAGGGTTCGGACTTGACCAAAAATGCAGTAAATTTTAATACCTACTGCATTTTAATCCAATCTACTACGCTTTATGTTTTCATGAAATAGCCTACAAGTCACTTTGTTTTGATACAAGGATTTTTTTTTGCTATAAGCTTTCCTATTGAGTCATTAATCAACCTTAATAGTCTTGTTTTAATCATTTTTTTCCATATGGAAAAATTTACCTTTAATAAAAATAGCCACTGAGCAAAATAGTAGCAAAAGTAAAAGTACTAAATTCATTTTGCACCTAAGCCTTTAATTAAAAGCCATAGTTACAGTATTTGCAGTTTTAAGGCAATTTCTAAAGTACAATGCTTTTTAAATTTACTAGGGAAAAGTTAAGGCATATCTTCAACTTTAGTTTCCAGGGTATATTATCCTTTTTTTTTTGTTTTGAAATGCGTACTGTACTTTTGCCGGATTTCGTAGTACCAAAAAAAGCCTTTAAAATAAAAACCAAAGTCCGAACCCTGATGGCAACCACTAACCCGAGTGGCAAAAATCATGCCACGTCAGACTGGGTAGCGGAACTTTTCCATTGCGCAGTCGCCGTTGATTGACGACTTTCAGGCATAGCGGCGTCACCGGCATTCGACCAAATTAAACGTATAACTGAGTTGGACGCGAGCGGTCATGTGCGAGTGAAGTGAACAAAAAAAAAAAATAATAAAAATAATAAAAATTGTATATAGCAAAGAAAACTGTGACTTGTGAAACAAATTTGTGTATAACACCATTCATATGCGTAGTGTTGACCACTAAAACTGATGTCGGTTGATTATCGCTTTGCTATAATCGAAACATAATAGACTACGATAGCTATTAAATTGAAATTATTTGTTCGCATTCAGCATACTGTATATGTGCGTAGTTCTGTGTAGTAATGGCAATAATCGTATTTTGATAATATTTGCCAAACATAGCCCTATCGTTTAGCATCAAAATTTATACCTCTATGGCCCGGTTTTTCAGTCCATGGTTAAGCTCAGTTTAAACTAAGTTTGCTTAAACTCGGCATAAATTTAAACTCCAGTTAAACTGCAGAGCGGTTTTTCAGTGTGACCGCTTAAACTTCGTGTAAAGTTGACTGAAAAACTGCGCAACAAGTTTAAGCTTAGTTTAACTGACAAATTGAGTTAAACTTGTACTGAAAAACCGGGCCTATGTGTAAAAAGAAAATTTTCATTAATTCCGGATTAAATATGTGGAGAGAATACCAATAGAGAGACCAAAAGAACACCAGTAAAAGGGGAAAGTCCTATCGGGTAAGTAAACTGACATATATATAAATGATTTACGAAATATCCATGATTATTTTTCCTGTGCCAACTGGAGTGAGTATACCAGATTTCGTTCCATCTCCATACAACGCTACCTACTGAAATAAGCTGGTTTTTTTTGCGGCATTAGTTACGGTTGCGATCATCTATGTTTCGAAACGTTTTGAACCAAGTTTAGTTTAATTTTAATCGCAAGTTTATGCATAGTTAGAAATTTTCGTGTTTGTTATAAAACTGGGAGGGTGTCGAGCGACGCGTTTGATATCTTTATCGGTGGTCCGAGGGAGGGAATTAAAGAATTTGTTTCAGTGAAAAGTTATTAGCAAAAAAAAACTCTAAAATGGCCTAGGTTCGATCCCATATAAGGGGCTTTATCCAAGGTATTTAGGTGCATAACACTTTTCTGCGTAGGCGGCCTTTGGCCGCGCTTCAAAAAACTAACCCTTAGCCTGTCCAACACCGGCTACACGGTCCACAATATTTCTGCGCAGAACACATTTCTGCACTTTTCGGTACACCCTAATCTGTAATTAAATAACTTTAATTGCAAATATATCGGGACAGACATAAGATATCGAATTTCCGCTTTCGGATTGTTGGTACGGAGGTTAGGACCCGTTTGATACCTTCCCCGATATTTTTGGACGTGTATTAGCAGTTGCGTGCGGTCGTATAGAATTAACCTAATTTTGTTCCGGCACTAAAATAATTTTTTTTTGGTCTATATACTGCCTATCGCTGGCCAATAAGTAGGTGGAGAGAGAAAAATTTTTCGGTCAGTGGTTATTGTCTTGGATATTACGTGGTGAAGATAATTTGTTGAATTGGTTACCGATGTAGCTAAGATATGGATAACTTTATTAGCTAAATTATTATTATGCCGGTCATTGCGAATCAAACGATAGCTTTAAATTTTTCCAAGGAAATTTAATCAATTTTAATATTCATATAGGTACAGCTGTCTGTGCAACAAATAATAACAGCCTATTTGAGGTTTGGCTGTTAATGCTACTGGCATAAGCATAATAAAGTACAAAGATTTTTGCCGTAACTATGTGGTTAACCAATAACTTTAAATGAGCTATTCTTGTGTGTTCTAATTGAGTTAGGGGCTGACGGTATCTAGTCGGACGGTATAGCGTTTGCGAGAAGACGCCAAAGCGTAGTATTGCATGCCCTTTTGGTGTACGTGTAGCAACAACCTGATCTTTAAGTCTATAGTTTTAATGATTTTATATATATATAAAAGCAATTTGTATTTACCTTTTTTTTTGTTTGCAGAACGCATCAACGCCCACCGCACACCGTGCTAGACAAACAACCGGTAACTAAACCAGCAACAGTAAGACCGGCAACAACAACCACCACCAACAACAAAACCGGTAACAACTAGGCGCCAATAACAACCTGGTAATAACAGAGACCGCCAACAAACAATCCGGCAGTAACACCGCCGGCAACAACAAATCCGGTAACAAAAAAACCCGGTAACAACACAAACAGCAGTGACCACAGCAGGGGCCGCTTCTTTTAGGCCCCCTGCACTAACAGTAACCACCGGTAACAACAAAACCGGCAAGACACCCAGCATTGACATCAGCAGGGGCCGCCCTCTTCTAGGCCCACTGCACAACCACCCGGATCGACCACAACAACACCAGCAGTGACAACAGCGGGGGCCGCCATGATATGGGCCCGCCGCACTAAGCATCAGCAAGAACAACAATAACAACCGGTTACAACAAAACCGGCAACAACACAGCAGTAACATCAGCGAGGGCCGTCCTATCATAGACCCGTCGCACCACCAGCAACAACAACATAACCAGCAGAGACAACAACAACAGTAGCGCCCTACTAACGGCCTACTACAACCACCGGGTGAGAACAAACTAATGTAGTAGCTAGTTCTAGTGTTTTTTTTATAAACTTAGTTGAAATAAAGTTTAATTATAAACATTTCAGAGTTAAGGAAAATAAAAATACTAAACTAAAACAAACTCAATTTATATGAAAGAAAAAAAATTAAAGAAACAATAAATTTTTTTTGGTATAGGGAGAAAAGAAGAAAAAGAAAAGAAAAAACATTTTTATAAAAAAAAAAAAAATTATAAGTTAGATTGAGGTTGGATAGGTAAACTCAGAATAGCGAAGAAGATAACTAATAGAATTGTTAGAGTAGAATAAGGAGGGAGAGAAGAAGTAGTTCTCCAACGCAATGAAAGAGCCTAGAACATAAGATATAAGATAAAAGATAGAAATAAGAGTCAATTTAAAAATTTAATTAAGATAGAAGGTATGATTAACTTAAAGATATAGTAGAAATACAGATTTGAGGAATCAATCAGGGAAGACAATAATGACCACATCTACCATAAATAAATAAACCATATATATATATATATATGCACAAAAATAAATAAAATATAAATATTTACTTATTTCGTAAAATATTTTATAAATAAATTTATAAAATATTCCATAAATAAATATTTATATGTATTAAGTAAATAACGATAATTTCCTACAACATATAAGATGGCCAATTAATAAAATATATAACAATTAATAAACAATAAACCAATCAATACCTATAAAGAAATGTACACACAACGGAAACCATAGGATGCTTTTAGCAACCCAACAAGCGTTCCCGTAAATTTTTTTTAAAGTATTTTTTTTTACTTTTATACTAGGCGATATATACTTTTCCAGTTTTGATGTATTTGAAAGGTTAAAGTAACTCTTTATGGAGGTCCAGAAACAGTTATTCACTTAAAATATTTCAGATTCATTTCAGGAAGAGTGATAGGATTTATTACTGCTAGCCTCTTAAGAATACATTTTTTTTTATAAAGAAAGTCGTATGAAAACCATGTTAGTTGTAAGAGATGATTTATAAATAAACTTGTAATATAATGGGAATGTTGATGTCCACTTTCATTTAGAAGGCAAATAGGATTTTGGTAAGGGGCCATCGATATTAGGTGCGTCGATGGCCATGGATGAGGGTGGGTCAGCACCCGGGCGTCGCAACAACACCCGCGGCGCCCCCTTATATTGTTCGGCCTCGTTTTTTTTGGATGCATCTTTTTATTTTTCAGCACAGTAACCGGTCGTTTCCGGTTCGTTGTTTTATTTTCATGTTTTTTTTTCTTTCCGTTAATTTAAATTTATATTTTTTTTTTTCCTTTTCGGTTCGTTTATTTCAGTTTTAATTTCGTTACCTTTTTGGTTATTTTTAAATCCTAAGTTTCCGTTTTAACGTCTTTTGCCAGTTTTTTTTTCTTTTGAATTTTAATTTGATTTCTATTTCGTTTTGAGTTTTGAAATTTGAATGTCAACGGTCTGTTCGTGGAATCCGGTTTTAACCGGATGTTGTTTTTTTATAGTCGTTTTCCGCGGTTTTTTTGCGTTTTTCCCCGCGTTTTCAAAAGGCATGATATGACCTTTTCTCTGATTATGGCGCAGGACGGTAAGGTTGGCAAGAGCCCACCCCAGCCGACAATGACTAGCCACAGTGCGACCCTAATATCATGCCGACCGCCTTCCTTACTGCTCCATTTTGTTGCGAATCCATAACAAATTGGGGATTCATCTGCTATGTCCAATGTTGCGTCCCAAGATCACAGGCACCTTTTGGTTGTTCTAAGCCATAATCCTGTTCGTTACTTTAATGTGAATGTCTCTCTCAAACAAGAAGTCGATGCCAATGATGACTTCGTCGACAATATTCGCTGCCAAGAAGTTGTCATAAGTAGTCCCATTCCCATTAACAGCTTTCTTTACACGTCACTCTACCGCTGACCAAGTCACTTTGAATGATGGAGTGTGATGCGCCCGTATACAGTCAGTAAGTATTGGTTCTCGTCGACGTATGATCGAACAGTAATTTCCGTTTAAGTTGTGATACAGAGATTATGGGGCATTTCTCTTGTTCATATCCTCCAGCTTTGAGCTTTCGTCCATCTGAATTGGTAGTTACCACATTTCCACACTTAAAGCCTTTGTTTTTATGTTGCTTTCCATTAAATGCTTCCAGAATTGTGTCTACCGAGATTGGCCTGTTTCCTGCGCAAGTGATACCCTTTACGAGAATGTCCTTTGGTATTTGCATATGTGACTTTCACCCGGTGCGTCCGTATTTGCTAGATGAGCCAACCTTCCGGAAGCAGGGTGCTATCTCACTCACCTAGAAGCTACCAGGTAGTTCCTTCATCGTGCTCGCGAAAAATCGGTGTTTATATCGCCTTCCCTTCTTTGCCTGATAGGCCGTGTGCTAATCGGAAACATTTTACTCAGAGGAAATATAAGGTGAAAAAATTTTCTATGGTGTAAAAATATTTTCCATTTCGCTGTGCCAAATGAAATGGTAAATTTTGACAGTTGACACATAGTCTGTGAATAAATTTTAAATGTACGTATTTTTTCTGCCATTATTAGTATTTTTTGCGTTAATGACCCGTAGTTGAAAACATTTGTCGCACTATCGTACCGTGGGTAGGTGGCATGGCCCAAATAACAGGTCGTGGCAATAGACCAGCTGGTTTCTACTTTGTACTCGAATTTTGACCGTATACCCATTTCTCAGTGTGATTTTGACATTAAACCTATGAATTACGAAAACAAAATACGTGGAAAATGTATGTGTGCCTGTATGTTTGCTAGTAGGGATACGAACTCTGATACTGTGACGACTTCAGTGATACCTCTATCCTTCCTCCTGGGTTCGATCACTATAAACTAAATAAACAAACGCGCCAATAAAAAAAAAGTAATTGGGGCAAAATATGTATATATAAAACATATGATTCCTTTTACACCTTTTACCTTTACAAAATGTGGCAGCATGAACACCCTTCGAACATGTATGTATGTCCAAATATGCAAAATGCGTCGTTCAGCCGTTCAATACTAAGTTTTCTTTTCGATCAGTTTGTATATCCGTGAACACAGGAAACAAAAGAAAAAGCGTGGACACAAAACGATGGTTTGAAACTCGGGTAGGAGTTAACCGTTCGTGAAGTTTATTGTGATAGTAAGACCCAATGTAGACTAACTTAAACTGTTTTTTCAAACCAATATTGAGTTGGTTTGACATAGGAAATTTTAGTTCGCCTTTGTTATAGAAGCATTTGCACTACAGGAGCATTTGAACTACTTACATTAGTGTCATACACAAAGATGGGGCAACATTGCCAATCACTGAACCAGGTTGAAAACATTTGAACGATGTAGTTCGTTCGTTCACTGAATTGAGTACAGTACTATCTCGTTTTTCCGGACACATATAGTTCCGGGGTATGTCCGAAATACTGGATTTGTCCGGAATATAGAAAGCTGTGCAATTATTGACACAATTATATGTAAAATTCATATTTGAGCTTTATTCATTAAATAGCTTTTATTAAAATGTTTTGTATATAGGTTTCAAGTACATAAACATATGTACATATTACATAAATAATAAGAAATTAATATCGTTTCCAAAAATACCTTTACATATGTTCATTATAGAGGTAAAATATGAAAAATGTCCGGAGTGTGCAGGTGTCCGCATTACTGGGAAGTCCGGAAAAGTGAGTGTCCGGAAAAACGAGATAGTACTGTAGTTCAATTGACTAGTTCGTTCGCGAACTAGACAACTCTACTCCACAGTAAGTTCCCTGTATATCACTTGAAACTGATCACCCTCCTTTGCTTATATTCTGCCGTTTAGGGCCGTTTACTCAATGTCTGATTAACTGCTTAATCAATACTTTATCAAAGGTTGCCCCAAAAGCATTTACTCAATGTCTGGTTGACAACAATTCGCTGATTATTTTCTGATAAAAGTTATCAAAGGATGGACCTCTGATTTTGTGCTTATCAAAACAAAAAGTGACAGCTGAAAGTAAACATCTGATTTTGTGATAAACTGTTTCGTTAACAAAGTCTTCTAGTAATAAAAATTAGAAATGTATTAATATCCATATAAAAAAAGTCACAATCAAAATTTGTACTCCAAAATGATTCTTATAAAATTGTAAACAAGAGCTGCTGTCACATTTTATGCGTTCACAATGCAACTTTAGTGAATTTTTTCCCAAAAACGTTCACAATGACCAACTTTGATAACTTATTTAGACTTTTGTGTAAACGAAAATATCATTCTGAGGCAAGCCAGGATAAGGTTATTATGTGATAAAGTTTATCATAACCAGACACAACACGAAAACCGCAGTGATGTATTGTCATGATCCTTTTGTGATACATTGCAAAAATCATGATTTTCTTTGGGAACACAACTTGTCACTTTTATCTATTTTTATTTACATAATATAAAAAGTGATGAACTTATTACTTTAAATGAATAATTTACATGAAAATGTGCCTACTTATGCTTCAGCTTCTCAATTGCAATAAATACGTGAATATGAAAGGCATCAACAAATTTTGTGATGCGCAATTTGCGAATCCGATGCGCTCCGAGAATGCGCCTAAATGTATGCATCGGAATTTACGATTGCGCATCAAACATTAGGAACATTTGACTTTGTACTACTGCAGAGCATATGACGTTTAGGAAGCCAGCATATCTTATGTAGTTGTTGATAACAGTGCTTGCCCTGCCTAACGGAAGTCCGCGGAAACAATCGGTTTCAACAGGGTTGATCCAGAGTCATATTGGCGTTAAAAGAGAAGGTTCAATTGAAAAGAGATGTTGAGTATCATGAGGGGACATATCACATACCGGGCAAGTAGTTGGTATGGTGGGATTCATTCTGGATAAGTAAGAGTTTAACCTATTACGATATCCAGAACGAAGCTATGCTAGCATTACTCTAGTCTCTCTCTGAATGATGTGCTCCTCTCCAGATGTTTCAGGTGGTTGCATATCAATTACATGGTTCACAGGCTGAGATCTGAGAGATCTGTCTACGAACTCGATGTGGGGGTCGTTTAGAGCCCAACTATAGTTACGCAGATCACACTGCAAGGTAATATGGTGCGGGATCTCATCATAGTCGGAGGTTTTTCCTTGTCTCTAGGAGGCGGAGCTTCATCCAATAGATGAAGGTTTGGATGACTGTGGTTGTGCCTGTTCAGTAAAAGCTGCCTGGTCAAGAGTTCCGCGTGCTCACGAACACCTCTTGCCTCTTGATGAAGGTGAGACTCAGATGACATAAGCAGAAGTCCCGTGGCTGTGCCAGTGGCGGTGTTTTTGCAGACTTGCAACTTGGAAACAGTTAACTCTAGTACAGAGTTCGTCAATGGAGGAGCCCATATCCGAAGCCATAATCGTGCCGTCGTCAGCATAGGCTACAGTGGAGACTCCCTCTGGTGGAAGAGGAAGCCTCGAAATATAAAAATTTAACAATAGGTGGTAGGACACCAACCTGCGACACCTCTTGTTTGATTCTTCGTGGCCTAGATTTCTTGTTCCTGAATTTGACTGATGCCTGTCGACCATTGAGGTAATTAGCGGTCCACCTTTTAAGGCCGGCAGGGAGCGGTGTCTCTTCCAGATCTCGAAGGAGTGTGGCGTGATTGACCGTGTCGAATGCATTTGATAGGTCAAGTGCCACGATAACTGTCCTATGGTTTGGCGGGTGTTGATTCAAACCATAATTTATCTGCGTTGTAATGGCATTCAAAGCGGATGTCGTGCTATGAGGTTAAGAAGCTGGTAACAAATACTTCTAGAACAGACTTCGTCAATAGAGGGGCCCTTACCCGAAGCCATAATCGTACAGTCGTCAGCGTAGGAAACAATGGAGGCCCCTTCTGCGGGGGAGAAAGCCTCGAAAAATAGAAATTAAACAAAAGGGGCATAGGACACCACCCTGCGACACCCCTTGTTTCATTCTTCGTTGCCTAGATTTCTTGTTCCTAGATTTGATTGACGTCTGCCCAACGTTGAGGTTGTTAGCGGTCCACCTTTTTAGGTCGGCAGGGAGCGGTGTCTCTTCCGGGTCTCTTAGGAGTGTAGCATGGATGACAGTGTCGAAAGCTGCCACAAGCGATGAAGTTGTTGTTTCATTAGTTTGAATAACAAGTTCACCAGGTAAACGTAAATTTTGTCCATACACCATTTCAGCAGGCGTAGCCGAAATATCTTCTTTAAATGTTGATCGCAAACCAAGAAGTATTCTCGGTAACTCTTCACACCAATTTCTGGGTTCATTCCTAGCCATAATTGAAGACTTTAGTTGCCTATGGAAACGTTCTACCTTTCCATTAGCTTGAGGATGATAAGGTGATGTTGTTATGTGGTGACTGCCAAGAAATTTAGTTAATTCCGAAAATTGATTTGAGGTGAATTGGGCTCGCGGCCGCCGTGGTGTGGAGGTAGTGTTGCCGGCCTACCACACCGAAGGTCCATGGTTCGAGCCCTGGTACAGGTAACATCAAAAGTGATTTGAAAAAAGTTTTTCAAAACGGGGTCGCCCCTCGGCAGTGGTGTGGCAAACTCTCCGAGTGTATTTCTGCCATGACAGGCTTCTCAGCAAAAATTCGTCTCCTTTGTAGATGCCGTTCGGAGTCGGCAAAAAACTGTAGGTCCCACCAATTTGTAGGGAAAATTCAAATCGGCACACCACAAATTGGAAGAGAAGCTTGGCGCAAAAATCTCTTAGGAGGTTTATGATGATATACCTGTTGTATATCGCGCCATAAAGAGAAAAAGAATTGGGCTCCCTGATCCGTAGTAATTTCTAATGGAATTCCGAATCGTGAAATGTATTCATTAAAAAATTTTCTTGCAATAGTTGCCGCAGATATATCTCTTAGCGCAAATGCCTCTGGCCAGCGCGTAAATCTATCAACTATAGTAAAAATATAACGATGTCCTCTTGAAACAGGTAAAGGGCCTACAATGTCCAAATGAATGTGCTCGAATCTACTCTCAGGTATTGCCATTTTGAAAACTGGTGATTTGGTATGACGGTAAACTTTCGACTTCTGACAACTTATACATTCTTTTGACCAGATATTAATTTGTTTCCTCATATTTGGCCAATAATATTTTTTAACTATTAATCTACGAGTAGCCTTTGTACCTGGATGTGCGATTCCATGCAGAGTATCAAAAATGGTTTTCCTTAAACTGCTGGGAACGAATGGTCTAGGATTTGCACCCGATAATTCGCACCAAATATTAAAATTTAGTAGAGAAATTTGTATTAATTTTAGGTTATGAAAATTTTGGCTAGTTATTATCTCATTCAATTCATTATCTTTTTGTTGCTCATTTTGCAATATTTTGAAATTTATATGGATATTTTTAATTGCATCTACCTCAAAAGCTCGTGACAATGTATCAGCTACTATATTATCTTTACCTTTAATATGTTGTATATCCTTAGTGAATTGTGCAATGAATTCTAGATGCCTGGTTTGTCTCAGACTACGTTCCGTTTTTGAATCTAAAGCAAAAACCAATGGCTTGTGGTCTGTGTAAACTGTAAATTGTCGTCCTTCTAAAAGGTACAGAAAATGCTTAATATTTAAATAAATGGCTAACAATTCTCGATCGAACGCAGTGTATTTGATCTCTGATGGAGAAAGCTTTCTTGAATAAAACCCGAGTGGCTCTGATTTACCGTTAAAATGTTGATGTATGACACCGCCAACTGCTGTAATAGATGCATCAACACTTAAACAAAGTTTTGCATCTTTATTAAAATGGTTGAATAATATCGTAGATGCAAACTTTTCTTTAATACATACAAAAGCTTGTGTTGACTTATCATCCCAAATTAATGTTTTGTCACGGTTTTTACTGGTTTTATTGATCAAATCGTATATACTGTTTGTGTATTCAGCGAGATTCGAAATATACCTATGATAATAGTTTATCATTCCTATGAATTTTTGTGCCTGTTTAATCGATTTTGGACGTTCAAAATTTCGTATTGCTACAATTTTCTCATCAGAAGGTCTAATTCCATTTCCTGAAATAGAGTGTCCTAAAAAGTCAATATTACTAACCCCAAATATACATTTGTTAGGCTTAATATTTAAGCCGTATTCTGACAATCGGTTAAAAAGTATTTTCAAATTCCTCGCTATAAGTAAATCATCAACATATGCATATACAAAATCTAGACCACTGACAACCTCGTTTATAAATATTTGAAAAGTTTGAGATGAGTTCCTCAATCCGAAGCGCATACGCAAAAACTCAAACATACTGAAAGGTGTTATTATTGCCGTTTTGTGTATATCTTCTTCGGCCATTGGTATTTGATGATATGCTTTCACTAAATCAATTTTAGAAAAAATATTTTTGTTTCGTAGGTTTATATTAAAGTCGTGGATATGAGGTAAGGAATAACGATCGGGAACTGTTATAACATTGAGTCTTCGGAAATCACCACAAGGGCGCCAGTCATTAACATCCTTTTTGGGTATAAGATGTAGAGGAGATGCCACTGAGGAGTTCGACGGTCTACAAATTCCAGTCTTTAATAAAAAATCGAACTCGGTTTTGGCCACTATAAATTTAGTCGGATCTAAGCGCCTGGGCTTAGAAAATGGAAGATTTCCTTCTGTAACTAGTTTATGCACGGTAGTATGCTTAACTGGCTTTGAATAATCTGGTTCAGCTATCAAAAATGGAAAGCTTTTAATAATTTAGTATGTTGATTATTCACTGAGAAAATTTTCGGAAGAGAGACGTTGCAAAAGCATGAAATAGTGTTGACTGAAAGGTTTGTCAATGGATCAACTAAACGTTTATTCTTAATATCAATAAGAAGGCCATATTTAAACAAAAAATCAGCACCTATAATTGGCTTCGCGATATCAGCTATTAAAAAAGTAAATGGCAATTCGCGTCTTAATCCTAAATTTATATTTAAAAGTTTCTTTCCATATGTCGAAATTGTAGTACCGTTAGCTGCTGTCAAAATTATATCTGATTTCTTTTTACATACGAATTTAGAAACTGGCAGTACCGAAATTTCTGCCCCGCTGTCAATAAAAAAATTTAGTTTATTATGTCGGTCAAATATGAACAAGCGACGAGTCGAATCTTCAAAATTTCCGTCATTTGTCGCTGCAACAACGGAAGATTTTAGTTTTCCAAACTATTGTTTTTGGTAAAAGCGCATGGTGGCGCGCATTTCTTAGCATAGTTACCGAACTTATAATGATCCCTACATAGCCATTTCGGGTTATCACGGGAATTTGTCCTATAATTTGAGGGACTTCTAAAACGATTTCTACTAATGGATCCGTGACCTTGAATAATTTTGGCTCATTTCTTTTTTAATTGCACTAATCTCTAAAGATAATTTTTCCAAATTTTGACACATAAGATTCGTTGTTTTAAATAAATTCGAAATAAGTGTATTTTCATTTTTTTAAATTTGGAAAATTACTAACTGAAGCTATCTCCGTTTTATTTATTGCTTCCCAAATATTGTCAGCTAATTTAATTAATTCATTAATTTCAGTTGAGCTCGAGCTAAAAAGAACTACACTCAAATTTTTTGGCAGCTTTCTCATCCAAAGCTTTTTAAGAATATCTTTACTAAAATTGCTTCCAGAGAGTAAAACAAGAGACCGATAAAACTCTGACGGTTTGCGATGTGGTGGTGATGGCAATGGGCGCTTGGCTGTTTTTACGTTTGCGCGCTTCCCTGTTGGCACGTCTGATTTCCTTGTCAACCGGAGGATGCAGTAAAAATTTGCCGACAATAAGCGCTCGCGCATCTCTTTGGTTTCGATTGTACATACCTTATCACCGAAGGTGATGGATATTTTGTCGTTAGGTTTGGTCGGATTTGACAAGGATTTAACAGTGGACCATAATTTGCCAACACCAGCAGAGAGGTTACAGGACCTTAGGTGCTACTCCCATTTGGCGCCTTTGTGTTGATCAACCAGCCGTCTGATTTCCGCATTGAGATCTTGAATTTGAGGATCCGTAGGGTTCAAGCGGCGCACATGGTCACGTTCATTTGCCAGGGCCGCTGCCTCTGCGGGAAAATACGGACGTATCTCCTTATTTCTACCTGACGGAATGATTTGATTGGAGGCTGGAGCTATGACCATGCGAAACGCTTTTTCCCCGTCTCGTACATCAGACGGGATGGGAAGAGCAGCGAAGGTGCTCTCAGTGAAGTTAAGAAAACCAACCCAATAAGCTTTACTGAAATTAGTAAAAGTGCGATTCTCAGAAGCAACAAAGTCATTGGGGCGATCGATTGAGAGGATTATCGGCAAATGGTCAGATGCAAGAGTAAGCATTGGTCGCCATTCAACGCAGTTTATGAGACCTGCGCTGACAATTGTGAGGTCTGGCGAACTGGAACAACTTACCGCAACTGTCGTGGGGGCATCCCCGTTCACAGTGCAAAACGTCGAATCTCATATTTGTTCAGCCAATTCCTGTCCCCTACCATCAACCTGTAGGCTTGAGTGCCACAGATCGTGGTGTGCGTTGAAGTCTCCGAGGATTACACGATTATCGTCTCTGAGTAACGCACTAATGTCAGGGTGGTAGTCCCTCGGGCAGCAGGTGGCAGGAGCTATATAAATGTTAATAATTTCTAGATCGACATCGCCTGTCCGGACAACCATACCTTGACGTTCTAGGAGGTTGTCCCTCGGGTCGACGTTAGGCTCAAATAAGCGATATTGCACAGATTGATGAGTGATGAAGGCAAGTCCGCCCCCAAGTCCTCCCTCTCGGTCACGCCGGTGGATGTTGTAGCCATCACAAGTCCGAAGATCTGATCGGGCGTTTAACTTTGTTTTTCAAATGACAGCGATCTTGATGTTCTGCCGCTTCATGAAATTCACTATTTCACCAACCTAGCCGGTTAAACCGTTGCAGTTCAACTGTAGGACACGAAAGTGTGAAGGGGGAGAAATATTCATACTGGGAGTCAAGGACTGGTGCGTTGCCTTGATGGAAGCAGCCTGGGTCGCGCACTGCGTCGCACTCTAGAACACGAGGGATCCGAAGCACCGGAAGGTGGGGAATCGGTCGACATTGTAGGTTGCGTAGCTCGACAACATGGCGCAACGTACGTATCAGTCCATAAGTTCCTGTTACCAAGTTGAGAACATATAAGCAGGTGACATAGACCAAGGTAGGAGTTGCGTTTGACTGATGTCGCAGGTGTATATAGTCTCAACCGACAAATAGTGCACATGGTGTAAGGGACCAGGAGCTGGTGGCTTTGACTTACATTTGTGCTAGTGCTGGAAGAAGAAGGGGAAGTTGAAAGTGGGAAGGGGGTCGTCTGTCGCTCAGCATTGCTCACATCTGAAACAGAGGTGCTACGTAGAAAGTAGCTGTGAGCAGCTGTGTGAGGTGTTGGCGCCTGTCTGAGTGAGCGGCAGCGGGAGTTACACACTACTTGCTGGGCATTATTAGTGTTGTTAGTCGTGGAGACTGTTTCTGAAGCTTGTGACGGTGCGACACTGGATCGTCGTTGGCCACGGGACGTCCTAGGGCGTGAACAGCAAGGGGCCACAAAAGTTTGTAGGGGGCCTGTGTGTGGAGGGATTTAGCCCGGAGCACCTAGTTTTGTGCAACCATCTTTTACAAGAATTACATTGGATGGAGTGTGAACGTTTGACGTAAATCTTCTTCCAGCAGACGCAGCAGATCCATTCTCTTGAACCCGGTTTAGATTCGATCCCAGCCCGGAGCAAGAGAGTTTTGAGCAGCCCTGCTGCAAGGAGTTGCTCGGAGGATGACAATATTAGGGGGAAAGGTGACAGGTTAGACAGGGTAGTGTTGAAATAACAGCCCTTGGTCGGATATAAAAATCCGAGTCATTCCGGTGCGATAGAACCGGCTGTTGTGGGAATGAGAGATTTCTGGTCTCCCATGGCTTGGCTAACGCACAACGACCAATACCGCCGTTGAAAAGAGTGGTACACATCATATCTTTTGACAGATTTCAAGCGTTCTTGAATAACACACATAAGTAAGACCCGCGCGCCACGTACCTGCTTTCTTACGGGAGGATCATTCTGTTTTTATTTTAAATTTTTTCTACATCTCGTAGTTTTAACTTATGCAACATTAACATTCAAAAAGTTCCAGAAACAAAATTTATTTGAAAATGTGAATGTGTTGCAAAATATGAGGGTGTTGCAGAAATGACTCACAATTTTTAACGAAAGTACTCAGCATTGATTAGTAGGGGTTGTATGCAATAATACAACAATCAAATTTAAATACTGCAATATTGAACATGAAGACAGAAAACGCCCAAATTACTGCGTATTAAGTAGTTATAATTAAAGTTTTGAGGGCTTAAGTAAAGAATACAGACCGTTCAGATACGAGAAAAAAACAATATGGGCATGGTCTGCATTCTTTCACTGACTTCAGCGATACACTTTTTTATTGGTGCAAACGATCAGGGAACGATTTTCAAAATTTATACATCCTGGTATAGCTTATGAAAATATATCTCTGCAGATATGTAAATTTGTTTTCACTTATTTAATAATTTTAAAGCAAAAAAAAAAACTAAATTTTTACCACCTTTTGTAATATAAAAACATGTTTCTCTACAAAAAATTCATTATTAACGGTACTATTAAACACCCCTGTTTAAACAGCATTAAATTACCTTTAATTTGATATGGTACTTTATATACTTTAAATCAAGTCTTACATTAATATTTCTTACTTTAGACTGAGGCCGAAGGCGGTTTCTTAGAAAACTAATCACTCCAGGGGGTAAATTCTGGTTGGGCGTTATCGTGAAGTGAAAAGTAAATGCGTCAATGCACCACGATTTTTGATTCTCGTTTTTCTTTAAAATTTCGATTTGAAGTGAAGTGAAAAGGTTTACGCCAATATAAATTTGGTGTTAACGTCAAATTAACGTAAAAATTCAAAAATCGGATTTTTTACAAATTTAAATGTTTTAAGTAATACAAATTTCTTTTATTCTTACAATTCTATAATAAGCAAGAGCAACTTGTGTCTACGCAACTTAAAATGGTCTTCTGCAGAAAGTTTTTTAGAGCTCTGTGAAGTGAAGAAAGGAAAACGATAACGCCCAAACAGAATTGACTCCCAGAATGGATATTTCCCTAGAATTTAATCAGGTCCCCCGGTTGTGGAGGTGGGAGTTAAAGTAAATAAGTGTAGGGTCCGGGGCGCCAGCCCCGTCTGCGCGTGTGGCCGGAGCCCCTCAATACACACCTAATTTAGACTCAGACCGAATGCGATTTCTTAAAGGCCTTTTTCACGATATGGTTTGCCATGTGTATATGCTACATTTCACGTATGAAAACCAACATAACGTGTAAAGGCAAATTAAATTTTCCTTTTGTACAAGTAAGAAAAATGCACATACGAAAGAGAAATGTTCCTATTTTTGTCTGACTTACATTTATAATCAGATTTTCTTAAATTTGTTGATTTTAATTGTTTTTTAGTTATTTATTTACTGTGTAAAATTAATCAGATAAATTGAACTGTGGAAGTGTTAAAAGTCATACGACATTACATGAGTGTAGAAAAAGCAGCAGGTCATATAGAAAAACATATCGTGTAAAATGCCCTGAAAAGCTCGACAATTTTACCTTTATCCCAGTCTTACCCCTTCCCCATTCATTTGCACCAAAGAAAAACTACACCATGTGAATCAGTAAAGCCCCTATTCACCATGCCCACTTTTTGGTTTTATCTACCTGAACGGTCCATATTCGTACGGAACCCGTGATCCATATTGTGGCGACTACTCTCAAGTATGTACCATTCCTAACTCAATAACACTCCCATCACTAGTTAAACACAATAGAGATAACGTTGGCTACGCTTATGCATGCAAGCGTGTACCAAGGAAGACAGAGAGAGATGGCGCGAGTGTTCACGAATACGATGCAAAGAGGGATGCCAATAAATAACACCGACCCTTCCAAAACACGAAAAGCGAACAACCAAGAAACTTCTAGGTGCGTGGGGTAGCACCCTGTCGGACTATATAAGGCAGTGACCAAGCAAGGCAAGTTGATCAGTTTATTTTCAACCGTTTAACAGTGAACTACTTTGAAGTTACCGAACTCTTAAATTTGTATTGCGTTTATTACTAGTGAATACAACTAGCTATTACTTACAATATCTGTGCGTGTGTTTATTTGACTTTATAGTGGTCGAACCCAAGATTGATAATCAAGGAATCGTCGAATTCGTCACAATATTGACATTGCACCACCTGCCTTATAGTTAGGGATGGTACAAACTTTAAAATATTCGGCAAATTTATTTGTATCCCTAATAAACAATTTGTTCAATGTTTATCTTGTATGCGTCCCAATTAATTTTGCATCGAAATCATACTTATTAAGAAAAGGGTAATGGCTCTGAAGACTGAAAAGCATGTAATTGAATGTAGTGATTTAAAAAAATGTGGTGAAATTACAGCAAAAATTACCGCGGGACAGAAAGATTATTTTTTAAACTGTGAGTTTTGCGACTACTCATTTCTGCAAATTGAAAATTTCATGCAACACATTTGCGATGATCATTTCACCGAGTTCAGGCACATAACTGATGAGTTTCAGGAGAAGGAATTTCCTCCACATATAATAGAGGAAATAGAAGAGTTTGAAACGAATATGGTGGTGGAAAAAATTGATGCGGTAAGTAGAAAGTTTATTCAGGATATTCGCTTATTAACGTCTAAATATAATTTATTATTTAACTATATCAGCATAATTTTGATAGTGATACTGATGGCAGAGATTTTGAAGGATGCAATATTGAATTCGATCCTACTGAAACAGAGCGGTCGCTAGATGTCAAAGTGGAAGAAGCCGGGAGTGATGAAGGAAGCTCCGTAAATATTATTGAAGTATAGTACAAGTGAACTCATTACAATTTTTAACTTTCATTTTACAGCAAGGCTTTGACGACACGGAAGACGATCAGTTGAGAGAAATACTGTTTAACACTTCCTCTGAAAGTGAACCAGAAACAAACGTTGATGAAGAACAAAATTACGAGACGAAAAACAATACTACCGCGAAAAGCTCGAAAATTGAAAACGCGACTCCGCCATACGATGAAAAGCAAAAGTTCATCATAGAACTTATCGGCTTATATCGTTCATTGCGTGCTCTATGGGATCCCAAATGCCCAGAGTACACCGATAGAATGGTCAGGAATCAACAATATGAAACTCTGCTTGAAAAATATAAAGAACAACATCCTGAAGCGAATAAAGATGATGTTAGACAAAAAATATACGCCCTTAGAACAACATTTCGTAGGGAATCCAAAAAAATTTCGCCATTTGAAAAGCCGACCCTTTACTATTACGATGCAATGAGCTTTCTCATAGAAAATGAAAAACGGGAGGCACCGCGCTCCGCAGTCGCACAAGAAGAAGACACACAAGTAAGTTTTACCATAAGTACTGGTCTATGCTGTTTCCGTGGAGCATATTTTTATTCAATTTTGGCGCAACATCATCAACAATATAGCTTTAGTAGTGGGACGGCCAACGAGGGGGAGTCGTATCGACCGATATCACTCCTCTCGCCAGTAGTGAAGACCCTGGAGACTGTCTTGCTCCCTTATTATACCGCTAACCTGCGGGTAGCCAAACATCAGCATGGATTCCGCAAAATGCACAGCACTACCACCGCGCTAAACGCCATCACCACACAGATAGGTGTCGGTCTCAACCAATCTCGTCCAAATGAAAGGACCGTGCTGGTTGCGCTTGATCTGTAGAAAGCTTTCGACACTGTTAATCATGCGCAACTCATTAACGACCTGGAGGATTCAAACCTTCCCCCCTGTCTAAAGCGTTGGACCGCCAACTATCTGAGTGGTCGGCAGTCATCGGTTGAATGG
Organism: Merzomyia westermanni; assembly: GCA_949987695.1. NCBI lineage: Eukaryota > Metazoa > Arthropoda > Insecta > Diptera > Tephritidae > Merzomyia > Merzomyia westermanni. The sequence goes on from OX465290.1 coordinate 137,879,303, forward strand.
ACCCTCCGTTGATGAGCTCCGCTCGAGAATTAACTCCTACCTTCCAACCCTTTCCAGTTTCTTCGCTGCACGGGACCTGACATTGTCACCGACCAAATTCTCGGCCACCTTATTTACGACGTGGACAGCGCAGGCGTACATGGAACTAGACGTCTACGTCGACGGCATTAAGCTTCCGACTGTCACACACCCCGAAATCTTAGGGGTCACGTTTGATAACATGTTCAAATACGGTGCTTATGTATCCGCGATTGCCACCAAAGTACAAAGCCGTAACAAAGTCCTCAAGTCACTAGCTGGCAGTACTTGGGGGAAAGACAAAGAAACGTTACTGGCAACGTACAAGGCAATCGGCCAGCTGGTTCTGAGCTACGCGACGCCAATATGGTCGCCGGGGTTAGCAGACACACATTGGAGGAGGTTGCAGGCTTGGCAAAACACCTCACTCAGAACTGCCACGGGGTGCCTCCTTATGTCTCCTGAGCACCATCTTCATAATGAGGCAAAAATGCTCGATGTCAAAGAGCATTGTGAGATGTTGACCAGGCAATTCCTGTTCAACTGTTATAAGCCGCAGCACCCGAACAGGAGTCTGCTCAACGAAAATCCGCCTCCTAGGAGAATAAGGAGTCACCTCCGTAAGCACTATGACGAGATCCGGCATCACATTTTCTCGCCGTTTTATCCAAAGGTGCACCGGCGGGCCCTCAACCTCATCCACACGGAGTCGGTAAGCCCCACCTGTTGCCGACGAGGAACGCGAACTGCCCAGGGAGACAAGAGTCACGCTGGCTCAACTTCGTTCTGGATACAGTAACAGACTAAACTCTTACCTATCCAGACTGAACCCTGACATGGCAAATGTCTGCCCGGCATGCGGTGTTTCTCCCCACGATACTAACCATCTGTTCATCTGCTCAACTGAGCCCACTCTTCTAACAGCATTTTCACTCTGGTCCCCTCCTGTTGAAGCCGCAAGGTTTCTTGGACTTCCGTTAGAAGAGCCTGATGACAGTGTTGGATGAGGGGTGACATCCTAGGCAGGTTAAGTAGTCGCTACAACAACAACAGCAACAATATAGCTTAACATCTTTGGTCTACAAAATATAAAAAATTAATAAATATACTTAAGCAGTACGGATATGTATTAGGCTAGTCTCACTTAACTAGACTACCGATACACTCAATTAGCATATACATATATGTGCGGCACGTACAGAGTCACTGCTGAGTAGAACCACCTTTTGTAATCAGTGAATTAAAAATATTAGAGTTTTTGATAGAAAGTTGTTTAGTTAAATAAATTAATAATAAAAATGCAGAGGTCTATAAGAACCCTCCAGAACATTGGACTAGCTCAGAACTATCCCTGAGCTAATCAGTTTGACGAAACCACCAGTTCTAGCTCAATACCCAAGCAATGCTTTCAACTTTCCACTTTTACATGGCGATGACATTGGCGGTGGCAATTATCGCCGGTGCATTACTTTTCAACTCGTCCTGAACAGGTTTCCATTCCGAGAATTCTAAGATAGTTTGGCTTTGTCTAGTTCTTAACCTGTGCCATTTCGGAAAATTTGGGGGTAGTTTTGGTTGTGGATGACTGATTATCTATATCCGATATTTCAAAGTGTCTGTAAACTATCACTTTTGTAACCCGCACAGAACGATTCGCAATGCGGGACTGTCTCTTTTGAAGGCTGGTTCGCAATTTTACTAAAGGGAAGGTATACGAGCTCACATGAGATCCCGGAACGTTGTAAGAGCTAACAAACTTCATTTTATTGATTCAATTATTTTGCAGAATAATTAAATACCACAGGGTAAATAAGCCTATATAAATATTTGTTAGATATTTTAACCACCCACACAGCAGCCCAGAATAAAAGCCCAGTCTCGCCTGTTAAGCGCCTATTGATAAAATATATTTAGGTACCTTTTTCCATTTGGCGATACAATTTGTCTTGCCGAATTTAACTCCTCTCCATTTGGCTTCCTCACTTCCTCTGTAGACGCCGCACGCAATTTCCAGCTGCCCTTGCATAAGGCTTACTAAAAAATGTATTTGCAGCTTATTTATTCTTTTCGTACAAAAAATTATTGTATAAATAATTAAAAGTTATATTTACATAAGGCATGGGACTATTCGAATAAAAAATTCATTTATTCGAAGGCTATAAAAAATTCGAATAATATTTATACGAATAATTTATACTTTTATTCGAACAAATGACAACTATTCGAATAAACCAACCCTGCAAAAACGATACGGGGAAAATGATTAGTCAAATTACCCGGAGCCATACCGAAAGTTTCCGTATTTCTCCCATCACTTTTTTAAGAGCATCGGTAGACTTGGACTGTTTCTTTCTTCGCTTTCCTGTGTGTGCGGTTTTACATCTCGCTCTTTCTCATTTATTTTTTGACCCGAGATAAACATATAGCTGTACTTCTCACACCGGTGCCAAGCTACTAGTCATTTGACTCGTATATAACACGTAAAATTACGGAATATTTTACCGACATGAATACCAATTGGAGTTTCAGTCATTCGATTTTTGCAGGGCTGCTTATGCACACAGTTGTACACGCAAACATACATACACACATACAGTGGCGTAGCTAGGGGGGGATAAATCCTCCTCCTTCGCCAATGATCTACTATACTTTACTTTTACTCTTTTCAGACCTTTTTCAAAATTCACTAGGCTTTCAAGACGACAAAACCGGTATCTAGGTATGCTAACACATTTGTTCTGGTAGTAATAAAATAACAGACCAAAATAATACCGTGAAGCTGCTAAAACTCTACTTCTTTATCTCTCAGTTTTTAAAAACCCGCATTCAGGCGGTCGGAAAATACTAGAGTAGGCAGGCTCATTAGTTTAATCAGAGCACACAACGGCAGAAAAATAGATAGTGACTAGAATTTTTTCCACGTTTTTTATAAAAGTGTAGCCCATTATCGAATAAAAACATGCAAGAACAAATTTCAAACGTTGCACAAAACCTAGGAAAATTTAACCAAGTTTTATCAAAATTCTACACTTTAATCCGAATTTTTATAAAAAATTTAGATTTGCAGTTTTATGACCTATTCAGAGGTTTCGCTTCGATTTTTTTTCACAAACCACAGTGAAGAAAATGACACAAATTTATTTAAGCCTGCTGAATTTTATGAACCACTTCTTTCAAACCAAAATACCGAAACCAATTTATGGAGAAGGCTCTTAAAACCACATAATCTTCCGTCAAAAACTGCACTTATACAAATTGCTACAATTTTTTCCAACTCCGTCCAACATAGCTGGCCAGTCGTTTCTTCTTTTTGCCAACTGGCGCCCGTTGAAAACACGGGATCGCAAATTGGTCTCCACTTGGTCCTTCCATCGGAGTGGTGGTCTCCCTCTTCCTCTGCTTCCATCGCCGATAAGAATACCTTTTTGGCCGGAACGTCTTCGATCATTCGCATAACGTGGCCTGGTCAGCGAAGCCGCTGTGTTTTAATTTGCGGGACTATATCGGCGTCTGCGTAAAGCTCATCATTAAATCTTCTTCAGTAGTCGCCGTCGCCAACGCGAAGAACCTTTCTCTCGAATACTCTCAGATCCGCCTCATCAGATGTGGTTAGTGTCCACGCTTCTGAACCATATAGCAGAACGGGTGCGATGAGTGACATATAGAGTGTTATTTTCGTTCTTTGAGAGAGGACTTTACATCTCAATTGCCTACTCAATCACTTGTTTGCGTGAGTGATTCTTCGTTGGTTGGTGATAATGCTGGTTTACAGGTTAAAAACTCTAAGGAAATATTTTCTTGGGGATTTCTGTATTTTCCTAAGGTTATGAAAGGAGTTTCTTTTACATGAAAGAAAACACTTTAGCTCTTCGGAAAAAAAAATTGCCAAAAATCAGCAAAATTTGTCTCGACCTTCAGATTGGCACATTACTGTATTAAAATTTAATGGAACACAGAAAAAATTTTTTAAAAAATGTAACACTTTGATAAAATTGCTTTGAATTTTCGAGAATTTTGCGTACATTTTCAAAACAAACTCAGGTTTTTCACTGTGCTCAGGTTTAGAAAAAACAAATTTTTAATTCTTAGATTATATATAGCACAGATACCTCAACAGGGGTCTATAAGAAGATGATACGGACCCACTTGAGTTGTAGGTTACTCTTTTTTTATACAGCGGTACATTTTGATAGTGATCCAGCCGAATTTCTTCGTCAATGCTATCCGCATATGAAACTCTATACCAAATTCTATTCGCAATAATTTAAGTAAAGGCAACTTTAAGAATGTTATATATTCTTTCTTCCGTTAATTTATACACAAATAGCAACTGCGCTCAGCTACCTATTTCCTGTGCCCCTGCGAGTTAGGGGTTAAGAATATGCCCGAGGTAGGCATACCGGTCGTAAGAGCCGACTAATATGCACAAAGGTGATGACGTGCAACTCGATGGTTGATCTACGGATATGATGCCTCTTACCTCTCATTACCCATCTTATCCTTCCTTACGGAGGGGTGACATGACCTAGAAGGTTTCACTGGTCATAAATCGCTACCACGACAGTCGGGCAGTACCGCAAGGGAGTACCGGAGCGTACCGGGCTCAAATCCGGCCAAGGACTGTTAATTCGACAACACTCCTCAAAACCTTCGGGGAGTGTTTTTATCGGTACCACAACAACAACGACCTATTTCCTGTATTTTGTACAATCGTTGTTTTGTTATGTATTTTAACTATTTTTTTGTTATGTGTTTTCCTCTTCTTTTACTTTTATTACTTTTTTCCTACTTGGTATTGTATCTAAGGATAATAAATACATATTACGTTTTGAATGTTATGTTAACGCACTTTTATGAAACGATGGTTGTGCTATAAAAAATCATATAGGATCTTATTGCGCTAATATAGTGTCAACAAATAACTTTAATTTAATTGCTCCTCTGCATTTCGCCAAAATCTGTTCAGAGCTTCCTCATTCGCTTAAAGAAGCCGCTCTCAATTTCCGGCTGCCTGTGCATAAGGCTTACTAAGGTGTCTATTTGCATCTAAAATTTACTTCCTAAAAAACCAAAAAGCGAAAAAATTTAATCGGAATAGTCGTGTAGAATCGGACTGGAAGTGTCGACTTAACAACAACCCAGGGATGGAAAAAACTACTTCGCTTCGTGGGTGACATTTCAAAAATATATAGTAGTTTATTGAAAAGAAATATAAGTAGTGTTAATACATACTGTAAGATATATTTAAATATATTTAAAGAAACGCGTTGTCACTCGTTCAAATGAAATTTTATTAATAATTTTTTCTCTCAAGACAAAACATACAAAGATAAACAATTTTTTAAAACAAAGTAGAAATTAATGAGAGTGTTTCCAACATTACTCCCTTCTTAGTTTAACATAAATTAAACGATACAGATTTAGCATTTGTGTTTATACAAACTGATTCTAAAAATGGCTGGTTTTAACCTATCGAGGAAATTGTATCAATCTTTTCACCAATTTGAATTTTGAAATATTTAGTATATCTAAAATCCAGTCCCTTTCGAATTTCAGATCTCACCCACACATGTGTACAATTTTGTAAATCTTTATGAACAAAAGGTTTGGAACTTGAGTGATTACTTGCTGGAATGGGTTTCATTTCTGCCATGAAATGTCGTAAATTGCTTAAAACTTCGCCTTGCGTATCCAGACGTTCACAAATATTATCACTAGAAAATTCTCCAGGCAAATTAATTGTTTCACCATAAACTAGCCCTGCTGCTGAGGCTTGAATATCTTCTTCAATAGAAGCGCGCCATCCCAACAATACCGTTGAAATAGTTTTTGTCCATTGCAAGTTTTCATGCGAAATAAGAGCTGCTTTTAATGTGCGATGTAAACGTTCTACCATTCCATTTGCTTGTGGATGAAAAGACGTAGTATGATAAAGTTTAGATCCTAATAATTTAGCTGAACTAGAGAAAACATTAGAGGTAAATTCCCTACTAGACAGGTACCAGTTAAATGGTTGGTCAGATAACCTCTCGGCCTGACTTGCGCTTGCGTTATTTTTGCTTATTTTTCTCAATTAGTTTCTGAAGAGCAGTGTGCCAAATCTAACTAGTTGTTTGGTGTCCGTGTGCACACTTACAGTATACGGCATCCCTTTCTAGCGCATGTAAAACTACATATATCTGCACTCTTCACTCTCATTATCCATAATGAAAAGTTTGGCTAGCGCTAACAGTCAGGTATAATGCAAACACATGCCACCGCTAATGGTTATGATTATGGCAAACATGTGCCAGTCCTAATGGTTATGAATGGCGGAAACTTGATATTTAGCTAACAATGAAGAGATAATTGTTTGTATTATTAGATTTGGTTTGTAATGTTTATTATAATTTAAAATAACATAATTTTCACGTTCACAATAGTCAATATGATCTATAAATACATATTTATATCACTTAACATTTAGAAAACTATAATTTTACCACATTTGTCTCAAATTTAAAGTTCCTTGCTCGTCCATCTGAAAATATAAAATTTTGTGAGCATAAATATACAGGGTGGCTGATGAATTTTGCTACATTAAGAAACTCAAATAATTTTTTTTTCAGTGTATGGAATTCATTTTTCTTTTATTCATGTTAAAGCTCATTAAATTTTATTAAATATAGCTTAATTAGTTTTAAAAATAATGGAATTTAAATGCCCCCCTGCTCGTCGATGCATGTGCGGCATCTTACCAAAAGTTGTTCATTACTGCTTGGAGAGTTGAGACAGGAATAGCCGCAATTGTTTCTCGAATGGATTGCCTTAGTTCATTCAAATTTGTTGGTTTTGCTTTGAAGACTTCCTGTTTGCAATAATCCCACAAGAAAAAGTCAGGTGCAGTAAGGTCAGGCGACCTGGGTGGCCAACGGAATGTGGAGTTTCTGGATATCAGCTTATTGGGAAATTTTCGTCGCAATTTTGTCATAACAGGTTGGGCTATAGGAGGAGCTGCACCATCTTGCTGAAACCACACAGAGTTGAAAGAAATTCTCATTCGGCGTAATTCTGGATAGAAAAACTCTCTCAACATGCTCAAGTAACGGTCTCCAGTAACCGTAACGGTGTGACCGTTTTCTTCGAAGAAGTAGGGCCCGACAATGCAGCGTGATGAAACTGCACACCACACTGTGACACGAAGTGGATGCAATTCCGTCTCATGGAGTATCTGTGGGTTGGAAGCACTCCATATTCGACAATTTTGTTTGTTTATGTTGCCGTTTAAATCGAAATGGGCCTCGTCAGACATGAAAAGACAGTTCAACATGTTTCCATCCTCTTCTACCATTTGAAGCATCTTCTGGCAAAATTCCAAGCGAATCGGCAAGTCTGCAGCGTTCAGTTTGTTGGTCATTTGAATTTTATATGGGAATAAATCCAAATCTTTGTGCATAATTGACTGTAATGACTCTGCTTACACCCTTTTGAGCAGATAAGCTTCTTGTCGAAACACGTGGATTGTTTTGTATGGCAGCAGCTACAGCAGCGATTGTTTCCTCCGTTCGAACTGAAGGGTTTCGATGGTAAGGTCTTCTGTTGACTGTCCCATGCTCGGAAAAATTGTTTACAAGTCTTATTATGGTCCATCTGCTCGGAGGATTGCCGCCAAACGTGCGCCTATACTCTCTTTGAACCAAAACTACGGACTCCAGTGCGTGATAGCGGCGGACAATCCAAATTCTTGTTTCAGTGTCCCAGTTATCCATTTTTGTTAAATGTAAAAGTCAATCTGCAAAATAAAAAAAAAATTAACCAGATTCATTAAATAGAAAAAAAGTTATTTAATTTTTTTTTGGTAGCGGCTTTCATTAGCCACCCTGTATAAACCAGGACTTGAATTGGTAAATAACAATAAATTGCACTATATGCTTGCTTTTTCTTGGCGTATCAGTAGTAATTTCACTGCAAAACTCCTTGTTAAACATTTTATAAATTTTTTAAAGACGCACTTACATTTTGCTCACATTCTCAAAGAAGAAAATACAAAAAGAAAAGTAAAAACTTGACAATAGGCTTTGTCTGTGTTAGTAATTTACAATTTTCGCTCGATTGTATTGGTGAGTGTGGTTAGGCCCGTCTAGTAGGGTTGTCTGCCTCTATCCGTGTGTATAGTACTTGGACAGCCAAAACGAGAAACCCAATTGTCATAAAATGCGCGACAAATTTCCTCTGCAGTAATTTTACTAAGTGGGATAACTTCCATCCAACGAGTGAATCGGTCTACCATAGTAAACAGATATCTTTTGCCTTCAGAAGGAGGCAAATGTCCAACTAAATCTAAATGTATACTAGAAAATCGTTGAGTTGGCCCAAAACAAAACCCCATATGACGACTTGGTATGTCGATAAATTTTTGTCGCTTGACATTTTAAACATTGCTTTACCCATTGATTGCAGCCTTTGTTAATAGAAGACCATACGAATCTTCGAGTCAATAAGCGTCGTGTTGCTTTTATACCAGGATGCGACAAGCTGGGCATATTTTCAAAAATTATTCTTCTAAATAATTGACAATGCATCTTCCACAACATTATCTTTGCCTGAAATATGGCGTATATCTGTTGTAAATTGTGCAATAAAGTTTTAATTACGAAACTGCTTATGCCGTCTGAGTCTCACCTCCATCAAGAGGCAAAATTGCTCAATGTTCAAGAGCACGCGGAACTCTTGAGTAGACAGTTCCTTCCAAATCGACATCTATTGGATGTAGCCCCGCCTCCCAGAGACATAAGGAGACTTCGTAAGCACTACGATGAGATCCGGCACCACATCTCTTTGCCGTTTGATCTGCGGAACCAAAGGGGGGCTTAAAGTGACCTTCACACTGAGTCGGTAGACAGATCCCTCAGATCTCGGCCTGTGAATCCCGTTATCAGTACTCAGCCACCTGTATTGGCTGAAGAGGAGTGTGTACTTCCGAGGGAGACTAGAGTCATGCTGGATATTGTAATAGGTTAAACTCTTACTTATCCAGACTAAACCCCAACATACCAAACACATGTCCTGCATGTGGTATGTCCCCACATGATACCAAACATCACAGGAAAACCTTCTCCACTTTTGATGGAACATGCTCGACTTGGTTCCGAATCAGCTTGTCACATATCTGAATGGATGCAAACTACCATATCTACAATGTGGCTGGATTATTTCATGCGGTTTACACATCTTTCATAGGAGAGCCAATTTTGTGGTATAGTATATCACATTACCCACCTATTTTGACAAAACGACTTTTTTGACTTTTTATGGGCTTAAATAAATTTCTTCCGGAATACTTAGGATAAATTGATCTCGTCTTGGAATGTGCTTCGCAATACTGGAATCTATCGAATTGTATGATTTTCTACCTGTCTACTTAATAAAATGTTGAGTAGCAGCCGAAAAAGGTATGCTATATCTCAATACCCTAACTTACTCTATAATAAATATTTAAAAATGGGATTGGTGTACCTTCTGTCATCATGCAAAGAGTCAGCGCATTCGCGCCTTGGCAACCAAGCCACTGTTGGCAGCAATAATTTCGAAATAGTAAAGGACTTCGTTTACCTGGGAACCAGCATTAACACCAACAATAATCTTAGCCTAGAAATCCGACGAAGAATTACTCTTGCAAACAAATGCCACTTCGGACTGAGTAGGCAATTGAAAAGTAAAGTCCTCTCTCGACGAACGAAAATAACACTCTACAAGTCACCCGTCCTGCTATATGGTGCAGAAGCGTGGACACTAACAACATTTGATGAGGCGGCTCTGGGATTATACGAGAGAAAGGTTCTTCGAAAGATTTGTGGACCTCTACGCTTTGGCGACGGCGAGTACCGAAGAAGATTTAATGATGAGCTGTATGAACTGTACGCAGACGCCGACATAGTTCAGCGAATTAAAACACAGCGGCTTCGCTGGCTAGGCCACGTAGTGCTAATGAGCGAAGATGCTCCAGCCCAGAAGGTATTCTTATCGGCACCCGCCGGTGGAAGCCGAGGAAGAGGGAGACCACCACTCCGATGGAAGGACCAAGTGGAGACCGATTTGCGATCCCGCGGTGTTTCCAATTGGCGCCAGTTGGCGCAACGAAGAAACGACTGGCGAGCTATTTTGGCAATTTTTTTCTAGCCGACCTGTGCATTTTCTTTTTGAACTTAGTATTAATTATCTGTATTAAATAAATGTAATAATAGTTAAATAAAGTTTGCAAGAATAGGGTAGAAGTTATATAGTTTTAGGCAAATGATTATGGTTATAATTAACAGCTAAAGACAGAAAAATGTAATTAATACATTAGTTGATAAGCCGATATTAATGAAATTATATAGTATTTTTGCGTACTATATATTTTTGAAAAAGTATAGTCAACTCTATTCAGCACCCAAATAAAAAAAAACCTTGTATAAGTCGAGGATATTAATCAGCAATAATATTTCTTTTTGTTTACCAGGGAAATTTTATTACAATGGAGAGAAGAACTCCACCACCAGAAAGCTTGTTGGATGATAATCAATTTATTATTTTGGCTAAAATCTACCAAAGCTATCCAAGTCTTTGGGATGAAGATGACATATCCTATCGATTTAGTAACAGACGCCGGGAAACTCTAAAATGTGTAGTATATGATTTTAATGAAGAATCTGGATTGGATTTAAGTCAAAGTGAATTGGAAAAAGAAATCACACGGTTGCGTCGAGCATGCTCTAAAGAAAAGAAAGAAAAAATTAAATGTAGACAAAACAATGAAGCTTATGAACCATCATGCCCATTTTTTGAACATATTACATTCCTCGAAGGTAATGTTAATCCGTACGAATGTACAGTGTGTGGAGACGTAGTTTCTGGTTCATGTCAATACAGAATACATTTATCATCTCATGATGGTACATTACCGTATAAATGTAAAATATGTGGTCATGGTTTTAAATTGACCTCTAATTTAACAGTACATTTGCGAAGGCATGTACAAGATTACACATACATTTGTAATATATGTAATAAGGCTTGTGCGACAACATCAGAATTAAAAATTCATTTGCGTTATCATACAGGAGAGAAGAACTATGTTTGTGAGGTATGTGGTTCGAAATTCTACACAGCATCCAAATTCAATACACATATGCGACGACATGAAAATCGGCCACGCCATAGATGTGAAATATGTGGAAAGGGGTTTCTAACAAGAGGATTATATGTTGAGCATGTTAGCACACATGGCAATGTAAGAGATAAAATATGCGATATATGCAACAAAGGATTTAAAAATAAACTACAATTAAAACAACACAAACGTATTCATGATCCCATTAAAAAATACGCATGTAAAATTTGTGGAAAACGTTTTGCTCAAAATGCTGGTCGTGCTGGACATATGAAATCACATGGTACAAAATTATATGACAAAAAAACGGTAGACTGAAATCGATCATATTACGGAAATACCAAAGTATTCGAAACTTCTAGGAAAGTGTTTATGCATACGCTGCTTCAACATTGAATCCTTGCAGATTCTAATATTTTGAATGTATGTATTGTTAATAAAAAATTAACTCAGAATAAACAATAAATTAGAATGCATTTTACGAAATTGAAAGATACCAACAGAGATTATGTATATCATGCGATGGAAAACTTGTAAAAATTTAACACACTTATCCGGGGAGTCTATCTAAACCTGTGCTCATGTTAGCTGTTGTTGTTATTAACAGTGCTTCGCCCTGGCTAATGGGTACGATAACTCTGAGAATTGTCATCAAGCTCTTCTAACATAAGGAAACGCGCAGTTTCAACAGGGTTGGACTAGAGTGACATTGGTGTTAGAAGAGTATTTTCAATTGAACAGAAAACAGATGTGTAGTATAATGAGGGGATATACCACATGCTGGCCAAGTATTTGGTATGGTGGGGTTCAGTCTGGAAAAGTAAGAGTTTAACCTTATCAAAACGAAGTTATGCTAGCATGACTCTAGTCTCCTTCAGGTCAATAACGGGGTTCACAGGCCGAGATCTGAGGGATCTACCGAATCGGTGTGGAGGTCGTTTAGAGCCCGCCTACGTTTACGCAGATCAAACTTCAGTTCTGATGGCGGTGTTTTGGCAGAATTGCAACTTCCTCCAGTTGGTGTCTGCAAGGTTGGGACCATATAGGCGCAGCGTAATCAATAACCGATCGGCCAATTGCCTTATATGTGGCTAGCAACTTTTCTTTATCTTTTTTTATTGCGGCTCTGTACCTTCAAGGATATTGCGGTGGCATGACTAGGGAAGGTGAGGCCGTCGTGAAATGTCACTTTAAAGATTTTGGGGTGGTTGACAATAGGTAGAGGTGCTCCATCTACGTAGACGTTTAACTCTTGCCCCATCTGCGCATTCCACGGCGTAAAAAAGCCCCCGTCAACTTAGTGGGGGATAGGGGTAGATTTCGTTCGGCGAAGAAGCTGGAAAGGTCTCGGAGGTAACAGTTAATCCTAGTACAGAGTTCGTCAATGGAGGGGCCCTTACCCGAGGCATCGTGCCGTCGTCGGCGTAAGAAATAATGCATACTCTCCCTGGTGGAAGAGGAAGCCTCGAAATATAGAAATTAAAAAAAAGGAGGGATCAGACAAACCCTGCGGGTTAGGCGTTTAGAGTATGCCTATGTTAAGAGTAATATGCACAAAGGTAATGACGTGCAGCTTGATCTACGGATATGATGCCTCTCACCTCTCCATACCCATCTTATCCTTCCTTACGGAAGGAGGGGTGACACGACCTAGAAGGTTTCACTGGTCATAACTCGCTACCACGACAATCGGGCACTACCGCAAGGGAGTACCGGGGTTCAAATCCGGCCAAGGACTGTTAATTCGACAAGTCCGGAATGTAATTTTTAACTTCAAATATATTTTCAAGAAATGTGACATTTTAAGACATGCTTTATTAAATTATCGGAAATAAATTGCCTCAATTGCCATTCAAAGATTCTTGAATGGCAAATGGTCTTAAAATTCAACTTACTAGAAAAATGTTTGTGTTTTGGGAAGCATTATAAAACCACTTTATTTCCTGTTAAACTTGGTTATGTACAGTAAAAGTTTGTCAGATATCTTAAATTATACGAATTTTGGCGAGTTTTCATGGGTATTCGTGAGATGGGTTTAAAATATTGCAATATACTCATTTCAACACCACCTGAGGTAGAGTTTTTGGCGAGCTTTTTTTTACGTGGTTTCCCCAGTCGGCCTATTTCACTTATTAAGTTCAGTGAATTTACGCGATTATACATTGATTTCAATAAATTTTGGATTAATTTCGGTTTCGGAAGCAAAGATTTGTAGGACCTGAATTTTCGCATCTTGTTGTGGTGCTTTCTCAATTGATCACAATTAAGGGCCGTTTACTCAATGTCTGATTAATTGCTTAATCAAGACTTTATCAGAGGTTGGCCCAAAAATCTGATTAGCAACAATTCGCTGATTATCTTCTGATAAAAGTTATCAAAGGATGGACCTCTGAATTTGTGCTTATCAAAACAAAAAGCGACAGCTGAAAGTAAACATCTGATTTTGTGATAAATTGTTCTGTTAACAAACTCTGCTAGTAATAGAACTTAGAAATGTAATAATATCCATATAAAGAAATATCACAATCGAGATTGGTAAGCCAACATGGTTTATTTAAAATTGTAAACAAAAGCAGCTGTCACTTTTTATGCGTTCACAATGCATTTTTTGTGAATTTTTTCCCAAAAACGTTCACAATGACCAACTTTGATAACTTAATCAGACTTTTATGTAAACGAAAATATCATTCTGAGGCAAGCCAGGATAAGGTTATCATATGATAAAATTTATCATAACCAGATATTGAGTAAACCACCCTAAACGTTTAAAACAGCATTTCCATCCTTTTAATGGTGTGCAAAAATCCACCAGGTGGTTTCGTTAACCCACCCCTCTACCGTTCGTGCATATATGCATAAGTTGTTTCGTAAGTCTATCTTACACGGTTATGAAGTTATTAACAGTCGAATTTAACTTATTTCACTTATTTTCTATGGGTGTATTTACCACAACCATGGCATACATCCTACCAAACTTCGTTATTCTAGCGTAAACGGTTCTGCAGTTATTAGCAGTCGAAGTTTGAAAATTTGTTCACTCCTATGTGGGCGGTACCACGTGCCTTTTCCAAAAATTTGGTAAAATCGTCAATAGGACAACCACCTAAATAATACTAGCAAAATTTCATGATTGTAGCTGCTTTTATTATTGAATTATATAATTTTAAACGTTTTTCTAAATTTTCGATACAGAAAATTTTAGTTATTGGTCGATTTCACCCATTTTAAATAGCAATCTACCTTGGCCAGAAAGCAATCTGTGTGCCAAATTTCATTAAAATATCTTAATTTTTACTCAAGCTATCCTGCCCACGGACGGGCGGACATGTCTTAACGGATTTCTGTTTATTCTAAGAACTTTGATATATGGAACTCTATATCTATCTCCATTATTTTGTACCATTACAAACCACCGTTATATGACCAAAACTATAATACCCTGTCTGCTAGTACACACTGGATATAAACATCCATTGTCCAGTGAAAGCTGGCATATTTATGTAATTTGGTCCATCTTGAGAGATCGTAGCTTTTATTATTTTTAGGTTTTTTTTTTTTATTTTTTTTATTTTTGGGTTTTTAGTACAATTTTCAAACGTTATTGAAAAGAAGCAACACAGTCGATGAATGCCAATCAAATGACATTTAATAAGGGAGCTTCAAGTCGCCAATTGTCAAAAACGTCAATGGCTGACAACCCTTGTATAATTCAATAATGTTCTTAAAAAAAATTATTCACATTTCTGAAACAAAAAATATAATGTTAAGGAAATATTCCATAATAGAGATTTCCTAGACATGTCTTAAGCCCTACTTTCTTAATGAATGGCAGTGACTAATTCTACCTGAGGAATATATGCTGTAGGAATAGGATCATTATTTATTTATCATGCATAACAAATACCTTTCCATCAATGCAGAATTGGAGCTTCTGTACGTATATCGTTCAGTATGCGTTCAGAATAATGCAGATAAATTCATACAGAAGTAGTACAAAACGGATAGAGTATGCATGCTCCCTGAGAAACAACACATGTAAAATGGAAATTAATGATACATTATACTGGCATGCATGCAGAGTTCCAATTCATGCCTGAAATATTAATGCCGCATGCATATGTTCCCAACTGGGATTTTTCAAAATATCACTTTGTATTTTCATTGCCTGCTTGATCAGAATAATTTCCAAAACTACTACGACCGATTTTTTTTAAGGTCAAGCTGCAACTCTCTTCAATTCACCTCAACATTACAGCTAACTGGTCATTTGTTAACAATTTTGGCCTATTTCCACCTCTTGGTTTGAATGTGTTTCGTACAGAGTTCACCCATGAGCACGCCGTTTTATAAGGAACAGCCAAATTCTGGGCCAAAGTCACCCAATTTTCTCCCCTTGCAGCTCCGCTTACAATTCTCTCCGGGTCTTGAGATTAGGTTCTAATGTGCACTCTTGTATCGCCCGCATTAATTCCTGAGTACACAGATTTAATATACATATGTAAAAAAAAATTGCATTGACAAATACCGCATATAAAAAATTATCTTGCAAAGTATATATGTATATTAATTTGGATTGTGAAGTGAAAATTTTCTAAAATCCAATTGACGCTTTCTAAAATACAATTTACGTTTTCAAACATCCAATTGACGCTTTCCTAAGTCCAACTAAACAATTTCCAGTTTTCTTAAATCCAATTTATGATTTCTAAAATGCAACTGACGCTTTCTAAAATCCAATTGCCGCTTTCTTAAATCCAATTGACTATTCTAACATCCAATTGACGCTTTCTATAATCCAATTCACCATTTCTAAAATACAACTGGAAGTGGTGTAAATCTCCACAAAATCTACATTTTTGGAACATTGAGTCATTCCGGTACGATGGAACCGGATATTTTGCTTATTTGACCTTGCTGCTAATACTCGTCTCATGTTAGCTTATTAAGATAGTTTATTTGTTAATAAATAATAATAAAATATATGAATACCACTTTAGTACACCTATTTAAGACTTAATTATTTATTTTAGGTTGATATCAGTAGAATTTGAAGTCAATGTTGTGCCGTGAGACTTCATGTGTCCACTAAGGCCGGCATATTGCGCAAAACGTTTTCCACAAATTTTACAAAGATATCGCTTTACACTGTCATGAATAAGACTATGCTGCTTTAGGTGCTTTCTGTCTTTGAATCCCTTATCACATGTTTCACATATATATTCACACACATTGCTGTGGGTCTTTTTGTGTGCCTTTAGCCTTGAGGACGAGTAATAGGCTTTGGAACATATATCACACTTAAAGCGTCTTTCTTTCTTATGTCGCATAATGTGCTCTATTAGTCCTGATGATGATATGTGTGTCGAACCGCACATATAACAAACAAAAGGCCTTTCGCCTGTGTGTTTACGCATATGAAGTACTACTTCCGATGATGTTACGAATGCCTTGTTGCACACTTCACAATGAAATTGGCGATCCTGTGCATGCCGCCGCAAATGTTGTGTCAAATAATGCACAAGTTGAAAACCACGTCCGCATACATGACATTTGAATGGTTGAGAACCATCATGTGTGGCTTCATGTATTTTTAACTTTGTTGGCCCACGGCATTGTTCTCCACAAATTGAGCACACGTAAGGGGCGACATCGACTTCGAGATAATCAATGTAATTAAAATATGTGCATGACGTTTTATATGCTATGCTTTTTTGTTTGCACGCGACTTTTTTCCTTTTTTCATTGGAACAAATTTTTCGTAAGTATAGCACCTCCCTCAAAAAATCGTTCTCTGTTAAATTCAATTCAGTTTTGTTGTTAAATTCCATACGCGCAGACTCCATCGCATCGTCACGTCTATTATTAAAGCGATATGCAATGTCTTTTTCGTCCCAAAGACATGTATGCTTTTTATATATTTCCGCCAAAGTAATACGTTGAGAAACATCTATAGCACTTGCTGTTATCTTCACGTATCGAGAGCTTGGTTTGGGATCGTCCTAAAAATAAATAAAAATTATTGCAGTATTTAAATCAGTAAGAAAATACTTGCCAAATAACAAATTCAATTATGCTTACTTGGCTCTTATCAAAAGCTTCAACTGTTTTTGTTGTTTCGTCAACATCGTTGGTTTCCACGTGATTGATATCCTGCTGCACATACGATTATAAAACTTTATTTCAGTAAAAAAACGGAGTCATAATGGTATGTTTTAATGAAAAATATTCTATTGACGTACTTGCGCCTTCTTCCCACGTGATTTCTTTATTCTCTGAAGAATTTCTTCTGAGTCCGATAACAATTCATCATCAGTCGTCACATTAAAATCATAATGGGGTTTCGTTTGGTCAGGCTGCTGGTAATATTTTGATAATTATTGGCAAGACATAAGTACAATAAGATCTGCTATCTTTTATAGTACAATAAAAGTATTAATATAATATTGTACATTTCAAAATACATAGTATAAAGGGGAAAACAAATATAAAGCAATAAAAAATATGAAGTAATAACTAATATCAACAATCATTAAAACAGAGACTCATCTTATAAATACAAATTAATGTGTGTCTGTGTGTCCTTTATAGGCGTCCAAAGTACTCAACCTATCTTCATGAAATTTAGTATATTCTTGGGTTCACTAGTTACATCATAGGCTATATATAGTTTTAGATAAGTGGGCGGTGCCACACACCCAGGCCAAATACAATTTCAGTTCGTTATAAATCTGAAAGCATTTGGTCTAAATTCATGATATTTGAATATATATGTCACTCGGTCAAGATTTACATAATTTTTGAAAAGTGGTCGGTGACGTGCCCACATATTTTGTGTTTTGTTTGTGCTTCAGTAATATCTACAGTTTATTGCCGATGTCTATGAAACTTTCAAGATAGGTTAAGAAGTTCGCTGGGTACGACACGAGCTATATATAGGTTTGCAAAAGTGGGCGGTGTCACGCCCCCAGACTATATACAATTTCAATTCGTCATAACTCTGAATGTATTTGATCAGAATTAATGATATTTAAATATATGTATCCTTTAGTCAAGAAATACATAAAAGTCGGCTTTGGTCTCACATATTTTGTGAGGTTCATAAAACTAGCAGAGCAAAGTCAGCAGAACAATAAACTAACTTATGGAAAATTATGTGCTCTAAATGTGCTAATTAAGTGCCCTAGTCCCAAAAAAAGTGCTCTTCTATTTTTTCCAAAAAATTATGTTCTGCTAGCTTTAGACTAAGTTTATGTTCTAAATTATGTTCTGCTAGCTTTAGACTATGTATGTTGGGGTTCAGTCTGGTAAGAATTTAACCTATTACAATATCCAGAGCGAAGTTGTGCTAGCATGACTCTAGTCTCCCTCGGAAGTACACGCTCCTCTTCAGCCAATTCAGATGGCTGAGTACTGATAACAGGATTCACAGGCTGAGATCTGAGGGATCTGTCTACCGACTCGATGTGGAGTTCATTTAGAGCCCGTCTATGGTTCCGCAGACCAAAAGGCAAAAGAGATGTGGTGCCGGATCTCATCGTAGTGTTTACGAAGATGTCTCTGGGGGACGGGGCTACATCCAATAAATGTCGATTTGGATGACTGGGTTTATGACAGTTCAAAAGGAACTGTCTACTCAAGAGTTCCGCGTGCTCTTTAACATTGAGCAGTTTTGCCTCTTGATGGTGGTGAGACTCAGACGACATAAGCAGATATCCCGTAGCATGACTTGGCGGTGTTTTGGCAGACTTGCAATTTCCTCCAGTTGGTGTCAGAATGATTGGGCGACCATATGGGCGCAGCATAGTCAATAACCGGCCGGCTAATAGCCTTATATGTAGAAAGCAATGTTCCTTTGTCTTTTCCCCCATGACCAGCGAAGGTGAGGCCGTTGTCAAACATCACACCCAAGATTTTCGGGTGTAGTAGGTAGAGGTACTCCGTCTACGTGGGCATTTAACTCTTGCCCCATCTGCGCATTCCATGTCGTAAACAGAGTCGCCGTCGATTTAGTCGGAGATAGGGCCAGATTTCGCACGGTGAAGAAGCTGGAAAGGTCCCGGAGGTAACTGTTGATTCTAGTACAGAGTTCGTCAATGGAGCGACCCTTGCCCGAGGCCATTATCGTGCAGTCTTCAGCGTAGGAAACAATGGAGAATGGAGACTCCCTCTTTTGGGGGGCGGGGGGACTCGAAATATAGAAATTAAACAAAAGGGGGGAGAGAACAGCACCTTGTATTATTTTTCGTGGTCTAGGTTTCTTGTTCCTGAATTTGACTGATGCCTGTCGACCATTGAGGTAATTAGCGGTCCACCTTTTAAGGTCGGCAGGGAGCGGCGTCTCTTCCAGGTCTCGAAGGAATGTGGCGTGGTTGACCGTATCAAAAAATTTGACCATAAACCAGACCATACTTTCCTAAAGGTTTTCGATGCGCTGAATTCTGGAACGCAGAATTGCTCTATCACGTCAGGATTTTGAGATATCCTAACTTAAATGTGCAAAAAACACCGTTTTTGCCTATTTTTGAGGTTATATATAAACGAAAATTTTTTTTTTCTTAAAAAAGCACTCACAGCATCTTAAAGAAGAAGTCTTTCTCTTACGAATAGCGTTGAGTTTGCTCAAAAATCTTTTTTTTTCGCTAAGATAGAGCAATTCATGCCTGAAATATTAATGCCGCATGCATATGTTCCCAACTGGGAATTTTCAAAATATCACTTTGTATTTTCATTGCCTGCTTGATCGGAATAATTTCCAAAACTACTACGACCGATTTTTTTTAAGGTCAAGCTGCAATTCTCTTCAATTCACCTCAACATTACAGCTAACTGGTCATTTGTTAACAATTTCGGCCTATTTCCACCTCTTGGTTTAAAGTTTATAAATTTGCTAATTTTCCTATAGCTGAAAAACCACTGAATTAACGTAGGTATGATGCAGTAGAACACATACCTCTTACTATAAGTCTGCTTTAAATTGCTCTATCTTAGCGAAAAAAAAAAGATATTTGAGCAAACTTAACGCCATTTGTAAGAGAAAGACTTCTTTAAGATGATGTGTGCCTTTTAAAAAAAAAAACTGTCCTTTATATATAACCTCAAAAATAGACAAAAACGGTGTTTTTTGCACATTTAGGTTAGGATATCTCAAAATCCTGACGTGATAGTGCAATTCTGCGTCCAGATTTGAATTCAGCGCCTTTAGGAAAGTATGGTCTGGTTTATGGTCAAAAAAATCGGATGTAGTGCTGTGAGATTTGCGGAATACATGTTGGTGATCGGCCAATTTCAGATTTGCAATAAAGTAAGGGAGCAGAATGGACTCTAGTAATTTCGCAACCGGCGAAAGGAGGGATATCGGATGATAAGAAGCTCCTTGGTTCGCCGGCTTCCCTGGTTTTAGTAGGGGAACTACAATCGCCTGTTTCCATATCTCAGGTATGACGAAAGTAGTTAGAGAGAAGTAGAAAAGAGCCGCTAAATAACTCTGTCCCTCGTGGCCTAGGTGTTTGATCATCTTCATGGCGATTCCGTCGGGTCCGATGGATTTTGAGGGTTTGGCCTTCATTATAACTTCCTTGACCTCTTCGACTGAGACGACAATAGGCGCAGTGGAGTGTTCGTGTTTGTGGGCTCGTCGGAAGACTCTTCTCTTAGTCCTATCCGCAGGTGGATGCATTATAAACAGCCGGCAAAAGGAGCTCGCGCATTTCCTGGCATCCGATTTGACGCTGTCGCCGAATGCAATGGCGACCTTGTCATTGTATTTGGTCGGATTGGATAGGGCCTTGACAGTCGACCATAATTTGCCGACTCCGCCGGAGAGGTTGCATGCCTCGAGGCATTGTTTCCACTTGATCAGTTTGTGTTCATTGAGATCTTTGATTCTGGGATCTTCGGGATTGATGAGTCTCACTTGGTCACGTTCTCTTGCCATCGCCGCAGCTTCTGCAGGAAAATTCGGACGAATTTCTGGTATTCTACCAGCAAGAATAAAGCTGCCTGAGGCTGAATCAATGACCTTGCGAAACTCTCTTTCACCTTTGCGTACGTTGTTGTTATTGTTGTGGTAACGACAAAAACACTCCCGGAAGATTTTGGGGAGTGTTGTCGAATTAACAGTCCTTGGCCGCATTTGAACCCGGTACGCTCCGGTACTCAATTGCGGTACTGCCCGACTGTCATGGTAGCGATTTATGACCAGTGAAACCTTCTAGGTCATGTCACCCCTCCTTCCGTAAGGAAGGATAAGATGGGTAATGAGAGGCGAGAGGCATCATATCCGTAGATCAACCATCTAGAAGCTAATGTAAGCATCGGTCGAGAGATGACAAAGTTAATTAGGCCCGCGCCCGTTATGGATATGTCTGGCCAACTGTGGCAGTTACCTGCCACCCTGGTAGGGGCATCTCCATTGACTGTACAGAATGCTGAGTTATCTATTTGTTCTGCAATTGCGTGTCCTCTGCTGTCTGCTGGCAAGTTGGAGTGCCAGAGATCGTGATGCGCGTTGAATATAGCTGTTTATGATTTGCAGGTCGGCGTCTCCTGACCGGACTGCTATGCCTTGGCATTCTAAGGTAGAGTCCCTGGGGTCAGCGTCAGGGGAAAACAGATTATATTGTACAGAGTGATGTGTAATGAACGCAAGGCCACCCCCAAGACCGCTGGGACGGTCTTTACGATGTACATTATACCCATCACAAGTTCGTAAGTCCGATCTTGTGTTCAATTTTGTCTCTTGTATCGCGGCGATTTTGATGTTGTGCGACTTCATAAAGTCAGTTATTTCCGCGATCTTTCCAGCTAATCCGTTACAGTTCAGCTGCAAAATTTTGAAGCGTGTTGGAGGGGAAACGGGGGGCATGTTAGGCGTGAGGGATGGATGTGCTTGCCTAGGTGGAGGTAGGATAAGGGCTAAACTGTGTCGCGATCTAGAGTTGACAGCGCCATGGCCGTTGTTGTCTGGCGTGGAAGGCGGCTGTGTACTGCAACATGGGGCTATGAACGCATCCGTCCAGAGGTTGCCGTTTTCGAGCCCAGACACAGGCCAAGGCAATTGTTGCACTTGACCGAAGTCGCAGGCGTATATAATCTTTGTCGACAAACGGTGAACGTAGTGAAAGGTACGAGGTGGTGGTCCTGGCCCACGTGCAGGCTGGAAGCAGGGGGCAGGGAATTGGGGACAGAGAAAGAGGGGACTGACGCTCGGCAATGCTCATATCTGGCCTATTCCGGTGGGGATAGGAGTGTTGAGCGGCCGTGCGAGATGGATACGCTGGTGAGCGTGAGCGATAGTCGGGAGTGGGTGAGGCGGGAATGGCAGCAGTGCTGCCAGTCGTGTAGACTGAGCCACTATTGTGGCTACTTGGAATTGGTAGGGGCGGTAGGGGAGTGCCAGAGCGACGACTACCGCGGGACGCCCTTAGGCGTGTACAGCATGGTGCCTCGAAAGTACGGGATCTGTGGATGGCAGGGTTAGGCCCTAAAAAAACCCGAATCATTCCGGTACGATAGAACCGGCTGTTGTGGGATCGAAAAGATGTGTATAGCTACAACTACGAAAATAATTAGAATTTCAGAATATACTACATATTTTTGTTTAGTCGTCGTGAGCCCACCATCCAATTTCATAAAAATATATGACCTTCGAAAAAATATTAGGTGGCTCAATTTACAAATTTTTAAAACTACTACCTCCAACTCATAATTATCGGTGGATTTTAGCCGCCTTTTACGAAAGGCATACCTAGACAGGGTACAAGCTCCACCTGTTGCCGAAGAAGAACGCAAACTGCCTAGGGAGACAAGTGTCATGCTGGCCCAACTTTACTCTGGTCCAACCCTATTGAAGCCGCGAGGTTTCTGGGACTTCCGTTAGAAGAGTTTGATAACAATGCTATGTAAGAAAAGTGACGGCTAGGCAGGGCACGTATCGCTAACACAACAAGAAATGCATACCTTTCTTCAGGCTTATACTAACCCCTTCACCAGCAGGGGTATAGTTGGAACTCACCATATCTTCTTCATTCTTTATGCTTTCTTGAATTTCTTCCTTGATCTCCAATTCGTTTGGGGCCAATAGAACAGTTTCGAAATTATTTGATGCGAAATATGTATCTCTTGTTTCCTGTACAAATTAAAAAGCTTACGTAATTTTGAATATCTAAAGCGACTTATATTTACTTTACGAGCTCCCAACGATCCCAACGCATCTTCCAAGTTTTCCTGTAAGTATATTGAAATAAGTACCTGGTATTGAACTTATCCTCAAATGGTAATGGGTTACGATCGCCACAGAGTGCTAATATTCATCCAAAAATTTCGACGTGGGCATCAAAAGACGTCTTTCGGTCCCAAGAATGAGAATTTGCTTCCGGAGAACATATATTTTTATTATTTTGGAAAATATTTGCAAAAAACCGAAAAATGATCTCAGGCCGATTCTAAATATGGAGCGTGATCTATGGTTTTTATGTGCAGAACACCTTTCTGAGTTGGCGGCGGCCTTTGGCAGCGATTTAAAAAAATGGTAATTCCATACGGCCTTACGGAACTGCTAAAACGTGTCCAAAAATATCGGGAAAGCTACCAAAAGACGCGTTTTGAAAAGTTTTTGGCAAAAAACCAAAAATTACCCAGGTCTGATCCCGGTAATTGTTTCCTTTAGGAGACAACTGCTAAAACACGTCCGAAATTATGGGGAAAGGTATCAAAAGGCGCGTTTTGACCTCGGTAACAATAATCTGGAAGCAATCAAAGTTGAAAATTTTCTGTCATTTTCATATGGTTGTTGTAATCACATATTAGGGTAGGGTGTACCGAAAAGTGCAAAAGTTTGTTCTGCGAAGAAATACTGTGGACCGCGTAGCCGGTGCTGGACCGGGTTATTTTTTTGAAGCTCGGCCGAAGGCCGCCTACCCAGAAAGGTGTTCTGCACATAAATAGCTTGGATCAAGCCCCCTATTTGGCATCGTACCTGGGTCATTTTTGGGTTTTTTGCGAATAACTTTTCACTGAAACAAAAAATTGAAAATCCGCTTTCGGATTCTTGATACCGAAGTCAAAACGCGTTGTTTGACACCCCTCCTGATATTTTTGGACGTATTTTAGCAGTTGTCTCCTAAAGGAAACAACTACCCTGATCCCAAACGTGGGGGCCTGATCCATAGTATTTATGTGCAGAACACCCTTCTGCGTAGGCAGCCTTCGGCCGCGCTTCAAAAAAATAACCCTTAGCTGGTCTAACACCGGCTACGCGATCCCCAGTATTTCTGCAAAAAACTCACTTCTGCACATTTCGGAACGCCCAATGTTAAAATGCGTCTTTTGATACCTTTCCAAGAATAACCAAAAAAAATAGCCGGTAATACTATACATTCAACGTCTACTGTAAAAACTGCATTAAAAACGTCGATATTGGTACCCAGAGACGCGTTTCGGTCCCAGAAACGATAATCCGGTGGGGGAAACCTAATATTTTTTGAAGTTTGCAAGATATTTGCAAGCAAAGTTAACAATTTTCTGTCATTTTCATGTGGTTGTTGTAGACATAAATATAGGGTGTTCTGAAAAGTGTGTTCTGCTTAGAAATACTGGGGTCACGTAGCCGGTGTTGGACTGGCTAAGGGTAATTTTTTTGAAGGGCGGCCAAAGGCCGCAGAAAGATGTTTGGCTGGGTTTTTTTTTGGTCTTTTGCCAATAACTTTTAAATTACTAAAAATAATGGGCTTCCCCCACCGGATTAGGGTTCCAGGGACGGAAAGGCGCTCTGGGTACCAATATCGACATTTGTAGTGCAGTTTTTACAGTTGACGTTGGATGTATAGTATTACCAAATAGCCCCTAGCGGGTCCAACACCGGTAACGCTATCCCCAGTATTACTGCGCAGAACACACTTCTTCACTTTTCGGCACACCTTATATCTGCGTCTACAACAACCACATGGAAATGACAGAAAATTCTTACCTTTGCTTGCAAATATCTTGCCAACTATTAAAAATTAACTTCCGATTATGATTCCTGGGACCGATACGTCTCTCTCTCTCTCGTGTTTTCGCACTCGGTGGTGGTCGCAAACAATTACCCCTCAAATAATCAAAAAATAAAACTGACCTCCGCAGCATTTACTATATCATAACAATCCAGACTTTCTTGTGAATGAAGTGGGGTGGCTGTTTCTTGCTTGAACTGTCTGCTTGGAAGCAACGCCAGGTGATCATCATAAATGTGTTGGATAAAGTTATCTAGTTGTAGATATGTACATTCGCAAAAATCACAATTCAAATAAAATTCATTTCCATCTTCAAGCAATGTGGCAGAAATTTCTCCACACTTTGTTAAATTGCTGCTAATTATTTCGCATTTTTGTGTACTTTGAGCCATTCTTGATGTAATCTGGTTTGTGTACTCTCAGTTGAGGTCAGTGATTCGAATATCGTTAAGTATGTTATATTCAATATCGGGGTTAATTTCCAGATATATGATGTTTGGTTCTTATCAATTCCTACAGAAATTGTCCAAAAAACCACTCCACTTTAATTCTGACATGATAGAACTGCGAAACTATCGATAGTGTTGGGTGAATGTCCTAAAAAAAGTGCCATGACAATCGCACTAACACTCCCACCTCTAATTCACACAACAGCAGCTGTCATCCGGTTGTCGTGATCCTGAGCCAGATAAAAAATTTTACTGTAACAAGTGCAGCATAAATAAATTTGTCGAAATTTAAAGGGGAAAAATTGGACATTTCAGAGGATTTAATGCCGATTCTCACGGCATTTTTTCTTGGTGCAAAGAAAGGGTTAAAAAGATATTCAAGGTCAGAAGGTTAAATCATAATTTAAAAAAAAAGAAAATATCTTCCAAACTAATGCACGGATTTAATAAAAAAAATTTTATGACCAAAAAATAGCTTGTAAAAATACCTTTCATTCAATGTTTATCTTACTAACAGCTTGGATTCGTAATGTACTAAACATGCACAAGGAGCGTATTTTGTAAAAACTATTAAATACTTAATTTTCTTGAGCCGAACACTCTTGTTGTTGTTGTTGTTGTAACGACAAAAACACTCCCCGAAGGTTTTGGGGAGTGCTGTCGAACTGACAGTCCTTGGCCGGATATGAATCCGGTACGCTCCGGTACTCCCTTGCGGTACTGCCCGACTGTCGTGGTAGCGATTTATGACCAGTGGAACCTTCTAGGTCATGTCACCCCTCCTTCCGTAAGGAAAGAGAGATGGGTAATGAGAGGTGAGAGGCATCATATCCGTAGATCAGCCATCGAGTTGCACGTCATTACCTTTGTGCATATTAGTCGCCTCTTACGACCGGTATGCCTACCTCGGGCATATTCTAAGCCCCTAACCCGCAGGGGTTCCGAACACTCTTCTGCGTGGGCGGCCTTCGGCCGCGCTCCACAAAAAATAACCCTGAGCCGATCCAACACCGCCTACGCCATCCACAGTACAAAATATTCCAAAAAAAATTTACTTTTTAACTGCCCAATTTCCATACAGAAATATCTATATCGAATATAAGCTAATTGTGTCATCTACAATATTTTACTATTTAATAATACCATTAATGTGAAATTTTTTTGCTTTACAAAGCGTTCTATTAAATTTCATTAGTTTTTTCCATAAAAACCTAGTTTTCGGATCAATATTTAACATTAAGATACAAGTTATGCACAGCAAACGAAAGCTATTTTTATTACCTAGTCATCGGCATTAATGATCTTTAACTCCTCTCATTAGAAACCGAAATATTTTAATTACAAAAAAATCGAAATTTACCTTTTCACATGGAATAATCCCAAACGTTTTTGAAGATTTGCGATTTGTATTCTGCACTTAAGCCGAAATAATTAGGATAGTGTTGGATATCAGTTTAAACTAAGTTTGCTTAAACTCGGCATAAACTTAAACTCCAGTTAAACTGCAGAGCGGTGTTTCAGTGTGAGTTTAAGGCCGCTTTTAATATTTGCTTTTTATACGGCAACATTGGATTTTTTTTTTATCTAGATACGGCAACAGATAACATTTGTTTACATATTCAACGCCATTGCTTCTCCTCAGTATTGTAATAGTTAGCATTTCGCCAATTTCTGCATCACTATAATCACTTTCGTCAGATGATATATCCAGTATTTAATTAAATATAAAAATATCGTCCTTTCTTAATTGCGTTCAGCTTATTGTTTCACAACCAAGAGCATCAAATATGCAAAACAGCTGACAGGTTAACTAGAGTTTAACCCTGCCGAATTGACCGCTTAAACTACGTTTAAACTTCGTTTAAAGTTGACTGAAAAACTGCGTAACAAGTTTAAGCTTAGTTTAACTGACAAATTGAGTTAAACTTGTACTGAAAAACCGGGCCTTAATAACCATTTACTTTGTATATTTTAATCGTATTAATAAACCTTAATATTTGTAAAATGTAATTATCGGGTCCAAAACCTGACAGATAGAGTAGCCAAAATTGGACTGGCTAAGGGTTATTTTTTTATTAAATCGCGTCCGAAGCCACAGTTGTCTCCTAGAGCAAACCAATACCTTAAACGTATTAAGATTGACCAACTTAGAAATGAGTTGGATCAATCCGGATTAAACAGTACAGTCAATAAATCTGAGCTACAAGCATAATTACGCTTGGCTATGGAAGTGGAAGGAACAAATGTTGTGGATCATGCTCTCCATCTTTCTGAGGAGCCATGGAACGATCGGCGCCAAAGTGCAAAGCCGCAAGTCACTGGCTGGTAATCCTTGGGAAAATATTAAGAAACGTCGCCGGCAAAGTAAAAGGCAATTGGCTAGCAGGTTCTGTACGTGTCGCCAATATGGTCGCCAGGACTGTCCAACACAAATTGGAGGAAATTGCAGGCTTGTCAGAACACCGCACTCAAGACTGGCACGAGATATGTCCTTATGTCACCTGAACACCATCTACATAGTGAGGCAAAAATTCTCGATGTTAAAGAGCATAACGAGATACGCGGGCAAATCTTGTTCAATTTTTGCAATACCCAAACAAGCACCTGCTTGAAGAAAATTCGCCTCCCCATAAAGTAAGGATACATCTTCGCAAGCACTATGATGAAATCTGGCACCATCAAGGGCCAGGCCTTCAACAACAATTACACAGAGTCTGTAAACTCGTATTTCAGATCTTTCCCAGTGAATGCACCATCAAGGGCCAGGCCTTGAACAACAGTTACACATAGTCTGTAAACTCCTATTTCAGATCTTTCCCAGTGACTGCCGTCCAACTTCGATCTGAATACTCTAACAGATTCAACTCTTACCTATCCAGACTGAAAAGCCTTTCTGGCATGCCAAATGTTTTCAAGGCATGCGGAGTGTCTCGCTATAACGCCGACCAAAAGAGCTTAAAAGAGCACACTCTTGTGACACCAATCTCACTTTGGTCCAAGCCTATTGAAGCCGCTAGCTTTCTGGGACTTCAGTTAGAAGATTTTGATGGCAAAAGCTGTGTAAGGAAGTGACGACTAGGCAGTGCGAAGCACCTTTACAAAGACAACAACAACAGCACCAAGTCTCAGTCCAAGCAACCGATAAACTAAAGATAATCAACAGCAAGGGTCATAGGCTGACTCCCGCAATTGAATTCCCCACAATCTCTGCCTCACATCGAAAGGAAAACGAGTAATGTCACTATTGGAGAATTTGTGGAGGGAAAAGAGCTTTTAGACTGTGGATACGGGCGCAGCCAAGGCGAATTCATATATCTGGTGATGGCATAGAAACAGCTGATTGCTTGTTCTTCCTGCACATTTGTACCTCAGAATGTCAGTAAAAGAAAATGGGAAACGATTTGTTAACATTCACCATGGTTGTCCCTTTATATTATCTTTTACTTTGACATTTTGAGTTACAAAAATCTGAGGCGAATCAGGGCGAATATGGCTGAATTCACTTTGCTATCACCATCTACAGATTCGCCTTGCGCTTGGGTTTTCAATTATGTCCGGTGGGTTTGATAGTCAATGAAAAATTGCTAATGTTATCCCTCCGGGTTCTTGCAAGGTGTGTCAGGGTGGGTGTTCCCCACGTTTAGGCTGGGATCGATCATCCTCAATATTGGCCCACTCGCAATGGATGAACTAGGTATTGATGCGCTGATGATGAACAGTATGTTCTTAAATTATTTCAGTTTTATTTATTTATTAGAGTATTCAATTTTTATATTTTTTTGTTTTGCTCAAACGCACATTCACGTCAATGTTTGCCATTTGTATGTCGATGTAAACAAACCGGCAAAATGTCAAAAAGAATGACCCCGAATATTTCCCACCAATGGGATGTTTTGAAAGCTCTTTAAGAAGGTTGCCATATGCTATGCAAAGTGAACGGCTAGAAAAAAAGGACAGATATAGGGTGAAGAAAATAGCTGTTGGCTGAGTACAGGACAATAGCGAACGGGAAAAAAGAAAACGGTGTTGCTGTAGATTTTGGCCTATATATAGGGGGTGACCGCGGGCGAAAATATATAACAGTTGCATACCAGTCAAGGGATAAGCACGTCGAGCATGCGCAGTGACCAGAGACCGGAACGCCCTCAAATGGCGGTGATAATATCCAGTCCAGCAGCAGGTAAGTGTGGGATCACAGTGGTTCCGTATCAACGGTAAGTCATAAAAATGCAGTTCTTTTTGTTTTAGAGTTTCTCCTTTTTTTTGCTCCGCGCCTTTTTGGGGTTCATGTAATCTCAAGATTCGACTTCGGTCACAAAAATCCCCGGGAACTCTGCCCCGGCATAATGCGTATGCGGGTACAAGGTTTCACTCTTTTTTTCTTCTGTTAGCTCTTACTCGGCTTATATATATATTTTTTTTTTTGTAATGGATTCTTTTTGAATAATCATAAAAGTATGATGAAACTGTTCGCTGGTTTTTTTTGTTAGTAAATTTTGGTATTCTTTGGCCAGTGTACCCTTAAGTTCTATGTGCGTGAACGCCGAATTGGCGTGGATGCATCTTTTTAATTTTATCCATATAAAATATGACTTTTGTCTTACTAGCGGAAAACCCCTACCCATAAACAAAAGCTTTTGGCGAAAAGCGCCAGGGAAATATTTGGTATAGTCCACCTTCTACACACCACAAATAGTCAAGTCCAAATCCACATTGGTGATTTTTGCGAGCAACAGTGCCTCTAAAACCATAGGAAATCCAAGAGGCAAATAAGAAATAATTTAACCCTAGAACACACACCCAGAAAATACCACGTAAACACACACCCGGGACCTTATTTTGCGGTTTTTTTAATATGTATAAATATATATGCAGTTTATTTATGTTTCATTTTTGCAATCCTGTTGATGTATCAGTATGTATTATAGTTTTTAATCTAAAGAGGGTTCAAGATCGTCACACAACGCCCCAAACCAAAGCTAAAACTTGATATAATCTTCCGTATTTTTTTTTTGGGAGATTGGCGGGAAATTCGGCTCCCACTACTCCCCGTTACCACCGAAGAGAGCTCTTTTAGGTAGGCTGTAGGATTTTGGGTAGTACAAGGTGGCGCAAAAGTAAGCTTCCGATGTTCAGCATATCGGTTGTGGCACGTGCAGTGTGTGCTGTTGCACCGTCTTGTTGGAACCACATGTTTTCCAATCCCAACTCATCAAGTTGCGGCAAAAAGAACTCGTTGATCATTGCTCTGTAGCGCTCACCATTCACAGTAACCGTTTGGCCCCGACCGATTATTGGTCAAATAAATAGTCAGCAATATTCCGCGTTCTGGAGCAGTGTAGCGTAACATTGTTTATTAACGTGTATTTCGCATGTGTTTACTACACAAATGTCAAAACAGAACTGACTTTAGGGGCCAATCGCAAAATTTATAGCATTTTCTGATAGGAGGATTACTTTTGCGCAGTAACCGTTTTTCACCGACCGATTATTGGTCAAATAAATAGTCAGCAATATTCCGCGTTCTGGAGCAGTGTAGCGTAACATTGTTTATTAACGTGTATTTCGCATGTGTTTACTACACAAATGTCAAAACAGAACTGACTTTAGGGGCCAATCGCAAAATTTATAGCATTTTCTGATAGGAGCATTACTTTTGCGCCACCTTGTACATACATATTTTCATTATTTTTGGCTCACATTGAGTCAAACAGGTTTGGTTTTGTTGGCATTGGATGAAAGTCCCAAAAATTATAATATTTAAATTCGTAACACAGGTGGTGAAAAATATTGATACAAGCACCTTTTTTTGTTAGAATTGCAAGTCTTATTATTTTTTTGTAAAATTTAGGAAGAAAATTTAAGAAACGGCTCAATTCAATTGCTATATGTACATATATATGTATGTAATTTCCTTTAGGCTACATTTTGTCGAAATCATAATTTTTTTAAATTATATTAATTATGTTTGAGATTAAAAACACGATAATTATGGTTTGTTAATTTGATTGGAGGGGGAGGGGGAGGATGACAAAAGGGTAGGTAAGGTGGAATCCGACAAACAAAGAAGAAGGGGGCCTGCGAAATTAAGCAAAATAAGCGAGCGGTCCAAGGTTGGGTGGGCTTCGTGTGAGATGTATGAGGAGGATCGATAATGATTGTAACATCCGCCCTGCGTCAATGTGGACAAGGGTTGAGAACCACACCCATACAACTGAGCTAGCTGGGGCAATCCACATTGATAGCGAAAAAGGGGCGGACCCACATCTACATACGTGTACGTTACAGGTGTTTAGACCAATAAGCCTGCATTATCTAAGACGTTTTGAAAGCTATTAGCAAAGAGTGAAAACTTCTCAAGTGGGCCACCTAAATTTCGCCGGTCACGCTTTTTTGACACAATTCACTTTATTCGGTTGACAGCCATAACAAAAAATACAACTTGAGCAATTTCGCAAAATTCAAAGTTTTACAAAAGTTATTGTTATTAACTTTTTTTTTGCATTAATTAAGTAATTATTTATTTGCTACTAAGTCGTAGCATGTATCTGGCTAATTTTTTTTTAAAGATAATAGTTAAATAGACATCCTTCAAACTAGCATTTTTTATTGTTCAAATAATCGTTATTTGTTCAAAATATAAACAATTGTTATAAATAAATGGAAATATTTATCACTTCTCGATCAGATTTTTCAGTCTTGTACATTAAATACTAATCTTTTTTCGGTAATACATTATTTAAAAGAAAAACAAAACACGGACTCTTGTACGGAATCGAGAGTTATCAATTTTTTGGTGCATGCAGAATCGAGGTGACCCCGTACTTAATTATAGTTGCGTGAACAATTTCAATTGTCGAATTTTTGTTTTAACTTACATATTCCATACTATTATATGTATTGGGAGTTACACGCCATTTCAGCCGATCGAAAATTTCACCTCTTCGATTTTGATGAAATTTGGATGGCTTAAAGTAACACTCGAGAAATGACGAATGTCAAAATTTTAACAATTTTTATTAAGTTTTTTGGACTTTACAGTACAAACAAAAAAAAGGACCTTTTTATTCAATGTCGATTATCTCATCGGATTTTCAATCAAAATTTTTCAAAAAACGCACACATGTCATCAATAAAATTTTCTTTATGGGGAACTTTTAAAAAAAAAGTGGATTTATCTCAAAAGACCCATTTTTTGAGTTTTTTTTTAAATATATGTTATAGCGGGATTCATCCCCTAAATAATGCATGTTTCACTTTGATGCGCCGCCAAAAATTGTGGAAGTTATGAATTTTTAAGTAAGCTTACACCTTACATTTCATATAAAAAATTCTCATTTTGGATCAATTTTCAAAAAAAATGTCAGCAAAAAAACTTTTGTAAGTAATGAATTTTTTGATAATCCAATTTATTAAGTGAAATTGGCGATATACAAACATTGTGCAAGTTTTGAGTTTTATAGTGGTTTAATCTAAGTGACTCATTTAAAGTTTTTGAATTCGTGAAATTTCGTTTCGTGCAAGTTTTACAGTGCAAGTTTTACTGTGAAATAAAAAATGGATTCCAGCATCTTTTTCTTTTCCTCGCAGACATGTCGATGTATTCAAGGCTTTAAAAACACGATTTATTTCACAGTAAAACTTGCACGAAACGAAATTTCACGGATTAAAAAACTTTAAATGAGTCACTTAGATTAAATAACTATAAAACTCAAAACTTGCACAATGTTTGTATATCGCCAATTTCACTTAATAAATTGGATTATCAAAAAAATTATTACTTACAAAAGATTTTTTGCTGACATTTTTTTTGAAAATTGATCCAAAATGAGAATTTTTTATATGAAATGTAAGGGGTAAGCCTACTTAAAAATTCATAACTTCCACAATTTTTGGCGGCGCATCAAAGTGAAACATGCATTATTTAGGGGATGAGTCCCGCTTCTTCTTCTTTAAATGGTCATCTAACCGCCTGGGCGATTTTGACCGTCCAACATAGCTCGCCAGTCGTTTCTTCGTTGCGCCAACTGGCGCCAATTGAAAACACCGCGGGATCGCAAATCGGTCTCCACTTGGTCCTTCCATCGGAGTGGTGGTCTCCCTCTTCCTCTGCTTCCACCAGCGGGTGCCGATAAGAATACCTTCTGGGCTGGAGCATCTTCGCTCATTCGCACTACGTGGCCTAGCCAGCGAAGCCGCTGTGTTTTAATTCGCTGAACTATGTCGGCGTCTGCGTAAAGTTCATACAGCTCATCATTAAATCTTCTTCGGTACTCGCCGTAGCCAACGCTTAGAGGTCCACAAATCTTTCGAAGAACCTTTCTCTCGAATACTCCCAGAGCCGCCTCATCAGATATTGTTAGTGTCCACGCTTCTGCACCATATAGCAGGACGGAGTAGGATTTGTTTGCAAGAGTAATGCTTGGTCGGATTTCTAGGCTAACATTATTGTTGGTGTTAATGCTGGTTCCCAGGTAAACGAAGTCCTTTACTATTTCGAAATTATTGCTGCCAACAGTGGCTTGGTTGCCAAGGCGCGAATGCGCTGACTCTTTGCATGATGACGGAAGGTACTTCGTTTTGCCCTCGTTCACCACCAATCCCATTTTCTCCGCTTCTTTTTCTAATTTGGAGTAAGCAGAAGTTACGGCGCGGTTGTTAAGGCCAATAATATCAATATCGTCAGCATATGCCAACAGTTGCACGCTTTTATAAAATATTGTTCCAGCGCGGTTAAGTTCTGCAGCTTGTATTATTTTCTCCAGCATTAAATTTAAAAAATCGCACGATAGGGGGTCACCCTGTCTGAAACCTCGTTTAGTTTCGAACGGATCGGAGAGGTACTTCCCAATTCTGACCGAGCTGGCGGTGTTGCTCAAGGTCATTTTGCATAGCCGTATAACTTTTGCGGGGAAACCAAATTCAGACATAGCGGCATATAGGCAGCTCCTTTTCGTGCTATCGAAAGCGGCTTTAAAATCAACAAAGAGATGATGTGTGTCGATTCTCTTTTCACGGGTTTTTTCCAAGATTTGGCGTATTGTAAAAATTTGGTCGATGGTAGATTTACCAGGTCTGAAGCCACACTGATAAGGTCCAATCAGTCTGTTCACATCAGGCTTCAGTCTTTCGCACAATACGCTTGATAGGACCTTATATGCGATATTCAAAAGGCTGATTCCGCGATAGTTGGCGCAGTTTGCAGGATCGCCCTTCTTGTGGATTGGGCAGAGAACACTTAGATTCCAATCTTCAGGCATGCATTCATCCGAGGGTTCGGCATCTTCTCTGGTTTCTTGCTCAGTTTCTCCATTTAAAAGGGCAGAGAAGTGATCCCTCCATATTCTGAGTGCTCTCTGAACATCGGCCACCAGGTCGCCGTTCTCATTCTTACAGGAGTTTGATACAGGAGTTTTGATAGAATTTTCGCGCATTATTCCCTTTGGCCAGCATCTCAAGCTCCTTTATTTCACGCTTTTCTGCCTCTCTTTTTTTCGCCCGGAAAAGCCGCCTCGCTTCCCTCTTCAACTCGCGGTAGTGTTCACACACACTCCTCGTTGCATTCGACCTCAGCGTTGCCTTGTAGGCTTCGTCCTTTCTTTTCGTTGCAGCGCGGCACTCTTCATCATACCGTTGTTTCTTCGCGTTCGCCGGAATCCAATTACTTCTTCGGCTGCGGTACGGAGTGCTCCTGAGATATGATCCCACTGCTCATGCATTCCACTAGGTTGAATTGTGCTCTCGGAGAGCAGGTGTGTGAGGCGATCTGTGAAATAATTGGCGGTCTGTTGCGATTGCAGCTTTTCGATGTCCAGCTTTCCCTGCGTTTTTTGTTGCACCTGTTTCGTCGTACAGAGGCGGGTACGAATCTTGGCTGCTACTAGGTAGTGATCAGAGTCGATGTTAGGTCCTCGTATTGTGCGAACATCTAAAACGCTGGAAGCATGCCGTCCGTCTATCACAACGTGGTCGATCTGGTTGCGTGTTTTTCGATCGGGGGACAGCCATGTAGCTTGATGGATCTTCTTGTGCATGAACCTATTGCTGGATATGACCATGTTTCGGGCACCGGCGAAGTCGATCAGCCTAAATCCATTTGGCGAAGTCTGATCGTGGAGACTGAACTTCCCGACAGTGGGGCCAAATACACCCTCCTTACCCACCCTGGCGTTAAAGTCGCCAAGCACGACTTTGATATCATGACGGGGGCAGCGCTCGTATGCTTCTTCCAGGCGCTCGTAGAATGCATCCTTTTCCACGTCGTCCTTCTCTTCCGTCGGTGCATGAGCGCAGATAAACGATATGGTGAAAAATCGTACTTTTATGCGGATTGCAGCGAGACGCTCGTTCACGGGCGTGAACGACAGTACTCGGTGACGGAGTCTCTCTCCCACCACAAATCCCACGCCGAATCTGCGCTTGTCTTCATGCCCACTCCAGTAGATGTTACAAGGTGTTCTGATCGTATTTCCTCGCCCCGTCCATCGCATCTCTTGTATGGCGGTGATGTCAGCTTTTGCTTTCCTCAGGACCTCAACCAGCCGGGCAGCGGCACCTTCCCCATTAAGGGACCGGACATTCCAGGTACATGCCCTTATCTCATAATCCTTATTTCGTTTGCGGGTGTTGTCATCTAAAAAAGGGGTTCTCATATCCGAGGCTTTGTTGTTGAATTTCATTGGAACGTTGTTTTATGTGGTGGGTTCCAAACCCAACGCACAACCCGTTTCACGGGAAGTTGAATTCTATTACACGTTTGTATAGCGAGCCGCTTGATCCAAGACAGACGCCCGCTTGCAGCCGCACCACATGGTGATCAGACGCTGCTGTTTGAACCCCCCAGCAAGCCCTTAAACCGATTATGTCGGAGTGGCCTTACCAGGTTGTCGCCTTCTCACGTTTAGCTCACCACCAAACGGGTGTTCGGAAGTAGTTAGCTGCTGAGCTGCAAAAGAATCGCCCTGGCCATTCCCAGGTGAATGGCGATCAGAAACTTTCCCCACTTGCGTGGACTTCTGCACACGGCCCCAAGCTCCCGCTATAACATATATTTAAAAAAAATCAAAGGATGGGTCTTTTGAGATAAATCCACTTTTTTTGAAAAAAACACTTTTTTAAAAAAAAGTTTTTGAAAAAAATTTTTTTTTGAAAAGTTCCCCATAAAGAGAATTTCATTGATGACATGTGTGCGTTTTTTGAAAAATTTTGATTGAAAATCCGATGAGATAATCGACATTGAATAAAAAGGTACTTTTTTTTGTTTGTACTGTAAAATCCAAAAAACTTAATAAAAATTGTTAAAATTTTGACATTCGTCATTTCTCGAGTGTCACTTTAAGCCATCCAAATTTCATCAAAATCGAAGAGGTGAAATTTTCGATCGGCTGAAATGGCGTGTAACTCCCCGCATACTATAGTATTCTATATGTAGTTCTGATCTACTTCTTTTTCTTATTAATTGTCTTTACAACATCTCTAATTACTGTTTTGTTTGATGCAGAAAATATTTTACATGCAAGTTTAGTATCATCAAACGGAGTAAAAGAATGATATTGTCGATGATTTTTCGTTGCACAAAAGTCAAATTCAATTTAAAAAAAAAATATTTTTGCCCATTCATAGTACAAAAGTTTTGGTGTAGTGATGCGTTTATTTTGTAAGCTCGAGCAAAAAGCGTGTCGTTTCACTGTACCACCTATTCCGTCACATGCACCATTACCGTGTGACGTGACAAAAAAATTCCATTCGGCTTTGGCTCTAATATCTTCTTTGCGCTTTAATAAATTCATCAAATAAAATTTGTTCTTGTATTGCGAGCCAGCGCAGTCCGAAAAATATGAAATTTTTTTGACATTTCCTGAATCGACGTTTTTTTCTAAATGAGCAATTAATTTAGAATTAAAATAGTGTACAGAATTGGCATCATGATGCACATTTTCTGAAATTATAACTTAGTTGAGATTTTTTATTACATTATGAACTTTGAAATAAATCACGTAGCTTGGATGTTGGCCCAGTGTTGCGACTACACGGCATCCTGACCTTGGCAAGTGTAATTTTCGGCAAAGTCAAGAGTTATTATAAATTCTCGATCGCCTACTGTTTTTTTCATTTCATCAAAATGAGCATTTTGGGAATTTGCGAAGAAGTCGTGCTTGAGAACTGCGGGCAAATTCGTCAACAATAAGCTTCAAGAATTCCTTTATCGATGAAGTTTGTAGCACTAATTCGCATCTGTAATAATAAAACAAACAACCTGTGAACTATATTATAATGAATTTCTGGCAACGGGAATAAACGTTTTTATTCGATTCTCTAATTTTTATTCAATGCAAAAGGCTTCATAGCATTGAATACTAAGGTAAATATCCTTATTTGTGATCCCCTTATGCCCTATATGTAAACAATCATATTGCGATAAAATATTAACGATCTGTCTTGATAAAAGCTTTCATCGTTATTTAGTTGGCTTGATTTAGCTCAGTGCTTACATATTTTTCCAATGAATAGTATAAGTGTGACAGAAAATGGACACAAATAGTGACCCGGTAACAAATGCGCATATATATATTTTATCAACGTTGTTGTTGTTGTAACGACAAAAACACTCCCAGGTTTTGGGGAGTGTGGTCGAATTAACAGTCCTTGGCCCGACTGTCGTGGTAGCGAATTATGACCAGTGAATCCTTCTAGGTCATGTCACCCCTCCTTCCGTAAGAAAGGATAAGATGGGTAATGAGAGGTGAGAGGCATCATATCCGTAGATTAACCATCGAGTTGCACGTCATTACCTTTGTGCATATTCGTCGCTTCTTACGACCGGTATGCCTACCTCGGGCATATTCTAAACGCCTAACCCGCAGGGGCCATTTTATCAACGTAATATGGCGTACCTGTCAGTACCTGTCCATTGTTGAAAGTTTACATTCAATACCTTATTGCTCGCAAGTAAAGGTTCCAGCTTATTCAAAATGATTTTGGATCCAGGGCAATCTTCACAATTCGAGAAATAACAATCCGGTTCAGCATTTGAGCAAAGCATGTTTTTTAAAGCGTCTTGAAATTTTGTATCAAAGTTGACTCCTTTTTTTTCTTAGGGCCGGTTTCACCAACGCGACTAAGGCCCTGTGCCAATCGTTTGAAAGTTGTAAATTTTGACAGAGTGAAAGAAAATTCTGACATTTATCGCGGTGAGTATGAACGTCAGAATTTACCCTAGCCCATTGGGCTAGGTAAAATTTTGACAACTACGAATGTGTACACATATATGCATTCGGTATTGCCAATCATATTATTTCAAATGAATTTATATGCCAACACGTTATTAAACGATAAAATATAATTTAACGCAAAAGAAACGAAATATAATGGCAGAAAAAATACGTACATTTAAAATTTATTCACAGACTATTTGCTTTCGCACGTGATTTTTTCAGATGTCAAAGTTTACAACTGTCAAAATTTACCATTCCATTTGGCACAGCGAAATGGAAAATATTTTTACACCATAGAAAATTTGTTCACCTCTTTTTTCCTCTGAGTAAAATGTTTCCGACCGCCGTTTGTTTGGCGGCCGCCGTGGTGTGAAGGTAGTGTTGCCGGCCTACCACACCGAAGGTCCATGGTTCGAGCCCTGGTACAGGTAACATCAAAAGTGATTTGAAAAAAGTTTTTCAAAACGGGGTCGCCCCTCGGCAGTGGTTTGGCAAACTCTCCGAGTGTATTTCTGCCATGACAGGCTTCTCAGCAAAAATTCGTCTCCTTTGTAGATGCCGTTCGGAGTCGGCAAAAAACTGTAGGTCCCACCAATTTGTAGGGAAAATTCAAATCGGCACACCACAAATTGGAAGAGAAGCTTGGCGCAAAAATCTCTTAGGAGGTTTATGATGATATACCTGTTGTATATCGCGCCATAGAGAGAGAGAAAATGTTTCCGATTAGCACACGGCCTAAGACTAAAACTAAGTCGTGACTTAAGTTAGCACAGATTCGAGACTAACTTTATTTTGGGTTTCACCAACTGAGCGACTTAAATAATATTGAACACAACAACCCAATCAGCTGTTTCATGCATAGTAGTATTTTTTCATACCAGACAACTCTGCGCATCCCAATGTATGACCATACACCCATTTCTCTTTAGTTGGAAGGAACTAAATTTAGCGCTTAATTGAAAACGATAGTTTCGTAATGGTTGCATGCTAGAAAACAATCGTTCACATGCATCTACGCATACGCCGTTAAAGTCATGCTTGACGAATTTTCCGGCTGGGACATTGTACAAAACAAATTAGGAGCATTACTGACTAAGTTGTGACTTAGTTAAGTTAGATGGTGAAACTGAAAAAGTGAAAAACTCAACTTAATTTAGTTAAGTCGAGCTGGTGAAACCGGCCCTTAGTTCCTGTTTGATTGCAATGAATTTTAGCCTCATGTTTCCATGTGTTTTACATACACAAACATTGTGAGCCCCCGATTTTTTAGCTGTAGATGACATTCTTTGAGAAACATGGAGCTTTTTCAACATTTGTCGAATACTCCATTGGACAAGTAATTTTTTTTTCACTGGAATTTTCATTAGCTAGCGCCATTTTTAGATCCTCAACCCAATTTCCATCTATCGTACTATTTTCTGTGGGCTTTCCGTCAGTAATTAAATTTGCAGGTCGTAGTTTTTTAAGGGGAGGTTGCAATTTTTCATCTTCAATTTGGAGACTTTTATAATCGGGATCTCTTCTAATATTATCGTCATACTCGCTGTCCGCCGATTCTTCTACAACTGTTGCAGAAATTATAACTTTAATTTTCATTGATGTGCTTGAAAGTCTTCTGGAATTCTATTAATTTGTGTTTGACAAGGTTTGCAAATGAATTTTGCGATATAGTTTGCAAATCTAGCATTCCACTTTACAGTCACTTTGGCAACATTTTTATACATCAAGCTGTGTCCTTTTTTATTTAAAGAATTGCAACAGCAATTAGCTTTCGGTATTTTTGATTACACGCTAATGATTAACATGGCGTGAATAAATTTACGTAAGAAATACAACAATATTTAATTATACAACGAACACTGAACTCACTATTTGTAATATTGGATGCAACTGATCAAATTTACACTAAACATGAAAAAAAAGACTGTTACGCATTGAAGATTGCCTGTCAAGACGTGTTGTATCGCGCTCGCTTGAGTCCGCGCGGCACGCGGCGTGAAAACAAAAGCATAACTTGCAACTCCGTACAAGTTTCCGTGTTTTTTTTTCTTTTGAATTTTGCACTATAAAATACAGATTAGTATTCCATTAACAAAAAAATATGATCGAGAAATGATAAATATTTCCATTTGTTTATATTTTGAACAAATAACGATTATTTGAACAATAAAAAATGCTAGTTTAAAGGGTGTCTATTTAGCTATTATCTTTCAAAAAAATTTGCCAGATACATGCTACGACTTAGTAGCAAATAAATAATTACTGAACTATTGCAAAAAAGTTAATAACGATAACTTTTGTAAAACTTTGAATTTTGCGAAATTGCTCAAGTTGTATTTTTTTTATGGTTGTTAACCGAATAAATTGTGCGAAAAAAGCTTGACCGGCGAAATTTAGGTGGCCTCACTCAAAGCAGATAACCAATTATATATATAATAACAAATTGTTAATTGGGATCCAGTCGGGATTAAGAAGATGGCTTAGTGGTGACACTGTCATGGTAAAGATTCTTGAAGATGTACGTCCTGCCTATGACAGTAATGAACTCACAGTACCTGTACTTTTAGATTTATCAAGAGCCTTTGACATGGTTCATTTGCGAATGCTTCTCTACAAGCTTGAAATATATTATAACTATCTGTCCGACCGATCTCAGCTAGTTCAATGTGGTGATAAAATCTCAAAAATAAAACACATAACATCGGGCAAGGATCTACAAGGATCTATTTTAGATCCAACATTGTTTACCGACGATACGCAAATATACTTGTCCCGGCCGATTGGGCTTACCGAAGACTTATTTGCTAGGCTGAATGAAGATCTCCTGGACATTAGGCTTACTTAATGGGGATAAAATATTTTTCCACGATGTGGTTGTAGGGTTATATACTTGCGTTGTATATTACTTTATTAATTTTTAAAATTGTTTTTGGTTTACTGTTGTTACATTTTATTTATCAAAATGAAAATTGATTATTCAATTTTTGTTCTTTCAAAAATAAAGATATTCTTTATATAAAAATATAAATATTTATTAATTTAAATATACATACGAGGTGTGTTCAAAAAGTATCGCGAATTTTGAATTTTCGCTGGTTACGTATATTTCGAATTTTTTGTGGCGTTATGTTGGTACTCATGTCTCTCACTTCTGCCGACAAGCTCGGCCATTTTGAATGTTCAGTTAATTGTTGACAGCTGCTTTGCTTGCACGTGTTTTGGATCGTCTTCGATTTTTACCTATTCAAAAAAATGGATCAAAGAACCTGTATCAAATTTTGTGTGAAAAACGAAATTAAGTGCGCGGATGCATTCCGAATGTTGACTGTATTCCCCAGATCTGGCCCCCTGTGACTTTTTCTTGTTCCCTAAACTGAAGAGGCCCATGAAAGGACGACGTTACGCTTCTCTTGACGAGATAAAGACGGCATCGAAGGAGGAGCTGAACAAGATACAAAAAAATGATTTTTTGTGCTTCGAAGATTGGAAAAACCGTTGGCACAAGTGTATAATATCTCATGGGGATTACTTTGAAGGGGACAAAATAGATATTCATGAATAAATAAATAATTTTTGAAAAAACACAAAATTCGCGATACTTTTTGAACACACCTCGTATATCCAAACGATATATATTGGCGATCCTTCATTCGAAACCTACGTACTATTCTTAAAATACTTCTGGCCTAATATGCGCAAAGAAATAAAAAATTGGTCTGCTACTTGCTTAAATTGTCAAAAATCAAAAATTTCCAAATATACAAAAACACCTATACAAAAAATTGAGATACCTTTTGGACGATTTGAACACATTCATATGGATCTGGTTGGTCCATTACCTGTATCAAAAGAAAATCGTTACATTTTAACTATCATTGATAGGCATACACGTTGGCCTGAAGCATATCCGCTTAGGGATATTTCAGCAAATACTATAGCAACAACTTTTGTCTATAATTACATTCCTCGTTTCGGTATTCCACTAAACATAACTGTTGATCAAGGATCACAGTTCACATCAAAATTATTCACAGAGCTAACTAAGTTATTAGGATCTCACAAAATTCATACAACTCCATGCCATCCTCAATCAAATGGAATGATAGAAAGATTTCATAGGACACTGAAAACAGCTATCACTACCTCAGATGATTCAATGGACTGGTCTGAAATTCTCCCATTAATTTTATTAGGTTTACGCACATCTTTCAAAGAAGATTTAAAATGTTCTTCTGCGGAATTAGTTATGGACAAACACTTAGATTACCAGGTGAACTAGTTGTTTCCAATAATAATGGTAATGAAGGAGATAATACGATTGAAATTCTTTCTAAATTAAGAAAATATCACAACACTGAGTATTCTTTAATTTTAAAAATTTAGATTTTTGTGAATACGTATTGGTTAAAGTTATTCACAAGTCGAATTTACAATCACCTTATGATGGTCCGTTTAAAGTTATTTCTAAACATGATAAAGTATTCAAAATTCAACATGGAAATACTATTAAAACAATTTCAAAAGATTTACTTAAACCTGCAAACATAATTACAAATACAGTACTTTACACTAACTCATCAACATTTTCAAAAAACAAAAAGAAAATAACATTTAACATAAATTAATTGATCACTGGAGGGGGAGTATACATATGTAGGGTTATGTACTTGCGTTATATATTACTTTATTAATTTTTAAAATTGTTTTTGGTTTACTGTTGTTAAATTTTATTTATCAAAATGAAAATTGATTACTCAATTTTTGGTCTTTCAAAAATAAAGATATTCTTTATATAAAAATATAAATATTTATTAATTTAAATATATATATATCCAAACGATATAGTGGTCACCAATTTAGGTTTCAGAATCAACTCTAAGTTAACTTGTGTTGACCATATTAATCTTGTGATCGGAAAATATATAACACCCTTCGAAATTTGTACAGAACTGCCTATTTACTGCCAAATCATTCTAAGACGAGACTGGTCAAAGCTCTTATAATCCCACAAATTTCTTATGGTCAACTAATATACAGTGACCATGACTCGTCTTCACTCGAATAAACTGCAGCTTGCTTTAAACAATGTTGCTCGATTTGTTTTTTCTAAAAGAAAATTTTATCACATCTCTCCATTTGCTACACAAATTCGCGGAAGCAATATTTATAATTTTAAAAAAATTATAAATCTATGCTTTTTGCAGGGTTCAGAAAAATTCTTTTTCAAATAATTAAAATTCATTCATTTCAATTTCTTATACTGGCCGCGAACAAATTTTAAAGCAAATAATTCATTTCATTTGCCTGTGAAGTTTAATTGAAATTTTGAATCATTCGGAAAAACAGATTTTTGGAATTTATTTATGCTCTGATAAACTTTGAACGCAAATGTATTTTTTTTTCATTTGTTGATATAAAAGAATAAATTTTTTTATTTATTCTACAAGTGA
The DNA here is from genome assembly GCA_949987695.1 of Merzomyia westermanni. Lineage (NCBI taxonomy): Eukaryota > Metazoa > Arthropoda > Insecta > Diptera > Tephritidae > Merzomyia > Merzomyia westermanni. The sequence continues at coordinate 137,923,556 of OX465290.1, forward strand.
AATATTTGCATCATAAGCGGCTATAATTTTAACTAAGGCGCTACAATAACGCAACCAGTCTCATTCCAGTCTCTTTCGTCCTCTTTCTAAGATGGGATAAAGGTAGAACCGCATGACTAGCCTCTTTCTAGACCTGAGTTCATTTTATAGTTGTGTAACAGATGTAGCTAAGAAAAGAGGTGAAGCTAAGAACGCTGAAGTCTATTAATCAAGTTCAACCTCTTGTGTGTAGCGGATACAGAGGATACATTCCGAAATATTTAGCTAAGTGCAAGACTATCTGCATACTAAGAGGCTGTGCCCGGGTGTCCAAAATGGAATTTCTAATGTAAGATTTGTGGATTAATAGAGATAGGATATGCAATAAAGCGAAGCGTTTGAGTGTCATATGTGTTGGATAAAACCCGTGAGAAGAATTAAGACATACCACCTCTTTGTTGATCTGCCTGTATGCGATTTTATTGTCCTGTAATTAGTATGGGGTTGATTTGAAGCCTACCTGTGGCTCCGTGGATCTAATGGCTGAGTGGTGTGATGCCGGATCTAATCATAGTGCTTACATAGGGGTTTCCTTATGTCCCTAGCCGGCGAATCTTCGTCCCACAATTGTCTGTTTGTGTTTCTAGATATATGGCATTTAAGTATGTAAGTAATTCTCTTCTTCTTCTTTAAATGGTCATCTAACCGCCTGGGCGATTTTGACCGTCCAACATAGCTCGCTAGTCGTTTCTTCGTTTCGCCAATTGGAAACACCGCGGGATCGCAAATCGGTCTCCACTTGGTCCTTCCATCGGAGTGGTGGTCTCCCTCTTCCTCTGCTTCCACCGGCGGGTGCCGATAAGAATACCTTCTGGGCTGGAGCATCTTCGCTCATTCGCACCACGTGGCCTAGCCAACGAAGCCGCTGTGTTTTAATTCGCTGAACTATGTCGGCGTCTGCGTAAAGTTCATACAGCTCATCATTAAATCTTCTTCGGTACTCGCCGTCGCCAACGCGTAGAGGTCCACAAATCTTTCGAAGAACCTTTCTCTCGAATACTCCCACAGCCGCCTCATCAGATGTTCTTAGTGTCCACGCTTCTGCACCATATAGCAGAACGGGTGCGATGAGTGACTTGTAGAGTGTTATTTTCGTTCGTCGAGAGAGGACTTTACTTTTCAATTGCCTACTCAGTCCGAAGTAGCATTTGTTTGCAAGAGTAATTCTTCGTCGGATTTCTAGGCTAACAATATTATTAGATTGTTAGTATAAATGCTGGTTCCCAGGTAAACGAAGTCCTTTACTATTTCGAAATTATTGCTGCCAACAGTGGCTTGGTTGCCAAGGCGCGAATGCGCTGACTCTTTGCATGATGACAGAAGGTACTTCGTTTTGCCCTCGTTCACCACCAATCCCATTTTCTCCGCTTCTTTTTCTAATTTGGAGTAAGCAGAAGTTACGGCGCGGTTGTTAAGGCCAATGATATCAATATCGTCAGCATATGCCAACAGTTGCACGCTTTTATAAAATATTGTTCCAGCGCGGTTAAGTTCTGCAGCTTGTATTATTTTCTCCAGCATTAAATTAAATAAATCGCAATTCTGACCGAGCTGGCGGTGTTGCTCAAGGTCATTTTGCATAGCCGTATAAGTTTTGCGGGGAAACCAAATTCAGACATAGCGGCATATAGGCAGCTCCTTTTCGTGCTATCGAAGGCGGCTTTAAAATCAACAAAGAGATGATGTATGTCGATTCTTTTTTCACGGTTTTTTTCCAAGATTTGGCGTATTGCAAAAATCTGGTCGATGGTAGATTTACCAGGTCTGAAGCCACACTGATAAGGTCCAATCAGTCTGTTCACATCAGGCTTCAGTCTTTCGCACAATACGCTTGATAGGACCTTATATGCGATATTCAAAAGGCTGTTTCCGCAATAGTTGGCGCAGTTTGCAGGATCGCCCTTCTTGTGGATTGGGCAGAGAACACTTAGATTCCAATCTTCGGGGATGCATTCATCCAACCATATTCTGCATAGAAGCTGATGCATGCGCCTTACCAGCTCCTCACCTCCGTGTTTGAATAGCTCAGCAGGCAAACCATCAGCGCCAGCTGCTTTATTGTTTTTCAATCGGGATATTGCTATTTGCACTTCATTATAGTCGGGTTGTGGAACGTCAATTCCATCATCTTCGATTGTGGGCTCGGGTTCGGCATCTTCTCTGGTTTCTTGCTCAGTTTCTCCATTTAAAAGGGCAGAGAAGTGAGCCCTCCATATTCTGAGTGCTCTCTGAACATCGGCCACCAGGTCGCCGTTCTCATTCTTACAGGAGTTTGCCCCGGGTTTAAAACCTTCTAGGATTCGCCGACTTTTTTGATAGAATTTTCGGGCATTATTCCCGTTGGCCAGCATCTCAAGCTCCTTTATTTCACGCTTTTCTGCCTCTCTTTTTTTGCCCGGAAAAGCCGCCTCGCTTCCCTCTTCAACTCGCGGTAGTGTTCACACACACTCCTCGTTGCATTCGATCTCAGCGTTGCCTTGTAGGCCTCGTCCTTTCTTTTCGTTGCATCGCGGCACTCTTCATCATCATACCGGAGGATGGGGCCGTGTGCAGAAGTCCACGCAAGTGGGGAAAGTTTCTGATCGCCATGTACCTGGGAATGGCCAGAGCGATTCCTTTGCATGCGGTTCAAGCAGCTCACTACTTCCGGGCTTTGCGCCCAAGTATCCTCTGGGTAACCACCGAACACCCGTTTGGTGGTGAGCTCAACGTGAGAAGGCGACAACCTGGTAAGGCCACTCCGACATAAGCGGTTTAAGGGCTTGCTGGGGGGTTCAAACAGCAGCGTCTGATCACCATGTGCTGCGGCTGCAAGCGGGCGTCTGTCTTGGATCAAGCGGCTCGCTATACAAACGTGCAATAGAATTCAACCTCCCGTGAAACGGGTTGTGCGTTGGGGTTTGGGACCTACATAAAACAACGTTCCAATTAAATTCAACAACAAAGCCTCGGATGTAAGTAATTGGTCTTATGGATGCGAATTTTTGTAGGAATTCCCTACTCGAAAAATTTTAACATCCTATGTTGAGCGTTTACACCTCTTGTTATTTTATGATCTTTGCCACACGTTTGATAGTTGTGAGTATGGGAAAATACTTATTCTCATTTATTATCACATGCTAAGCAAGCCAATAACACACGAAAAACTCAACGTTTTGACTAGTATAGAAACATAAAAGAAGACTTCGTAAAATATTGTGTGAATCTCTAAGTGGGCTTCTTAAAAGCCCACCTTCAGACCTTTTAAGTAGCGTATCGAAATGATGATACGATAAGTCAAACATTTCAGAATATTTCACTAAACGTAGTCCAAAGTATATAAAAATTAAAACAAACTTTTTGAGAATGAAAAATAAATGTTTGTTTTTGAATATACTCGCATTTGCGAATGAAAAGAAAAATAAATGTATTTCAAACATTTGTAATTTTTAGAATTTTCATTTGAGATTTATGATTTAAGTACTCCAGGTCATGATCCAATAATTTATATGGTCGCTTCAAATGACATAACGTCTTCTTCTTCCTCATCCACACCTTATGTCAAACTATCATATCTTTGTTTTTTGTTTACATTCTTTGTTTACAGTTCTTGGAAAAGCTATTGAGTTCGCTTCGTGTTTTATTTATTTTTAATAAAAATTCGCTGTGAATTGATATTTACCGAGTGCTTTGTGATAACATTTTAAGAAAATGTGTGATTTATGTGTGTGTTATACGTGAAAAGCTTAGAAAATAGGCGAATCGTTTTTGCGCGTTCCCTCTCACATGTGCATTTTGACATAAGAATTCACCGACGTCAAACGGTAATTTCGTGTTGTTGGCCGTTCGCGTCAACCATATAAATCATTAAATCATGCTCCAGGTGCTCAAATAATTCAAATTTTAGATATTTTTCAATGAAAAGAATGAAAAAATTCAAAACAAACAATCTTAGCGAAAAAAAAGATATTTGAGCAACCTCAACGCCATTCGTAAGAGAAGGACTTCTTCTTTAAGATGCTATGTGTGCTTTTTTTAAAAAAAAAATCTGTCGTTTATATATAACCTCAAAAATAGGCAAAAACGGTGTTTTTTGCACATTTAGGTTAGGATATCTCAAAATCCTGACGTGATAGAGCAATTCTGCGTCCAGATTTGAATTCAGCGCATCGAAAACCTTTATAAAAGTATGGTCTGGTTTATGGTCAAATTTCTTGTCGGCCTGTGTAATCAGCGAATCGTCGATAATCAGACATTAAGTAAACGGTTTTTGGGCCAACCCCTGATAAAGTCTTGATTAAACAGTTAATCAGACATTGAGTAAACGGCCCGATTAAGTTGATTGGAATCGATTGCATTCCAGCAACGTTAATGAATATTTGGAATGGTAATACGTCCTACCATCTTTTGTGCTGATCGGAATCGAATGCATTCCGACAGCGTAGTAACGGAATTTCGTGAACTCTGCCAGCATACTTATTTTTGTTAAATATATTTATTAAACGAATTACCTTTATGGTCATCGAATATTACCATTATATAAATTTGTATCTACAGTATTAAGTGAATGACAGGTTATATATGTATAGTACATTTTGTAAACTTTTATGTACCTATTTAAATTTTCTGTTTCTGTTTTGCATTTGTTATATGTAAAATTTCCTTTATATAAAAAATAAATAAATAAAATTAACTATGGATATTAAGTTGAGAGCTACACTACCGAAATCTGAAAAGGTCAATTGTATTTCAGAATAGGTAATTAGATTTCAGAATTTCCCATCTGGATTGGATTGGAATTCAGAACGTGTGAATTGGATTTCAGAAATCGACAATTTGATTTGAACTGAACGGCATACTCGTAAAATTTAGAAATTGATTTTTGCATATTCTATGTCCTTTATACATAACCAAACATTAACATAGCAAAAACCGTTGGAAAGGTATGTTCTGAAATGCACTTGTCGATTTTTGAATTCCAATTACCAATTCTGAAATCAAGTTTTAGTTTTGAAATCCAATAATCGTTTCTTAAATCCAAATGACAAATTCTGAAATCCAAATAGCTATTTCGAAATTCAATTAACATTTTCTGAAATACAATTGGAGTTTTCTAATTTCAATCTGGAAAAGGTGTAGTTATTTTCGGATTAACGTGCTGTCAGTCAAGTATAAAACCTTTAAACGAGTATTTAACCGGCTTATTCAACAGAACGACACAGCTCTCTATGTCGGCGAGTGAAATATTAGATTATTAGAGCTCGTGGACAACGTGGTCAGCGTGGTACCGTGTGATTTCATGTGCACATTAAGACCGGTATATTGGGCAAAACGTTTTTCGCAAATTTTACAAACATAACTCTTTACACTATCGTGGATAAGTTTGTGTTGTTTCAGCTGGTGACTACTTTTAAATGCCTTTTGGCATATATCACATACATAGTCACGCTCTTTTCTGTGAATCTTCCTGTGCTCCCTGCGCTGTGCTGGCGTAACAAAGCCTTTAGAACATATTTCACACTTGAAACGTCTGTCTTGTTCATGTCTCATAATGTGCTCGATTAATGCTGATGAAGTTTTGAGTTTTAAACCACACATATAACAAACAAAAGGTCTTTCATCTGTGTGTGTGCGCATGTGTATTACTACTTCTGTTGACGTTATAAATGCCTTGTTACACACTTCACAATGAAATGGGAGGTCATGTGCATGCCGGCGCAAATGTTGTGTCAAATAATTTGCAACCTGGAAACCACGTCCGCATACACGACATTTGAATGGCAACGAACCATCATGTGCTGCTTCGTGTTCTTTCAGCTTACCTAAGGTACGATGTTGGTCTCCGCATATAGAGCATACAAAAGGGTACACATCATCTTCGAGAAATTCAATGTAATTATAATATGTGCAAGACGGTTTATGTTCTACACTATCTTGTCGGCAAGCTATTTTTTGCTTCTTTTCACTTGAACAAGTTTTTCGCATACATATTATCTCTCTCGCAAAATCGCTTTCTGTTAAATTCAATTCAGTCTTATTGTTAAATTCTTCCCGAATAGACCTCAACGATTCGGCACGTCTATTATTAAAGTGATACGTAATGTCCTTTTTTTCATCCCAAAGACAGGTATGCTTTTTATATATTTCAGCCAATATAATACGTTGCGAAACATCTATAATACTGTCTGTCATTTTAACGTGTTTAGCTTGTGGTTTAGTATCGCTCTACAAATAAAAATTTAAATGTAATATCAAAACGAATTTAAATGTATACAAAATGTTGTAGTAACTTACTTTTGACTTTTTCCTACGTAATTTCTTTTTTTTCTGCGGAGATTCTGAATCCGATGTCATCTCATCATCATTAGCATTATGTATGTCTTTTTGGTCAGTGGGCTGTTAATATAAATAAAAAAAATAATGAATGTGTAGTAAGCTATAGAATCAGTATTTACACTGTCAAGATAATGCGATGTTAATTCTGTAAGGTATTTTCCTAACCGATTATATTTTTTGTCAAATAGGGTAAGTTCATATAAACAAAAAGAAATTGAAGAAGCCAGCATATACCAAACTCAGACATAACCTATGGGTAGGCTACCGCGATTTGAAATTATAAGTCACTGGGCCCTCCCCTACAGGACTGCCCACATCGTTTTTACCTAAATATAAGGGGAGTCTCTTGCCATTAGATAAACAACCAAGTCGTCGATTTTCTATTAGAACGATGGATTATCTATTAGAACGAGCGCAACTTGATTTAAGTACCTACGAAAATTGAATAACAAATATAGCCTCAAGTGTTAAGCTTTTGGTTAGAACCGCAGTTTAATTAAATATTTTCAAAAATAAGAAAATGTGTATAATGCCACAAAAGTACAAAGCTGCAGTAATATCCTCAAGCATGGTTTACTCCTACTCTTCTTCTGCAAAGCGGAGTGGAAGGCAGTGTATGAAGGTACTCGGAGTGAGTGGAATTAAGGAAATGGCGTTCAGAGTTGTTTTAAAGTAAAAACTGCAATTTAAGCTGAAATTTACATTCTATAGTAACTGATAAGGTGTTATAACTGCTTTATATTTAATAATTTGAATATAACACACCCTGTGTCATTTGTACAGTGTGTGCAGATACGATGTAAGTTGCGCTACTATCCTGCAAAAAACGGAAATACTAAATTTCATCATCCAAAGAATACTCCTTAAGGATTTACATGGCGATGTCCGCTGATTGGATCACCTAATTCATCTCGAAATACTCCATTACTTTGATTTTAAATACTTCATTGAGTACTCGCAAAATGCTCCAAAAGTACTACTCCATGGAGTATTCAACACCAAAGCTAGAGAGGGAGTAGCTGGTCCGCATAAGTACACCTACTCCTCTCTCGATTTAGTGTAGAATACTCCTTGAGTAATCTTTTGGCAGCACTTTGAAAGTACTCTTACGTAGGTGATCCATAAGTATTCAGAAACAAAGTAAAGGGTTAGGTTAGGTTAAGAGAGCGATGGGATATCCCAAACTTCCCCTCGGGGACACTTATGCCCATTGTGAATGCTCTCATTGCGTGCGGGTGGGGGCACATCCGTCCAACCAGGTGTTACTCGCTTAATCCTTTTTAAACCATTTACTCTCCCATATGGACTTGAGAAGGAGCGAAAAATCCATTTCCCTCACATCTGCCAGACTGTCGCTAAAGCGTGCTCCCAGAAATCTGAGACGCCTTGACTGATCGACTCCTCTTCCTGACAGCTTCTATATAGGGAGCTCGTTCGCATGCGCCATCGCCGAAGCATTTGTGCGAAAGCACAATGTCCTGTAATGGCACCTGTAAGTACCCTCACCGCAGATTTGTTAAGTATGAGAAGGAAGCTTGAGACTTCGCCGTCATCCCGGTTGGTCCATAGTAAATTCGTTGTTTTAATAGAATGCTCATCAATTTTCCTTAGCAGATTTTACAATGGCGGTCGCACGGAGTTGTCTGCCTCGTGTATGTCCATTTCGGAGCCCTTCCTTCGTTGCCATCGATACCGCTGTGTCCGGTGACCCAGCAGATCGAAATGTTGAGATGATCTAGAGCGTTCAGCGGGGTTCGGCACCTTCGAACCATATCAGATTTTATCACGTTCGATTCTAATGCGTTTGAACCAGCTGGGCTGTCAACAAAGATCGATACATTTGTCGCTGGTACTATATTCCCGAGCAGCAATCCAGCTGCCTTTTCTATGGCGTATATTTCTGCTTGGAAGACACTGCACGAGTCAGGGAGTCGATATGACTTCCTGGCTTGCAAATCTTCAGAGTATAGCCCAGCCTCCGTTCCATTTTTGACCCATCGGTGTAGATTGTAATCTCTCTACATGTGAGTAAGCCCTGTTCCCATTCCTACCTTCGAGGGATACTCTACATTCTGCGCCCCGAAGTCAATAACTGACTTGACATAGCCCGTTTCGGCTATTAGGTCGGTTCTGACCCCGTTTAGTCCCTTTGTCATGTCATCTAGTATCGTCGCGTGTCCATAGTTGGCTGGCTTCCAAATGTTAGATTCCCTCAGTCTGAGCGCTCCCTTTGCGGCTAAACACTGAACGACACATGCAGCGGCACCAGGTGGAAGATGACGTTTAGCCCCTGTTGTTGTTGTTGTTGTTAACAGTGCTTCGCCCTGTCCCAGATTGGACAGGGTTACACTGAAATAACAGCCCTTGGCCGGGTGAAAAAACCCGGGTCATTCCGGTGCGATAGAACCGGCTGTTGTGGGAATGACGTTTAGCCCCTCCTGAGGTGCGCTGCTTACCGCGCCTGATATACCCAGGCATGCTAGTCTTTGTATCTTCCCAGCTTTAACTTGATTGCTCTTTTTGTCTAGCGCCTTCTACCAGACAGTCGGATGGCTGTGTTGTACATAACGTAGATTATTACGGTGATAGTCCCCATTGCTTCCCGGCGGCTCTCTTACAGGTGTAGTACGCTGCCAGAGCCTTGTGTGATCTTTCTTCGATATTCCTCCTCCAATCTATTTACCTTGAGAGGAGAGATGTATCGTCGTACCGTTTAGTCTGGGCAAATTGAAAGTGGATTTTTGTGGAACAAGTAAAAAAAACAAAAAGTGGGCAAAGTTGTTTCTGGTGCAAATGATTGGGGCAGGGGTAAAGGGGGCGATAAAGGTGGAATTATCGAGCTTTTCAAAACCGTATATTTCAAAAAGTATTGAACCGATTTTCAAAAACAAATCAGATTTAAAAAGGTAATTAAAATCCCTTTTATTTGATATACACATGTTTATATCTGTAATGACAACAACATTAAATATAAGCAAAAACATAAAATTAGGTTATTTTGGCTACTAATAATGTATATTTTTCTAATAAAATTCCATTATTAACAATATAAAACATAACATTTTTTTAATAAAGCACAAAATTACATTTAATCTGATGTATGATCGGTGGACCTCATGAGTCTAAATTAGGTGTGCATTGGGCGGCTCCATCCCAGGCCCTGCCGGGGCTCGCGCCCCGGACCACCTACAAATTCTAGAGAAATATCCATTCTGATGGAATAGTTTTCTAAAAAATCGCTTTCGGGCTGAGTATAATTAGGTGTGCATTGCGGGGCCGATTTTAAGTATATAAAGTGCCATATCAAATTAAAGGTAATTTAATGCTCCTTAAAATAATTGATTTTTTGTAGAAAAACATATTTCTATATTACAAAAAGTGGTAAAATTTAGTTTTTTTTTGTTTTCCTTTAAGTTATTGAATAAATGAAAGCAAATGTACATCTCTGCAGACAGATATTTTCATTAGCTATACAATGATGGATAAATTTTGAAAATCGGATAGTTTTCGAAAAAATATGGTTTCGAAATTTCGAATTTTCAACTTTTTCAACCCCCAAACCCCTTCCCTGATCATTTGTACCAAAAAAAAAAAGAATATTATCGTGAAAGTCAGTGAAAGAAGGCGGTTTTTTAACAGGTTTTTGTGAAAGCTATTAATAAAAACCCTGGTTTGAACAGTCCCTATGAGGGAAAAATCCTAAATATTTCAAATTATTAGTAAATGGAAAATAAGTGGAAAAATAAGAATAATATCGATATGTAGTTTTAATATTTAGAAAACAAAACAAATGTTAATACACCTTGGACTTCAAAGATACGAGTTAAATTCTCTTTGCTGTGATAGTTTATGAAATAAAAACTCATACCATAAAAATGTACTTTATTTGGAGGGGAGTAATAAGTACATAAGATAAAATAAATATATTTGTTTCTTGATACTTGTTACAATTTAAATATTGTTTCATTTGTAGATTTTATATTCAAAGAAATTTCATTTTTGAAAAATATTGAATATTTGTTTGGGAACTCAATATTGAACAGATTTAATACAAAATAGATTCTTAAAGAAACATTTAATAAATGCACTACAATGTAGGCCTTCTCTATCCTTATTCGATATTGTTTTTCCAGCTTAGCTTACTGTTTAACTCTCGTGTAAAGGGATAGTACAGTATCTTTTAGTGTGGGCACTCGGTATCTTGGTTTTTTTCGTGCACAGCTTCAGATCCTTTTTGTTAGGGTTAAGGTTGAGCTCGCGTTTGCCTGCCCATACAAATAGCTTGGAGAGCGCTCTCTCTAGCAAGTCCACCAGGGTTGAGGGGAACTGCAATGACAATGTCTTCTGCGTATGAGACTACCTTTACTCCATCTTTGTTGAGTTCCAATAGAACATCGCTAAGGTACGCACGCTGCTCTAGGAAAAGCTTAGGCCTGGTTAAACCGACCTTATGTGTATGTCAAAAAGCCTTTCCAGGACCTTCATCATAAAGGAAGTAAGGCTTATTGGTCTGTAGTATTTTGCATTATCGTGTGTTTTTCTACCCGCCTTTGGTAAGAGATGGCCTTAACGCTCCTCCAGCTTTTCGGAATGTATGATAGAGTGATCCTCCCTTCTTACAAAGTGATCACTGTGGTGTTCTTTCGACAGAATCTTGCTGAGACTTGCGGATTCATAGCTGTTTTCAATTAACTTGCAGAAGATCTGCCACGACTCTACCTTGTTTCCTATATGGTTGCCATATCTTAGTTTTAAAACGCTCGTTGAATAATTTTCAGTCTTCCGATCTAAGCTTCCTGAGTTCTCCACTTTACCTGGGGGGATTTTTTCCTTTGGATGCTTACCGGGCTGGATTTGTTGTAAGAGATTGTTAAAGCGCGTTCTATATTTTTCACCACTTCGTCCAACTCTTGTGGTTGGCGATAGTAAGGCTAGATTTATCGCGTGCTAAAGAATTTGATGTTAGACCGACGAATTTCTCCCAATTAGTTATATTCCCACTACCCTCAACAACGTACATAATAACGACTTTTGCCCAAAGGTGCATCGACCGGCCCTCGACAAAATCCACACATAGTCGGAATGCCGTTGCCGAAGAAGAACACGAACTTCCGAGGGAGACAAGAGAGTCACACCGGTCTAACTACGATCTGGATACTGCAACAGATTAAACTCTTACCTATCCAGACTGAAACCTGACATGCCGAATGTTTTCCCGGCATGCGGTGTCTTCCCATGACACAAACCATTTATTAATCTGTTCAACAGAGCAGTTTCCGGCAACACCAATCTCACTATATTCCAACCATATTGAAGCCGCTAGGTTCCTGGGCCTCCCATTAGAAGATTACAACAACAATGCGATCTAAAATAACATATGTATGTATTTATAAATTAACATTTTGATCTTTTAGGTTTCTCCTTTTTCTTATTATTTTAGGAGCTTTCTAAGCTTGAGATCATTTGATAATAATTGTAATTCAATTGGAGAATCATAGGTCCTCGGTTCCTCCCACGAGGGTACCGGATTCATACTCGACAAAGTACTGTCCCCGTCGGTCATCACTAAACATTTGAAGTCTTTTGCCGTAACAAAAATAAACAAGTTTTATACATTTGACATAAATTCTAACGGATTATCTCTCAAAAAATACGCAACTTGATTCAAGTACCACAAAAGTTCAACTACGAATATAGCCTCAAGCGTTAAGATTTTGGTTAGAATTGCCTTACAATGAAATGTTCTTAAAAATAAACAAAAAGGTTTATACTGATTTGTAAAATAAAATTTCTGTACAAAGTTTTAGTTATAAGAGCTATTTAAAAATTTTTTTATTTTTTATTTGAAGTATAGAATAAAACTTAATCTATCGATATATATAAAATTCAAATTATGTATGTATGTATCTATTGACCGACTTGAGTCCTAAACGTATAAACCGATCGTAACCAAATTTGAAACACACACTGGATATCTTCCAGGGATGGTCATGGGATAAAAAATATTTTGATATATATAGGGGGCGTGGCACCTCCTATACAAATGGAATCTTTTATAGTCCGTATATCTGGAAGTATTTACGTTAGACCACTGAAATTTTTTAAGGGGTTATATGAGATTAATCCCTACCACCTCCAAAAAAACTGGAGATAATGAAAAAGGGGGCGTGGCACCTGTATAAGCTATATTTATATAGTATAATATATAGTTAACAAATACTTACCTGGGTCTTATCAAAAGCAGCTTCGCCAACTATATTTGTTCCATCAACGTCGTTGACCTCCAGAGGATTCTGCTATTTATATAATTATAAAATTTTCTTTCAGTCTAGTTATATGACTGTATAAATAACGTACTTGCGTTGTTTTTTTACGTGATCTCTTTTTATTCTGAGGAAAGTTATCAGCTATGTCATTTGTCTTTTTGCCATCAACGCCTTTGCTCTTCTTGATCTGTTTTTTATTCTGTTGTAAAAAAAGAAAAGAAAAACGAACCAATCAAGTCATGGGTTATTAATGTAAATAATGCCTGAAGAACGTACTTGAGCCTTTTTTGTACGTGATTTCTTTTCTTTCTGAGCAGTTTCTGAGCCCGGTTTCGTCTTATCACCATTTGTAACATCAATAGCATTATGCATTTCCTTTCTGCCAGTGTGCTGTTAATACAAATAAATCAGGGCGTGAGTATCAAGTTCTCGTCAAGTTTGATGTGTTGGCGTTTTAATTATACCCTTTACTCATGGAAGTTAGATATCGATTAAAGGGAGATATGATAACTTGCCCCGTTCTCTAATCTCTAGAGTTAGAGAACGACTTAAGAAATACTGGATCAACGTAGCGGTCTCAAACAAAAATTTGTATAATTCTCAAATCGAATTCTAATGTCATTCTCGTATTGGTTTGGAGCTTTGCAGCCGGTAAATTAGGAGACAAACACTTAAACTTTAATTTACTCTATTACACGTTTCGATGGTACCGCGTATTCTTCAGGGAATCTAGTGTTTTTTATTAAGAAGAAACAAACAAAAATACAACACTCTAACAACATTAGTTATAACACTTACATTATATGTTACAATATAAAATTCTTAAAATTGAGTTTTAAAATTTATTGCTACTTTCCTTCTGCATCTAATTAAACTTTCATAAAACTGTATACACACTACAGCAGACAACGCGTGTTTTCGTCGTTAACAGGGAAAGAACAATTACGTATCAGTTATGTGACCGTATATTTTCAAATATTGATGATGAACAAGGGGACATTCCCCAGTGAATCGGCATAACCATAGGCGGGCTCTAAACGACATCTACACCAAGTCGGTAGATGCTTCTTCCAGGTTCCGGCCTGCGATTCCCGTTATCAACAAAGTAAATAAATTTAATAATTTTTAATATTAATGTATTGAATTTAATTTATACAAGTTTCAGAAATTTCAAATAACAATAATGATAATAATAATAAAAAAACTCAAATATTTTTAAATTTATTTTCACGCCCTAATTCTAGTGTGGTAACAACATCGATTTAACCCTTTTGGTATTCTGCCGGTTTAAGTTTGCAGTTCAATGTGGTAACCACAGAGGTGGTAACGTCGCGTAACTGTAAATATTTTTGTGGACAGAAAATACCGCAAATTTTGTACACATACTAGTTCACAAGAATTAATAAACAAAATAAGCACTTTTTTACACGAAGGTTCATTCGCGTTTGCATTTTATTCTCTATTGCGCATTGTTTGTTTTTGACAGCGTTGCCATGTACGCTAGAATCGCGGTTACATGAACTGCATTGCCAACGGTTACGATTCTCTGTTAGATAATCTTCTAGGAACAAAATTACCGGTTACATACAGAATTGACCCGTTAATGGCATCCTAAATTACACGTCGAGTTACTAACGATAAGAACAAGCAGTCAGCTGTTCACTTGCGACCACCATGTACACAAACACATCTTTTTGTTGTTGCTTTCGAATGGCTCAAATGTCAGACTAACTAAAAAAATGAAAGGCGAGCACGTTCGAATAAGTAAAATGTCAGGAAAACACATTGGAATATATGGGCACAGACACAGGAGACCCAATTATGGTCGCTGCCCTCTATCTTATTAACTTGGCGGTATTGCATTTGAAAAAAATGTGTGTTTTGAAATGTACACTTTGTCTTCAAACAAATCATATTAAAGAAAAGTTTACATTTACGACTCAATTCTGTGCGTAACCGGTAATTTTGTACCTGAAAGATTATCTAACCGAAAATCGTACCTGTTGGCAATGCAGTTCATGTAACCGCGATTCTAGCGTACATGGCAAACGCGAATGAACCTTCGTGTAAAAAAGTGCTTATTTTGTTTATTAATTCTTGTGAACTAGTATGTGTACAAAATTTGCGGTATTTTCTGTCCACAAAGGTATTCACATTTCGCGTTGTTCAGAAACACCAAACTCTTTCTATATAGTTTTTATTATACCTTTCATAAACATGAAATGGTATTATAGCTTTGGCCCGATGTTTCTAAGTACAAGGTGGCGCAAAAGTAATCCTCCTATCAGAAAATGCTATAAATTTTGCGATTGGCCCCTAAAGTCAGTTCTGTTTTGACATTTGTGTAGTAAACACGTGCGAAATACACGTTAATAAACAATGTTACGCTACACTGCTCCAGAACGCGGAATATTGCTGACTATTTATTTGACCAATAATCGGTCGGGGCCAAACGGTTACTGTGAATGGTGAGCGCTACAGAGCAATGATCAACGAGTTCTTTTTGCCGCAACTTGATGAATTGGGATTGGAAAACATGTGGTTCCAACAAGGCGGTGCAACAGCACACACTGCACGTGCCACAACCGATATGCTGAGCATCGGAAGCTTACTTTTGCGCCACCTTGTATGAGAATAAGAAGAGATAGACACACCAATAAGTATACCGAAATGGTCAGGGCGATGAGCTGAGTCGATTTAGCCATGTCTGTCTGTCTTTTTGAACGAAAACTAGTCCCTCAGTAATGAAAAAAAGGTAATGACGTGCAACTCGATGGTTGATCTACGGATATGATGCCTCTTACCTCTCAATATCCACCTTCTCCTTCCGCAAGGACATGACCTAGAAGGTTCCACTGGTCATATCCGGCAAAGGATTCTCACTTCCGACAACACCCCCCAAAACTTTCGCGGAGTGGTTTTGTCTAAGAACAACAGCAACAACAAGAACAACAACAAATTCATTGAGGTCCTAACCTTGTTGTTGTTAACAGTGCTTCGCCCTGCCCAATGGGCTCGATCACTCCAAATTGTCATCAGGCTCTTCTAACGGAAGTCCGAGGAAACGCGCAGTTTTCACAGGGTTGGACCAGAGTGATGTAGGTGTTAGAAGAGTGGGCTCGACTGAACAGGAGAAGAGATGTTTGGTATCATGAGGGGACATACCACATGCAGGGCATGTGTTTGGTATGTTGGGGTTCAGTCTGGATAAGTAAGAATTTAACCTATTACAATGTCCAGAGCGAAGTTGTGCTAGCATGACTCTAGTGTCCCTCGGAAGTACACGCTCCTCTTCAGCCAATTCAGGTGGTTGAGTATTAATAACGGGATTCACAGAGATCTGAGGGATCTGTCTACCGACTCGCTCTGGAGGTCATTTAGAGCCCGTCTATGGTTACGCAGATCAAACGGCAAAGATATATGGTGCCGGATCTCATCGTAGTGCTTACGAAGATGTCTCCTTATGTCTCTGGGGGGCAGGACTACATCCATTAGATGTCGATTTGGATGACTGGGTTTATGACATTTGACATTGAGCAATTTTGCCTCTTGATGGAGGTGAGACTCAGGTGACATAAGCAGACATCCCGTAGCAGTTCTGATGGCGGTGTTTTTGCAGACTTGCAATTTACTCCAATTGGTGTCAGCCATATCATAAACATCTATATTCCTCCTGTCACGTGTTGTCCTAGAGATTATTATCCCGACATTAGTGCGTTCTAAGGGGCGATAACCGTCTAATCCTAGGCGACTTCAACGCGCATCACGATCTCTGGCACTCAAACTTGCCAGCAGACAGCAGAGGACACGCAATTACAGACCAAATAGATAACTCAGCATTCTGTACAGTCAATGGAGATGCCCCTACCAGGGTGGCAGGTAACTGCCACAGTTCGCCAGACATATCCATAACGAGCGCGGGCCTAATTAACTTTGTCATCTGGCGACCGATGCTTACATTAGCCTCAGACCACCTACCCATCTTACTCTCTGTGGAACGACCGACCGACTTCATAACGACTGATAAATTAACATACATTAACTTCACCAACACGACATCCGCTTTGAATGCCATTACAACGCAGATAAATTATGGTTTGAATCAGCACCCGTCAACCCTAAGGACGGTTCTCGTGGCACTTGACATATCAAATGCATTCGACACGGAAGAAAGGTTGACCGCTAACTACCTCAATGGTCGGCAGGCATCAGTCAAATTCAGGAACAAGAAATCTAGGCCACGAAGAATAATACAAGGGGTGCCGCAAGGTGGTGTTCTTTCTCCCCTTTTGTTTAATTTCTATATTTCGAGACTTCCTCCCCCACCAGAGGGAGTCTTCATTGTCTCCTAAGCTGACGACTGCACGATAATGGCCTCGGGCAATTGTCCCTCCATTGACGAACTCTGTACTAGAATCAACAGTTACCTCCGTGACCTTTCCAGCTTCTTCACCGAGCGAAATCTGACCCTATCCCCGACTAAATCAACGGGGACCCTGTTTACGACATGGAATGCGCAGATGGGGCAAGAGTTAAATGTCCACGTAGACGGAGTATCTCTACCTACTGTCAACCACCCGAAAATCTTGGGTGTGACATTTGACAATGGCCTCACCTTCGCTAGTCATGCCACCGCAATAGCCTCAAAGGTACAGAGCCGCAATAAGATCCTCAAGTCACTGGCCGGCAGTACTTGGGGAAAAGATAAAGAAACATTGCTTGCTACATATAAGGCTATTGGCCGGCCGGTTATTGACTATGCTGCGCCTATATGGTCGCCCAATCTTTCTGACACCAACTGGAGGAAATTGCAAGTCTGCCAAAACACCGCCATCAGAACTGCTACGGGATGCCTGCTTATGTCATCTTAGTCTCACCTCCATCAAGAGACAAATTGCTCAATGTTCAAGAGCACGCGGAACTCTTGAGCAGACAGTTCCTTCTGAACTGTCATAAACTTAGTCATCCAAACCGACATCTTTTGGATGTAGCACCGCCCCCCAGAGACATAAGGAGACATCTTCGTAAGCACTGCGATGAGATCCGGCACCATATCTCTTTGCCGTTTGATCTGCGGAACAATAGGCGGGCTCTAAATGACCTCCACACTGAGTCGGTAGACAGATCTCTCAGATCTCGGCCTGTGAATCCCGTTACTAATACTCAACCACCGGAATTGGCTGAAGAGGAGCGTGTACTTCCGAGGGAGACTAGAGTCATACTAGCACAACTTCGCTCTGGATATTGTAATAGGTTAAACTCTTACTTATCCAGACTGAACCCCAACATACCAAATACATGCCCTGCATGTGGTATGACCCCTCATGATACCATACATCTCTTCTCCTGTTGAGTTGAACCCACTCTTCTAACACCTACATCACTCTGGTCCAACCCTGTGGAAACTGCGCGTTTCCTCGGACTTCCGTTAGAAGAGCCTGATGACAATGTAGAGTGATCGAGCCCATTGGGCAGGGCGAAGCACTGTTAACAACAACAACAACAACAGATTTTGCGACCATATGGACGCAGCATAGTCAATAACCGGCCGGCCAATAGCCTTATATGTAGCAAGCAATGTTTATTTGTCTTTTCCCCAAGTACTGCCGGCCAGTGACTTGAAGATCTTATTGCGGCTCTGTACCTTTGAGGCTATTGCGGTGGCATGACCAGCGAATGTGAGGCCATTGTCAAATGTCACACCCAAGATTTTCGGGTGGTTGACAGTTGTTGTTGTAACGACAAAAACACTCCCCGAAGGTTTTGGGGAGTGCTGTCGAACTGACAGTCCTTGGCCGGATATGAATCCGGTACACTCCGGTACTCCCTTGCGGTACTGCCCGACTGTCGTGGTAGCGATTTGTGACCAGTGGAACCTTCTAGATCATGTCACCCCTCCTTCCGTAAGGAAAGAGAGATGGGTAATGAGAGGTGAAAGGCATCATATCCGTAGATCAACCATCGAGTTGCACGTCATTACCTTTGTGCATATTAGTCGCCTCTTACGACCGGTATGCCTACCTCGGGCATATTCTAAGCCCCTAACCCGCAGGGGTTGTGGTTGACAGTAGGTAGAGATACTCCGTCTACGTGGACCTTTAACTCTTGCCCCATCTGCGCATTCCATGTCGTAAACAGGGTCGCCGTTGATTTAGTCGGGGATAGGGTCAGATTTCGCTCGGTGAAGAAGCTGGAAAGGTCACGGAGGTAACTGTTGATTCTAGTAGAGTTCGTCAATGGAGGGACCCTTGCCCGAGGCCATTATCGTGCAGTCGGTAGCGTAGGAAACAATGGAGACTCCCTCTGGTGGGGTAGGAACTCTCGAAATATAGAAATTAAACAAAAGGGGAGAAAGAACACCACCTTGCGGCACCCCTTGTATTATTCTTCGTGGCCTAGATTTCTTGTTCCTGAATTTGACTGATGCCTGTCGACCATTGAGGTAGTTAGCGGTCCACCTTTTAAGGCCGGCAGGTAGCGGTGTCTCTTCCAGATCTCGAAGGAGTGTTGCGTGGTTGACCGTGTCGAATGCATTTGATATAGGTCAAGTGCCACGAGAACCGTCCTATGGTTTGGCGGGTGCTGATTCAAACCATAATTTATCTGCGAGATTTGCTGAAACCATGCTGGTGATCGGCCAATTTCAGATTTGTAATGAAGTAAAGGAGCAGAATGGTCTCTAGTAATTTCACAACCGGCGAAAGGAGGGATATCGGGCGATAAGACTCTCCTTGGTTCGCCGGCTTCCCTGGTTTTAATAGGGGAACTACAATCGCCTGTTTCCATATCTCAGGTATAACGAAGGTAGTTAGAGAGAGATTAAAAAGAGACGCTAAATAACTCTGTCCCTCGTGGCCTAGGTGTTTGATCATCTTCATGGCGATTCCGTCGGGTCCGATGGATTTTGAGGGTTTGGCCTTCATTATGGCTTCCTTGACCTCTGCGACTGAGACGGCAATAGGCGCAGTGGAGCGTTTGTGTATGTGCGCACGTCGGAAGACTCTTCTCTTAGTCCTATATGCATTATAAACAACCGGCAAAACGAGCTCGCGCATTTCCTGGCGTCCCATTTGACACTGTCACCGAATGCAATGGCGACCTTGTCATTGTATTTGGTCGGATTGGATAGGGCCTTGACAGTCGACCATAATTTACCGACTCCGCCGGAGAGGTTGTATGCCTCAAGGTGTTGTTTCCACTTGGTCAGCTTATGTTCGTTGACTATCCTACGAATTTCCGCATTGAGATCTTTGATTCTGGGATCTGCGAGATTGATGAGTCTCACTTGGTCACGTTCTCTTGCCATCGCCGCAGCTTCTGCAGGAAAATTCGGGCGAATTTCTAGTATTCTACCTGCAGGAATAAAGCGGCCTGAGGCTGAATCAATGATCTTGCGAAACTCTCTTTCGCCTTTGCGTACGTCTGAAGGAGTGGGTAAGGCAACGAAGTAGCGCTCTGTATAGTCAGTAAAGCGGTCCCAGTCCGCTTTGGTGAAGTTAATGTATGGTAATTTATCAGTCGTTATGAAGTCGGTCGGTCGTTCAACAGAGAGTAAGATGGGTAGGTGGTCTGAGGCTAATGTAAGCATCGGTCGCCAGATGACAAAGTTAGTTAGGCCCGCGCTCGTTATGGAGATGTCTGGCGAACTGTGGCAGTTACCTTCCACCCTGGTGGGGGCATCTCCATTGACTATACAGAATGCTGAGTTGTCTATTTGGTCTGCAATAGCGTATCCTCAGCTGTCTTCTGCCAAGTTGGAGTGCCAGAGATCGTGATGCGCGTTGAAGTCGCCTAGCACTAATGTCGGGATGATAATCTCTAGGACAACACGTGGCATTCCCACAACAGCCGGTTCTATCGCACCGGAATGACCCGGGTTTTTTCACCCGGCCAAGAGCTGTTATTTCAGTGTAACCCTGTCCAATCTGGGGCAGGGCGAAGCACTGTTAACAACAACAACAACAACAACAACACGTGGCAGGAGGAGTATAGATGTTTATGATTTTGCAGGTCGGCGTCTCCTGACCGGACTGCTATGCCTTGGCATTCTAAGGTAGGGCCCTGGGGTCGACGTCACAGGAAAATAGATTATATTGTACAGAGTGATGTGCAAGGCCAACCCCATGACCGCTGGGACGGTCTTTTCGATGTACATTATACCCATCACAAGTTCGTAAGTCTGATCCGGGTGGGGGGCATTGTGGGCAGAGGAAGAGGGGGCTGACGCTCGGCGATGCTCATATCTGGCTTATTCCGGAGGGGATAGGTGTTGAGCGGCCGTGCGAGATCGAGACACTGGTGTGCGTGAGCGACAGTCGGGAGTGGGTGAGCCGGGAATGGCAGCAGTGCTGCCAGTCGTGTAGACTGAGCCACTATTGTGGCAATTTGAAGTGGGTAGAGGCGGTAAGAGAGTGCCAGAGCGACGACTACCGCGGGACGCCCTTGGGCGTGTACAGCATGGTGCCTCGAAAGTACTAAAGAAAGTACGGGGTCTGTGGATGGCAGGGTGAGCCCTGAGCATCCAGATTTATGTAGCCATCTCTTACACTTGGTGCATTGTACCTTCCAGCAAACGCAGCAGATCCAATCTCTTGTTCCACGGATTGCTCCGAGGATGACAATTTAAGGGTGGGACGGGACAAATTGGACAGGGTTACACTGAAATAACATCCCTTGGCCGGGTAAAAAAAAACACCCGGGTCATTCCGGTACGATAGAACCGGCTGTTGTGGGAATGTCCTAACCTTCATACTTGATAATTGTTTAAGACAATCAAAAACCCATCCTTAATCGATCCAAACACCGGATTCCCGATTAATGATATAATTCTTCGAATCGAGACTATGATTCCTGGAACCCATACGAGTTTCTGATAATTCTTTCATCATATTTCGACGTGGTTTATCAATAGCTATTTATTATTTATTTATTTGATCTATTAAACTTATAATAAAATTGTAAATTTAAAGCTTATATAGCACTAGCTGCTGTGGCTATCGGCTAGGTAGTCAATTTTAAAATTAATATATGTACGAGGTGTGTTCAAAAAGTATCGCGAATTTTGTGTTTTTTCAAAAATTATTTATTTATTCATGAATATCTATTTTGTCCCCTTCAAAGTAATCCCCATGAGATATTATACACTTGTGCCAACGGTTTTTCCAATCTTCGAAGCACTTCAAAAAATCATTTTTTTGTATCTTGTTCAGCTCCTCCTTCGATTCCGTCTTTATCTCGTCAAGAGAAGCGTAACGTCGTCCTTTCATGGGCCTCTTCAGTTTAGGGAACAAGAAAAAGTCACAGGGGGCCAGATCTGGGGAATACGGTGGCTGCGGCATCATAAGTGTGTTGTTTTTGGCCAAAAAGTCGCGCACAAGCAACGATGCGTGAGCAGGGGCGTTATCGTGGTGCAAAAGCCAATTTTTGTTCTTCCACAAATCCGGGCGTTTCTGGCGGATTGCTTCGCGCAAATTGCGCATAACTTGCAGGTAATATTCCTTATTGACCGTTCTTCCCTGTGGCAAGAACTCATGATGCACCACGCCCCTGCAATCGAAGAAAACTGTCAGCAAAACTTTCACATTCGACCGCACTTGGCGCGCTTTTTTCGGTCTTGGTTCGTGCGGCAGCTTCCATTGAGATGATTGAGCTTTGGTTTCCACGTCATAACCATAAACCCACGATTCGTCACCAGTTATGACCCTCTGGAGCAAATTTGGGTCGTCGCGGACAGAGTTTAACATCTCATTAGCAATGTTCATGCGATGCTGTTTTTGGTCACAATTGAGCAATTTTGGTACGAATTTCGCGTAAAAATCGAAGACGATCCAAAACACGTGCAACCAAAGCAGCTGTCAACAATTAACTGAACATTTAAAATGGCCGAGCTTGTCGGCATAAGTGAGAGACATGAGTACCTACATAACGCCACAAAAAATTCGAAATTCGAATATACGTAACCAGCGAAAATTCAAAATTCGCGATACTTTTTGAGCACACCTCGTATATGCTGATGGTGTTTGGTGTTTAGTGGTATTTTTTTTGTGCAATTATATTTTTAGCTTTATTTCCTTGATGTAATTACAAATGTTGTCGATGTTTTCAACTGTTGGGTTTTGTAGTAGTGTCATAGGGTTTTCGTTTCCAAATGATCTCCGCCGCGGTGAGGATACGGCTGTGCACTCGGCGAGGATGTGTATGACCGAAAAGTTGGAAGCTTGGCAGTAATAGCAGGTGTTGCTTTGGTTTTTATCTAGTAGGTGTGAGTGGGTAGAGATGGTGTGACCGAGTCTTAGGCGGGAGTATATTGTAATTTTGTGTTTTTCAATATTGTATGGATATATCGCTGGTTTAAGCGACGGGTTTACGAGTTTGTAGTGGGAGTGTTGATTCTGGGCAGAGGCTTGTGTGTTCATGATCCTTCCTTGATGGTGGATAAAACGTTGCAAATCAATTTTTTCGACGACGGGGTTCAGGTATGCGGGGGAAATGCAAGTTAGTTTGGCTGCTTTATCGGCATATTCGTTTCCGGTTATGCCCACATGCCCTGGGCACCATATTAATTTTAGGCGTTTGTTGTGGTATAGGTGGTCGCGGATGGTATTCACTAACCCCCACTCAAAATTGAATTGGTTTTGTATTGCCTTAAGGACTGAAAGACTGTCGGTGCATATGACAATTTTTGCCTGTTTTCCTTGGTTTAGCCGTATGGCTTCAAGTATAGCAGCTGCTTCGGTGGAAAAAGTTGATGTGATGCCATTTAACAGATATTGTTTTAGAATTCGCCCGTAGGAGTCGACTACAGCGTAGGCCGAGTCGCGGGAGTTTTTGGATGCGTCGGTGTATAAGACTGTGTAGTTTTTTTCGTGAAACGAGGCTAATAATTCATTAAAAGCTTGCCGGTAGGCTTCAGGTGATGTTTTGTCTTTTGGTAGTTGGGCGAGGTTAATTAGACATGATCTTGGATTGAAAAGCCATGGCGGTGTTTTTTGTGGGTAGTTGGGCTGGCTGCCGCTTAAGATACTGCAACCTGGAGCGGTGAGACTACGATGAATTGCTGAGGGGAGCTTGGGAGTCTTTTTATCAGACAGTGTCTTGGTGACGTCGGCGTCTATGACAGAGTTTTGTTTGTAAAGTAGTTTAGGTAGCAGTTTTTGTATTGATGAAGTGTATCGTTCTTCCAAAGCGGGCAGACCTGATTCGACCAAAAGGTTGGCGATGGGTGTGGTGGGAAATGCGCGAAGGCTTTTCCGGATCGCTTGATGGTAGGATGGTTTTAGAGTATTTAACGTGGATTTTGGAGCATTTCCGTACAGAGCTAGTCCGTAATCGATTTTACTTAAGATGAGAGTGCGTGTGAGGTAGGTTAGGGTGTTGGTGTGCGCATAGCCTTTGCCTGATAAGTAGCGAATTACGTTGTTCCTGGTATTTAAAGATTTTTTCAGTTTGGAAATGTGAGCCCTCCATTTATAGTTTTTGGTGAAGGTCATACCCAGTATTCTTAAGTTGTCGACGTACTTGATTTGAGAGTTATTAACTATTAGGTCTGGAGGTGTGCAGTTATGTTTTCTGCAAATGTGTAATATTGAGGTTTTTGGAATGCTGATTTTTGCTCCAGCTTCTTGTGCCCATTTTTGTATGTCTTGTATAACTGAAGAGAGTAAACTGTTATTATCCGCATTTGAGTTTCTTTTAACCATTATGTATAGGTCGTCGGCGTAGATGCAATGGTCCAGCGCCTTATGTTTGTAAATAATAGTCGGTTGAAGGCGATTTGAAAAAGTATGACTGAGAGAGGGGACTCCTGTGGGATCCCGTTCTGCAGTTGTCCAGAGTCGGATAGTGTGTTGTTGACCTTTACTATGACTCGTCGGTTGGAAAGGAATGTTTTTATGTAGTTGAACATCTTAGGTCCAATACCCCATGACTGTAGCGTTTCCAGGATGACATGCGGGCCGATCCTGTCGAAGGCTTTCTCAAAGTCAAGAGAGAGAATAGAGACGTGATTTCGAGCACAGAGAGCTTTGGATGTGTAGTGGTCTATATGTAGAAGTGCGTCGATACACCCCCGCTTGGGACGGAACTCAACTTGATTAGGCTCAACTAGTTTTCTTGATTCAATGTACCAAGATAGGCGTTTGGATATAATTTTTTCCAGTGTTTTTGCAATACACGGGAGCAGTGATATTGGGCGATAGCTAGAGGTGGCTTTTGGGTCTTTGTTGGCTTTAGGAATGGGCACTAATATGGCGGTTTTCCAGGTGATTGGCAGGTGTCCGTTGTTGTAAATATTGTTGTAGAGTTGTAAAAGTTTATTTTTGGTAGAGCTAGAGGTGTGTGATAGCATTTGGTAGGTTATGCGGTCAGCGCCTGGTGTAGTGCCTTTTGCTTGTTTTAGTGACATTGTGAGTTCCAAACCATTGATGGGGGTTTCGAGTGCTTTTGCTTGTGCGTTAGATGGTGTTCCTGGTACGATATGTTTGGCGCGATTTTTTGCGGCGTTAAATTCCAAGGAGAAGCTGGTCAGCAGAGTACTCGGACCATTCCGAGCAAAACTGGTTGGCGTTTTCCTTTGGGTGGGTTAAGAGGTTGTTGTTGGCCTGTATTGTCACGATTGGGCTGTATGTATTTTTGTTGCTAAGTAACCTTACATGTTTCCAGATTTTGTCAATTGGGGTGTTTGGGTTGATGGAACTAGTGAATTGTTGCAAGCATGAAGATTTCGCCTGTTTGGCTGCTTTGCGAAATTTAGCATTATGCTTTTTGTAACAAATCAGATTTTCTCTTGTTTGATTCCGTTTGAAGGTGTGCCAACTGTTCATTTTCTCAACTTGCAATTGAGAAAGCTCAGGTGACCACCACGGTGCCGAAGGTTTTTTGTTGCGTGGTCGTGTTTGTGGGATGTGTAAGTTAGCTGAGACTCTGATGGACTTAATAATGTTGGAAGCATCCCTATCGGGTTGGTTGGAGAAAGTTCTTTTATCTAGTTCTTCATCGGTGGTTCTCGCAAAACTGACCCAGTCTGCTTTTTTTTGAATGAATTTTGGTTGGAAAGGGGGTAGGTTGTGTGTATTGGAGGAAACCGTTATTGTTGTTTTGATCGGGAAGTGATCGCTATTATGTAGGTCGGGGAGGGTGTAGCAGGATGTGATTGGAAGCAAGGAAGCGGAGCAACAAGCGACGTCTACGTGTGTGAGTGTGTTGTGGGTAGATAGGTGAGTTGGTTGCTGATCATTTAGTATACACAGGTTGTGTTGTGTGATGGCGTTTTCAAAGGCTACACCTCTGGGGTTGTTCGTGCGTGCCCCCCATAATGTATTCCAGCTGTTAATATCGCCCACCAGTATCACTGGCTTTTGGACATTGCGCAGTAAATCATCAATATCTTGAGTTGAGAAGCTTTGACTTGGTGGTATATATAGTGAGATCACTGTGAACTTGAAGTTTAATGTTATTTCCAACGCGACGTTTTGAATTGGGGAGGAAATTGGAGTGTATTTGTGCGGGATGTTTGATTTAATCAGAATTCCGGTCCCTTGCTTTGCGTAGGTGTTTGAGTTATTAACAAAGTATGCTGTATAGCTTCTAGGAGGAATAGGGTTAAATCCGCTGGGGCAATGCGTTTCTTGTAGTGCGATGAGTGGTTGGTGTTCTTTTCGTAGTAGTTCAAGATCAACGTTATTGTTACTGAAACCTTTTATGTTCCATTGCATCATGTGGAACTTTTCCATCATGATGGATGTAAAAAATTTAAAGGTTTGCGTTGGACGTAGAGTCCGTCGCTGGTTTTGGAATAAAATAATCATTATGCTTTAGGAGCAATTGTGTAAGATTTGAAAATGGTGATTGAGTAGTGGTGTAGGTGGTGGCTTGTTGAATATTTTTTGGGGTTACTGGCATGTTGCTAGTGCTTTCGGTGGTTGATTGTGATTGGTTGTTTGTTCGGTTGACTTTTTTTGTGTCTTCTTCAGTATTATTAGTGGGAGATGCTGGACGTTTGTTGGAGGTTGATGCGTTGTTCGATGAGGATGATTTATTGGATGTTGATTTGTTTTTTGGTGGTTGAATGGATTGTCCTTGGACAGGTGTATTTTTTATTTTTGATGCATAGGAAGGGGGACCATTTGGTTGTGTGTTCTTTGCGTTGTATTTCTTATAGGCTTCGCCCATTGAGCACCTGTGAATCGTTTTTATTTGTAGTACTTCCTTAACTTGTATGAACCTTGGGCAGTTTTTGTCAGAGGAGGGGTGATCATTGCCGCATTGGGTTCGAGTGCATGCATCTGGTGTATGAGGGGGTAAATTGCAGCCATCGCAGGAGGCGGCATTTGAGCAGCGATTTTTTGTGTGACCCAACCGTTGGCAGGTGCGACATCTCATAGGGGTGGGGAAATATGGAGTTACCCGAACTTTGTACCAGGCTATATCTAGTGTCCTTGGGAGCTGATGAAGGTCGAAAGTGATAACCATTTTACCGGTTTTTGTTGACTTTCCGTCTTGGGTACGTGTGAATTTATAGATTTTAGTTACACCTTGGGGCTTAAGCTCCTGTACAATTTCATCATCGTCGACGTCGATTAAGCATGGTGCATATATAACTCCTTTTACTGAGTTAAGGTTGTCGTGGAGCTTTACTGAAATTTGACAGGTGTTGAAGAGTTCCCTAGTTTTCAAAAATCTTTCGGCAACCTTTTCATCCCTAGCCAAGATTAGTAGGGAGCCATCTCTTAATTGTTTGATTTGGTCAACTTTAGTGGAAATTGCTTCGATGCTTTTTTTGATGGCGAAATGGCTAAGTTTTTTTAGTTCGTCGTTGGCGGAGGTGATAATTAGGTATTTTGGGTGGCCAGTTTGTGCGTTTGTCTTTTTTTCGGGTGGCCTAGGAAAAGTATATGGGGATTTAAAAGTGTCCATTTCATCTGCTAAAGATGAGAACCTATTGGGCCCCCGATCAGGGGGATCTCCTTCCATTTAGGCGCTTTTAATTGTGTATGTTGTTTTTTTGTTGTAGGTGTGTGATTGTTTGACAGGTATCGGATGATCTAAGAATGCTGTGTAAAGCAAAATCACGCGTTACTATTTTTGTTGGTATGTTATAACCGTGGTTTTGTTTTTTTGTTTTAAGAAAATAACACTGCACTAGTGTATGCGCTTATGCACGTCTGTACTCGGCAGCATAGTCAATAACCGGCCGGCCAATAGCCTTATATGTAGCAAGCAATGTTTCTTTGTCTTTTCCCCAAGTACTGCCGGCCAGTGACTTGAGGATCTTATTGCGGCTCTGTACCTTTGAGGCTATTGCGGTGGCATGACCAGCGAATGTGAGGCCATTGTCAAATGTCACACCCAAGATTTTCGGGTGGTTGACAGTTGTTGTTGTAACGACAAAAACACTCCCCGAAGGTTTTGGGGAGTGCTGTCGAACTGACAGTCCTTGGCCGGATATGAATCCGGTACACTCCGGTACTCCCTTGCGGTACTGCCCGACTGTCGTGGTAGCGATTTGTGACCAGTGGAACCTTCTAGATCATGTCACCCCTCCTTCCGTAAGGAAAGAGAGATGGGTAATGAGAGGTGAGAGGCATCATATCCGTAGATCAACCATCGAGTTGCACGTCATTACCTTTGTGCATATTAGTCGCCTCTTACGACCGGTATGCCTACCTCGGGCATATTCTAAGCCCCTAACCCGCAGGGGTTGTGGTTGACAGTAGGTAGAGATACTCCGTCTACGTGGACCTTTAACTCTTGCCCCATCTGCGCATTCCATGTCGTAAACAGGGTCCCCGTTGATTTAGTCGGGGATAGGGTCAGATTTCGCTCGGTGAAGAAGCTGGAAAGGTCACGGAGGTAACTGTTGATTCTAGTACAGAGTTCGTCAATGGAGGGACAATTGCCCGAGGCCATTATCGTGCAGTCGTCAGCTTAGGAGACAATGAAGACTCCCTCTGGTGGGGGAGGAAGTCTCGAAATATAGAAATTAAACAAAAGGGGAGAAAGAACACCACCTTGCGGCACCCCTTGTATTATTCTTCGTGGCCTAGATTTCTTGTTCCTGAATTTGACTGATGCCTGTCGACCATTGAGGTAGTTAGCGGTCCACCTTTTAAGGCCGGCAGGGAGCGGTGTCTCTTCCAGATCTCGAAGGAGTGTTGCGTGGTTGACCGTGTCGAATGCATTTGATATAGGTCAAGAGCCACGAGAACCGTCCTATGGTTTGGCGGGTGCTGATTCAAACCATAATTTATCTGCGAGATTTGCTGAAACCATGCTGGTGATCGGCCAATTTCAGATTTGTAATGAAGTAAAGGAGCAGAATGGTCTCTAGTAATTTCACAACCGGCGAAAGGAGGGATATCGGGCGATAAGACTCTCCTTGGTTCGCCGGCTTCCCTGGTTTTAATAGGGGAACTACAATCGCCTGTTTCCATATCTCAGGTATAACGAAGGTAGTTAGAGAGAGATTAAAAAGAGACGCTAAATAACTCTGTCCCTCGTGGCCTAGGTGTTTGATCATCTTCATGGCGATTCCGTCGGGTCCGATGGATTTTGAGGGTTTAGCCTTCATTATGACTTCCTTGACCTCTGCGACTGAGACGGCAATAGGCGCAGTGGAGCGTTTGTGTATGTGCGCACGTCGGAAGACTCTTCTCTTCTCCTATATGCATTATAAACAACCGGCAAAACGAGCTCGCGCATTTCCTGGCGTCCCATTTGACACTGTCACCGAATGCAATGGCGACCTTGTCATTGTATTTGGTCGGATTGGATAGGGCCTTGACAGTCGACCATAATTTACCGACTCCGCCGGAGAGGTTGTATGCCTCAAGGTGTTGTTTCCACTTGGTCAGCTTATGTTCGTTGACTATCCTACGAATTTCCGCATTGAGATCTTTGATTCTGGGATCTGCGAGATTGATGAGTCTCACTTGGTCACGTTCTCTTGCCATCGCCGCAGCTTCTGCAGGAAAATTCGGGCGAATTTCTAGTATTCTACCTGCAGGAATAAAGCGGCCTGAGGCTGAATCAATGATCTTGCGAAACTCTCTTTCGCCTTTGCGTACGTCTGAAGGAGTGGGTAAGGCAGCGAAGTAGCGCTCTGTATAGTCAGTAAAGCGGTCCCAGTCCGCTTTGGTGAAGTTAATGTATGGTAATTTATCAGTCGTTATGAAGTCGGTCGGTCGTTCAACAGAGAGTAAGATGGGTAGGTGGTCTAAGGCTAATGTAAGCATCGGTCGCCAGATGACAAAGTTAATTAGGCCCGCGCTCGTTATGGAGATGTCTGGCGAACTGTGGCAGTTACCTTCCACCCTGGTGGGGGCATCTCCATTGACTATACAGAATGCTGAGTTGTCTATTTGGTCTGCAATAGCGTATCCTCTGCTGTCTTCTGGCAAGTTGGAGTGCCAGAGATCGTGATGCGCGTTGAAGTCGCCTAGCACTAATGTCGGGATGATAATCTCTAGGACAACACGTGGCATTCCCACAGCAGCCGGTTCTATCGCACCGGAATGACCCGGGTTTTTTCACCCGGCCAAGGGCTGTTATTTCAGTGTAACCCTGTCCAATCTGGGGCAGGGCGAAGCACTGTTAACAACAACAACAACAACACGTGGCAGGAGGAGTATAGATGTTTATGATTTTGCAGGTCGGCGTCTCCTGACCGGACTGCTATGCCTTGGCATTCTAAGGTAGAGTCCCTGGGGTCGACGTCACAGGAAAATAGATATATTGTACAGAGTGATGTGTAATGAACGCAAGGCCACCCCTATGACCGCTGGGACGGTCTTTTCGATGTACATTATACCCATCACAAGTTCGTAAGTCTGATCCGGGTGGGGGGCATTGGGGGCAGAGGAAGAGGGGACTGACGCTCGGCGATGCTCATATCTGGCTTATTCCGGAGGGGATAGGTGTGTTGAGCGGCCGTGCGAGATCGAGACGCTGGTGTGCGTGAGCGACAGTCGGGAGTGGGTGAGGCGGGAATGGCAGCAGTGCTGCCAGTCGTGTAGACTGAGCCACTATTGTGGCAATTTGAAGTGGGTAGAGGCGGTAAGAGAGTGCCAGAGTGCGGGACCCCCTTGGGCGTGTACAGCATGGTGCCTCGAAAGTACTAAAGAAAGTACGGGGTCTGTGGATGGCAGGGTGAGCCCTGAGCATCCAGATTTATGTAGCCATCTCTTACACTTGGTGCATTGTACCTTCCAGCAAACGCAGCAGATCCAATCTCTTGTTCCAGGGATTGCTCCGAGGATGACAATTTAAGGGACGGGACAAATTGGACAGGGTTACACTGAAATAACAGCCCTTGGCCGGGTAAAAAAAACACCCGGGTCATTCCGGTACGATAGAACCGGCTGTTGTGGGAATGTCCTAACCTTCATACTTGATAATTGTTTAAGACAATCAAAAACCCATCCTTAATCGATCCAAACACCGGATTCCCGATTAATGATATAATTCTTCGAATCGAGACTATGATTCCTGGAACCCATACGAGTTTCTGATAATTCTTTCATTATATTTCGACGTGGTTTATCAATAGCTAGTTGTCAACTATTACTTTAAAATGTTCCATGAGTGAGTGGGCATGCCGTTTTACTGGTAATCCAGCCACCAAAATATATTTTGGAAAATTATTTCTGAAAAATTAACTTAGAAAAAAGATATAACTCACCATATCATCTTCATTTTTTATGTTTTGTTGACACTCTTCCTTAATCTCCACTGCATTTGGCTCCAGAAGAACTGTCTCAAAAGTATTTGATACAAAATGTGTATCTCTTGATTCCTACAAAAATATCTTGGTTTAATTCTGGATTTTCAAATGCAGTTCAATTTACTTTACAAGGTCCCAACATGTCTATATTATCTTCCAAGTTTTCCTATTTTAAAAATTAACCTGTTTCTAAATTAAATCGACAAATTCAGAAACTCACCCTTACCTCAACAGCACTTTTTAAATTATAGCAATCAAAAGCTTCATTTGAGTATAGTGGCGTAGTTGTAGTTTCTTGTTTGAAAAGGCCAAGTTGAGACAGGTGATCATCATAAATGTGTTGAATAAAGTGGTTTAGTTGAAGGTATGTGCATTCGCAAAATTCACAATTCAAGTAAAATTCGTTTTTATCTTCAAACAATGCGGCTGTAATCTCTCCACACTTTTTGTTTACTTCAGGTTTTTGAATACTTAGAGCCATTATTTACGAAATTCTTGACGAAAATTTCAGTTTTCGCTAATAAATAGAGCTGGCAAATATTGCTCTGGCTGTCATTTTGTCGCCGTGACTAGCTTACTGTGACAGAATCAGCCCTGTACGAAATCACGGTTTCATTAACAGTAATCACATGTCCCACTACACTAATTGGCTTCGTTAAAAATTATGCAGTGCCGTTGATTGAACATTTTAAAATTGCTATATTTTATTGATTTTTTGTTTAAAGCGAACAAGATATTTCTAAAAATATAAATAAATCCATATCTGTCAGAGCTGTAAAAGTGTGCAGTCTTTTGGGATTATAAATCACCATATTGGGATTGATGTTTTCCAATTCAATTTCCCCTATCAAAGAATGTAATTTAAAATTTCCCCACCTCTTCATTCACGAGTGGAAAATAAGACTGCACACATGAGGATTTTGAAAAAAAAAAGATTGAAAATATTGAATGAAGAAGAAATAACTTTTAACACTGAATAAGCATTCAATTGAAAGCAGGCTTTTCTTTGTGTGCAAACACTTATTTAGTACCAATCCATCGATTCAAAAATTATATGGCATAAAACTTTCTCAAACATACACATGGTTGCTTTTGATCACAGACATTTCAAAGCAGTTACACAAAATATAGTTCATTCGGGTTTATACACCTTTCTTTTGTTAATTTAAACATTATAAACAACAAAAACATTAACTGAAACAATTACATTATAAACTACAAAAACATTAACTGAAACTATATTTACTTTTTAAAAGTATTATAATAATATAATTTTGGAATATGCAAATGACAAATATTTCAACATCTCTGTTTTGAAAATTGTCTAGTTTCTGAATAAGTATTGCCATTGTATCATTAAAATTGCTATTCATAGAATGTATTCATATCCATATATATATTTATATATATTTACTTTCTCAGTCCGTGAAATTAAATTTGTACAATATGGCATTAATTACATAGAGAAACAGGACTTTTTATGATGATGTGGTTTGCATAGTTTCTTTAGAAATTTTTTTTTTATTATTCCGTTTTCAATTTACTCTTTCGGTGTTTTTCAGAATTTCACTTCTCTCGTAACATCTAAATAATAAATGGTCTTACATTATTATTGGTTTTCATCTTTAAATTATCTTTACTTCTCTTTTATATCTTACACTTCAAAATTTTTATATTTTCGAATATATCGAATATTCATTTCGGAAAGTCAGCTGAATATTTCATAAATTGCATTATAATGAACTTTTGAATGAAATTTTCTCAATTTATATCTCATTTTAATTCGGCAAGTAATTATGAATATGATATGTTTCATGCGAGAAACTTAAATGATGACAGGCGTTGTCGATTATTCTCACTCTGCCTCTACATCTACCCCGTTTTCTGGTTTCCTTTTTCTCTCCCCAGTGCCCCTTCATCTAACTTTCATTTTTCCTCTCCCTGTATATCTTCGCTGAATCTTGTATTTATTCTTCTACTATTTCTGTTCTATATCGAGGGTATCTACACCTATAGTATCGAGTGACTTTTAGACTAATTTCTTCCAAAATATAGAGATGACGAAGTGATGACATCAATACATATTTGCTGTCCTGATTTTAGTCCAAATCTCCACACCTTTGTCGCCTTGCAAATCTAAACCATTATCAAGCTGCATTTGATACGCATAACAAATTTAAACAAAATAAGTTAAGTCGTGTAGGGGGAAACAGAAAAACTATATATATGTATAAAGATTTCCCAGCGAAAATAATTATTTTTCACTTCGGAAAACTGGCTGTAATACCACATTTACACTGCACCAAATGCGTCATTTTGGGGGAAAAAATCCAAATGCGTCGCATTTCCCCATACAAATCGCATTTCCTAAATTTTTTTCGAGCGCAGTGCGTTTGAAGTTTCGGAAAGGCGAAATTTCAGACAAAACGCAAATCAGCTAATGTAAATGGGTTTGAAATGACTCATTTGAATTTTCCAAATGCGGTGCAGTGTAAATCATAGTATATTTCTCATTGTTTACCCGTACTAGTTTGGCATCTTCTTTTGCGAATCGGAGTGGAAGGCAGTGGATGAATGTACTCCGAGAGAGTGTAATGAAGGAAATCGCGTTCAGAGTTGTTTTAAAGTAAAAACTGCAACTAAAAACTTCAATTTAAACTGATATATAAATTCTATAGTAACGGATAACGTGTTATAATTGCTTTATATTCATTTATTTTGTTGTGTTGATCTTCCGACAGGGTAGTAAGTTGATTTTTGTTGGAACGATTTTCCGTCATCCCTTGTCAAGTTTGGTTTTGTGACAAACCGGTTTCGGCGTTCTGCCATTTTCAATGCCTAGTTTCGTTCTGGTCTGTGTCTATCCGCTGCGTTGTTTTTATAGTCCGTAGGTGCTGTGGCAGGTAATGTCAATCTATGTGTTCGTGGTAGGTAACGTTAATATGCGTGTGTGTGTGCGCGGTATTGATACGTCCGAATTGTTATCTGTCCCAAGGGTTGTTTTTGTAGGTATGTAGACATACCGCTTGTTAGCTAAGCGGTGGGTTGATGTAGGTAGAAATCGGTGATTTTTGCAGTTTGGTTCATATTTCGTTTTTGCTTGTTCATTGTTACGTGTTTGGTTGCTGTACCTGCTGGCTTGTGCTGTTTTTTGTAAACTAGTTTTAAGGGTTCAAATATTTCGTCAGAGATAGTGTTGGTTTGTTCGTTTATGATCCTGCCGTCAAATGTTTTTAACTTGTATATCTCCATGTTCTCAAGTACATTAAGCCGCCGGCCTTTTCCTTGTACGTGAAGTATTCGAGCCGTTGTTTTTATGTTAGCTGGGGTGCAGTTGTTCTCAAACATGTGGTTCGCGAAATTAGATTCTGGTATTATGGTGGGTTTTCGTGTTTTTTTGTTGTAGTCCCTGATATGCTCTCGGAATCTTGTGCTTATTTTTCTTCCTGTTTGTCCTATGTAGCTGTATTGACATTCACAACTAAGCCTATACACTCCGTGTCTGTTGAATGGGTCATCAGAATTAGTGTCGGTTCTTAGTTTTTGTCCGACGTTGTTAGATGTTCTGAATGCTGTGTTGACGTTATATCTTTTAAAGAACTTTGCTAATTTGTACGTCGCTTTTCCAGTGTATGTCATTGCCGTCCAAACCATTGGATTTTCCTCTACGTTTACTCTTTTTTGTGTTCCATGGCTACTTCTGAGTTTATCCACAAGTGCTTTCTTGTATCCATTATTTGCCGCTATGTTATATATTGTTTTAAGCTCTCTCCAGTATGCTTCCTGTGTGAGCGGCGTTCTCTGAAGCCTATCCACTAAGTGCCTCAATGCTGCATTTTTGTGCTGTTGGGGATGGTTTGATGTAGAGTGTATAATGGTGTCCGTGGCAGTCGGTTTTCTATAAATGCCGTAGTTGAACCTATTTGTTATTTTGTCAATCCCTATAGTTAGGTCCAGGTAGTTCATTATTCCATCTTTTCCTACTTCCATTGTGAACTCTATGTTGCTATGTTGCCTGTTGAGGAACTCTAGTATTTGCTCTTCGTTATCGTCATTTAGGATGCAGATGATGTCATCCACGTATCTAGCGTAGAATGCCACGCCTAACTTGGTTTTTAACTCCTGTATATATTTTCCTTCCAAGTTTTGCATGAATGTTTCCATGAGAATGGCCGATGTTGGGTTACCCATTCCTAGTCCGTTTGTCTGTCTATATATTTTGTTGTTGAACCGGAAATAGTTTTGCCGCAGCGTTGTTCTTAGCGCGTGGGTAATTTGCGCAGTTTTTACCTTATCTTCAGTTTTGTCCAGTAGTGTTTTGTTGACTATATCCATTGTATCTGTTAGTGGTATTGACGGGTATAAGTCCTTTATGTCAAAGGATACGAGTTTACTGCTCCTTGTGAGTTTAACGGTCTCAAGTCTTTGTAGTAGTTCTATCGTATTGCTTATTGTGTATTCGTGCCCTAGTTTCAGAGTGTCCTTTAAAATCGTTTTTAGATGTTTCGACAGTTTATAACCCGGCGCGGACTTAAAAGGGCCTGAAGCACAACATCGCGGATAGCAATGAAGCAAAAAGAACTGAGCAAGCGATAGTAGATGCAGAGGTTGCAATATCGCTTCTTCCATATGAGGAACAGCAGCACGCAAGGCACATGTGCAGAGAAATCATAAGCAAGGAAGTAAGAGCCCAGGAAGCACAAAAAGGAAATAAGGAGCTGAAAATATTGAAAAGGCTACAACGAAAGCTAAAAAATAACAACATCGTCACAACGAAGGCAGACAAAGGAAACACAACGGTGCTAATCAGTAAGGATGAATATATAGCAAAGACAGAGAAGCTCATCGAGGAAATGAAATGCCGCATTATTAGGGATAACCCCACGGATAAATACCAGACCGAAGTTAAAGAGGTTATAAAAAATGCTACCAAAATAATAGACGAGAGAATGGCATATACCCTAACACAAATGAATCCATCTGCTCCTCCACTCATTGCGTTACCTAAAATCCACAAGCAGGATACGCCGATGAGACCTATAATTAATTTTAAGTCCGCGCCGGGTTATAAACTGTCGAAACATCTAAAAACGATTTTAAAGGACACTCTGAAACTAGGGCACGAATACACAATAAGCAATACGATAGAACTACTACAAAGACTTGAGACCGTTAAACTCACAAGGAGCAGTAAACTCGTATCCTTTGACATAAAGGACTTATACCCGTCAATACCACTAACAGATACAATGGATATAGTCAACAAAACACTACTGGACAAAACTGAAGATAAGGTAAAAACTGCGCAAATTACCCACGCGCTAAGAACAACGCTGCGGCAAAACTATTTCCGGTTCAACAACAAAATATATAGACAGACAAACGGACTAGGAATGGGTAACCCAACATCGGCCATTCTCATGGAAACATTCATGCAAAACTTGGAAGGAAAATATATACAGGAGTTAAAAACCAAGTTAGGCGTGGCATTCTACGCTAGATACGTGGATGACATCATCTGCATCCTAAATGACGATAACGAAGAGCAAATACTAGAGTTCCTCAACAGGCAACATAGCAACATAGAGTTCACAATGGAAGTAGGAAAAGATGGAATAATGAACTACCTGGACCTAACTATAGGGATTGACAAAATAACAAATAGGTTCAACTACGGCATTTATAGAAAACCGACTGCCACGGACACCATTATACACTCTACATCAAACCATCCCCAACAGCACAAAAATGCAGCATTGAGGCACTTAGTGGATAGGCTTCAGAGAACGCCGCTCACACAGGAAGCATACTGGAGAGAGCTTAAAACAATATATAACATAGCGGCAAATAATGGATACAAGAAAGCACTTGTGGATAAACTCAGAAGTAGCCATGGAACACAAAAAAGAGTAAACGTAGAGGAAAATCCAATGGTTTGGACGGCAATGACATACACTGGAAAAGCGACGTACAAATTAGCAAAGTTCTTTAAAAGATATAACGTCAACACAGCATTCAGAACATCTAACAACGTCGGACAAAAACTAAGAACCGACACTAATTCTGATGACCCATTCAACAGACACGGAGTGTATAGGCTTAGTTGTGAATGTCAATACAGCTACATAGGACAAACAGGAAGAAAAATAAGCACAAGATTCCGAGAGCATATCAGGGACTACAACAAAAAAACACGAAAACCCACCATAATACCAGAATCTAATTTCGCGAACCACATGTTTGAGAACAACTGCACCCCAGCTAACATAAAAACAACGGCTCGAATACTTCACGTACAAGGAAAAGGCCGGCGGCTTAATGTACTTGAGAACATGGAGATATACAAGTTAAAAACATTTGACGGCAGGATCATAAACGAACAAACCAACACTATCTCTGACGAAATATTTGAACCCTTAAAACTAGTTTACAAAAAACAGCACAAGCCAGCAGGTACAGCAACCAAACACGTAACAATGAACAAGCAAAAACGAAATATGAACCAAACTGCAAAAATCACCGATTTCTACCTACATCAACCCACCGCTTAGCTAACAAGCGGTATGTCTACATACCTACAAAAACAACCCTTGGGACAGATAACAATTCGGACGTATCAATACCGCGCACACACACACGCATATTAACGTTACCTACCACGAACACATAGATTGACATTACCTGCCACAGCACCCACGGACTATAAAAACAACGCAGCGGATAGACACAGACCAGAACGAAACTAGGCATTGAAAATGGCAGAACGCCGAAACCGGTTTGTCACAAAACCAAACTTGACAAGGGATGACGGAAAATCGTTCCAACAAAAATCTGCTTTATATTCAATAATTTGGAAGTTTTATGTCTTCCCGTTCAATATTGCAGTATTTAAATTTCATTTTTTTATTATTGCATACAACGCACTCTGTGTGGTTTGTGTGTGTGTGCACATTCGGAGTAAGTTGCGCTACTAGTAGACATATACTATGATATTTCTACTAGTAGGGCAACACACAGGGTGCGTTGTATGCAATAATACAACAATCAAATTTACATACTGCAATATTGAACGTGAAGACTTAAAACACCCAAATTATTGAATATAAAGCAGTTATAACATATTATCAGTTCATGCAGAATGTAAATTTCAGTTTAAATTGAAGTTTTTACACCCTCTCGGAGTACCTTAATCAACTACCTTCCACTCCGATTCGCAAAAGAAGATGTCAAACTAGTAGGGGTAAGCAATGGTGTAAATGTAGTATAAGTTTGCACTCGTTGATTTATTAACTGATAAGGAAACTAGTCTTTTTAACATATCTGGATAGCTAATAAGTTCAAAAAATATCTTAGTAGTGAATGGTGAAAAAGTGTGCATTCTTTTCAATTTTACGATCATAGGAAATTGGGAATACTCTCCACATTCCCATTCTCTACTGAATTATATAATTTTTATATAATTTGTATGAGAACCACCTAAATTGAGTTCCCTGCGTTAAAAGCTAACTCGAAATCCAAACTTTGTTTTGCGGGACATTTTTTTATTGACGTTATGTCATTTTGAAGAATTACTGTTTGGTCATTTTTGTTATTTAAATCAATTGTTTTATTGTTATAACACCTTATCAGTTCCTAAAGAATGTAAGTTCATCTTTTTTATCTTTAAATTTAAATTGAATTTTAAAAAAATTTTATATTTAATTTAATTGTTGGCAAAACTTATTTTAATGTATTTATTATTCTTACTTGTATATACTATATTTATTATTAAATTTTATATTTAATTAAATTGTTAGCAAACCTAATTTTAATGTGTTTATTATTCTTACTTGCATATAATATACACAAAATGTTATATCCTTTTTTCTATATTTGATCAACTGCAAGACTGTATGCGTGGAATTTGTTAATTAGTAAAATTTAATTTTTTTTGAGAATACATGTATGCCCATGTATGCCCATGATTCAATAACTAGAAGGTTAGCTCTCTAATGACGTATTTTGACAATTGCCGCCATCTTGCTGCCTGAAAAATTGTCATTTACATTCTGGGTTGGCTTTTATCGATATTATGTAAAAATAGTAGTTAAAAATTTAATATTATACAAAATTTTAAATAAGTTGGTTTCAGAAAATAGATTAATTTGCATTATTATTTAGATCGACTTTTGGGGGTGTAGTGTAGTCGTGGATGTTTAAAACTTGGGACATTCCGGTATGTAGCAATGGCTGTCTTAAAATGTTGTCCCTGCATACTTATATACTTACTTAGGTCAATCGTGACTTCAAAGCTGTTCCTTATGCGATTCGAAGTCTTGTTTTTAACAAAACTTTACTTTAACTTATGTATAAAGCAACAGTTTTGAGTCAACTTCTGTTTTAAGTTTGCATGAATAATAGGAGCCAATCCTATCTTATTGAAACTTATCACTTTACTATCCACTTGGTAGACTATGTCCGTTTGTCTCTATGCCCTGAAAAGTTTCCAAAAAATATGCATCTTGTCAATTTGCCATTATTATTAAACAAGATAGTCCTATAGTCAGAAGCGCGAATGTGCAATTATTCATAGTTTGAGTTGATAAGTTTACTGTATTACCCATTGAAGGTTCTAGGTTTGACGAAAATCCCTGGTATCATGCTTACACCGAAACCACAATATTTTGGGGTCCATGTAAACCGAATGAGCCGAAATCAAACTTTTAATCTTGTTTTACCAACATTTTCATTTTAGCATATATATGATTCTGTCAAGACGGCGAAGTGCGTACATATTTTGATTGCAGATACGTATGCACATATATATTTATTTTAATTTTTGTTTGAACAGTGACCGTTTTTTATTGTTTTTTAATTGATTATAGAGAACATTTACAACGATTTATACAGTGATAGTATGGGATGACATGTTTTAATGTTGTATTTAGTTGACCTTACAAAATGTATTACTACTAATTTTTTGATCTTTCTTCTACCATTTCCTCGACAAACGAAAAAATACTTCTATTTTTTTTTCGTTCGCAAAAGAAACCCAGAAGATGGAAGTGTGAAAAGTAAACGTTAGCTAGAGAGCTAACTTTCTTGTAATTGGATCATGCATACACCCAATCAATAAAGAAAAAATTTGAGTCTAAATTTAAATTTTTAGTTGTAGTTTTTACTTTAAAACAACTCTGAACGCGATTTCCTTCATTCCACTCTCTCGGAGTACCTTCATCCACTACCTTCCACTCCGATTGGCAAAAGAAGATGCCAAACTAGTAGGGATAAACAATGGTAAAAAGCTATTAGAGATCGTGGAAAGGTATGAGTAATACCAAGTACTAATTTATTTTAGAAAGAAATAAAAGGCGATGAAGTTATTTAATTCGAGGGACTTAATTTGATATTTGATATATTATTGGCAAGACATTAGTACAAAAAGTCTGCAATATTTTATAGTACAACAAACACAATATATATTTGCTAGGCGGAAGATAGCGAAAGCGCAGGATTTAAGCATATTTTAACGAAAATTTGTATAAAGAACATTTTGCTTTTATTTAGACTACTGCGAATGGAGTTCCAAGTGCGAATAGCATTTACAGCAGAGGCTAAGTAATTATATCTTGGCACAATCATATCGTTAATCCGAAGAGACTTGGGGAAAAACTAGCTTCCGAAAGCCAAAATAATTTTTTAGCTTCATTGAAAGCAAGTCATTAAACACGGAGTCAAAGGTTTTTTAGAAGTCAAGTAGACATAATAAGGCCAATGGGTTTTTGTCAAAGGGTCCCCTAATGTAGTCTAAAATTTCGGCGGAGGCCAGGTTTTGGCGATGGGCCGCACCATCACAATTTTCCAAGTATCAGGAAAGCATGAAGTTGTGATACTACAATTGATGATGTGTGTCAAAGTATCGGTATGTTATCCTCGCCGATTGCATTAGACTTTATTTAATATATGCACTTTGCCACACTTAATTCCGACACAGCTAGGATCTTAAAAACTGGACAGGCAGAAACCACAGGTAAAGAACAAGTGGTAAAACATTCATTGGTAAAAGACGGGGTAACACGACTCACAAAGGCGTCATTAAGTTCTTCAGGACAGAAGGAGCAACCCAAGTTAACACTTTGATGTACCAGCAGGTTTTTAAGATTACGCCACAAAACATGATTTGGTACAGACGTATCTAACATTCTATTAAAATATTGGCATTTTCACACTTCATACTTTATATAAGCTCCAATTTTATTCGCTTCGATCCTTTTTCCAGAGGGAATATAGTTTTTTCGCTTCATTATCTTGGCACGAATCGCTTTGTTGAACATGAACAAGAATTAGAACTATCATGATAAATCCGCTACGGATCGTGAACCATATATTTCATTCAAAGTCTCAATTTATCATGCACCGAGCTCAGACCTCAGCATGTAGACCAATTTATTTGGGATATGTCACTTAGGGGATTATTTACGCTGATTTTTGTTGGAACGATTTTCCGTCATCCCTTGTCAAGTTTGGTTTTGTGACAAACCGGTTTCGGCGTTCTGCCATTTTCAATGCCTAGTTTCGTTCTGGTCTGTGTCTATCCGCTGCGTTGTTTTTATAGTCCGTGGGTGCTGTGGCAGGTAATGTCAATCTATGTGTTCGTGGTAGGTAACGTTAATATGCGTGTGTGTGTGCGCGGTATTGATACGTCCGAATTGTTATCTGTCCCAAGGGTTGTTTTTGTAGGTATGTAGACATACCGCTTGTTAGCTAAGCGGTAGGTTGAGGTAGGTAGAAATCGGTGATTTTTGCAGTTTGGTTCATATTTCGTTTTTGCTTGTTCATTGTTACGTGTTTGGTTGCTGTACCTGCTGGCTTGTGCTGTTTTTTGTAAACTAGTTTTAAGGGTTCAAATATTTCGTCAGAGATAGTGTTGGTTTGTTCGTTTATGATCCTGCCGTCAAATGTTTTTAACTTGTATATCTCCATGTTCTCAAGTACATTAAGCCGCCGGCCTTTTCCTTGTACGTGAAGTATTCGAGCCGTTGTTTTTATGTTAGCTGGGGTGCAGTTGTTCTCGAACATGTGGTTCGCGAAATTAGATTCTGGTATTATGGTGGGTTTTCGTGTTTTTTTGTTGTAGTCCCTGATATGCTCTCGGAATCGTGTGCTTATTTTTCTTCCTGTTTGTCCTATGTAGCTGTATTGACATTCACAATTATTTACGTCCAGTAGGGGGTAATCTGGCAAAAACGACGGACAAGACCTAGCACTATCAACACGAAGCTGTACATCAAATGAGCAGAAAATTAGGTCATGGTCTGAAATAAACAACATTTGGTCAAATTTGAAGACAGTTGAAATATCAGACACAATGAAATAATCGAGAAGGCTAGGACATTAGTTTTGCCTATACCTTGTTGGTACAGATACATTAACTACATCAAGGCCAATACCGGAAATCTCGTGTAACAAGCGGGAGCTATACAAGTCTCTACATTGCAGGTTTACATTAAAATCTTCACAGATAATATCATAATAATCAACAGCGATACATCATAGCATTTTGAAATAATCCTTCACACGACAAGACTTATTAGGATTATACACGCATGACAGAAGGACATTCCACAATGGACTAGACACTTCAGCTAGCAACTGTTCAGCAACACTACCGAATATTCCTAATTTTAGTAGAGATTTAAAGCGCTTTTTGCAATACATAGCGACACCACCACCGATCTTGCCCTTCCTATATAGTACGTAACTCTTAATGTCAAAGTTTGAGTTCATAACTTATGGTCTAAACCAGCTCTCGGAGACATCCGCAAACGAACGTTCAAATATAGCTCTGACAACATCCACCTTTTCACAGTCCCGTCATTGGGACGATTTTGGTTAAGACCGATATTTATCTGAGTGGTGATGGCATTTAGGGCGGAGTTCGGGGTCTGTGCAATGGGCGCTTTCCTTGTCGTCCGGAGGACGCAATACAAATTGCCGGCAATAAGCGCTCGCGTATTTCTTGGGTTTCGACTGAACCTTATCACCGAAAGCGATGGATATTTTGTCGTTATGTTAAGTCGGATTTGACAGTCCACCATAATTTGCCTACACCAGCAGAGAGGT
Source organism: Merzomyia westermanni (assembly GCA_949987695.1). Classification (NCBI taxonomy): domain Eukaryota; kingdom Metazoa; phylum Arthropoda; class Insecta; order Diptera; family Tephritidae; genus Merzomyia; species Merzomyia westermanni. The sequence goes on from OX465290.1 coordinate 137,966,996, forward strand.
TGCAGGACTTTAGGTGCTCCTCCCACTTGCCGCATTTGTGTTGATCAACCATCAGTTTGATTTTCGCATTGATATCCTTAATTTTAGGATCCGTAGGGCCCAAGCGCCGCATATGGTCACGTTCATTTGCCAAGGCCGCTGCCTTTGCGGGAAAGTTCGGACATATCTCCTTAATTCTCCCTGACGGAATGTGTTGACTTGAGGCTGAAACTATGAACATGCGAAACGCTCTTTCCCCTTCTAGTAGGGGTAGGAAGAGCAGCGAAGTAGCTCTCAGTGATGTTAAGAAAACCAACCCAGTCAGCTTTGTTGACGATGGTATGGTCTCGTGGGGGCATCCCCGTTCACCATGCAGAACGTCGAGTAATCTGATAGGTCAACTCCTGTCCCCTACCATCGCCCTGCAGGATTGAGTGCCAAAGATTATGGTGTGCGTTAAAGTCTCCGAGGATTATACGATTCTCGCTTCTGAGTAACGCACGGATGTCAGGGTGGTAATCACTCTGACAGCAGGTGACAGGAGGTATATAAATGTTAATTATTTCGAGATCGACATCACCTGACCGGACTACCATACTTTGACTTTCTAAGGTGTTATCCCTCGGATCGACATCAGGCTCAAATAGACGGTATTGCACAGATTGATGAGTGATGGAAGCAAGCCCGCCCCCCAAGTCCTCTCACACGGTCACGTCGATGGATGTAATAGCCGTCACAGGTCCGAAGATCTGATAGGGCACCGAGCTTTGTCTCCTGTAAAGCAGCAATCCTGATATTTTGCTGCTTCTTGAAGTTCACTATTTCACTAACCTTGACGGTTAGGCCGTTGCTTAGGGGTCAAGGACTGTTCCGTATGCGTAGGTGGAAGCAGGCTGGGTCGCGTCGCCGCAATATAGAGGGCGACGGATCCGGACCACCCGAAGGTGGAGGCGAATCAGTCGACGTTGTAGGTTGCGCAGCTCGACAACACGGCGCAACGTACGTATCAGTCCATTAATTCCTGTATCCAAGTTCAGAGCATATACGCAGGCAATATATTCCAAGGCATGAGTTGCATTTGACAGATGCCGCCGGTGAATATAATCTCAAGCTACAAGCAGTGCACGTGGTGCAAGGGACCAGGAGCTGGTGGCTTACCTTTCCTTCTAGTGCTGGAAGAATAAGGGGAAATTGTAAGTGGGGAGGGGGTGAGCTGTCGCTCAGCATTGCTAACATCCAAGAGGGGGTGCTACGCAGAAATTAGCTGTGAGCTGCTGTGTGAGGTGTTGGCGCGAGGTGCAGCGGGAATTGCACACTACTTTTTGTGGTGTATTAGTGCTGCTAGTCGTGGAGACTATCTGGAGCTTGTGACGAGATAGGGTTACATCGAAAAAAAAGCCCTTGGTCGGTAAAACCCAAATCTTTCCGGTTCGATAGAATGACGATGGTAACCTCTACGTTACCACGACTGTCGTGGTAGCGATTTGGTGTGACCGGTGTAACCTTCTAGGTCATGTCACCACTCCTTACGTAAGGAAGTAGAAGATGGGTAATGAAAGATGAGAGTCATCATATTCGTAGATCAGCCATCGAGTTGCACGTCATTACCTTTGTGCATATTAGTCGCCTTTTACAACAGGCATACTTACCTCGGATATATTCTAACCGTCTAACCCACAGGGGGCGTTATTTATTCATCTCGCATAGGTCAGGTGAACACTTAGATCAGTTGAGATATGTATCCCGCTTAACAAACCGCCTACAATCCCTGGCAATCACGTTAATGAATACATATTTATAATAATTTTAATTTTCTATATTTCTTTTAGATTCATCGGCTGAGTGTATCAATGTCGTGAAGTATGACTTCATATGCCCAATAAGACCGGCATATTGGGCGAAACGTTTGCCACACATTTTACAAAGATAAGGCTTTACACTGTCATGAATGAGGTTGCGTTGTGTTAGATATGTCCTTCTTTTGAACCCTTTTCCACATATGTTGCATATATAGTCAGGTACCTTTTTGTGAATCGTTTTATGTCCCCATAGCTCAGATGGCGAATACAAGGCTTTAGAACAAATTTCACATTTAAAATGCCTGATTTTCTCATGTCGCAGCATGGGTTACCGTTATTGCTGACGACGATATAAATTTCGATCCACACACATAACAAACGAAGGGGAATTATCCTGTGTGGGTACGCATATGAAGTACTAATTGTGTCGATGTTGCGAACGTCTTGTTGCAATCTCAATCTCAGAAAATGTACGCCTTAAACTGTTTGGCGTTGAGGATGAGAGAGGATGTGAACAATTTGTACTGAGATAGAAGATCTCCTACAGACAGCTTAAAAAGGCGATCTTCTACTCAGCTTTATCTGCTATAAACATTTCTCTTAGTAAGAGAGAAACGGACTCATCAAGTTATTTATTAACCCATTACCATCCTACCGCCAGACTTGATTCGGACGTTAATGGATTAATGAAAAGTATCTTTTACTTACGTACACTCGTATTTTTTCTGTGATTTCTTTTTTTTTCTGAAGAAATATAGCTGATAGACCCCTGTGACTTGAGCGTAGCTACGAATAAATCCGTTCATTGGGTCAAATATGCGCCGCTCAGGGACATAAGGAGTAAAAAGCCGGCTCTATACCTCCACACCGAGTCGGGAGATACCTCCCTAAGATCTCGGCCTGTCAACCCCGTTATTGGCACCCAACCACCTCAAATAGCTGAAGAGGAGGGCTTGCTTCCAAGGGAGACCAGAGTCACTCTCGCACAATTTCGATCTGGGTACTGTAATAGGTTAAACTTCAACTTGTCCAGAGCACACGAAAAAATGGACTGAAACGCCAAATCGGGCCCATTGTGATAACCTATACGGTCTCCAGCGCTTCTAAAAAAAACTTATCTTTCTTCTTTAAATGGTCATCTAACCGCCTGGGCGATTTTGACCGTCCAACATAGCTCGCCAGTCGTTTCCTCGTTGCGCCAATTGGAAACACCGCGGGATCGCAAATTGGTCTCCACTTGGTCCTTCCATGGGAGTGGTGGTCTCCCTCTTCCTCTGCTTCCACCGGCGGGTGCCGATAAGAATACCTTCTGGGCTGGAGCATCTTCGCTCATTCGCACTACGTGGCCTAGCCAGCGAAGCCGCTGTGTTTTAATTCGCTGAACTATGTAGGCGTCTGCGTAGAGTTCATACAGCTCATCATTAAATCTTCTTCGGTACTCGCCGTCGCCAACGCGTAGAGGTCCACAAATCTTTCGAAGAACCTTTCTCTCGAATACTCCCAGAGCCGCCTCATCAGATGTTGTTAGTGTCCACGCTTCTGCACCATATAGCAGGACGGGTGCGATGAGTGACTTGTAGAGTGTTATTTTCGTTCGTCGAGAGAGGACTTTACTTTTCAATTGCCTACTCAGTCCGAAGTAGCATTTGTTTGCAAGAGTAATTCTTCGTCGGATTTCGAGGCTAACAATATTGTTGGTGTTAATACTGGTTCCCAGGTAAACGAAGTCCTTTACTATTTCGAAATTTTTGCTGCCAACAGTGGCTTGGTTGCCAAGGCGCTGACTCTTTGCATGATGACAGAAGGTACTTCGTTTTGCCCTCGTTCACCACCAATCCCATTTTCTCCGCTTCTTTTTCTAATTTGGAGTAAGCAGAAGTTACGGCGCGGTTTTAAAGGCCAATGATATCAATATCGTCAGCATATGCCAACAGTTGCACGCTTTTATAAAATATTGTTCCAGCGCGGTTAAGTTCTGCAGCTTGTATTATTTTCTCCAGCATTAAATTAAATAAATCGCAATTCTGACCGAGCTGGCGGTGTTGCTCAAGGTCATTTTGCATAGCCGTATAAGTTTTGCGGGGAAACCAAATTCAGACATAGCGGCATATAGGCAGCTCCTTTTCGTGCTATCGAAAGCGGCTTTAAAATCAACAAAGAGATGATGTATGTCGATTCTTTTTTCACGGGGTTTTTCCAAGATTTGGCGTATTGTAAAAATCTGGTCGATGGTAGGTTTACCAGGTCTGAAGCCACACTGGTAAGGTCCAATCAGTCTGTTCACATCAGGCTTCAGTCTTTCGCACAATACGCTTGATAGGACCTTATATGCGATATTCAAAAGGCTGATTCCGCGATAGTTGGCACAGTTTGCAGGATCGCCCTTCTTGTGGATTGGGCAGAGAACACTTAGATTCCAATCTTCAGGCATGCATTTATCCGACCATATTCTGCATAGAAGCTGATGCATGCGCCTTACCAGCTCCTCGCCTCCGTGTTTGAATAGCTCAGCAGGCTAACCATCAGCGCCAGCTGCTTTATTGTTTTTCAATCGGGATATTGCTATTCGCACCTCATTATAGTCGGGTTGTGGAACGTCAATTCAATCGTCTTCGATTGTGGGCTCGGGTTCGGCATCTTCTCTGGTTTCTTGCTCAGTTTCTCCATTTAAAAGGGCAGAGAAGTGATCCCTCCATATTCTGAGTGCTCTCTGAACATCGGCCACCAGGTCGCCGTTCTTATTTTTACAGGAGTTTGCCTCGGGTTTAAAACCTGTCATTCGCCGAATTTCTTGATAGAATTTTCGGGCATTATTCCCGTTGGCCAGCATCTCAAGCTCCTTTATTTCACGCTTTTCTGCCTCTCTTCAACTCGCGGTAGTGTTCACACACACTCCTCGTTGCATTCGATCTCAGCCTTGTAGGCTTCGTCCTTTCTTTTCGTTGCAGCGCGGCACTCTTCATCATCATACCAGTTGTTTCTTCGCGTTCGCCGGAATCCAATTACTTCTTCGGCTGTGGTACGGAGTGCTCCTGAGATATGATCCCACTGCTCATGCATTCCACTAGGTTGAATTGTGCTCTCGGTGAGCAGGTGTGAGAGGCGATTTGCGAAATAATTGGCGGTCTGTTGCGATTGCAGCTTTTCGACGTCCAGCTTTCCCTGCGTTTTTTGTTCACCTGTTTTGTCGTACAGAGGCGGGTACGAATCTTGGCTGCTACTAGGTAGTGATCAGAGTCGATGTTAGGTCCTCGTATTGTGCGAACATCTAAAACGCTGGAAGCATGCCGTCCGTCTATCACAACGTGGTCGATCTGGTTGCGTGTTTTTCGATCGGGGGACAGCCATGTAGCCTGATGGATCTTCTTGTGCATAAACCTAGTGCTGGATATGACCATGTTTCGGGCACCGGCGAAGTCGATCAGCCTGAATCCATTTGGCGAAGTCTGATCGTGGAGACTGAACTTCCCGACAGTGGGGCCAAATACACCCTCCTTACCCAACCTGGCGTTAAAGTCGCCAAGCACGACTTTGATATCATGACGGGGGCAGCGCTCGTATGCTTCTTCCAGGCGCTCGTAGAATGCATCCTTTTCCACGTCGTCCTTCTCTTCCGTCGGTGCATGAGCGCAGATAAACGATATGGTGAAAAATCGTACTTTTATGCGGATTGCAGCGAGACGCTCGTTCACGGGTGTGAACGGCAGTACTCCGTGACGGAGTCTCTCTCCCACAACAAATCCCACGCCGAAACTGCGCTTGTCTTCATGACCACTCCAGTAGATGTTGCAAGGTGTTTTGATCGTGTTTCCTCGCCCCGTCCATCGCATCTCTTGTATGTCAGCTTTTGCTTTCCTCAGGACCTCAACCAGCCGGGCAGCGGCACCTTCCCCATTAAGGGGCCGGACATTCCAGGTACATGCCCTTATCTCATAATCCTTATTTCGTTTGCGGGTGTTATCTAAAAAAAAAAACTTATGCAGTTGTATAAAATTATGTTGAACAATACCAGCAGCTCTCTGAGGCGTTCGAAACTAAACGAGATTTTAGATGAAGATTTAAATCATCTTCTAACGGAAGTCCCAGGAACTCAGGGGTTTCAAAAAGGATTGGACCAAATCGAAGTTGGCGTTAGAAGAGGTTGTTTCGTCGAAACAGTAATGACGTGAAATTTGATGGTTGATGTGATGCCTCTCATTACCCACCTTCGTGACATGACCTAGAAGGTTGCACTGTTCATACCAAATCGTTCCCGCAACGGTCGGGCTAGTACAGGAAGCACTGCCACATCGGCAGAAGTACTGTGGATAGTGTAGCCGGTGTTGGATGGACCCAGAGTTATTTTCTTCTTCTCATACTTACAAACTTCGGACCAAAGTTATAATACCATTTCATGTTCATAAAAGGTTACAAATAAATTTTTTTTGATTCTACAAAAGTTTTTGCGGGGATTTGCGTTGGATGGTAAGTATTATAATGTTAGATATTGAATAATGCTTAAGTAATTAATAGAATATGTATTTTTCTGCAATATCCCTGCAAAAAAAAGCGATTTGATGATGCGTTCGGGATGTGTCGCCAAGGGGGATGCGACCATTGTTTACCCGTACTAGTTTGGCATCTTCTTTTGCGAATCGGAGTGGAAGGTAGTGGATGAAGGTACTCCGAGAGAGTGTAATGAAGGAAATCGCATTCAGAGTTGTTTTAAAGTAAAAACTGCAACTAAAAACTTCAATTTAAACTGAAATATACATTCTGTAGTAACTGATAACGTGTTATAACTGCTTTATATTCAATAATTTGGGAGTTTCAAGTCTTCAAGTTCAATATTGCAGTATTTAAATTTGATTTGACTAATGCCACTTCTGATCACTTTATATGAGCTGGAATGTTCACATTTGTTTGAGCATGTCCTATGGACCAATTGTACCTATTTATACCCGATGGGTTATCAACTTCCTACCCTAACGGGTACTTTTAACTCCTACAAGTATGCTACAGAAACTAAAATTGACTTAAAATTTCTTGCAGGGATATCTTTTTGCAATGAATGATGTACGTCAAGAAAAATACCACAAACAGGTAGAAAGTCGTCGCAACCAACGGATGTATGACGACACGTCGTCGTTTTTTCACCAATGCTGCCGCTGAGACCAACGTTGAATAGCGAACTATATATGGATATGCTAGTTTTGAAATTTTTAATTTAAAGTTATGTATAGATGCTCAAGTTAAAATGTTTAAGTAAAATTAGGGTATGAAATTAAAAAGGGTTTAAAAATATAATAGTTTATATATACTGTTTATTTCGCTTTGGCTATATTAGAAAATAAGACTGGAATGTATGCAAAAGTCAGAGTGAATTTAGTCAAAATATGGACAAAAATGCATCAGAAAATGTGTCGAAACAGTAGACGATTTTGTATAAAAAACTTATCCGAAAGTGTGAAGCAAAATATTAAAAAAAAGATCCGAAAATGTATCAGTTTTTAACCAGTTATCTGTACTTTTACAGCCATACGTTTCTGCAGCAGACTTTAGTGAGAAAACGGATCGACAAAATAACCAGAAAATTAAAACGGATAAAATATTAGACTTTTGTCAGACTTTTTTTCTTATTCGGAAGCGTTTTTGGATTCTTTGCTGGCTGGGTAGTCGTTCCTTTTTTATTTATTCGATTTTAGATTTTTTGCAAATCTAGCCGTTCAGTCAAAAAAGTTCTGGCAATACTGCTTTCGACCAAGAAAGGTATGTTATTGAACCTACCAAATTTGACATAGTTTCTTGAAAATTAAAAGTTCAGCATATCGTAACGGTTACGACTTTTATAATAAAAGTCAAAATTTAATAGTTATTTTTTAATTTTTATTATAATTTAATAATAAAAGTAAAAAGTAACGGTTAAAATTTTACTTTTATCACAAAAGTTAAAAATTAAGGTCAAAACAAACTTTTTATTTGCTTGTTTTAAGCGATAACTTGGGAACGAAATACCATGAAAATTCAGCACAAATTCAGTGTACTAATGCGTTCTCATATAAAATTAGGAAACCTGCAAAATTGTACTCCTAGTTAGATATGTAAAAATTTTATGCCGGCAATTCTGGGGAGTTACTCTGTATCGCAATACGAAAAAAATTTGTTTCGCATTTGAATAAAAATGTATGTAATTTGACAGCTTTCGAATAGCATTTGCTAGTTTACGGGCCAATGGTTATAAACGATCAAAGATGTTAAGTGCGGCACGAAAACAAGTTGATCCAAATCTATATGAAAATGTTTGTTTATGGGTGTTTTTATAGTAGCTATATACTCCCCGTCAATTTGGGGTTGGCGCCACCCTTTTTTATATCCTTATTTTTAAAAAACCTATGAAAAATAAAGTTGATGCTGGAGAAAATAATACAAGCTGCAGAACTTAACCGCGCTGGAACAATATTTTATAAAAGCGTGCAACTGTTGGCATATGCTGACGATATTGATATCATTGGCCTTAACAACCGCGCCGTAACTTCTGCTTACTCCAAATTAGAAAAAGAAGCGGAAAAAATTGGTTTGGTGGTGAACGAGGGCAAAACGAAGCATAAGGTGTGTTCAAAAAGTATCGCGAATTTTGTGTTTTTTCAAAAATTATTTATTTATTCATGAATATCTATTTTGTCCCCTTCAAAGTAATCCCCATGACATATTATACACTTGTGCCAACGGTTTTTCCAATCTTCGAAGCACTTCAAGAAATCATTTTTTTGTATCTTGTTCAGCTCCTCCTTCGATGCCGTCGTTATCTCGTCAAGAGAAGCGTAACGTCGTCCTTTCATGGGCCTCTTCAGTTTAGGGAACAAGAAAAAGTCACAGGGGGCCAGATCTGGGGAATACGGTGGCTGCGGCATCATAAGTGTGTTGTTTTTGGCCAAAAAGTCGCGCACAAGCAACGATGCGTGAGCAGGGGCGTTATAGTGGTGCAAAAGCCAATTTTTATTGTTCCACAAATCCGGGCGTTTCTGGCGGATTCTCTCTCTCTATGGCGCGCTATACAACAGGTATATCATCATAAACCTCCTTAGAGATTTTTGCGCCAAGCTTCTCTTCCAATTTGTGGTGTGCCGATTTGAATTTTCCCTACAAATTGGTGGGACCTACAGTTTTTGCCGACTCCGAACGGCATCTACAAAGGAGACGAATTTTTGCTGAGAAGCCTGTCATGGCAGAAATACACTCGGAGAGTTTGCCGAACCACTGCCGAGGGGCGACCCCGTTTTGAAAAACTTTTTTCAAATCACTTGTGATGTTACCTGTACCAGGGCTCGAACCATGGACCTTCGGTGTGGTAGGCCGGCAACACTACCTTCACACCACGGCGGCCGCCGTTTCTGGCGGATTGCTTCGCGCAAATTGCGCATAACTTGCAGGTAATATTCCTTATTGACCGTTCTTCCCTGTGGCAAGAACTCATGATGCACCACGCCCCTGCAACCGAAGAAAACTGTCAGCAAAACTTTCACATTCGACCGAACTTGGCGCGCTTTTTTCGGTCTTGGTTCGTGCGGCAGCTTCCATTGAGATGATTGAGCTTTGGTTTCCACGTCATAACCATAAACCCACGATTCGTCACCAGTTATGACCCTCTGGAGAAAATTTGGGTCGTCGCGGACAGAGTTTAACATCTCATTAGCAATGTTCATGCGATGCTGTTTTTGGTCACAATTGAGGAATTTTGGTACGAATTTCGCGGCGACACGTCTCATGCCCAAATCATTGATAAAAATCGAATGGCACGAGCCAATCGATATGTTAAGGTCCTCAGCAACTTCTCTAACGGTGATTCGACGATTGGCCAATACCATTTTCTCTACTTCATTAATTTTTTCGTCTGTTGTTGAAGTGCTCGGGCGTCCGGCACGCTCTTCGTCGTTCACATCTTCTCGCCCTTCTCAGAGCATTTTGTACCACCGATAAACGTTGCTTCGGTCCAAGGTAGCTTCTCCGTATGCCACAGTCAACATTCGGAATGCATCCGCGCACTTAATTTCGTTTTTCACACAAAATTTGATACAGGTTCTTTGATCCATTTTTTTGAATAGGTAAAAATCGAAGACGATCCAAAACACGTGCAAGCAAAGCAGCTGTCAACAATTAACTGAACATTCAAAATGGCCGAGCTTGTCGGCATAAGTGAGAGATATGAGTACCAACATAACGCCACAAAAAATTCGAAATTCGAATATACGTAACCAGCGAAAATTCAAAATTCGCGATACTTTTTGAACACACCTCGTACCTTCTGTCATCATGCAAAGAGTCAGCGCATTCGCGCCTTGGCAACCAAGCCACTGTTGGCAGCAATAATTTCGAAAGAGTAAAAGACTTCGTTTACCTGGGAACCAGCAGTTATACTAACAATATTGTTAGCCTAGAAATCCGATGAAGAATTACTCTTGCAAACAAATGCTACTTCAGACTGAGTAGGCAATTGAAAAGTAAAGTCCTCTCTTGACGAACGAAAATAACACTCTACAAGTCACTCATCGCACCCGTCCTGCTATATGGTGCAGAAGCGTGGACACTAACATCTGATAAGGCGGCTCTAGGAGCATTCGAGAGAAAGGTTCTTTGAAAGATTTGTGGACCTCTACGCATTGGCGACAGCGAGTACCGAAGATTTAATGATGAGCTGTACGAGCTTTATGCAGACGCCGACTTAGTTCAGCGAATTAAACACAGCGGCTTCGCTGCCTAGGCCACGTTGTGCGAATGAGCGAAGATGCTCCAGCCGAGAAGGTCTTCTTATCGGCACCCGCCGGTGGAAGCAGAGGAAGAGGGAGACCACCACTCCGATGGAAGGGCCAGTGGAGACCGATTTGCGAGCCCGCGGTGTTTCCAATTGGCGCAACGAAGAAATGGCTGGCGATCTATGTTGGACAGTCAAAATCGCCCAAGCGGTTAGATGACCATTTAGAAAAGAAAATAATGAAAAATAATAGCTAAAACATTAACAAAAATATCAGGTTACAATCAGTCACCACAGTACAATAATCAAATTCATCAGGACAACAAAGTTTGTCTTACCACTATAACATGTGGATTCCAAGAAATTTCTCTCTGAAATGCATGATTTCGACCCAAAACTAACAAAAAAAACACTTATATTTGACTTTTATAATAAACGTAATTTTTAACCGTTTTTCTGGACTTCTTGATAAAAATCATTTTACTGTTATTTTTTACTTTTATAATAAAAACCATTTTAAACGTTATTTTTAAACTTTATAATAAAAATAATTTTTAACCGTTATTTTTAATGTTTATTATAAAAGTAATTTATAACACTTATTTTTCTCCTTTTTCATAAGAATCAGAAAATAAAGTTTCAGATAAATATTCTCTGCCTCGCAGGCATTTCTCTGGTGCATTCAAATGTAAAATAGAGACATTCTTTCTATCTGACTATAACGGTTAAAATCGGTCCCTAATTTTTAGTAATATCTGCATGTTTTCTGTAAAGAAAAATTTTAATATTTAAATTCAAGATGCGTCATTCGAATATAATATCGAACAGGTATAACGGTAAAGTGTGCTTTTTTATACTTTTATAATCAAATTATAAACAAATTGGTCGGATGACTATTTCTTTGAATTCAATGTGTAACTAGCACAAAAGAAATCATAATAAAAATTTCGCAAAACCAGTGTATACCTTAGTAGGTACTTTTTATATGCTGTTAGCTTTTCTTAATACTATCATTTCAAAATATTTGTCACTCATTTTTTGTCTTCTGGAACGATTCACAATCCCACCGAATGAAAATAGCCGTTCCACAGGTGCCGATGAGGGCAACGGGGTATTGCACTTAAAGAAAACGTTTTTAATTGCTGGGTGGTTCTTAAAGCAATTCGTTGTTAAATCCTGCTCGACCAAGTATAAGATAGTTTCCTTTAGATATGCCATAGAGTCAGTGGATATACAACGCATGTCAACCTCTGTTTAATAAAAAAAAAATACACATATATTAGGACAAAGTTGTATGATACATTTATTTTTTGATCCATTACCATGACTTTCCTCTCCGAAATAAAAAAAACTGCTTTTAGTTGTTTCGGGCAGAATACGTGTTTCGGTTACTTTGCCATATTTCGCTACATAGGTATTGAACATTTTTTTAACTTGTTCTTCTGTTTGTGTGGTCGCTGTCTCCAGGAGAGGCTTTAAAAACCTCAACTTTATATCCGGAATACATATTGCCGCTATAACAGCATCCCAAGACTCAGGCATCAACTTGAAGTACGTTTCAAATCTATTAAGCAACGCTCGTTCCATTTTCCGATTTACTTCGCCTAAATATTTCAATTGCGCATCCTCCAAACGGCACATTTTCACTCTCAGAGACACAATGGTAGGTACGAAATAACCTAAATACATTCCCTTTTCGCCCTTTAGGAAATCGATGGCTTCTGCTATAGGTCTCATAATCGTTACGTACTCTTCCAAGTACTCAATTTCATCAGCTAATATTGGCGGAATATCCAAACGCAAGCATATCTCTGAAAGTTTTTGCTTGTGTTGTAGTACCCTCTTTACGGAGTCGTACAGCGAGTTCCAGTGTGTTAGGCAAGGAGTCAATAAACACGCATTCAGGCTCTTCTCTAATATTTTGGCAAATTTACGTCTATTACATTTATTCCAAACCTGTGTGCACCTACATATGCATTTAGAAAAGAACAATCTTAGTAAACAAATAATAAGGCGATAACTCAAGAGTTTGTAAAGTTGAACTATTTTATTTACTAATTATTTTAAAACTCGAAAAAGGACCATAGCCCAATCATTTTTGGTTTTATCTGTGGAATAATTCCTAGTGAGCTGAATCTTTGCATACGCTTTCATTACGGCGTTTAAATGAAGATGTTAAAAATCGACATTGCTTTCGACCCGCCTCAAAAAGTTATAAGGTCAAAAGGTCAATACAAACGTTTTCTGCAGTTTGTTACGAATCGCAAATGTCTTCATAGTTTTTTTGTTTTTTTTTTTTTTGTAAATGGAATAGTTCTCGAGATTTATTTCTCTGTGGTTAATAACAAAAGTATGCCACAGATTTGTAGCTTATTATTCGTTAACAACTATGTATATGATATATTTTAAAGGAGTTGCCATCTACTTTGCAAGTGATATTATGTTAAATCAATAAGGTAAAACCAAATAGGACTAGTTCCATGGCCAATCTCGACGGGTTAGTCTTCATTCCCAAAAAATCGCTAGAAAAAACGTTCATAGGAACCTAAAGCTGAAGTAATTGGCGCGTTTGTCGTATCGCTGTAGTCGTATCCTTAACGTAAGAGAAAAACCAACATGCAATTGGTCGCTAAGGTTACTTTACGGATAAGGAATTACGATACAGCACCAATAATCGATTGCATGTCGAATCAGCCATTTTATAACCCAGCAAAACCTGTCTACCCAATGCACCAATACGTAGAAAGAAAATGTGTTTACACCACCACATACGCATTGCAAATGTACTGGAGTAAGTGGCTAAGCAACAGTAAAAAAGAGACAAAAGTTCACATGTACACATGATTTTGGGGTAGGATTGTCAATTCGAATTAAGAAACTCATAGAAACCTTCATTGACAGCTGGGGTAGACCTAGTAGCTATATTACATGCTATAATACCTGCCAGCCTACCTGCAGGGAAGGTTACCGAAAACTCACCAATAACTTCAGCCGAAATCAGCAATAAAAAGTAATCTTTAAATAAAAGTTTTTTAACACCTTAGGCCCTGTGCCAATCGGTTGAAAATTGTAAATTTTGACAGAGCGAAAGAAAATGCTGACATTTATCGCCGCGAGTATGAACGTCAGAATTTACCCTAGCCCATTTCATTTGGCACAGCGAAAAATAACCCACACAAGTCAACCCGTTGTCCCACCAATCATGGCTATCCACTTTTTGTCAATTTCTTATCGAATTCCAAAACCATCTCTATTTTCTTTCTCCTCCATACCAATACCAATGCATAGTTATGGAATATATTTCTCAAACTAAAATCGTTCTCTTTTTTCTATACTTCCACCCCTATGAGTTTGAATTAATTAGTAAAATTGTAATAATTGCAAACAAAATCATAACAAGGGAATTAACAGCTGGAGGTCAATTCTGGTTTTGCGCTACCGTGAAAAAAATCTTTTCACTTTAGTTATCACTTGACGTTTTCCTTTCTTCACTTCACTGAGCTTTAAAATGCGATTCTGATATGTGCCATGAAAACTGTTTGCGGAAGAACATTTTGAATTGCGTTGACACAAGTTGTTCTTGCTTATTATAGAATTGTAAGACTAAAAGCAATTATTACCTTAATCCGATTTTTGAATTTTTTGAAATTTTGACGTAACACCAAATTTATATTGGCGTTAGCTTTTTTCACTTCACTTCAAATCGTGGTGAATTGACGTATTTACTTTTCACTTCACGATGATGCAAAACCAGAATTGACACCCTGGTTTCATAAATAAAATTTTTTGTCAAAATCAAAATTAACATTTTTTTTGAGTTTTTTGGCCAAAAATTTTTATTTCATTAAAAAAAAGGTAAGCACAATAATTTAAACCTTTTCTAATACTAATATTAATATTTCAAATGAAGTATATCTTTCCACAGGGCGCAAGTAATGGATATGCAATGTCGTTGATAGAGGAGAATAATGCTATCATCAAAAAACATTGGAATCAGCGTTCATGGGGAGCCTTTTGATGAACTAAAAGGGAGCTATAAAGCTGAAGGACAAAAAGAAAAGAAGCGAGAGCGTGAAGAATTATGAAAGAAATTACATGAGTTAGAGATAAATCGTGCAAAAAGGGGCAGTGCCGTGGGTACATCAGCCCCCACCCCAAAAATAACGTTTCCACTACTAGACAATGCTCCAAGGTGGTATACCTTCGTCGATCTGTGGATACGAAATCAGTAATTTATTAACCGGTATCAGTGTTTCAGGCAGGAGTTGGGAGAGCGATTATAGACTACCCTATCGTGGTTCTACATATTTGCAAAACAGATTTTGATGTGCGATAAATTTTATGAAAACAATGAAAATATTATTTATAAACAAAACAAAACATTATGTGCGTAAGCAGGTTTCGAGGGGCAACATGTTCAACCCCAAATTATTTATTAAATTTAGACTGCAAGTTGTCTCATATTTGGCCAGTACGAATTTTAATGAAGAAAAAAATAGTGGTGTAGGGGTAATTTGTCCTATGGTGTTATCGGGATCCGCACGATAAGTCGAAAAAAAGTCGAATCTCATAAGGGGAAATATAAAATAAAGGCCTCGATATACAGAACGCATTTCTGATCGAAATAAAAAATGTCGAAAAAAGACCAACAAGGCCGAAATTGGTGTACTTAAGGTAAAACTTGTGGAGTTTCAGTTTGACAACGTATTTTATGATAGTATTAAATGAATCATCAACTTCTTACCTTTCATTAAGAACTTTTAAATTTTTCCCAGTACGAATCCCATTCAATTTTACCATAAAACTAACCATTTACGGCCTGATTCTAGTGTGGTAACATTCGTTTTACCGGCAAAGAAATAATTTGGAAACTTTCACACCCTTTTGGTATTCTGCCGGCTTAAGTTGCAGTTCAATTTCGTAACCACCAAAATATGTGATAAGGTCCATAACCGCGTAAAATTGCACGTGTTTTGTAGATATTGTTTTGGACAGAAAATACCCCAAACTTTGTACACTTACTAGTTCATAAGTATTAATAAACAATAAAAGCATTTTTTACACGAAGTTTCGTTCGCGTTTGCATTTTATTCGCTATTGCTATTGCGCATTGTTTGTTTTTGACAGCGTTGCCATATACGCTAGATTCGCTGTTACCTGAACTGCATTCCCAACGGTTACAATTTTCTGTTAAATAATCTTCCAGGTACAAAATTGCCGGTTACGGTCAGAATTGTCCAGTTAGTATTGCTCATTTTAAGAAAGTTACCGTTATATTGAGCAAAACAATTCTAGTGATACAAGTGACAAAAGAAAAATCGGTCAATGTTTTGATTCGATGTATCGACATTTTGCTATATACATCGATGCTTCGACTTGTGTAGGATTTTTCTGGTATTAGGTACCTGACAAATAAAAATTATTTATACAAATTTTTCTCCAAATTTCTAATATGAGGAATGGAAATATTTTAGTAAAATTTATGGTGTTATCTTTTCTATAAAAAATGTCACCCTCTCAAATTTAATCTCTTGACCTAGGTGACCTTGCGCGCTGCAAAATGAGAACAAAAAACCTGACAGAGAGAGAGAACTGAGAATAACCAACAGTGTAACACTCTTTCTAGAAAAGAAACCGTCATTACTTTTGATTTTGAACAATTGAGAAACGTAATGAACCCATCAATTTTCATGGTAACATCGATGTATCTGATTCTGATATCTTTAAACCGCACATTAATTGCAGAGAGGTTGTTGTTTTTCTCCATTTCATTTTTCGGGATTATTTTTTCGGCCTTTTGAGATTCGACATTTTTATTTTCGACATTTCGTACCATACTCGGTGTTATTTCTTAGTAACAAGATTTTACAGAACCAGCCATAATATCCAAAAATATAGGTTTAAGCGAAGAACGTAGGGCTAGAAGGTTCAACGCGACGAATAGTGGGAAACAGTAAACCATCAATTCGCGGGTAGGTAATTCACCATTTGTAGTATTTACTTTTATTTCGCTAGTTTTAATGTTTGTAACACTTTAATTTTTACACAATATTCACAATAAAGCGTTTTTGCCATTTTGACGATAAGTTTTTTTTTGCAAATAGCAATTAAAACACAGCGAATTTAAGCAGTTTACGGGCAGGTACAGTGGTGAATTACCTACCACCGATTTGACAGCGGCCACTTGCATTCGCTGTTGGACCTTCTTATGGTTATACGTTCTTTGGTTTCAAGCAAATATGCACTCTTGCAATTTCAGCTCATGTCTTCACGTGACACGTTTGACTGTCTTTAGAACTTAATATTAAATTTTATAATGGTGTCCAAATAATAAATAAGCTCGATTTCTGTAGAATTTCTTTTGGCATCCAATGTCTATGAGCTCAGCAACATCCAAAATTTGCTACATACATATATAGGAAATTTATTTATGATGTTATTTGTTCTGAATGATTTGAAAACGATTTTCACAAAATGTACGCAAAATTCGCGAAATTTCAACAAATTTATCATTTATTTTTAGAATTTTGTGGAGTATGCAGTTTTGTGGGCCACTAAATTTTAGTATAATAAGAGGTTAATCTTAACATTTGGTTGATTTTTACTAATTTTTTTCCCGACGAGCTAAAGTGTTTTTTTTTTCATATAAAAGAAATTGCGTTCATAAACTTGTGTACCATACAAGAAAAAAATTCCCCAAAAAAAAGTTGCCAAAAATAAGCAAAATGTGTCACGCTCTTAAGTTTAACACCTTATTATACTAAAATTTAATAACCTACAAAACTGCATACTCCTAAAAATCCTTTAAAAAATTAAAAAATGACATGAATTTTTTGGAATTTTGCGTACATTTTTAAACCGCAGAAAACGACTGTGCCAATAATTATGTCCGCCAATGTATATTTATGCAGCAATAAGTTATAACAACCAAAGTCTATTTCACTATTTAAAAATAAGCTCGTTGGCTGATATCAGTAAGTGAATTAGTCGCATTTTATTTTCTTGTTGTTTTTCTAAGAACACTTTTTTTTAAGAATATGTAGAAAAGCACAGCTTGCTTTTTCCAAATTTTTGATTTAAAATTTTTAAAGCTTATTTGAGCTTTCGCGGAAAAGCCAGTATTTTTCTGCTAGCCTATGTTAGAAAACGTTATTCCTTCGGAACTTCAGCAGGTTTTGTAAACTGGGGGTAGGCCAGTTTTACACCCGCTTCTTCCTACGCTTCAGTACAATACAATCAAATATGCCCGGGATTTGATAATCTTAATAGCAAAAACACGGGTGTTTTTTATAACTTTGCCATGATTTAAATGAAGTTAAAATATGTTCTGTCACAGACTCTGAAAATTATTAAGAACTTTACTCGAAATGCTTAAGTTTTCAAAGTCTTGAATTATCGATATGTACTGCAGTTGAGTTTTACCTATTAAAGGATCTTCTATGGATATCTTGTATCTCCTGCCCTGAAGATTTTATGATGTTGTTGAAATCGCTTGTAGCGAGCAGATTTAGGGCGTAGCTTGGGCAAGGAAAATGCGAAGATAGTTTAGAGGACGCGGATTGAAACTCCAGAGCGGCTATATCTGCCGAATCCTCTGAGTCGGTGCTGAAGTCATCTGAATCGGAGCCGGAATCCTCTGAATCGAAGTCTGATTCACCATCACTCTCATACACTAAATAAATGCAAGTTAATAAAAAAAAAATATATATTTATATATATATATAAATACGTGTGTATATAGGTATACATTTGCAAACATGGTTTAAAAGGAATTGAACCTACTCAACTCAACTCCGAATTCTTTAAATGCTTTTATGAAATTGGATCCATTGTCAGTTATGGTGTAAACAATTTTTTCAGTGGGTAGTTTATATTGCTTATTAATATCGCATATCGTTTCCGTCACTCGCTCAATTGACTGGTTTCCCTTAAATCTGCGACAAGCGAGTGCAACAGACTTTCTCTCCAAATTATGAGCATCTAACCAATGACAAGTATAGCCAAAAAAAGATTTTTCACCGCCTGACCACACATCTGCTGTTACGCACACGTACTCAACTTTGTCCAGCTCGGTAATAACGCCATCTATATGCTTGGAGTGGCTCTCCTCAAGTAATCGAGTCACTGAACGTCTGCTTGGAAAACTTTTGCCAGGGCATAGTTTTTGAAAGCTTTTACTTTTAATTATCGACAAGGGAGATTTCGATTTGCAGATAAAATCCAAAATATCGCGGTTAAAATGGCATCTGCGGGCTGAAGTATGCCTGCTTTCTTCTTTTAACGCTTGGAAGTCGAGGAATTTGGGTGGATGTTCGATTTTTAAATGTCTGATGAAATTTGAACTGACTCCCAGAGATCCTTTGATTTTTTTCCCGCACATTTGACAAGCTGCTATCAATCCACACATTTTTACTTGATGAGGAGTTGTATTATTCTAAAATTTTATACAAATATTTTAAATAAATAAGAAAATGTAGCATTAAGTATGTAATTCTTTTCGCACCTTTTCAACAATTTTGAAAAAACTTTCACTAAAGAGGACCTTATTTGTTCCATTTAGTTCCATTAACTCGTAATTCGTTAAGTTTTTCTTGCATTTAGCTGTTTTTCGCTTGTATTTCGGGCAATTGTTTTCGTTCTGAAAAATAGTTGAACTAAATTAGCACACCATTTTTTCAGCTTTTCAATTATATGAAAATTGGGAAAAAACTAAACTTGTATTAGCCAATTGAGCATGTGCTTCAATTCACTTTCGAGTGCAATTGTGTGTTGCGACTATGTAAATTTGCCGGTTAAAGCTAGCGAATCCGCGTGAAAGTAAAATGCAGCACATGCCTGAATTTAAAGTTTATGCAAGTGCAAAGTGCTTTTTTGTAATTGCCTGATACCTGAACGTATATCAGCTTTGTTAATTTTGTATTATGAGTTCAGTGTACAAATTCTAAACTTCAACCACATCTGTTCGATATACCAAAAAGGCGTTCTAGTGCGTTTCTTTGTTGTTTTAACGTTTTTCTGAAAATTATTTCCTTTTGA
This sequence comes from Merzomyia westermanni, assembly GCA_949987695.1. Lineage (NCBI taxonomy): Eukaryota > Metazoa > Arthropoda > Insecta > Diptera > Tephritidae > Merzomyia > Merzomyia westermanni. The sequence continues at coordinate 137,986,538 of OX465290.1, forward strand.
GAAGGGGATTCTGTGCAGAAAAATTGTGGATCGCGAAGCCGGTGTTGGATCGGCTAAGGGTTATTTTTTATAAGCGAGGCCGTAAGGGGGATCCACCCAGTCCACATATATCCATGTTTGTCTGTGTTTTAATCTCTCAGCATTTTGAATTAGAGTGATATTGGTGTTGGAAGAGTAGGTCCAATTGAACAGGTAGAGATGTTTAGCATTATAAGGGGACAAACCACATGCAGGGATAGTCTTTGGTATGGTGGGGTTGAGTCTGGATAAATAAGAGTTTAACCTATTACAATATCCAGAACGAAGCTGTGCTAGCATTACTCTAGCCTTCTTCGGGAGGACGCGCTCCTCTTCAGCTATTTCCGCGGATTGGGAGGGATCTGTCTATTGACTCGGTGTGTAGGTCATTTAGAGCCCGCTTATGGTTTGGGAGATCTAACGGCAAGGCAATGTCTTTATGTCTTTAGGGCGCGGAGCTTCATACAATAGATGACGGTTTGGATGACTGGGTTTCTGGCAGTTCAGTATAAACTGTCTGCTCAACATTTGCGCGTGAAAATTTCAGTCTCTTGATGATGTTTTGGCAGACTTGCAACTTCCTCTTGTTGGTGTTTGGGCGACCATATCGGCGCAGCGTAATGAATAACCGGTCGGCCGATAGCTTTATATGTAGCAATCAAAGTTTCTTTATCTTTACCCCAAGTGCTGCCGGCAAGTGACTTGAGTCTCTTGTTGCGGCTCTGCACCTTTGAAGCTATTGCGGTGGCAAGACGTGACTCCAACTTCCTTGACGTTTAACTCTTGCTTCATCTGCGAATTCCACGTCGTAGAGACGCCTTCGAATTGGTCGGAGACAGGGTCAGATTTCGGTCGGGATAGGTCACCACCCTGTGGCACACCCTGTCTAATGATTCTAGGTTTTGATTTATTGTTCCCGGTGACTCTTCCGTCTTTTAGAAGTGTGGCGTAATGGTGTCGAACGCTTTCGACTTGCCAAATGCCCCGAGCACCGTCCTATGGTTTGGAGGATGTTGGTTCAAACTAAAGTTTATCTGTGACGTTATGCCATTTAAAAAAGTTGTTGTGCTGTGTTGACAGGAGATATATTGGACGATATCGACGTACCATATAAAAACTAGCACCAGCGTTTTTATGTCCGGCGAAAACTAGCCTTTTCTAGCACTTTCAAATTATATTTGACGAAATTATATTTGACGAAAGAAACAATTTCGTTCTGTTGCTGACGAAAACCAGTACTCAAAGTGAGTTTGTTATTTTCTTACAGGGTGTTGGATAGGTAGCAGAATTTTTGTTTATAATATGTATTAAAATAGGAGTCCGATAGGCATGTGAGCTAAATTCAAAGTTAGCAATCCGATTTCATTGTCCTTGCAGGTAGATCCGTCTGGAGCGCATTCGTAAACGAATCACAAACATAATGATTACCGATAATGTTCATATCATAAGACTTCATTTAACGCATTAACCAGAGATTTGCGCATGCCGATGCGACAGATGGGACTTATTTGAGGAGGCAGGAAAATCCTAATCACTACATATAAAAAAATTGTAACAGGTCGATGTCTGGACATTGCAAATATTTAAGAAAAATCGATAAGAGGGATAATTATTGAGCCAACAGAAGCCAAATCAACTGTTTTTGGAATTTTTGTCTGTGTGTCTCTATGTTTGGTCGCGCATCACTCAAAAACTGCTGAATGAAATTGAATGGAACTACTACAATTACTGGACGTTTAAAATTAAATTTAAGATATCATTTGTTCCCATAGCTCAATCAGTTTCGGAGATATCGACTCATATGTGGACCAAGGTGACCCAAAATGTGTTTAGCATCAAACGGAAGGTGATAATGAGTGCTGCAATAAGCGATGTAATTAAGTTCCATATGTTATCTGGTATGGGATGTTTATTATTTATTTATAAAAATTTACATTTTACAAATAAATTTGCAACATATACTTTGGAGGATGGGCTACTAGGCTATTTTGCCTCACAAGTCGCTTTATACTTCGTGGAAGAAAGTGTTTTTTGAGAGCTTCATTTATATGTTCAATAATGTTTTCCTTGTTGTTGTTGTTGTTAACCGTGCTTCGCCCTGCCCAATGGGCTCGATCACTCTAAATTGTCATCAGGCTCTTCTAACGGAAGTCCAAGGAAACGCGCAATTTCCACAGGGTTGGACCAGAGTCAAGTAGGTGTTAGAAGAGTGGGTTCAACTGAACTAAATATTAGGCTTACAAAATTCTGATTTTTCGTTTATAAAACGTTTGAAAATAAACATTTTATAATTGAAACCAGCCGTTGATAAAAAGATTATTAATGTAAGCCTATACAAAAGTTTCAAAGAAAGCTTTTTATAAGTGTTTTTTGTAAACTTTATTCAAACCATATTTTCTATATTATTTAGCTATTGTACTATAATAAATAAATAAGTTCTAATCATGCATTAAATACTGCAACTTAAACCAATTATCAGCAGAAGTGGTTAAGATGCAGCCATGACATTCCCACAACAGCCAGTTCTATCGCACCGGAATGACCCGGGTTTTCTCACCCGGCCAAGGGCTGTTATTTCAGTGTAACCCTGTCCAATCTGTCCCGTCCCACCCTTAAATTGTCGTCCTCGGAGCAAACCCTTGCAGCTGGGTTGCTCCATTGTCTCTTGTTACGGGCTGGGGTCGAACCCAACCCTGGACCAAGAGACTGGATCTGCTGCGTTTGCTGGAAGAAAATTTATATTAAACGGTCGTATTCAGTACAATGCGCCAAGTGTAAGAGATGGTTACATAAATCTGGATGTTCAGGGCTTAACCCTGCCATCCACAGACCCCGTACTTTCTTTAGTACTTTTGAGGCACCTTGCTGTACACGTCCTAGGACGTCCCGCGGTAGCCGCCGCTCTGGCACTCCCTTACCGCCTCTAACTACTTCCAATAGTCACAATAGTGGCTCAGTCTACACGACTGGCAGCACCGCTGCCATCCCTGCCTCACCCACTCCCGACTGTCGCTCACGCACACCAGCGTCTCCATCTCACACGGCCTCAACACTCCTATACCCCCCGGAATAGGTCAGATATGAGCATCGCCGAGCGTCAGTCCCCTCTGTCTCTGCCCCTAATGCCCCCCCTGCTTCCAGCCTGCACGTGGGTCAGGAACACCACCTCCTAGTACCTTTCACTACGTGCACCGTTTGTCGGCAAAGATTGTATACGCCTGCGACATCGGTCAAGTGCAACAATTGCCTTGGCCTGTGTCACACTCTTATGTGCTCTGGGCTCGCAAACGGCAACCTTTGGACGGATTCGTTCATAGCCCCCTGTTGCAGTACACAGCCGCCCTCCACGCCAGACAACATCGGCCATGGCGCTGTCAACTCTAGACTGCGACATAGTTTAGGCCTTAGCCTACCTCCACCTAGGCAAACGCATCCGTCCCTCACGCCTAGTATGTCCCCCGTCTCCCCTCCTACACACTTCAAAATTCTGCAGCTGAACTGTAACGGATTAGCTGGAAAGATCGCGGAGATAACTGACTTTATGAAGACGCACAACATCAAAATCGCCGCGATACAAGAGACAAAACTGAACACGAGATCGGACTTACGAACTTTTGATGGGTATAATGTACATCGTAAAGACCGTCCCGCGGTCTTGGGGGTGGCCTTGCGTTCATTACACATCACTCTGTACAATACAATCTATTTTCCCCTGACGTCGACCCCAGGGACTCTACCTTAGAATGATAAAATAACATACATCAACTTCAACCAAGCGGACTGGGACCGCTTTACTGAATATACAGAGCGCTCCTTCGCTGCCTTACCCACTCCAACGGACGTACGCAAAGGCGAAGGAGAGTTTCAATAAGCCGCAATAAGATCCTCAAGTCACTGGCCGGCAGTACATGGGGAAAAGACAAAGAAACATTGCTTGCTACATATAAGGCTATTGGCCGGCCGGTTATTGACTATGCTGCGCCTATATGGTCGCCCAACCTTTCTGACACCAACTGGAGGAAATTGCAAGTCTGCCAAAACACCGCCATCAGAACTGCTACGGGATGCCTGCTTATGTCATCTGAGTCTCACCTCCATCAAGAGGCAAAATTGCTCAATGTTCAAGAGCACGCGGAACTCTTGAGTAGACAGTTCCTTCTGAACTGTCACAAACCTAGTCATCCCAACCGACATCTTTTGGATGTAGCACCGCCCCCCAGAGACATAAGGAGACATCTCCGTAAGCATTACGATGAGATCCGGCATCATATCTCTTTGCCGTTTGATCTGCGGAACCATAGACGGGCTCTAAATGACCTCCACACTGAGTCGGTAGACAGATCCCTCAGATCTCGGCCTGTGAATCCCGTTATTAATACTCAACCACCTGAATTGGCTGAAGAGGAGCGTGTACTTCCGAGGGAGACTAGAGTCATACTAGCACAACTTCGCTCTGGATATTGTAATAGGTTAAACTCTTACTTATGCAGACTGAACCCCAACATACCAAATACATGCCCTGCATGTGGTATGACCCCTCATGATACCATACATCTCTTTTCCTGTTCAGTTGAACCCACTCTTCTAACACCCACATCACTCTGGTCCAACCCTGTGGAAACTGCGCATTTCCTCGGACTTCCGTTAGAAGAGCCTGATGACAATTTAGAGTGATCGAGCCCATTGGGCAGGGCGAAGCACTGTTAACAACAACAACAACAACATGCAGCCATGAATTTTAGGTTTTTAGTCTTCATTCTCATGTAAAATTTCTTATGAAAAGAAATTGAAAATTTTTTAAGTTGAAAGAAAAAAAATTGAAAAATAGTTTTCTCTGGATTTTTTGTAAACATTTGCACTTCACTTTTAAAGTAAAATGGTTTATAACAGTTTGTTCTTGAAGTATATAAAAAGTTTACTTTAAACTTTCAAATAAATTTATACTGAAAAAACTAACATATCGCTTATTGTAGCAAGTTTACGTTAAATTACTTTAAAAAAAATTTACAGAAATAATTGTTGGAAGGTTTCATTTATGAACAGTTTAAAACTGACATCCAAAATAATAATTATTTGTAATTTGAGTTTTATAAAAATCACAGAAATTTCAATAAGTATAAAAAAAATCTTTTCGTAATAGTTATAACTGAGAAATATTTTTTTGAGTCATCCGTAATAACCCAACAATCATTTCTGTAAATGTTTTTAAAAGTTATTTAAAGTAAATTTGCTACAATAACCGATATGTAAACTTTTTCAGTTTTAATTTATTTGAAAGTTTAAAGTAAACTTTTTATAAACTATAACAAAAAACGGTTATAAATCATTTCACATTGAAAGTGAAGTGCAAAGGTTTACAAAAAATCCAGAGTAAACTATTTGTCAATTTGTTTTCTTTCAACTGAAAAAATTTTCAATTTCTTTTCATAAGAAATTTTACATGGGAATGTGGACGAAAAACAATAGCTAAATAATATCGAAAACATGGTTTGAATATAGTTTACAAAAAACACTTATAAAAAGCTTTCTTTGAAATTTTTTATAGGCTTACATTAATAAGATTTTTATCAAGGTGTCGTTTCAATTATAAAACTTTTATTTTCAAACATTTTATAAACGAAAAATCAGAATTTTGTAAGTTTAATTTTTGTTTCGGAAAGCTTTTTAAAAATTTATTTTAAGTTTACTTTGCTTGTTGGGAATTATTTTGAGATTTTACTTTAAAAATTTCAAAATAATAATTATGAGCAATTTTTTATTTTTTTGAGTCTTCAAAGACTTTTGAGACTTTTAAAATAAAAGTCTTCCGATAATAATTATGGAGAATTTTTATTTTTTTAAGTCTGAAAAAAAGTGTTTTCATATTTTTGTCGTGAAATAAGCAAATTATACAAATTATAAAGTACAATTAAGCTAAGGCTTTAAATAGAACATGGCCCAGATTCGTCTTCGTGAAGGTGAAAGCCAAAGAAAGGGCGTCTTTATCTACGGTGTCAATATTGCGCCAAACCTAAAATGAATATTGATATTGAGTATCACATTTCAAGAATCGTGGTGGTGCTTTTTCTTGGCGCTTAAACGCAATGGCGATTTTAGCCCACACATAGGGAGGTCAAGCCATCCTTTGTCTTTTTTTCTTCATCTGAATCCCCCAAATCCTTCGGGGAGTGTCGTTACCACAACATACTAGGCGTGAGGACGGGTGAGTATGCCTGGGTGGTGGTAGATTGAGGCCCAAGCTGTGTCGCAGCTCTAGAAGGTAATGAACCTTGAGTACTTGATGGTGAGGCCAGATTATCTGGCGTGGAAGGCGGCTGTGTATTGCAACATGGCGCTATAAACGTATCCGTCCAGGCCAATGCAATTTTTGCACTTTGCCAACAAACAGTGCACGATGTGAATGGCACATGGAGATAGTGGTCCTGACTAAGGTGCATGCTATAAGTACGGGGAAAATTGGCGGTTGAGAAAAAGGGGATTGACACACGGATATGCTCATATTAGGCGTGAGAAACATTCTGCAAACTGCATTGCAGCAGTGCTGCTTGTCGTAGAGACGGATACTGTTGTAGCTACTTGAGGACGTCATGGGCGGTGGGACGCCCTAAGGCATGTACAAGGTGCCTCTAATGTACTAACGAAATTATGTGATCTGTGGTAGGATGGTAGTAGATGCAACAAAAAACGCAGGGAAAAGTGGACGTCGAAAAGCTGCAATCGCAAGAGACCGCCATTTATTTCGCAGATCGCCTCTCATATCTGCTCTCCGAGAGCACAATTCATCCTAGTGGAATGTATGAGCAGTGGGATCATATCTCAGGATTACTCCGTACCGCAGCCGAAGAAGTAATTGGATTCCGGCGAACGCGAAGAAACAACTGGCATGATGATGAAGAGTGCCGCGCTGCAACGAAAAGAAAGGACGAAGCCTACAAGGCAACGCTGGAATCGAATGCAACGAGGAGTGTGTGTGAACACTACCTTGAGTCGAAGAGGGAAGCGAGGCGGCTTTTCCGGGCGAAAAGAAGAGGCAGAAAAGCGTGAAATAAAGGAGCTTGAGATGCTGACCAACGGGAATAACGCCCGAAAATTCTATCAAAAAATTCGGCGAATGACAGAAGGTTTTAAACCCGGGGCAAACTCCTGTAAAAATAAGAACGGCGACCTGGTGGCCGATGTTCAGAGAGCACTCAGAACATGGAGGGATCACTTCTCTGCCCTTTTAAACGGAGAAACTGAGCAGGAAACCAGAGAAGATGCCGAACCCGAGCCCACAATCGAAGATGATGGAATTGACTTTCCACAACCCGACTATAATGAGGTGCAAATAGCAATATCCCGATTGAAAACCAATAAAGCAGCTGGCGCTGATGGGTTGCCTGCTAAACTATTCAAACGCATGCATCAGCTTCTATGCAGAATATGGTCGGATGAATGCATGCCTGAAGATTGGAATCTAAGTGTTCTCTGCCCAATCCACAAGAAGGGCGATCCTGCAAACTGAGCCAACTATCGCGGAATCAGCCTTTTGAATATCGCGTATAAGGTCCTATAAAGCGTATTGTGCGAAAGACTGAAGCCTGATGTGAACAGACTGATTGGACCTTATGGTAGCTTCAGACCTGGTTAAATCTACCATCGACCAATTTTTTACAATACGCCAAATCTTGGAAAAAAACTCGTGAGAAAAGAATCGACACACATCATCTCTTTGTTGATTTAAAGCCGCTTTCGATAGCACGAAAAGGAGCTGCCTATATGCCGCTATGTCGGGATTTGGTTTCCCCTCGAAACTTATACGGCTATGCAAAATGACCTTGAGCAACACCACCAGCTCGGTCAGAATTGGGAAGGGCCTCTCCGAGCCGTTCGAAACTAAACGAGGTTTCAGACACGGTGACCACCTATCGTGCGATTTCTTTAATTTAATGCTGGAGAAAAAAATACAAGCTGCAACTTAACCGCGCTGGAACAATATTTTACTTCAGAATGAGTAGACAATTGAAAAGTAAATTCCTCTCTCGACGAACGAAATAACACTATATGTCACTCATCGCGCCGTCCTGCTATATGGTGCAGAAGCGTGGACACTAACAAAATCTGATGAGGCGGCTCTGGGAGTATTCGAGAGAAAGGTTCTTTGAAAGATTTGAGGACCTCTACGCGTTGGCGACGGCGAGTACCGAAGAAGCCTAACCCCTGCAGGTTAGGGGTTTAGAATATGCCCAAGGTAGTCATACCGGTCGTAAGAGGCGACTAATATGCACAAAGGTAATGACGTGCAACTCCATGGTTGATCTACGGATATGATACCTCTCACCTCCCATTACCCATCTTAGCATAGACAGCAAAATATCAAGATTGCTGCTATTCAAGAGACAAAGCTAGGCGCCCGATCAGATCTTCGTACCTGTGAAGGCTACAACATCCACCGGCGTGACCGTGAGAGAGGACTTGGGGGCGGACTCGCCTTAATCACTCATAAACCTGTGCAATGTCTTCTATTTGAGCCCGATGTCGACCCGAGGGACAACACCTTAGAACGTCAAGTTATGTTTGTCCGGTCAGGCGATGTTGATCTTAAAATAATCAAGACTTATATACCTCCTGCCACCTGCTGTCCGAGGGATTACCACCCTGACATCAGTGCGTTACTCAGAGGCGATAATCGTGTAACCCTCGGAGACTTCAACGCACACCACGACCTGTGGCACTCAAGCCTACAGGTTGATGGTAAGGGACAGGAATTAGATGAACAAATAGACGATTCGACGTTTTGCACTGTGAACGGGGATGCCCCCACTAGAGTGGTAAACTGTTCTAGTTTGCCAGATCTTACTATCGTCAGCGCTGGTCTCATAAGCTGCATTAATTGGCGACCAATGCTAACTCTTGCATCAGATCATTTACCGATAGTCCGCTCAACCGATCGCCCCAATGACTTTGTCACTTCTGAGAATCGCATTTTCACTAATTTCAGCAAAGCTGATTGGGGTTGTTTTCTTAACTTCACTGGGAGCACCTTCGCTGCTCTTCCCATCCCGTCTTATGTACGAGAAGGGGAAAAAGCGTTACGCGGTCATAGCTTCAGCCTCCAATCAATAAATTCCGCCAGGTAGAATTAAGGAGGTACGTCCGTATTTCCCCGCAGAGGCAGCGGACCTGGCAAATTAACGTGACCATGTGCGACGCTTGAACCCCACGGAGCCCAAATTCAAGATCTCAATGCGGAAAGACGACTGGTTGATCACACAAACGCGCCACAACAACAACAACGACAAAATATCTATCATCTTTGGTGATAAGGTACAGTCGAAACCGAAGAGATGCGTGAGCGCTTTCTGCCGGCAAATTTTTACTGCATCCTCCAGTCAACAAGGAAATTAGACGAGCCATCAGGGCACAAACGAAAAAATAGCCAAGCGCCCATTGCCATCACCACCACGGAGGTTCGGGAGGCCATACGGGGGTCCAAAAGCTCCAAATCGATAGGCCCAGACGGTATATCCACGCTGATGCTAAAACATCTCGGAGAAGAGGGAGTAAGGTACCTAACAACGGTCTTCAATCTGTCTATGACCACCTTTGTCATTCCAGAAAAATGGAAACAGGCAAAGGTGGTGCCACTACTAAAGCCCGGCAAGCCGGCCAACGGGGGGAGTCTTATCGACCGATATCACTCCTGTCGCCAGTAGTGAAGACCTTGGAGACGGTCTTGCTCCCTTACTACACCGCTAATTTGCGACTAGCCGAACATCAGCATGGGTTCCGTAAAATGCATAGCACTACCATCGTTCTAAACGCCATTACCACGCAGATAGGTGTCGGTCTCAAACAACATCGTCCAAATGACAGGACCGTGCTAGTTGCGATTGACCTGTCGAAAGACTTCGACACGGTCAATCATGCGCAACTCTTTCACGACCTGGAGGATTCAACTGTTGTTGTTGTTGTTGTAACGACAAAAACACTCCCCGAAGGTTTTGGGGAGTGCTGTCGAACTGACAGTCCTTGGCCGGATATGAATCCGGTACGCTCCGGTACTCCCTTGCGGTACTGCCCGACTGTCGTAGTAGCGATTTATGACCAGTGGAACCTTCTAGGTCATGTCACCCCTCCTTCCGTAAGGAAGGAGAGATGGGTAATGAGAGGTGAGAGGCATCATATCCGTAGATCAACCATCGAGTTGCATATTAGTCGCCTCTTACGACCGGTATGCCTACCTCGGGCATATTCTAAACCCCTAACCCGCAGGGCAGGGAGGATTCAACTCTTCCCCCCTGTCTAAAGCGTTGGACCGCCAACTATCTGAGTGGCCGGCAGTGATCGGTTGAATTTAGAGGCGAAATATCAAAACCACGTATAATTAAACAAGGGGTGCCACAGGGTGGTGTCCTATCCCCGCTTTTGTTTAATTACTACATATCGAGGCTCCCTTCGCCACCAGAGGGTATCTCGGCCGTCTCCTACGCCGATGACTGCACGATCCTGGCGACGAGCCCCTCTGTAGATGAACTCTGCTCGAGAGTTAACTCATAACTCCCATCCCTGTCCGGTTTTTTCGCTGGACGAAATCTGACACTGCCACCGACCAAGACCTGTTGTTGTTGTAGTTAACAGTGCTTCGCCCTGCCCAATGGGCTCGATCACTCTAAATTGTCATCAGCCTCTTCTAACGGAAGTCCGAGGAAACGCGCAGTTTCCACAGGGTTGGACCAGAGTGATGTAGGTGTTAGAAGAGTGGGTTCCACTGAACAGGAGAAGAAATGTTTGGTATCATGAGGGGACATACCACATGCAGGGCATGTGTTTGGTATGTTGGGCTTCAGTCTGGATAAGTAAAAGTTTAACCTATTACAATATCCAAAATGAAGTTGTGCTAGTATGACTCTAGTCTCCCTCGGAAGTACACGCTCCTCTTCAGCCAATTCAGGTGGTGGAGTATTAATAATGGGATTCACAGGCCGAGATCTGAGAGATCTGTCTACCGACTCAGTGTGGAGGTCATTTAGAGATGTGGTGCCGGATCTCATAGTAGTGGTTACGAAGATGTCTCCTTATGTCTCTGGGGGGCGGTGCTACATCCAAAAGATGTCGATTTGGATGACTAGGTTTATGACAGTTCAGAAGGAACTGTCTACTCAAGAGTTCCGCGTGCAATTTTTTTTTTTTTTTTGGGTTTACTCAACATATTATAGTTGAGAAAAATTGGCTAACGACATAGTCGATAATGCCAGATCAAATGAAAGAAGTAGCCTTTATCTTCACAGTTCTGTTATTTTCACATATTTTCAATATTCCGTTTTTGTTTTTCTTTCACAAACTCAAGTTTTTTTTTTGTCTATCTCTCAGTCAATTCACATCACATTTATCGTTCCGTTATTCGATATGTTCCGTTATCTTCACAGTTCCGTTATTTTCATATATTTTCAATATTCGGTTTTTTTTTTCCCCCCCAAACTCAAGTTTTTTGTTTTAATTAAGGATTATGGTATCAAATTTGTGGTAGTTTAATTCCATTTGCTTCTACAGCTGATCTGCCCTTTTGTTTTTAGTTCCGTTATCAAGTTTTTCACTTTACGTTAGATTACATATCTTTAATGTTCCGTTATTAATATTATTTTGTGGTTGGGATTGCAAAAACGATCCTTAAGACAAGCTCAAGGAAGCTCTGCAAATCCCAACTCCACTAATCTTGGAAAGGTGTGCTTGAGCTATCCTTCAAGTCCATTTCTTTACGTCTTAGCCACACAGTTGGCTAAGCTGCTAGATAGCTACGCACAACCTTCCCGTTGAACGACACAAACACGAAGTGCCGCGTGCTCTTGAACATTGAGCAGTTTTGCCTCTTGATGGAGGTGAGACTCAGATGACATAAGCAGACATCCCGTAGCAGTTCTGATGGCGGTGTTTTGGCAGACTTGCAATTTCCTCCAATTGGTGTCAGCAAGATTGGGCGACCAAATGGGCGCAGCATAGTCAATAACCGGCCGGTCAATAGCTTTATATGAAGCAAGCAATGTTTCTTTGTCTTTTCCCCAAGTACTGCCGGCCAGTGACTTGAGGATCTTATTGTGGCTCTGTACCTTTGAGGCTATTGCGGTGGCATGACCAGCGAAGGTGAGGCCGTTGTCAAATGTCACAAGATCTTCGGGTGGTTGACAGTAGGTAGAGATACTCCGTCTACGTGGACATTTAACTCTTGCCCCATCTGCGGATTCCATGTCGTAAACAGGGTCGCCGTTGATTTAGTCGGGGATAGGGTCAGATTTCGCTCGGTGAAGAAGCTGGAAAGGTCACGGAGGTAACTGTTGATTCTAGTACAGAGTTCGCCAATGGAGGGACCCTTGCCATTATCGTGCAGTCGTCAGCGTAGGAAACAATGGAGACTCCCTCTGGTGGGGGAGGAAGTCTCGAAATATAGAAATTAAACAAAAGGGGAGAGAGAACACCACCTTGCGGCCCGCTTGTTTTATTCTTCGTGGCCTAGATTTCTTGTTCCTGAATTTGACTGATGCCTGTCGACCATTGAGGTAATTAGCGGTCCACCTTTTAAGGCCGGCAGGGAGCGGTGTCTCTTCCAGATCTCGAAGGAGTGTGGCGTGATTGACCGTGTCGAAAGCATTTAATAGGTAAAGTGCCACGAGAACCGTCCTATGGTTTGGCGGGTGTTGATTCAAACCATAATTTATCTGCGTTGTAATAGCATTCAAAGCGGATGTCGTGCTATGAGATTTGCGTAAACAATGCTGGTGATCGGCCAATTTCAGATTTGTAATGAAGTAAGGGAGCAGAATGGTCTCTAGTAATTTCACAACCGGCGAAAGGAGGGATATCGGGCGATAAGACTCCTTGGTTCGCCGGCTTCCCTGGTTTTAGTAGGGGAACTACAATCGCCTGTTTCCATAGCTCAGGTATGACGAAAGTAGTTAGAGGTTGAAAAGAGCCGCTAAATAACTCTGCCCTCGTGGACTAGGTGTTTAATCATCTTCATGGCGATTCCGTCGGATCCGATGGATATTGAGGGTTTGGCCTTCATTATGGCTTCCTTGAGCTCTGCGACTGAGACGGCAATAGGCGCAGTGGAGTGGTTGTGCGCACGTCGGAAGACTCTTCTCTTAGTCCTATCCGCAGGTGGATGCATTATAAACAGCCGGCAAAAGAAGCTCGCGCAATTCCTGACGTCCGATTTGACACTGTCACCGAATGCAATGGCGACCTTGTCATTGTATTTGGTCGGATTGGATAGGGCCTTGACAGTCGACCATAATTTGCCGACTTCGACGGAGAGGTTGCATGCCTCAAGGTGTTGTTTCCACTTGGTCAGCTTATGTTCATTGACTATCCTACGAATTTCCGCATTGAGATCTTTGATTCACGGAGTCGGTAAACTCCTTTATCAGCTTTCGTCCGGCGAATGCAGTCCTACAGGCACAAGCTCGACCTGTTGCCGTTGAGCAACGCGAACTGCCTAGAGAGACAAGAAGCACCCTTCGGGTTAGGGGTTTAGAATATGCCCGAGGTAAGCATACCGGTCGTAAGAGGCGACTAATATGCACAAAGGTAATGACGTGCAACTCGATGGTTGATCTACGGATATGATTCCTCTCACCTTACATTACCCATCTTATCTTTCCTTACAAAAGGAGGGGTGACATGACCTGTTGTTGTTGTTGTTGTTAACAGTGCTTCGCCCTGCCCCAGATTGGACAGGGTTACACTGAAATAACAGCCCTTGGCCGGGTGAAAAAACCCGGGTCATTCCGGTGCGATAGAACCGGCTGTTGTGGGAATGGGGGTGACATGACCTAGAAGGTTTCACTGGTCATAAATCGCTACCGCGACAGTCGGGCAGTAGCGCAAAGGAGTACCGGAGCGTACCGGGTTCAAATCCGGCCAAGGACTTTTAATTCGACAACACTCCCCAAAAATTTCGGTGTGTTTTTGTCGTTACCACAACAACAACAAGAATCATGCTGGCCCAACCGTTCTTTATACTGTAACAGACTAAACTCTTGCCTATCCAGACTGACCCCTGACATGCCAAATGTCTGTCCGGCGTGCGGTGTCTCCCCATGATACTAATCATCTGCTCAACCGAGCCTACTCTTCTACCTCTACGCGGCAGGCACCTTGACGTGGTGTAGAGGCTTAAGTCGAGCGCATCCGATACTGGCCAGCGGAGCTGGGATGGCTACGACTATTCCAACCCCTCGGGTCCGCGCCGCATGCGAGCGGCAACTAAGAGCTGCCACCTCCTAATCCAGGGTGTTATGCGTCACCGTGCCCATTGGACTGGTTTTCAGCCAGGAGGTTTAAAGCACCGGCTGTATTTTAACGGCGCCTTTCCAACACCGGGCCGCCTTGGAAAGTAACTATGGCCTTACCGCGACAAGGGGCTCTGGCGCGGCGGAAGAACCCACTTCCCCTAGAAATATTTTGATCGCTGAGCTCGCCATGTCGAGCAGGGGATCGTACGAACAAGATGAGCAAAACTAACAAAAACAAACAAACCACAAAAAACACGAAAAGAAGCGGAAGCAAGAATACTGACAGCCCGCGTAACTACTCTCAAAGATTTTGGGAGAGTCTCTCCAGAGAGGAGGCGATGCTCTTCTTAGAGCACATGAGGGACAACAACGACAGTGATGCCCCATCCACCAGCACAGGCATCCGCCGAGAGCCGGCCCTAAAGCCCGCGAACCGCAGTAGTCGCGAGACTACTGATGAGAATCGCGGGAATCGGGACGACGACACAGGGGCAAACAGGGCATCCAACAAACTCGCGAACCCTGGTGGACACAACAACACCAGTGCGAATCGCGAGCCCAGAGACAGGAACAACCCAGACCGAAGTGGAGGGTCCGGAAACACCCAAGAATCGGCCCCAAAGCCGGCGAACCGCAGTGACAACACAAAAACTACTGACGTGAATCGCGGCACCCACAACAACAGCAAGCAACACGACAACAGCAGGAGAGAGGCAGAAAAGCTAGCGAACCCTGGCGCGTCTAGCACCACCAACGTGAACCGCGAGCCCAGACAGCCGTCGGGCTATGCCAGCAATCACGAAGGAGCAGACCACAGCAGCAGCAGGTCTGAGAAACTTGCGAACCCTGGTGCGTCTAATACCACCAGTGCGAATCGCGAGCCCAGAAGCGCCAACCCTACAAAACTCGCGAACCATGGAGCGACCAATAACACCATTGAGCATCGCGAGCAATCAACCGAAAACCAGGTAGCAAAGGACAGCCACAAGGTCTCCACCAGCAAGCACCCGGAGGGTGGACGAGACAGCACCCCTGAAAGGAGGAAACGGCCAGCCAGAAGGCTAAACAGGGGCAGGCCGCCAAAGCTACCGCCACCGGGCAGGCCAGGAGCCATGGATGATGACCTGAGAAGAGGGCTCAGTGGGTCGGGGGTAAAATGGTACCTCCGGAACCTTGAGAAGGGCATGTCAGCCAGAGAGGCCAGGGCGAACGCGTACGACCAGATGAGGGCTGCTCAACAGTCCGTACCAACGGATCCACACAGGAGCAGACTCAACGTGGGAGCGCACAAACGTAGCAGATCACCCCCGCATACAAAGGGGAGCAGAACTGGGCCATCACTAGCCACGGAAACCCCTGCGGGTTAGGGGCTTAGAATATGCCCGAGGTAGGCATACCGGTCGTAAGAGGCGACTAATATGCACAAAGGTAATGACGTGCAACTCGATGGTTGATCTACGGATATGATGCCTCTCACCTCTCATTACCCATCTCTCTTTCCTTACGGAAGGAGGGGTGACATGACCTAGAAGGTTCCACTGGTCATAAATCGCTACCACGACAGTCGGGCAGTACCGCAAGGGAGTACCGGAGCGTACCGGATTCATATCCGGCCAAGGACTGTCAGTTCGACAGCACTCCCCAAAACCTTCGGGGAGTGTTTTTGTCGTTACAACAACAACAACAACAACAACTAGCCACAGAACCAAAATTACCCGCGCACGCTGAGAAGCGAAGACGCAGAGTTACTCGGATGCCCTGAGGGGAATTCGAGTCGCTGTGTTGCCCGAGAACTATCCGGCGGACGCTCTCAGCCAAGAAGACCTGACACGTTTGCAGGATGTCATCATGGACCTAGTGTTCATGGGATGGGAGCATGCTCTGGCTTTCTGCGGTGTGTACTTCCGTGCAGGACTTCTCCTCGTAGACTGCAAGGATGACAGGACAGCAGCTTGGCTAATGCAAGCTGCTCCGAAGCTGAAGGGCTGGACGGGCCCAAAGCTCAGCACTAGGAAGGGAGAAGACATACCACCGACACACAACGTGACGATTTTCCTCCCGAGATGTGCAGACCGCTCGTACGAGTATGTCAGCGGACTACTAAGAGTCCAGAACGAGGGTCTGAATACTAAAAGATGGCGCCCTATCGCAGTCATCGTCGAAGATGCGGGACTACGGCTAAACGTCGGAATAGATGAAGAGTCTCACAACCGCATCCGGCAGGAAGGCTACAGGCTGAATTTCCGGTATGGCGCCGTCCAGGTAAAACCTTGGAGGCAAAAAATGCCTGTGACTGCGGACGCAGCCCAAGGAGCAATGCAGATGGATGAGGAGAGCTCGAGCCCAGTAGAGGAAAGGGAAGCTGGTGCTGGGCGTAGATCCCCAGGAAACATCACCAGCAAACCAACGAAGCCACCTCCCGCATCAGCCAGCATCATCGCTCCCGAACCAACCGAAGTGACCAGTGAGCAGAAGCAGGAAGAGATCCGGATTACCCAGGAGCTCCTGGATGACATCGACCTGCAACGGCTCGACTTGGCAGACAAAAGGAGCGAAAGCGACTATCGGCTGTCAGAGATTGACGAGCCGATGAGTGACTTAGGATCTCAATGACCGCCCAACGCATTAAAGTCGCCCAGATCAACCTCCATCACGCAGTGGCAGCCTCGGCTGTCATCGCAAGGGGGTTTGCCTCGGAAGATCTGGGCATAGCGCTCATTCAGGAGCCATGGGTTTTCAAGGGTCAGGTGAGAGGACTGAAAGGAAGATGCAATAAGGTAATTTTAGATCTCTCCCAGGAGAGACCTAGAGCGTGTGTAGTGCTAAGGAACAATATTAAATACTTTTGCATTACAGAATATCTAAGCCAGGATTTGGTTGCAGTGCAAACAACGGTAGAGGTGGACGGTAAGCACACTGATATCGTGTTCGCGGCGGCCTATTTCCCGGGGGACAGGAACACAGTCCCTCCAGAAAACGTACACCATTTAGTGGCCTATTGCATGAGGAAAAAGCTACCACTAGTCATAGGATGTGGCGCAAACTCCCACAACGTAGAGTGGGGCAGCTCAGACACAAACGCCAGAGGTGAGTCTCTTCTAGAATACATTATAAGCAATGATTTATGTATCTATAACGTGGGGAGCAAACCGACGTTTGTCACCAGAGTCAGAGAGGAGGTCCTAGACATCACCCTTGGCAACAACCAGGCTGGAAATCTGGTATCGAGGTGGATGGTTTCCTCAGAGCCATCCCTCTCGGACCATAGAATCATCCGGTTTGAACTAGGGGCGATGCTTATGGAATCAGTCCCAAAAAGAAATCCCAGGAAGACTAACTGGAGCAGCTACAATAGTATCATCGAGGCAAACATAGATAGCCTCGAGACAGGGAGTAGAAGCACAAGCTGTATAAAACTGGAGCACAGAGTAGAGACATTAAATAACGTCATCACAGACGCGTTCCACTCAAGCTGCAGAGTCTCACAGGCCAAAAGCGGCAAGAAAACCGCAACCTGGTGGTCTCAGGATCTCTTGAAGATGAGAAGGATAGTCCGTAGACTTTTCAACAGGTCAAAACGGACTGGCAGCTGGGACGAGTATACAGCACAGTTAACTCTTTACAACAAAGAAAGAAGGAAAGCCAAGAGAGCCAGTTTTAGGAAATTCTGTGAAGGAATCTCCTCGACACCTGCGGCGGCGAGGTTGCATAAAGCACTGGCCAAAGAGCAGAAGGAGACAAACTTAGCATTAAAGCTTCCTGATGGTACCTATACCAGTACGGAGGAAGAAAGAGCAGGGACCCTGCTGGCATCACACTTCCCCGGTGCAACCCAACGCACACTAAACCCTCCCCCTATTCGAGAATCGAGGCCAAGCCAGTCTGACTGGCAAACGGCGAAAAAACTCTTCTCAGAGGAAGCTGTCAAATGGTCAGTGAATACCTTTGACAAATACAAATCACCAGGGGCAGACGGCATATACCCAGTGCTGTTACAGCAGGGCACCCAACTTATCCCACACATAGCCAGGATTATGAGAGACAGCCTAGCGCTGGCATACATACCTACAGTGTGGAGGAGGGCAATAGTGGTTTTTATACCCAAAGTAGGACGAAAGGACTACTCATTAGCAAAGTCCTTCAGGCCAATAAGTCTAACCTCCTTTATGCTAAAAGCAATGGAGAAAATAATAGACCACAGCATCAGAGTAAACATCCTGAACAGCAGGCCTCTGCATCACAGTCAGCACGCATATAGAGCAGGCAGATCTACGGACACAGCCCTCTATCAACTGTCGACTGAAATCCAGAGTGCGTTTACCTGCGAGGAAACAGTGCTATGCGCCTTCCTTGACATTGAGGGTGCATTTGATAACACGTCTCATGACAGTGTAAATAGAGCACTGCAGAACAGAGGAGTCGAACTGTCCATCCAAAGATGGATAGACGCCTTACTCCGCACCAGAACCGCTGAAACCTGGACAGGCAACAGCATAATACAGGTCAACACCACTAAGGGGTGCCCCCAAGGAGGGGTCCTCTCGCCCCTTTTGTGGAGCCTAGTAGTAGACGAGCTCCTGCAAATCCTCACTGACAGTGGAATCCGATGCCAAGGCTATGCGGATGACATCGTCATAATTGCACGGGGCAAATTTGAGAACACCCTTTGTGACATCATACAAAGAGCACTTAACATCACAAGGAGATGGTGTGCCAGTGTGGGGCTAAATCTAAACCCCACAAAAACGGCCATAATCCCCTTTACCAGGAAAAGAGCCCTCCCGGGACTCAGAGCGATAACCCTCGATGGCACGTTGATAGAATTTGTTGCTGAAGTAAAATACTTGGGGGTCATCTTTGACAGCAAGCTTCTATGGAGGCAACAGTTTGGGAACATGTCTAGTAGGGCGACAAGATCCATCATGGTATGCAGACGCATCGCGGGCAAAACATGGGGAAGCAGCCCGCACATCCTAAGATGGATGTACACCATGATAGTAAAACCCACTATCACCTATGGCTCAGTAGCATGGGCATCGAGAACAGCTTATTCAACGGTGAGACAAGCACTCTCCAAGATCCAGCGTATGGCATGCGTCTGCATCACAGGGGCAATGCGCACTTGCCCCACCGCTGCGCTGGAGGCTATTCTCGATCTACCCCCCCTACACTTAGCGATAGAACAGGCGGCCAAAAGAACCCTCCTTAACATTGCTAAAGAGGGTTCGGGCAGAGGAAAAGTAATGTCAACCAACAATATGGTGAAGTTAAAAGAAACTATCCCAATTTCTCAATTACCGAGGGACGACATTCTCAGGCAAATAATCTTTGAAAGGAGATTTAGAGTTGAACTGGGAACCAAGACAACCTGGGAACAATCCAGAGTAGACACCATACACCGCTCCCACACAATCGTGTGGTACACGGATGGCTCGAGGACCCCAGAGGGAATCGGAGCCGGAATATTCGGCCCAAGAGCGCGGATATCAGCGCCTCTGGGGACATACCCGAGCATCTTCCAAGCGGAAGCATACGCCATACACCACTGTGCAGAGTTAAACCTGCAGCGTGGATATAGTAATGAGCGCATCGCTATACTTAGCGACAGCCAAGCTGCACTCAAGGCAATCTCATCGTATGAGGTAAAATCAGCGCTCATCCGCGAGTGCATTGAGAAGCTAAATGACCTAGGAACCAACAATAGGGTGCTTCTAGCATGGGTTCCAGGTCATACAGGAATCGAGGGTAACGAGCAGGCTGATAGCCTAGCATGACACGCAGCAAGCACAAGCCCTATCGGGCCTGAGCCAATGCTGCCAGTGGGTCCTCAAACGCTTAAAGAATGCTTGAGGAAAGACGAAAAAAAGGAACGAGAGGAATACTGACGCAATGCGCCGGGCTTGCGGCAGTCAAAGTTGCTCTTGGGGGGTTATAATACCTCTCGCCACAGAGCAATAATAAGCCTCTCCAAAGCTAATTTAAGAATTCTAACTGCTATTCTTACAGGTCATTGCAGACTCAACAGTCACCTACACAAAATGGGAATAAGGGCGAATGACAACTGCAGGTTCTGTCATACGACGTCTGAGACTGCAGAGCACATCCTTATGGCATGCGACGCATTAGCCAGGAAAAGAGCACAAGTCCTGGGATCACCATGGCCAGAGCAGACGGAATTACAAGCCCTCAGGCCAACTGAAATCCTCACCTTTTTGAGGGAAGTTGGCTTGGAAGAGGTGTTGTAATTAGATGAGGGCACAATAGACCACCTGGTCGCAGTGCTATCCTCAAGAATATCTATCTATCTAACATCAATTTCACTCTGAACCACCCCTGTTAAAGCCGCGAGTTTTCTGGGACTTCCGTTAGAAGAGCTTGATGGCAGTGTTGGATGAGAGGCGATACTTTAGGCAGGTTAAGTAGTCGCTAGCACAACAACAATGAGGAATAGAGCAAACCACTGTAAGGGATTGCTCCTAGGATGACAATTTCATGGTGGGATGTGACGAATTAGACAGGGTTACAATGAAATAAAACCACTTGGCCAGGAAAAAATTCCAGGTAATTCTATACGACAGCACGTAACTGCTAATATACGTCCAAAAATCTCGGAAAAAGTATCAAACGACGCGTTTTGATCTCTGTATCAATAATCCGAAAGCGGAAATAAAATAATTTCTTTCAGTGAAAAGTTATTAGCAAAAAACCCAAAAATGGCCTAGGTCCGATCCCAAATAGGGGGCTTGATCCAAGGTATTTATGTGCAGAACACCTTTCCGCGTAGGCGGCCTTCGGCCGCGCTTCAAAAAAATAACCCTTAGCCGGTCCAACACCGGCTAAGCGGTCCACAGTATTTCTGCGCAGAACACACTTTTTGCACTTTTCGGTACAGCCTAATCTGTGATTACAACAACCACGTGAAAATGACAGAAAATTTTCAACTTTGATTGCAAATATCTCTGAACAGACATAAAATATGGAACTTCCGCTTTCGGATTATTGATACGGAGGCTAAAACCCGTCGTTTGATATATTTCCCGAGATATTTGGACGTATATTAGCAGTTACGTGCTGTCGTATAGAATTACCAAATCCCAGTCATTCCTGTACGATAGAACCGACTTGATTGAGTTACTTGGCCATGCTTAGTCGTCACACGCATTCAAGTAACGTGGCGGCTACCACGAGAACGTATCCTTCCGCCAAAAACCTACCAATACCCGGTTACGAATCTTATATACAACTTTTAAACTAAATTTTTCTCACTATGTTATCATCACGTTGAGTGTCTTGCGTATATTCTACTTCATTTACTAAGTATGTCACTGTATCTTCGCAATAATTTGATGCATAATCTGTATCAACCGAGGCCTGAAAAATTTTTTTTAATAAATTTTCAAATCTGTATTTTCAACCAAGTTTACCTGAGGAACTTCTAGCATTTCCAGATCTGCATTGCCCTAAAAGAGTATTTACATACATAATATTCCAAATTTTGACTATGATATTTATTATATACCTCAGTTTTTATGTCGTCAACATCCAGACTATCCTGCGAGTACAGTGTCGCAGTTTGAACTTCTTCTTTGATGTAGCCTTTTGTGAATTCTTCCTTACCGTCTGGAACCAAAGCCGTGATTCCTCCTTTGTTTTTTACGGCCTTTTCCTTAATTTGGGCCATTTCTTATGTTTTCAAAACAAAATCCCAAAAACTATTTGTTCCAGACAAACAAAGTAACGCAGCTATATATCTATCTAATTAAGTAAACCTGAACGTTGGATTAATTGAAACAAATAAATTTCTGGATACAACTAGGTATGCACTTATTAATTCGATATATCTTAACTTATCGTCCATTGATTGCTCCGATAATAGTAAATACTGTGGCGATTATTCTAAAGCATGTACAATCCCTAACTCAATAACACTCCCACCACTAGTTAAACACAACTGAGATAACGATGGCTACGCTCATGATCCAATTATACAGGTCGTATCATTAGCAAGGCGAATTAAAACTTTTTTTATTTGAAAAAATGTGCTTAATGTCAAACTCATGGCGAATTCATTTGGGCTGGATTTGTTTACATTTTTGTGTTTACATTCTTTTTAGCAAGTTCTGTAATTGTGCATAAAAGTGTTTTCGCGTTTATTATTAATATCAAAATTGTGATTTGATAAAAAGTGTTTATTTCTATTGTGTTTTTTCGTTGAAACGACATGGGAAAGTGCGCGATTTGTTTGAAACAAATTTTAAGAGGAACTGGCCCGTTTTTCCGAGTCCCTGATGACGAATCTAAAAGTTTGTTGTGGGAAAGCAACTGCCGCATGAAGCTACGAAAAAAAGACTTCATTTGCGCAGATCACTTTGCGCGTAGTGATATTATTTGTGGTGGAAAAATGGCAAGATTACTGCCAATAGCATTACCGTGTCTTCGTTCGGCGACTATTAGCACTCAAGAAGCGCTTCCAGGTGAACAAACTATATGCTCAGATTAGTACAATGACCAGTAAGTTGTTTAACATTCCCATATAAATACCTAGTTGTAACATCCATGTGTGTTTTAATCTAGGCCGGACTCCCAATTACGGGATTTATGTACAGAGGGCAGTATCACAGAGTTGGTACCGATGGGTGAAAATAGTTCGCCAACTAAAAAAAACTCACAAACACAAACTAGTAGAGTACTCTCTGCAGACTCTGAAACCCAAACATAGTAAGTGACTGTAAAAAGAAATCTCCCGATGAATTTTAAAACAATATGTCTTAATACTTTCAAATATTCTCGCAGCTGTGTAGTTTTCGAGGCCTTAAAGGAGACGGAAGTATCTGCCGAGGTATCTTCTTTAAAAAAAGAGATTGCAAAATTAAAGCAGGAGACAGAGGACATGCGCCGTAAGCTGGCGGAATCCAACGTTGTATTGGATAATTTCCGCAAAATTTTTACCGAAGGTCAAATGCGAAAAATTATGTCGCCAGGTATATTATACTCTTACAATTTGTAATCTGTTGGATAAATTCTTGAACTTCAACATATGTAGGTCGCAAAATCTTTTGGGATTGGAGGGATATCTCTAGTGCAATTTGTTTGCACGCAGCAGGACCGAGAGCCTATCACCATTTGTATGACAAAGGTTTTCCACTTCCGCATGTCTCAGCTTTACAGCGCTGGTCACGCAAAACAGATATGAGCGAGGGTCTCCTAGCTGCCTCATTTGATTCTTTGGAGCACATGTCTGAACTTAGTTATGATGACAGAATGTGCGTTCTATCATTCGACGAAATGGCAATCGCCGAAACTTATGAATACGATCAGCTAGGAGATTATGTTCGAAAGCCAGCGAAGAGCGTGCAAGTGGTGATGGCTCGTGGGTTGCTGAAATCATGGAAGCAGCCTGTGTTTTATGCTTTCGACACACCTATGGCAAAAGATATTTTGTGTTCCATAATTGTATCTTTGAAAGATATAAACATTCCTGTGGTAGCCGTTGTGAGCGATATGGGGCCAACCAATCGTACACTATGGAATCAGCTAAATGTAGCTCCAGGTAAAACTAACATTTTAAACTACTCTTTCATATGATAGCAAAGGTGGTAAACTGTTCACACTTTCTTTTAGATAATCCATGGTTTCCACACCCATCGGACGAAGCAACGAAAATATTTGTGTTCGCAGATGCACCTCATCTGCTGAAATTGGTTCGAAATCACTACTTAGATAGCGGAATTATGTGGAGTGGACATATCCTGACTTCGAGAACAATGTGCGACTTGCTCAATCACACATCCAGCTCGGACGTATCGATAGCTTTCAAGATATCGCACGAACACCTTTCTGTGAAAGGACCAGGTATTGGGACTTAAGTGGGATAGAAATTATAATTTAAGTTAGTTGTAGCTTTTTCCAGGTTATACCCAAAAAGAAAAGACATTTAAGTGACTTGCAAAAAGCTGCAACTAAATGTATATACATAACTACTATGTTTCGACCACGAATACCTTCCATTTCAACTAATTGATGATATGTATTTACAATTTCAGCGCGTCAAAGAGTGAAAACAGCAGCTCAGTTGTTTTCAAATACGGTAGCCAATGCTATTCGTCGATGTTATACGGTAGGTTTTGAGCTATATGCAGCTGTGGAGACTGCTGATTTTATTCAGCTAGTGAACGATTGGTTCGACATTTTGAATTCGAACATTCACACCTTCAGCTATCCGGGAAAGGTATCGTTTGTTATTCAAAATGTGTTCTTTTGTCTTTTTTAAACCTATTTTTAAATGTTAAGGAACCTTTCGGAAGGAATCTTTCCCATAAAATGGATGTGCTGAATCGCATGAACGATTTCATGTCGTAGATCATAATCCCAAAAAAGAAAGTGATACAAATATTTCAGAAGGGAATTTTAATAACGAACAGGGCGTTGGTAGGCTTATACAATTCCCTTTCAGAAAACTCAAAAGTGGAATATTTACTCACATACCGGCTTAATCCAGATGTCCTTGAAAATTTCTTTGGTGCTATTCGTAGCAAAAGTGGTTTAAATGATCACCCGACACCAAAGGAATTTCAGTATCGCCTTCGAAAGTATATTTTAGGTAAAATTTATCATATAATATGATATACGTGTTCCTATATGCTCTTTTTCAGCACGAAATACGGAATCCTTGCGGGATACCGGGAACGTATCGCAGGATTCGACAGAATGGCTGGTACCGCAAAAATCATCAACTCCGTTGAAGTCTTTAGACACCAATACGAGTATGAATTTAAGTCGCAGCGTAAAAAGTACCTCGAACGACTGCCCAACTGGATCCGTTAACAAAGAAAATGACAGTCATGGTGATGTCAGTATGGATGAGCAAAGCGAAGTGCTAGAGGTTGTTGACGCCATATCGTCTTCCCATCCAGACGATTGCGGTATTTTGCAAGAGGACGCTTTGTCATATATATCTGGATATATGATAAAGAAGCTAAAACTTGAAGAGCTGAGAGATTTTGGACCTTCGTTTGGCTTTGTAGACCAAGTAAGTAAAGGCTTTTTGAAAAAACCGTCTAAACATCTTTTGCATGGCGTTAAAGTCATGGAAAAAATCTTTCACCACATCAATGCGTTAGAAATATCGCATAGCGAAAACCTGCATCATCGTTTGGTTAGCTCTAGCGCACATGTTCAAGTACCGGAAAGTATAAAACGATTATTTTTCAAATGTCGTATTCATTTCCGGATCCGAAGCCTTAACAGGCGGCTAAGGATTAAAAAGGCAAAGCAAAGGTTGATGGGACACAAACACCTCCTTAAATTTAGGCTATGAGCTAAAACAAAGGTGAACCCTTTATAATTATAAAAGTATTTCATTTATAGCTTGTTTAATATTTTTCTTATTATATCAGTTTTTTCAGTTTTTATATGCAAACAACACGCAACAACGTTCAGACATGCATGCTTCTACTACACCTTCAGCATTAATTCTACCTCGAGAATTTTGTAAATATACATTTTTGTAATCATACACATATAAAAGGTGAAATCCCTATAAATATATAGTTTCATTGTTATTTACAAATGTTTTGTTTTAAATGTTTTTCTTATTAAAGCCTCATCAGCACCACAATATCCCTGTGGGCGTATATTGTATACATTCAACACGATTCGTGCACAAAAACATATATATATGTATATAAGATGTACGCATAAATAAGTCGTTTTATTTATTGCTTAAATTTAATATATCACTTTTTACAGCAGCATTATCGATATTTCATGGTATATCGTCCTTCGAGATTTTCACGAACATAAGATGCAACATATATTGATACATATCAACATAAGACATTTCAATATATGCCATATACATTTATGCTAAATAAAGCCTAATTATTTCCCTTAAACTTTATTTTAACAATAATTATAATATATACAATAATTATATACATTAAAGCTAATGAAAACTGAATTTAAATTTTATTTTAACAATATTTATTTTCTTTAGCCGTTGTAATAAAATAAATTCTTTACAATGAAACATTTAATGCAGCTACTTAAACCAATCGTTATTAAATTCAAGAACATATAGCAAATTTTTGACAATATGTTATTATTTATAATAGAAAAGTTTTACTTTAATGTTAGTTAAATGTAGTAATAAATTTATATTTTAAACGCCTTTAGATCACTTATAGCAAGAAATCCTGTAAGAAAAGAAAAGAAGTTTACTTAATTTGAATATATTTTAAATAACAAACCACTGAAAATTGATTTACCATCCAAACTTTTATTTTGTTATATCTGTGTCTTCGTGTGACAAGGACACCAAATACACCAACGACACCAAAATATATTTGGTTATATGTATTCCATGCGTTTATGGAAGCGATCACCCCATATAATTTGTTCCGTTTGAAGATTCCCGTTTATTGCTGAGCTCCGTTATCTCAGATATGCAGTTTTGTCATAATTTTTATTTAAGTCGAAGTTTTTTTTTTTTTTTTAATATAGGATTAATTTCTTATGTTGAGTTGTTTATCTTGAGTAGTATAACGAAAATACTTTTTGGAGAAAGCAAAAAAAATCCCTCAAGTCCAAAAATTACATCTCAACCAAAAGTAAAGTCTGTTTTTTTTTAATTTGGTTGAGATGCAGGTATATTTTTGCCGACTCTACGCGACGATTATAGACGAAGTGTATTATAATATTGGATTTCAGCATTCATTAAAGCCTCAACTTTATTTGCATCATGTGTGGTTGGCATTTGATATTATGTGACATTTTCTTTGAGTAAACTTGTGCCAATAGCATTAACCTTAATGATTTTTAACCATTAATTTAACAACTAGGTATTTGGATGGAAATGTGGTAATTGTTTACTTTAGGAGACAAGTGCCAAAACTCGTCCAAAAATGTCGGGAGGGGTACCAAAAGACGCGTTTTGACCTCGGTACCAATAATCCGGAAGCCTAAAGTAAACAATTACCACATTTCCATCCAAATACATAGTTGTTAAATTAATGTTTCTTTTAATTTAGATCGGGTTCCAATCTACGGGATTTATGTCACCGAGGGCAGTATTAGAGGGCTGGTACCGGTGAACTATAGTTCGAATATATTTGTGCTTAGTTTTATAATGTTGGGTAAGATCAATCTTGAAGAATGTACAAAATGAACATTGACAACCAAAAAAAATGTACAATTTCTGAAAATAAATAAAATATTAGTAAATACTCAGTTAAAAATTTTGTTACGTTCTTACCATTGTGTGTTAACAATTAGGTCTTAAGTTTATCTTGTGCTTGAAAATGACTGGTATATATCTTGCACTTAATGCGCTAAGCCGTAAGAATATTTGTTGGCATAATTATTGATGGTGGAGGCAATTCATCTTCAATATTGCTTAGTGCTATAAATGTATATGTACAAATGTATGGTAGGAAATAATGTGTATAAAATCTTGGTAATTCTATACGACCGTCGTACGGATTATTTATACCGAGGCCAAAACGCGTCTTTTGATACCTCTCTCGATATTTTTGGATGTGTTTTAGCAGTTACGTACGGTCGTACAGAATTACCAAAATCTTAAGTATTTGAGTACGGAAACTTACTTTGCACCGTGGTTTGTGCTGACATCCTATTTCTTGTATATGCACCATCAAGTCATTCTCCTCAGTATCCTGAAACGTTTAAGTCTGGGTCTGCCACCGGTGGCGCGACGTATATCACCACTATTGCTGCTAATAAACACTTTATACCGATGTTCACTGCTTTTAATTAAAGAATCACACTCACCAATAGGCGCATACACTTATATTAATTAGTTAACTTATTTTTATAAGAATTGTACCACATGTGCAAGATTCTTATTTACAATTTTAAATGTCAAATTGTGTAAGAATTTGACATTACAGCCATAGGCGAATTTAGACTTTGACCAGGGCGAATAATAATTTTGACAGTATGCTCATAAATTTACACAAACAAAATACATGGCAATTCGCCTTTGCGACCACCTTTAAATTAATTCGCCTGGGCTACGCTTATGCATGCAAGCGTGTAACTAGGAAGAGGAAGAGAGATGGCGCGAGTGTTTGCGAATACGATGCAAAGAGGAGATGCCAATAAATAACACCGACCCTTCCAGAACACGAAAAGCGAACAACCAAGAAAGTTCTCGGTGCGTAGGCAAGCGCCCTGTTGGACTATATAAGGCGGTGACCAAGCAAGGCAGGTTGATCAGTTTATTTTCAAGCGTTGAACAGTAAAGTACTGTGAAGTTACCAAACTCTTAAATTTGTATTGCGTTTATTACTAGTAAATAAAACTAGCTATTAGTTACAATATCTGTGCGTGTGTTTATTTGACTTTATAGTGATCGAACCCAGGATTAATAATCAAGGAATCATCGAATTCGTCACAATACCCTACTGGACAATCCTGATGGGCACAAACACATTCAGACATCTGGTTTATCAATGATGATGGGCACCAATACACTCAAACGAACTTCCTTTTAATGCAACATGAGATAGAAATTATAAAATGTACCTTTTTCAGTCGCACACATTACCGTGCCAGTCACTTGGAGCATCATAGTGTAAAAATGCATCAGCAAAACTAAAAGTCTAAATATTCCCTTCTCAGTCACACACATTGCAGTGCACGTCATTTGAGACATCATTTCACAAATCTTTAAAACAAAATTGAAATAAAAATAGAAAGAATTTCCTTTTTTCAACTTTAGTTAAAACTTCAATTTAGGCAGAAAAACCAAAACATGTTTTGTTTCACAATTATTTTATGAAAGATTTTTCACCTTTGACGGCCATACTTGACAGCTGCGGGTTAATTGACAGGTCATAAAACTTCTCTGCCTGACGATAGTTTGCGTTAGTTTTCTCAATCATTTTCTTAATTTGGAATCTGACACTTATAACCCTGTGTTTGCTGCCTGTGTGAAGTCAAACGTATAGAAAACATGAAGTAGCTCTAGCCGGCATACATATAATGACGCATAGTCATAGTCAAAGTTAAGTATGACTTAAATTTAGATAAAGCTTTTTTGACAGATAGCCTATATAAAATTACTTCAAATAGCTTCAACTAAATTTAAGTCATACTTAAATTTGACTATGACTACGCCCCCAAACTTCTATATTGCTACAACTGAACTGTTCAGCCGGTCAAACATTACAATAGCCAAATAAATGAATTTATTTCGTTTTTCTTCTACTACTTGCAAAGTTAGTCGTCGTTTTCTTTCAAAATTATACAATTGGTACTATTTTAAGAAATACGCCTAAATATTTAGGATAATTTGAAGGTTTGTATACGTTGGACAATTTATATTATAATATTTATAAATATACTTATTTAGGCTATTGTGTTGAAAAATAAAACTTTTGATGTTAGAGTACATAAGAAACAAATTTACAAAGTTGATATTATTAGATCACCAATAACATCCAGCCCAGTAAATGAATATATACGAATTTATTTCATTTCCAAAAATGTGAATTTATTCCCTTTTTAGCTTTTATGTGAATAGTATAAGTTGCATGTAAGCGTTAAATGAATTTATTTTATCTGAAAAAATATCAATTTATTGCCTTGGTTTTTTTTTCTAGTATTTATGTGAATAGTATAAGTTGAATGTTAAAATAATAAATACACCAAGCCTTATATTCTATTGGTTGACATTTTCATTGGTTAAACCCCTAAACTGTGATTTTATAACTTTTATGCACAATTTGTGCCAATGTATACTATCTTTCCAACACGCTACTACAATGACAAGAACCATTTGCAGCGAGGGAGCGCATTTTGACATTTCATTGGGAGAGAGAGTTGCAAGTTTCTCCTGAGGGGAATTTCACTCAGTAAGACTTGTAAGTGAAAAACAGCTGATTGTGACATAGGAAAGCAACAACAAAAATTAAAAAATTTTAACTAATAACCAATCAAAAAAGCAAAAGTTGTTTTGATTGCAAGTTTTTACTGACTCCTGTTCGGCAAAAACTTTCTACTTTTGGCGTTTCGAGGAGGTTTTAAGTCATTCTCACTTTCCTGACAGTTCTTTGCAAGTGTTTGCAAGTTTTGTCGGCGAACACAGCTAATGTTTGACAGAATTTTAACAAATTGCGCAGCTAGGATAGTAGCAATATAGAAGTATTATATATATGCCATTGTTGAATTATTTATATAATAGTATATATGTTTACATAATTAGTTTTATTTGAAGCATTCTAGGCAGCTTTAACGCAGGTCCTATATAGTGGTTATGCATAGAACACTTCAAATAAAATAATTATGCATGATGCAAACTTCATACTAATTAAGAAAATACATACATATATATTCCATTTCTATATGCACTGGAAAAAATATGTGTTTAAAATTTCCATTCTTAGGCCGTGTGCTAATCGGAAACATTTTACTCGGAGGAAAAATGAGGTGAACAAATTTTCTATGGTGTCAAAATATTTTCCATTTTGCTGTGCCAAATGAAATGGTAAATTTTGACATTTGAAAAAACCACGTGCGAAAGCAAATAGCCTATGAATAAATTTTAAATGTACGTATTTTTTCTGCCATTATATTTCATATTTTTTGCGCTAAATTATATTTTATCGTTTAGTAACGTGTTGGAATATAAATTCATTTGAAATGATATGATTGGCAATACCGCATGCATATATCTGTACACATTCGTAGTTGTCAAAATTTTACCTAGCCCCATGGGCGGTAAATGTCAAAATTTTCTTTCGCTCTGTCAAAATTTACAATTTTCAACCGATTGGCACAGGGCCTTATTCGTAAAGTGACCCCAGGAGGAAACAGGAATACTCACTCAAAATACTTTGAGCATTTTTTATTTTTTTTAATAACAAACTCGACGGACAAACGCAAGTTTATTCCTATTGTTTGCTGCTAGCAGACCCGTGCGCAGAAAATATCCGAGGGGGGTTTAAACTCAAGTTACATAATCAATGAAAAAATATAAGAAATTTATTTTCAGAGTACGGAAATTTTATTGTCAAAAGTCATATATAGTTACAATTACAAAAATCAACTCTTCGAGGTACTGAAATAAACTCTTTCAAAATTATTTGCGGATCGATTTTGACATAGCGATGTACATTGAGTGAGGCTAAGCCGTTCAGACGATCTTCAGACATTGTTGATCTCAAATACGTTTTAGTCGTCGCAAAGTTGACAAGGATCGTTTATTCGTCGCTGTTGCCATAACGCGAAGCATTTGGTTAACATTTGGAAACGCATCTTCATTACAAATATCGAGTGCTTCAAGTGAGTTTTTTTTTTCCTTTCCGGCAATGAGCTTCCGCCAAAGTTGTACTTCGGTCACCCAGATGTCACGGGAATCGTCGTGCAAAACTGAACAGTATGATTGGAATAGTTGACCGCAGGACTCTCCTTCGAAAATTTTCATTTTGTTGGGAAAAAGGCAAGCGAAATTTGATAAAATATTGCGGTTATTTAAGAATGGATCTTGCAATTGTGTCAGAAACGAATCAATGTACGGTATGTAGATTGTTATACGGAAATAATCTTCAACTGAATCAGTTTGTTCTTTGGAACGTTGGGCCTGGTTCGACGCAATCCTTGGCTTTCGCAATTCAATTTCGTATTGCTCGCTAATTTCCATCAAAATTTTTTTAGCAGCATCAGCCAATTTGATAGCCTCTCCCAGATCTTGATTTTCTCCTTGAAGTACTCGACTCAGAGACAATGTGAGAGAATGCACCGAGCTCAAAATATGCATGGATACCTGGAAATTTGCGGTTTTATAGCTGAAAGCAGTTGGAAAGCTCCAGACGAAGTCGTTGGGTCTTTCCAGTTGGTGGAAATCACTTCAAGAGCGCGAATTACTGCTGGTTGCAAATGGAGATATGTTGCCACGGACTCATGCTGTTCTACCCATCTGTAGCCCGATTCTGTAACTTTTAACCACTCTCCGAGCGTTAAGCTTATCGCCAAATTTTGGCGTTTGTTTTTAACGAAAATGTGATTCTGTAACTCTCCTTTAACGCCGCTGAACAGCCGACTCTTGTTAGTGATAAAATATGGAAATACTGGTGTTCAGACGTATTTAGCCCTAAATTACATGCAAAAAAATCAAAAATTATTTTTTTACTATTTCCAAACGCTAAAACACTTGTAAATATATTAACGCGATCGTTAACACCTCGAAAATAACTCGCGACAGCTAACCACACAAAAAGTGTTAGCTGAATAGTGAATAGGGAAAAGCGTTAAAAATGGTGTTAAGCGAAGTTAAAGCTAACACCTGGCGTTAAAATAGTTACAGAAGCGGGCTACAGGTTTTACAATTTTTTCACAATTTCTTCACTTGAGTTTCCGATAGATGTTCATTTTCATTTATCGTATCCTGAAGGGCATTTTGGCGTTTCGGATAAATGAGGAAGGAATGGATATTCTCTAGAACTCCAAGACAATTTTTGATTCCCGTTATATTGCACGCAGAGCTTACCGCCAAATTGAAGCTATGAGCAGCACAATGAGAGTAGAGCGCGAGTGGATAAGTTTTTCTGACAACAGCTTGAGCCCCTTGGAACTCTCCGCCAACCGCTCTCGCACCGTCATATCCTTGCCCGAAGAAATACGTGCAATCCAGTCCGGAAGATTTTATAAAATCAAGGTAAGCAGTTCCTATTCCCTTTCCAGTGAAATCGGTGATAGGAATAAAACACAAGAAATCTTGCCGAATGATGAACTTTTCGTTGCATTTATCCAAGTAGCGAATGCAAGTTGAACTTTGTTCTACTCCTGCAATGTCTGACGTGTCATCTCCGAGAAAAGAAAAGCCCTTGTTGTTGTTGTTAACAGTGCTTCGCCCTGCCCCAGATTGGGTTACACTGAAATAACAGCCCTTGGGCGGGTGAAAAAACCCGGGTCATTCCGGTGCGATAAAACCGGCTGTTGTGGAAAAGCCCTTCGATTTGTTCACTCGATCGATGTTGTAACTCATGAGGAGGTGGTGACAAATATTGATTATTTCATTCTGGACACGGTTGCTTATGTACATAGTATTCTTTGGTGAATCACTCAGGTGTTTTTTCAACTGCTCATCCGTTTTGGTTCGGTATCTTAAGAGAACTCTAAAGTTTCCATCAATCGTCAACGGTTCGTCTTCAGAAATTCTTCCCATATCATTGGAACCCCTGAGAGCAAGCCCTTGTCGGCCACACAGGATAACTGTTTCAATAATTGGAATCATGCGTAGTTTGCTTTCATTCAGAAAGTCTAATTTTTGTTTCGATAGTTGCAAATCAATGGGTAAAGCATTTTCTTCTTCGATTCCCATTCCCAAAGGTCATTGCAACAGACATTTTTTGTGGTATTCTAATGAACTGTGCTTTTCGAAAGTTTCGAGTGCTTTTTTCCAGTTTTTTAATGGGGTGGTAACTAACTGGCCCAGAGTTTGATTACCGACTCCTCTCAATGTAGCACAAAATAAGACCAAGTATTTGCAATATGCACCGTCTTCTATTGCCGAATACGCTAGCCATTGATGTTTTTGGAGACAAGAGCGTTGAAACTTCGAACTTCTAGAGCCCGATGCAGGAAAACTGTAACCGCCAGGGGCACTCCAAATCTTCTTTTGCAATCCAGGAATTGAGTTTATTCCATCAGCTGCTGATTTTTGAACAAACAATCGAATATCATAGGAACTGGGATAATTTTTCAAAGAGCAAACTGGCATAGACGAGCTTTTCGGTACCTCCAAATTAAATTCCACTTCTGTAGTAGTCAGTGCTAATCCTGTTTGTGTCTTACATGCGCCATTTTCAGCAATATTTGTCTGAGTTTGAAGCTCAGTACGACTACATTCGCCAACGTCCTTGCATGAACAAAATCTGAATTTATGCTGTATTTAATATTATGTTAAACTCACATTTTCGTTCTCGATTCGACTTTTTTTACACAGAAAACGACGAATATCCATGGTAAAAAATATTAGGATAGGACTTATACAAACTATTTAATAATAATGCAAGTTATTTAATAATAATATAAATAATTTAATAATATTCAGCTTACCGTAGTGTGTGCCTCACCAGTTTTCTCTGCTCAACGAATGATAATAAATGATAGAATACGCGCAACAACGAACCGGTTAAATATGCATTGCGGGAACAACAACAAACAGAAAGAACTATTTACATGTTTTAAATAAGTATAGCTATTATGTAGTAATTACAAGCTTTTAATTAGCTTTTTATGTGTGCGAAAGGGAGAGAAAATGCCGCATTGCGGTTCAGTTATAAGTAATAAGGCAAATTCAAACCGCTTTACACATACAAGTGAATGCACGAACGTAAATGACAATTTGAATACATATGCCCACCAAAAAATTTGAACCTTATCTAAGGCTGTAAGGAGTATGGTCCTTCCATCGGAGTGGTGGTCTCCCTCTTCCTCTGCTTCCACCGGCGGATGCCGATAAGAATACCTTCTGGGCTGGAGCATCTTCGCTCATTCGCACTACGTGGCCTAGCCAGCGAAGCCGCTGTGTTTTAATTCGCTGAACTAAGGGTGGCTGATGAAAGCCGCTACCAAAAAAAAATTAAATAACTGTTTTTCTATTTAATGAATCTGGTAAATTTTTTTTTATTTTGCAGATTGACTTTTACATTTAACAAAAATGGATAACTGGGACACTGAAACAAGAATTTGGATTGTCCGCCGCTATCACGCACTGGAGTCCGTAGTTTCGGTTCAAAGAGAGTATAGGCGCACGTTTGGCGGCAATCCTCCGAGCAGATGGACCATAATAAGACTTGTAAACAATTTTGCCGAGCATGGGACAGTCAACAGAAGACCTTACCATCGAAACCCTTCAGTTCGAACGGAGGAAACAATCGCTGCTGTAGCTGCTGGCATACAAAACAATCCACGTGTTTCGACAAGAAGCTTATCTGCTCAAATGGGTGTAAGTAGACAGTCATTACAGTCAATTATAAACAAAGATTTGGACTTATTCCCATATAAAATTCAAATGGCCAACAAACTGAACGCTGCAGACTTGCCGATTCGCTTGGAATTTTGCCAGAAGATGCTTCAAATGGTGGAAGAGGATGGAAACATGTTGAACTGTCTTTTCATGTCTGACGAGGCCCATTTCGATTTAAACGGCAACATAAACAAACAAAATTGTCGAATATGGAGTGCTTCCAACCCACAGATACTCCATGAGACGGAATTGCATCCACTTCGTGTCACAGTGTGGTGTGCAGTTTCATCACGCTGCATTGTCGGGCCCTACTTCTTCGAAGAAAACGGTCACACCGTTACGGTTACTGGAGACCGTTACTTGAGCATGTTGAGAGAGTTTTTCTATCCAGAATTACGCCGAATGAGAATTTCTTTCAACTCTGTGTGGTTTCAGCAAGATGGTGCAGCTCCTCATATAGCCCAACCTGTTATGACAGAATTGCGACGAAAATTTCCCAATAAGCTGATATCCAGAAACTCCACATTCCGTTGGCCACCCAGGTCGCCTGACCTTACTGCACCTGACTTTTTCTTGTGGGGTTATTGCAAACAGGAAGTCTTCAAAGCAAAACCAACAAATTTGAATGAACTAAGGCAATCCATTCGAGAAACAATTGCGGCTATTCCTGTCTCAACTCTCCAAGCAGTAATGAACAACTTTTTGGTAAGATGCCGCACATGCATCGACGAGCCGGGGGGGCATTTAAATTCCATTATTTTTAAAACTAATTAAGCTATATACATGAATAAAAGAAAAATGAATTCCATACACTGAAAAAAAAATTATTTGAGTTTCTTAATGTAGCAAAATTCATCAGCCACCCTGTATGTCGGAGTCTGCGTAAAGTTTATGCAGCTTTTTTTTAGGAGTATCAGTTGAAATGGAATTTTGCCATTTGGAATATAAATGTATGCTGAAATATCCGCAATAGGGGGAGGGCTGCAACCCCAAACCCCCGCTGCACTGTGGGCCTCTCCACTTTGAATTGCTGTTTAGCAGCATCTTCCACGCTCTCTTCGTTTTTTCTTTTCAGTCGCACCACAAATTTATCCATCATTCTCTTTCACTTTGATCCCTTCTGGACCCCTCTTCACTTTTACTTTATTTTTTCCGTTTGTCCTCTTTACAAATAGTATGAAATCAGACTGCACGAACTTGCTCACGAAAACACGTTTTTCTTCGATAGTATATGTATTTCAACAGCCTATGCCACCGCGTTGTTTAGAAAAAGATAAAACTAACGAGCGGACGAAAATTTAATGTAATACGCATACAAAAGAGTTGCCATAGTGGGTATTTTACCGTGTGGGTACAACTATCCACTGTACCCATATTATCTTCCGGGCCTGCCAGTAGCTGCATCTATCCGCTGAAAGAAAAAGCACTCTGCAATATCTTCAAAGATTGGAACTTAAGTGTGCTATGCTCAATCCACAAGAAAGGCGATCCCGCCAACATCACCAACTATCGCGGAATCCTTAATATCGCATATAAGGTTCTATCCAGCGTATTGTGCTAAAGAGTGAAACCCATCGAAGAGAAGCTGATTGGACCTTATCAGTGTGGCTCCAGACCTAGTAAGTCTACCAACGACCAGATATTCACGATTCGCCAAATCCTGGAGAAGACCCATGATACGATAATCGACACCTACCATCTCTTTGTCGATTTCAAAGCCGCTTTCGACAGTACGAAAATGAGTTGACATATGTGAATTTGACTACCCTGCAAAGCTTATACGGCTTTGCCAAATGACGTTGAGCTATACCAATAGCTCCTTCACAAAAGGAAAGGACCTCTCCGAGCCATTCGAAACCAAACGAGGCTTCAGACACGGCTACTCCCTATCGTGCGTTTTATTCTAGTTGATGCTTGAGAAGATATTTAGCAGCAGAGCTGGCATGCAATGGTACAATCTACTATAATAGCGTGCAATTACTGGCTTATGCTGATGCTATGCCTTCTCAGGCCTGGAAAAAGAAAAGAAGAAAGTGGGTCTTGTGGTGAACGAGGACAAAATGAAGATGAGATTGGCCTTGGATTATTCGAGAGAAAAGCTCTCCGGAAAATGTATGGTCCTTCCCGTGATGCCATTGACGAGTATCGAAGGAAATTTAATGATGACAGTGCAGCGAATAAAAGCCCAAAAACTGCGCTGTCTGGGTCATGTTATGCGAATGGACAAAACAGCTCCAATCCCCAACCCAGAAGGTTTTCCTATAAACACCTGAATTCGACAGCAGAGGAAGGGGCGGCCTAGACTGAGTAGGACAAAACAGGTGTGGAGTTACCCACAACATTAGTCGTGTTCGTTGAGGATAAAATGTTTACTGGAAAGTGTTCGGTGACACAAAACATTTGCAGCGAGAGAGCGCATTTTGACATTTCATTGAGAGAGAGAGGTGAAAGTTTCTGTTGGGGGAATTTCACTCAGTAAAACTTGCAAGTGAAAAACAGCTGATCGTGACATAGGAAAGCAACAACAAAAATTAAAAAATTTGAGCTATTAACCAATCGAAAAAGCATCAGCTGTTTTTCTTGCAAGTTTTTACTGACGAACACAGCTATTATGTTCCATACAAAACGAGAACAATATGTTAGCGAGTCAGGTGATCTTACAATGATATGATGAAACGAACTTGAGGACATAGGATAAAAGAGAATGCAAAATACAAATTAAAAATTTGTAAAATTTAAAATTATATTTAAGTTGAAAAATACGATCTTGTCGTGATCGCCACAAATTTTATTCTGAACGTTCTTTCAAAAATTTTCCATTTCAATTACATTAAAATCAAATATAAATTCTTAGATTATTTAACTTCAATACAGAACAGTAATCATGCAGATACAGTAGTTTTTTTAATATTTAATGTTTGTTATCTGTTATTGACCATCATGTATTGTTATCTATCTAATTCAATAACAGTTAACAAAGCCATAACTTAACTACTCCCCCTTTTAAAACTGAAACGTCCACGTTTAGGCTATTATAAATTATAGATAAATTAAAAATTTAACAATATTTAAAAAACTTAAAAGTAGCATTTTCCATATTCATATTTAAATAGTAATTAAGTAATATCATTTCAAATCAACAATAAACAAGATAAGTGTAAACAATCAAAATTGATATGTTTAACATTCAAACATTCACAAACAAACAAAAATCATTAAAAAGATTCATCTAAGGTTGCTTTTATGAATTTTTTTGCCGTCGATTAAAACCGTTGTGCCTAAGTCTTTTTCAATAACCTTTTCAACAAAAACTTTATTAAATTTGTTCCCCAATCTCTTATTTCTTTTAATATAAACTCTTTCTCCTGGTTCATATAATTTCATTTTCTTATTTTTGTTAAATCTTTCTAATACTTCTTCCTGTAATTTAACCAATCTTTCTCTAACAACATTCAACTCCTGCGCTGAAAAATTTTGAAAAACGTTTATTGGTTTAGCATTTATTGTAGAATGAATACTATTGTTGTATTTATGCGTTGCTAATAATACGAGATCTACAGTATCACTTAGCTCTTGTTGAGCCTTAATGCACCTACATATCTCGATTAGCGTTGAATGAAACCGTTCAACTTGCCCATTTGTTTCACTGTGTAGCGTAGGAATAAAAAATTGTTCTATTGAATAATTATCTCTTAATAAAGAACTAATTACATTGGATTGAAATCCTTTTTCGTTATCAGAAACAATTACTTTTGTATTTTGAAAGATTAATAATATCTCAAGTAGTGCAGCTTTAATATCCAATGTAGATCTTGATGCAATAGGTTTGACAATAGCAAATTTTGAAAACTTATCTATACATGTTAAAAAATATTGTTTATCCGTGATGAAAATATCGAGATGAAGGATTTCTCCTGGATAATTTGGAATTGGTGTTTTTCCAATTTCTAAATTAGATGGCTTACGCTGATACTTATTCTCTAGGCATATTTTACAGTTCCCAATAATCGATCTTAATACCTTTTTAATATTAGGAAAAAAGTATTCACTTGAAATTTGTTTAAAATTTTCTAATAAGCAACGATGAGCGCGATTATGTTCAGTAGTAGCAGTTTCAAGTTGATCATTTCTGTTAACTAAATCAATTACTAATATTTCAGTATGTCTAAATTTGACGCCAGGAAATGAAGAAACTATAGGATTTTGAATTTCTGCTAAAATTCGTAGTTCACAATGTATCGCATTAGTTGTATTCGGATTAATAACATCCTTTAAACATAGCAATAAATTTTCAATTGTATCAAAAAATATTGTATGGCGACAAAAGTTTTTAAATATATTTTTCGTGGTTTTAACTAAGGATTGTCCTTTTGACAAAAGAAGCTGATTTTTAAATTGATTTACAGGACATTTAACTGTCTTAATTACATCAGTATACGATTCCTCGCTATGTAGTGTTTCTAATGAAGTGCTATGATTATTAACGAATTGTCGAGAGAGCGCATCAGCTACCTTATTTTCTTTGCCGGGCTTATAATAAAAAGTTGGCGAAAACTCTTCAATGAAAGCACGCCATCTCTTCATTTTAGTGTTTGGATTTTTCTCTGAAATGGAGAATATCACAGGCTGATGATCAGTAAATATTTGTATATCCTTAATGCCGTATAGATAGTTGCGAAGAGTTTTTAATGCCCACACAATAGCAAGCATTTCACGCTTATTTGTAGCATAATTTTGCTCCGTTGAAGAAAGTGTACGAGGAATCATGGTTATCGGTCGATTATTTTGTGACAATACGGCACCTAAAGCATTTGATGAAGCATCAGTTGTTAACTCAAAGGGCCGACTGAAATCTGGGTATTGCAAGATCACATCTTCCGACGCAAGTATTTTTTTAATTTTTACAAAAGCTGACATTGCTTCTGAATCAAGATTGATTTTAACATTTTTAGATCTTTTTGAGTCAACGTGGCCATTTTCCCCACGCAGATATTTAGTTAATGGTTTCATGATTGCTGCATAATCCCTGACAAACCTACGGTAATAGCCAGCAAGTCCGAGGAGTTTTGTAATTAATAATGTCATTTACTTTACTCGGACAAGTTTGAATTCCATTTTGTGAAACTAAAAACCCTAGAAACTCAACATCTGTCTTGAAAAACTTCGATTTTTCAGGAGAAACCCTCATTCCGCTCTTTTCTAATAATTTAAAAATTTTATCCATATCTCTAATATGCGTTTCTTCATCCGGTGAGAAAATAATAATATCATCAATGTACACGTGACACGTTTTTCCTATCTCTTCACGCAGAACGTCATCTATTGCGCGTTGGAAAATACTTGGTGCGTTTTTCAA
This sequence comes from Merzomyia westermanni, assembly GCA_949987695.1. Lineage (NCBI taxonomy): Eukaryota > Metazoa > Arthropoda > Insecta > Diptera > Tephritidae > Merzomyia > Merzomyia westermanni. Next base: position 138,027,174 of record OX465290.1, read on the forward strand.
CCCAAACGGTAAACGACAAAATTCATATTTACCATTATTAACATTAAAAGCTGTTTTTTGGCGATCTTTTTCGCGTAAATTTATTTGGTGAAAACCAGATTTCAAATCTAAAGTTGAAAAAAAAACACGATTTCCCTAAATTTGCTAAAATTACCGAAATATCAGGTATAGGATATCTATCTGATATGGTTTTATCATTGATTTTACGGAAATCAATCACCATACGTAACTTTTGTTTTCCATTCTGATCTAATCCCTTTTTAGTTACTACATGTATTGGTGAATTATAAGGAGAACACGATTTTCGAATTATACCGTCTTTCAACAAATCCTTTATTTCCTTGTTAATAAACTCTGAAGCGGACATTGGATAAGGGTAACTTTTACTAAAAATTGGCTCTTCTGTAGAAGTGCGAATAACAGCTTCTACATTCGTATTATATGTGAAAGCGCGATTTGGATCCGCGAAGGCATTTATGTTACTATTTATCATTTCACGGAATCGATCACGGATATGACCGGGTACAGAGTCATCTTCAATGGTTATTGTGTTAACTTGATTACAATTAAGATGCTTGAGTTCTATTTTACCATCATGATAATATAGAAATCCATTTTTTATGTCAATTCTCGCGTCGATTTTTTTAAGGAAATCATACCCAATTATTGCATCAAATGTGCTTAAACTTTTCAATATATAAAATGTTGATGTATTATCAAGAACATTAATTAAACAATATTTATTTATTAAATTAATTCCATTTATTGATTTTAATTTAAATGCTTTTTCCATTCATTTAATTCCACGAAGAAAAGAAAAATCCTTTATATAATTTTTGGACGTTCCAGTGTCAATTAATATACGCAGCTCCTGACCATTCGATGTATTTTTCGTAATGAATGGCAGGAGCGATTTCAGTTTAAACAATTAATTTTCGAAATCAGAACCTCCACCTGAATATTCAACGTAACAGTTGCTGTCATCAATATCACTGCCATTATAATCGATTTCTTCGCAAACTATGTCCTTTTTTTCCGACATATGATTTACACGTTGAGCTTTCTGTTGTGGGATCTGGAAAGAACCAGATTGTTCCCGATGTCGCTTTAAATGCATTCCTTGTTGAGGTAACTCCTGTTGTTGATGAGCGAAATTCGCTGTAGGCTGAGCCAAATTAATATTTCTGCTACGTTGAAGATCCTTATTTTGATGAGAAGTCCGATTTCTATAAAACGATGAACCAGGATCAACATCCATTGGAACTAGTTTATCATTAAATTTTGTCTTTTCGAACTGATTTACCGTTGGCACTTTATGTTGCACCATTTCTAGTCGAGATTTATTTGGCTTAATAAAGTTACCAAAAGCAAACGTACTCGCAAAATCATAACGTGTATGATTAGTTTCTACCTCTTGAGCAATAGCCAATGCCGTTGGGAGATCTTTAGGCTTTGAAGAGAACAGAATATCACACATAGGTCTACGTAATCCCGAAATAAAAACACGTAATGCATTTTCCCTTGCTTTTTCATTAAGTGCATCTATTATTTCATTATTTCCAGTATATGTCATAATCTGTTTATTTATAATTAAGGTTAACTTTTTCTACCTTGTCGTAATATTCTGAAATGGAAAGCTTTCCCTGGCTAAGAATACTCAACTCAGATTCCAAAACATAAATAGGGCGCTTGTCTGCATAAGCTTGATCAAGTCTAGACATGATAGCTTTAAAATTAAGGATTGTATTAAAAGAAGACAACGTTGAGTTAGCTGAACCAGTAATTTTGTTTCTAAGAATTCCCATTGCAACGTAATACTTCTCAGATCCTTCTTTATAATATTTTATTGCAAAATTAGCAGCAGAGCGCCAAGCCGGATAGCAAGAAGCATCACCACTAAACTCTGGTAAAGATTTAATTAAATCAAGACTACAATTTCCCGATTCAACTGAAGTATTTATTGTAACCGGTAAAAGGGTCTCTGTAATGGGTACTTCCAAACGATTAAATGCTAACGTTAGTTGATCTATCTTAGTTGCTAAATCCTGTCTAGCAAGCTCACTCGCTTCTAATTTTTCACAAAGCTCTTGCTTAGCTTTGTTACTTACTGAATTAACTATCTCAATAACTTGTTCCCTAGAAACACTCATATTACTTTATTTTAATCAACGTTCGGGGAACAAATTAAATGGATAAATAAGCGATTCAAATAAATTAATTAAAAAACTTAACCAGTGTTGAAAGAACACACAGATTATTTAAAAAAAAAAAACTTTAAGACACTAAACGATATCACAAAAAATCACAATTAATTCACAAACCACCTTAGTTAATATGTTTTATTGTAGATCTTCACTTATAAATTTATGGTTGAATAAATAGTTAGACATATCAATTTGGATTACTTACAATCTTGACTGCAACATTTAAGTATCAATAGAAGAAATTGATGCTGTTCGTAGGGAGAGATTAAGGTAATAGCTTTCGCCTTCTTGCTGGAACTGATTTTTCTTAACTTGTTTTTTTTTTATTTTAGCTTTTGTAGTTATTTTATTGTTGTTGCTCTTCTTTGAAGATCTTTCCTTTTATTTAACTAATATGATTGTTTGGGTTTGTTTTAATATTGATTGTTGTCTTTTTTTGTTTTTTTTTGTCTTCGTATTGATTGTTGTTTGGGGATAAATTATTGTTTGACCCCGATATACTTCCAATAGTATCCTCAATAACTTCTTTGTCGTTGTTGAAAAAAAAATTTTTATTGTTTGGTTTGCATGCAGGACTAATAAGTATTAGTTTTTTTCTTCTATACCACCGATTGGACTTAGATCTGTGATCTTTCTAAAATGCCTGGATTCGCAGAATAAAGTCTCCGTAAGGATCTATGATCCTTTTGATGAAGTTTTTATATTATGCTTCTTTTGAATGATGACGAATTGTTCTTTGCTTTTATAAAGATGGTATATTGCTAAACTAATAATAGTTTAGTATTTTCAATGGTTAGCTACCGCCAGTTAGAAAAATTATAGGATCTATGATGGTTTTATAAAGCACTAAAAATGGCTGCAGCCCCACGTTGGGCGCCAATTAAAAATTTGTAAAATTTAAAATTATATTTAAGTTGAAAAATACGATCTTGTCGTGATCGCCACAAATTTTATTCTGAACGTTCTTTCAAAAATTTTCCATTTCAATTACATTAAAATCAAATATAAATTCTTAGATTATTTAACTTCAATACAGAACAGTAATCATGCAGATACAGTAGTTTTTTTAATATTTAATGTTTGTTATCTGTTATTGACCATGATGTATTGTTATCTAATTCAATAACAGTTAACAAAGCCATAACTTAACTTACATAAGGACCTAACTGAAGTTCGTAAGAAGAGGTTTTTCTGCTGCGGTCGCCTAACGCAAAATATATTCAATGCCATTCTATTGACGTGTACATTTTAACAACTTTAAATGAAAGTAATTTTTAGTGCAGTTACGTGCGTTGTTTTATTTGGACATAAAAAACCACCACAACTGGTGGCCCCGACGTGATCGCGCGTTTAGTTTCTAGCAAACTTTTGTAGTAAAATAAATTGCGTTAACTACTCCGCAGCTGCTTGACAAGGAAATCTTGGGAGTCAGGAAACCATCACAGTTTCTTCGCCATCTCAAGAGTCTCGACCATACTGTTTCCAAACACATACTACGTACCAAGTGGCTTAGCAGGTTACCGATGACGACGCAGGCAATTCTCGCATCTCAACCTGAAGTGAGTCTAGATAAACTGGCAAGCCTTGCCGACAAAATTCATGAAATCGCATTGCCGGCAGCACGTATAAATGAGGCGCAGGAGCCAAATACATCAGCCGTCGAGGTAAGTGTCTCTTGCCCCGGAGCTTCGATCAGTGAGCTAGCCTCAGCATTGAAAGGGCAAAGTATCGCAAGCTCTCCCTCCCGACAACGTTCGCATTCACGAGTAGCGTCGCAACCACCCAATAATAATATGAGTTGGTATCATCAACGGTACGCCAACAGTGCCAAACATTTCAAAACACCTTGCTCGTTTCAAGGAAACGTTCCATCGGACCGTTACTGGCGGTTAGCGGCCCTTCGTTCAAATCAAACCGCCTCTTTCTAACTAATCGCACCACCAAAGTCCAATACCTGGTGGACACTGGCGTTGCTTTATGCACATATTCAAAGCCTTTGCCACATGGTGCAACGAAACCAGTCAACTACATGCTGATCGCTGCAAACGACTCAACGATCAACATGTATGGTTTTATAGCTTTATCGCTCAACCTCAGCCTCAGGAGGGATTTCAAGTGGCGCTTTGTCATTGCTGACACGACTAAAGCCATAATTGGTGCTGATTTTTTGGCTTATTTTGGCATTTTACCGAACCTGAAGAATAGCTGCCTCATCGACTCGACAACTGGTATAACGTCATGCAAGTTATCGTTATTAATCACCCCTATCATGCATTTCGATTACGTTCCCGCTCTACGCTCCGCCGGAGTCGAAAGTAGGTATCATGTGTTGCAATTGGATTGAAAGAAGAAGAGGAAGAGCTATAACTCTTTCGAAATCAGCTGTTTGCCTTGAAATGTGTGAAACTGGAACATAACAAAGCAAAAATACGCAAATTAGTGCTGTTCAAAGAAAATAAATAAAAGTAAAATTTTTATATTGTTATTATTTTTATTAAACGTAAGTATGGAATCCTTATCCGCGGCGATATTACTGGTTGAGGAGGAGAGCAGCGCATCTCAGAATGCTGGGGTGAGAACTGAAAGGAGAAGATTACGAGATATGTGCGATCCCTTCCAGATGAATGACGGCTGTAAGTAATTGCACGTGAAAGTAGACAATTTTCTTACAATTTGTTTACTTATTTAGATTCAAAAAAACTTTCGTCTGAATAAGGACGCATTCAAGTATGTCCTAGATACTTTTGCGGAAGAAACGGCGGCAAGTACTTTGTCCTCGTTATCTTCGCTTAACATTGTAGTATCCGCTTTAAGATTTTTTGCGGAAGGCAGTTACCAGCATTCAGTTGGCGCAGACTACAATGTTGTAATGGCACAGTCAACCGTGTCAAAGTGGCTGTCAAATTTTATCGAAATAATGCAGCGAAAGCTATGCCCACAGTGGATAAAATTCGAGCAAAATGAAATAGAAAAGCAGGAAGCAAAACAAGATTTTTTTACGAAGTCTGGTTTCCCAGGTGTTATCATGTGCGTTGATGGCACGCACATAAAAATAACCAAGCCATCCTATGAACCTTTTCTTTATTACAATAGAAAAGGAGTTTATAGCATCAATGCTATGGTGGTGAGGATTGTATTTCATGAAATCAATTCCATAATTGAAAATTTATTTTTTTAGGTGTGCGATCACAAATTACGAATAAGAAGCATTGACGCTAGGTATCCTGGGTGCAATCACGACGCTAATGTATGGGGATTGAGCAAGCTGAGGTGCTATATGGAACGACGATATCGTGAAGGTGAAAGGAACACATGGCTGTTAGGTATTTAGTTATATATGTACGTTTCTTAGACAATTTAAAATAGTTATAAATAAAATTTTGACAGCAAAATAAAAAAACAAAAAGTTCTCCGCCAACAAAATTGCAACTTGCATGATAGGCAGAATTGTAAATTTCGAATTTGAACTGAACGGAAACGGAACGCATGATACCAAAGTTGCCAAACGGAGAAAATTTCAATCCCAGTCGAAATGCATGATAGGGGTGAATATAGTTTCAGAGACCAAGGTCACGCCTACCGATTCTCCATGGTCTGATCTTCTTGCTGATTTTCCCAGCCTGACGAAGCCTGAAGGTATTTGCTTGCCCGCCAAACATACTACGCTGCATCATATAGCTACTACACCTGGACCACCCGTTTTTAGCAAGGCGCGGCCTGGTACCTAAAAAATCAGGCGAGTGGCGACCGTGTGGGGATTATCGGCGACTGAACGCCCGTACAATATCGAATCGCTATCCTGTACGCGTTCTTGAGGATTTCTGGTAAAACTATATTTTCGACCATTGACCTGGTAAGGGCATTCAACCAAATACCAGTGACCACAGATGACATCAACTAAACGGCCATATTTACACCATTCGCTCAGGAAGCACTGTCCATACGCGAACTTCACGCTATCCATGCTGTGTTACGAAACGCATTCTCCCATGATCCTGACCGTGCAACACCTTGGAAATTTATTCGGCCAATTTACGACCGACATACAACACATAGCTGGCAAAGACAACGTCGTCGCGGATACCCTTTCCAGCATTGAGGAAATTTCCGCAGTAGTATCAGCTAATGACCTGTGTGCTGTCGAAATCCCAGGCTGCGACAAAACAATATACTGTGACGTGTCCGGCGATCTAAGTCGCCCTTTTGTTCCCGAACGTATGAGGAAGAACATTTTTGACGCCCTCCATAGCATCAGTCATCCTGGATCACGAGCGTGTATAAAATTGGTAACACAACGCTACGTCTGGTCCAATATTAACAAAGACTGTCGACTGTGGGCTCGAACATGCCTAGCCTTCCAACGAAACAAGATAACCCGTCACGTTTTATAGCCAATTCAAGATTTTCCAGGACGAACACGGCGTTTAGAGCATATCCACGTAGGCATTATCACACCATATACTATATAAAAGGATATCGTAACTGTCTGACGATTATCTACCGTTTCACCAAGTTTCCAGAGGCGTTCCCTGTTGAGAATATTTGGGCCGAATGTGTCGCCAGCACGCCTTTCGCTGGCTGGATATTCCGCTACTGAGTACCGCTCCGAATTACGACCGACCAAGGAACACAGTTTGAGTCAGTTATTTGACGCTCTCGCTCGTCTGCTCGGCAGCAAACACATACGCACCATGACTTTCCATCCACAATCTAATGGAATGGTGGAATGCCTGCCTTGAAGGATGCTATGCGGTGCCACGAAAATGATTCTAGGGTAGACATGCTTCCTGTCGTGCTCCTTGGAATTCGCGCCTCTTGCGAGGAAGATCTTTACGGTGATCCCCTTCGCCTATATAATATAATAATTCCCAACGGATTACCCACCATATCCCGCCCGACCGGCGCGAGGGGCGCATCCGCATGACGCGCGGATTATTCGTTCGTGACGAGTCGTTGAAAGGCTTTGGTTTGTAAATCGTCGAGATCTAAAACTGCTCAGCTACAGAGAAAACCTCATCAGCTAAGTAAAGTAGATATAGGATAGATTATACATTAAGAAACAACTAGTTAATAGAATAAAATTATTGTTAAAAGTTAAAATAGAAGTCAAAGAATAAAAAACAATTAGTAGCTATGAATTTAGGATAGAAAGAATTGAATTCCTTGCACCCTCGTCAGACTGCGAGTTGCCACCATCTAATATCGCAGAGCGTTAAAAAAACATTTCGCCAATCTCGCACCTTAACCCGTAGCCCGACATCTTCAGAGGAAAACCTTAGTTTTCAAGGAATTGGCAAACTGTTCACATGTTTTTGTTCGTCGCAACGCATGAGAAATATTTTGTCGTAGAGCTCAGACGAAAACTCTGTTGTATCCATCGACCACCTCAAACCAACAACAGCAGTGACGCACCAGAAGACAGTAATAGTACGCTAACAACATCATCTTCACTTAAGGCAACTCAACCTTTAAGATCTCGACTTTCCTCGTCGTATTGTCCATCTGAGTCCGATTTAAGCTCATTTACACCAACGACTCGAAACGCGTCAGATTTCGATAATCTACATAGATGAATTGTTCCCAACAACCACGATTAATTAATTCTGCTGCGGTCACTATAAAAGACCTAACGCAAGATATATTCAATGCCATGCTATTGACGTGTACATTTTTAACAATTTAAAATAAAGTAATTTTTAGTCCAGTTACGAGCGTTGTTTTATTTGGGATACAAAACCACCACACAGTTGGAGGATGACTTGAACTCCCATAGTGTTTCTGATTGGACTCAGTTATCGATGAAAAGGGATGAGTGGCGTGCTTTGATATACAACGGCCAAAATCGCCTAGGCAGTTAAGCGCCAATAAATAATGAATGATGATTATCTTCAAAATAATTGGGGCAATAATTAATTGTATTTAAGTCTTCCTCTGTCTCCTCGTCCACCCGAAAATACACAATTTTTGCATTTTGTTAAACTTTCAAATAGTTAAATAAGAATAATTTGCCCTAAATACTTGCCTTATCTAGGCGAATTACTAGAAACTTTAGAGTGAAAATTCTTGTAAAATATTTTTAAGGGCGCCTACACTTTGCGCATTTTGTTGAAGAAAAATTTGGCAGAAGGCTTTGTGTGTGTGTTAGTAAACTACAATTTCGTTTGTATGTATTAGCGATGGTGGATAGGACCGTATAATAGGAGGTTACCAAAAACACGCGCCAAAGGGAATAAGGCTGTAAATTTTCAAGGAAAGAATAGTTTAAAATTTGTTGAACGTAAAACGATGCAAGTGCCGTTCTGTCCTGCATAATAACAGGTCTGCTCAATAACAAAAAATTATTACTAAAAGTTACGAATTCTTACTAACTTTTTCTGTCAAGTGTTCATTAACTCAAAAAATTTGTAAGAGAAAAACAAATCGAGAGCGTAACAGTTTGAGAGACTTACTAACCTTTACTGGTAAATTTCTTGCTAGTAAAAATTTGTAAACTGTTGTTGTTGGTGTTGTAACGACAAAAACACTCCCCGAAGGTTTTGGGAAGTGCTGTCGAACTGGCAGTCCTTGGCTGGATATGAATCCGGTACGCTCCGGTACTCCATTGCGGTACTGCCTGACTGTCGTTTTAGCGATTTGTTATGACCAGTGGAACCTTCTAGGTCATGTCACCCCTCCTGCCGTAAGTAAGGAGAGATGGGTAATGGGAGGTGCGAGGCATCATATCCGTAGATCAACCATCGAGTTGCACGTCATTACCTTGGTGCATATTAGTCGCCTCTTACGACCGGTATAAGAATCAACAGTTACCTCCATGACCTTTCCAGCTTCTTCACCGAGCGTAATCTGACCCTGTCTCCGACTAAATCTACGGCGACCCTGTTTACCACATGGAATGCGCAGATGGGGCAAGAGTTAAATGTCCACGTAGATGGAGTACCTCTACCTACTGTCAACCACCCAAAAATCTTGGGCGTGACATTTGACAACGGCCTCACCTTCGCTGGTCATGCCACCGCAATAGCCTCAAAGGTACAGAGCCGCAATAAGATCCTCAAGTCACTGGCCGGCAGTACTTGGGGAAAAGACAAAGAAACATTGCTTGCTACATATAAGGCTATTGGCCGGCCGGTTATTGACTATGCTGCGCCTATATGGTCGCCCAACCTTTCTGACACCAATTGGAGGAAATTGCAAGTCTGCCAAAACACTGCCATCAGAACTGCTACGGGATGCCTGCTTATGTCATCTGAGTCTCACCTCCACCAAGAGGCGAAATTGCTCATTGTTCAAGAGCACGCGGAACTCTTGAGTAGACAGTTCCTTCTGAACTGTCACAAACCTAGTCATCCAAACCGACATCTTTTGGATGTAGCACCGCCCCCCAGAGACATAAGGAGACATCTCCGTAAGAATGACGATGAGATCCGGCATCATATCTCTTTGCCGTTTGATCTGCGGAACCATAGACGGGCTCTAAATGACCTCCACACTGAGTCGGTAGACAGATCCCTCAGATCTCGGCCTGTGAATCCCGTTATTAATACTCAACCACCTGAATTGGCTGAAGAGGAGCGTGTACTTCCGAGGGAGACTAGAGTCATACTAGCACAACTTCGCTCTGGATATTGTAATAGGTTAAACTCTTACTTATGCAGACTGAACCCCAACATACCAAATACATGCCCTGCATGTGGTATGACCCCTCATGATACCATACATCTCTTTTCCTGTTCAGTTGAACCCACTCTTCTAACACCCACATCACTCTGGTCCAACCCTGTGGAAACTGCGCATTTCCTCGGACTTCCGTTAGAAGAGCCTGATGACAATTTAGAGCGATCGAGCCCATTGGGCAGGGCGAAGCACTGTTAACAACAACAACAACAACAACCGGTATGCCTCCCTCCGGAATTTGTAAACTCAAAGAATTCACTGTCAAACTCAAAATGAAATAAAATTAATAAATATTTTTTTTTATATTTCAAAATATAAAATAAATTTTAACACTGATGATAGAAAAGGGAAAATATTCAATGCGTAAGTACTAAATTATGATTTGTGTATTTGTAAAATCTTTACATGCGTGGCAGGAGGGCGCTACAACAGCTAGACAACGCAGCGCAGTGCCAGGACAATTTGTTTCCCTAATCAAAAAATAAAGTGGTTATTTTTTAAATTATTTTTGAAATATGTCATATTTTGTTCATTTACTTTTATGTAAAATTTTTCTCTTCGAATGAAATTACTCTTTATTTCACAGTAAAAGTATTTACTGGAAAAGTAAATAAACAATGTTAGTTTTGTCAAAAAGCAAAATAAAATTTTGATATTGTTCAAAAAGAAATCGTTGCTACAAATCAAGGTGAATTTAATACAAGGTGGAAGCAAAGCGAATTACAAACACATACGTATACATAAATTTTCAATGTATTTTGTTTTTGTAATTCGTAGGTCTAATGTCAAATCGTACCGCGGCAAAATTTTTAGTGTCAAAATTCGAGAAAAAAGTAGCTATCAGCTGATCGGATAATGCCACCTTGTACTGAATTCGCCTTGCTACAAATGTAAAAAATATCAAAAAAGCTTTAATTTTGTTAATTATCAAAAAAAAAAATATCTAAAACATTTTGATTTCGCTGCAGCAAAAAGGCTGATATCAAATAGTATTGAATTTTCGTAAAATATAGGCTACGTAGATGGGTCATTTGTGTGTAAGTTTTGCAACTCGATAATAATAAAAATAAACTCGTTTGCCTATAAATGTGTACTTGCTAGAGGGACCCGCAGACTTTGTCCTGCCCAGATATATATTCGCACCATACAAAATGTATGGGAAAATAAAATTTTTTTTTTCAGGAATTTTTCGGAAATTTTATTGGGTATTCTCCTATTCTGGTCAGAGAACAATCTAAATTAGTGTCAATCATCCAAATCGGTGCAGGTGTTCTTGAGTTATGAGCGTTGGAACTAAAGTCACTTTCTTTTATATACTCGTATACGAGGTGTGTTCAAAAAGTATCGCGAATTTTGTGTTTTTTCAAAAATTATTTATTTATTCATGAATATCTATTTTGTCCCCTTCAAAGTAATCCCCATGAGATATTATACACTTGTGCCAACGGTTTTTCCAATCTTCGAAGCACTTCAAAAAATCATTTTTTTGTATCTTGTTCAGCTCCTCCTTCGATGCCGTCTTTATCTCGTCAAGAGAAGCGTAACGTCGTCCTTTCATGGGCCTCTTCAGTTTAGGGAACAAGAAAAAGTCACAGGGGGCCAGATCTGGGGAATACGGTGGCTGCGGCATCATTAGTGTGTTGTTTTTGGCCAAAAAGTCGCGCACAAGCAACGATGCGTGAGCAGGGGCGTTATCGTGGTGCAAAAGCCAATTTTTGTTCTTCTTTGCACATCTTCTCGGCCTTCTGAGAACATTTTGTACCACCGATAAACGTTGCTTCGGTCCAAGGTAGCTTCTCCGTATGCCACAGTCAACATTCGGAATGCACCCGCGCACTTAATTTCGTTTTTCACACAAAATTTGATACAGGTTCTTTGATCCATTTTTTTGAATAGGTAAAAATCGAAGACGATCCAAAACACGTGCAAGCAAAGCAGCTGTCAACAATTAACTGAACATTCAAAATGGCCGAGCTTGTCGGCATAAGTGAGAGACATGAGTACCAACATAACGCCACAAAAAATTCGAAATTCGAATATACGTAACCAGCAAAAATTCAAAATTCGCGATACGTTTTGAACACACCTCGTATAGATATATAGCATATTTTTTAGATTTTTTTTCTGTCGAATAGAACCACATAATTACGGGCCCAGGTGACATGACATAATCCTGGGATTCACACAGCAGGGGGAGTGCCGTAGTCCCAATTTGTTCACTTGAGAGTATGAAACTGCTGGCCCGCATGTCATAATTCCAGATGAGATTTGCGATACACAGTTTTTCTGATACTCCTCCTGTAGTGACTCAATCCTAAATGCTCAAGTACCATGCGTTGTGATTGAATATTTGCAAAACAAAAATTATAATTATACTACATTTACATTGAATAAAATGCGTGATTTTCATAGAAAAGATCGAAATGCGGCACATTTCCCCATACAAATTGAATTCACAAAATCACGCATTCAAACCAAATAACAGCAAATGTGATGAATTGATGAAAGTTTGCTTCGAACGCGTCAAACTTGTTTGATTGATACTTCATAACAAAGAAACGAACGCATTCAAGCCAATGTAAACACATTCGAATTACTGGTCTCAAATCACGCATTTTAGAGCAGTATAACTGGGGTATTAGGGTTACAAAAGCGTGTATTTTTATATTGTAATATCAGACAGATTTAATTTTATCGATATAAGATTAAAAATGCGATGTGTTCAATATAAATGTTTTAAGAAATCTCCCACAAAATTTGTATGAATGACAATTCAAAATCAAACAATATTCAAGAGCTACGTGTTTTACATGAGTTCTATGCAACAAGTATTAAATAACACAGTGATCAAATAAATTATTCTACAATACGTACTTTAAAAATAAGTGTGTTACAAGCAAAGTTCTCCAGTGGTGAATTACCTACCAGCAAAGAACATATAACCATAAGAAGGTCCAACAACGAATGCAAGGGGCAAGTGCAAGTCAAATCGATGGTAGGTAATTCACCACTGTACCGGTTGGTAAAATACTTGAATACACTGTGTTTTAATTTTATATTTACCCAAAAAATTATAGTTGGAGATACAAAAACGTTTAATTGTGAATATTGAATAAAGACAAAAGTGCTGGTATTTGCAAAAATATTTACATACCATGTGCAATTTTTCGCAGTCAATTGACGCCTACCGCCTATTTTCGTAGTTACGAAATTAGACTGCAACTTAGCTTGCAGAATACCTAAAGGGTGTAAAATTGATCTTGCTGGTAAAAAAATGTTGTTACTACACTGTAATTAGGGCATGAAGCGCATTTTTAGTTTGAGACAGCTTTCCCGTGTACGCCAGAATCGTGGTTACATGAACTCCATGGCCGCCGACGATTTCCAATTAGGTACTCTTCCGGGTACAAAATTAACGGTTATGCTCAGAATTTACCCGTAAATAGAAATCGATGATGGCTTTAAATTTTTTTTTTTTTTTTAAATTGAGGAGTAAACAACTTGGGAGTGTTATAATCGCAATTGTGGTTATGAAACTTTTGAGTATAAAATATTGGCAAACTTGAACAGATCTCGAAGCGAAGGTGTTGGATCGCCTAAGGGTTTTTTAATAAGGCCGGCCAAATGCCGCCTACAAAAAAGGTGATTCAGTGCAATACCCAAAACGGGTATTGCATCTTAAAGCCGGTGTTAGATCGCGTTACTATTATTTTTCTTAATTTGGGATTATCCCTCATTTTAAAAGCGGCAGTTTTCTTCCAGTATTTCCGCCGCTTTGGTCACGGCTTCCATGTCCCTATCAACAACACTAGAATGATGTGGCAGCTTGTGAAATCTACTTATTTACGGATCAGCTCATATATCAGATCCTACCTATTAAATTGGAACCATCGAATGTTAGCGATTACAAGTGTAACATCAGCCAACCCACCGCTCATAATTAATATTTTGAATTTTTTAAAGTAAAATATCAAAATAATAATTACGGATGGGTAAAAAAAATATTTCTCAGTTATAATTATTACGAAAAGATTTTTTTCATATTTGTTGAAATTTCTGTGATTTTTATGAAACTCAAATTACAAATAATCATTATTTTGGATGTCTGATTTTGTAACTTTAAGTCATATACATATATAATACTTCTATATTCTTCTTGACTGTTAAGCAATGAGAAAACGAAAAACAAAATCTCAAAGTTGTCGTTAAACTTTTGTAAATAGGGATGATCACAGTATACAGTAGACCAGATAAGCAAAACCAACAAATGTAAATATGCTTATTTGACAAATTTATTTAATTTCTGTCTAAAAGGTGTCATTTGCCTTAACCCAAAACAAGTACATTTTTATAAAATTTTCGTGAATGTGTAGAAAAAGAAAATTCCAATAATTCGAGTTTCTTATATAAGAATGCTAATGAGTTGGAAGTCGCATGAGGATCATCATTACCACCCACATCACATATTTGCGAAAAAAATGTTAGTCCTAGTTTTCTTCTTTAAGAGTGAACTGGAAACGCCTATGTCCTGACCAAGACAACCCATGTGTGACACTTGGCACAACTCTGGCGATCAGTAGGTGGAATAACTGTCATTCAAATTTAGCGATTTCTTGAAAATACATGTACAAAATGCCGTGAGCAAGTTTCCGATGACAAAAAAGTTTACTCGTTGAAGTGAAGATTCTGTGGTTGTTTCTCTATCTATCTCTATGGCGCGATATACAACAGGTATATCATCATAAACCTCCTAAGAGATTTTTGCGCCAAGCTTCTCTTCCAATTTGTGGTGTGCCGATTTGAATTTTCCCTACAAATTGGTGGGACCTACAGTTTTTTGCCGACTCCGAACGGCATCTACAAAGGAGACGAATTTTTGCTGAGAAGCCTTTTATGGCAGAAATACACTCGGAGAGTTTGCCAAACCACTGCCGAGGGGCGACCCCGTTTTGAAAAACTTTTTTCAAATCACTTTTGATGTTACCTGTACCAGGGCTCGAACCATGGACCTTCGGTGTGGTAGGCCGGCAACACTACCTTCACACCACGGCGGCCGCCATGTGGTTGTTTCGGTCGTGGCTTAATGTTGTTTCCCACATTAAAAAAATACACTCAGGACAGGACCCAAAAAACAACGCTCAAATACAAACAGCGTAAGATCGGTTTATACTTATAAGGCAGGCATCCAAATACGAATGTCCGGTTAATATGAAAGAATGGTTTATTTTCCTCACTACAGAATAGTATCTAATTATTTATTTGCTCTCTCTTGCTTTTATCTAGACTCACATATGTACATATATTGCTATCCGGGTAATCCGGTATTTTGTATTGGTATTTTTATGCTATTAAGGATGAGAAGCATCATCCAATAACTATTTAGAAACAGTGAATTAATACAGCCTTTTGCTTTAAAATTCATATAAAAAATTATGTGTGTGGGTTAATGACTTAAAGCATCAATAAATACACATTTTTCATGTATTAATTTTCAAATAAGCATAGACGTCAGTATCTGGTCTACTGTATACTGTGGGGGTTTGAAAAATGCAGACATTTCAACAATATTTGGTTTTCTCCTACTACTTGAAAAGTTAGCCGTCGTTTTCCTTCAAAATTATAAAACTTGTACTATTTGAAGGTTTGTATACGTTGGACAGTTTCAAAAAATAAACTTATTTAGGGTATTGTCTTGAAAAGAAATCATTTGATGTTAGAGTACGTAAAAAAAATTTACGAAGTTGACATCATTTATTATTTACTGCCTTTTCTAACATTTATGCGAATAGTATAAGTTGCATGTAAGCGTAAAATGAATTTATTTCATCTAAAAAAATATCAATTTATTGCCTTTTTTTTCTTTTTAGCATTTATAAGAATAGTATAAGTTGAATGGCTGTTAGCCAGTTTAAGTAATAAATACATCAAGCCTTATGTTCTATTGGTTGGCCTGTTCATTGTTTAAATCACTAAACTGTGATTTTCTAACTTTTATGCACAATTTGTGCAAAAGGGGATAGGACCCCTGTGATACCCTTTGATAACATTTTTTTAACACGCTACTACAATGCACTAACACTATCGAAGCCGGCGCATGCGCAGAACTTCCATTTGAACAGTTTCAACCCAACAATCATCTGTAAATGTTTTTCAAAATAATTTAAAGTAAACGTGCTACAATAAGCGATATGTAAGCTTTTTCAGTTTTAATTTATTTGAAAGTTTCAAGTAAACTTTTTATAAACTTCAAGAAAAACTGTTACAAATAATTTAAATTTAAAAGTGAAATGCAAATGTTAAAAAATTCAGAAAAAATTATTTGTCAGTTTTTTTCTTTTCAACTTAAAATATTTCCGATTCTTTTAAAACAAGATTTTATATGAGAATGACGGCGAAAAAGCAAAAATCATGGCTGCATCTTAACAACTTTCGCAACCTGGTAATAGTTGGTTTAAGTTGCAGCATTCAATGTATGATTAGAACTTAGTTATTTATTTTATTGCAATAGTTAAATAATATTCAAAATATGGTTTGAATAAAGTTTCAAAAAAAAAAACTTTTAGCTTTCTTTGAAATATCTTTTGTAGGTTTAAATTAATAAGCTTTTTATGAACGTATCGTTTCAATTACACAACGCATGATCCAATTATACAGGTCGTATCATTAGCAAGGCGAATTAAAACTTTTTTTATTTGAAAAAATGTGCTTAATGTCAAACTCATGGCGAATTCATTTGGGCTGGATTTGTTTACATTTTTGTATTTACATTCGTATTTGCAAGCTGTGTGATTTATTAAAAAGTGTTTATGTGACAATATTTTTGCGTTAAATAAATACACACAAAAAACAATAAACGCTACATAGACAAACAAAAAAGTAATTCTATGAATTGTAATTGTAAAATTTGTTTTAAATCTCATTTTGTTTATTAGGATTATTGGATTTGGATTCTATAGTGAATCTGAAAGAAAGTCTTTAGACGACTGACCGATCTACTTCCTGTGGTCTAGCCAAACCAAAATGTGGTAATATTTCAGATTCCTCAGAGAGTTTAGATTCAACGGAATCCCAAAGTAGTAATGGCAGCACACACCAGCTGCGCAACATTTGAAAACTTCAAATGATGAAGTTGCCTGTACGCTAGATCTGATGAGCATGTTGGAACCAGATTGCCAATTAACAGTGCAATAGAAATCACTTCCTTTCGCACCTACAACATCAACGCCCAGTTGGCGGTAGTCATACACCCGTTTATCATACGATTAATGATATCGACAATGCTCTTCAAGAAGAATTCGTTTTACCTAATCGCAAGCTAATATAAGTTAAACGTCAAGGCGCAAATGCCAGTCCGAGTGGCAATTTATCGCCTAATAGTCCAATGTCGGCCCATACAAATAACACCAGCAAGTGCTCATGCGACTATATAGTGTAACAACATTAACAACAAACCCAAAATGCAATGCCTCACCCAAATGTTGCGTTTTAGCAATACAACAGTGACACCCAAAAATACTCAGTACCTTTATCGGTCTCGGGTAGCTTACTCGGAATTCCTATCTCCAGTATTGTGAATCAACAAAGCAGTAAAAAGTCTTGAGACGCTTTTTTCAATATCTATTCTTTTATTCTATCATCTTTTTCTATTATTCTGCACTATTATTGTTACACTCTGCACATCTACATATTTGCTCACGCTAACACACTTTTCAACTACATATATGTTTTCAAATATTTATTATTATTTTTATTATTAAATACCTTACTTTGTAACCGTATGCTGTACTGACTAGCACTATAAAATAACTTTGTTAAATCGTTGTGCTAGGAAAAAATTCAATAAATACCAATACAAAAATTATAGGGTTTTACTTAAGTCGACCTAAACTAATTTACATAGATATATACATACACCGGTAACACCCAATTTAGCTTAATACTTATTTCGGAAAGCTTTTTAAAGATTTATTTTAAGTTTACTTTGATTTTTGTTCTCTGAGGAATGCATAGATTATAATAGCTCTTTTTATCCCAAAAGTCACCACCCTTCCAACCTTTTGCCTGTATCGTGTGTAATACATCGGCACCAGTAATGAGGACTCAATATCAAAAATTTTACTTTCGAAGTAATCAATGTCAATTATGGTGTGTGCCAACACACCACCGCCTGTCATTATTGGTGTATCTTGCGTTTTTACATCCAAGTAGGAACACGATAAAAAGTGGCCAAATTCCTACGATCAAGTTTTTTTTAATAATTTAAACTTTTACAAAAATTTAATTACGTACCTGAGGGAAAAAGTGAAAACCAGTGGGTCTAAATAACTGCTGCATTCTCTTCCAGCTTCTCAACCATACTTTGCCCGAACAACCGTAGCGAATAACATATGCTCTCAATAAGTATATCATAGATTCGACTTACTTTTGTTTTCTGCATAACATAGCCATCAATTCGATTTCTAGTGGCACGCACACTTTGTCTTCTCGTTTTACGCACTTAGCCACAGCTGGTGCTGAGGGCAACCAAGTTCTCCGAAAACGCTTGCTAATGGTACACTAGTAATTTGGCTTTTCTTGAAATAGAAATCCCGATATAGTTTCTCTGCTTCCATTACTTCGTAAGGCATGTCTTCCAATTTACTGTGCATGAAAACTAATGCACGCAAGGCCCACAAGTGTGCCAATGCTCTGTTTTTAAGTCTTTGGCTCTTGGAGTCTTAATACCAGCAGCTGAAGGCGCAAAGGCACAATCACATTGGGGTGATTGGGTGTTTGCGCCAAGCAAGTCATTCTCCTCGGTATCAATACACGTTAAAGTCTGGGAATTGTGTCCATTGTAACATGGTTTGGTTTGGGTCTGCCACCGGTGGCGCGACAAATGTAAACACGTTTGCTGTTAATACCAGCAGCAATAAGCGCAAACATTCTAATTAATTATTAAACTTATATTTTCATGTTTCTACAAATTACCAAGGCGAATTTATACAGGTGGCCGCGGGAACATATATGTAAATTTCCCATGTATTTTGTTTTTGTAAATCGGATGCGAGCTGTCAAAATCCAAATTCGCTTTATGGATTCGTCTTAGGCACCATTGCTAAAACTCGAATTCGCCTTGAATTTGGCTGAGTTTGACATTACCCTTTCGATTGAAAATAAAAAAAGTTCAATACATATATGTTACCAACGCCACCTGTAATGTATTCGACTTGCAAATTACAAAGCAATTCCAAGCCTTTTATTTTCAATTTAAAATGTCAAATTGTGTTAGAATTTGACACTACAGCCATAGGCGAATTCAGATTTTGACCGGGGTGAATAAAAATTTTGACAGTATGCTCATAAATTTACAAAAACAAAATACATGGAATTCGCCTTTGCGCACACCTTTAAATTAATTTGACCGGGGTGAATAAAAATTTTGACAGTATGCTCATAAATTTACAAAAACAAAATACATGGAATTCGCCTTTGCGCACACCTTTAAATTAATTCGCTTGACACAACGTTTATTTTCAAACGTTTTATAAAAGAAAAATCTGAATTTTGTAAGCTTAATACTTATTTCGGAAAGCTTTTTAAGGATTTATTTTAAGTTTACTTTGATTGTTGGGAAGTAATCTTATAGAAACATATATAAATATATGTTTCACAGAACTTTAATACATTGCCCAGATAGGATAGTACCAATATAGATTTATTATATGTATGCTTTAAGTACGAAAACCCCTTGTGATATGTAGAATGAATGTTTACGAATTGTTTGTACTCAATTTTAACACGAAAGACAATTGAAATAAGGTCTGCTGATTAACAAAAAATTATTACGGGATGTTACGCATTCTTGTGGTTTCTCATATAAAAAAAAAGCAAGAGTTCGTAAATTTCAGTAATGGTTCTTCTGTTAATGAACAGAACTATGCACTGTTTAATTAAATCTCTTTAGTGGCTTCATAGGACTATTATTATTTTGAACACCCCTGTATATATACTATAGTATGGTACGCCATAACCTAGGTGTAATACTTATACTGAAGTTAAAAACTAATAATCAACAACATATGCACATTTTTAAATCCTTTTTTCAATCTAACTTGGTTTTGGTTACGTTTGATATTGTACCGTGTGACTTCAAGTGTCCGCTAAGGCCCGCACATTGTGCAAACCGTTTTCCACAAATTTTACAAATGTATCGCTTTTCACTGTCGTGAATACGTTTATGCTGTGTCAAGTGCTTCCTACATTTAAATCTCTTATCGCAAATGTCACATATAAAGGCACGTACTTTTAAATGAGTCTTCAAGTGCTCCCTTAGCATTCCTGTCGAATAAAAGCCTTTACTACAAGTTTCACATTTAAAGCGCCTATCCTTCTTGTGTCGTCGAGTGTGCTCTATTAACTGTGACGACGTTGTACATTTTGAGCCACACATAGAACAAACATATGGTTTTTCCCCTGTATGCGTGCGCATATGAATTATTCTTTCTGTTGTTGTTGCCCAGGTCTTGTTGCACACTTCACAAGGATATCTGAGATCTTGTGCATGTCGTCGCAAATGAACTGTGAAATAATTTCCACATCGAAACCCACGTCCACATAAATTACATTTAAATGGCTTTGAACCATCATGTGTCGCTACGTGCACTTTCAGCTTGCCTAATGCTGGATAGTGTTCTCCACATATTAAGCACACAAAAGGTGCCACATCAACTTCGAGATATTCAATGTGATCATAATATAGGCATGATGCTACATATTCGATTTTATTTTGAGTGCATATAATTTTTTGTTTCTTTTCATACGTACAAATTTTTCGTAATCGTAGTACTTCTCTCTCAAACTCGTATGATACTAGATCCAATCCAGTTTTGTTGTTAAACTCATCACGTACAGATTGTAATGCTTCTTCTCGTCTATTATTGAACCGATACGCAATGTCGTTTTCATCCCAAAGACATGTATGCTTTTTGTATATTTCAGCCAAAATAATACATTGCGAAACATCTATAATTGAGTCCGTTATCTTAATTTCTTTAGTTATGGGTTTGGATTTCACCTGCAACTTAATAAATCTGGATATTTTTTTCAATTATAACTAAGAAGTTGGCTTACTGTGTTCTTGTTAGAAGCAGATTGGACTACTACGTTTATTTCTTTGACTTGAGTATCATTCTTGTCTGAGTTAGTTCGCGAATCTGATACCATTTCATTATCATCATGGATATCTGTTTCATTAGTTTTCTGTTAATACGAATAAGAATTTGTAATGTTAAAGAATTAATTAAATGAATTAATATGGCACTGGGGAAATGTTTACATTCTAATCAATGCGTTACATGTAAAAAAGGGCTGCACAAGACAAGTTGCTTCAGGATAAATCCCCCCACGACAGATCCATTCGTTTCTTGATAACTTTTGTGCTTCCACCTAGGCAAACGCACCAGCCCAGTGTGACTCCCAGTGTGATGACTCCTCCCCCATCACACTTTCGCGCAATGCCGATTAACTTCGACGACCTTACAGGCAAGGTAGCGGAAATAGTTAACTTTATGAAACGTCATAACATCAAAATAGCCGCATTATACGAGATAAAGCTCGGTGCCCGATCAAATCTTTGGACCTGTGACGGCTACAACATCCATCATCGCGATCGTGCGAGGGGACACCCATAAATATGTGCAGTATCTTCTATTTGAGCCCGACGTCGGCCCCGGCAAGGGAAAGTCAAGGCATAGTTGTCCGGTCAGCCGATGTCGATCTTGAGATCATTTATATATATATATACATACCTCCTGTCACCTGTTATCTTCGTGATTATCGCAGTGACATTCGTGTGTTACTCAGAGGCAAGAATCATGTAATCCTCGCGGACTTCAACGCACACCACGACCTGCCCCCTGCTGGTTAGGGGTTTAGAATATGCCCGAGGTAGGCATACCGGTCGTAAGAGGCGACTAACATGCACAGAGGCGAGAGGCATCATATTCGTAGATCAACCATCGAGTTGCACGTCATTATCTTTGTGCATATTAGTCGCCTCTTACGACCGGTATGCCTACCTCGGGCATATTCTAAACCCCTAACCCGCAGGGGCACTGTGATGATATCCAGCATCACATTACCTTTCCGTATGATCTGCGTTCCCATAGGCGGGCTTTAACGACCACCATACCGGATCGGTAGACAGATCCCTCAGAGCTTGGCCTGTGAGCCCCGTGATTTACATCTAACCACCTTCAATAGCTGATGAGGAGCGTATTCTTCCTAGGTAGAGTGAAATCATCCTAGCACAACTTCGTTCTGGATATTGTAATAGGTTAAACTCTTACTTATCCAGACTAAACCCCACCATACCAAATACGTGCCCTGAATGTGGTATGTCCTCGCATGATACCAAACATTTCTTTTGCTTTTCAATTGAACCTACTCTTTTAACACCAATATCACCCTGGGCCAACCCTGTTGCAACTGCGCGTTTCCTTGGACTCCAGTTAGAAGAGCTTGATGATAATTCGTAAAGTGATCGTGCCCATTAGGCAAAGGGAAGCACTGTTAATATCAATAAAGAATCGCGTAGCCGGTGATGGACCGGCTAAAAGTTATTTTTTAAATCACGGCCGAAGCCCGCCAACTTAAAAAGTTACTCTGCACATAAAAACTTTAGTTCACGCCCCTGATTTAGGATCGGAAGGGCTTAATTTTTGAAAATATTGCCCAAAATAATAAAAATATTTGTTCACGGGAGGCATATTCTCATTACTAGAACCTAAAAGCGTATTTTGATACCCATAACGAAATTTTTGTAGTTAACAATTACAAAAAAATATGTATTTCCCTGAGTTGAACAGAGATGTTACTGAATTGTAACTCACTAGTTCAGTTTTATGCACAGCTTCTTTTGGAAATTCCTCTTTGACGTGTGCTCCATCTGGGTATAATAATATTGTTTCGAAGTCATTTAATGTGGCTTCTGTATCTTCCGTATCCTGCGAACATCAATAGTTGTAATTCCATATTTTTAAATGTGTGTTAGTTTACCTCACTAGCTCCCAACCGAGTTAATTCATCTTCTAGATTCTCCTGTAAAGGGAATATATAAGCACAAATGTACTTATCTTCAAATTCAATAAACTACTTCATATTACCTCAATAACATCTTTTAAATCATAAAAATCTCGACTTTCCTGTTTGATGAGGGATCTTGGAAATTCCGAAACATGATCATTATATATATGTTGGATAAAGTTACTCAGCTGTAGGTATGAAAATTTGCAAAACAAGCAATCCAAGTAAAATTCTTCCTTGTCTTCTGAGAGCAAGGAAGAAATTTCTCCACACTTTCTAAAATCACCGCTCTTTATTTCTGATTTTTGTACTATTTTGGCCATCATTCAGACTGCGAAACAAATGTTTATAACTTATTGGGTTAAAATTAGGGACACGAATTTCGATAAGATAATATATCGATACTTATGCCCTTCGATACTGTGGCGATTATTCTCAAGCATGTACCATCCCTAACTCAATAACACTCCCACCGCTAGTTAAACAGTTCGACACAACCCCAAAACCTTCGCGGAGTGTTTTTGTCGTTACAACAACAACAACAACAGCGCTTATGCATGCAAGCGTGTAACTAGGAAGAGGAAGAGAGATGGCGCGAGTGTTTGCGAATACGATGCAAAGAGGAGATTCCAATAAATAACACCGACCCTTCCAGAACACGAAAAGCGAATAACCAAGAAAGTTGTCGGTGCGTAGGCAAGTACCCTGTTGGACTATATAAGGCGGTGACCAAGCAAGGCGGGTTGATCAGTTTATTTTCAAGCGTTCAATAGTGAACTACTGTAAAGTTATCAAACTCTTAAAATTGTTTTGCGTTTATTACTAGTAAATAAAACTAGCTATTACTTACATTATCTGTGCGTGTGTTTATTCGACTTTATAAAGGGTGTTTTTTTTAGGGATATAGAACTTCGAATTGAAATAAAACACAAGAAAATCGTTTTAAGGTCCATCAATTTGGCTTTATTGGAAGGATAATTTTATGCCATTAATGTTTAAATATAATTTCGGGCATGTGGCCGCCGCGGCTGGCTCGAATAAAGCCAATTCTACAGGTCCAATTTTCAACCACTTTTTCTAGCATATGGGGCCGTATGTCGGCAATAACGCCACGAATGTTGGCTTCCAATTCCCCTAACGTTTCTGGTTTGTTGGTGTAGACGAGCGACTTCACATATCCCCAAAGAAAATAATCCAATGGTGTCAAATCACACGACCTTGGTGGCCAATTGACAGGTCCATTCCGCGAAATTATGCGCTCATCGAATGTTTCCTTCAATAAATCGATTGTGACGTGCGCTGTGTGGCATGTAGCGCCGTCTTGTTGGAACCACAAGTCATCCACATTCATGCCATCCAATTCGGGAACAAAATAGTCGGTTATCATGGCTCTATACCGGTCTCCATTAACGGTAGCTGCCTCTCCAGCATTATTGCGGAAGAAGTATGGCCCAATGACTCCACCAGCCCATAGAGCACACCAAACAGTCAGTTTTTGTGGATGTAATGGCGTTTCAAGGGTCTCATGTGGATTCTCTTCACTCCAAATGCGGCAATTTTGCTTGTTGACGTAGCCATTCAACCAAAAATGAGCCTCATCACTGAACAAAATTTTGCGATGAAAATCAGCATCGAAATCAATCTCATTGTCGGCCCATACACCAAAATCACGACGCATTGCATGGTCTCGCGGCTTTAATTCTTGCACAAGCTGGATCTTGTAAGGTCGCAAGCCAAGATCTTTGCGCAAAATCTTCCATAAAGTTGATGGACAAAGCTCCAATTGCTGTGCACGGTGGCGAATCGATTCATTCGGGTCCTCTTCAACACTTTGCTCTACAGCGGCAATTGTTTCTTCGGTGCGCACTGTTCGACGTCTCTGCGGATGCGTATTATCACATAGAGTAAACGTAGTGCGAAAACGATCCATGGTTAACCGAATTAATTGCTCTGATGGACGATTATGTCGACCATAAAATGGACGGAGCTCACGGTAAACTTCGCGAACTGAACCATTATTTTCGAAATAAATTTGGACGATTTGCAAGCGTTGTTCTTTTGTCAACCTGTTCATGATGAAATGGCAAACCAAACTGAACATAAATGACATTAGAGTTGCCAGATTTGACCACAAAATGCCAGTTTTATCTCTATTCGAAAAACAAACCTGTAAAAAAAACACCCTGTAGTGATCGAACCCAGGATTGATAATCAAGGAATCATCGAATTCGTCACAATTGGTGTCAGAAGTGATATTGTTAAATAAATACCGAGAGTTTTCAAGGATAACAAAGGCATGGCAAAGTTGAATGAGCTGAAGATCCAGCAACTCAAAAATGAGCTGCAACAGCGTGGCTTGAATACCACAGGCAATAAATCAGAGCTACAGTCACGATTGCGAGAGGCTATGGAAGCTGAAGGAATTAACGTTGACGATCATGTGTTTCAGCTTGTGGAAGAAGCATCGACAAAAATGGAGGAGAAGGAGTCTACAATTCCAGCCGCAAGTGTGGACACTAATGCGATGTTGACTGTATTGACTCAGATGTCATCTAGCATTTCGACACAGCTGCAAGAACAAAAGACACACATAGTATCTCAGCTGGAAGAACAGGATACACGTATTACATCCCAGATTTCAGCTCAACTAGATGAAACGGAGGCATACATGAGATCTCAAATGGAAGAACAGAAGGCATACATCTACTCGCAGTTGGAAGAACAGGAAGCAAAGGTGTCAGCGAAACTAGCAGTGCAAGATACAAAAATTGCACAATTTCAAGATAAAATAGAGGCCGAGGTAGATGCGTTAAGGGGCCGTATCCAGGAGTTGCAACTGAACCGTCCATCTGCTTCAGCGAATACTCCCAAGGTAAAATCCCCGTCATTTGATGGTTCTGTTCCTTTCCAGGTATTTAAGCTACAGTTTGAGAAGACGGCAGCTGTGAATAATTGGGGCATGGAAGACAAAGTTGCAGACTATTCCTGACGGAGAACGGAACAATTATGAAGCATTAATGGGTGCAGTTGAGAGACGCTATGGTAGCGAGCATCGGAAGCAGATATACCAAATAGAGCTACAGAATCGCTCCCAGAAACCTAATGAGACTTTGCAGGAATTTGCATCGGACATCGAGAGGTTGGCCCATCTAGCAAATGCGGACGCACCCGTGGAGTACACTGAGAGGGTAAAAATCCAAAGTTTTATAAATGGAATACGCGATGTAGACGAAGCGGGCCACATATGCAAACCCCAAAAGGACATTCGCTGAAACGGTATCGCATGCTCTGACGCAGGAAACAGCCTCACTTTTGAGTAAACCTGCATACAAGGCTCATCGTGTAGAAGTGGAAACTCCGGCTTGGGTTGACAAAATTTTGGAAGCGTTGAACGGAGTACAGAAAAAAAGTGATGGTGCCATTAAATGCTTTAGGTGTGGAATTCGGGTCATATAGCACGTTATTGCGGCACTGGGTCCAGTAATCCTGGCAATTTAAGTGGACGTAAACGCAAAACTGGAGAAGATGAGCAAGATGAATGTCCCATAATCTCTGTGTCACAACTCGAACGGAAAGCGAGTAATGTTACTGTTGAAGGCTACGTGGACGGGAAAGAGCGCTTGCTGACTGTCGATACTGGTGCATCACATTCCATCATTCGGACTGACTTGGTCAGGGGAAAGGTGAGACCATTGCGGAAAGCTAAGTTGTGGACAGTAACTGGTGACAGCAAGCAAGTCCTGGGAGAAGTGAAATGCAAGGTTGTGATTGGGAATGTGGCCACGTATCACAACTTCTTGGTAGCGAATATTGTCGACGAAGTCATCATTGGCGTCGATTTCTTGGCTGAGAGAGACATTCACATCAACGTAAGGAACAGGGTTATGACTTACAACGGCCAAGAAGTTCCTCTGGTCTTTGGACACAATAAAGGCTATACTACCAAGGGAGTGATCTTGAAGATGAAGCAACAGGAGCCTCGTAAAGCAGAGGTAGCTCCTCGACCAAAGGCTTTCGCGGACAAGTACCTCCTGAAGAAGATTCGGCAAGACCAGGAGGAAGATCCAGATTTGGCACGTGTGTTGAAAGGAATAAAGAAAAACAAACAGCCAGGAAGAGAAGAGATGGTAGCAGAGAGTCGTATTGCAAAAGCATACTGGGCACAATGGAGTAGTTTGAAGCTAATATCTGGTTGTTTGCATCGGATATGGGAAAGTGAAGATGGCCAGAATCATCGATTACTTATTGTTGTTCCCAAGGCAAGAATTCCAGATGTTATCAAAGCGTCGCATAGGTGCCCAGATGGAAGGCACGTGGGAATAAAGAAAACGCTGCAAGAGGTAAAGCGGCGGTTCTATTGGATCGGTTGCAAACAAACTGTGAGGAAATGGATTACTAGGTGTGCAGAGTGTGCCGAGAATAAAAGACGAACATGTGGTGGTCATGTTCCGAGGAAGCAACGCAACTTAGTGGATAATGGGAAACAGTGCAATGGGCATGAGAGAACGGAACTGAATCCTGAAGAAACGAGTTGCAGGAATGTTTGACGGGTACCACTGGGAACGAAAGTGAAGGCTCAAATCCATTCGGGATTAAGAACGGACAAAATGGTTGGAATATGTGACACTGCAATGCATTGTGGGAACCTCTGCAGGAGAGGATTGATGTCGGAGTTTCAATCTCTGGAGGAAATGAGGTTTAATAAAGCAGTGCCAACCATTGAGTGTCTAGCAGCGGTTGGTTCGGGAAATGTGTCTGATCGGGACGATCAGACTTAGGTGGAGGGCAGTGTGGCGATTATTCTCAAGCATGTACCATCCCTAACTCAATAACACTCCCACCGCTAGTTAAACACAGCTGAGATAACGATGGCTACGCTTATGCATGCAAGCGTGTAACTAGGAAGAGGAAGAGAGATGGTGCGAGTGTTTGCGAATACGATGCAAAGAGGAGATTCCAATAAATAACACCGACCCTTCCAGAACACGAAAAGCGAATAACCAAGAAAGTTCTCGGTGCGTAGGCAAGTACCCTGTTGGACTATATAAGGCGGTGACCAAGCAAGGCGGGTTGATCAGTTTATTTTCAAGCGTTCAATAGTGAACTACTGTAAAGTTATCAAACTCTTAAAATTGTTTTGCGTTTATTACTAGTAAATAAAACTAGCTATTACTTACATTATCTGTGCGTGTGTTTATTCGACTTTATAGTGATCGAACCCAGGATTGATAATCGGAATCATCGAATTCGTCACAATACCGATATTTTGAAGCGATACATTTTGGCATCGAGTATGCAAGGCGAATTTAAACAGATGGCCGCCGGAACATATTTGTTTTTGTAAATCGGATGCGAGCTGTCAAAATCCAAATTCGCCTTATGGATTTGCCTTGGGCGCCATTGCTAAAACTCGAATTCGCCTTGAATTTGGCTGAGTTTGACATTTCCCTTTCGACTGAAAATAAAAAAAGTTCAATACATATATGTTACCAACACCACCTGTAATGAATTCGCTTTGCGAGTATGCAGATCACGGTATCGTGCCGAAGCTGAAGAAAAATTTGGCATTTAACAGCCCAACCTAATCCGAATTTGAAGAAAAATTTGGCAATTAACAGCCCAACGTAATATAACCCTACAGTGTTTTTTACCGCACGAAAATAAACGACTTTTTTGGTTCTAACCGAAATAAATTTGCGTGCTGAGTACTTCTCATATACACAAACGACGGGCAAGCTTGCACATGACCGTATAGTTTCGGCCGCTTCCGTATTCCGTAAACGGGACCCGTATGGTTGGAAGGAAGAAAACTCCTGCACAAAATATACGGACCCGTATATATTGTAGAAAATACCCTTATACCGGTCCGTATTCTTTATACAGAAGGAAAAGTCTGGTATACGGGATCGTATTTTTTGACGGAAGAATTAAAATGACAAGAGTTGAACCAAATATTGGTAATTCTATACGACAGCACGTAACTGCTAATATTCCTCCAAAAATCTCGGGAAAGGTATCAAATGACGCGTTTTGATCTCTGTATCAATAATCCGAAAGCGGAAAATAAATAATTTCTTTCAGTGAAAAGTTATTAGCAAAAAACCCAAAAATGGCCTAGGTCCGATCCCAAATAGGGGGCTTGATCCAAGGTATTTATGTGCAGAACACCTTTCTGCGTAGGCGGCCTTCGGCCGCGCTTCAAAAAAATAACCCTTAGCCGGTCCAACACCGGCTACGCGGTCCACAGTATTTCTGCGCAGAACACACTTTTTGCACTTTTCGGTACACCCTAATCTGTTATTACAACAACCACATGAAAATGACAGAAAATTTTCAACTTTGATCGCAAATATCTCTGGACAGACATAAAATATCGAATTTCCGCTTTCGGATTATTGATACGGAGGTTAAAACTCGTTTTGGACGTATATTAGCAGTTACGTGCTGTCGTATAGAATTACCCAAATATTTTGACTACCACTGAATATATTTCCTTTCTCCCAAATAAAAGCAAGTTGTCAGGGGTGGGTGTTCCCACGTTGAACAGCTCATAAACATTCATAAAGATGGTTCCTTGTCCCGCTCTCATGTCTGAAATAAATAAAAATTAATGAAATTTCACAATCGGAAAGAAAAACCAGAACGAATGTTTACTTACCATCACGGCCAACTTCTCCTATTAGGAAGCAACGTCAAACAAAGCAAAAAAGGAAAAGAAAAGAGCTTTTGACCAAAAGGGAGGCTGCCATACGGCAGGTTAGGTGTGGTGAGTTACAGTAAGGTGATTCCAAGAAAGGGACAGGTGAGTTGGGGAATGGGTTCGTTTGTGATTGGTCAAAAATGATGAACAAAGAGATCGTTGAGTGATCCGTTCGGCGATCATGTAAAAGAAAAAGGTATAAAAGGAGCTGAAGACGAGTATAGCGGGAGATTTTGCTTAAAGCCGGAGAAAAGAATATATCGCGACGTGACCAAAAGGAAAAAGGGATAGGCTTTGGCGGATAAAACACCAAGATAATTGGATACAAGATCAGGCGATGTCATCAAGCGAGCGTGCTAGAAGTGTAATATTGGAGCAATCAAGATAAACTTGGATACGAGAGCGTGATAGAAGTGTAATATTGGAGCAATCAAGATACACTTGGATACGAGAGCGTGATGGAAGTGTAATATTGGAGCAATCAAGATAAACTTGGATACGAGACCGTGATAGAAGTGTAATATTGGAGCAATCAAAATAAACTTGGATACGAGAGCTGGCGATTTCATCCAGTGAGCGTGATAGAAGTGTAATATTGGGGCATCAACATCGAGGTAACTTGGATACGAGAGCCGGCGAGCATGGGAGAAGTGGAATAGTAGAGTGGGAAGATATTCGCAACAACAACCCACGAAGTTTGCAAACTACAAAAGCACGTGCATGTAAGTTCGTTCCAATTATTTAACCTCAACCATATAGTGTGCCAATGAGAGGGCCGACACTGTAACATAATCCGAGCCCGCTTTTAAAAAAGCTCCATTACGATCCACACCCAATTCGATCACCAAATTTTCGGACACAGGCCGTCTCCTATAAATGATCTATAAAAGGTCCGAATAGCTAAAAGGAATATCCCAGGGGCGGATGTGAATTTGATAGTGATTGGGCGCTGCCACCACTATACTCTTAAAATCTTTTTAAAATTTGAGGAAATTATGTCAAAGCACTTATACTAATGAGATTTCGTGTCGTATGTAAGTAGTTGTATTTATATGTTTTTTTTTTTTATCAATCTTTGTACGCTACAGTGTAGCACTTCCGAAAATTATACTGATCACGAGATCGTGGAAATCTTCAAGCCTTAAGGGTTTATTGGGCTTAGGGAAGCTGCAGACCTTCTAAGAGAGCTCTTTTAGGTAGGGAGTCAGGTTCCTTTAATTCTCGAGCAATTGCCATATAAAGATCCCGTAATCATAATTTTTTCTGGCAGTGGTACATCGTGCATTAGGCCTATTTTGTATGTGGGAGTGTAAGTAATGTAAACTATGTTTTTAAATAAAGTTTGTTATTATGTTGTATATTGAACATCCGACATGCCCATGGTGAGCTAAAATTTTGATACGGGGGCGGGGAGGATGAGCAAAGGGGCATAGGTAACGGGATGATCGGAGCAAAAGCTCAAGGGAGTCGCCTGTAAGTATGGCCGGAAAAGAGCGGTTCAAGGAAGGGAGGGCATCCTGGTGAGAAAAACTCATGCCAACCGTTAAGAACGATCAATAATATGCACCCTTCTCAAGGCGGCAGGGTTGAGAATCCCGACCCGAAGTTCTGAGCTAGTCAGGGTAACCATCTTGAGAGCCAACAAGGGGTGGGTAGACGCATGCATTCGCATACGTGTACGTGACAAAGTTTCTATGAGAGTAGGGTCAATTTAATAGGAAAAGAAATGTTTGGTATCATGAGGGGATATACCAAATGGTATGGTGGGGTTCAGTCTGGATAAGTAAGAGTTTAACCTATTACAATATCCAGAACGAAGTTGTGCTAGGATGATTTCATTCTCCCTGGGAAGAATACGCTTCTCATCAGCTATTGAAGGTGGTTCGATGTGCATCACGGGGTTCACAGTCCGGCTCGATATGGAGGTCCCTTAGAGCCCGCCTATGGTAACGCAGACCAAACGGCAAAGTAATGTTGTGCCGGATCTCATCATAGTGCTTACCGAGATGTTTCTTTATGTCTCAATGGGGCGGAACTTCATCCAATATATGACGGTTCGCGTACATTGAGCATCTTGGCCTCCTGATGAAGGTGGCATAAGCAGACATCCCGTGGCAGTTCTGATGGCGGTGTTTTGGCAGATTTGCAACTTCCTCCAGTTGATGTCAGCAAGGGTGTTCGACCATATGGGCGCATCGTAATCAATAACTGGTCTGCCAATAGCCTTATATGTGGCTAGCAACGTTTCTTTATATTTTCCCCCGAGTACTGCCGGCCGGCGAGTTGAGGATCTTGTTGCGGCTCTGTACCTTAGATGCTACTGCGTTGGCTTTTAGGGTGGTTGACAGTAGGTAGAGGTACTCCATCTACGTGGTCGTTTAACTCTTGTCCCATCTGCGCATTCCACGTCCTAAAAAGTGTTACCGTCGATTTTGTCGAAGATAGGGTCAGGTCTCGCTCGGTGAAGAAGTTGGAAAGGTCTCGGAGGTAGCAGTTAATCCTTGTACAGAGTTCGTCAATGGAGGGGCCCTTACCCTAAGCCATAATCGTGCAGTCGTCAGCGTAGGCTACAATGGAGACTCCGTCTGGTGGGGGAGGAAGCCTTGAAATATAGAAATTAAACAAAAAGGGTGATAGGTCACCACCCTGCGGCACCCCTTGTTTGATTCTTCGTGGTCTAGATTCCATGTTCCTAAACTTGACTGACGCCTGCCGACCGTTGAGGTAGTTAGGGGTCCGCCTTTTTAGTCTGGCAGGGAGCGGTGTTCCTTCCAGGTCCCTTAGGAGTGTGGCATGGTTGATCCTGTCGAAAGCTTTGGAAAGGTCAAGTGCCTCGAGCACCGTGCTTTGGTTTGGAGAATGCTTCGTTATTATGTTCAAAGCTGTGTGTGTTGCGTGACTTCCGAAAACCATGTTGGTGTACAGGCTAAGTGCAGGTTTGCAGTATAATACGGGAGCAGAATCGTCGGCGGGTATTGCACCAGTGCTGCTAGTCGTGGAGACTGGGCCATCGTTGTGGTCGCTTGCGGATAGTAGTGGCGGTGGGGGTGCGCTAAAGCGACGTGTACCGCCGGACGCCCTAAGGCGTGTACAACAAGGTGTTTTGATGGTACTAAAGAAAGTACGGGTTCTGTAAATGGCACGGTTAAACCCAGAGTATCCAGATTTGTGAAGTCATTTCTTACACTTGACGCATTACATAGAATGCGACCGTTTAATATGAATTTCCCACTGCAGGGGGTTGCTCCGAGGATGACAATTTGAGGGTGGGACATGACAGAATAGACAGGGTTACACTGAAATAACAGCCCTTGGCCGGGTAAAAAAAAGCCCTGGTCATTCCGGTATGATAGTGTCGTGTCGTGTAGTGCTGCCGTCGCGTGGTGTGATTTTCTGACCCGTATACAGATCCGTAGAAATACGGGAATTTCCCGACCCGTAAAAGTACGGGTCCGTACTAGTTACAAAAAGCTTTCTTTGAAAATTTTTCATAGGCACACATTAATAAGCTTTTAATCAACGTGCCGTTTTGATTATAAAACCCTTATTTTAAAGCGTTTTATAAACGATAAATCAGAATTTTGTAAGTTTAATATTTGTTCCGGAAAGCTTTTCAATTATTTATTTCAAGTTTACTTTCTTGTAGTAAGAAACGCAGTACAATTTCACGAGTTTGGTAACTTTACAGTAAATTCCCTGTACAACACTTCAAAATAAACTGATCATCCTGTCTTGCTTGTACGTTGCCTTTTATAGTCTGGCCGAGTGCCACTTTCATCACCTACAAGCGTCTTCCCAGTTCTGTAGTGGAATTCACTAACTTCGATAACGACATTCGCTTTTTTTGGTGCTCCAGATGGCCGTGCATGCGTTGGAATCTCCCAGATGCCAAACCAGGCGTTTCTCCCAGAACGTCCACCATCGCCCGTATTTGTTCGGCTGTTGCCCTACTTCTTCTGGCTGCTGCAGCACTTGTTGATGCCATCCTACAATTAAAAATAAAGGGCAGTAAATGGCTAAAAATACAATAAACATCAAAACTACTTCCCTTTGCTAAAATATCTGCACAAACAATCGACGCGGACAATTATTTTTGTTCTATTCCTCTTTGAACTTTTCGTAAATTTTGACATTTCAGTATCAGTGTTGCCACTTTTTCTCAAATTGAAAACATTGATAACCAGTGTTGTTAAATCTGAGATAGTGAATCGCACAATCGTTAATGAAAGCAATATGCGTTTACGGTAAAAATCTCGATTGCCGAATCGTTAAAAGTTAGTGAATCGCGCTACTGTAGCCCGATTCTGTAACTTTTAACCACTCGCCGATCGTTAAACTTATCGCCAAATTTCGTGCGATTCTGTAACTCTCCTTTAACGCCGCTAAACAGCTGACTCTTGATGGTGATAAAATATGGCAATACTTCTCTTTTCGCCGTATTTTGCACTAAATTACCTGCTTACATTAGCTAACACTTTTCGTGTGGTTAAAAGTTAGTGAATACGGAAAAGCGTTAAAAATGGTGTTAAGCGAAGTTAACGCTAACACCTGGCGTTAAAATAGTTACAGAATCGACCTACTGTTGGCGGAGAACCCGGGAATGGCGTCCGGGAAATTTCAACGGATGCACGGGAAGGTGGTGTTGCATAAAACCTCAGCGTACATAAAATCTGCAAACGACAGCCATGTAATTAATATGCGCATATACGCATATTGAATTCAATATTTAGTCTTACCTGGTTTTTAGGTGATATGCATGTTATTCTCTGCCCCTTTAAAGTAGTTTGCAACCGGTCCACGATTTCTGAGACGGTATCGGGGCGCACGCGATATAATTTCCGGAACTGGGAGGACGGCAGGTCACTCTTAGCATACGTCTATTCACAACCGGCCCTTCTCTTGTTGCCGTATTTTGCACTAAATTACATGCAAAAAACTCAAAACTCATTTTCTCACACGCTAAAACACTTGTTAGCTAACACTTTTCGTGTGGTTAGCTGTCGCGAATTATTTTCGAGGTGTTAACAATAGCGTTAATATATTTGCAAGTGTTTTAGCGTGTGGAAAAAGTGTGTGGTTAAAAGTTAGTGAATAGGGGAAAGCGTTAAAAATTGTGTTAAGCGAAGTTAACGCTAACACCTGGCGTTAAAA
The DNA here is from genome assembly GCA_949987695.1 of Merzomyia westermanni. Classification (NCBI taxonomy): domain Eukaryota; kingdom Metazoa; phylum Arthropoda; class Insecta; order Diptera; family Tephritidae; genus Merzomyia; species Merzomyia westermanni. Next base: position 138,061,968 of record OX465290.1, read on the forward strand.
TAGTTACAGCATCGACCTACAGGTGGACTACCTTCATCTCATTTCTTGACCTTCCAATCGTTTGTATGCGATAGACAAAATCGTTTATCCGTTTAATAACTTTGTATGAGCCTTCCCAGTTACATTGCATTTCGGGGCAAACCTTTCTTACGTTGTAGGTTGTATAGCAGCACAAAATTTCCTTCGATAAAACCTTCCGAATTTAATGCTTTGTCGTACCTGGCAGGCGAACGTGTCCAACAACAGCAGTGGAGGCAATCCTTGATCTCGCCTCGTTACACGTAGCAATAGAGCAATCGGCAAAATTAACTACTTAACATCACAAAAGAGAGAGTTGGCAGAGGCAAAGTCATGTAATTGCGCAACTTTTTTAGGCGGAAGTATACGCCATGCGTCGGCGTGTTTGGATGAATACACAACGTGAATACACAACGTGAATACTCGAATGAAAATATCGTCATACCAAGCGACCGCCAAGCTGCACTTAAGGCGATCTCGTCTCGGTCCGAAACAAACTACTACTAACATGGGTCCCAGGACATAGACAGACTGAAGGTTGCCCCTGAGGCGGGATACCAATCAAAAGAATGAGTACTGGCATAACACAACAGGTTTAAGATAGGCAAAATTGCTGTAAGGAGGTGACAACAATACTCGCTAAAAGCAATTACGGGTTATCAAAAAATATGATTTGAATTTTAACTCATATCCTTACAGGTCATTGCAGACTCAACAATCATATGTATAATATGGGTTACAACAACAAAAACAACAACCTGGGTATGCCGGAGCATATATGTCGTTTCTGTAATACAGGGTTGAATTAAATAAATTTAGCAACTTTACACACTAAGGCCGTTTTATAAGTCTATAAAACTAGTCAAACCTTATTTATTTATAACAAAATTTTATTCATAGAACTTCTGAAACTTGCAAATGTGTACCTAATAAAGCGTGTAAACGCATAATTTTATCAAGTCTGTCACTTTTCATACAAGTTTACGGCTTTATATTAGGCATAGGACTATTCGAATAAAGAATCCATTTATTCGAAGGCTATAAAAAATTCGAATAATTTATACTTTTATTCGAAAAGTATTATTCGAATAAATGACAACCATTTGAATAATAGGTATTCGAATAGTTAAACAAATCTCACTACAGCTTATGCACACATTTGTACACGCAAACATACATGCATACATACAAATGAATGCATGCTCATAGGTAAGCGCTGAAGATAGTGACTTCGCTTCCGAAATCTCTCGCATTTCAATACAACTATATATTAGAATACCACTATTCGAATAAACGGGTAAATTATTCGAATAAATACTATCCGATTTTTTAAAAACGAATATTTTTATTGGTTTATTCGAATAGTATTTACTCGAATATTATTTATATGGTTTATAAGCTTTACGGGGATTTTCTAGGCTTATATGAATCCCCGTAATATTAAATTAGTGCCCCACCGAAATTATTTTGTTACCGAAAAAATCGTTAACTAAATCATTCAGAAATGCCTGAAGCTATCGATAGAAAAGCTTTTGGGTTTAGTAGAGTGTTTTAACAATGAGTTAGTTCAGCTAGCGCAAACTTCTTTAAGTTGTACTAGATACTCAAGGTATATTTAATTTTTGATTAATGTCGGCTTCATTTGTAGTCGATATTATGCCATGGGACTTCATGTGCCCACTCAAACCGCCAGGTTGAGCAAAACATTTTCGACAAACTTTACAAACGTAGCTCTTCTCATTGGAATGAAGAAGTTTGTGCTGCTTTAGGTGCCGTCTTATTTTAAATCCCTTATCGCATATATCGCAAATATGATTCCGCACATTTGAGTGATTTCTTTTGTGATCTCTTAGCCCACCTTCTGAACAAAAAGCTTTAGAACAAACTTCACATTTAAAACTTCTGTCTTTATCGTGAGTCCGTATATGTTCCGCTAAGCTTGATGACGTTGTAGTCCTTACACCACACATATAACAAACAAAGGGGTTTTCACCTGTATGCGTGCGCATGTGAGATTTTATCTCTGTAGATGTCGCGCATGTTTTGTTGCACACTTTACAACTATATCCGTAGTCCTGTACATGTCGCCGCATATGGACAGTCAAATTAGTTCCCATTTGAAAACCATGTCCACATATATAACATTTGAAAGGCAACGAGCCGTCATGTGATGCAACGTGCACTTTTAGCTTTCCTAAGGCAGGATATTGCTCTCTACATATTGAGCACTCAAAAGGGGGCACATCGACTTCGAGATATTTAATGTAATCATAATAAGTGCATGATGGTTTATGATCCAATTCTTTTTGTATGCATGCGATTTTTTGCCTCTTTTCATGTGTACAAATTTTGCGCAGTCGTATTACTTCTCTCTTAAACTCGTATTCTGCTAGATTCAATTTAGTCTCCTTATTAAAATCCTCATATACAGATTTAAATGCTTCATCACGTCTATTTTTTAACCGATACGATACATCTGTCTCATCCCAAAGACATGTGTACTCTTTATACATTGCAGCTAAAATAATACATTGCGAAACATCCAAAATGGTTTCTGATATCTTAACATGTATAGCTGCCAGCTTCAATTTGCTCTGTAACTAAAAAAGGACGATATTATTTCGGAAATGTATGCAATCTTACTAGAGATAAGAGTGCTGAAACTAAATTTCTGCTGTTGTTGTTGTTATTAACAGTATTTCGCCCTGCATAATGGGCACGATCACTCTGAGAATCGTCATCAGGTTCTTCTTGTTTGTAACGACAAAAACACTCCCCGAAGATATTGGGATTTTTGTCGAAAGTGACAGTCCTTTTCAGGATATGAACCCGGTACGCTCAGGTACCTTCTAGGTCATGTCACCTCCGCAAGAAAGGAGAAGATGGGTAATGAAAGGAGAGAGGCATCATATCCATAGATCAACCATCGAGTTACACGCCAATACCATTGTGCATTTTAGTCGCCTCTTACGACTTATGCCTACCTCGGGCATATTCTAAACCACCAACCGCGGGCATCATCAAGCTCTTCTAACAAAAGTCCAAGGAAACGCGCAGTTTCAGCAGGGTTGGACCAGAACGATATTGGTGTTAGAAGAGTAGGTTCAATTGAACAGGTTGTTGTTGTTATTAACAGTGCTTCGCCTTGCCTAATGGGATACGATCACTCTGAGGAATCGTCATCAAGCTCTTCTAACGGGAGTCCAAGGAAACGCGCAGTTTCAACAGGGTTGGACTAGAATGATATTGGCGTTAAAAGAGTAGGTTCGATTGAACAGGAAAAAGAGATGTTTGGTATCATGAGGGGACATACCACATGCAGGGCACGTATTTGGTATTTGGGATCAGTCTGAATAAGTAAGAGTTTAACCTAATCAATAACCGGTTGACCAGTAGCCTTATATGTGGCTAGCAACGTTTCTTTATCTTTTCCCCAAGTACTGCCGGCCAGCGACTTGAGTATCTTGTTGCGGCTCTGTACCTTAGATGCTATTGCGGTTGCATGACTAGCGAAGGTGATGCTGTTGTCAAACGTCACACCCATGATTTTCGGGTGGTTGACGCCGTAAAAAGTGTCGCCGTCGATTTAGTCGGAGATAGGATCAGGTCACGCTCGGTGAAGAAGCGGAAAAGGTCTCGGGAGGAGCAGTTAATCATCGTACAGAGTTCGTCAATGCAGGGGTCCTTACCCAAAGCCAAAATGGTCTGGTGGGGGAGGAAGCCTCGAAATGTAGAAATTAAGCAAAATGGGTGATAGGACACCACCCTGCGGCACCCCCTGTTTGATTCTTCGTGGTCTAGATTTCATGTTCCTAAACTTGACTGACGCCTGCCGACCGTTGAGGTACTTAGCGGCCCACCTTTTTAGGTCGGCAGGGAGTGGTGTCTCTTCCACGTTCCAGGAGTGTGGTGTGGTTGACCGTGTCGAAGGCTTTAGAAAGGTCAAGTGGCACGAGCACCGTCCTATGGTTTGGTGGCTGTTGATTCAAACCATAATTTATCTGCGTCGTAATTATTTTTAGAGCGGTTGTTTTACTACGTGTCTTCTGGAAGCCATGTTGCTGTTCGGCTAACTGCAAGTTTGCAGTGTAGTATGGGAGCAGAATGCTCTTCAATAACTTCGCTACCGGCGACAGCAGAGATATCGGACGATATGATTCTACTTGGTTCGCCGGCCTCCCTGGTCGCTTGTTTCCAAATCTCTGGAATGACGAAAGTGGTTAGCGAGAGGTTAAAGAGAGCCGCCAAATAACTGTGTTCCTCATGGCCTAGGTGTTTCAACATCTTGGCAATACCGTCAGGTGCAATTGATCTTGAGAGCTTGGCTCTCATTATGGCTTCTTTGACCTCGGAGACCGAGACGGCAATGGGCGCTGTCTTGTGTTTGTGCGCCCGATGGATGGCTCGTCTCTTGGCCCTATCAGCAGGGGATGCATCGGCAATGTCGGCAGGAATTAAACTAACTATTAAATTTTTATTCAAACTATTGAAAATGAAAAATAACACATCCATATACAGCAAAATTATACCCGTATGTATGTGCATCAGAGATCTTCATGATTGAATTAAAACGCCGAAATGAGCCACTCCCAAAAAAACGATTGGTGAATCAACACTATGCACCTTACAAACGAGTGCGATTCAAAGCATGATTCACATAGCGTAGTCTTGATGACTGTTGATGACAATTGCATGCACTGTCTGTGGTGAATTGGGGAAAAGGCAGCGATTCTTTTGCTTGTATTCACGATTGGTTTGGTAGGCACATATGCATTTGACGATTGGTTGGTGTCTTTTTCAGTTTGATAAATGTTTAGCTATGTATATTGCTTACTAAGTATTATATAACAAAAGGAAATAAAATAAAACAAAATAGAATAACATAAAATTAAATAAACAAAATAAATGAAATAAAATAATTAGGTTATTCTCTGTGTCTAGTTTTCGTAGAAGGCGTAGAAAATTTTCTACATTAATGTCAAAAATTGTCTACACACAAGAACAAAATACACGTTTAAAATATTTTCTGCGGTTTCTATATTTTCTATACCAAAAGTCATGTAAAATTGAAAAATAAATTTAAAACTTTGACATGAATGTAGAAACAAATTTTTCAATTAAAAAATTATCACAAATAATGATCACGAATCGAATGCTCCGAATACCTCCATACATAAATTGCTTCAATAAAATTTCTCTTTTCTATTAAAAAAAAAAAGGTCAAGTATTATTAATACATTTTATTCTTGAACAAAAATAATATCGCTAACCAAGCAGGCAGGCACCAAATGGCGTATTATGCATTAGCTACTAGTCCAAGGAGCAGGTACCGAATGTTCACGTACACATTATATTTATAAGGAGAAATTTCGTTATGATTTCCCTTTAAATTGTTGGCTTATTAAACGTAGTTCTTGGCCCAAAATCTACCTGAGCACACTTGAACATATTTACTACTTCTTGCGGTAGTAGGGGAGGAGAATACTGACATATGCACATAATCACTCCTAGTTAAGATATAAGTATACAACTAAAATTTCGAGGAATAAAAAGGCTCAGTTAATGGTATTATTTGCACACAAGTTTTACGCAAATATGCAAACACTTTATCTTGTCTTCGTTATGATGCTTCAAAGGATATAGCTTAATTGTTTTAAAGGGCTAACAGGTCAAATGGACTTTTTGCTGTACTTTCGAGTATAACGCATTTTTTTCAAACCTTAAATTTTTCTGCATAAAAAATGTCCCCACGTAGTAAATTGAGCAATTAGACAAATTTTATGATTTTTTGATTGTTATTGTGCTCAATTCATTCATCAAAATAATAAGTTTTAGTTATTTTATAGCGGCTGATGGGATTAAAAATACAGTAAACTAACTCTGCGTTTCTAAATGATAATCAAATATAATTTACTTTTAACATATTATTTGATCTCTTTTTTTTGATAATGTGTATATAAAATAAGCAAAATGCATTGCTAAACTTTTTCAAAATTCAGAATCACCACAAATGAATCGCACAACACTAAGAATGATTCGCTGCTTTTGAAAAAGCAGTACTGCAATTCTCGGTGTCTGACGATGCTAACGTGGTGAATATAAGAAAACACCAATCAGCATGATTCGCGCTAGTAGCATGTCGATTAAAAGCATAGCATAAGCAGCGAATATTGGAATCTGATTCAAATGTGAAACATTCAATCTGATTCAAATGTGAAACATTCAGCGCTGTTCCCTGATGTGCATATAGACATAATGCGTATTTGTAAAGATTTCTGTTGTTATTTCTATATAAATTGAGATGCACTGAGTTTATTTGATTAAATTTCGGGATCATTGCTGCACAAAATAAGGCTAGTTATTGGCGGTTTTCAGGGTGATTTCGAGAAAGTTTTAAGGATAATTGTAGGATTTTTTTAGCACCATTTCGAAATTGATTGATGGATTATATTAAGACTTTTTTAGGTCCATATTTGAATTATTTTAGGGATCTTAGTGGAACTTTTCAGAAAAATAACTCCAAAAAAGTCTCGTAATGATTCTAAAATAGTCTCGTAATTATTCCAAAATAGTCCCGAATGCTACACCGAAATGACCCGGTAAAGCCCACAACACAATTCAGCATATGTCCCCAAATTACCCTGAAAAAGTCAGAAAATGGTTCCTAAAACTATCCTGAAAACATCGAAGGAGTCCCGCAAAAAGCCGTATTTTGTCCAGCAATGGTCCCGAACTTGCATCCAAACCCCTGCGGGTTAGGGGTTTAGAATATACCTTAGGTAGACATACCGGTCGTAAGAGGCGACTAATATGCACAAAGGTTGTTGTTGTTGTGCTAAGAAGGTTTCACTGGTCATAAATCGCTACCACGACAGTCGAGCAGTACCGCAAGGGAGTACCGGAGCGTACCGGGTTCAAATCCGGCCAAGAACTATTAATTCGACAACACTCCCCAAAACCTTCAACAACAACAACAACTTGCATCCAATCAAGACTGTGAATCTCAATTTATACAGAAATAACCGAAAAAAACTTTATAAATACACATTATGTCTATATGCACATACGGGTATAATTTTGCTGTATCTCGATGTGCTTATTTTTTATTTTCAATAATTTGAATGTCTAAAATATTGTGTATACAGTTGGCAAGATAACAAACAGCAATTAGAGGAAAACTTCAATTAAGCAGCTTGCAAAACTACACGCAGCATAGCCTATGGTTAGGCAGTTGCGCTGGCAATCAGAGTGAGTGGGTTCGATTCTCTACAAGATCAAGATGAAATAGCCAAACTATACGAATTAGTCTGACGAGAAATCGTGGCTGTTTTCGAAATAGTACTATAACTATAGCCTGCTGTATATGTTTGTTGATTTCAATTTTTCCTCTAATCAAAAACAATAACAATTAACCAAGAATTATTATCAACTGGTCTTGAGCTCGTTATACTTACAAAAATATGTAAAAATTGAAATTTTATTATTTATTAAAAATTTTTTGAATATTTTTATTTATTTTTTCGTCACTCAAATTTTTAAAAACGCCCATTCCTGAAATAAATGTATATGTATCAAGGTGGGGATTTTTAAGGAATCGCTGCTATCAGCTGAATAACCGGGTTTGTCATAGGCCAAAACTTAGGCATCGGTTGGACATTAATTTTTATCAGTTAAAAAGCCGAGTAGTATCATGGACGACACGCCTTATGCCGGTCTTAGATTCGAGTCACCTTAACCTGACGAAATTGCTTACCAGCATTTCATTATGCTTTTGCACTTCTGAGTATTTTAGCCTCAATCCGTAAGGAGACATATCGTATAAGCTCTGGCTCGTCTTCTTCCACCACTTGGATACCCGCCCGATTGCCTTCAACGCTTCCTTATCATTTGCCCAGGTAGTGTCAGTCAGTGACTTGAGGATTTGGTGCTATGCAATTTGGTTACCTAATATCACATAGATATACTTACTTTATTATCTTTTGAAGTAATTTGTAGAACTTTGTTCGTTGCATCTGAATCCTAAATATATGAATGATTCTATTAAAATCTTTCACTTAAAAACTATATAACATCATAGTATATTTACTTGCATATTTTTTCTGGGTGGTTTTGTTGTGGTCCTATGTTGAGAATTTTCTGTGTCCGACACCAGTTCAATATCCAACTTATTTGTACTATCAACATCATAATGTATACCCGGTTGGTTAGTGTGCTATTCATATGAATGAAATCTTGTACAAGGTGGCGCAAAAGTAAGCTTCCGATGTTCAGCATATCGGTTGTGGCACGTGCAGTGTGTGCTGTTGCACCGTCTTGTTGGAACCACATGTTTTCCAATCCCAATTCATCAAGTTGCGGCAAAAAGAACTCGTTGATCATTGCTCTGTAGCGCTCACCATTCACAGTAACCGTTTGGCCCCGACCGATTATTGGTCAAATAAATAGTCAGCAATATTCCGCGTTCTGGAGCAGTGTAGCGTAACATTGTTTATTAACGTGTATTTCGCATGTGTTTACTACACAAATGTCAAAACAGAACTGACTTTAGGGGTCAATCGCAAAATTTATAGCATTTTCTGATAGGAGGATTACTTTTGCGCCACCTTGTAGTACAACTACGGTTACAACGTATTTCACCCCTCACAACAATGTACTTGGTATTTGCGATGGCAAAACACTCATATCAATCGAATATTTTCCTTCATCGCAGGTTTCATTGCGATAATCCCACCTCACATTTGGAGAACAGATATTCACCCCTATTATGGTTGGCAATATTGACAAAAACAACATTGATACGACGAATTGAATTAGCATTGCCAATTTGCGCACATTAATATTGTTTTGGTATTGACAACCATAATGGGGTGAATTATACTAGTCTATCCCGATTCTTATAAGCGACACCAATAAAACGAATAGTGAGTTCCCTAATATATCAAGCCAAGAATAGAAGAAAACAATAGCACACAACAGCTCGATAGACCCGGTCGTAATAATTAAATTTCAGTCGCCAAGAGACAGGAATGAATTGTTGAAAACCACTACAACCTTCAGGCGACTAAACAGTGACGGCAAAAACAGAAAGGGATTTCGATTAGTTCATGTCGGTATAAATTCTGATGCACCAATATTTCTAAATGCATCGCTGTCTAAGACAAACTATGAGATCTTCAAGGCAGCGATTCGTCTAAAAAAAGTAAAAAAGCAGCACCGGTATTTACTCTGAGGGACCTGGTTCATATGAAGAGATCAATGAACGACAACCCCGAAGCAATCCATAGTATTGATCTTCTCGAAAGCCTTGAGAGTAATGGCCTAGAAAGCGGAAGTTCCTTTCGTGCGCAAACAACCAATAATGAACTGGATGGCCACCAAAATTAAATCTATAAATATGTTTTGTAAATCTCTAAACTGTCTCTGTCTAATCTATATCTCTTACCTCTCGATTTCCACTACAAAAACTGTAAATTGTCAATTATGTTGTCATTCATTAATTCAGTGCAGAGCATTCTTTCTATTACGTTTATAAATGATGGTCTCAGAATATAGGTTGTCTACTTCCAAAGACTGTTTACGTACACTGTTGCGCATAGTCAGTAAACGAACTAAAGGGCTTAAAATCATTCATATCAATGCGCAAAGTTTATTTAAAAAACTCGATGAACTAAGATTTATATCCAAAGGCTCTGATATTGATGTCATATGTATTTCTGAAACCTGGTTTTCTTTATTCCATAAACCTGACTCGGCTCAACTAAGTGGATACCTACTTTTCAGGGTTGATAGATGTGGTCATGGTGGTGGTGTTACTATATATGTAAAAAGTAGTTTGTCTTCTCAATTTTGTTGTGGTTCTAGTCCTAGTGATTCTGTAGAATATGTGTTTGTTGAGTTGTTTCCTGAAGTTGATAAAAAGTTCATTATAGGATGTACTTACAGATCAAACCGCCGTAAAAACTTCTCTGGTTTTGTTGAGTTTCTTCAACCGTTGCTCATGAGCAATGACAATATTATCATTGCTGGGGATTTCAATTGCAATCTTCTCGCGGATAAACTAAGCATGGAATCTCTTGGACTTTTCCCCACCAATTCAGTACTACCAACACACTTTACAGATTCTAATTCCTCATTGCTGGATTTATTCCTTGTAAATTACCCTCAGAAACTACTCCACTACAATCAACTACCCGCATCTTGTTTTTCAAAGCACGATCTCATATTTCTTTGTTACAAATTCCAAACTACATATAAGCCATGTTCATTTACGTATCGTGACTTTAGAAGTATAGATTACAGTTCCCTTGCTACAGATGTGGAGTCGGTCGAGTGGAGCTTTATTGTCATGTTGACATAGGTTGATGATCAGGCCATGTTCTTGCAAAACTACATCAATAGGCTCATTGACAGCTATGTTCCACTGAAAGTCAAAACGGTTAGACATAACAATCACCCCTTGCATACTCACGGTGGAAAAGGTATAGAACTAGGGAAGCCCATGTCTGCTTCAAAGCGGCTACACTCTTCTTTCTTCTTTAAATGGTCATCTAACCGCCCGGCTAATTTTGACCGTCGTTTCTTCGTTGCGCCAACTGGCGCCAATTGGAAACACCGCGGGATCGCAAATCGGTCTCCACTTCGCCCTTCCATCGGAGTGGTGGTCTCCCTCTTCCTCTGCTTCCACCGGCGGGTGCCGATAAGAATACCTTCTGGGCTGGAGCATCTTCGCTCATTCGCACTACGTGGCCTAGCCAGCGAAGCCGCTGTGTTTTAATTCGCTGAACTATGTCGGCGTCTGCGTAAAGTTCATACAGCTCATCATTAACCAAGAACCTTTCTCTCGAATACTCCCAGAGCAGCCTCATCAGATGTTGTTAGTGTCCACGCTTCTGCACCATATAGCAGGACGGGTGCGATGAGTGACTTATAGAGTGTTATTTTCGTTCGTCGAGAGAGGACTTTACTTTTAAATTGCCTACTCAGTCCAAGTAGCATTTGCTTGCAAGAGTAATTCTTTGTCGGATTTCCATTATTGTTGGTGTTAATGCTGGTTCCCAGGTTAAGGAAGTCCTTTCTTCTTCTTTCTTTAAATGGTCATCTAACCGCCTGGGCGATTTTGACCGTCCAACATAGCTCGCCAGTCGTTTCTTCGTTGCGCCAATTGGAAACACCGCGGGATCGCAAATCGGTCTCCACTTGGTCCTTCCATCGGAGTGGTGGTCTCCCTCTTCCTCTGCTTCCACCGGCGGGTGCCGATAAGAATACTTTCTGGGCTGGAGCATCTTCGCTCATTCGCACTACGTGGCCTAGCCAGCGAAGCCGCTGTGTTTTAATTCGCTGAACTATGTCGGCGTCTGCGTAAAGTTCATACAGCTCATCATTAAATCTTCTTCGATACTCGCCGTCGCCAACGCGTAGAGGTCCACAAATCTTTCGAAGAACCTTTCTCTCGAATACTCCCAGATCCGCCTCATCAGATGTTGTTAGTCCTTTACTATTTCGAAATTATTGCTGCCAACAGTGGCCAAGGCGCGAATGCGCTGAATCTTTGCATGATGACAGAAGGTACTTCGTTTTGCCCTCGTTCACCACCAATCCCATTTTCTCCGCTTCTTTTTCTAATTTAGAGTAGGCAGAAGTTACGGCGCGGCTGTTAAGGCCAATGATATCAGTATCGTCAGCATATGCCAACAGTTGCACGCTTTTATAAAATATTGTTCCAGCGCGGTTAAGTTCTGCAGATTATATTATTTTCTCCAGCATTAAATTAAATAAATCGCAATTCTGACCGAGCTGGCGGTGTTGCTCAAGGTCAGTTTGCATAGCCGTATAAGTTTTGCGGGGAAACCAAATTCAGACATAGCGGCATATAGGCAGCTCCTTTTCCAAGATTTGGCGTATTGTAAAAATCTGGTCGATGGTAGATTTACCAGGTCTGAAGCCATACTGATAAGGTCCAATCAGTCTGTTCACATCAGGCTTCAGTCTTTCGCACAATACGCTTGATAGGACCTTCCGCGATAGTTGGCCCAGTTTGCAGAATCGCCCTTCTTGTGGATTGGGCAGAGAACACTTAGATTCCAATCTTCAGGCATGCATTCATCCAACCATATTATGCATAGAAGCATGAATACCTTGGATCACGCCCCCTATTTGGGATCTGACCTGGGCCATTTTTTGGTTTTTTGCCAATAACTTTTTACTGAAAAAAAAATGGTAATTAAAAAATTAAAAAAAAATGTATCTCCTTTAGGAGACAACTGCTAAAACACGTCCGAAATTATCGGGAGAGGTATCAAAAGACTCGTTTTGACCTCCGTAACAATAATCCGGAAGCGGATTTTCGAGTTTTTGTTTCCCTGAAGCGATATTTGCAATCAAAGTTGAAAATTTTCTATCATTTTCATGTGGTTGTTGTAATCACAGATTAGGGTGTACCGAAAAGTGCAAAAAGTGTGTTCTGCGCAGAAATACTGTGGACCGCGTAGCCGTTGTTGGACCGGCTAAGGGTTATTTTTTTGAAGCGCCGCCTACGCAGAAAGGTGTTGTGCGCATAAATAAATTGGATCAAGCCCCCTATTTGGGATCGGACCTAGGCCATTTTTGGGTTTTTTGCTAAAAACTTTTCACTGAAACAAATTATTTAATTTCCGCTTCCGGATTGTTGATACAGAAGTAAAAACGCGTCTTTTGATACCTTTCCCGATATTTACCTAGAAGTTAATTTAGGATTATCTAATTTTTCAACTATAATGTAAAGCTAAACTTCACCTCAACATTTTTTTCGGTAATTGTTTCCTTTAGGAGACAACTGCTAAAACACGTCCAAACATATCGGGAGGGGTACCAAACAACGCGTTTTGACTTCGGTATCAACAATCCGGAAGCGGGTTTTCAATTTTTTGTTTCAGTGAAAAGTTATTCGCAAAAAACCCAAAAATTACCCGGGTCCGAACGCAAGTAGGGGGCTTGGTCCAAGGTATTTATGTGCATAACACCTTTCTGCGTACACAACATTACAAAACATTAGTATGTATGACTATGTACATATTAATTTTTTTAACATATGATACGAGTAAGGATCATGCGTATTGATCTGCTCCAAACTCTCGTTTGCTTTCTACTTCATTTTCTCGTAAGATGTATTGGCGAGGTGTAGATAAAGGATGAAAACAGAGCTCAAAGTATACCTAAATGTTTACTCAAGCTTCATAATATTCGGATAATCGCCAAAAAAGTCGCCATCGCCAATTTTCATAATTTGGTCGCCAAAGTTTGTAAAAAGTCGCCAATACTGGCAAGTGTGCTGTAGAGTTGACAAATATTCGTGTACCTGTGATTATGTCACAGCAACTGGAAGATCACAGTAAATCGCCACGACCGCTTCAATGCAAATGCCGAGATTAACATGACAGCATCTGCTCCCATTCCCAATATAGGAGCAAATGGCTGCCCACATATGAATCTGTGATTTGAGCTGCAACTAAGTAACAGTAGATGGAGCAGCCGCAATTTAAGAGCCATTGCGAATCTATGTACAATCAAAGAGAGTAGGTAGGTATGCCGCAGGTAGGTATGCCTATGGTAATAGGCGACTAAAATCCGCATCGACCCTGCCTGCGGGGTGTCGGGCTGGTGCCACAAGGTGCTTGTAATAGAGCGTACCGGATTCATATCTGGCAGAGGATTGTCAATATCAGTATAGCCCTGTTTGGTCCGTCCCGTCGCATTCCATTAATGGATGCGATGGCGAAGTACTGCTACAATAAGAATCTGCGTTCTCTTTAGCTTTATAGTTATGATTCTCGAAATTTGCCGATTTTGAAATTTCCAATTCTTCTCATTAATACGCCCTTTTTTTCGGCGGACAGCTTAATATGCGCTCGTGCCATTAATTTGTACACTCTCCATAAGCTTTGTTAGTACGGTTACAAAACAACTGCGTTTGAATGAAATAAACTTAAAACATTAGTTTTGTTAGTAAACTTAAACATTTGTATTGTTAGTGTTGTATGTTTTCTTTTATTGGCAATAAGTAACAAAAATTAAAATGAACTTAAATTAAATGTGTTTTTTCAGTTCTTTGCTTTACTAATAATACATTTTTAATAGACTTGACGTCTTATAATCTTAAATTTAGAGAAGAAATAAAACATATTTCATAAAGTATATTTTTATTTAAAAACAACTGCAATTGTTAAAAACTTAAATGCATTGTATTTTCTCTTGCTGCTTTAATTTTAATGCGATTTTTAGCATATTGGAAAAAAGATTTCGAGGCAAACACAAAATCCTCTTCTTTGCCTCCATTATCGCAAGTGAATGTTTCTGAAAGTTTAAGTATTACTGTTAATAGTTTATTACAAACCTAATAGAACTATTATTACTTACGACGAATTGCTGTGGCTACAGTAAAGGCTCGAATACATTTTTTGTCCGTAGTACCTCTCCACGAAAAGCTTTCTGCCACGTTGTCATGCATAAGTTTTTGCCACGACTTTGTGACAAATTTCCTAGAATTTGATGATGAGATTCTTTTAAGATCAGCTTTCTGAAAATAGAATTTCTATATGCACAGTGCAAAAGGCATTTCGTATTGATTGTTACCAGCAAGGAAAATTTGTCTACATCTTCCTGAACAGCTTGCTCAAACTGAAGAAAATCGTCAACGGTGCTAAATGGTTTGTTTGGTAAGATGGTGGAGTTATTTTGCGATACCGTTTTCTGTAATACACCCACGCCTTTACGAAGCCCTTGAATTTCCTCCATAAGCCTGAGCAATATGAGGTTGTTACGTTCTTCCACCTTTTCAGCGGCCTTCTGACATGCGTCATTGATAAATAATTGAATAGCTATCGTTAAAAACATTTGAAAAAAAAATTTTAATAACTAAATTACAGTGCTTGCGACTTCGTGTTCAAAGTTTTTTTTTACAAATAGCAAACTACACATAAAAACAAATAACTACCAGACGAAGTTGCACTATCCAAAGAAGTTGTTGTACTTGGACTGGGTTGCATCAGATACAGAGCTTGTGAGGATGTGATCTCCTGCTGAATGGGAGAGTCTTTTAACATACAATTCAAATTGTTCTGCTGCATGATCTGAAAAAAATGCACTTACTTTTCACTATCTTCATTTTTAGTAAATGTTCACTTATTTTACTCCTTTACTTCTATCAAAACTAGGGTTAAAGCATTCTTTTGTTTGATTGCATTAAAAAATAACAGTACTTTAAAGAGTCCACTGTCAACATTTATAAAACAATTGCCTTGCATTAGCAAAACACTAACAATACCAAACATTTTTTAAATGTCGAACTTACAACGTTTGCAAAGCCCTTATACATGTCAACTTATTAGAAGCTTGGTTTAAAAAAATTTAAATTTAAAAGTCAGCTTATTTTAAGTTGATTGAAAATGATATGTTGTGAGTTGCAGATGGTGTGATAGTGTGACATAATTGGAAGGGCCGCCGTTTCAGAATTGCAATCAAAGCTCCAAGCACTACCCATCCTAATCTTTATACCTATCCCCATGGCCCAACTTTCAGGTCGTAGCAGTTCAACAAACATAAATACATTTTCCATGCATTTTGTTTTTGTAATTTATAGGTTTTTGTATAGGTATACTGTCAAAATTCGAAAAAAGTCGAAATCAGCAGGTCTCTTAGTTGGGCCATGCCCATTCCTTTTTACTGCATTTCCTTCCCCTTAGCTAAATCCCTTTCAATCTCTTCACATCCCATACCAATTAGGTTAGAGTTAAAAAATAAACTTGTAAAGAAGTTAATTTTTATAGCTTTCATGAACATGAAATGCTATTATAACTTTGGTCCGATGTTTGTTAGTATGAGAAGGCAACACTCATTGTCACCTTTCGTTTGATACCCATACTGTACTAACACATTTTGGGTCACCTTGACCCACATATTAATCTATATCTCCGAAACTGGTCGAGTTAAGGAAATACGGGAAATTATAAGTTTTAAGTTAGACGTATAGTAATGCAACGGTGAAAGTACCATTCTTACAGCAGTTTTGAGTGATGCGCGCCCAAACATACAGACAGACAAATAATAATTCTAAAAACTGTTGATTTGGATTCTATTGGCTTAATAATGATCCCTCCTATCAATTTCTCTTAAATATCTGCAATGTACAGACATCAACCTGTTACAATTTTATTATATGTGGAGATATGAAGCCCGACTTATATTTTTCGAAAAATCGCATTTGTATGTTTTAGTTCATCGTTAATGTTTTGTAGCTCCACCTTAATTTCTTCCATATTCTTTTCATGCTTCTGACAGCATACTTCAAACTCGCGATACATTGACACCTTTCGTTAAAATTTTTTTAGAGGTGTCATTTTATCGGGCTGTTTGGAGTTTTGGAGCAGTGCGTTGTGCTAACATCATCAGACGGTACCTGTTGTTGTTGTTTTTGTTATGCCTTGTGCTAACGTCATCAGATGGTACTTTCTTCGCATTGCCAGCATCGGGCACCTGTAAATTTTAAAATTGATCGTCAGAGAACTAAGTAATTAAAAAACAAACAGTTATTTTGCCTTAACTAAACCTCCATACAGCTGTTTACCATCATTTTTAACATCTACCATGAAAATGTCATTACTACACTCAGAGAAAAGTCGCAGGCTAAGTAAGCCTGTTACGCTTAATAAATTATTCTGTTATTAATTTTTCCGGCACTCAATCCTCTTGATAAGATACCAATTAATTCTCATATTAAGAATAAATTCTTACTATTAGACCTCAATTATAATTTTAAGAAAAATGTTCTTGGCTACACAAACTTATTCTGAAACCACCCTTTCTTCTATCATCTTCACGTCTATCCTACACATCCTATATAGTCTACAACATTAAACTAAGCATTTTCTAATTTCGATATTACACTCAACCATATACAGTGAATTTTCTGTGAATTGTAAGAGAGAAATTTGTTTTGCGTGGCATTTTTTTGACGTCATGTTATTGTGATGAATAGTTGTTTGGCAATTTCTGTTATTTAAATTAATTGTTTTATACAAATAAATTTATTTGAAACGTGCACTAAGTCTATTAGTTATAAATTACGACTACCATTTACATAAAAACCATTGATTATTACTCGGAAGAGCCGCGCACGGACTTTAATTTAGGTTGCTCATATAGTTGCGTGAAGGTTTCTGTGCGTCGGCAAACGCTGTGCGTTTATATATGGTTGAGGTCAAGGTGAATTTATACATGGTAATATCAAGCCGAATTCAGCAATATTCGCTTCGATTCGCTCAAGGCGAATTCACTTACAGGTGATCTCATAAGAGCATATGAGCAGTGTCTTCTTCTGTCAAAATAAAAAAGTTCTTTGCAATCTGACAGGAGAAGCCACCAAAGGAAAAACAAAACACATGAAGTATGTGTGTGTATACAGCAACAAATTTGCCGTGATATTACCTGGTATAAATTCAACTTGGATTCGCTTCAAATCTTGGTACCTAAAAATGTCAAAATTAAACAGAATATGAAATCACTTTTTATTCCAAATTGCTTTTGTTCTGACTTTTACATGTTTAAAATTATTGAAAATCAACAAATTTGTTTAATATTTGAAAATATTTTAAACTTATCTTTTCTGCGCTAATTATGGTAAGATTTTCACTAAAAATTAGTAACTAAGAATTAAATTACTGATATATCTTTTAAATATCTTTCACAGATGGAAATCTGGCTACTGCTCCTACCCAGCATATGGTTGAATATGGCCAAAATCGCGGTCTGTTACGTTACCATCACCATCAGACGCACTTTTCAGTACAAACTAATACAAAATAACTTTTTTTCTATTTAATGAATCTGGTAAATTTTTTTTTATTTTGCAGATTGACTTTTACATTTAACAAAAATGGATAACTGGGACACTGAAACAAGAATTTGGATTGTCCGCCGCTATCACGCACTGGAGTCCGTAGTTTCGGTTCAAAGAGAGTATAGGCGCACGTTTGGCGGCAATCCTCCGAGCAGATGGACCATAATAAGACTTGTAAACAATTTTGCCGAGCATGGGACAGTCAACAGAAGACCTTACCATCGAAACCCTTCAGTTCGAACGGAGGAAACAATCGCTGCTGTAGCTGCTGCCATACAAAACAATCCACGTGTTTCGACAAGAAGCTTATCTGCTCAAATGGGTGTAAGCAGACAGTCATTACAGTCAATTATGCACAAAGATTTGGACTTATTCCCATATAAAATTCAAATGGCCAACAAACTGAACGCTGCAGACTTGCCGATTCGCTTGGAATTTTGCCAGAAGATGCTTCAAATGGTGGAAGAGGATGGAAACATGTTGAACTGTCTTTTCATGTCTGACGAGGCCCATTTCGATTTAAACGGCAACATAAACAAACAAAATTGTCGAATATGGAGTGCTTCCAATCCACAGATACTCCATGAGACGGAATTGCATCCACTTCGTGTCACAGTGTGGTGTGCAGTTTCATCACGCTGCATTGTCGGGCCCTACTTCTTCGAAGAAAACGGTCACACCGTTACGGTTACTTGAGCATGTTGAGAGAGTTTTTCTATCCAGAATTACGCCGAATGAGAATTTCTTTCAACTCTGTGTGGTTTCAGCAAGATGGTGCAGCTCCTCATATAGCCCAACCTGTTACGACAGAATTGCGATGAAAATTTCCCAATAAGCTGATATCCAGAAACTCCACATTCCGTTGGCCACCCAGGTCGCCTGACCTTACTGCACCTGACTTGTTCTTGTGGGGTTATTGCAAACAGGAAGTCTTCAAAGCAAAACCAACAAATTTGAATGAACTAAGGCAATCCATTCGAGAAACAATTGCGGCTATTCCTGTCTCAACTCTCCAAGCAGTAATGAACAACTTTTTGGTAAGATGCCGCACATGCATCGACGAGCAGGGGGGGCATTTAAATTCCATTATTTTTAAAACTAATTAAGCTATATTTAACAAAATTTAATGAGCTTTAACATGAATAAAAGAAAAATGAATTCCATACACTGACAAAAAAATTATTTGAGTTTCTTAATGTAGCAAAATTCATCAGCCACCCTGTATGTATCTTAAAGTGCACTACTGAAGTAACATTTTCTATAGATATGAAAATTTTTGTAGGTCTTCTTATTTCAGAGTTATGGACCACTTTATAAGGTCTGTTACGTTACACTTTTTGGAAGTAGGTTTCGAGGTTGCTTCACATTATTGAAAAAGTCTGATCTTCTGTCAAATTAATTTCAACATGTAGTATATAATTTTAAAGGTGTAACTAGTATGTAATGAGTGAAAAATAAATTACACTGAAAAAAATTTTTTTGTGCTTTTTATACACATAACTGCTCGGTCTGTTACGTTACACAAAAAATCTGTTACGTTACACGTGCGATTTGCCCTTAGGTAAGAAATGTTTTGGAGCATTTAATAAAGCTTTGAATGTTGTATTTCTTAGTAGATAACCTAAATTCAGTTGTCTCAGGGTTAGAGATCCAAAAATTTGCAAAGAATGAGCAAGAATTTCGAAGGAACCAAAAACTCATTTATTATTAATTTCAGTGAATTCATAGACACAAATAGGAATATATGAAGTTATTAAATTTAAATATCATATCCTTGTTTTGAAGTGTTAAAAGTGACAATTTTCCCATCAATCACTTGAATTTGGTGAGCTGATGCTATATCACGGATATTTTTTGCATTGTTGAAAACTGCATTTATATTCAAAATGTGGTTTACGTCGGTAATATCACATTCAGTAACTTCTTCAATCAGAATTTTCGAGTTTGTACGATTGAATGCAGCAACAAAATCGGAAGCGCAGTTAACAGTACACTTTCGAGACAAAACTTGCTTTTTCACAATAATTTTGGAAGTTGCGCCAGTACCATCGACACAGCCTTTACCGTGTGAGGTAGCAAAGTAGTTCCAATAGATTTTTATATTAAATTCGCTTTCAAAGACAGGAATAACTGCGGCGATAAACTTATTTTTAAATTGCGATGAAGGCCCGTCGCTCCAAATTTTCAATATCTTCACCGATTTTGGCAGTCCTGTTAGCAATATGTACATGTAAGGAATAATTGTTTCTTTGGTGTGTATTAAGCTGTTTGATACGAAGACCTTTGACTGGAAGTCCTGATTGTGATAAAAGGCAGTAGTAAATAACGTTAGCTGTTTTTGATTCCAGTGAGCACTCTGCACTTCGTCTTGTGCCTCGCAAACAAAATTTTCGGCAAAATATATTTGCAGTATCTGACTGCTCGCGTTTCACATAGCTATGGCGCAAAAATTGTGGCGATAACGCTGTTATGTGTAGAAGTAAACCTTCCAGTGTACCAGACTCTTTGTGTTTCTCAATTCTTTTTGAACTATCACTTTTCTGCCAAATTATCCATGTCACGGGTGTATTCAGTGCTATGTCACCTATAGGTTCCTTGAGTGGTTCAATTGATATACCATCACAATTTTCGCATTTGGAAAACCAGCAGTCCATATTATGAACCTCACACAAAAATTTCTGAACAAATCCTTCATTATATGAAGGCAAAGACGGAACCAGTTTTTGAAGAGCCGTGACAGGCTCAATGAAATTGGAGTGGTATGAACACATGCACATATCATGTGGAAGGTCCTTATATAATTTTACGTGGCTTGGTCGATGTTCTCCAAAAAAGTTATTCCACAACTATCTAGCTAAAATAAAACCAATAAAGTGAAGAAATGCAATAACATAAATAAATGAGCTTCGTAAAATTCTTAAACTCTGTTATACCTTTTCCAGCGCTTTTGTTTTCTTCATCGAAAATTGAAAAGGCTTCTCCCATTGTCCAAAGCATGTGCCTTCTTGAAATTAAAACTTTTTCTCTACTTTCTGGGTTATCATATTGCTTGACATGTTTTATTCGCGGTGAAATTCTGGATATGTCATCTCGTTCAAAAAATTTCGTGATTTCTTCGACAAGTTGAGCACTATTATTTTTTTCCTTTTGCGCCTTAGATGGTGAGATGATACTAACGAGTTCATTTCTGTCGTCATGACCCATGTTCTTTATAATCTTCGCTAAAACTGATTTTTTACGTATTTAAGATACAGGCAGTGTTTGTTCAGTTTTCTTCACTGCTTTACCAAGTGCTTGCGTGGATTGATAACCCTTTTTAGTTTCACTGACACGATTTTCAGTCTGTCTTTGCACTAAATTTGATTTGGTTTTCTTTCGGTATTTTTGCACACGTGTAAGAATCGCTCCACGCCGTCTTTCAACGAGATTTTTCAGTTTTGCAATCGGCATTTCCTCATCGGCTTCTTTCATCTTCTTTCGCCGTTCCTTCTGGGCAGCTGCACGTTTCTTTTTAAAATCATCAAATTTGTTTGATCTTTTAAGTTTTTCGATGAAATTCTGGTTTATTTGAGCCCTGCTCAGCTTTTGCTAAACATCAAAAAAAAATTGGGTTAGTCGAAGTAAAAAGTCTGTTACAAACAACTTTTGGCTCTGAACAAAGACATAACTACAAACTCTACAAATGTAATGGTTTATATATAAAATAGACTGGAAATGCTCGAAGAAAAATGTTTTTTTTCGGTTTGTTAACGGGCCAGATTTTGCACAAAAAAATTATTTTGACTTTAGGTCTGTTACGTAAACTAAAAAATGCGGTCGTATTCGTTGTAATCCAAAACTGTCATAACATTTTTCTCCCCTAAATATTTAATTCATTTACCTTCAACTAACTTAAATTTATCTATGAAAAGCAAATACAACATTAAAAATAATATTCCTTAGATGCAACTTACTTTTTCGTTTCGTAATGTAAATTTTTCCATTTTTGTTTTTCACGCGACACCAGAGAAACTATTGCAATTTTTTTTAAAGAAATAATAGATTTTGTGATGACACGTGGTGCATAGCATACTTGGCATCTACGTAACCCCAAAATAA
Source organism: Merzomyia westermanni (assembly GCA_949987695.1). Taxonomy (NCBI): domain Eukaryota; kingdom Metazoa; phylum Arthropoda; class Insecta; order Diptera; family Tephritidae; genus Merzomyia; species Merzomyia westermanni. The sequence goes on from OX465290.1 coordinate 138,083,953, forward strand.
TGCAAAGCACACAAAATTTGAAAAAAAAAAAAAAATTCTGTGGTTTCGTTTGGCGATATTGGCAATATATTAGCACTTATTTTGGTATGTTATTACCACCGTCAGCTTTCTCCAGCACCTCTACCCTCCCCGCCCTCATCATCCGGCACAAGCACGAGTAAAAGTCTAGGCAACCAGCTCCTGGCCGCTTTCACCACGTGCACTGTTTGTCGGCTAAGGCTATATGCGTCTTGGGCATCGATCAATTGCAACTCTTGCCTTCAAGCGATCAGAATACGTAGGCCTTTAGACTGCGATGACGCAAGCGACTCAGCCCGCATTACGACATGACCTAGAATGTTGCACTGGTCAAAATAAACCGCTCCCGCGATAGTTGGGCATGCACCGCAAGAGAGTAGCGGGTTCATATCCGGAAACGGACAGTCACTTTCGGCAACACTCCCCAAAACCTTCGGGGAATGTTTTTTTCGGTACAAGGAAATTAAAAGTTTGCCACAACACCGCAATCAGAACAGCTATGCGATATGTTCTTACGGCCCAAGGTCCCACCTCCACCGATAGGCTAAATTGCTTAATGTTGGTGAGCACAAGGAAATGATGAGCATTCAGTTTTTGCTGAACTATCATAAACCTAGACACCAAAACAAACATCTTTGGATGTTTATCTCAGTGGATCTGCGAACCATAGACGTGCTCTAAGTGACATCCACACCATGTCGGTAAAAGCCTCTTTTAGGTCTCTGCTGTGAACACGGTTGTTGACTAAATAAATAGAAAATTGCGTAATTTTTAATAAAAAATTTATTTAAAGCACACAACTTTCAAAACTCAAATATTTTTAAATTTCTTTTTAATGATATCATAAATTACACGGCGAGCATAGTGCAATCAACAAGGTGAAGTAAGCTGTCAGTTGTCTTGCTCTAATTTCTTCTTTGTTCTGTCATTCGGCTATCTGAAAATTTTGAGACAATGTTGTCCCCGCAAACAGTGTTGTTGTTCTATAAAGGTGTTGCTTTTTCCAGATTTTTACGTGTATGAAAGAGAAATTTCTGGTAAATTTGAGCAAAAAAATTTGTATTGCAACGTTTCAATATTATTTGACATTCCGCTGCTATTTCTCAAAGAAAATTATTGTTAAAATTAAAATTTTCCCGTAAAAGTATTAGTAAAGAAAAGACCAATATACATCTAGTATCAACCCTGTCGGAAAAACAGAAAATCAAATCAACTCAGTTTTAATGGTCCTTCGACAGAGAGAACCTGGTTCAGTCATCCGTCACAGAGTGGCGAAAAAGTTTTCGTATTTGCTGACCCCCCTCATCTATTGAAGCTAATAAGGAACCATTTCTTAGACCATAAATTTATTGTAGAGGGATCAGTTATAAGCCAAGAGACAGTTAGTCAGGTGCTGAAGCACACGTCATTTTGGGATGTGTCTATCACGTGTAAACTGACAGAAGAGCACTCAACCGTCAAGAGAGAGCGGCGTCAAAAGGAGAAATTAGCTGCACAACTTTTTTCCCACACAGTAGCGAGTGCAATAAGGCGATGCTATGTACTGGGAAAAGATGTAATGAATAAATATTCGTTACTGCCGTTTCAACAGGGAATACTTATAACAGCCTCCCAGTACGGTATGCGATACGTGGTGACGTACAGGCGCAACCAAGATATAGCGGAAAACTTTTTCAGTGCAATGAGAAGCAAAGGGGGTTCACGATCACCCAACCCGCTGCAATTCAAGTATCGGCTGCGAAAATATTTATTAGGTACATTTTAGTTTAACAAAACTTAGAAAGTTTAATTTACTCTTACACGCTTGTGGCCTTTATAGCACAAAATACTGAAATTTTGGGAAGGGGAAGGGGTAATGTAGAGCCAGATGATTTTGAGTGGCTACAATTGCGAGATTTTCAGCTCAATCCTCCCGTTTGCGAAGAGCCTCTATCCGATTCACTAAAAGAGCTTTTCCGTGGTTTTGAGGCTGATGTGCTGGATGAGTTGGCAGAGGACGGGTTAGAGTATCTGGCTGGATATATTTTACGGAGGCTAAACTTGACCGCAAATGAGTCAAGCGATGAGTCGTTTACGTGGATAGACGAGTTATCCCATGAAGGCCTTAAAAAACTTTCAATGTGGTTCAAAACGAATATAAATTTATTAGAACATCTGTTCCAATGGTTAAATGGAGATTCCGTGTTCGCAAGCAATAACTTTTCGGAGAAGCTCATGAACCTCAGCCAAGAAATAGAACTTCCAACAGAAGTGAAAAAACTTTTCTTTAGATGTAGAATGCACATGTGCATCAAATATCTCAATAAGCGTTTGAAGTCTTGAAGGTATATATGGTTACACTTCTTTCTGAAATCAGTCACTTATTATTCGCTTCTCGTACTCCATTTCAAACCGTGTTGCTTTTTAGTCTGCCAAACAAAATATAACTTATCCAGTCTTTTCGTTTAACTTTTTATTCAAAAACAACGCATTTTATATATATTCGGTAAGTGGTCCTAAAATCCAAAGACCTAAAGTCGATTTTAATATTAATGACTTCCAACAGGTATTGACTTCAAGATACCATAGTTGAGCAACAAAATACCTGCAAATGCAGTCGTTTCACTTTTATATTAACGAATTTGTATTTAATTGTAATCACATCGTTTAAATGCAATATGGGTTTCATTGGCTAACTTTCATATTTTAAGAAAAACCATAAATGAAAATATCATTCAATTACGTTAATAGCATATTTTATTTAAATCAATTACAAAAATGTTCATTAAATTATTTTCCCCACTTTCTACCAAAAAGGGCAAAAACTGTTTGGTGTTTCACCACATTCTTCCTCTACAAAATACATCCCTACCGTTTCAGATAGCGTTCATTTTCTTTCTCTTTTTATTTACTTCACCTTGTGATTCCACTATGCACGGCGAGTTACAAACGAGAAGAACAAGCAATCAGTTGTTCACTTGCTATCACCATCTAGTGATTTCGCCATGGTTGAGGTATTATAAACAACTTCATTTACCTCGTGCAGATGTTTGTCTTTTCTTTGCGATCCGAAAAATTTAAATTTATTGCGCATCTTATTCGAAATATATTTTTAAAAAAGGAGTAAATTCAACTATCGAAGATGTCGTTGGCCTTAAAACGTTTCTGAAAGAATTCAGTCAAGGCGAATTCATTACATGGTGATAGCAAGGCGAATTTCGCAATATTCGGTTCGGTACTTAAAAATGTCAAAGTAAAGGAAAATATGAAAATACTTTTTATTCCAAATTTAGTTTGTTCTGACTTTTACGTCTTTCAAATGATTGAAAATCAACAAATAACGAATTTGCTTATTTATGCAATATATTTTAAACTTGTCCATTCTGCGCAAATTATGGTAAGATTTGCATTCAAAATTAGTAAATAAGAATTAAATTACTGATGTGTATATGTTTCAAATATCTTTCACAGACGGAAATCTGGCTTTTGCTGGTTAAATAGTGAAATATATTAACAGCATAAAATTTTATGGATTCATCGCATTTACTCAGCAATTTGGATTGATTGCGTGATTTTGTGAATGTGATTTATTTGGGGAAATGTGCCGCAAATCACGCATTTCATTCAGTGTAAATGTAGTATTACATAGGCTTTAGCTGACTTCTCCTCCATTCTGATGGCGCCGAAAAAGTGAGGGATTTTTCAGCTGAAAGTCTACTACCTTTATGTTGACTTGTAGTTAGTGGAATAATAGACAAAACTGGTACATACATGATTCAATAACTACAAGGTTAGCGCTCTAGTGACATATTTTGACAATTTCCACCATCTTGCTGCCTGAAAAATTGTCATTTACATTCTGGGTTGCCTTTTATCAAAATTATGTAAAAATAGTAGTTAAAAATGTAATATTATACAAAATTTTAAATATGTTGGTTTCAGAAAATAGATTAATTTGCACTATTATTTAGATCGACTTTTGGGAGTGTAGTCGTTTTATAAAAGCGTGCAACTGTTGGCATATGCTGACGATACTGATATCATTGGCCTTAACAGCCGCGCCGTAACTTCTGCTTACTCTAAATTAGAAAAAGAAGCGGAGAAAATGGGATTGGTGGTTAACGAGGGCAAAACGAAGTACCTTCTGTCATCATGCAAAGAGTCAGCGCATCCTCGCCTTGGCAACCAAGGCACTGTTGGCAGCAATAATTTCGAAATAGTAAAGGACTTCGTTTACCTGGGAACCATCATTAACACCAACAATAATGTTAGCCTAGAAATCCGACCAAGAAGTACTCTTGCAAACAAATGCTACTTCGGACTGAGTAGGCAATTGAAAAGTAAAGTCCTCTCTCGACGAACGAAAATAACACTCTACAAGTCAGTCATCGCACCCGTCCTGCTATATGGTGTAGAAGCGTGGACACTAACAACATCTGATGAGGCGGCTGTGGGAGTATTCGAGAGAAAGGTTCTTCGAAAGATTTGTGGACCTCTATGCGTTGGCGACGGCGAGTACCGAAGAAGATTTAATGATGAGCTGTATGAACTTTACGCAGACGCCGACATAGTTCAGCGAATTAAAACACAGCGGCTTCGCTGGCTAGGCCACGTAGTGCGAATGAACGAAGATGCTCCAGCCCAGAAGGTATTCTTATCGGCACCCGCTGGTGGAAGCAGAGGAAGAGGGAGACCACCACTCCGATGGAGGGACCAAGTGGAGACCGATTTGCGATCCCGCGGTGTTTCCAATTGGCGCCAGTTGGCGCAACGAAGAAACGAATGGCGAGCTATGTTGGACGGCCAAAATCGCCGGGGCGGTTAGATGACCATTTAATGAAGAAGAAAGTGTAGTCGTGGGCGTTTAAAACTCGGTACATTCCGGTACGTAGCAATGGCTGTCTTAAAATGTTGTCCCTGCATACTTATATACTTACTTAGGTCAATCGTGACTTCAAAACTGTTCCTTATGTGATTCGAAGTCTTGTTTTTAACAAAACTTCACTACTATTCTCTGGGTTTGAAAATCAGTTCTGGCTTAACTTAAGTATAAAGCAACAGTTTTAAGTCAACTTTTGTTTTAGGTGTGCATGAATAATAGGAACCAATCCTATCTTATTGAAACTTATCAGTTTACTATCCACTTGGTAGACCATGTCCGTTTGTCTGTATGCCCTGAAAGGTTTCGAACAAATATGCATCTTGTTAATTTGTCATTATAATTAAAAAAATATAGCCCTATAGTCAGAAGCACGAATGTGCAATTATTCAGAGTTTGAATTGATAAGTTTACTGTATTAGCCATTGAAGGTTCTAAGTTTGACGAAAATCTCTGGTATCATGCTTACACCGAAACCACAATATTTTGATGTCCATATACACCGAAATCAAACTTTTAATCTTGTTTTACCAACATTTTAATTTGGCAAGAAGGCGAAGTGACGTGACCGTTGTTTATTGTTTTTTAATCGATTATAGAGAAAATTTACAACGATTAAAACAGTGATAGTATGGGATGACATGTTTCGATGTTGTATTTAGTTGACTTACAAAATGTATTACTACTAATTTCCTACTTTTTTGATTTTTCTACTACCATTTCCTAGACAAATGAAAAAAATTATCCTACTTTTTTTCGTTCGCAATAGAAACAGAGAAAATGGAAGTGTCAAAAGTAAACGTCAGCTAGAGAGCTAACCTTCTTGTAATTGAATTATGGGTACATACATTATTTTGTTTCCTATACTTTTTTCAAATTTAATTAATATCTAACTTTCATATCTAACAATGCTAATGTGAGTGTGAGAGTCTCATGGGCAAACATGTTGGCCAGCTCTCAAAACATAGTAAAACCATATGTTCTAAGCCAGAATTTTGTTGACCATACACGATTTGATGCAATCAAAATGTAAAGTTAAAATTTATTGACCGCAATTAAAACGAAATGGCATATAAAAATACAACTGAATTTTTTACAAGGAAGTATTTTACTCTGAAATTTATGTGTTCCTAAAAATTTTAAATACAATTTTTCGGTTGAATGATTTTGAAACCAACTATTATTTATCCACTATCTCTATGGCGCGATATACAACAGGTATATCATCATAAACCTCCTAAGAGATTTTTGCGCCAAGCTTCTCTTCCAATTTGTGGTGTGCCGATTTGAATTTTCCCTACAAATTGGTGGGACCTACAGTTTTTTGCCGACTCCGAACGGCATCTACAAAGGAGACGAATTTTTGCTGAGAAGCCTGTCATGGCAGAAATACACTCGGAGAGTTTGCCAAACCACTGCCGAGGGGCGACCCCGTTTTTGAAAAACTTTTTTCAAATCACTTTTGATGTTACCTGTACCAGGGCTCGAACACTACCTTCACACCACGGCGGCCGCCACTATAAGGCGACTAAAAGTTACAGCAGAATTCCACCCCTGCGGGTAAAGGCGCTAGAATATACCTGTCGTAAGTGGCGACTAAAATCCATAAAGGTAAAGGATGCATGTTGATGGTTGATATGATGTTTTACATTACCCAAAAGTCGGGGTAGTACCGGAGCGTATCGGGTCCATATCCGGTAAAGGACGTCACATCAGCAACACTCTGTGAAAAATGTATGTTCAGAACTGATTTATGTGTACTAAAACGTAATTTAACGAATAAGGGAAAACATATGGCAGCATAATTTTAAAGAAGATAGTGATCTCTAAGACCATATTCCAGGTCTTACTAAAAAAAAGCACAGTAAAAAAAAGAAGTATTTAAAGAAAACACAGCTTGGTTCAAATGGTCCAAAATAGCGAAAATTCTGTCTCGGAGATATGGTCTGACAAATTCGAAAGAATACCAAGGAACTGGAAACCAAATTGGAATGGAATTGAGAAGAACAAAGTTAAAAAAAAATCTCTGATAATTGAATATCGGGATTTAAATGGTGTTTTCAACAGCGTTCACTTATATCTTGTGAGGAATGCCTTTGTTTGAATTTTGGTTTCTTTACTTCTTTAAATGGTCATCTAACCGCCTGGGCGATTTTGACCGTCCAACATAGCTCGCCAGTCGTTTCTTCGTTGCGCCAACTGGCGCCAATTGGAAACACCGCGGGATCGCAAATCGGTCTCCACTTGGTCCTTCCATCGGAGTGGTGGTCTCCCTCTTCCTCTGCTTCCACCGGCGGGTGCCGATAAGAATACCTTCTGGGCTGGAGCATCTTCGCTCATTCGCACTACGTGGCCTAGCCAGCGAAGCCGCTGTGTTTTAATTCGCTGAACTATGTCGGCGTCTGCGTAAAGTTCATACAGCTCATCATTAAATCTTCTTCGGTACTCGCCGTCGCCAACGCGTAGAGGTCCACAAATCTTTCGAAGAACCTTTCTCTCGAATACTCCCAGAGCCGCCTCATCAGATGTTGTTAGTGTCCACGCTTCTGCACCATATAGCAGGACGGGTGCGATGAGTGACTTGTAGAGTGTTATTTTCGTTCGTCGAGAGAGGACTTTACTTTTCAATTGCCTACTCAGTCCGAATTTTGGTTTACCAATTACCGAAACTCTCTTCAAGAAAATCCACCCATACCTACTCTGAAAACTATGTTCAAATCGATGGTATGTACGAGTATAGTGCCCTGTGTGCAAAAAAGAGCCAACAAAATTTTTACAGAAGTTTTTCTGATTTATTTCGCATTCCGTTAATGTATTGCTATGAAATTATTAGAGCTCTTGATAATCGACTAATCGAATAGTCAATTAACGGATTTGGAATAGTTGTTTGAAAAAGTAATCGATTATCACTAATCGACTAGTTGCTCACATTCGACTAGATGTGTTTTTTATTGACAATGGATGCTCTATTTGCGTGGAACTGAGTTCCATCACCTTCATAAACATGCGTTGTAACTATAGAAAATGTTGAATCTTTTATTTTTATTTTAAAAATTTTATTTATCAACCGGCAGTATTCGATTAGTCGAAATCGAAAATTTGCTATTCGATTTTCAAACAGCTCAATAGTTGCTATTCGACTAATCAATTATTCGGACAATCGATTCTAAACAAGAGCCCTAGAAATTATGTACTTAGCTTTCTTTAGCCCAACGTATATAATGCAATTAATTTAATTTTTATATACTATCTAATACAAGCGTAATTTTTGGCTCATACGTCTTTTTTGCCCTCACTATATCTGTCCACTTTTTGATAATTTTGCTGTAACGTCAAAAATTTTCTCTAACATATTTGAAAAGCAGCGGGCATTCGCCTATTGTCTGATGAGCTATTCAATCACGGCGACAAAAGCCGATACAACGCATGCATCCACACCTATACAGAAATGGTCAGATGAATGCAGGAAGTGGCGACTGATTTGCTATGCGATGATATCATGAAAGATTTTGCATGTTCTGTCTTTCTATATCCTTTTCAGTAAACGTTTATGTAAAATAGGGTGTGGCCGAAATACGATTTAGCTAATTTTTACTCGGTGTAATCTCCAAAACAATGTAATGCTTAGTACCAAGTGGCGTCATTCCATCGTAAATGATTCTGAAGTTATTCCCCCCTATTGCGAGTGTCGATTTGCAGTAGAATAGAAATTTTTCGATTAAATCGATCGCATATTTTTTTGGTATTGTGTAACTTGATCGAACAAAAAATGTTCATTTACATATTTAAATATTTTTTTTTAATGATTTACTTTTTATCCATTTTATTAGCACTTTTCAAATCACATCGACACACCAGCGAATGCAAAATAATAGTAGAAATATGATCGATCAAATATTCAAAGTCGCTCATTAAGCGATCTGTTCGACACTCGCAATTGTTCGATGATCGCTAATCGCTTAATAGTCGATTATCTATTCTTGTTCGACACTCACAATAGGGGTGATTATTTGTTAATTATTATGTGGGCATTTTCCAAAATTTGGCAGAAAGCAATAATAAGATGAAAAGGTCAATATATATACATGGAAATCGGATAGAGCGGATTCACTATTCAAACCAGCGGTCGAATTATGTTATACGTTCTGTGATCAATAGCAAATTTTTAAATCACATTTGTCTCACGTGAGCAATTGGCTGGAAGTACTAGTCGGTTCAATTATGCATTATTACTCTTTTAAAAATTTGGAGTTTCAAATTATGGTGACCTAAACAACGGTTTACGATCAGGGAACGTATGTCATAATTCCACTCCTGCAAGGTAGGTGAATCATATAGACCGATATCTTCCTCTGTAATATTGAGGCCCAGCTCATAATCAGCTTATTCAACGTTCAGATAGTATATGTTCTCAGCCAGTAGTGGCCTAGCCAGACTAAAGCTTACATGCTGGACCGTGAACTATTCTTGTTTTCTATCCAAATCCTAAAAATCACCTTTTCATTTGAAATCCCGAACCACTAGACCCATTACTTCAATGCCAGCAAATCTAAAGAAGTTACATTTCAACTAACCATCGCCTTTTATGGCACATTAATCCCGACAGTAAACAAATATTGAGTGCAGATACGAGGTGTGTTCAAAAAGTATCGCGAATTTTGAATTTTCGCTGGTTACGTATATTCGAATTTCGAATTTTTTGTGGCGTTATGTTGGTACTCATGTCTCTCACTTATGCCGACAAGCTCGGCCATTTTGAATGTTCAGTTAATTGTTGACAGCTGCTTTGCTTGCACGTGTTTTGGATCGTCTTCGATTTTTACCAATTTTTTTACCAAAATTGCTCAATTGTGACCAAAAACAGCATCGCATGAACATTGCTAATGAGATGTTAAACTCTGTCCGCGACGACCCAAATTTGCTCCAGAGGGTCATAACTGGTGACGAATCGTGGGTTTATGGTTATGACGTGGAAACCAAAGCTCAATCATCTCAATGGAAGCTGCCGCACGAACCAAGACCGAAAAAAGCGCGCCAAGTTCGGTCGAATGTGAAAGTTTTGCTGACAGTTTTCTTCGATTGCAGGGGCGTGGTGCATCATGAGTTCTTGCCACCGGGAAGAACGGTCAATAAGGAATATTACCTGCAAGTTATGGGCAATTTGCGCGAAGCAATCCGCCAGAAACGCCCGGATTTGTGGAAGAACAAAAATTGGCTTTTGCACCACGATAACGCCCCTGCTCACGCATCGTTGCTTGTGCGCGACTTTTTGGCCAAAAACAACACACTAATGATGCCGCAGCCACCGTATTCCCCAGATCTGGCCCCCTGTGACTTTTTCTTGTTCCCTAAACTGAAGAGGCCCATGAAAGGACGACGTTACGCTTCTCTTGACGAGATAAAGACGGCATCGAAGGAGGAGCTGAACAAGATACAAAAAAATGATTTTTTGAAGTGCTTCGAAGATTGGAAAAACCGTTGGCACAAGTGTATAATATCTCATGGGGATTACTTTGAAGGGGACAAAATAGATATTCATGAATAAATAAATAATTTTTGAAAAAACACAAAATTCGCGATACTTTTTGAACACACCTCGTATATATAAATAAATAAAATACAAATTTTAAAGCCCAAAAATACAGTTTTATCATCCTTTATCTTTCACATCCCTCTTTTAAATGGTTCAAATAAAAATTGGGTATTTGTATCGCTAATGAAAGTTTTGAAAAATCCCCAAAATCAAATAACGTAAAACTATAAGAAGTTCTACGGCGAATGCAAGTGGACGCTGTCAAATCGATGGTAGGTAATTCACCACTGTACATGCGTGTAAAATGCTTAAATTCACTGTGTTTTAATTGAATATTTACACAAAAAATTATAGTTGGAGTTACGAAAACCTTTAACTGTGGAAAGTGGCGATACAAATATACAAAGACATTTGGACACTGCTTCTGCCAACGCCACATATACGAGTCCATCTATTCAAAATCAAATAATAAATGCTGCTGGGGAAACGATAACAGAAAAACTTGTGGAGCGCGTTAACAAGTCAAAATGTTTTGTGGCAATCGCTGATGAAACCATGGGCGTCAGCGGAATTGAACAATTTTCAATCTGTGTACGGTACATCGAAAATTCAGAAGAGGAATATCGACTTCAAGAAGATTTTTTGTGTTTTACACCCGTAAAAGATGTAACCGGGAAAGGGCTTGGCAATGCACTTCTTGCGACTCTAAAAGAGCTGAAAATTGAGTCTTCTTACATGGTTGGACAAGGTGAATATCAATAATGAGTAGAAGTAGAAGAAGTAGAAGTAGAAGAACTTTAATTAGTACATTGTAGAGAAAGCAGAAATTTTAATTTTCGAATATATATGTATAAGTGTACCAAAATTTTTATTCCAAGGTTATGACGGAGCGCGTGCAATGAGTGGTATAGTTAAAGGGTGCGCCGTTGAAGTTCAAATATCCCATCCACAAGCCATTTACCTTCATTGTGCCAATCACAGTTTAAATTTGGTCATCACACATGCATGCGACGTTCCACCAATCAGAAATTGTATCGGGACAATCAAAACAATAGTTAATTTTTTCCGTCAATCACGTAAAGCTGGGTACACGTTGAAGACTCTTATTAAGACCGACGTTTCCGATGCAAAGCGCACTCCTTTGCTAAAATTTTGTGAAACCCGATGGGTCGAGCATCTTGATTCTTTGCAATTGTTTCACGATGTTTATGCATATGTTTGTCTGGCACTCGAAAAACTTGATGAAACTGTCACAAAAGTTGAAGGAGTTCAACCCAATGCACTCCTTACATCCATACAAAAACCTCAGTTTATAATTGCTCTGACAGTTTTGGAACCTATTTCTCGATTGACGAAAAATCTCAGTTTGAGTTTACAAAAGAAAGACTGCGATCTGAGTATTTGTGTAAAATATGCAGATAAATTGTTGGAGGAGGTTCAAGATATTAGAACAAATGCAAACGTCGCATTTGAACAAATTTTTGCAGCAGCAACGGAAACTGCTACAAAAGTAGGAGTTTCATTAAGTATTCCTCGTGTTGTTGGACGACAGGCAAATAGAGACAACTATACTGGTACCCCACAAGAATACTACCGACGGTATATTTTAATCCCATTTTTGGAACACTATTGCGAAGAATTGGAGACTAGATTTATCAAACACCGTGAACTCCTTTCAAAACTTCAAACCATATTGCCATCAAAATGTAAGGAACTGGATTCCGATAAGATCAAGTCAACGGTAGAATGCTTTGAGACTCAATGGCCAAATACACACTCTTCGACCGAAGAATTTCAAGCTGAAATGAAGATGTGGCAAAGGTAATTAAGTTTCTGTTTAGTTAAGTTTATTTTCTGACAGCACAATTATCCTTTTAAAATATTGAATTTTGCATTATTTTCATGTTCAGTCATCTTATTTTCATATGTTTCACCTGAGTAAAGCCACGTCAGAACCGCCAATGTAATTTCATTGGTCTCTGGGACTTCAACAAAGACTGCAAAGATATGTAGGAAATGTAGAGCGACGATGGAAGGGGACGGGTACCGAGTTGCTTGTGCTCGCGAAACACGCTTGTGTTGCCGTTCGTCTCAATTATGTTATGTTCCTTAATTTAATTTATTATTTAATTTTGACATTTTTCTTCATACCTTTTTTTACATTCGCATGCACACATATTAATAAACGACATAAAAGTAATTGTATCAAAAGATTTTCAAAGTTTATTTCCAAGAAAATAATACAATTATATTAATTTGAGCGAAAACACATTTTTTTCATTCAAAATATTCATACAACACAGTAGAAAAATTCTTAGTGCATATGTATGTATTGCGAGAATGTCAGTACAAAACATAATCAACCAAAGCAATTTGTTCCCGTGTTTGAACAACATCGGAAACACTTGAGTAACACCAAAAGAGAATTGCCGATAAAAGCAACTCCGAGTTTCTCTGTTTGAACACGGGCATTGTTTGTTAATTTTCTCTCACCATTTAGTTGTTGCGAAGAGGGAAATGCAACATTAGCAGAGCTCTCTGAATATGTGGTCAATGCATTTGAATTATAAGGCAAGGCATTAGTATTTAACATTGTTTCCGTACTACAATGAAGTGAAGGCGAACCGCAATTCGCTGATTAGCATTATTTGTAATATTTGATGCATCACAAATGTTGTTGTTATCAACAGTTTTTTTTTTATTTGATCAGATGATGATTTTTCACTGTTTATTAAATTGCGGGTGAGACTTTTCCCACTAAAAGCATCATGTATGTACTTCCTTGAATGCGGCCAACGCATTTTCAAACTTCGCAAAGCAAGATGAATTAAGCACAGAACAGCAAGTGTCACATTTGAATAGTAGGTTGGGTTTTGTTATTTTTTAAGAATTTATTACATGCGGAATTTAGTTTAACACATTTAAAGTGAAAGTTCTCTACACAAAAACCGCAGGCCACAACATCACCTCCCACACACTGCGAATCGCAAATACCGCACAAAGACATCGTGAAAATATGCGTAAGAAAACTGATAACGGCAGAGCTAATAAAAAGCACGTCCGCTCTCGTTAGCAACAGAAGCACAACGGACGGGCACGTCTCAATGGATTCCTCTGTTCATTCTAAGAACTATGATATATGGACCTCCATATCTATCTCTATTATTTTGTACCGTTACAAACAACCGTTATATGACCAAAACTACAATACCCTGTGTACTAGCACACGCTGGGTATAAATATACTATATACTCATTTATAACTTCATTGGAACTTTATTTATTTAAGTACCTGGGTGACCGAGCCTTGCTCGGTGGCAATCCTACTTAAAAATATTCTGGTTGGTATACGGCCTCAAATACCTTCCGTTTGATACCCATATTGCCATATATTGCTTAATATTTGAAAAAAAACTGAAAGGTGGCAACCCTGTAAGCTTCCCTTAGTGGCAACATCGAAGTAGAAAATCTTAGAAGGAAGCATACTATCCATCTACCAAATTTCATCGAAATCTGTTTAGCCGTTCCCGAGATAGTGGTCCATATCTGAAGGAATAAATAAAATGCGGTCAGGTGGCAGCCCTAGGTGGCAACCCTACTCGAAAGTACTTTGGTTGGTATACGGCCTAAAATACCTTTCATTTGATACCCATATTCCTATATATTGCTTAATATTTAAAAAAAAATTGATATAGGTGGCAACCCTGTGAACCACCCCAAGTGGCAACACCAAAGTAGAAAATCTTAAAACAAAGGATACTACCCATATACCAAATTTTATCCAAATCGGTTAAGTCGTTCCTGAGATAGTAGTGGATAACAAATATACAACTATACAAATACATATACAAGAATAACTCGTTTAAAGTTATAAGATATTTATTACAAATAGTTATGTATATAAGTTTCAAAATAAAAAACCACTTCATATGTATATCACAAAAAAAGGAAGAATAAATGCCAAGTTCTACAAAAAGTTTGATAGTTTTCTATATGGACGAGTTATTTTTCCTTTGGGATATTTGTTATCGGTTGTTATTCAACAGTTTCATCATCGGAATCATTTCTACTGCTATAATGTCCATCATCTCATTCATCATATTGGTCATAATCTTGGTTGTCATTTGCAAAAATAATGGATACAATTTTTCACTGAACACATTAAATTTGAAATAGTTTTTGTTTTATTCAATTACCTGGTAGATCCTGAATAAAATCAGCAACAACACATGGAAGCTGATTTTCTTCAAACAATTTAAATACGTATCTTGCTGCTCTAAACCATATTCTAGTGGGTTTAACGGCGTAGGATTTGGTTGGGACGCAGTTTTCCAGATACTGGAAATGTAGTGAGCCCTTAAAAATTGTTGATAAAGTTCCGACGATATATGTACTTAGGATTTCCGAAGAAATAATTCAAGTCATAAAAGATAACTAAAAAACTTTTATTCAATATTTTATCACGCACAATGAGTTACTTCTTTGCTAACGTCCACATCACAATAATGTTTCACAAGTGTCCCTAGACATTTAATATTTTTCCATATTATAATATACATACGTAGTCCATTCGTAATTTTTATCCGTAAATTATACATTTATCCAAGGCTCGTTAAGAGCTCAACGCCTTAAGTATATCTTTAAAAAAGGATTTAGGGAGATGGCTATTATTTTTACCCAGTAGCTTCTCTTTTCATTATAGTATTACACCATAAGATACATAAATGGGCAAACGCTTTAGCTTAGGTACGTGGATAAATTAAGCATGTGCGTTTGCGACTTTAAGTACTTGTATAGCAGTTTTCCCATTATCAATGAACATCAGGCAGGCGTACATACATTATAATATGGAATACATTCAAATGTGAAACATATTTTTTAGGGTTTTTGTTGTAATTCAGATATGAAAAGCAATATAGGCTATTACGCACTATTCCACCCAAATTATGCATTGAATATCTGAATAAAAGTATTCAAGACCCTTTTTGTAGAACGTTAAATTTTCTATACAAATAAATAAAACTAGCTGGACCCGTGCGCTCCTTGCGCAAAAAAAAAACCAAAATGGTTTGAAACCTTTTGTTAGTCCAGGTCCAGGATTTTTCAAACCTTTTTCTCAAATTATAAAAAAAGATTTTCAGCTACACTTGTTGTGAGACCACAAAAAATGGTAATTCTATACGATAGCACGTAACTGCTAATATAGGTCCAAAAATCTCGGGAAATGTATCAAACGACGCGTTTTGATCTCTGTATCAATAATCCGAAAGCGGAAATTAAATAATTTGTTTCACTGAAAAGTTATTAGTAAAAAACCCAAAAATTGCCTAGGTCCGATCTCAAATAGGGGACTTGATCCAAGGTATTTATGTGCACAACACCTTTCTGCGTAGGCTTCAAAAAAATAACCTTAGCCGGTCCAACACCGGCTACGCGGTCCACAATATTTCTGCACAGAACACATTTCTGCACTTTTCGGTACACCCTAATCTGTGATTACAACAACCACATGAAAATGACAGAAACATTTCAACTTTAATTGCAAATATCTCTGAACAGACATAAAATATCGGATTTCCGCTTTCGGATTATTGATAAGAAGGTTAAAACCCGTCGTTTGATACCTTTCCCGATATTTTTGGACCTATATTAGCAGTTACGTGCTGTCGTATAGAATTACCCAAAAAATTATACAAATATGCGCAAACAGCTATTTGAAATTCCACCACTTATATTACATTCACATTAAGCCATAAACTTGAGTTGATTGCCAACATCAATATGAATTAACTCAAAAAATGTCCCTTTAACTCGAGTTTATGACCCAGTGTGAACGCAGTCTTATTCACTTATTTTAGCAATGTTCAAGTGTAGATGGCGCGCTCGCCTTTAATTATTCTAGCACTGTTCAGTCTTACTATTCAACTGTAGATGTCGCCAGGCATATGAATGTCACAGTCACAATAGCGTTGCAGTACAAATTGATTTTTTTGTGCAATCGTTTATTTTAAAGAATTTATTTTTATAAAATACGCTTAAACAAAAGCACTCCGCTAATTAAAACATGGTTTCGCATGTAGAGCTAACCCCCACCTTTAAAACGATACCTTATTTATTAATATTGGTTCCAAATGAGAGCAGAAAATTAGGAAATAACACAAAAAGACCTTACAGAAATAATATATATGATTCTTTTGCTAATATTTATTTTTAAGTATTCATGAAACGAGCTCAAGGCCAAGAATAGTAATTTTTCACTTTTTTGTATTTTTATGAAAATTATTATTGTTTTTATTTTTTTAATAATTTTTAATTAATTATTAAAAGTTTTTTTCTTAGTTGAATAGAGTAGGAAAAATGTTTAGAGACTACTGCCATAGCTTTTCTTATAGATCCATTTCGGAAGCTGCTAGGATCAGAGAAATTTTGGCACGCATTGCTAACCATTAAGCTAACAATACGCTGGTTTTGAAGTCATCTAAACTCCTAGTTCTATTCTTCTTTACCACATGCATAAACCACTACAGCCAATTGACAGTTAGTAGTGTGATCATGATGGATTTTTTGACAGATCTGTTTTATCATCATCAGCAGAACTGCCTTACCGCGTGCTCTCGGTTTTTGTTATTGCTTTGTTTTGCATACCAACAATTATTATTTATTTTTCATTAATTTTGTTGTTGGTTTTACGGTCTGTTCATTTTACATATTTTTGTAAGTATAACGAGCTCAAGACCAGTTAATAATAATTCCTCTAATCAAAAAAAAATAATAATTAACTAAGAATTATTATTAAATGGTCTTGAGCTCGTTATACTTACAAAAATATGTAAAATGAACAGACCGTAAAACCAACAACAAAATACATTTATACCGGAGCACGCGGTTATGTACAATAACTATCTTCTAAAAAAATGGAAAAGAAGAATGTACAAAAACGAAGTCCAACATGCATGATTTACATATAGACAGAATGTCTAAAATATTGTGTATACCGTTGGCAAGATAACAAACAACAATTAGAGGAAAACGTGAATTAAGCAGCTTGCAAAACTACACGCAGCATAGCCTATGGGTTAGGCAGCTGCGCTGGCAATCAGAGTGAGTGGGTTCGATTCTCCACAAGATCCTCTGAAATAGCAAAACTATACGAATTAGTCTGACGAGAAATCGTGGCTGTTTTCGAAATAGTACTATAACTATAGCCTGTATATGTTTGTTGCTTTCAATTTTTCCTCTAATCAAAAATAATAATAATTAACTAAGAATCATCAAAAAAAAATAATAATTAACTAAGAATTATTATTAAATGGTCTTGAGCTCGTCATACTTACAAAAATATTTTTCATTAAGTTATATAATTTTGAACAAAACTTTATTTGTTTCAAACCTAATTCAACCTTTGACCTTGAATAACCTTCTAATGGTAAGATTAGTGAAAAAAATAACCAAGACCTTTTTTGTAGAGCGTTCAATTTCCATGAAATATTGGGGTAGAAATCGGCGTTCCGATAATTTAGTGAAAAGATATTACCCTTTTCATATAATTACAGCAGTTAAATGTACTCGCAGTACAAAAAATATATTGCCGTCAGCCGCAGGTTTACAACAGGAGAAAACATTTCCACAACAGCCGGTTCTATCGCACCGGAATGACCCGGGTTTTTTTACCCGGCCAAGGGCTGTTATTTCAGTGTAACCCTGTCCAATCTGTCCCGTCCCACCCTTAAATTGTCATCCTCGGAGCAAACCCTTGCAGCTGGGTTGCTCCATTGTCTCTTATTACGGGCTGGGGTCGAACCCAATCCTGGACCAAGAGACTGGATCTGCTGCGTTTGCTGGAAGAAAATCTATATTAAACGGTCGTATTCGGTACAATGCGCCAAGTGCAAGAGATGGTTACATAAATCTGGATGTTCAGGGCTTAACCCTGCCATCCACAGACCCCGTACTTTCTTTAGTACTTTTGAGGCACCTTGCTGTACACGTCCAAGGACGTCCCGCGGTAGTCGCCGCTCTGGCACTCCCTTACCGCTTCTACCTACTTCCAATAGTCACAATAGTGGCTCAGTCTATACGACTGGCAGCACCGCTGGCATCCCTGCCTCACCCACTCTCGACTGTCGCGCACGCACACCAGCGTCTCCATCTCACACGGCCGCTCAACACTCCTATCCCCTCCGGAATAGGTCAGATATGAGCATCGCCGAGCGTCAGTCCCCTTTGTCTCTGCCCCTAATGCCCCCCCCTGCTTCCAGCCTGCACGTGGGTCAGGAACACCATCTCCTAGTACCTTTCACTACGTGCACCGTTTGTCGGCAAAGATTATATACGCCTGCGACATCGGTCAAGTGCAACAATTACCTTGGCCTGTGTCACACCCTTATGTGCTCTGGGCTCGCAAACGGTAACCTTTGGACGGATTCATTCATAGCCCCCTGTTGCAGTACACAGCCGCCCTCCACGCCAGACAACATCGGCCATGGCGCTGTCAACTCTAGACTGCGACATAGTTTAGGCCTTAGCCTACCTCCACATAGGCAAACGCATACGTCCCTCACGCCTAGTATGTCCCCCGTCTCCCCCCCTACACACTTCAAAATTCTGCAGCTGAACTGTAACGGATTAGCTGGAAAGATCGCGGAGATAACTGACTTTATGAAGACGCACAACATCAAAATCGCCGCGATACAAGAGACAAAACTGAACACGAGATCGGACTTACGAACTTGTGATGTGTATAATGTACATCGTAAAGACCGTCCCATCGGTCTTGGGGGTGGCCTTGCGTTCATTACACATCACTCTGTACAATATAATCTATTTTCAGGAGACGCCGACCTGCAAATCATAAACATCTATATTCCTCCTGTCACGTGTTGTCCTAGAGATTATCATCCCGACATTAGTGCGTTGCTAAGGGGCGATAACCGTCTAATCCTAGGCGACTTCAAGGCGCATCACGATCTCTGGCACTCCAACTTGCCAGCAGACAGCAGAGGACACGCAATTGCAGACCAAATAGATAACTCAGCATTCTGTACAGTCAATGGAGATGCCCCCACCAGGGTGGCAGGTAACTGTCACAGTTCGCCAGCCATCTCCATAACGAGCGCGGGCCTTATCAACTTTGTCATCTGGCGACCGATGCTTACATTAGCTTCAGACCACCTACCCATCTTACTCTCTGTTGAACGACCGACCGACTTCATAACGACTGATAAAATAACATACATCAACTTCAGCAAAGCGGACTGGGACCGCTTTACTGAATATACAGAGCGCTCCTTCGCTGCCTTACCCACTCCTACGGACGTACGCAAAGGCGAAAGAGAGTTTCGCAAGATCATTGATTCAGCCTCATGCCGCTCTATTCCTGCTGGCAGAATGCCAGAAATTCGTCCGAATTTCCCGGCAGAAGCTGCGGCGATGGCAAGAGAACGTGACCAAGTGAGACTCATCAATCCCGCAGATCCCAGAATAAAAGATCTCAATGCGGAAATTCGTAGGATCGTCAACGAACACAAGCTGACCAAGTGGAAACAACACCTCGAGACATGCAACCTCTCCGGCGGAGTCGGCAAATTATGGTCGACTGTCAAGGCCCTATCCAATCCGACCAAACACAAAGACAAGGTCGCCATTGCTTTAGGCGACAGCGTCAAATCGGACGCCAGGAAATGCGCGAGCTCCTTTTGCCGGCTGTTTATAATGCAGCCACCTGCGGATAGGACTAAGAGAAGAGCCTTCCGACGTGCGCGCAAACACAAATACTCTACTGCGCCCATTGCCGTCTCAGTCGCAAAGGTTAAGGAAGCCATAATGAAGGCCAAACCCTCAAAATCCATCGCCATGAAGATGATCAAACACCTTGGCCACGAAGGACAGAGTTATTTAGCGGCTCTCTTTAATCTCTCTCTAAATACCTTCATTATACCTGAGATATGCAAACAAGCGATTGTAGTTCCCCTATTAAAACCAGGGAAGCCGGCGAACCTAGGAGAGTCTTATCGTCCGATATCCCTCCTCTCGCCGATAGTGAAATTACTAGAGTCCATTCTGCTTCCTTACTTCGTTACAAATCTAAAATTGGCCGATCATCATCACGCAAAAATCATAGCACGACATCCGCTTTGAACGCCATTATAACTCAGATTAACAACGGTTTGAAGCAACATCCACCAAACCATAGAACGGTTCTCGTGGCACTTGACTTGTCAAATGCATTTGACACGGTCAATCACGCCACACTCCTCCGAGATCTGGATGAGACACCGCTCCCTGCCGGCCTTAAGAGGTGGACCGCTAATTACCTCAAGGGTCGACAGGCAACAGTCAAATTTAGGAACAAGAAATCTAGACCACGAAGAATAAAACAAGGGGTGCCGCAAGGTGGTGTTCTCTCTCCCCTTTTGTTTAATTTCTATATTTCGAGACTTCCCCCCCCCCCCCCACCAGAGGGAGTCTCCATGTTGTTGTTGTTGTTGTAGCGACTACTTAACCTGTCCAGGGTGTCACCCCCAACCAACATTGTCATCAGGCTCTTCTAACGGAAGTCCAAGAAACCTCGCGGCTTCAACAGGGGTGGACCAGAGTGAGATTGGAGTTAGAAGAGTGGGCTCGGTTGAGCAGAGGAACATATGGTTAGTATCGTGGGGAGACACGCCGCATGCCGGGCAGACATTTGGCATGTCGGGGTTCAGTCTGGATAAGTAAGAGTTTAGTCTGTTACAATATCCAGAACGAAGTTGAGCCAGCGTGACTCTTGTCTCCCTGGGCAGTTCGCGTTCCTCGGCGGCAACAGGTGGAGCTTGTGCCTGTAGGACCACATTCACTGGACGAGACCTGACAAAGGAGTTTACCGACTCCGTGTGGATGAGGTTGAGGGCCCGCCGGTGCACCTCTGGATCAAACGGCGAGGAGATGTGATGCCGGATCTCATCATAGTGCTTACGGAGGTGACTCCTTATTCTCCTGGGAGGCGGATTTTCGTTGAGCAGGTTCCTGTTCGGATGCTGCTGATTATGGCTATCAGGAATTGTCTGGACAGCATCTCGCAATGCTCTTTGACATTGAGCATTTTTGCCTCATTATGAAGGTGATGCTCAGGAGACATAAGGAGGCACCCCGTGGCGGTTCTGAGTGCGGTGTTTTGGCAGGCCTGCAACCTCCTCCAATGTGTGTCTGCTAACCCCGGCTACCATATTGGCGTCGCGTAGCTCAGAACCGGCTGGCCGATTGCCTTGTACGTTGCCAGTAACGTTTCTTTGTCTTTCCCCCAAGTACTGCCAGCTAGTGACTTGAGGATTTTGTTACGGCTTTGTACTTTGGTGGCAATCGCGGCTACATGAGCACCGTATTTGAACATGTTATCAAACGTGACCCCTAAGATTTTGGGGTGTGTGACAGTCGGAAGCTTGATGCCGTCGACGTAGACGTTTAATTCCATGTTCGCCTGCGCTGTCCACGTCGTAAATAGGGTGGCCGAGGATTTGGTCGGTGACAGTGTCAGGTTCCGTGCAGCGAAGAAACTGGAAAGGGCTGGAAGGTATGAATTTAGTCTCGAGCAGAGCTCATCAACGGAGGGTCCAGTCGCCAGGATCGTGCAGTCATCGGCGTAGGAGACGATCGAGACGCCTTCTGGTGGGGAAGGGAGCCTCGATATGTAGTAATTAAACAGAAGCGGGGATAGGACACCACCCTGTGGCACCCCCTGCTTGATTATACGTGGTTTTGATCTTTCGCCTCTAAATTCAACCGATGACTGCCGGCCACTCAGATAGTTGGCGGTCCAACGCTTTAGACAGGGGGGAAGGTTTGAATCTTCCAGGTCGTTAATTAGTTGTGCGTGGTTAACAGTGTCGAAAGCTTTCGACAGATCAAGCGCAACTAGCACGGTCCTGTCATTTGGGCGAGATTGGTTGAGACCGTCACCTATCTGTGTGGTGATGGCGTTTAGCGCGGTGGTAGTGCTATGCATTTTGCGAAAACCATGCTGATGTTCGGCTAATCGCAGGTTAGCGGTATAATAAGGGAGCAAGACCGCCTCCAAGGTCTTCACTACTGGCGAGAGGAGTGATATCGGTCGATATGACTCCCCCACGTTAGCCGGCTTGCCGGGCTTTAGTAGTGGCACCACCTTTGCCTGTTTCCATCTTTCTGGAATGACAAAGGTGGTCATGGACAGATTGAAGACGGTTGTTAGGTACCTTACTCCCTCATCGCCGAGATGTTTTAGCATCAGCATGGATATACCGTCTGGCCCAATGGATTTAGAATTTTTGGACCTCCGTATGGCCTCCCGAACCTCTGTGGTGGTGATGACAATGGGCGCTTGGTTGTTTTTGCGTTTGTGCGCTTCCCTGATGGCGCGCCTGATTTCCTTGTCAACCGGAGGATGCAGTACGAATTGCCGGCAGAAAGCGCTCGCGCATCTCTTTGGTTTCGACTGTACCTTATCACCAAAGGTGATGGATATTTTGTCGTTAGGTTTGGTCGGATTAGACAAGGATTTGACAGTGGACCATAATTTGCCAACACCAGCAGAGAGGTTGCAGGACCTTAGGTGCTCCTCCCATTTGGCGCGTTTGTGTTGATCGACTAGCCGTCTGATCTCCGCATTGAGATCTTGAATTTGGGGATCCGTAGGGTTCAAGCGTCGCACGTGGTCACGTTCATTAGCCAGGGCCGCTGCCTCTGCGGGGAAGTACGGACGTATCTCCTTAATTCTGCCTGACCGGAATGTATTGATTGGAGGCTGAAGCTATGACCATGCGAAACGCTTTTTCCCCTTCTCGTACATCAGACGGGATGGGAAGAGCAGCGAAGGTGCTCTCAGTGAAACCAAGAAAACCAACCCAGTCAGCTTTGTTGAAGTTAGTGAAGGTGCGCTTCTCAGAAGTGACGAAGTCATTGGGGCGATCGATTGAGAGGACTATCGGCAGATGGTCAGATGCAAGAGTGAGCATTGGTCGCCATTCAACGCAGTTTATGAGACCTGCGCTGACAATTGTGAGGTCTGGCGAACTGGAACAATTTGCCGCAACTCTCGTGGGGGCGTCCCCGTTCACAGTGCAAAACGTCGAATCGTCTATTTGTTCGGCCAATTCCTGTCCCCTACCATCGGCTTGTAGGCTTGAGTGCCACAGATCGTGGTGTGCGTTGAAGTCTCCGATAATTACACGGTTATCGCCCCTGAGTAACGCACTGATGTCAGGGTGGTAATCTCTCGGACAGCAGGTGGCAGGAGGTATATAAATGTTTATAATTTCAAGGTCGACGTCTCCTGTCCGGACAACCATTCCTTGACGTTCCAGGAGGTTGTCCCTCGGGTCGACGTCAGGCTCAAATGTACGATATTGCACGGATTGGTGGGTGATGAAGGCGAGTCCGCCCCCAAGTCCCCTCTCTCGGTCACGTCGGTGGATGTTATAGCCGTCACAAGTCCGAAGACTTGATCGGGCGTTTAACTTCGTCTCCTGAATGGCAGCGATCTTGATGTTCTGACGCTTCATAAAGTTCACTATTTCACTCACTTTCCCAGTTAGGCCGTTGCAGTTTAGTTGTAGGACGCGAAAGTGCGAAGGGGGAGAAATATTCACGCTGGGAGTCAGGGACTGGTGCGTATGCCTTGGTGGAAGGAGGCTGGGTCGCACACTACGTCGCACTCTAGAAGTCGAGGGATCCGAAGCACCAGAAGGTGGCGAATCAGTTGACGTTGTAGGTTGCGTAGCTCGACAACATGGTGCAACGTACGTATCAGTCCATAGGTTCCTGTTTCCAAGTTGAGAACATATAAGCAGGTGACACAGGCCAAGGCAAGAGTTGCATTTGACTGATGTCGCAGGTGTATATAGTCTCAACCGACAAACAGAGCACAAGGTGTAAGGGACCAGGAGCTGGTGGCTTTGACTTACATTTGTACTAGTGCTGGAAGAAGAAGGGGAAGTTGAAAGTGGGCGGGGGGTAGGCTGTCGCTCGGCATTGCTCACTTCTGAAACAGAGGTGCTACGTAGAAAGTAGCTGTGAGCGGCTGTGTGAGGTGTTGGCGCCTGTGGGCGTGAGCGGCAGCGGGTGTTACACACTACTTGCTGGGCGTTGTTTGTGCTATTAGTCGTGCAGACTGTTACAGAAGCTTGTGACGGTGCGATACTAGATCGTCGTTGGCCACGGGACGTCCGAGGGCGTGAACAGCAAGGGGCCACGAAAGTTTTGTAGAAACTAGGGGGCCTATGTGTGGAGGGATTTAGCCCGGAGCACCTGGTTTTGTGCAACCATCTTTTGCAAGAATTGCATTGGACGGAGTGTGAACGCTTAACGTAGATTTTCTTCCAGCAGACGCAGCAGATCCATTCTCCTGGACCCGGGTTGGATTCGACCCCAGCCCGGATAAGGAGGGTTTTAAGCAGCCCTGCTGCAAGGAGCTGCTCGGAGGATGACAATATTAGTGAAAAAGGTGACAGGTTAGAAAGGGTAGAGTCGAAATAACAGCCCTTGGTCGGATGTAGAAATCCGAGTCATTCCGGTACGTAGAACCGGCTGTTGTGGGAATGGAGTCTCCATTGTTTTATTTTGTTGTGTTGATCTTCCGACAGGGTAGTAAGCTGATTTTTGTTGGAACGATTTTCCGTCATCCCTGGTCAAGTTTGGTTTCGTGACAAACCGGTTTCGGCGTTCTGCCATTTTCAATGCCTAGTTTCGTTCTGGTCTGTGTCTATCCGCTGCGTTGTTTTTATAGTCCGTGGGTGCTGTGGCAGGTAATGTCAATCTATGTGTTCGTGGTAGGTAACGTTAATATGCGTGTGTGTGTGCGCGGTATTGATACGTCCGAATTGTTATCTGTCCCAAGGGTTGTTTTTGTAGGTATGTAGACATACCGCTTGTTAGCTAAGCGGTAGGTTGAGGTAGATAGAAATCGGTGATTTTTGCAGTTTGGTTCATATTTCGTTTTTGCTTGCTCATTGTTACGTGTTTGGTTGCTGTACCTGCTGGCTTGTGCTGTTTTTTGTAAACTAATTTTAAGGGTTCAAATATTTCGTCAGAGATAGTGTTGGTTTGTTCGTTTATGATCCTGCCGTCAAATGTTTTTAACTTGTATATCTCCATGTTCTCAAGTACATTAAGCCGCCGGCCTTTTCCTTGTACGTGAAGTATTCGAGCCGTTGTTTTTATGTTAGCTGGGGTGCAGTTGTTCTCGAACATGTGGTTCGCGAAATTAGATTCTGGTATTATGGTGGGTTTTCGTGTTTTTTTGTTGTAGTCCCTGATATGCTCTCGGAATCGTGTGCTTATTTTTCTTCCTGTTTGTCCTATGTAGCTGTATTGACATTCACAAGTAAGCCTATACACTCCGTGTCTGTTGAATGGGTCATCAGAATTAGTGTCGGTTCTTAGTTTTTGTCCGACGTTGTTAGATGTTCTGAATGCTGTGTTGATGTTATATCTTTTAAAGAAGTTTGCTAATTTGTACGTCGTTTTTCCAGTGTATGTCATTGCCGTCCAAACCTTTGGATTTTCCTCTACGTTTACTCTTTTTTGTGTTCCATGGCTACTTCTGAGTTTATCCACAAGTGCTTTCTTGTATCCATTATTTGCCGCTATGTTATATATTGTATTCAGCTCCCTCCAGTATGCTTCCTGTGTGAGCGGCGTTCTCTGAAGCCTATCCACTAAGTGCCTCAATGCTGCATTTTTGTGCTGTTGCGGATGGTTTGATGTAGAGTGTATTATGGTGTCCGTGGCAGTCGGTTTTCTATAAATGCCGTAGTTGAACCTATTTGTTATTTTGTCAATCCCTATAGTTAGGTCCAGGTAGTTCATTATTCCATCTTTTTCTACTTCCATTGTGAACTCTATGTTGCTATGTTGCCTGTTGAGGAACTCTAGTATTTGCTCTTCGTTATCGTCATTTAGGATGCAGATGATGTCATCCACGTATCTAGCGTAGAATGCCACGCCTAACTTGGTTTTTAACTCCTGTATATATTTTCCTTCCAAGTTTTGCATGAATGTTTCCATGAGAATGGCCGATGTTGGGTTACCCATTCCTAGTCCGTTTGTCTGTCTATATATTTTGTTGTTGAACCGGAAATAGTTTTGCCGCAGCGTTGTTCTTAGCGCGTTGGTAATTTGCGCAGTTTTTACCTTATCTTCAGTTTTGTCCAGTAGTGTTTTGTTGACTATATCCATTGTATCTGTTAGTGGTATTGACGGGTATAAGTCCTTTATGTCAAAGGATACGAGTTTACTGCTCCTTGTGAGTTTAACGGTCTCAAGTCTTTGTAGTAGTTCTATCGTATTGCTTATTGTGTATTCGTGCCCTAGTTTCAGAGTGTCCTTTAAAATCGTTTTTAGATGTTTCGACAGTTTATAACCCGGCGCGGACTTAAAATTAATTATAGGTCTCATCGGCGTATCCTGCTTGTGGATTTTAGGTAACGCAATGAGTGGAGGAGCAGATGGATTCATTTGTGTTAGGGTATATGCCATCCTCTCGTCTATTATTTTGGTAGCATTTTTTATAACTTCTTTAACTTCGGTCTGGTATTTATCCGTGGGGTTATCCCTAATAATGCGGCATTTCATTTTCTCGATGAGCTTCTCTGTCTTTGCTATATATTCATCCTTACTGATTAGCACCGTTGTGTTTCCTTTGTCTGCCTTCGTTGTGACGATGTTGTTATTTTTTAGCTTTCGTTGTAGCCTTTTCAATATTTTCAGCTCCTTATTTCCTTTTTGTGCTTCCTGGGCTCTTACTTCCTTGCTTATGATTTCTCTGCACATGTGCCTTGCGTGCTCCTGTTCCTCATATGGAAGAAGCGATATTGCAACCTCTGCGTCTACTATCGCTTGCTCAGTTCTTTTTGCTTCATTGCTATCCGCGATGTTGTGCTTCAGGCCCTTCCCTAGAAGTTGCGCTTCTTCGTTGCTAATGGCCACTGTGGTTAGGTTTACGAACCTTTTGTTAAATTCGTGTGTTTGTTGACTGTTACTGTGATCGCGTCGGCCCGTTAACTGGTCCAATTTTCGGTTCAGTTTTTCATATTTGCGTTGCAGTTCGCGTTTGATTCCCGTCTCTATGTGTCCGGATTCTTGCCCACGACTGCATTGATAGACTGCTTCGACCACATAGAGACGGGAATCAAACGCGAACTGCAACGCAAATATGAAAAACTGAACCGAAAATTGGACCAGTTAACGGGCCGACGCGATCACAGTAACAGTCAACAAACACACGAATTTAACAAAAGGTTCGTAAACCTAACCACAGTGGCCATTAGCAACGAAGAAGCGCAACTTCTAGGGAAGGGCCTGAAGCACAACATCGCGGATAGCAATGAAGCAAAAAGAACTGAGCAAGCGATAGTAGACGCAGAGGTTGCAATATCGCTTCTTCCATATGAGGAACAGGAGCACGCAAGGCACATGTGCAGAGAAATCATAAGCAAGGAAGTAAGAGCCCAGGAAGCACAAAAAGGAAATAAGGAGCTGAAAATATTGAAAAGGCTACAACGAAAGCTAAAAAATAACAACATCGTCACAACGAAGGCAGACAAAGGAAACACAACGGTGCTAATCAGTAAGGATGAATATATAGCAAAGACAGAGAAGCTCATCGAGAAAATGAAATGCCGCATTATTAGGGATAACCCCACGGATAAATACCAGACCGAAGTTAAAGAAGTTATAAAAAATGCTACCAAAATAATAGACGAGAGGATAGCATATACCCTAACCCAAATGAATCCATCTGCTCCTCCACTAATTGCGTTACCTAAAATCCACAAGCAGGATACGCCGATGAGACCTATAATTAATTTTAAGTCCGCGCCGGGTTATAAACTGTCGAAACATCTAAAAACGATTTTAAAGGACACTCTGAAACTAGGGCACGAATACACAATAAGCAATACGATAGAACTACTACAAAGACTTGAGACCGTTAAACTCACAAGGAGCAGTAAACTCGTATCCTTTGACATAAAGGAGTTATACCCGTCAATACCACTAACAGATACAATGGATATAGTCAACAAAACACTACTGGACAAAACTGAAGATAAGGTAAAAACTGCGCAAATTACCAACGCGCTAAGAACAACGCTGCGGCAAAACTATTTCCGGTTCAACAACAAAATATATAGACAGACAAACGGACTAGGAATGGGTAACCCAACATCGGCCATTCCCATGGAAACATTCATGCAAAACTTGGAAGGAAAATATATACAGGAGTTAAAAACCAAGTTAGGCGTGGCATTCTACGCTAGATACGTGGATGACATCATCTGCATCCTAAATGACGATAACGAAGAGCAAATACTAGAGTTCCTCAACAGGCAACATAGCAACATAGAGTTCACAATGGAAGTAGAAAAAGATGGAATAATGAACTACCTGGACCTAACTATAGGGATTGACAAAATAACAAATAGGTTCAACTACGGCATTTATAGAAAACCGACTGCCACGGACACCATAATACACTCTACATCAAACCATCCGCAACAGCACAAAAATGCAGCATTGAGGCACTTAGTGGATAGGCTTCAGAGAACGCCGCTCACACAGGAAGCATACTGGAGGGAGCTGAATACAATATATAACATAGCGGCAAATAATGGATACAAGAAAGCACTTGTGGATAAACTCAGAAGTAGCCATGGAACACAAAAAAGAGTAAACGTAGAGGAAAATCCAAAGGTTTGGACGGCAATGACATACACTGGAAAAACGACGTACAAATTAGCAAACTTCTTTAAAAGATATAACATCAACACAGCATTCAGAACATCTAACAACGTCGGACAAAAACTAAGAACCGACACTAATTCTGATGACCCATTCAACAGACACGGAGTGTATAGGCTTACTTGTGAATGTCAATACAGCTACATAGGACAAACAGGAAGAAAAATAAGCACACGATTCCGAGAGCATATCAGGGACTACAACAAAAAAACACGAAAACCCACCATAATACCAGAATCTAATTTCGCGAACCACATGTTCGAGAACAACTGCACCCCAGCTAACATAAAAACAACGGCTCGAATACTTCACGTACAAGGAAAAGGCCGGCGGCTTAATGTACTTGAGAACATGGAGATATACAAGTTAAAAACATTTGACGGCAGGATCATAAACGAACAAACCAACACTATCTCTGACGAAATATTTGAACCCTTAAAATTAGTTTACAAAAAACAGCACAAGCCAGCAGGTACAGCAACCAAACACGTAACAATGAGCAAGCAAAAACGAAATATGAACCAAACTGCAAAAATCACCGATTTCTATCTACCTCAACCTACCGCTTAGCTAACAAGCGGTATGTCTACATACCTACAAAAACAACCCTTGGGACAGATAACAATTCGGACGTATCAATACCGCGCACACACACACGCATATTAACGTTACCTACCACGAACACATAGATTGACATTACCTGCCACAGCACCCACGGACTATAAAAACAACGCAGCGGATAGACACAGACCAGAACGAAACTAGGCATTGAAAATGGCAGAACGCCGAAACCGGTTTGTCACGAAACCAAACTTGACCAGGGATGACGGAAAATCGTTCCAACAAAAATCTCCATTGTTTCCTACGCTGACGACTGCACGATAATGGCCTCGGGCAAAGGTCCCTCCATTGATGAACTCTGTATTAGAATCAACAGTTACCTCCATGACCTTTCCAGCTTCTTCACCGAGCGTAATCTGACCCTGTCTCCGACTAAATCTACGGGGACCCTGTTTACTACATGGAATGCGCAGATGGGGCAAGAGTTAAATGTCCACGTAGACGGAGTACCTCTACCTACTGTCAACCACCCAAAAATCTTGGGTGTGACATTTGACAACGGCCTCACCTTCGCTGGTCATGCCGCCGCAATAGCCTCAAAGGTACAGAGCCGCAATAAGATCCTCAAGTCACTGACCGGCAGTACTTGGGGAAAAGACAAAGAAACATTGCTTGCTACATATAAGGCTATTGGCCGGCCGGTTATTGACTATGCTGCGCCTATATGGTCACCCAATCTTTCTGACACCAACTAGAGGAAATTGCAAGTCTGCCAAAACACCGCTATCAGAACTGCTACGGGATGCCTGCTTATGTCATCTGAGTCTCACCTCCATCAGGAGGCAAAATTGCTCAATGTTCAAGAGCACGCGGAACTCTTGAGTAGACAGTTCCTTCTGAACTGTCATAAACCTAGTCATCCAAACCGACATCTTTTGGAGGTAGCACCGCCCCCCAGAGACATAAGGAGACATCTCCGTAAGCATTACGATGAGATCCGGCACCACATCTCTTTGCCGTTTGATCTGCAGAACCATAGAAAGGCTCTAAATGACCTCCACACCGAGTCGGTAGACAGATCTCTCAGATCTCGGCCTGTGAATCAGCCACCTGAATTGGCTGAGGAGGAGCGTGTACTTCCGAGAGAGACTAGAGTCATACTGGCACAACTTCGCTCTGGATATTGTAATAGGTTAAACTCTTACTTATCCAGACTGAACCCCAACATACCAAATACATGCCCTGCATGTGGTATGACCCCTCATGATACCATGTATCTCTTCTCCTGTTCAGTTGAACCCACTCTTCTAACACCTACATCACTCTGGTCCAACCCTGTGGAAACTGCGCGTTTCCTCGGACTTCCGTTAGCCTGATGACAATGTAGAGTGATCGAGCCCATTGGGCAGGGCGAAGCACTGTTAACAACAACAACAACAACAACAGGAGAAAACGTCTGCCGTTATGAAAATAAACTAATAACATATGTAAAATTCAGCTTTGGTAAAATGCTTTTGAAAATAGGGTTTTTTGCAATTTTTGAATACGTCTGCCAATAGTTTGCAACCATCAAAATCGTCTGCCATTTGGTATTTTATATTCATTTATTATACCCTGTCTCCGACTAAATCTACGGGGACCCTGTTTACTACATGGAATGCGCAGAAGGGGCAAGAGTTAAATGTCCACGTAGACGGAGTACCTCTACCTACTGTCAACCACCCAAAAATCTTGGGTGTGACATTTGACAACGGCCTCACCTTCGCTGGTCATGCCGCCGCAATAGCCTCAAAGGTACAGAGCCGCAATAAGATCCTCAAGTCACTGGACGGCAGTACTTGGGGAAAAGACAAAGAAACATTGCTTGCTACATATAAGGCTATTGGCCGGCCGGTTATTGACTATGCTGCGCCTATATGGTCACCCAATCTTTCTGACACCAACTAGAGGAAATTGCAAGTCTGCCAAAACACCGCCATCAGAACTGCTACGGGATGCCTGCTTATGTCAACTGAGTCTCACCTCCATCAGGAGGCAAAATTGCTCAATGTTCAAGAGCACGCGGAACTCTTGAGTAGACAGTTCCTTCTGAACTGTCATAAGCCTAGTCATCCAAACCGACATCTTTTGGAGGTAGCACCGCCCCCCAGAGACATAAGGAGACATCTCCGTAAGCATTACGATGAGATCCGGCACCACATCTCTTTGCCGTTTGATCTGCAGAACCATAGAAAGGCTATAAATGACCTCCACACCGAGTCGGTAGACAGATCTCTCAGATCTCGGCCTGTGAATCAGCCACCTGAATTGGCTGAGGAGGAGCGTGTACTTCCGAGGGAGACTAGAGTCATACTGGCACAACTTCGCTCTGGATATTGTAATAGGTTAAACTCTTACTTATCCAGACTGAACCCCAACATACCAAATACATTCCCTGCATGTGGTATGACCCCTCATGATACCATGTATCTCTTCTCCTGTTCAGTTGAACCCACTCTTCTAACACCTACATCACTCTGGTCCAACCCTGTGGAAACTGCGCGTTTCCTCGGACTTCTGTTAGCCTGATGACAATTTAGAGTGATCGAGCCCATTGGGCAGGGCGAAGCACTGTTAACAACAACAACAACAACAACAGGAGAAAACGTCTGCCGTTTTGAAAATAAACTAATAACATATGTAAAATTCAGCTTTGGTAAAATGCTTTTGAAAATAGGGTTTTTTGCAATTTTTGAATACGTCTGCCACTAGTTTGCAACCATCAAAATCGTCTGCAATTTGGTATTTTATATTCATTTATTATACTCTTTAACGAGACCAGTCGACAGCTTTGGTAAAATACTTTCCAAATTGGCCTAATTTACGTACCTGTCTCACCTGAGTGCCGCCATAGCTACCTTCGCCGGGCTTAATGGTTACCACTCACTGGCTCTTAGACTATAATATATCTGTACTGTAATGTTTTCGACCGGTATTAGCTCTAACTGCCAATATAGAAGTACTAAATATATGAGCCAGACCCGGAACCACTTGAAGTAGTGTTAATATGAAAGTACTTTTGTATAAATGGCATGATTTATTTTTGTTCCAATCATGATTTGTTTTGCTCTAACAGACGCCAGAAGTGACACTTTAGGAAAAAAACGATTGCAATTTAGGTTATACTTAGGAGAAACATTGCCGTAAAACCAGGTCGAATGTTGGTGCTGGTACCTGATACTACATACATAGGGTTTGAAAAATCACGTCTTATAAAGGATTTAGGCATATTTGCATATGTATAACGACTCCTTAACAATAAAGTATACACTTACTTGGTTCTTATCCGCTTCAGAAAATTCTTTTTTTGGGTCCAAGTCTTCGACTTCCACATCAATAATATGCTATTGTAAATGAAATGATAACATTATTGATCAATGAGAATAAAAAGAGTATCACGGTAAGATATGTAGCCTACTTTTGTATTTTTTTTACAGGTTTCTGATTGCCTAATACTTTGCGAAGCTTCTTCTGAGTCTAATGTCATCTCAGCATCCACGTCAACTGTAAGATCAACATCGTTATTGATTTCCTCCTTTATAGTGAGCTATCAATTGTTAAAAAATGCGAATAATTAATAAGTTTTCATATAACATATTATGTGCGCAGCGGTAAGGAAGACATACCGTTCGTAAGAGGCGACTAATATGGACAAAGATAATCACTTGTAACTCGATGGTTGATCTACGGATATTGTTGGTTATTGTTTTCAGCGACAAAAACACTCCCCTGAGGTTGTGGGGAGTGTAGTCGGAAGTGACAGTCCTTTTCCGGATATGAACCCGGTACGCTCCGGTACTCCCTTGCAGTACTGCCCGACTGTCGTGGTAGCGATTTCGTATGACTAGTGGAACCTTCTAGGTCATGTCACCCCTCTTTTCGTAAAGAAGGAGAAGATGAATAATGAGAGGTGAGAGGCATCACATCATGACGCTGTTGTTGTTGTTGTGGTAGCGACTATTTAACCTGCCTAAAGTATCAACTCGCGGCTTCAACAGGGGTGGACCAAAGTGAAATTGCTGTTAGAAGAGTAGGCTCGGTTGAGCAGATGAAAAGATGATTAGTATCAAGGGGAGACACGCCGCATGCTAAGAAGATATTTGGATTGTCAGTGTTTAGTTAGGATAGCTAAGAGTTTAATATGTTAGAATATCCAGAATGAAGTTGGGCCCGCAAGACTCTTGTCTCCCTAGGCGTTCGCGTTCTTCTTTGGCAACAGGTGGATCTTGTGCCAGGATGACGCCATTCACTGGGCGAGAGCTGACAAAGGAGTTTACCGACTCTGTATGGATGAGTCGATGCACCTTCCCTTACCTTTGCGGCTTCAATAGGGTTGGGCTAGAAATTGGCGAAATTGGTGTTGTTGTTTTTAGCGACAAAAACACTCCCAGAAGGCTTTGGGGAGGGTTTTCGGAAGTGACAATCCTTTGCCGGATATGAAGCCGGTACGCTCCGGTACAACCTTGCGATTCCGCCCGACTGTCGTGGTAGCGAGGAAGAAGAAGATGGGTAATGAGAGGCATCATTGAGACGTGAAAGAGACCCCGCTCACTGCAGGCCTTATAAGGTGGACCGCTAATTACGTCAATGATCGACAGGCATCAGTCAAATTCAGGAACAAGAAATCTGGGCCACGAAGAATAAAACAGGGGGTGCCGCAAGGTGGTGCTCTCTCTCCCCTTTTGTTTAATTTCTATATTTCGAGACTTCTCTCCCCACCAGAGGGAATCTCCATTGTTTCCTACGCTGACGACTGCACGATAATGACCTCGGGCAAAGGTGCCTCCATTGACGAACTCTGTACTAGAATTAACAGTTACCTCCGTGACCTTTCTAGCTTCTTCACCGAGCGAAATCTGACCCTATCTCCGACTAAATCGGCGGCGACCCTGTTTGCGACATGGAATGCGCAGATGGGGCAAGAGTTAAATGTCCACGTAGACGGAGTACCTCTACCTACTGTCAACCACCCGAAAATCTTGGGTGACATTTGACAACGGCCTCACCTTCGCTGGTCATGCCACCGCAATAGTTTCAAAGGTACAGAGACGCAAAAAGAAACATTGCTTGCTACATATAATGCTATTTATTGGCCGACCGGTTATTGACTACACTGTGCCGCTATATGGTCGCCCAATCTTGCTGACACCAATTGGAGGAAATTGCAAGTCTGCTAAAACACCGCCTTCAAAACTGCTACGGGATTCTGCTTGTCATCTGAGTCTCACCTTCATCAAGAGGCAAAATTGCTCTATGTTCAAGAGCACGTGGAACTCTTGAGTAGACAGTTCCTTCTGAACTGTCATAAACCCAGTCATTCAAATCGACATCTATTGGATGTAGCCCCGCTCCCCAGAGACATAAGGAGACATATTCGTAAGCACTACGATGAGATCAGACACCACATCTCTTTGCCGTTTGATCTGCAGAACCATAGACCTCAGATCTCGGCCTGTGAACCCCGTTATCAATACTCAGCCACCTGAATTGGCTGAAGAGGGGCGTGTACTTCCGAGGGAGACTAGAGTCATGCTAGCACAACTTCGCTCTGGATATTCTATCTCTATGGCGCGATATACAACAGGTATATCATCATAAACCTCCTAAGAGATTTTTGCGCCAAGCTTCTCTTCCTATTTGTGGTGTGCCGATTTGAATTTTCCTGAGAAGCCTGTCATGGCAGAAATACACTCGGAGAGTTTGCCAAACAACTGCCGAGGGGCGACCCCGTTTTGAAAAACTTTTTTCAAATCACATTTGATGTTACCTGTACCAGGGCTCGAACCATGGACCTTCGGTGTGGTAGGCCGGTAACACTACCTTCACACCACGGCGGCCGCCAGGATATTGTAATATTTTAAACTTTTACTTATCCAGACTGAACCCCAACATACCAAACACATGCCCTGCATGTGGTATGTCCCTTCATGTTACCAAACATATCTTCTCCTGTTCAGTCGTACCCACTCTTCTAACACCTACATCACTCTGGTCCAACCCTGTGGAAACTGCGTGTTTCCTCGGACTTCCGTTAGAAGAGCCTGATGACAATTTAGAGTAATCGAGCCCATTGGGCAGGGCGAAGCAACGTTAACAACAACAACAACAACAGGCATCATATCCGTAGATCAACCATCGAGCTGCACGTCATTAAATTTGTGCATATTATTCGCCTCTTACCCGAAAGGGGAAATTTATTTTTACAGACACATTTTTACAAACGTCTAAATACATATAATCCTTAAAAAAAGAGCCTACCTCGTCAATATTTTCTAAACGAAAATTCTCCTGTTTGTATTCCTGTGGGTATAATGGCGCATTCAAGGTGTCTTTAATATAATTTCTCGGCAGCTCCAGCAGATGATTGTCATATATGTGCTGGATAAAGTCTTGCAGTTGAAGATATGTGAATTCGCAAAAGCCGCAATTCAGATAAAATTCTGGTTTTTCTGCTGAAAGCAATGCTGAAATTTCGCCGAACTTTCTATAATTACCGCTGTTGAATTCAGCCTCTATTACTTGAGCCATTGTTTATAATTGCAAAACTTGTTTTGTTTTTTGTTTAAAATTTTCGCAGTGACACCATCAATTTTATGTAAATTGTACCGATAATTTCACTATGAACCATACCTATCTCAACAACACTCCCACCACTAGTTTGACACAACAGAGATAGCCTTACCTACACTCATGCCAGTCAATACTGGGCAAGTTATAATTGTTAAAACAATTGTTAATTAACAACTAATTAATTGTTAATTGCAACTTCTGGTATTTATTCAACAATACCGCTTCTGACACCAATTGTGACGAATTCGATGAGTCTTCGATTATCAATCCTGGGCATTGTACAACTCTACAAGTAAGTTATGTCGGCATCCCTTTCTCTTCCCTCTCTCTCTAGCTCATAGGCGTTTGACACTCACTCACATGTCAAACAAGCGTTTGACACTCACTCGTGGCTGGGTTGCTGGTCAGCTAACAATGAAGAGATGCAAAGGCTTAGTGCAAAAATGGACTGAATTTTACAGCTGGGCTGCTGTGTTAGTTAATTTCTTTAACTGAATTTAGTATGAAAACGTGTTTATAAATTTGGAAAATAACTAATAATAAGCCCTAACTGAATAAAAATAAATGGTAATTCTATACGACCGTACGTAACTGCTAAAACACGTGTAAATTTATCAGTAGACGCGCTTTGACCTCGGAATCAATAATAATCCGAAAGCGGAAACTCGATTATATATTTCTATCAAGAGATATTTGCAATCAAAGTTGAAAATCTTCTGTCATTTTCATGTGTGTCAAGAAATACTGGGGATCGCGTAGCCGGTGTTGGACCGGCTAAGGGTTATTTTTTTGAAGCGCGGCCTTCGCAGAAAGGTGTTCTGCATATAAATACCATCGATCAGACCTCCCGTTTGCGACCGGACCTAGGCCATTTTTTGGTTTTTTGCCAATAACTTTTCCCTGAAATAAAATATTTTCCGCTTTCGAATTATTGATACCGAGGTCAAAACGCGTTATTTGATACCTTTCCTGATATTTTTGGACGTGTTTTACCAGAATTACCGTTGTTTTTGTTGTTAATAAAGTTATTTCCATCTAATTATATGATTAACTAATTAGAAATATCTGGATTATTTGCAATAACTTTTCTTATGGTAATATTACTGAGGCCGTGTGCTAATCGGAAACATTTTACTCAGAGGAAAAATAAGGTGAGCTAATTTTCTGTGGTGTAAAAATATTTTTCATTTCTCTGTGCCAAATGAAATGGCAAAATTTGACAGTTGTAAATTTTGACATCTGAAAAAATCACGTGCGAAAGCAAATAGTCTGTGAATTAATTTTAAATGTACTTCTTTTTTTGCCATTATTTTTCGTATTTTTTGCGTTAAATTACATTTTATAGTTTAATAACGTGTTGGCATATAAATTCATTTTAAATAATATGATTGGCAATACCGAATGCATATATGTGTAACATTCGTAGTTGTCAAAATTTTACCTAGCCCTATGGGCTAGGGTAAATTCTAACGTTCATACTCACCGCGATAAATGTCGGAATTTTCTTTCGCTCTGTCAAAATTTACAATTTTCAACCGATTGGCACAGAGCCTGGAAAAGCCATCTTTACCATGGAAAAACAGTTCAGTAACTGCGAACTTGTG
This sequence comes from Merzomyia westermanni, assembly GCA_949987695.1. NCBI lineage: Eukaryota > Metazoa > Arthropoda > Insecta > Diptera > Tephritidae > Merzomyia > Merzomyia westermanni. The sequence continues at coordinate 138,121,885 of OX465290.1, forward strand.
AAGCCACCTTAACTATTATTTTTTAAAGTAGTTTTGTTTAGTAACTCTTTCTTTTTTTTAATAAAAAGTTGAATTTATTAATTTTATTTGTAAATATTGCGTCAGTTATGTATATGGGTGATAAAAGGCCTACAGGGGAAAATTTAGATAGCGGACCTACATTGCAGCCTCCTGGAGCCCGATTCTGTAAATTTTAACCACTCGCCGAGCGTTAAGCTTGTCGCCAAATTTTGGCGTTTGTTCTTAACGAAAATGCGATTCTGTAACTCTCCTCTAACGCCGCTAAACCGCTGACTCTTGATGGTGATAAAATATGGCAATACTTCTCTTTTCGCCGTATTTTGCACTAAATGACATGCAAAACACTCAAAACTAATTTTTTAATATTTCCAAACACTAAAACACTTGGTGTGGGAAAGCAATGGTTAACAAAGTGTCTAAAAGGGGTCTAATGAGAAGCGGGTGACTTCCTAACATGAAACCCCAACGATCGCGTGCAAAACGTTTTAATTTTTCTCTAATATCATTCAAATATAACTTCTATAATATTTTCTAAAAAATAAGGCAATGCTACTAATGTACGCTTGGTACACACCATGCACACACAAAAGAAAAACAAGAAATAAGCATGCGGATCTTAGGAGACACACTTTAAATAGTAGGGAACTTTATTAAGATACGATATAAATACGAAAAATGCTTCTTAAGTTGAAATATTTGAAGATAATCATCAAATTAGCACGTGCAATTTTATTGTAAATAAAGAAGAACAAGCGAATTGCCATGACAACATAAACTACATGGTTGTTTTTTATTGGTAGCACAGAAATTTTTATAAAGATTTCAAAGATATCAAAAACTGGTACTTAAATAAGTAAAACTATTGCAAAAATAGGTCTACTTGAAATTATGCGCTTTAAACAATAATTTGCTGCAACTAATTTCTCTTATTTATTTATTTATTGTATATGTTTCAATAGCATCGCCTACTTTTTGTCTGCTGCCAATGAGTACGACTCTGCGTTTAATGGCTTCTGAATGACAAGCTCTTTACATGGTGGGCACAGCTGTGGACGAACATCTGATACATATCTTACTTGTAGACCTTTACAATGATCCTGGGTTCGATCACTATAAAGTCAAATAAACACACGCACAGATAATGTAAGTAATAGCTAGTTTTATTTACTAGTAATAAACGCAAAACAATTTTAAGAGTTTGATAACTTTACAGTAGTTCACTATTGAACGCTTGAAAATAAACTGATCAACCCGCCTTGCTTGGTCACCGCCTTATATAGTCCAACAGGGTGCTTGCCTACGCACCGAGAACTTTTCGGGTTATTCGCTCTTCGTGTTCTCGAAGGATCGGTGTTATTTATTGGCATCTCCTCTTTGCTGTATTCGCACACACTCGCGTCATCTCTCTTCCTCTTCCTTGGCACACGCTTGCATGCATAAGTCTAGCCATCGTTATTCTGTTGTGTTTAACTAGTGGTGGGAGTGTTATTGAGTTAGCGATGGTACATGCTAGAGAAGAATCGCCACAATATTGTGAAGAATTCGATGATTAATCGATTAATAATCCTGAGTTCGTAAAGTCAAATAAACACACGCACAAATACTGTAACAAATAGCTAGTTTTATTTACTAGTATAAATGCAATCCAAATTCCCGAGTTTCGTAGCTCCACAGTAGTTCACTATACAATACTTTAATACAAATTGATCCACCAGCCTTGCTTGGTCACTGCCTTATATAGTCCGACAAGGTGCAACCCCGCGCACCTAGAAGTTTCTTGTAGGTTCGCTCTCTGTTTTCTCGAAGGATTGGTGTTATTTATTGACATCTCTTTGCAAGTAACGATGGGTACACTTATGCATGCAAGCATGTACGAAGCAAGAGGAAGAGATGCCAATAAATAACACCCACCCTTCAAGAACACGAAGGCGGAACAATCAAGAAACTTCTGATTGCGTAGGGTAGCACCCTGTCGGACTATATAAGGCAGTGACCAAGCAAGGCAGTTTCATCAGTTGCCCTGCAAGTAGGCTGGCAGGTATATAGCATGTAATATCGCTACTAGGCCTACCCCAGCTGTCAATTAGAGTTTCTATGAGTTTCTTAAAGGCGAATTGACAATAGGCGCATTCTTCTGGTAGTTGTCGCTCTGGCTCACGCTCAGTTCTCACGGGAACAGTCCGGTTCATGGTTATGTGAGTTGGCAGCACTGACAGAAAACGTCACTTTTTACAGCAAGAAGAAGAGAAATAAACCAACAGAGTGAAAATAAATTAAAATTAAATAAAACCATGGAAGAACAATTATTTGAAGTAAGTTTATTAATATATTGTTTGCAACTTTTGATTAAGTTAATTAATTAATTTCTTTTAACTATTTGTATGTGTTTCACAGTTAATGGGTGAATCGTCATCATAATCGGCAAACACAAGCGGGCTGACTTTTTTTTTTTTTGGGTTTTGGTTTGAATGGCTAGGGTTCCTAGGAACCACACAACGCCAGGTTATATTCTGAATGGGTTGTTGTTTCCTCCAAGTATATTAAAATTATTGTATTGTATGTATTTCCAAGGATGTCTTGATGCAGTCCCGCAGCTAGTTAGTATCCAGGTAAATTGCCAAAAAGTGTATTTTCTTGGTTGTGATGTTTGCAGCATTTGGCATGATTAAACGAAATGACTTTTGGTCAAGTGACGTTTGACGTTTTTGTCTTGTGAAATTTTTCGATTGACACATAAAGCGGTTGTGTCAAGTAATGAGGACCGAAGTGCTTTTGTTTATGCTTGGTGGATGGAGCGTAGGAAAGTCAAACAAAATATTGTTGCTTCCTTAAAAGAATGAATTTTATTATTAAAAAAATTATTTATAAGAGCGATATTTTTAGTGAAAGGTTTCAAAATTTACAAGCGGTTTTTTGAAAAAAGTTAGTGAGTTGAGTGATTTTGGCTAAATCTTGATTATATAAAATATCTTTGAAATTATAATGTTTAGTAAAAATATTGAAAAGGTCGCGAGTATCACTAAGATGTCTGCATATAAAAGTTTGGTGGATATAGTCATCAATGTGGCCACATCTGCAGCGGTTGGATCTAAAAACACCAATTTTGGCTAAATAGGCACGAGCATATGTGTGACCTGAGAGAATTCTGTTGAGTCTTTTAAGTCCCGTAGTGGGAAGCTTGAACTTTTTGAACCAGCAGTGTTGTTTCCTATCCTTATATATGTCGGCATAAAGATTGGGGTGGTCCCTTGAGTATTCTAAAAATGTGTCATACCATGTGTTAAAAATTTCATTACGTATGAGCCTTAAACCTTCTTGTATAGTTAGATTGACATTCTTATGATCGTCCGTTTCTGTTGCTTTCCTGGCTATCATGTCTGCCCTTTCGTTTCCAAGAATACCCATGTGACTGGGTGTCCATATAATATGAAAATTGTTGAATTTGTGGCGATGAACTTTTTGAAAGATGTTTTGCGCAATGCAGTTCGTTGTATGTCTGTTTTTTAATATTTGGCAGGATGCTAGGCTGTCTGTAAAAATAGCTAAACTCACGCTTTCATTTGTTATTGCCCGATCTACTGCTTCTTCAATCGCCAAAATTTCACCAAACACGGACGACGCTTTGAATGGTAAACTAAATGCATGTTCAGTATTTGTGTTCAGATAGTAGATACCGCGTCCTGTACTGCTTTCAGCAAGGGAGGCATCTGTGAACATGATGTCAAACCCTAAATTTCTGTAGTTGTTCACTGCTTCCTGATAGTGTGCTATGACACTTTCGGTGCACATGTTTGCTTTATTTTTGTTGACGATTTTATCACGAAAAGTCATTTCCGGGAAAGGAGCATCCCCATCAATCGTACCAAGCATCTTTCTTCAGGTGGGAGTTCGTTTGCAGTGGCGTACAGAAGGGGTACAGGTGTCGACGGGGTAAGCCCAAGACATCTGCGCAAAAATTTGTTTTGAAGTGTACGAATTTTGTTATGTGAAGATTGAGCAGCATTTATACAGGTAGTGCTACAATATTCTATTTTGGATCTAACTAAAGCGGGCTGACTGAAGATTTCTTAGATTCGTCTGCCAGCAGCTTAACCACGTCGGAAAATGAAGAAGGCCATGTTCGCAATGGAAACTTTTTAGCCACCATTGAAAATTTCACCGAGCAAGAGTTGTTGATAGGAATAAATAGAACAAGAAAGATGGAAGGTAATCAAAATTTAACCACGTCTCCTATAGAAATATTTAACTCACCAAAACACCTTGGCTCTCCAAGTCCAGAAGTACATTCTGCATAGCATATTTTTTTCTCCTCACATTGTTGAATTCTTCTTTCCTCGCAATGTATGCACTTAAAAAAGCCCTGGTCTCCTCTGTATTCCAAATTCTTCGGTCAGTAAAAGATACAGTAATATGTATTTTATAGAATTTATCCAGTGCATTGATTTTTATACATACATTTTATTAAAGTTTTCCATTCTTCTATATTTTGTTAATTGAGAAATCACTTTGAAATATGGCTGCCAAATTTTTTATGTATACTGTGAACTGTCAATTCTGACGTGCGTATGTGGTGGTGTAAACACATTTTCTTTCTACTTATTGGTACATTGGGTAGACAGGTTTGCTCTGTGATATTCAAGTGTTGCACAGTGAACTTACTGTGAAGTTACCAAACGCGTCAAATTGTAGGGCGTTTATTACAAGTAAATGAAACTACCCTACTAGACGGGTACCAGTTAAATGGTTGGTCAGATACCCTCTCGGCCTGACTTGCGTTTGCGTTATTTTTGCTTATTTTTCTCAATTAGTTTCTGAAGAGCAGTGTGCCAAATCTAACCATGTGTTTGCTGTCCGTGTGCACACGTATTGTATACGGCATCCCTTCTTGCGCATGTAAAACCACATCTGGCTGCACTCTTCACTTCCATTATCCATAATGAAAAGTTGGGTTAGCATTAACAGTCAGGTATAATGCAAATGCACGCCACCGCTAATGGTTACGAGTACGGCGAACATGCTCCAGGCCTAATGTTTATGAATGGCAGAAACTTCATATTTAGCTAACAATGCAAAGACAATTGTTTGTATTATTAGATTTGGTTTTAAATGTTTAATATAATTTAAAATTACACAATTTTCACGTTAACAATAGTCAATATGATCTATAATTAAATACATATTCATATCACTAAACAGTTACAAAATATAATTTCACTCCATTTGCCGCAAGTTGAAAATTCCTTTGCTCGTCCACCTGAAAATACAAGGTGGCGCAAAAGTAAGCTTCCGATGTTCAGTATATCGGTTGTGGCACGTGCAGTGTGTGCTGTTGCACCGTCTTGCTGGAACCACATGTTTTCCAATCCCAATTCATCAAGTTGCGGCAAAAAGAACTCGTTGATCATTGCTCTGTAGCGCTCACCATTCACAGTAACCGTTTGGCCCCGACCGATTATTGGTCAAATAAATAGTCAGCAATATTCCGCGTTCTGGAGCAGTGTAGCGTAACATTGTTTATTAACGTGTATTTCGCATGTGTTTACTACACAAATGTCAAAACAGAACTGACTTTAGGGGCCAATCGCAAAATTTATAGCATTTTCTGATAGGAGGATTACTTTTGCGCCACCTTGTATTCAATTTTTGGTGCATAAATATATAAACCAGGACTTGACTTGTTTAATAACAATAATTAGCACTATATACTTGCCTTATCTAGGCGTATTAGTTGCAATTTCTCTGTAAAATTCCTTATTAAATATTTTTTAAATTTTTTAACGACGCACTAACATTTCGCTCACAATACCAAAGAAGATACACAAAGAAAAAGAAAACTTGATGGCTTTGTGTGTTTTAGTAATTTACAATTTTCGCTTGCATGTATTAGTGAGTGTGGTTAGGCGTGCCGCTTAGGCCCAGTTTTTCAGTACAAGTTCAACTCAATTTGTCAGTTAAACTAAGCTTAAACTTGTTACGCAGTTTTTCAGTCAACTTCAAACGAAGTTTACACGTAGTTTAAGCGGCCAATTTGGCAGGGTTAAACTCTAGTTGGCCTGTCGGCTGTTTGCATATTTGATGGTTTGGTTGTGAAACAAAAAACTGAACGCAATTAAAAAAGGACGATATTTTTATATTTAATTAAATACGGGATATATCATCTGACGATAGTGGATATAGTGATGCAGAACTTAGCGGAATCCTAACTATTACAATACTGAGGAGAAGCAATGACGTTGAATATGTAAACAATTTAATTTCTATTTTTCGAGACTTCCCCCCCCCCCCCCCACCAGAGGGAGTCTCCATTGTTTCATGCGCTGACGACTCCAGGATAATGGCCTCGGGCAAGGGTCCCTCCATTGACGAACTCTGTATTAGAATCAACAGTTACCTCCATGACCTTTTCAGCTTGTTCACCGAGCGAGATCTAAATCGACGGCGACCCTGTTTACTACATGGAATGCGCAGATGGGGCAAGAGTTAAATGTCCACGTAGACGGAGTACCTCTACCTACTGTCAACCACCCAAAAATCTTGGGTGTGACATTTGACAACCGCAATAGCCTCAAAGGTACAGAGCCGCAATAAGATCATCAAGCCACTGGCCGGCAGTACTTGGGGAAAAGACAAAGAAACATTGCTTGCTACATGTAAGGCTATTGGCCGGCCGGTTATAGACTATGCTGCGCCCATATGGTCGCCCAATCGTGCTGACACAAACTCTCTTTGCCGTTTGATCTGCGGAACCATAGAAGGGCTCTAAATGACCTCCACACCGAGTCGGTAGACAGATCTCTCAGATCTCGGCCTGCGAATCCCGTTATTAATACTCAACCACCTGAATTGGCTGAGGAGGAGCGTGTACTTCCGAGGGAGACTAGAGTTATACTAACGCAACTTCACTCTGGATATTGTAATAGGTTAAACTCTTACTTATCCAAACTGAACCCCAACATACCAAACACTTGCCTTGCATGTGGTTAGTCCCCTCATGATACCATACATCTCTTCTCCTGTTCAGTTGAACCCACTATTCTAACACCTACATCACTCTGGTCCAACCCTGTGGAAACTGCGCGTTTCCTTGGACTTCCGTTAGAAGAGCCTGATGACAATTTAGAGTGATCGAGCCCATTGGGCAGGGCGAAGCACTGTTAACAACAAAAACAACAACATGTAAACAAATATTATCTGTTGCCGTATCTAGATAAAGAAAAAACCAATGTTGCAGTATAAAAACCAAATCTTAAAAGCGGCCTTAAACTCTCACTGAAAAACCGCTCTGCAGTTTAACTGGAGTTTAAATTCATGCCGAGTTTAAGCAAACTTAGGACTGAAAAACCGGGAATTAGGGTAGCTATTTGTAACATTATTTGTGCGTGTGTTTAGTTGACTTTATAGTGATCGAACTCAGGATTTTTAGTCGAGGAATCATCGAATTTCACAATATTCGCCACATTAAGTACAATCGATAATTGAACCTGCATATTCATAATACTTTTGCTAAAGTAGAAACAGTTTTGCAGCTATAAATAATGGCTCAAGTTATAATGAAACCGGAGTTAAACCTTGCTGATTTTAGAAAGTGTGGAGAAATTTTGGCATTGTTGTCCGAAAACAAACAAGAATTTTATCTGAACTGTGGGTTTTGTGAATTTACATATCTGCAACTTATTGACTTTGTACAGCACATATACGATGATCATATGTTGGAGTTTCGCAAAATTCATATCAAGCATGAAACATGGAATACTCTACTAACGTCACAGTTATCATTGGATAATTGCGATTCAGACAACATTGAGGTGAGCTTTAAACGTTGGGATCTTTAGGAGGACTACATCATTAAATGGGGGGATGGTGTGTATAAGTCCACGCAAGTTCAAGGAGACATTCTCGTTCGGACAATAGACGTGAGCGGTTGATTTATTTTTGAGCGGTGTGGATCGTGCGCGTGTATAACGTTTATAAGTGTTTAACTCAGTTTGGCAAATTATTGTCAGTGCGTCATATTAATATATAACTAATACAATTTTGTTTGAGTTTCCTTTAACTGGTGCAACAGTGTATAGTAAATAAATCAATATATAACAAGTTCATCACTTATTGTATTCAAGGGTGAGTAATCTTGGTTTCCCACATATATATGTATACAGATTGTCCCTTTGAAATTTAAGTTAAAATTCCAAAGGTAAAAAAAGTGAAGGTGTCTTGCAGGACACCTGCAAGTCCGGTGGACAAGATGGCGTCGCCGTCCCAATGGTCGGTGGCGTCTGAGATTGACACAGACGCACCTAGTGCGTCAGGTGCAAAAAAAAAGGTCAAAATTGAAAGAAATGAGAATATTACAACATTTTATGAGTTAAGCAAGGAAGGTTTGGTCAGATATGACAATGTTCGTGCAAATACAAGTTGCAGTTTAAATGCAAACAAAAAAGACATTGAACAAATGGATACAGAATGTGTATCAGATGCTGTTGAGGATAACGGGAAAGATGATAACGTAAAAAAGAGCGGCAAAAAAGTTGAAAATGCCGCAAGTAGCTTAGCGACAGACGACAAAAACGGTTCTAAAGGAACAACTGAAAATGAAACAGACATTGTTCTAAGTGACAATGCAAGTGGTCCCTACTAGACAGGTACCAGTTAAATGGTTGGTCAGATAACCTCTCGGCCTGACTTGCCTTTGCGTTATTTTTGCTTATTTTTCTCAATTAGTTTCTGAAGAGCAGTGTGCCAAATCTAACCATGTGTTTGCTGTCCGTGTGCACACGTACAGTATACGGCATCCCTTTCTTGCGCATGTAAAACCACATCTGTCTGCACTCTTCACTCTCATTATCCGTAATGAAAAGTTGGGTTAGCGCTAACAGTCAGGTATAATGCAAACGCACGCAATCGCTAATGGTTATGAGTACGGCAAACATGCGCCAGGCCTAATGGTTATGAATAATGGAAACTTCATATATAGCTAACAATGAAAATACAATTGGGTTTATTATTAGATTTGGTTTTTAAAGTTTAATATAATTTAAAATTACACAATTTCCACGTTCACAACAGTCAATTAGATCTATAAATACATACATATTTATACAACTAAACATTTACAAAATATAATTTCACTCCATTTGCCGCAAGTTGAAAATTCCTTTGCTCGTCCACCTGAAAATATGAAAATTTTTGTGCATAAAAATATAAACCTGGACTTTACTTGTTTAATAACAATAATAAGCACTATATACTTGCCTTATCTAGGCGTATTAGTTGCAATTTCTTTGCAAAACTCCTTATTAAATATTTTATACATTTTTTTACGACGCACTAACATTTCACTCACAATACCAAAGAAGAAGATACACAAAGAAAAAAAAAAACTTGACAGAAGGCTTTGTGTGTGTTAGTAATTTACAATTTTCGCTTGCATGTATTAGTGAGTGTGGTTAGGTCCGTCTAGTAGGGGTGGTAGTACACCTACTACAAACGAAAATGACATACATAAAACTAGAGATAGGCCCGTTATAACTTACCCAAAAGATTTCAGCCAAATTCGCGATCTGCGCATTAAAGATATCCACCACATTCAAGCAATTGGTAGGACATTATACAAAGTAATATTTAAAAACACGTATGCTGCAAACAGTTTTGTAGTGGACAATCGTGTCTCCAGTAGAAACCTTAAACAGTTTGTTCCCAAAACCGCTTTAGAAATTTATGGTATTGTAAAAGGAATTCCACTCTGTTTCTCAGAGGAGGAGATAACAAAGGAAGCGATTACAACTATACCGATAATGTCAGTAAAGCGTTTCACGCGAAGAGATGCAACAACTGACACGTTCAAACCCACTCTAACAATAAAAATAGGGTTTTGCCGGGAAGGATATTCCCAAACATATAATTTATAATTACACAAAGCTCAATGTAGAATTCTTTATTCCGCCCCTGCGACAATGCGACAAATGTGGTCGAATTGGTCACACTGCAATGTCATGCAAGGCCAAACAGCAAAGATGCCTTAAATGTGGTAAGTTTGAGTGCAAAGACCTTCAATGTACGTCCAACACTTGCATATTGTGCGGTAATCAAGGACACAGTGCTAAAGATAGCAATCAATGCCCACAATGGGAGAAGGAAGCTAAGATTGCGAGGGTCAGGGCTGTTAAGAAGCTCACCCGAAAAGAAGCCCTCGACTTATACTACCCTCGTGGTGGTAATAGGTTTGAGATGCTGGAAGTGGAAGATGCAGATTTCCCGGCGCTGGAAGGCGAAGGAATTAATGTTATCGATAAAGATAACGAAATAAACAGAAACTTTACCAAAAAGCCGTAAGACCAAAAATTATTAGGACCAAAAAACCAAACACCCCAGTTTATGAATCCCATGAGTATCAAAAGGGACTTGTGTCCCAATTTGAGAAATTCATTTATCAAATGATAAAAATTACACAAAAAGTGTCCCTTGAGCATAACAATGTTAGTGCTCTGGAAGAAATTCAAGGTCTTAAAGACCAATTTGAATTAATTATTGCCCAAAAAGACAATCTCCAAATGCAACAATCAAACCCCTTCAAATCACCATGAAAATTCTGCAGTATAACTGCCAATCTCTAAAAGCTAATATAGATACCATCGAATATTACTTAAACAAATACAGTTTTGACCTCGCCTGTTTAAGCGAAGTTTTTCTATCTAGAAACACCCCCCATAGAAAAATCATCAATTTTAATATTTGCAAGAAACATCGAAACGATGGCTATGGTGGTGTAGCCATAGCCATCAAACACAACATCAAATACAAAAAAATCACCTTATGATGTTTCAAACTAAAAGTTTAAACCCTAATATTGTTATATGCAATGCATATTTTCCCCCAAATCTCAGCTCAAATAACTTTAGTAATGAAATGTCCAGAATTTTCAACTTCCTAGAACCTTACAACAATGTGATAATAGCTGGAGACTTTAATGCAAGAGCCTCAGTTTGGGGTGACTCATTCAACTCCAGCAAAGGTAAGCACTTAATGCGCCTCATTCAAGAATCCAATTTTATTAATCTAAATAATGGTTCCTACACTTTTAAAAAGGATATGCGTGCCGATACTGGCTCTGTCCTTGATTTAGCTTTTACTAACAGCTCCTTGTCTTACAATTGGTCAGTTGACCATACCCGGATTGGTGGCAGCCACCACTTCCCAATCGCAATTGAATCAGTCGAAATTAACTCCAGAATTAGTAAATTTATCTCCAGACCCAAACTCATGAAATCACTAAGCACTCTAGAATGCGAGTCTACTTTAGAGGATTTTGAAATCAAGCTAAGGGCAGAGATCCAAGACGCAACATACAAGGTCCCTGAAAACAAAATTCCCAATTCTTGGTGGAATGAAGATGTAGCAAAGTCATATAGGCTCCTTAAGACAGCATTTAAGAAGGCCAAACAATTTCCAAGTCCTGAAAATTTTGAAAATATAATCCATGCTAGGAAAAGCTGGAACAGGGAAAAAAGAAAAGCCAAAAGGGATAACTATAACAAGAAGGTCGATGAACTTGATTTCACTAAGGGGAAAAGTGCGTGGAAATTTGTTAAATCCTTGAGAGGGGACTTCTCTTCCAACTCTTCAGACATATGGTGTGATTGCCATAACCAAGAATTCCTTAATATGCTCAATGATCAAGTACCTAGCAACTCAACTAGACTTGAAATCAATAAGCATGTAGAACCCAATACTGAGTTAGCTTTTACCTTGGATGAACTTAAAAGAGTTCTAGCATACAAAAGAAAAGACTCGGCGGCAGGGCTGGATGGCATCTCATATAGGATGATAAAGGCACTTCCGGATATAACGTTGAACAATTTGAAAACAGTTCTCAATGACCTTTTCCTGTCAAATCAAATACCGGATCAATGGAGAGAGATCAAAATTGTTCCAATCCCTAAAAAAGACGCAGATCTTAATTTATATCAAAATTTCAGACCAATATCACTAATTCCTGTTCTATTGAAACTAGTTAATTCATGCATTAAAAATAAACTCTATGACTTTATTTTGTTGTGTTGATCTTCCGACAGGGTAGTAGCTGATTTTTGTTGGAACGATTTTCCGTCATCCCCCCTAGAACGAAACTAGGCATTGAAAATGGCAGAACGCCGAAACCGGTTTGTCACAAAACCAAACTTGACAAGGGATGACGGAAAATCGTTCCAACAAAAATCAGCTTACTACCCTGTCGGAAGATCAACACAACAAAATAAAGTCATAGAACGAAACTAGGCATTGAAAATGGCAGAACGCCGAAACCGGTTTGTCACAAAACCAAACTTGACAAGGGATGACGGAAAATCGTTCCAACAAAAATCAACTCTATGACTTTCTTGAAAGCAATGAATGCTTTCCCACAAATTCTTTTGCCTACAGGAAAAACAAATCGTGTTCTATGTGCCTTAATCATATTCTACACAACATTCATGTCTTGAAATGCGAGAAGAAACAAGTTATTCTATGCTCCACTGATATTTCGAATGCCTACAACTGTGTGGACATAGGTATTCTGAAAGAGATGCTATCTGAATTGGAAATTGATCAACTGTACACCGAATGGATTTCAAATTTTCTATCTCTAAGGAAACTCAAATTGGGCAAGGAAGCCATCAATATATATAATGGACTGCCTCAAGGCAGTTGCTTATCACCCATTTTATTTAATATCTATACAGCTAATTTTCACAACAACAGTAACAATAGCACCAATATATATCAATTCGCTGATGATTTCTTCTTTGTATCGTCTGGCGACACTCTCGAGGATGCCAACAGAAACCTACAATCTACCTTGAATCTTTTTGCAGAAAACTGCAACAACTTAAACCTGAGTTTCAATGCAAATAAAACCAAAATCATTCACTTGAGCAGAGGTCCCATCAAAAATGTTTCAATTAATGTAAATAATCAACCGCTTCTGCAAGTTGAGAATCTAAAAATATTAGGTAGAACTATAAATAGTTCGCTAACCATCAAGGACCATTATAACGATGTAATTGGAAAGGCCTCCAACAACATGAAATTCTTTAAATATCTAACTAATATAAAATCTGGGTTAAACCCACAAAAAGCTTTGAATGTCTATAAGTCGCTAATCAGGTCCAAAATGGAATACTGTAGTACCACCACCTCGAACAGTTCCAACTCTTCCACAAAAAAAATTGTGACCGTCCAAAATAAATTTCTTAGAAGATGTTTGGGGGTAACTCCCTCCACACCCATTCCCTTAATTTATGCCATTGCTAACGAACTTCCCGCTCCCGAACGAGCCACTTGGCTTACGGCTAAAGAATTGGTTAAAATCTTTGCGTATGATAATCCTATTAAAATGTCAATCTGTAGTAATGTCACTTCTAATTCCAGCTATTCAAAAGTGTACAACCTTTTTTCGGAGATTCTTGAGAGCCTTGAGGTCGTCGATCCTCACACTCCTTGTTCTATCTCCAACCTTGTCATGCACGAACAATTTTTCCCTGGGAAGAAAATAAACATGACAACTGAAGCAGTTCAGGCCCACTTCTCTCGTATAATTGAGGACTATAAAGCAAATTTCTTCCACATTATGTTCACGGACACCTCGCTATCACAAGGCATTACTGGATGTGGTATTTACAATTTTCATCAAACTCTGAACACAGTTTCAACCTTAACTTCAAATCATCTTCCGTGTTTGGCGAACTAATGGCTGTCCAAGAAGCCATTAATTTAGCCATTAAAGAGGAATGCAGAAAATTGGTAATTTTCACGGATAGCCTGGGTTCATGCCGAATACTGCGGAATCCCAAGAATACCAACAGCATTGCTTATAATATCCATAAAACTATCATTAGTCACTACTTTGATCAAATCCACATCGTATGGGTACCTAGTCATAAAGGTATCCCTGGCAACGAGAGAGCTGACGAAATTGCCAAAAACGCAACGTCCAACAGTCCGAACAAGGATGCAAAACTTACAATTGACGAAGCTCTCAAACGAATAAAAACTAGCATGCATGACGGTTGGTACGACAACTTTTTAAACTTCTCTACGGACAAGCCAAACTTATTTGCTGCTAAATATCCTGTTCGAAAAAACAAAACATGGTTTAAATACCTCAATATTCCAACCACCGAAATTAAGACAATTAACAGAATACTCGCGGGACACACCTACGACAAACAGTATCTTCACAAAATTCGGGCTATCAATTCGACCAGATGTTCATGTGGTCAAACGGATAGTTACTATCACCAAACCTTCCTATGCAGAAACCTTGACCATATCAGAGCCAACTTTAACATCTTTGACAATCCCTTCAGCTTTGAAGACATATTTCGTGGAAACAACACAACCAAGATTACTCAACTTGCCTCTTTCTTACAAAGAGCTCAAATTAAATTTAAAAAAAATTAAAAAAAAAAAAAAAAATAATTAAAAATATTATAATAAGGAAAACATCAATAAGCTAGTTAGAATTATATGTTTATTTGTATACTTTTCAGTATTAAAGTATATTTTAATATGACTTTACATAATAACATTCGTTCATACCATAATGGGTATTTACATGTATCCACCATTCTCATTGTCAGTCCCGTCTAAACACACGTCTATGCACATAACGTCATTATATGTGCTTTCGTTAACCACACCATATGTTAAATGTTGTATACTCAAAAACACAAAAATACAACCCTCCGAAATATCACAAGGAGAAAACCAGCACTGAAAGTCAATACATGTGCCTACGTTTTAATCTGATATTTATCTACATGTCGGCTCGATAAAAACAAGATCTACAATCATATGGAGTACAACAATCTGAAGTCAACAACAAGCTGAGAATTACAACAATCTGAAATTATACCAATCCGAGAATCAACCTGGCTTTAGGTTCACCAACCTTGGCCATTCGCTCAAACCCCAAAAAAAAAAAAAAAGTTCAAGGAGATCATTACTGCCGGAGCTTGCATGTGGGTAGCCACCGAACACCCGTTGGTGATAAGCTAAATGGGAGAACGCAACAAGCTGGTAAGACCACTCAGCCAGCCCCTGCGGGTTAGGGGTTTAGAATATACTCGAGGTAGGCATACCGGTCGTAAGAGGCGACTAATATGCACAAAGGTAATGACGTGCAACTCGATGGTTGATCTACGGATATGATGACTCACCTCACATTACCTCTCTTATCCTTCCTTACGGAGGGGTGACATGAACTAGAAGGTTTCACTGGTCATAAATCGCCACCACGACAGTCGGGCAGTACCGAAAGCGAGTACCGGAGCGTTAGACAGGGTAGACAGGGTAGAATGTGGTCCTACAGGCACAAGCTCCACCTGTTGCCGCCGAGGAACGCGAACTGGACTTCCGTTAGAAGAGCCTGATGACAATGTTGGTTGGGGGTGACACCCTGGACAGGTTAAGTAGTCGCTACAACAACAACAACAGGAACGCGAACTGCCCAGGGAGACAAGAGTCACGCTGGCTCAACTTCGTTCTGGATATTGTAACAGACTAAACTCTTACTTATCCAGACTGAACCCCGACATGCCAAATGTCTGCCCGGCATGCGGCGTGTCTCCCCACGATACTAACCATCTGTTCCTCTGCTCAACCGAGCCCACTCTTCTAACTCCAATCTCACTCTGGTCCACCCCTGTTGAAGCCGCGAGGTTTCTTGGACTTCCGTTAGAAGAGCCTGATGACAATGTTGGTTGGGGGTGACACCCTGGACAGGTTAAGTAGTCGCTACAACAACAACAACAGTACCGGAGCGTACCGGGTTCAAATCGGATCTCGAGAACACTCCCCAAAACCTTCGGGGAGTGCTTTTGTCGTTACCACAACAACAACCACTCAGCCAGGTATTTAAAACAGCAGCATCTGTCATCATGAGGTGCGACTGCAAGCGGGCATCTGTCTTCAATCAAGCAGCCCGATATATACATAAACGTGTAACATAACTGCCCCCTGCAAAATGAAAAAAAACCCTGACTTATACTGAGGTTGGCAGTCCTTTGCCAGAAATGAATCCGGTACGCTCAGGTACAAGCACTTTGCGGTACAAGCTTAACTGGCGTGGCAGCGATTTCCGCCTCCTTGTTTTCGTCCACCTCCATCTCCTTGTCGCTGGGGGGTTCCTCAACCTCTGCAAGAGACGCCACGCTGACTAAAAGCTTCGGCCTTGTAGACCTTCAGGTTTTTCTCGAAAAGCCATAGCTGACCTTGTCATCGCAGCCAATAGCAGAACTATCTGCATTTTTGCCTTTTCTGATTTGTCGATGTTGACCACCTTTCAGTTTTGGATAGTTCGACCCCGGCTGAATTCTTGGAGGACATATAAGATATCTGCTGGGTCCGTTGGTGTCACCGTCTCCACCACCTTGAGGCGCGTACCAGCGTACACCTCCCCCATTTTTTTTATCACAGTTTTGTATCCTGTTGTCATTATTTATGTATTATTTTATGTAATTAAAATTACAGGTGAATCCCGAATATGATATGGAAGAATACGCAGCGAGTGAGGTAAACTTAAATGCATTTCAAAGTTCATAAGTTACAATGCTTTTACAGAAATCGCAAGACATGGATTTTCTATCAAATGACGAAGCTGATACATTAGACGCAAACGATGCTGTTAGCAAAGAAAACTTCTCCCTGGATAATAAGAATGAAAAAAATGTTGTGAGTCTTATTTAAGAATGTACATAGTATATAGACAGTGACTAGCTATCAGATATGTTATATACTTAGGGTTGCCAAATTTTTTTCAGAAGACTATATTTTTCTTTAAAAAGTAATCTAACCGTCTGGGCGATTTTGACCGTCCAATATAGCTCGCCAGTCGTTTTTTCGTTGCGCCAACTGGAGACACCGCGGGATCACAAATCTGTCTCAACTTGGTCCTTCCATCTGAGTGGTGGTCTCCCTCTTCCTCTGCTTCCACCGGGGTGCCGATAAGAACACCTTCTGGGCCAGAGCATCTTCGTTTGTTCACACAACGTGGCCTAGCCAGCGAAGGCGGTGCGTTTTATCATTAAATCTTCTTCGGTACTCGCCGTCGCGATGTAAGTGTCCACGCTTCTGCACCAAATAGCAGCACGAATGCGATGAGTGACTCATTGAGTGTTATTTTCGTTCGTCGAGAAAGGACTTTACTTTTCAATTGCCTACTCAGTCCAAAGTGCCATTTGTTTGCAAGAGTAATTCTTTTTTGGATTTCTAGGCTAACATTATTATGGTGTGTGGGGCGGAGACCCTCAATGCATATTGTAATTAGATCCAGACCGAATGCGATTTCTTGGAAAACTACTCACTCCAGGAAGAATATTTCCCTAGAATTCGATCAAGCCCACCGGTTCTGGAGTTGGGAGTTAAAGTAAATAAGTGGGATGCGAGCCCCGGCGGAGTGTGTGATGAAGCCCCTCAGTATATATTGCGTTTAGATCCAGACCGAATACGATTTCTTGAAAAATACTCACTCCAGGAGGAACATTTTCCTAGAATTTATCAGGTCCACCGGGAGTTAAGGTAAATACAGGGGGCCGGTGACCGGCATTGAAACATATAGTTAATAAGGTATGACATATAGTTAATAAGGTATTCTAATTCGATTCGCCTCGATTCTTTTTTCAGAGGGAAAATTGCTTATTGCGCTTAATTATCATTGAACGAATCGTTTTGTTGAACCATGGGTGTTGCGGTCGGCGCAACGCAGTTGCTTTTGAAAATGAAACACAAATTTTTTGTTAGCAGGTCGATTAGAACGGCTTTAAAATTAATTTATATTCACGTCTTCCTTTTCACAACTGACTTATTAAACATCTCATCGCCAGTATTTATCTCTTTTTTTTTTTTTTTTTTTATGGCGCGATATACAACAGGTATATCATCATAAACCTCCTAAGAGATTTTTGCGCCAAGCTTCTCTTCCAATTTGTGGTGTGCCGATTTGAATTTTCCCTACAAATTGGTGGGACCTACAGTTTTTTGCCGACTCCGAACGGCATCTACAAAGGAGTCGAATTTTTGCTGAGAAGCCTGTCATGGCAGAAATACACTCGGAGAGTTTGCCAAACCACTGCCGAGGGGCGACCCCGTTTTTGAAAAACTTTTTTCAAATCACTTTTGATGTTACCTGTACCAGGGCTCGAACCATGGACCTTCGGTGTGGTAGGCCGGCAACACTACCTCCACACCACGGCGGCAGCCAGTATTTATACTAAACATAAATTGGAAAGTCTGGCGAGACTTTACAGTAAAATCATCCTATTTTCCAATATATTTTTATTCATTGAACTATTATTGTAAGCATAAAAAATCTAAACAATAGAATGGTAACATCTATTGTCTTAGCATAAAAACAATGTCATTATGTGCTAGTACATGGCATTAGAATGCAAGCTTACAAGTTAGTGTTTAGCTAATCAAGAATTAGTGCAAAAGGTGGTGGTTTGCATATCCACACAATGTATGGATGCATGGTCACATAGAATTCTCTAGTTGCACTTGTGTTCGACGTAAATCACAAACCAAACTTAAACCTTGGATGCATTCTGCCCTTTTGAAAAGTATTAAATTGAAAAATAAGTTAGGTGTTAAGTGTAGAAAGCATCCAAGAAATCTTGCGCTTCGATCTCGGTACAAAAAGTTGTGCAAAAAATTGAATAAAGACATAAAATCGCACCGAGATACTTATTTTCGGGGTAGACTTTTGAGCTGTCATGTCAACACTAAAAAGGAATGGGAAGTTGTAAATAGCATTATCAACCGAAATGGCTCTGGTAGTGAACGGGTTATCGCTTTGAATAATTGTGGCAATATGATTAACGACCCCTCTGCGGTTGCCGATATTTTTAATGATTCTTTTGTGTCTGTTGGTCAATGTAACATTTCTTCCTGCAACTGTATCATGTCTAGTGACGACGCAGCTAGTTCTAGGTGCAGTTTTATGTTTGAACCTTTCACGGGCACTGAGCTCCTTGCAATAATAAAAAGTCTAAGCAACTCTGGTTCTAGTGGATACGATGGTATTTCAAATAAACTCCTTAAAAACATAGCCCTTAATTTGCTGGACGTACTAAAGCATCTATTTAATACTAGTGTTTTTACAGGAATTTTCCCCGATGCTTTGAAGTGTGCAATTATTATACCCGTGTTTAAAAAGGGTAACAGGGAAGATAAAAATAACTATAGGCCTATTTCACTTCTATCCTCTATATCTAAGGTCTTTGAAAAAGCTCTTAAAAATCGAATTATGCAGTTTCTGGAGAGCAGAAGCTTTTTTAGTCCAAAACAGTTTGGTTTTAGAGCAAACCGCTCTACGGAAGATGCTCTCCTAGAATTCTGCTCTTTTATTTATCAAGAGTTGGACAATAAAAAAAATTGCGCTGGTCTTTTCGTAGACATAACCAAAGCTTTTGACACGGTAGATCATGCTATTTTACTAAACAAATTATATGATGCCGGTTTTCGAAGATTTATACATATGTGGTTTCAATCATACCTTTCTGGAAGGGTACAATGTGTCAGAGTTGGCGGAAAGCTGGGAAAAACTAATCCAATAACAATAGGGGTTCCGCAAGGCTCCGTGCTCGGCCCCATCTTATTTTTGATTTACGTCAATTCAATTTTTGATATGCCCTTCTTGGGGAAGGTCACTGCATTCGCCGATGATCTTGCCATGGGCTATGGTTCTCCTAACACCCTTGATTTAATAAGTAGTATAAACCATGATATACATCTTCTGAGAACTTGGTTTGCAAAGCATAAGCTCGTTGCTAGCAATAAGACCAAACTCATGAGTTTTAGTCTAAATATAAAAAAACCACCAGATGTAAGTATTATTTTTCATTCTGCGATTTGCGAGCGATTTGCTTTACATGACAATATGTGCCAATATTTTCAATCCGGTTCCTTCGCCTCGCTTGTGGCCTGTAATAAGGACTGCTTCACGATAGACTATGTAGATGAATTTCGGTATCTGGGTGTAACGGTTGATACAAATATGAGCTGGGCTAACCATATATCCCGTCTAAAAAAATATCTTCAATCCTCTTTACGTTGTTTTTATCACCTAAGAACTTCCTGTTCCAACAATATTCTCAAAATAGTTTATTATGCGCTCTTTCACTCTAAATTACAATATGGAATCAGCTGTTGGGGTGGCGCCACCCTTAACAAAATCCAGCCCATACTAGTATTGCAAAAGTATGCTGTTCGAAAAATATCTAATGTTAACCGGCTGCATCCATCGAGAGAGCTTTTTAGAAGTCTAGAGATTCTTCCAGTCAAGGACCTGTATTATTTTAAAGTTTAAAAAATTTTTTTTATTAGATGTGGTTACCTGCAAAGTATGAGGTCGGAAACATATAACCTGAGGACAAACTCACAAACTAGAGTCGTTGTACCGTCGACCAGAACCACACATTCAAGCAAGTTTTTCACAATTGTTTCGCGAAAACTCTTTAATCTGCTTCCTGCTGAAATACGTACTTTGCGAAATCTTCGGCAATTTACAGAAAGTGTTAAGTCCTTCCTCTTAGGCCTTGCACACAATGAAATCGAAGTTTTGCTTCGGCCAGCTACATAAACCGTTTTTAATAACAAATGCTTCATAACTTTTCTGGTAATTGCTTTTCCTTTCATTTACCCATGGGTTTGTTGTAACTTTAGCTAAATATTTTTTATATATTATAATTAAATTAAACAACATTTTATATTTTAATCACTTTATTTAACAGTCCACCCCACTGTATTTTTTATATTTGCTAAAATGGACATTTGTCACTATGCTGAATTGGCATAAAAATGTCCTAACTTTTCCAATATCTACTGTACATAAATTCCATATACATAAGATTAAATTGTTTGATTTTTATACGATATTATTTTAAGATGTACATACATATGTAGATATAAGGAAAATGCCTAATAAATGAATGAATGATGAATGAATGTGTATGTATGAATATATATGTGTATGTACACAATAAGCATAATTGGCCTCGCGATGAGATATTAGGGTGATCCAAGAGTATATTTTGTTGGTAATGGGCAAGAGGTAGAGCTGCTACGATAAATCCCCGACGGAACGTGAGCCGTATAAAGATCATTCAAAAATCTAAATTTATCATGCAACGAGAGCTCATACCCCAGCAGGTAGACCAATTTATTTGCAATATTTAACTTAAGAAGCGGAGAAAATAAGATTGGGGGTGAACGAGGGCAAAACGAAGTACCTTCTGTCATCATGCAAAGAGTCAGCGCATTCGCGCCTTGGCAACCAAGCCACTGTTGGCAGCAATAATTTCGAAATAGTAAAGGACTTCGTTTACCTGGGGACCAGTATTAACACCAACAATAATGTTAGCCTAGAAATCCGACGAAGAATTACTCTTGCAAACAAATGGCACTTTGGACTGAGTAGGCAATTGAAAAGTTAAGTCCTTTCTCGACGAACGAAAATAACACTCAATGAGTCACTCATCGCATTCGTGCTGCTATTTGGTGCAGAAGCGTGTACACTAACATCGCGACGGCGAGTACCGCAGAAGATTTAATGATAAAACCCACCGCCTTCGCTGGCTAGGCCACGTTGTGTTAACAAACGAAGATGCTCCGGCCCAGAAGGAGTTCTTATCGGCACCCCGGTGGAAGCAGAGGAAGAGGGAGACCACCACTCCGACTGAAGTACCAAGTGGAGACCGATTTGCAATCCCGCGGTGTTTCCAATTGGCGCCAGTTGGCGCAACGAAGAAACGACTGGCGAGCTACGTTGGACGGTCAAAATTGCCCAGGCGGTTAGATGAACATTTAAAGAAGAATTCCACTCAAGAGATTATTTAGGTCCAGCAGGCGGTAATATGGAAAAAAGAACGGGCAAGGCACAACACTGAACAGGGAGCTGTATAGCAAATGAACAGAAAATCAGATCATGGTCTGAAATAAAAAACATTTGGTCACACTTGGCGACAGTCGACATATCAGTAACAATGAAATAATCGAGAAGGCTAGGACAGCATGTTTGTCCATACCTCGCTGGTACAGACACATTAACCACATCAACGCCAACGCCGGAGATATCATCAAACAAGCGGCAGCTATACAAGTCACTACATTGCAAGTTTACATTAAAATCTCCACAGATAATAATATCAGAATAATCAACAATCATAGTCGATAAAATTGTGAAACAATCCTTCACATTGCAAGACTTTTTAGGACTATACACGCATGACAGATGGACTAGACACTAGCAAGTGCTCAGCAACACTACCTGATATTCCTGATATTAACCGGGATTAAAGATTCTTTTTGCAATACATAGCAACACCACCACCCCTCCTGTCCTTCCTATACATCCTATACAACACATTACTCTTAATGTCAAAGTGTGAGTCCATCAATTCTTGTCTAAACCAGAGAGAGATTTACCCCGTTGGATCACTTCAATATACTACTAGAATTTTTGCCAAATTCTGACAAACGAAATTTTTTTTTGACCGCTGGTACCGCAAATTGATTGTACTGGATTCATATCAATTTCGATAAATTTATTACTTAGCTACAAAATTCCAGTGGTTAAAAATAGGTATGAATTTTTAGAATTTCGTTCCTGCGGACATCATGGATTTTCTCCAATATAATAAATAATAAATACTGTTCATGCCATGCATGGATACAATTTAGCCAAAATAAATTCTAAAAATAAACAAATTTTTTATTAAAAAAGTATTAGATTTTTTTGCATACCTGTATTTAGTCGCTTCTATAAAATTTCATCGAATTTGACCTCAAGCTTTTTGAGAAATCGGAATATAAAAAAAAAATACATTGGTTTCCTTAACTTAGTGCCACAAAATTACTATCAACTGATCTTCAGCTCGTCAAACTTACAAAATATATTGCAGGAATATATATATATATATTTTTTTTTTTTTTTAAATACATAGTACGCGGCCTGAAAGTAAAGTACAATACTATATAATATAGTATGGTTGGAAACCTTATATGTAGCCGAAAAATTATCCTGCGAATGAGCTCCGAGTGCCGATTCCGGGAAAGACCAAAATCTTGCAAGC
Organism: Merzomyia westermanni; assembly: GCA_949987695.1. NCBI lineage: Eukaryota > Metazoa > Arthropoda > Insecta > Diptera > Tephritidae > Merzomyia > Merzomyia westermanni. The sequence continues at coordinate 138,145,008 of OX465290.1, forward strand.
CTAAATGGTGTACTCGCAAAACTCCGATCAAAGCTCTGTCGCACACGTACTAGATTCTTAAACATACCTAATATTCAATAAAAAGGTTTATTTTACATTACTTTCTTTTTTAAACAGCAGATCGCTGACGAACCGGATATACATACTAATGTTGATGTCACAAAGTCAGAAGCTTCTCAGAACATTATCAATTCAAAAGTACGCAGAAAAAAGACACAAGTATGCTGCATATGATGCTGTGCAAAATTTTTAATTTTCAACTGATAACGGTTTTTTTTAATTTGTTGGTAACAGAATGTCATCGGTACGGAAACCATGGACTATGACAAAACAAAGGAGCGTTCTTCTGACAAGAATCAAGTAAGTATAATAACGGAAGAGGCGTATGTTCAATATCAAAAACTGGTCTTAAAGATATTGGCGGAATAGAAGAGATCTATACAATATGTTTGCCGTTGGCAAAATGTTCCAAATACTGAAGGAATGCACATAATTTAGCAGATAGGTAGCTCTGCTGAATTAATATATGGACATAACTAAAGGGGTGGCCGCCGTAGTGTTTCGGTAGTGTTACTGGTCTACAACACCGAAGGTCCTAAGGTCAAGTCACGGGACAGGTAATATCAAAAATTGTAGAAAAAATATTTTTTAAAGACGGGGTCGCTCCTGGGCAGTGGTCGGCAACTCTCCGAGTGTATTTCTGCCATGAAAAACCGTCCAGAGTTGGCATAAAACATGTAGGTTGGTTGTTGTTGTTGTGGTACTGTTTTTGTGAAACAGACTAAAAAGTAGATTAAATTTCGTTGAATTTTTTTAAGCGCAAGAGATTGAATGAATCGGTTATACATATAAACAACTATTGAACAATGTTTGCTATAAGGCATTTTACACGATATGATTTTGTCATGTGTATGTGTCACATTTAACGTATGAAAACCAATATAACGTGTAAACGCAACTTAAATTTTTCTTTTATACAAGTCAGAAAAATGCACATACGAAATAGAAACGTTTCTATTTTTGTATAACACACAATTGGAATCATATGTGCTGTTGTTGTAGTTGTTGTTGTAACGACAAAAACACTCCCCGAAGGTTTTGGGGAGTGTTGTCGAATTAACAGTCCTTGGCCGGATTTGAACCCGGTACGCTCCGGTACTCCCTTGCGGTACTGCCCGACTGTCGTGGTAGCGATTTATGACCAGTGGAACCTTCTAGGTCATGCCACCCCTCCTTCCGTAAGGAAAGAGAGATGGGTAATGAGAGGTGAGAGGCATCATATCCGTAGATCAACCATCGAGTTACACGTCATTACCTTTGTGCATATTAGTGGCCTCATACGACCGGTATGCCTACCTCGGGCATATTCTAAGCCCCTAACCCGCAGGGGTTAATCATATGTGCTCTTATTTGTTGGCTTTATTTTTTTTGTATTTAGTTATTTATTGTGTAAAAAGAAGAGTTTAGAAAAAGTGGCAGGTCATGTGAAAAAACATATCGTGTAAAAGGCCTTTAAGAAATTAAACCAAATCGGTACGATTTTAAAAATGATACGTCATATTCAATTTGCATAAAGCAACTCTTTAACACCCAAGATAACCTCAATCCAGTATTTATTTGAGGATCTGTATTATTTTGACGTTTAAGCTTTGATTAATTCGAATTATCTTGTTCCTATTTCAAATTATCTTTGTTAATTTTTCTTTGTTGCAGAACGAATCTAAACCAGTAACAAAAGAAATTAAAATAACAGACACAGTTTTAAACGTTGCTCAATGTATTCTTTTAGCTGCAACATATAAAGAATATACATGCCTTTGGGATGAAAAAGATATTGCATATCGGTTCAAAAATAGACGCGACGAAGCGTTTAAAACTGTACGTGAAGATTTTAATAAAAATACTGGATTAAAACTTACAGAATATGAGTTTGAGCGAGAAATACTACGGATAAGAAAAATTTGTACGTATGAGAAAAAGCAAAAAATTATGTGCAATCAAAAACAATTGGAACACAAACCATCATGTACGTATTATGATTACATTGAATATCTGGAAGTTGATGTGGCACCTTTTGTATGTTCAATATGTGAAGAACAATACCCTGCCTTAGGCAAGTTGAAAGTGCACGTAGCATCACATGATGGTTCACTACCGTTCAAATGTTATATTTGTGGGCATGGTTTTCAATTGGGATGCAATTTAACCACGCATTTGAGACGACATGCACAGGATTACACGTACTATTGTGAGGTATGCAACAAAGGCTGGGCAACATCAACAGACAAAAAAATGCACATGCGTATCCATACAGGCGAAAAACCATATGTATGTTATATATGTGGTTCAAACTTTTCAACAGCGTCACGCTTAGCGGAACACACGAGAACCAATCACAAGAAACGGCGGTGTTATAAATGTGAAACTTGTTTAAAATCATTTTATTCGTCAAAAGTGTTAAATGAACACAAAAAGAGTCACTTAAATGTGTGTGATCATATATGTGAGGTATGCGAAAAGGGATTTAAAAGTAATAAACATCTAAAGCAGCATAAACTTATTCATAACAGAGAAAAACGATACGTTTGTAAAATTTGTTTAAAACGTTTTGCCCAATCTGCTGGTCTCTGTGGACACATGAAGTCACACGGTACAATAATGACTACAATTGAAACTGACAATAATTTAAAATAAAAAGCATTATAAGTTTTCAGATGTCTACTTCTTAAACTTTAGAGTATGTATAATGCAGTTTATCTGCAACGGCCTACCGGTAAAGTCGCGGAGATAGTTAACTTTATGAAGCGGCAGAAGATAAGAATAGCCGCCTGTGAGGGCTACAATATCCATCGACGTGATCATACGAGAGGACTTGCGTTCATTACCCATCAATATGGGCAATCTCGTATATTTTAACCCGACATCGACCCTAGGGACAACACCCCATAACCTCAAGTTATTGTTGCTCTGTCAGGCCATATCGATCTCAAGGTTAATATATATATTCCTCCTTTCACTTGTCCGAGAGATTATCGCCTTCATGCGACCTATGGCATTCAAGCCTCTCTGTCGATGATAGAGGACAGAAGTTGCGCGAGCAAATATAGGATTCGACGATCTGAACGGTGAACAGGGACACCCCACAAGAAAGGCATAGAAGTAGTTCGCTAGTAGTTTTCTTCATAAACCTCCAAGCCTGGCTGCTGGGGGGCGCTTCATTAAGTGCCTCGATTTTTTATTATAGTTATCTTTCTTCGCTTCCTTGTGTTTTCCATGACTTCTTGATGTCTTGAAGATTCTGAAGGTTCCACTTTTTTGCGCTATTCTTAAGAATCTGACCGTGGTACAAACGTCCTTAACACTTTTGCATCGATTTCCTCGTAAACGGTTATTTTGTACCTGTACTGGAATTCACTAACTCATAATGATGCGATTTTTCCAGATTTTAACTAACGGTGTTGTCTGCATTATCGACTGTGTTATTCATTAACTTAGCAATAATGATTCGGGCTTAAGATTCCTCATCCCGCGACAAAACGTACGCTAAGTACTCAAATTTTCATTTATTTTATAATAATAATATCAATATAACACGGCCGCCGTGGTGTGAAGGTAGTGTTGCCGGCCTACCACACCGAAGGTCCATGGTTCGAGCCCTGGTACAGGTAACATCAAAAGTGATTTGAAAAAAGTTTTTTCAAAACGGGGTCGCCCCTCGGCAGTGGTTTGGCAAACTCTCCTAGTGTATTTCTGCCATGACAGGCTTCTCAGCAAAAATTCGTCTCCTTGTAGATGCTGTTCGGAGTCGGCAAAAAACTGTAGGTCCCACCAATTTGTAGGGAAAATTCGAAATCGGCACACCACAAATTGGAAGAGAACCTTGGCGCAAAAATCTCTAAGGAGGTTTATGATGATATACCTGTTGTATATCGCGCCATAGAGAGAGAGATAACAATAATTTTATTTTAGTTTTCGCTAACAACCTCAAATAATGTGTTGTTTATAAGCGACCCAATAAATGAATGTCGTTATAGAAGTGAACTTCTGGGTTCTACTGGCCTCCATATTGAGGTATGTTGTTTTGGCCAAGAAATATCAAATAAATATTAGAAAAAATCTTTTGAATTGAAAAGAAAAATAACTTATAATTTTTTATGTAAATGTTGCAGTTGGGTTTCTACTTAAAAATTAGGCTTTTTTTAAACTGTCGTCTCACTAATTTGCTCAGTTAGTAGATGTGTCTGTATAAGTCTGGCGCTCAAAAATGTTTACAGAATGCCGAAATCGTTATAGTCATCGGTTAAATAAAATACCAATTGCGAATGTCGTTGTAGAAGTTAGTGTTTCCATTTTTTTTAATTCCACTACTGGAAGATTATCAAACGGATAATCGTAACCGTCGGTAATGTAGTCCATTGCCATACATGGAAACTATATCAAAAACGAAACATGCGAAATAGTGAATAAAATGAAAACGCCAACGAAATAACGTGTATGACCCAATCAGTCTTTTCACGACAGACTTAAATCTTTCGATTAATACGCTTGATAGAACCTTACATGCGATATTTGAAAATCTGATTCCGCGATAGTTGGCGGAGTTTGCAGGATCTCCCCTCCAATCTTCAGGTGTTTTGGACCATATTCTGCATTAAAGGCACTATGGACAACTTATTTTGCGCTATTTGAAGAGCTATGTTAAAATAAAAGAAATTGCACTTCACCACTAGTTTGATTTTACCAAATAACTTTATTAATATACTCAAAATTTAAGGACCTACAATGCCTTTAGACTAAAATTAAAAATAACTGAGATGCTCCAGTATTTGACAACACTTTCTTCGGAATTAAAATCCACACGCTACTGCCCGAATGCTATATAAAGGCTGTATCAGGTAGTGTTAGTATTCGTGTATATGAGTCGTGTCTTACGAACGTATCCGAACTGGTACCTGCAATGAGGGTTGTTTTTAACGCTCGTTTATTAGTTGTGGTGCTATATCGGATAATTAGTTTGAGGATGTTAGGTCAGGTAATGTTAAGTGTATACTTAAGGGTGGGTTTTGACGCTCGTTAGTCATGTAGAAGTCATTAGTTGTGGTTTTAGATCAGGTAATTAGTTTGAGGATGTTAGGTTAGGTAATGTTAAGTGTATATTTAAAGGTGGGTTTGACGCTCGTTAGTCATGTAGAAGTCAGTGATTTTTGTTCTCTGATTTGTTTTGTGTGTGTGCTCGTTTATTGTTACTCGTTTTGTTATTGTACCTGCGGTGTTGTTTGGTCCTCTGTAAATTAGTTTTAACGGTTCAAATATTGCGTCAGAAATGGTGTTTGTTTGTTCGTTAATTACTCTCCCGTCAAATGTCTTAAGTTTGTATATTTCCATGTTTTCTAGCACATTTAAGCGTCACCCTTTTCTTTGTACGTGAAGTATTCTGGCTGTGTTTTTGATGTTGGTCGGGGTGCATTTGTTTTTGAACATGTGATTTGCATAGTTTGACTCTGTTGTGATAGTGGGTTTTCGTTTTTTTCTGTTGTAGTCCCTGATGTGCTCCCGGAATCGTGTACTTATTTTTCGTCCTGTTTGCCTTATATAGCTGTGCTGGCATTCGCAGGTAAGCTTGTATATTCCTTGTTTCCTGAATGGTTCTTCCGAGTTAGTGTTGGTTCTTAGTTTTTGTCCTAAGTTGTTCGATGTTCTGAAAGCTGTGTTGATATCGTGTTTCTTGAAGAAGTTTGCCAATTTGTGTGTCGTTTTTCCAGTGTATGTCATTGTAGTCCAGATCTTGAATTTTTCTTGTGCGTTGTGTCTTTTTTGTGATCCATGGTTCCTTCGGAGTTTGTCTATTAGGCATTTTTTGTATCCGTTGCTCGTGGCTATGTTGTATATGGTGGTTAGTTCTTTCTTGTATGATTTCTGAGTGAGGGGTGTTCTTTGAAGTCTGTCCACTAGGTGCCTTAATGCCGCATTCTTGTGCTGTTGACGATGGTTTGACGTAGAATGAATTATGGTGTCTGTAGTTGTTGGTTTCCTGTAGATGTCGTATTTAAACTTGTTTGTAATTTTGTCAATTCTTATTGTTAGGTCCAGGTAGTTCAGTTCTCCTTCTTTCTCGGTCTCCATAGTAAATTTTATGTTTTCATGTTGTCTGTTTAGGAGCTTACCTGATAATGCCAGCACAGCTATATAAGGCAAACAGGACCAAAAATAAGTACACGATTCCGGGAGCACATCAGGGACTACAACAGAAAAACACGAAAACCCACTATCACAACAGAGTCAAACTATGCAAATCACATGTTCAAAAACAAATGCACCCCGACCAACATCAAAAACACAGCCAGAATACTTCACGTACAAAGAAAAGGGTGACGCTTAAATGTGCTAGAAAACATGGAAATATACAAACTTAAGACATTTGACGGGAGAGTAATTAACGAACAAACAAACACCATTTCTGACGCAATATTTGAACCGTTAAAACTAATTTACAGAGGACCAAACAACACCGCAGGTACAATAACAAAACGAGTAACAATAAACGAGCACACACACAAAACAAATCAGAGAACAAAAATCACTGACTTCTACATGACTAACGAGCGTCAAACCCACCCTTAAGTATACACTTAACATTACCTGACCTAACATCCTCAAACTAATTATCTGATATAACACAACTAATAAACGAGCGTTAAAAACAACCCCCAATGCAGGTACCCGTTCGGATACGTTCGTAAGACACGACTCATATACACGAATACTAACACTACCTGATACAGCATCGAGACTATAAATACATGACAACGGATAGACACAGATCAGAACGAAATCAAGCACTGAAGCTGGCGGTTCGCCGAAACCGGTTTGTTACAAAACCAAAATTGACAAGGGATGACGAAAATTCGTTCCAATATAAATCCAGTATCCACGATGTCGGAAAAACACAAAACCAAATCAACTCTATCGATGCTCTTAAAAACGTGATGGGAGAAATACGGAAACTTTCGGTATGGCTCCGGGTAAATTGACTAATCATTTTACCCGTATCGTTTTTGCAGGGCTATGAACTATAAATACAAGACAAACGACAACAACAGATCAGAACAAAAATCGACACTGATGATGGCACAACGCCGAAACCGGTTTGTCTCAAAACCAAATTTGACAAGGGATGACGGAAAATCGTTCCAATATACATACAGGGTGGCGCAAAAGTAATCCTCCTATCAGAAAATGCTATAAATTTTGCGATTGGCCCCTAAAGTCAGTTCTGTTTTAACATTTGTGTAGTAAAAACATGCGAAATACACGTTAATAAACAATGTTACGCTACACTGCTCCAGAACGCGGAAAATTGCTGACTATTTATTTGACCAATAATCGGTCGGTGAAAAACGGTTACTGCGCAAAAGTAATCCTATCAGAAAATGCTATAAATTTTGCGATTGGCCCCTAAAGTCAGTTCTGTTTTGACATTTGTGTAGTAAACACATGCGAAATACACGTTAATAAACAATGTTACGCTACACTGCTCCAGAACGCGGAATATTGCTGACTATTTATTTGACCAATAATCGGTCGGGGTCAAACGGTTACTGTGAATGGTGAGCGCTACAGAGCAATGATCAACGAGTTCTTTTTGCCGCAACTTGATGAATTGGGATTGGAAAACATGTGGTTCCAATAAGACGGTGCAACAGCACACACTGCACGTGCCACAACCGATATGCTGAACATCGGAAGCTTACTTTTGCGCCACCTTGTACATCATGTATTGTCATAGTCGCAAAATTTCCGCTGACAGTCCGATTTTAAACTGTTCGGTTTCGTTTCAAAATAATTTAATAAGAGTAAAAACGTGTGAAAAATGGAAATCTCGAATCTTCATGATTTTTTAAGATTTTCAATATGGTTTCAGAACGCAGTAACTTGTGGAAAAATTTAGTTCGTTATTTGGGGATGAAGAACCATCCAAAATTATGTTTTACAAAAGGTTCGGAGAATTCAAGCATGGAACGTTTGATTAAGATTTTTGCGAAGGCCATCCAAGCACCTCTGTTGTCGCGAATAATATTGATGCTGTGTGCGGAAAAATTTTGCAGGTCGGCATGTGACCTATAGTGAGATAGACATTCTTAGGCATTGCGACGAAGCAAATACATATGATTTCGAACAGGCACGTGTCAAGTCGTGCAAGGAAATGCGAAAGAAATTGGAAGGGGGTCGTTTCAACTCGGTATATAACATCCTAACAGGTGATGAATCTTGGATATATGAACCTCAAACTTACCGGCAATCTAATGTATAGGTGTTCCAAAATGAAGGTAAACCCACACAAGTGGTGCATACACGAAGCGTTTCGAAGAGAATGAAAATGGCTCATGTTGCAATTGTTGCATTAGAGGATCGAGGGAAAGTTAATGCTGACTGGTATACTACAATTTGTTTGCGGGAGGTAACGGTGATATCACAAGGAAAAACGCAAACATCATGACAATGAAAGCTCTCACACAGAACGACGAACTGTAAAGCTTTCGCGCCGTAAAAACATCCAATTAATGACTCCTGGCCCGTCCCATATTCGCCTGGTTTATCGCCCAATGAATTTTTACTATTTCGACTTATCAAAAATAAAATGCGTGGCGGGCGTTTTTCATCGCCTAAAGCGCACGTTGAAGCGTTTAAATCACTTGTTTTGGAGGTAACCTCAGAGTGGCAAAATCAATTTTGATTTTTAGTTAAAAACAAACAAATGCGAGAATTGTACTTTGTACCTTCCTATTTGTATAAGGACTTATTTTTATTATTTACCTAGCATCTGTTTTAACAACATTATTTTAAAAGTTTACAAATTAGATTGAAAATAGATACTTTCTGATGCAGATAGCAGAGGCTGTAAAACTGCTGTGCACTTTTCACTCAAAACGTTTTTTTTTATTCTGGTGGAAAGGTAGAAGATTTCTGCAAGTGGTGAAAAAAAAACAGCTGTGTTCAAATAAACGATTGTGAACGTACAAAAAATCAATTTGTACTACGGCACTATTGCTACCGTAAGTATGGAATATGGCGCCTAAAACTATGCCGCAAATTACAACTCTCTCGATACCCGTTCAATTCTTATAACTAACACATTAGTCAACAGCCTCATTCCCTTTGGCGAACGACACGTTCAACGACTGATTCCTGTGCTCTGACGATATCGTGTACTACTACTACTAAGGCCCGGTTTTTCAGTCCTTGGTTAAGCTCAGTTTAAACTAAGTTTGCTTAAACTCGGCATAAATTTAAACTCCAGTTAAACTGCAGAGCGGGTTTTCAGTGAGAGTTTAAGGTCCCTTTTAAGATTTGCTTTTTATACGGCAACATTTTTTTTTTTTATCTAGATACGGCAACAGATGACATTTGTTTACATATTCAACGCCATTGCTTCTCCTCAGTATTGTAATAGTTAGGATTTCGCTAGTTTCTGCATGACTATATCCACTTTCGTCAGATGATATATCCCGTATTTAATTAAATATAAAAATATCGTCCTTTTTTAATTGCGTTCAGTTTATTGTTTCACAACCAAAACCATCAAATATGCAAACAGCTGACAGGTCAATACAATGTTACAAAATGTATATTTTTATACCTTTACACACACGAGCCTGAGTTTACCGCATTTACGCGCTGAAATGTGGGGATGTAGTTAACAAATATGTGTAAAAGATTTTTCATATAAATTCTGACAGTTTATTTACACATTATATAAATTTCTACGTTTACATGATTTACACGGTGTTTATGCGGTTATATGAAGACCCCTAGTAATTGTTTATATTGCTTACTTCTGTTGTTTGCAACGTCCATCTGTTCACCAAAATCGATAGCAATTCACTTGTTTGTTTTTGATCCTTTTTCTTCGAATTGGCAGAAGTTGTTCTTGAAAGAGGTTACCGATTTAGGACATTCGTTACATAATAGGAGGATGGGGCCGTGTGCAGAAGTCCACGCAAGTGGGGAAAGTTTCTGATCGCCATTCACCTGGGAATGGCCTGAGCGATTCTTTTGCATGCGGTTCAAGCAGCTCACTACTTCCGGGCTTTGCGCCCAAGTATCCTCTGGGTAACCACCGAACACCCGTTTGGTGGTGAGCTAAACGTGAGAAGGCGACAACCTGGTAAGGCCACTCCGACATAATCGGTTTAAGGGCTTGCTGGGGGGTTCAAACAGCAGCGTCTGATCACCATGTGGTGCGGCTGCAAGCGGTCGTCTGTCTTGGATCAAGCGGCTCGCTATACAAACGTGTAATAGAATTCAACTTCCCGTGAAACGGGTTGTGCGTTGGGTTTGGGACCCACCACAAAAAACAACGTTCCAATGAAATTCAACAACAAAGCCTCGGATATGAGGACCCCTTTTTTAGATGACAACACCCGCAAACGAAATAAGGATAATGACATAAGGGCATGTACCTGGAATGTCCGGTCCCTTAATGGGGAAGGTGCCGCTGCTCGGCTGGTTGAGGTCCTGAGGAAAGCAAAAGCTGACATCACCGCCATACAGGAGATGCGATGGACGGGGCGAGGAAATACGATCAGAACACCTTGTAACATCTACTGGAGTGGGCATGAAGACAAGCGCAGATTCGGCGTGGGATTTGTGGTGGGAGAGAGACTCCGTCACCGAGTACTGTCGTTCACACCCGTGAACGAGCGTCTCGCTGCAATCCGCATAAAAGTACGATTTTTCACCATATCGTTTATCTGCGCTCATGCACCGACGGAAGAGAAGGACGACGTGGAAAAGGATGCATTCTACGAGCTCCTGGAAGAAGCATACGAGCGCTGCCCCCGTCATGATATCAAAGTCGTGCTTGGCGACTTTAACGCCAGGGTGGGTAAGGAGGGTGTATTCGGCCCCACTGTCGGGAAGTTCAGTCTCCCCCGATCGAAAAACACGCAACCAGATCGACCACGTTGTGATAGACGGACGGCATGCTTCCAGCGTTTTAGATGTTCGCACAATACGAGGACCTAACATCGACTCTGATCACTACCTAGTAGCAGCCAAGATTCGTACCCGCCTCTGTACGACAAAACAGGTGCAACAAAAAACGCAGGGAAAGCTGGACGCCGAAAAGCTGCAATCGCAACAGACTGCCAATTATTTCGAAGATCGCCTCTCACACCTGCTCTCTGAGAGCACAATTCAACCTAGTGGAATGCATGAGCAGTGGGATCATATCTCAGGAGCACTCCGTACCGCAGCCGAAGAAGTAATTGGATTCCGGCGAACGCGAAGAAACAACTGTTATGATGATGAAGAGTGCCGCGCTGCAACGAAAAGAAAGGACGAAGCCTACAAGGCAACGATGAGATCGAATGCAACGAGGAGTGTGTGTGAACACTACCGCGAGTTGAAGAGGGAAGCGAGACGGCTTTTCCGGTCGAAAAAAAGAGGCAGAAAAGCGTGAAATAAAGGAGCTTGAGATGCTGGCAAAAGGGAATAATGCCCGAAAATTCTATCAAAAAATTCGGCGAATGACAGAAGGTTTTAAACCCGGGGCAAACTCCTGTAAGAATGAAAACGGCGACCTGGTGGCCGATGTTCAGAGAGCACTCAGAATATGGAGGGATCACTTCTCTGCCCTTTTAAATGGAGAAACTGAGCAAGAAACCAGAGAAGATGCCGAACCCGAGCCCACAATCGAAGATGATGGAATTGGCGTTCCACAACCCGACTATAATGAGGTGCAAATAGCAATATCCCGATTGAAAACCAATAAAGCAGCTGGCGCTGATGGGTTGCCTGCTAAACTATTCAAACGCATGCATCAGCTTCTATGCATAATATGGTTGGATGAATGCATGCCTGAAGATTGGAATCTAAGTGTTCTCTGCCCAATCCACAAGAAGGGCGATCCTGCAAACTGAGCCAACTATCGCGGAATCAGCCTTTTGAATATCGCATATAAGGTCCTATCAAGCGTATTGTAGCAACAGACTGATTGGACCTTATCAGTGTGGCTTCAGACCTGGTAAATCTACCATCGACCAAATTTTTACAATACGCCAACTCTTGGAAAAAACCCGTGAAAAGAGAATCGACACACATCATCTCTTTGTTGATTTTAAAGCCGCTTTCGATAGCACGAAAAGGATCTGCCTATATGCCGCTATGTCTGAATTTGGTTTCCCCGCAAAACTTATACGGCTATGCAAAATGACCTTGAGCAACACCGCCAGCTCGGTCAGAATTGGGAAGTACCTCTCCGAGCCGTTCGAAACTAAACGAGGTTTCAGACAGGGTGACCCCCTATCGTGCGATTTCTTTAATTTAATGCTGGAGAAAATAATACAAGCTGCAGAACTTAACCGCGCTGGAACAATATTTTATAAAAGCGTGCAACTGTTGGCATATGCTGACGATATTGATATCATTGGCCTTAACAACCGCGCCGTAACTTCTGCTTACTCTAAATTAGAAAAGGAAGCGGAGAAAATGGGATTGGTGGTGAACGAGGGTAAAACGAAGTACCTTCTGTCATCATGCAAAGAGTCAGCGCATTCGCGCCTTGGCAACCAAGCCACTGTTGGCAGCAATAATTTCGAAATAGTAAAGGACTTCGTTTACCTGGGAACCAGCATTAACACCAACAATAATGTTAGCCTAGAAATCCAACGAAGAATTACTCTTGCAAACAAATGCTACTTCGGACTGAGTAGGCAATTGAAAAGTAAAGTCCTCTCTCGACGAACGAAAATAACACTCTACAAGTCACTCATTGCACCCGTCCTGCTATATGGTGCAGAAGCGTGGACACTAACAACATCTGATGAGGCGGCTCTGGGAGTATTCGAGAGAAAGGTTCTTCGAAAGATTTGTGGACCTCTACGCGTTGGCGACGGCGAGTACCGAAGAAGCTGTATGAACTCTACGCAGACGCCGACATAGTTCAGCGAATTAAAACACAGCGGCTTCGCTGGCTAGGCCACATAGTGCGAATGAGCGAAGATGCTCCAGCCCAGAAGGTATTCTTATCGGCACCCGCCGGTGGAAGCAGAGGAAGAGGGAGACCACCACCGACCGAGGGAGGGAGACCACCGGGAGACCGATTTGCGATCCCGCGGTGTTTCCAATTGGCGCCAGTTGGCGCAAAGAAGAAACGACGGTCAAAATCGCCCAGGCGGTTAGATGACCATTTAAAGAAGTTACATAATAGTCTGCTTTTATCGTTTTGGCTTATCGTATCGATATTCAAGCTAAGAAAACAGGAACGATGATCGTTTCGGCCACGATCAAGGCGAATTCATTACAGGTGGCGTTGGTAACATATATGTATTGAACTTTTTTTATTTTCAATCGAAAGGGTAATGTCAAACTCAGCCAAATTCAAGGCGAATTCGAGTTTTAGCAATGGTGCCCAAGGCGAATCCATAAAGCGAATTTGGATTTTGACAGCTCGCATCCGATTTACAAAAACAAAATACATGGGAAATTTACATATATGTTCCCGCGGCCACCTGTATAAATTCGCCTTGGCCACGATGTTGTGAAAGGGAATAAGGCTGTAGAATCAGCTGCACCTAGATGCCATGCTAAGCCGATACTGTGCTGATATTAGCTGTGTTCGGTGACAAAACTAGCAAAGAAGTGTCAGTAAAGTGAGAATGACGTAAAACTCTATCGAAACGCCAAAAGTAAAAAAGTTTTCGCCGAACAGGAGTCAGTAAAAACTTGCAAGCAAAACAGATGTTGCTTTTTTGATTGGTTAATAGCTAAAACTTTTAATTTTTTGTTGTTGCTTTCCTATGTCACGATTAGTTGTTTTTCACTTGCAAGTTTTACTGAGTGAAATTCCCCCAGCAGAAACTTGCAACACTCTCTCTCAATGAAATGTACAAATGTTTTGTCACCGAACACTTTCCAGTAAAAATTTTATAAAATTTTGTCCCCACCCAACACAACTAATGACATGCACTGTTAACCTATGATTTAAGATGACATAGTTATTTTTATGGGTATTTCCAAACATTTGGATTCGTAGCGCCCGTAGTGGCTATTACAAGAATATTGAGGAACTGTAAATAATGGAACTTATCTTATCCGTCTTTTGTTTCGTATAACTGAATCCAATGAGTTGTTATGTCATTTTTTATGTCTTTCAATCATATTACGAGTACCATGTGATCTCATGTGACAACTGAGACCTGCCATTTGCGCAAATCGTTTGCTGCAAATCCTACATGAATACTTTTTTGTAGTGTTATGAATTAGTATATGTTGGCGCAACTGCTTGGTACTCTTAAAACCTTTGTTGCAAATATCGCAGATTTGGTCTCGTATATTTCTGTGTCTGACCATGTGCTCCTTTAATTCTCCAGTTTGATAGTACATTTTTGAACAAAATTTACATTTATAACGTGGTCGTTTTTGGTGACGTCGAATATGTACCAAAAGATGAGATGATGTTATAGCTTTGTACCCACAAATGTAACAAACAAATGGTTTCTCTCCAGTGTGTGAACGCATATGAATTTTCTTTTCTGTGGACGTGGCGCAAAGCTTGTTACACACTTCGCAACTGTACACGAAATCTTGCACATGCCTCCGTAGGTGTACCGTTAAATTCTGCGACAGCTTAAATGCTTGTTTACAGAGATGACATTTAAATGGTAGGGATCCATCATGCAACGCTAAATGTACTTTGTAATGACTCAAACCCGGTAACAGCTTTCCACATATTTTGCATTCAAATGGGGGAACATCAACCTCAAGGTACTCAATATCTTTATAATATCCACATGTAGGTCGATACACTAATTTATGCCGTTTACATTTGATTTTAGTTTCCTTTTCGTGTGAGCAACGTTTACGCAGTTTCTTAATTTCATATTCCAAATCATGAGCATTCAAGTTTAAGCCAGATTTGTTATTGAATTCCTCTTGCAAGGATTTTAAGGCCTCTTCGCGCCTATTTTTAAACCTGTAGGCGATATGCGTTTCATCCCACAGGCACCGATATCGTTTGTAAGTTGAAGACAAAATTGCGTATTGGGAATACTTTAAAGTAGAATCACTCACTGGCGCCATAGCCGTTGGTATCAAATTGCTTTTAGCCTGAAAAAACAAATCAAATATGAATATAAATTTTATTAAAAAAATGCTAATATGCGGTATGCAAATACCACTTGAACCAGATAAATACGGGGAACGGGCTACATGTAGAGAAGCATAGCCTTAAATTGAAGGGTAGCTGCGAATAAAGTTTTACGTGACTTCTCCAAATATTTTCAGTAGAGAAAAGAACCTTTTCTAAACGCAAGATCGCTGTTTTCCGTATACTTTAGCTTGTCGAAAACTGATGTTAAAAATAAAAAATACTTCTTTGACTTGAATTAGTGAAATTTCGTTGAGAGCGAGAGTAAGCCTAGAAAGTGCGGGATTGATTTCTAGCATGTTTGATTGGTCAAATTGCACAGAAATTTTTTATTTTGACACAAAACGCCGCTGTTAAGCTCTTCTAATAACAACACCTGTTCATTGGGCCCTGATTTCTAGTAAAAAATATAACTTCTGCCAATTTTAACATAAATGTTACTGTTTATTCACAAATGAAAGGAATCGAATAAAAAGGCAAATAAGTACTTTAAGGCGCTTTATGTGTGCTTTAATGTTTCCTAAAAAATCTTCTGACGAAAACTTTGCAACTCCTGAATCAGAGACAAGCTTATTTATTTATTTTCTGTGACCTCTGATTATTTCTGACTAGAACGGGATCAAAAATATTTACATTAAAGTTTATTGGTAAAGGATAAATTATTTAATTAATGTTTCGAGTTCAAGACTGGGTTTGCTTTTTTTTATATTTCAATCCATTCAAAATTATTTGTGATTTTTCAAAACCAAAAGAAGCTAAATAAAAATCCGCATGTTGGGCAAGTGAGTGGCGGTGCCGCCAGAACTTCGTTTATCTAACTGAATAGTTATGGTGTTTGTTTCTAATTTTTCCACATTTTCTATATTCACACAAAAGAATTATTATAAAACTAGCCACAAAATTTAAAAACATTCACAGTCCAATAAACCTCAACATGGCTGTTTAATTTGATTAGTGATTAGTAATAATTAGGCGGCTTTTTTAATTGGTAATGAGTATTTTAATTGTTTTTCAATAAAAGCCAATCATTAATTGATTACGATTAGAAAAAATCAAAAATTATCATTTATGTGCTTCTACAACAATACTGAAAAAGTCAAAATAATCCAAAAAAAATCCAAAATAAACCTAAGTAATCAAATTAGCAAATTAGTCTTAAGGAAGGTATTATTACTTTTGAATCTCCATAGAGTAAGGAAGATGCTTTTCTGCTATCCAAATGCTGGAACAATGTTTTAAGTATGGTGGAAAATGTGGAGGATTCAAAAGATGAAATTCCTATGAGCATTCTTAAATATGAATGTAACGGATTTGTAAGAAAGTGCAGCCAAAATTTTATTAAACTTGAGACCTGAGGTTTGTGTTTTAAGAACTGTTAACTCAAAAAAGTTACTTTCCATTTTTATTAAATTTCACTTCAGGTTGAATTCACTGCTTTCAACGTATGAGAATGGGATGAGAATGCTGTTGAATGCAATGACAATAAAGTACAGGAAATATCAGACGAAGATGACTTTTCTGTTGCCCCTGCGGGTTAGGGGTTTAGAATATGCCCGAGGTAGGCATACCGGTCGTAAGAGGCGACCAATATGCACAAAGGTAATGACGTGCAACTCGATGGTTGATCTACTGATATGATGCCTCTCACCTCTCATTACCTACCTTATCCTTCCGTAAGGTTGATCTACGGATATGATGCCTCTCATCTCTCACTACCCACATTATCCTTCCTTACGAAAGGAGGGGTGACGTGACCTAGAAGGTTTCACTGGTCATAAATCGCTACCACGACAGTCGGGCAGTACCGCAAGGGAGTACCGGAGCGTACCGGGTTCAAATCCGGCCAAGGACTGTTAATTCGACAACACTCCCCAAAACCTTCGGGGAGTGTTTTTGTCGCTACCACAACAACAACAACAACAACATGACTTTTCTGTGGAGCCACAAAAGATGATTACATCAGAAGAAGTTATTGCCATTTTAACACTAGGAATACCAAACTTTTTAACTACCTAGTAAGACCAAGTGGGGTCAAATGACCCACAACTCATTTTGGCATCTCCGTAAGCACTATATATTATTTTCTTCTGTTTTAATATTTGTTCAGCTTCCTCTTATTAGTCCTCGGGTATATATTGCAGCACTTGCAAGATTTCAGAAACTCGTCCTTACACGTGCATTCAATGAAATGTACACACTGTGGTCAGATCAACCATCGAGTTGCACGTCATTACCTTTGTGCATATTAGTCGCCTCTTACGACTGGTATGCCTACATCGGGCATATTCTAACCCCCTAACCCGCAGGGGGGACCACCCCCGCGGTCGTTCAAGGTACTTAATAATTTTTTTTAAACATCAATACACCTATCAATTTAATTACATATGTATATCTGGTTTAGACTGCAAAGTAAAATTATAAAACGAGTCTGTGGCTCTGGAAATAAAAACTAAAATTTTAGCAACACTATTAAACTGTGCAGGTACAATCTCCCACCCGATCAAGGAACGTATGTAAGCGAGCTTAAGAGACTTTTGACTTTCAAATATTTAATTTCATTTAAAAATGATTTTCTTTCTGAAGGCTGTAGAATCTGGAGGCCCGGAGGAAGGAGATGTAGTCATGTTATGTTTGTATTTTATTATTCTTTTAATCAAAAATTTATATATAAGTTTTAATATTATAATAATACAAAATAAAACCAAAAAAATATAACTAAAAAATGTATCATTTTTGAATGTGGAATGAGTTGGAACAGATCCCTAAAGTAAACATTCTCGACCCGTTTTCGATACTGTTTTAGTCACTTTCTCGATAGTATACCGTATCGAAAATACATCCGTTTGCAATCCATTTGCAACACCGAGAAAGGATCGTAAACTGAATCGAAAACGAATGTCGAAAAAGTGTGCTCTGCTGCCACACACTGAACGAAAGGTAATATATTTTGCGGAATCCGTTCTCGATACTTTTGTCAGAAAAAGTATTGCTAAAGCTTCGAAAACTTAAGCATTCCCGTGAGCGTTGGTCGGGTGGGCTGTAACAAGACGGTGATGTGATAGTAGTGTAGTTGATAACGTTGACAAAAGTATTCTCATCAATGGGAACGGTGTCGAAAGGAGATGGAATACCCCTTGGACTGTACGAAAGAAAAGTTTTGCGGTAAATGTACGGTCCTTTCTATAATTCTAACGGAATGTATCGAAGAATATTCAACGATAAAAGCATAATTCACTTCACGCTGCACTTACTTCCGACTGTCGCAATCACCTTAAACGGCCGGTCAACACTTCTATCACCAACGAAATAGGACAGATACGATCAACGCCGAGCGTCTGTTCTCTCCCGCAAGATCGCATCTCCGAATATGTGCTGGGTATAATGTACACCGAAAAGACTGCCGTTCGCATAATAGTCGGACTAGTACCAGAAGGTGCTATGTACCCTAGCGTACCGTATACCGGCAAAGGACTTCACATAACGTCTCACTAGTATTGGTGGCTACGATCAATCCACATCGCACTGTACAGAATAACCTATTTGTCCTTGACATCAACCGAAGGAACACTACCTTGGAATTCCAAGGTATAGTGGTCTAGTATGGCGATGTCGACCTGTAAATGATCAACATTAACATACCTCCTGTCACCTGGTGCCTCAGGGACTATTACCCTGATATTAGTGCGTTGCTTGATCCTCGGCGACTTCAACGCACACCATGACCCCTTGCATTCAAACTTGCCAGTGGATGGTAGAGGACAATGACAATGCATAACAAATAGACGACTCGGCATTCTGCACAGTGAATGACAATCATGCCACTGCAATACTCGTAAAGGTGCTAAGCGGCAACAAGATCCTCAAGTCACTTGCCGGTAGCATTTTTGGAAAAGTCAAAGAAACGTTGTTTGCTACATATAAGGCCCGACCGGTTATTGATAACGCTGCGCCGTTATGGTCACCCAACATTGCTGACACCATCTGGAGGATGTTGCAAGTCTGCTAAAACACAGCTATTAGAACTGCTACGGGATGTATTCTTATGTCATCTGAGTATCACCTTCATCAAGAGGCAAAAAAAAAAGAGAGCACGCGGAATTACTGGGTAGATAGTTTTTACTGAATATCCGAACCTGTCGGGCGAAGATCCGACGAGCAGAGCTCTAAATAACATCCACGCCAAGTCGGTAGATACCTCCTCAGATCTCGGCCTGTGATTATTGACATCCAAGCACCAGAAATAACTGAAAAGGAGCGCGTCCTCTCTAGGGAGACTAGAGGCACTCTGGCACAACTTCGATCTGAATTCTGTATCAGGTCAAACTCTTGTCTAGACTCAACCCCACTATACCAAATACTTGCCCTGCCTCGTAGTTGCCAAAGCTGGTTAAGCTTAAGACCAGCTGATAACATTTGCTATAAATTTTTTTTAATTATATTTATTAGATAAATTAAAAAAATACAAACATAATGTGATAGTAATTTTTTTTGCCAGAAAATCCTTATCGACCCGTGCTAAGTTTGGTTATTTCATGCTTATGGCTGCAGAGACTTTCTACCACATCTTGTTTTTCCAAAGTTTTCGGTATGTTCTTATAATATAAGTTTTTATTAGATCACCTATATTAAAGAATTTCTGAAACTTTTTACCGTGTGATTTCGTATGACAGCTAAGGCCCGCATATTGTGCAAACCGTTTATCGCAAAGTTTGCATGAATACTTCTTTTCTGCATTATGAATCAATCGATGCTGACGCAATTGGCTTCGACTCGTAAAACCTTTATTGCAAACATCGCATATTTCATCCCGTATATTTCTGTGCATTCTCAAATGGTTTTTCAAGGTTCCACTTTCATAGAACATTTTCGAACAAAATTTACACTTGTGACGTGGTCGTTTTTGGTGACGTAGCACATGCACCAAAAGGTGAGATGATGTTATGGCTTTGTGCCCACAAATATAAAAAATAATGGTTTTTCTCCAGTGTGTGAACGCATGTGAATTTTCTTTTCTGTAGTCGATGCACAAGGTTTATTGCACACCTCGCAACTGTACGTATAGTCGTGTACATGTCTTCGCAGGTGTACGGTTAAGTTAGAAGCTAGCTGAAATCCATGGCTACATATATGACATTTAAATGGCAGCGAACCATCGTGTGATGCTGAATGTACTTTGTATTGACCCGACCCAGGTAGTAATTTGGCACATATTTTACATTCAAATGGGGGAACATCAATTTCAAGAAATTTAATATAATTATAATATGGGCATATAGGTTCATATCTCAATTTGTTCCTCAAATTTATAATTTTTTCTCTCTTTTCAGCGGAACATATTTTGCGCAGCCTTGTAATTTCATATCGCAACTCGTCATCAGTTAAGTTTAAACCAGTTTTGTTATTGAATTCTTCTTGCAAAGATGTTAAGGCCTCCTCGCGTCTATTTCTAAATCGATATGCAATATTGGTTTCATTCCAAAGGCAAGAGTATCGTTTGAATGCTTTTAACAAAATAACACATTGTTCATCATCTAAAGTAGTATCTTGCATATCTTTTATTTTTGAATAAGGTGTAGTCTGGAAAAAATGCAATTGTTACTAAAAGCGACGAAAGAATCAACCTTCTACATAAACCTCAAAAATCATAAGTTAATTTGGCAATGGAAATTTTGACATAGTCTGTAGTACTTTCTTAATTTGGGATCTGTTTCTCCTTAGATTCCATTGTTCAAAATAAGTTTCCGTTGTGATTGCCCTCCAGTTTTTTTTTTTTTCAATAAAAATATGAAAGCGGCGGGACGTGCCAGTGGGGTCGAAAACAACCAACATCCTTATCATTTTATCAAATTGAACTGTTTACACACGCACGATAATTTATTCGTCGATGGTACGTGTGCGTGAAGTTATTGCTAAATTCGTTTTTCGATTTTCCCCGGATACCGTGACGTGTATTTCATCAGTTAAAATTACACCTTATTTCGGCACGCTCGCCACAATTTCCAGTTGTACACCATTAAATTTAATCAAAAACAAGTAAGGAAAGCGCTGTCTTCGGCTGTGCCGAAGGCTTTATCCCGATTCTTACTTACAATAAGTACAAGCTTTACGATATATTGGTCCAATCTTGATGGTTTTCACTACACACATTTCATATGTAACATTACATAGCTGCCAAATTTTACGTTCCTAGCTCTTTAGTTGCACGATTTATAGGTCAAGCCCCATTTATCGGTACAATCGATTGTATGTGAGCTATGCGTTGTATTGGTCCGATTTTGTTAATTCTCACAAATGATTAATATATTACATCGAGCTATCTAAAGCAGGATCTAAAGCAACAGTTTTTAGAATTTTTGTCTGTCTGTTTGTTTGGGAGCGCATCACTCAAAACTGCCGAAAAGAATGGAACTTTCACTGTTGCAGCACTAGAAGTCTAAGATATCTCTTATTTCGATAGCGCGGTTTCAGAGTTATCCAAAAATGTGTGGGCCAGGGTGGCCCAAAATTTTGTTAGTACAATATGGGTATCAAACGAAAGGTGCTAATGAGTGCTGCAATAAAATGTGATTAACTTGCATATCTTAACTGGTTTCGGAGATACAATGATTAAAATCGGATGCAGTATTCCAGTAAGGTCCAGTAACAACTGTGACGAATCATCATGTTGTCTACACCAAAATTTCTATGTTTTGCAACTTATAAGATAAATACGACTTTCACTTTAAAATGCAATGAAACCTAAAACTTAATTTCAAGTAAATTCCACTCCGGTCATTTTAAAAACGCATGCAAGAGGGTAGGTGATCTTTTAAAGCTCAAATTTTAAAAGCTTTGTTCCCAATTTTTTGTGAAATGCACAACAGTTGATCGTTTGAAAGATTTACCAGACGTATTCAGCGGAATTTATTTGCATTGCGGTATTTCTGGCAATGTTCAGGTTCAAGTAACTGCAGTGGGCGGCAACCCTCTGAGTTGTTGTTTGTAAAGACAAACACACTCCCCGAAGGTTTTAGTCGCCTGCTACAACAGGTATGCCTACCTTGGACATGTTCTAAATCCCTAATCCACAGAGGCAGTAGCGTAAACAGGATTTGGGGAAGGAGGGATGGTAAATAATTTGCATCAATAATGCCCGTATGACACTACGTATTTTTCTTGTATTTTTGCTGTATTTTTTGTTTGAAATACTGACGAAAGGGGGACAAACAGTGCCTGTAATGTCAATTGGGTCGACGTTTAGTTGAAAGATGAACGAAAATCAAATTCAAAAATAAACAAATAAATTTAACTAAAAGATTTGATTTTGATATTTTTTGTGCTCGAACTATAGAGTTCATAGTATTAAATAGAGTTCATAGTGCGAACAATATTTCTTCTTTTTGCGCTTCTCTTTTAAATCTGTTAGTAAAACAGAAGCATTTAGCAAGCAAATTGTTGCAATATTTAAAATTTCCAAATCCAATTCTTTTTGTAAACAAATATTTATTATTTTCAAAACAAAAATATTGGTCAGAAAAAACTAACGAAAAATAGTAAACTGTCGAAAAAAGCCACCGAAATACAAACTTTTTCGTTTGTTTTTAACAGCCTAGATTGTATTTTGGTTGTATTTCGTTAGTTTTTTTTACATAGTTCGCCCG
Organism: Merzomyia westermanni; assembly: GCA_949987695.1. Classification (NCBI taxonomy): domain Eukaryota; kingdom Metazoa; phylum Arthropoda; class Insecta; order Diptera; family Tephritidae; genus Merzomyia; species Merzomyia westermanni. The sequence goes on from OX465290.1 coordinate 138,167,796, forward strand.
TTTGCACCAATATGAATATTGTATAAGACCGTTTCTTTCGCACAAAATACATAAAAAAATACAAGAAAAATACGTAGTCATACGGGCATAACTGAAATTTAAGACACACAATGGCTAGAGGCTTCGCCTGTGCCCATTCGTTCATGTGTGCATATGCCGTTCTTACCGTAATATATTTCTTGACTATAATGTCAGCCTAGAAATGCAACGAAGAATCGCTCTTTCAAACAATTGCTACTTTAGAATGAGTAGGCAATTGAGAAGTAAAGTCATCGCTCGTAACCAAAAATAACTATAAATAATTTATCGTAGCCTACCCAGGTATTCTTATCGGCACTCGCCGGTGGTAGCTGCTGGCAGAAAGAAGAAACGATTGGCGAGCTATGTGGACGGCTAAAATAGTCTACACGGTTAAGCGTCATTTACAGAAGCAGAAGAGTTTAAAAGGTGCGTTCTGCTGTTGAAGTGGAAACGGGGAGAGTTGCAAAAATGTTTAACAATTTGTATAAGTTATGAAATGAAGTTTTGTCGCATTTCTGAAGTGCAGTTTTTGGCAGAACGTTATGTCGCTTTAAGAACCTTCTCCATAAATTCCATTCGGCCAATATATTTTGCCTTCGAACAAGTGATTCATAAAATTCAGCAAGCTTAAATAAATTTGTGTCATTTTCTTCACTATGGTTTGTTCAAAAAATCGAAGTGAAACCTCTGAAGATCGTTTTATGAAACCAAAAATCTTCGCAGCTAAAATTCATCGGCATTTGCATATGCCGTTCGAAGTCGGCATTAAAGGTCCCGCCAATTCGTAGAAAAAATTAGAAGCAGTACATCACAAATAGGTAGAGAAGCTTGGCTCTCTCCGCAGAGGTGTAAGACAACCAATATTTATTTATTTTTTATTCAGTACTTAATAAATACAAGTACTGAATACTCGAACTTGTTTCATCGAAGTACTGAGGTACTTGTACCGGTACTCAATTTTTACAGGTGTAATACATACTGGTTGAGCTAGAAGTAAATTTAGTGAATTTACCTGTGCTTCCTTCGAATCATTCATCAATCTATTTACAAGTTTCCCTGAATTTACATATTCTGAGTCACTATAGATTTGGTCTTCATCTTCTAACCGATAGTCATCGCCATTTTCTTCATAATTACTGGTTTGCTGTAAAAGTAAGTATAGTTAAATGCATATTATTTATGGAACAATATAATAGCGGAAAAATCGAAAAGAAAATAAAGGTCAAATGCGAAATCAATGTCTAGAAGAAAATCTAACCAAACTGAACCAATATTCTACAATGAAAACAAAACCGAAGATTGAACCAGAACCGGTACTAAAATATACGTTAAGGCAGTAGCTGCAAACGTAAAATAAATTTTTTTTTTAGTCGTGCGCGACTATTGCTATAGAAATTTATGCAAGATTACTGATGGAAGGTCAACAATAAAGTACGCTGTACCAACAATTTGGCTACCACGTACGGAGCACTGCAAATAAATAACATGAAAATCGCCGATACACGTGTATTATTATTTTTTCTCTCTTTTCCGAAAAAGTATATTTGGTTCATAGGACAGAACTAAAGCTCGTTTTTGTAACGCAGTGCTATGAACGTGCTGCTATCAGACACTTAGAACTTGCCGCTACAGTGAAATGCCCCGCATTTTATTCGAATTTTTGAATATTGAATAAAAAACTTGAGTTGATAGAAGTTTCTCAAAAACAGTTATGGGGTTAAATAACATACCTCTGCCTCATTCAAGCTATAATTTAGAATTTCTTCGATCTCTCTTTCGTGATCCACATCAGGCGCAGTTTTTGTCATACCCATTTCTACTAAAAGTTCAGAGTCGTCGCTTTCTTCGTGAGTATCAGTCTGTTAGTTGAAAATAAAGAAATTAAAACTATACTTTTACATATGAAATTAAGTGGTTATTGATGCCTTACCTGCATATGATTTGAGTCATATCTATTTAGACGCGAATGAAGTACTCTCTTATTTGGCTTGGAAACTTCTTCAATCGTATCCAGTTGCTAAAATAGAAGAAAAGGAGTAAATAGTTACTACCATCTGCAGGATTAAGGGGTAAAAAAATCCGCGGCAGTCGAACTGGTACTTGTCATATCCGTAACATCGGAGGGTTGTTTTCCGAATACAACAACGTATAGTAAATGGAAGATTTCAACGGATTCAGATTTAGAGCTTGATGTAACTCGTGGGAGCTTGTGTGTTTAATATCTACCAGGTGCCTGAAATATATTTTTAAAAAAGGGGAAGACTTTACCAGTAACCGTCCACATGTATTTCTGATATATGAAAACCTATTCCTCAAAAATTAATCTGCTTTGTTTCGTGGCGGCATAAAACATGCAGTTTCCGCCAATTCGTGGAATAAATATTAAAAGGAGGGGGTGACGTATTCTTGGTATGGCCGTCTGTGGCATTTTCGGCATCTCATTGGGTTGGGGATATAATCTTGTACTCTTACTTTTTCTCATCCAAGTTTAATGACTTCTAATATGCGAATTAAGTCAAATATAACGTTAGTTCCTTTGGTAGGAACCAATTGGTCTCTAGTTTTTATAATTATACTTGCACGTCATTTTGGCTAGCTGGACCTTCGAGTAATTCTGTTTCCAGGAGGTATGAAGTCCTTTGTGTGAGGTTGTTGTTGTTGTTAACAGTGCTTCGCCCTGCCCCAGATTGGACAGGGTTACACTGAAATAACAGCCCTTGGCCGGGTGTGAGGTAATCTTTGTTAATGTTGTTTGAACGAGAAAAACACTCCCCGAAGGTTTTGGAGTGTTGTCGAATTGACAGTCCTTGGCCGGATATGAACCCGGTACGCTCCGGTACTCCCTTGCGGTACTGCCCGAATGTTGTAGTAACGATTTGGTATGACCAGTGCAACTTTTTACGTCATGTCACCCCTCCTTCGTAAGGAAGGAGACGATGGATAATGAGAGGCATCATATCCGTAGATAACAAAGTCACATCTGTACGCACGGATGATCTGATCTAGACCGTTTTTGAGTTAGTTATTTAGCGATATTTTTAGCTGATTTGGGGGAGCGTTGTAATGCGAATCCATTCGCAAAGTTTTTGCTGATTTCAATTTATGCGAATCGATTCGCATCCAACCCACAGCAAAGCATTCGTCGGATACCGTAATAAGAGTGAATAGTGGTTTTTTACCTAACTCACCGAAATTTCTTCAGATAAGTAACTGTTCTCAGTTTCTTCTTTAACTTCCAATGAACTCCTATCCGTCTTATCTGACCCGATTTCAACTCTTTCAAACTCATTCAGTCCAAAACTACCGCAATCATTTTCCTGTTATCAATCATAATTTATCATAAATATCGATTTATTTTAATGAATTCATTCTGCATACCTCTGTATTATCGTGCGATGGCACAGGATCATATTCACCTTCCAAAATTCTCTCCATATCGTATCCCTCTTGTTTTATTTCAACTCGCGTGAATTCAGATAAATGTTCTTGATACATATGTTGTACGAAATTGTCCAATTGCATAAATGTAAATTCGCAAAACCCACAATTTAGGAAAAATTCTGGTTTCCCGACTGAGAGCAATGTTGCTATTTCACCGCATTTCTTCAAATCACTGCAGGGAATTTTAGTTTTATCACCGACCTGCTCTACGTCCATGTTGAGCTCATTTGCAGAAACTTGAACAGAACAAATAAAAAAATAAACCAAGTAAATGTTTAGAGAAATACGGAATAAGAAATTGTAAGCAAATATAAAAATATTGCATTAAATTTTTTGACACGTGTTGTAACAGTGCTTCGTTTATTTTCGAAATTGTAAACAAGCTCTGCCAACGGAAGTCCTAGAAAGTTTCATTTGGCTTTGTTGTTGTTGTAGCGACTATTTAACCTGCCTAAAATATCACCTCCCTTACCCAACATTGTCATCAAGCTCTTTTAATAGGAGACCCAGAAACATCGCGGCTTCAGCAGGGTTGAATCATTTGGCTTTCACCATAGTGAGCATGCTGTTGTTGAGCCATTTTTGAATTATTCAACAATGGGCTGATCAGTTGTTGTGTCATGAGGGGGACACACCATATGCCAAGTAAGATTATGGCCGAGCGACTCTAGTTCTTCTGCAGCTACAGGTGGTTAGGGGGTTAGAATATGCCCAAAGTAGGCATACCGGTCGTAAGAGGTGACTAAAATGCACAAAGGTAAAGACGTGCAACTTGATGGCTGATTTAAGGATATGATGCCTCTCACCTCTTATTACCCATCCTATTGTTGTTGTAGCGATAGTTAGCCTGCCTAAATATCCCCTCCCTTACCTAACATTGCCATTGAGCTCTTCTAACGGGAGTTGTAGAAACCTCGCGGCTTCGACAGGGTTGGATCATAGTGAGATTGCTGTTAGAAGAGTAGGCTCAGTTGAGCAGATGAAAAGATGGTAAGTATCATGGGGAGACACGCCGCGTGGCGGGCAGACATTTGGCATGTCGAGGTTCAGTCTGGATAAGTAAGAGTTTAACCTGTTACAGTATCCAGAGCGAAGTTGGGCCAGCATGACCCTTGTCTCTCAAGGCAGTTCGCGGTCCTCTTCGGCAACAGGTGGAGCTCCTGAATAAAGGCGTGCACTGGATGAGAGCTGACAAAGGAGTTTACCGACTCAGTGTCACAACAGCCGGTTCTATCGTATCGGAATGACTCGGGGTTTTTCCTGACCAAGGACCTTAATTTGTCATCCTCGGAGCAAACCCTGGCAGTTGCTCCATTGTCTCTTGTTACGGGCTGGGGTCGAACCCAACCCTGGACCAACAGATTGGATCTGCTCCGTTTGCTGGAAGAAAATTTATATTAAACGGTCGCATTCGGTTCAATGCACCAAGTGTAAGAGATGGCTACATAAATCTGGATGCTCAGGGCTTAACCCTGCCATCCACAGACCCTGTACTTTCTTTAGTACTTTCGAGGCACCATGCTGTACACGCATAAGGGCGTCCCGCGGTACTCGTCGCTCTGGCGCTCCCCTACCGCCCCTACCAACTTCAAGTAGCCACAATCGTGGCTTAGTTTACACGACTGGCAGCACTGCTGCCATTCCCGCCTCACCCACTTCCGACTGTCCCTCACGCTCACCAGCGTCTTCATCTCGCACGGCCGCTCAACACTCCCATCTCCTCCGGAATAGGCCAGATATGGGCATCGCCGAGCGTCAGTCCCCTCTTTCTCTGTCCCCAAAGCCCCCCTGCTTCCAGCTTGCACGTGGGCCAGGACCACCACCTCCTCGTACCTTTCACTACGTGCACCGTTTGTCGGCAAAGATTATATACGCCTGGGACATCGGTTGTTGTTGTGGTAACGACAAAAACATTCCCCGAAGGTTTTGGTAATTGCCACAGTTCGCCAGACATCTCCATAACGAGCGCGGGCCTAATTAACTTTGTCATCTGGCGACCGATGCTTACATTAGCTTCAGACCACCTACCCATCTTACTCTCCATTGAACGACCGACTGACTTCATAACGATTGATAAAGTAACATAAATCAACTTCACCAAAGCGGAATGGGACCGCTTTACGGACTATACAGAGCGCTCCTTCGCTGCCTTACCCACTCCGAAAGAGGTACGCAAAGGTGAAAGAGAGTTTCGCAAGGTTATTGATTCAGCCTCAGGCCGCTTTATTCCTGCTGGTAGAATACCAGAAATTCGTCCGAATTTTCCTGCAGAAGCTGCGGCGATGGCAAGAGAACGTGACCAAGTGAGACTCGTGTTGTTGTTGTTGTTGTGGTAACGACAAAAACACTCCCCGAAGGTTTTGGGGAGTGTTGTTGAATTATTGTTGTTGTTGTTGTGGTAACGACAAAAAGACCCGAAGGTTTTGGGGAGTGGTGTCATATTAACAGTCCTTGGCCGGATTTGAACCCGGTACGTTTCGGTACTCCTCTGCGGTACTGCCCGACTGTCGTGGTAGCGATTCATGACCAGTGAAACCTTCTAAGAGGCTTCATATCCGTAGATCAACCATTGAGTTGCACGTCATTACCATTGTGCATATTAGTCGCCTCTTACGACCGGTATGCCTACCTCGGGCATATTCTAAACCCCTAAACCGCAGGGGCTGTGTTGTCGAATTAACAGTCCTTGGCCAGATTTGAACCCGGTACGCTCCGGTACTCCCTTGCGGTACTGCCCGACTGTCGTGGTAGCGATTTATGACCAGTAAAACCTTCTAGGTCATGTCACGCCTCCTTCCGTAAGCAAGGATAAGATGGGTAATGAAAGGTGAGAGGCATCATATCCGTAGATCAACCATCGAGTCGCACGTCATTACCATTGCGCATATTAGTCGCCTCTTACGACCGCTACCCCGGGTATATTCTAAGTAGGGCTAAGTGAGACTCATCGATCCCGCAGATCCCAGAATCAAAGATCTCAATGCGGAAATTCGTAGGATAGTCAACAAACACAAACTGACCAAGTGGAAACAACACCTTGAGGCATGCAATCTCTCCGGCGGAGTCGGCAAATTATGGTCGACTGTCAAGGCCCTATCCAATCCGACCAAATACAATGACAAGGTCGCCATTGCATTCGGCGACAGTGTCAAATCGGATGCCAGGAAATGCGCGAGCTTCTTTTGCCGGCAGTTTATAATGCATCCACCTGCGGATAAGACTAAGAGAAGAGTCATCCGACGTGCGCACAAACACTCCACTGCGCCTATTACCGTCTCAGTAGAGGTCAAGGAAGCCATAATGAAGGCCAAACCTTCAAAATCCAGAGTTATTTAGGGGCTGTTTTTAATCTCTCTCTCACTACTTTCGTTATACCTGAGATATGGAAACAAGCGATTGTAGTTCCCCTACTAAAACCAGGGAAGCCGGCGAACCAAGGAGATTCTTATCGTCCTATATCCTTCCATTCTGCTCCCTTACTTTATTGCAAATTTGAAACTGGCCGATCAACAACATGGTTTCCGCAAAACTCATAGCACGACATCCGCTTTGAACGCCACTACAACGCAGATTAATAACGGTTTGAATCAACACCCACCAAACCATAGGACGGTTCTCGTGACACTTGACCTGTCAAATGCATTTGACACGGTCAATCACGCCACACCCCTCCGAGATCTGGATGAGACACCGCTCCCTGCCGGCCTTGCTTATTACCTCAACCGTCGACAGGCATCAGTCAAATTCAGTAACAAGAAACCTAGGCCACGAAGAATAAAACAAGGGGTGCCGCAAGGTGGTGTTCTCGCCCATTTTGTTTAATTTCTATGTTTCGAGACTTCCCCCGAGCGAATTCGGATCTCATTATAGTGCTTACGAAGATGTTTCCTTATGACTCTAGGGGGCGGAGCTTCATCCAATAGATGACAGTAAGGATGACTAGGTTTGTGGCAGTTCAGTAAAACTCCTCAGAAGCTGGAATAGCCTTTGAGTTAACAATTAATCCTAGCACAGAGTTCGTCAATGGAGAGGCCTTTACCCGAAGCCTTAATCGTGCAGCGTCAGCATGGGATGCAATGAATGGTGGGGAAGGAAGCTTTGATATATAGAAATTAAATTAAAGGGGGATAAGACACCACTCCGCGACAACCTTGTTCATATTCCTAAACTTATTTGACGCCTGCCGAGCGTTGATGTAGTTAGCGGTTCCCCTTTTAAGCCGGTAGGGAGCGGTGTCCCTTTCAGGTCTCTTAGAAGCGTGGCGTGATTGACCTTGTCGAAGGTCGAGCATCGTGTCTTCCGGAAGCCATGTTGAAATGATCACCAATTACTTAGACGGATTTGATAGGGCCTTGACTCTCGACCATAATTTGCTGACTCCGCCGGAGTGGTTGCATGCCTCTAGGTGTTGCTTCCACTTGACCGTCCGTCGGATTTCTGTGTTGTGATCTTTAATTCTAGGGTCTGCGGGATTGAGGAGTTTCACTTGGTCACGTCCTTAGAAATTTTTTTTTTAATATAACTTACGAAAACCTACTGTGTACCGCTTGGGGTTAGGGGGTAGAATATGCCAATATGCAAAGGGTAACGACGTGCAACTTGATGGTTGATATACGGACATAATGCCTCTTACCTCTCATTTCCAACCTTCTTCTTACTTACGGGAAGGAAGGAGTTAGATGACTTAGAAGGTTAGAGTGATCATAGCAAATCGCCGCGGCGACAGTCTTTTCGACAACACTCGCCAAAACCTTCGGAATGTTTTTGTTTCTAAAAACAACCACCAAAAAGAACCTACTTTGATGGGAATATCAAATATACAAAATAACTTGATGCTTGGTGGATTTAACTGACTGGCGTGAAAGGAAATGACCTCGTTTGTTGACCGTGGCTTGCATTGTCTAGACGATTGGAGGGTAATTAAAGCACTTATATTGAGCGGCTAGCCAATTTGTATCACCTCTTATATTGTCTTCGGTACTATTTACGAAATCTTGGCTTTTATAAAGTGCAAAAAGCTGATGCATCTCCTTGTAAGGTGGCCAGTCCGAAGGTATTCCGCCTGATTTTGCAATTTGGTTATTCTCCCTCCTAAACCAAAACAACAACGGATCATCAAATGTTATTTAAAGAATAAAGGACTAAGTACTCACCTATATCTAGAAGTCAGATTGTGCATTTTTGTGTGTATTTCGCTTGGGGTGCACTTAACCCCAAGCTGTTGCAATTCTTCCGCCATCTTTTCGATGATGTGACTATTTTTGCGCACTTGTCGCAGCTCTTCAACTTTGGATTTCCAAACATCTATAAGGCGACTCTCGCTTCCACTTACCCATAAGTTCCTTTTTTTGTATCGTCTCACTTCCATGTTTTAATTTCAAATAAACAAACCACAGTCTAACCAAGTAGTAAAACTGAGCAGCTGATTATATTCACCTCCAGGACGTGAATAGGGTTGCAGAGAACACTTTTCGGACTTTTCAGGGTGTGGTGTTGGAAATTTAATTAGTTGATTAAATTATTTTAGGCACGGATAAATTGTTGAAAAAACATTTATTATCTGTCATTTAGTCTGCCCCTTGTATACTTGTTTCTGTCTAATATATGTTAAGGAATTAAAAATTCACCTGACTTTCTGCAACTTCCAGCAGTATTTCTATTGAAACCTGCTATTCACTGCCATCGCTAAGCGTTTCGATCATTAATACGCATTTGTATGAAATTTTACAATTATATATAAATTTATATATATATATAAAACATATACATTTTTGATACTTGTCATAGTAAAGTAAATACATTATTTTACATTTATTCAGAAAATATTAGTTAAATTTTTTTGTTGTTGTTGAAAAACTCTAGTTGCTACTTGTTTGGTTTGGTGCTGAAGTGCAACCATGCGTGCGAGAAATTACGTAGGTAGTACAATGAATGAGCTCTGAAAATTTTACCTCCAGCACGGGATTTCACCAGAGTTTCCCTACTATATCACTATGAAAAAAACAAAATCACTGAATCCACAGCAAAGTTGAATGATGCGAAACTTTCTCCCGCTCTTTCTTTTTTTTTTTTTTGGTATTTAATTCACAGCTGAACTATAATTCAGCTGCTTATGGCTTTGGTCACAGACCATATTGCCAGGTACAAAAACACATGGTCTATCTCTCAGTCAAATCACATCACATTTATCGTTCCGTTATTCGATATGTTCCGTTATCTTCACAGTTCCGTTATTTTCACATATTTTTTTAATATTCCTTTTCTCCACAAGCTCAAGTTTTTCGATCACATTTATCGTTCCGTTATCTTCATAGTTCCGTTATTTTCACATATTTTCAATATTCGATTTTTTTTCACAAACTCAAATTTTTTGCTTTCAAATTTATGGTAATTTTTTTCTATTCTCGTGGTTCCTTTGTGGGGAGCACAAAAGCTGTGCTTGATACTAGCTCAAGCAAGCATTGTACTTCCCAAAGTTGACGAAAAAGGCGTGCAAGAGCTGACCAAGTCCGTTTCTGAGGTCCAACCAACACCAAGTCTATTTATAAAAATTGGCTGGACCTTTCAACCTTTCACGTCCTTTTCCGCCAACACTACAAACGGAACTGTCCCGCTCTTTCATTTCGCTGTTTTGAATTTGTGTTGCTACTTGGCAGCACTACCTAATCGAGCAAAATCTGACATGAGATACATTAAAAATGAGGAGCCAGAAAGCAAAAAACGCAACAAAACAATTTGCGAGAATCAGTGGATTTAATTTTTTGTGATTGCGGGTGTGAAAAAACAGTGAACTGTATAAAATGTCATTAATCCAAAAAATTTATAGTATATATGTATTTTAATTAAAAACATGGCAAGAACAAGTTAATTATTCTTTAATATGCGGAACGCAGAGAAGTGTATCGTGAAATGTGTCGGTGGCTAGTTTTTTTTATAAATTCCCAAGTAATCAGAAGGACAAATCTAGGTGATCATAATAAAATATAACTGAATATTTCTAAAATTGTGCGGGTATTTCTATGGCAAAGTTAAGTAATTACTTCAAAGTAAAATATGCTAATCTGTTGATATTTTTCCAAACCTGGCAAGCTCAATTTTTGGATATCCTTGTAAGCTTAAAATATTTTGTGGAAAGAAATACATTTTGAAATACTCTGTCAATCCGTATATTTCTCAGATTTTCTAAGGAATTTGGTTGCTTTTTCTGATTGACATATGTGAAAATTTCGATAGACTCAAAAAAAAGAGAAAAAAAAAGAATATGTTAAATAGAAAAAGGCACGATTTAAGAAAATAAATATAGAAGAAAAAGGTATCCGTGGTTTACAAGGGTTGAGATGTTCAAGTTACCAATAAAAAACTTTTTGCTTAGGTCATGGCTTTTATTTTCAAATCTTTATTTTTTTCATAAGAAAAAATTGTGTTTATTGCTAGACTTTTTCTCGATGTAGTATTTTCTTTTAATTTTCTATATTTATTATTTTATTAAATTTAATGAAGAGTAATATTTATACATATTTTCATTGGAAATAATCAGTTTATACATTTATATGCTTACATCATGAATATTTTCTCTAGTTTTGACTTTTATATATTTTATTAAAAATTGCGTATTATTAAGGAATCTACCTTATTTCATCATATCTTACTAACTTTAACTTTATATTTCGAATTGCTCATTATTTATTTCGTTTTAAATACATCTCGCCTTATTTTTTAAGTACCGAGCACTCAAAATTCAAAAATTAATTCAGTAGCGCATTTTGCATACCACGTGGTACTGGAAAATGCAAAGGACCTAACTATTTCTGCAAAATGCCCATATTTGGTTTTCACCATTTTGGCAATGTTGGAAAATGTTATAAAAAATTACCACTTTTAGAGCGCTCTCTAAGAGCGCACAACGTCATATACGTGCACATGGCGAAATTATACAGGTGGCGTTAGTAGCATATATGTATTGAACTTTTTTTATTTTCAGTCGAATGGGTAATGTCAAACTCAGCCAAATTCAAGGCGAATTCGAATTGACGTTGTTTATTTACATTTGTATTCTGCATTCTGATTGGAAAGTGTTTTTGGTGAAAATATTGCGTTTAAATAAAATTAAATAAGTTGTGGTGAAGAAACAAGTGTAATTTTGTGAAATATAATCATCTACAAACAATAAAAAGTTTTCATCATGGTCAAATGTGCGACTTGTTTAAAACAATTTGTGCGGGGAATTGGGACCTTCTACAAGGTGCCCCTTGATGAGAAGAGACGTCTGTTATGGCAAAATAACAGCCGAGATTGATGCCAAAAGCAGTTCCCCATCCGTTGATGAGAGTTGCAACATCTAATTGCGCACCGCCTATACAACCAGCACTAAGTTCAGAATTGTGCTATAATCAGTAAGTAGTGTTATTATGTGTATATATATTGTAATTGTTTCCTTTAGGAGACAACTGCTAAAACAAGTCCAAAGTTGTCGGGAAAGGTATCAAAAGACGCGTTTTAACCTCCGTATCAATAATGCGAAAGCGGAAATTCGATATTTTATGTCTGTTCAGAGATATTTGCAATTAAAGTTGAAAATTTTCATGTGGTTGTTGTAATCACAGATTAGGGTGTACCGAAAAGTGCAGAAATGTGTTTTGCGCAGAAATACTGTGGACCGCGGAAGACGGTGTTGGACCGGCTAAGGGTTATTTTTTTGAAGCGCGGCCAAAGGCCGCCTACGCAGAAAGGTGTTATGCACATAAATACCGTGGAGCAAGCCCCCTATTTGGGATTGGACTTGGGCACTTTTTGGGGTTTTCACGAATAACTTTTCACTGAAACAAATTATTTAATTTCCGCTTTCGGATTATTGATACAGATATCAAAACGCGTCGTTTGATACCTTTCCCGACATTTTTGGACGTGTTTTAGCAGTTGTCTCCTAAAGGAAACAATTACCATATATATTTATTTTGTGTGTAATCTAGGTCTGCTCAGGATTCGCCAGATTTATGTGTAACAGAGGTAGCTCCGATGGACGTAGATAGCTACAACATCAGTACCAATATAGGTAGCTACAGCACCAACAACAACATAGGTAGTTCATTGATTGTGGAAAATGTAGATTCCCAAACTCAAACTTCTGGTGTGCTTCTTGAAGATTCTGCAACCCAAACAAGGTAAGTGATTGTAAAACGAAACTGTGCGATGAATTTTAATATTTTGATATACCTATTTTAAAACTTCCTTGCAGCTGTTTAGTTTTCGAGGCTCTTATAAGTCCCGAAATATTAAATTTAAGATCAGAAATGAAAAGGCTAAAGGCGGAAAATAAGGATTTGAGTCGTAAGCTCGATGAATCAAATGGAGTACATGGCAATTTCCGAAATATATTCACGGAAGGTCAAATGCGAAAGGTGGTTGCGCCAGGTATGATTATTAGTTCTTATTATTTAAGTATGTGACTGAATCCCTTCACATTTACTTAGATAAAAATATACATTGGAATTGGCAAGTCATTTCGAGTGCGATTTGTCTGAACGCGGCAGGCCCGAGAGCTTACCACCATCTTTATGACAACGGCTTCCCACTTCCTAGCGTGTCAACCTTACAGCGCTGGTCTCGCAAAACGGACATAAGTGAGGGTATCCTGGCTCCATCATTTCAAGCGTTGAGTAACATGTCTGAAGTGAGTGATGAAGACAAAATATGTGTTCCCTCATTCGACGAAATGAAAGTCGCCGAAGCGTTTGAATTTGATGAGCTTGGAGAGCAAGCACGAAAACCAGTAAAATGGTGCAAGTGGTGATGGTCCGCGGATTACTAAAGTCGTGGAAGCAGCCCATTTTTTATGCCTTCGACACTGCTATGACCAAAGACATTTTGTGCTCCATTATTATAGCTTTGAAAGATATAAACTTTCAAGTGGTAGCTATTGTGAGCGATAATGGGCAATCAAATCGCACATTATGGTGGAAGTCGCTCAAAACAACCATAGGTAAAATTAACATTTTAATCTACAGGTAGTAACTGTATGTAAGTCCAAGATTTTACACTTTGATATTGCTAAATACAGGTAATAAAAAAAATATTTTCTACAGTTTCCTACTATTGATAGAAGTTACTTGAAACAACATGGAATCGGAAAGGCTGTTACGCTTTTGTATAAGCGTTCACCAGAAACGAAAGCAAAATTAATAAATTACAAGTGAAATAGATGGACACCAACCTCATACCCTCGATGGCTTAATATAAACCAAAGGACTATTATCAATGTTATACTTTTTGAATTTGAAATGAAGTATAATCTGTATGTTGGTGATGTGCAACCTTACAGATTAAGGAACAAAAATGATTTTGGATTTAACTTTTATAAGTGTAATAAGGCTTAAAATATTTTAATGTACAAAGGCCTAAAACTGTTCAATGAACTACCAAGTAATCTCAAAAATGAAAGAGTCATTATTGTATTTAAAAGACTGCTAATATATTACGTTAGAGCAGTATTTTAGCTCACAACAATTACTAATAAGTAAATTACTATGTAATAAGTAAATTGTACCTGAAGAATCTTTTTATTTTAAAAAGCTAAATAAAGAAGAAACTAAGCCAAATTGAAAAAAAATATTAGCATACACAAACCAAGCCAATTTAATGAAACCGGTATTTAATATGTAAAGTAATGTATTTTTTCAATAGACGTATATACAAACAAATCATTCAAAAACTAAAAAATATAAATAAAATTTTCACATCCAACTTTCTGTCCTATTTACATTACACCCTTTGTACCTTTAAATACATAACTTAATAAAAATTTGTCAAAAAATCTTTTCTGCATATCGAGCACTAACAGCAATTTTAGTGTAACCAACAAAATAACATTTTACAGGTTTTTAAGATTACATTTTTAAAAAAATTGCATGCAAAATGTCACCTCATAATTGATTTTGGCTTATCTTTGTAAGAGAACTTATTACGGTTGTGATATTTTGTGAGATAGTTTAAAACAAACAGAATTAATAATACCTGTCAAAACCCGTATTTTCATACCTTTTTGGTTACAACAAAATTGCGGTTAGGGCTCAATATCTTAAACTTATTTCACGGTCTAAACCTTGAGGTTTAGTAGAGAGGCCTTACAGCCGTATCCGAGCGTTGTCTCCGCTCTGAAAATTATTACGCAAATTTGCGTTATAATTATGCCCAATATGCGCAATACTCAGCAGCCTTTTCTACATCACCCAATACCTGCACGGTGTTGGTGGTGCTGGTACAGCTGCCTCATTCGATTTGTTTGCCTGATCTTGCAGTAAATTCGGAAAAACTCTTATAACGTCATATGGATCGGCGGCAGCCTTTTCAAATTCCTTCATCGAATCGGCAAACTGTTTATTAGCAACCAATTCACGCGCGAAACGCACGTATTGTAGATGCTTTGATGTCCGCTGGGTCTTTGGATATATCCTAAAAGTGTTTAATTATTAAACCTTGCCTTTGCGAGTTTAGATATGCATGTTTGATTTCCCATACCGTCAAACCTGCTTCCATAACGCTTTGTGCCTTAAATTTTTCATCACGTTTTTTTACATAGTCACTTGGATCAATAGCAACCAGATACTCATCTTTGGATACTCCCAACATATTATGTTTTATAACACAAATACAGTGTACATTATTTACATTTTATTTACGAATTACTTTGACACTACGCTAATAGGCGAATTCGAGGGTTAGCAATGGCGCCCAAGGCGAGTCCATAAGGCGAATTTGGATTTTGACAGCTCGCATTCGATTTACAAAAACAAAATACATGGGAAATTTACATATATGTTACTAACGCCACCTGTATAATTTCGCCATGATACGTGCAGGTAAACCCCTTTTGTCGATTATAATCGATAAGATTTAGACAATGGGGCCGAATTACGAATTCTATGAACTGAAAACTCCCCTACCTGACAATGAAGACGTGCTGAAGATTGTTTCGCAGTCTGACTTGTGTTATGGTTTACTTTCAATTGATAGTCATTTATATTTGGTGCAATGCGGTTGGTTGGATGACAGTTTTGATTCACCTTCCGGTTTGACGTTTAGCTACGGGAAAGTGCGTGATTTTTGCTGAAGTGGCAGCACCAAATGGTTCAATCCGTTCATATCAATCATCTGAAGGTAACGACCAATCAGAATGTTCCACCTGGCAATAATCACGCCACGTCAACGGGTAACGGAACTTTTCCATTGCGCAGTCGCGTTAAGTGAATAATTTTGGGCATAGCAGCGTCACCGGCATTCGACCAATTCAAAAAGTATACCTGATTTGAACGGGAGCGGTCGTGTCGCGGAGTGTGAAAAAGAAAATTGTGCTGTCGCCCAATTGCAATTTTTACTGGTTTTAATTTGTGAAAACTGAATCTTACATAAAACTCCAAGTGCTAAAGTTACGACAAGAAATTGTCAAGTTAATAAAATTGGATTACAGCCAAATAAAATACAGCTTACACACTTCCTTGAAAACCTATCAAAACTTCATAAGTTCCATTTTGTTTTTTTTAAAACGAAAGTGAATCGGAAGGACTCAGTCCTAAACTACAAAAACAAAATACCCAAAGATATCAAGTTCAAAAGCGCTATAAGAACAAAAGCAAACAAAAACAACGAAAATAAAGTTTCAAAGTACAAAACGCAATAAGAAAAGAATTACAAAACAACATAAACCCAATAATTATACAAAAAAATAAACTTTAGAACCTTCTGAATAGAATTGTGTGGTCAATAAAAATATAATTAACATAGATACACATATAAACAAAAAAATCTACAAAAAGAATATAAAAACAAAATAAAGCTACAAAATTAAACTACAAAAACCACCGCAAAAATAACAACTTGGTGAGAATAAATAGCTAAAACAAACAAACCAACAAACAGAAAAGTTCACCAAACAACAAAAATAAATCACAACAACAACCACATCAGTAGCAGCAGTTGCAGCAGCCACAACAACATTTCTGGATATCCAGCAACAACAACAACACCAGCAGTAACATCAGCGAGGGCCGCCGTAATATAGGCCCGTCGCACCACCAGCAACAACGCGCAACAGGGCGCGCAACAACCAGCAGCAGTAATTACAGCGGGGCCCGCCGCACTAGCAGCAGCAACAACAACACCAGCAGTGACAACAGCGGGGGCCGCCATAATATAGGCCGCCGTCCTATACAAAGGCCCGTCTCTCCACCAACAACAACAACATGCCAAAACCCCACCTGCTACAACCATAAATTCCCGGTGAGTTCGTGCCGATTAGCACGTTAAAGTTACATTTAAATTAAACTTAGGATAAAGCAAACCAAAACAAAATTAGAGAGTAGGATAAAAACTACATATATTCTCTGAAAATAAATGTGAATATTGGTTATAAATAACAGCTAACTTAAATTTTAAAATGTAATAGAAGAGAGTAAAGCAGAATTTAACGAGAAATTTTATAAATATAAATAATAAGTTTTTATAGGGAAGTAAAGTAGTCTACCAAAAAAAAAAAAAAAAAAAAAGAAAATTTTTTTCAAAATATATATTTTTTAAAAACAATGTAAGAAAAAGGAATTTAGAATTAACTTAATATCTAGAAATAGTCTAGACAAAATAAAAAAAATAAGCATCCAAAAAAAAAAAAAAAATAAGGAGGAACCTTAAAGTAATTTTGACGGAGACTATGATAAAATGAATCGTGATTTAGACATAAGTTAAATGGGATATGGCATAGACAAAAGAGAAAAGGATAAATAGCTTACATTTAAAAAGAAAAACTAATGTAAAGGTAAAAGGGGGTTTATAGTTAAACTTAACGAGCTAAAAATTAGAAAAGGAATAATAATCATTCTAAATAAGAAAAAAAAAACAAAAATTTATATAACTAATCAATTGACAAGAAAATACCAAAAAAAAAAAAAAACCACAAATTTAAATAAAGAAGGTTTTTATTTACTACTAAATTAATATAACCAATAACAAAATATAACGGCCAATTTAATAATCAATGAACTTAATGAAATAAATAATAAAAGTAACAATATAGATACCATCAACACCAATAAAAAAAAAAAAAAAAACTAATGTAAAGAAACAAAAAAACGTTTTTCTTTCGTCTTGCATTTTTGTTATGCTATTTCCAATCCTCTTCAATGAGCATTTCTTGGTTAGAGTAAATTAGCTAAGTTAAGGATTTTTTTTGTTAAGAAAATGAATTGTCAATAAAATTTATAAAATGGGAATGCTGATTTTCCTCTTCATTTAGAAGGCATAGGATTCGTAGGTAAGGGGCCATCGGGATTCGGTTTGGTGCACCGGTGGCCATGGATGAGGGTGGGTCAGCACCAGGGCGTCGCAACCACACCCGCGGCGCCCCCTTATAATGTTCGGCCTCTTTTTTTTTAATTTTTTTCTTTTGCAGCAGGGTAACCGGTCATTTCCGGTTCGTTTAAAATTTCAGGGTTTCTTTCCGGTTAATTTAAATTTATCTTTGTTTTCTTTTTCCGTTCGTTATTTCAGTTTTAATTTCGTTTCATTTTCGGTTATTTTTATATTTGAGTTAGTTTCGCTTTCGGTTATTTTTGAATTTTGATTTTCATTTTAAATATTTTAGTTGCCCGTTTCTTTTGAATTTATTTGATTTTCCGTTTTATTTGAGTTTGTGTATTTTGAGCATTTGAATGTCAACGGTCTGTCCGTGGCATCCGGTGTTTTATCCGGATGTTGTTTTATATAGTTGTTTTTGCGCGGTTTTGTGCATTTCCCCGCGTATTCAAAGGCATGATTAGACCTTTTTCTGATTATGGCGCAGGACGGTAAGGTTGGCAAGAGCCCACCCCAGCCGACAATGACTAGCCACTGTGCACCATTGATATCATGCCGACCGCCTTCTTTACTGCTCCATTTTGTTGCGATACCATAACAGATGGCGCCCAACGTGGAAACCGAAGCGCTGACCGCGGTGACCTTTCGGGTCAGCTTGTGAGGTTTCACCATTCCGTAAGTCCCAGGTAGGCAGGCCCAGGAGCCGCCACCTGCGTTGCGACGGGATGGTGCGACTGATCAAGTTGTCCGGATTGGTCATCGTGTTCAGTAGCCAAGGGCTCCACGAGACTGAACGTCATGTCCACCGGAAGTTTTCATTTCACCCGGTGAGGTAGTGCTAAACGCACTTAGTTTTTTGTAGTTTCAATTTTTTTTGTTGTCCCGGGTCTGTTGTCCGATGTCGGCTTCAGGAGATTTATATGTCCGCTAAGTGGGGTTTAGTTTTCTTTTGGGATTATTCATATTTATGTTTTGCCGAACGTGATGTTTTGTTTTGTCTTCGTTTTTTTTTTGTATGCATTTTTTTTTGTAGGATCCTTACTTCTCCGACCAGTCTCAGGGAGGCAGCCATTAGCAGCCCCTGCATTGCGGGAGGAGGAGTAGGGACCCCATATCCACCCCTTTCCAACTGCGCAAGTCTGGGGAAAAGCGGTACCAAACCGCATCCTTTCATTGCGGCGTGGTTGAGGAGGGGTGTTTCAAAAAAAAAAAAATTAAATAAAGTTTTGACGTTTTGATCGCTGGTATCCAGTGCTCCGACCAGTCTCAGGGAGGCAGCCATTAGCAGCCCCTGCATTGCGGTCCGGAGTACTGGAGTCCAAATAAATTTAAAATTTTGCCAATTTTCGCCATGGTACACCAACATGTCTCAGGGCGAGGTGTCTTATAACCACCCCTGCATTGCGGTAGGTGCACCTGGAAGAATGTCCTTGTCTAGTGTTATTTCGTTTTTTTTTGTTATGCCTATGCCTTCTAATGATGGGATGTCAGCATTCCCATTCAATATATAAATACACAACTAGCTTTTGCCAAACTTTATACCGTTTTTGCTTTTTACATAGTACATTTCAACACGTATATTTACTAATAATCTAATTCTTTCAGCATATATATATATTTATATGTATATATTTATTTTTTTTGACATATTCGCGGTAATCAGTTGATGCAAATATCGGTTAGGAAAATTTGCATTAATTAAATTTTTATTTTTCAAAACTTGTCAATCGTCGGTATTATAGGGTGGGGGGAGTGAATCGTGACTTTATACCTTCCAACCGCCCCTTGTAACCGACCCTTTTCTGTAAATTCTTTTTTTTTAAATTTGGTTCGGAGATTTAATTCAACATGGACAGGTCGGCTGAACGCATGACTACTAGGAATTCTGCGCGAGGAAGTGGGGGCAAGCCTAGAAGTCAGGGTAGAGGGGCGCTTCCGAAGCAACCCACCAATCGGCCTCTGGTACTGCATTCACCAATAGGTAGTCCGGGCGGAGAAGATCCGACCAGGATAGTGTTGAATCCTGCTTCCAACCACAAAATGGATAGACCAGCTAGTACTAATATCCTTGACTCGTCCATGGCAGCAGATCCAATGCAAAATATTTTTGACCCTTCAACTGGCGTGCTAACAGGTATACAGGGGGAAGCTAGAGCTTCGGTTCAAGACCGTATACCTCCTGACACTTTAGGTGATAGGATCACTACGCAAAGGAACAATGCCGAGGTCCCTCCTGTAGATTCGTGGGTGAACGTGCTACATCAGCTGTTCAGGACATCGCAGGAGGAGATGCGGAACGAAATGAGGACGATCAGGGAGAACATGGACTTACTCAACGCCGCAGTAACATCGTCGCAGGGTAGTGCGACCTATAACAGGAACACCAATAGGGAGGAAAGGAACCAAGCCCCTACATTCGTTAGTAACCAGGCCAACATCGTTTCGAATAGCGTGGCAGTGAAACCACAGGATTGGAAGGTTTCCTTCGATGGTACTGGAAGCGTTGCTGATTTTTTGTTTAAGTTGGACACCCTATGTGAGCGGACTCAATGCTCTAGCGACCAACTTATGGCGAGTTTTCATCTCTTTTTGTCAGGACGGGCGGAAGAATGGTATTGGCTGTTCACAAAGCAGAATCCAACCGCGAATTATCCCTTTTTGTGCTATTCCCTGAAGCGTGAGTTTGGAACATTGAAAAGTGACCACGAGATCATGATGGAAATCTCAATGCGTAAGCAGAAGCTGAGTGAGTCATACGACGTGTTCCACACTGACATAGTAGCACTAAACGCGCGCCTTAGAGAGCCAATGTCAGAGGTCCTCCTGATTGACATTATAAAGAGAAACGTTAACAGTAGCTTGAAGCTAATGCTCTTCAATGCGGATGCCAGGACATTGCATGATTTACGCGACATAGCACGAAAAGGAGAACAAGTTCTGAAAGAAAGCAAAATATTGGGAACCACTTACCATGGACGTCAGGTCAACGAGGCCCGCACGATAACACCGGACATGAGGATGGAAGGCGAGGATTGCGAAGCTGACCCGCAGATAGAGGCGTTGGAGTACCGGCGCAATAGGAAACCGGATTATTCCGGAATTCAATGTTGGAATTGTCAGGCCATGGGGCATTCGTATATTTATTGTGAGGAACCCATTAGGAGTCCCTTCTGCTTTAAGTGTGGGAATAGGGGAGTCTTTACTCCAAAATGTCCAAAGGACCATCGCCGGCAGGGAAACCAATATCCGAGCGAGAAGATGGGGGAAACTCGCTCGGTGCCATAGCCCCCATATCAGCCAGTGCTCAAGGAGTCGCCTCGAGTACTGAACCAAGTGGTAGGTCCCTCGCGAGCGGAGAGTTACAAGGCAGTGTTGAACTTCCAAGGAGCAGTGGCACTCCGGCGAAGGAATACCCAAAAATAGTTGTAACTTTTCCTGACAGTACAGACGGTTCTGATTCCGATAGTCCGAGGTCATCAGCGGTAATTTGCAAACCAATAAAAATCTTGAAAGCCCCGAGTAGGGAGGTCGCCTGTCAGACGCAATTTCCACCTAGTTTGGAACAAAGGGTAACCAATTACGAGCTAGTTAGGTCGAGAATTTTTCATAACCCAGGGTCATTTGTATCGGAAGATATTTTGAAATGTAGGAAGAGATATAACAGTCGAGTACAGGAGCGTAAACTGTTACAAAGCACCACTTTGGTGCTCACCGAGGATGAAAGGCCTCTGGTGCGAGTAAAAATAGAAAACAGTTTCATAGTAGGGTTGCTGGACTCAGGCGCGAATGTCTCTATCCTTGGGAAGGACTGTGAAAAGTTTTTGGATTCAATTGGACTTAAATACCACCCACTACAGGCTTTCGTATACACGGCGGGTGGCGGAAAACAGAAAATATTAGGTTCTATCTCCTTACCAGTGACTTTTAAAAATACCACCAAAACTATTCGTTTTTATCTTGTTCCTTCCCTTATTCAAGAAGCCTATTTCGGAGTTGACTTCTGGAGAGCGTTTGCGTTAGCTCCCGAAATATTTCCGAGCATAGCATGTCTAGAGGTTATCGATGAAAAGGAGGAGGGACATAACTTCCATGAGTTGACACAAACCCAGAAGGCCAAACTGCAGAGGGTAGTAGATATGTTTCCGTCGTTTGAGAAGTTAGGATTGGGGCAAACGAGATTGGTTGAGCATCATATCGATACTGGTGATGCAGTCCCAATCAAAAGTAAACATTTTCCTCTTTCGCCACCGAGGCAAGCCGAAGCTTTTAACGAAATAGATAGGCTGCTCGAAATGGGAGTTATAGAAGAGTCAAACTCGCCTTGGTGTAGTCCAGTTGTTCTAGTTCGGAAGCCAGGGAAGGTCAGGCTCTGCATAGATTCCAGGAAGGTCAACGCGGTAACTAAAAAGGACTCGTACCCGTTGCCTCATATCAACGGCCTATTGAGCAGACTGAAGGACACGCACTTCATTAGTGGCATTGATCTGAAGGACGCGTTCTTTCAGATCAAGCTGACAGAGTCTTCCAAGGAAAAAACAGCATTCGCAGTTCCTGGGAAGCCTCTGTACCACTTTAAGGTGATGCCCTTTGGTCTGTGCAATGGACCGCAGACCATGAGCCGCCTGATGGACAAGGCAATTCCCTCGCGTTTGCGGGAGAATGTCTTTGTCTACCTGGATGATCTAATGGTATGCAGCACTAACTTTGAAGACCACCTAAAGTTGCTGGCGGAAGTGGCGAATTGTTTGAGGGACGCAGGCCTCACAATCAATGTGAAGAAGAGCAAATTTTGTCAGAAGGAAATTCGGTATTTAGGGTACTTGATAGGTAGCGGGTGCTTGAAGGTGGATCCTGGGAAAATAGAAGCAATGCAGAACTTCCCGATCCCTAAATCTCCGCGACAGGTTCGTAGGTTTGTGGGTATGGCGAATTGGTATAGGGCGTTTATTACAAATTTTGCTGATTTAGCAGGCCCTTTGACCGATTGCCTCCGTAAAAAGCCAGGACCATTCAAACTTACCCCAGAGGCAATAGAGGCCTTTGAAAAGCTGAAGGTAGCCTTGAGCTCCGCTCCTGTCTTGGCCCAACCCGATTTCTCAAAGGAATTTGTTATTCAGTGTGATGCTTCAAAAATAGGTGTAGGGGGCGTGTTATTCCAGGTCGATGACGAGGGCGATGAGCATCCAATCGCGTTTGTTTCAAAAAAACTTAACAATGCTCAGCGCAATTATACTGTAACCGAACTGGAATGCCTCGCCGCCATTATAAGTGTCAAGCGTTTTAGACCGTACATAGAGGGTTTGCCATTCCGAATCATAACTGACCATTCAAGTCTCAAGTGGTTGATGACTCAGAAGGACTTGAGTGGCAGGCTGGCTCGATGGTCACTCCTACTGCAAAGATACGATTTTGCCATGGAGCATCGCAAGGGAACCCTGAATATAGTACCGGATGCCCTCTCGCGTTTTGATGTAGACGAGCTAACCTCCTCCGCCCCACCTCACGAAATTGACTTAGCATCGCCGGAATTTGAAAGCGCGGAATACTTGGATCTTTGCAGAACCATTTTGGAAAACAAAGATGCGCTACCAGATTTGAGTGTAAATGATGGCGTGGTTTTAAAAAGGGTTAAATTTCGTAAGGGTGTGGCGGATGAGGAAGACTCGTTATGGCGGGTGTGGTTACCGACAGGGTTAACTGAGAAAGCGATAAGTCTTGCACATGATGCGAATAGGAGTTACCATGGGGGTTGGCAGAAAACTTTAGAGCGTGTCAGACAAAATTACTTCTGGCCTAGGCAAGCTAAAGACGTTAGAGACCATGTACAGAAATGCGACACTTGTAAGGCTGTTAAGTCAACAAATCAGCAGTCAAGACCACCTATAGCGAACACTTTTGCTTCAGAAAGACCATTTCAGCGGTTCTATTGCGACTTTCTAGGACCTTACCCGCGATCTAAGCGGCGCAATCAGTTTCTCTTCATTGTTCTAGACCATTTTGCAAAGTATGTTTGGTTGAAGCCCATGCAGAGAGCAACAGCTGTTAATGTTATGAATTACTTTACCTCTGAAATTTTTCCATCGGTTGGGGTTCCTGAATATATCCATAGCGATAATGGTAAACAGTTTATCTCTAAGGAAATGAAACAATTCCTCGAGAATTATGGGGTGACCCATATAAAGACGGGGTTATACTCGCCGCAAGCAAACGCGTCGGAACGCGTAAATAGAGAAATTGTTTCAAAAATAAGAATTTTCCTCAAAGATAAACAGGATCATACCGACTGGGACAAGCATATACCCGAAATTTTAGCGGTGTTAAGAAGCGATTTTCATACCTCAATTCAGTGCTCTCCATACTTTGCCTTATACGGTCAGAACATGGTCCAACACGCCTCAGCCTATAATATATTAGATAAGCTCGGTACTCTTAGGGAAGATGACATTCCAATAGTAACTAGGGCGGATAAGTTGTCCTCCATTCGCGAGCAAATTCGTAGGAATCTAGATCAGGCGAAGGATAGGGGAAACAACGTTTATAACAAACGCTCTAGGCAAGTTAACTATAGGGAAGGTCAGGAGGTTTTTAGGAAAAATTTTGCTTTGAGTAACTTTTAACAAGGCATAAACGCCAAATTCTTGCCGAAGTACCTCAAGTGCCGAGTGCGTCGAAAAGTAGGCAATGCGTTGTACGATCTAGAGGACCTGACCGGGAAACTGATAGGTCGCTTTCACGCTTCGGATATTCGCCCGCAATAACAATTTTGATTTTTTTTTTACATATACACATTTTGACATTTGGAACCGTACCTGGGCGTTTTGGCGGTCGGGGACAACTCGCCCAGTATCCTCCCCGAGCATTGACTTAATAGGGTATTTACATACGCTTCCATCGGAAGTAGTGGATAACCTGGCAATCCTCGGTTATGCGGATTGTCTTTCGGAGTTTTGACGAGTTCTCCTTAATTAAAATGTCTACCGGGTGACAAGCTTTTTTACCATGGAACAAGCTTCTCCGGTTAATTTTTTTGCTAAGCCTTTTTGTGGGGGTGAAACCACTAGAATCAAAAATTTTCGGAGTTTTGACGAGTTCTCCTTTATTAAAATGTCTACAGCCGCGAAGCATTGTAACTAGGAAACCAAAATAAATTCTCCGTTTGCCTCGGAGTTTTGACGCGTTCTCCGATATCAAAATGTCTAACTAAATTACACGTTTTTCTTATAAACCTATTTCGGTGGGGGTAAAGCCACTTAACAAATTTCCATTTGCCGCAAAGCCTACTAAACTATGAAACAAAATACTTCAAAAATTTTCCTTTACTGGCGGATCTTCTTGCCCGGCTAGCTCGTGGTAGAACTAGAGACTCTTATCTAGGGGTGAGTCGTGCCCCACGTTTTACCCAGAAATGGCTTCCTTGCAAGTAAACCTTTTTCCTGTTCGCTTCATCGACCGGTCTTCGAAGCGAAGCAGGCCTGTTATGGTTTACTTTCAATTGATAGTCATTTATATTTGGTGCAATGCGGTTGGTTGGATGACAGTTTTGATTCACCTTCCGGTTTGACGTTTAGCTACGGGAAAGTGCGTGATTTTTGCTGAAGTGGCAGCACCAAATGGTTCAATCCGTTCATATCAATCATCTGAAGGTAACGACCAATCAGAATGTTCCACCTGGCAATAATCACGCCACGTCAACGGGTAACGGAACTTTTCCATTGCGCAGTCGCGTTAAGTGAATAATTTTGGGCATAGCAGCGTCACCGGCATTCGACCAATTCAAAAAGTATACCTGATTTGAACGGGAGCGGTCGTGTCGCGGAGTGTGAAAAAGAAAATTGTGCTGTCGCCCAATTGCAATTTTTACTGGTTTTAATTTGTGAAAACTGAATCTTACATAAAACTCCAAGTGCTAAAGTTACGACAAGAAATTGTCAAGTTAAAAAAATTGGATTACAGCCAAATAAAATACAGCTTACACACTTCCTTGAAAACCTATCAAAACTTCATAAGTTCCATTTTGTTTTTTTTAAAACGAAAGTGAATCGGAAGGACTCAGTCCTAAACTACAAAAACAAAATACCCAAAGATATCAAGTTCAAAAGCGCTATAAGAACAAAAGCAAACAAAAACAACGAAAATAAAGTTTCAAAGTACAAAACGCAATAAGAAAAGAATTACAAAACAACATAAACCCAATAATTATACAAAAAAATAAACTTTAGAACCTTCTGAATAGAATTGTGTGGTCAATAAAAATATAATTAACATAGATACACATATAAACAAAAAAATCTACAAAAAGAATATAAAAACAAAATAAAGCTACAAAATTAAACTACAAAAACCACCGCAAAAATAACAACTTGGTGAGAATAAATAGCTAAAACAAACAAACCAACAAACAGAAAAGTTCACCAAACAACAAAAATAAATCACAACAACAACCACATCAGTAGCAGCAGTTGCAGCAGCCACAACAACATTTCTGGATATCCAGCAACAACAACAACACCAGCAGTAACATCAGCGAGGGCCGCCGTAATATAGGCCCGTCGCACCACCAGCAACAACGCGCAACAGGGCGCGCAACAACCAGCAGCAGTAATTACAGCGGGGGCCGCCGTAATATAGGCCCGCCGCACTAGCAGCAGCAACAACAACACCAGCAGTGACAACAGCGGGGGCCGCCATAATATAGGCCGCCGTCCTATACAAAGGCCCGTCTCTCCACCAACAACAACAACATGCCAAAACCCCACCTGCTACAACCATAAATTCCCGGTGAGTTCGTGCCGATTAGCACGTTAAAGTTACATTTAAATTAAACTTAGGATAAAGCAAACCAAAACAAAATTAGAGAGTAGGATAAAAACTACATATATTCTCTGAAAATAAATGTGAATATTGGTTATAAATAACAGCTAACTTAAATTTTAAAATGTAATAGAAGAGAGTAAAGCAGAATTTAACGAGAAATTTTATAAATATAAATAATAAGTTTTTATAGGGAAGTAAAGTAGTCTACCAAAAAAAAAAAAAAAAAAAAAAGAAAATTTTTTTCAAAATATATATTTTTTAAAAACAATGTAAGAAAAAGGAATTTAGAATTAACTTAATATCTAGAAATAGTCTAGACAAAATAAAAAAAATAAGCATCCAAAAAAAAAAAAAAAAATAAGGAGGAACCTTAAAGTAATTTTGACGGAGACTATGATAAAATGAATCGTGATTTAGACATAAGTTAAATGGGATATGGCATAGACAAAAGAGAAAAGGATAAATAGCTTACATTTAAAAAGAAAAACTAATGTAAAGGTAAAAGGGGGTTTATAGTTAAACTTAACGAGCTAAAAATTAGAAAAGGAATAATAATCATTCTAAATAAGAAAAAAAAAACAAAAATTTATATAACTAATCAATTGACAAGAAAATACCAAAAAAAAAAAAAAAACACAAATTTAAATAAAGAAGGTTTTTATTTACTACTAAATTAATATAACCAATAACAAAATATAACGGCCAATTTAATAATCAATGAACTTAATGAAATAAATAATAAAAGTAACAATATAGATACCATCAACACCAATAAAAAAAAAAAAAAAAAAAACTAATGTAAAGAAACAAAAAAACGTTTTTCTTTCGTCTTGCATTTTTGTTATGCTATTTCCAATCCTCTTCAATGAGCATTTCTTGGTTAGAGTAAATTAGCTAAGTTAAGGATTTTTTTTGTTAAGAAAATGAATTGTCAATAAAATTTATAAAATGGGAATGCTGATTTTCCTCTTCATTTAGAAGGCATAGGATTCGTAGGTAAGGGGCCATCGGGATTCGGTTTGGTGCACCGGTGGCCATGGATGAGGGTGGGTCAGCACCAGGGCGTCGCAACCACACCCGCGGCGCCCCCTTATAATGTTCGGCCTCTTTTTTTTTAATTTTTTTCTTTTGCAGCAGGGTAACCGGTCATTTCCGGTTCGTTTAAAATTTCAGGGTTTCTTTCCGGTTAATTTAAATTTATCTTTGTTTTCTTTTTCCGTTCGTTATTTCAGTTTTAATTTCGTTTCATTTTCGGTTATTTTTATATTTGAGTTAGTTTCGCTTTCGGTTATTTTTGAATTTTGATTTTCATTTTAAATATTTTAGTTGCCCGTTTCTTTTGAATTTATTTGATTTTCCGTTTTATTTGAGTTTGTGTATTTTGAGCATTTGAATGTCAACGGTCTGTCCGTGGCATCCGGTGTTTTATCCGGATGTTGTTTTATATAGTTGTTTTTGCGCGGTTTTGTGCATTTCCCCGCGTATTCAAAGGCATGATTAGACCTTTTTCTGATTATGGCGCAGGACGGTAAGGTTGGCAAGAGCCCACCCCAGCCGACAATGACTAGCCACTGTGCACCATTGATATCATGCCGACCGCCTTCTTTACTGCTCCATTTTGTTGCGATACCATAACACTTGTTTGTTGTTTAGACTCTTATATGAAAGCCAAAGGGACACCTAACCTGCATTGACAAATTAAAATGCAGAGTTTAGTCCAATAAGACTATTTACACACTACAGCATAAAACGCGTGTTTTCGTAAAAATCACTTCACATAAAATAAGTGCGTTCATACCTGCGTGTTCGTACCTTTGGGCTATAAAACATGGAGTTTTCAGCAAATTTTTTGCGATGCTTTTACAAGGCGAAAACACCGCTTTTCAGCATGTTTTGCTATCAGTGTGTAAATACTTTCTTTCTGCACATCTATTCGAAAGGATATTCTACTCGAGAGCAAAAATCGATTCTAATGCACACCGGTACTCTTTAGTTCGTTCGAATTTACGGTAATACTTTACATTCAACGTCAACTGCAAAAATTGCACCAAATATGGCGATATTGGTACCCAGATACGCGTTTCGTTCCCAGGAACCCTAATCCGGTGGGGGAAACCCAATATTTTTAAGGCGGGTTTTACAATCTATACTTAAGTTGAACTTGAAGCTTAAGTTTTTGCTCAAGTTTACGTGTTACAATGCATATTTCATTTCGAAATATATTTAGTGGTGTTTACATATTTTGACAGCAGTCTTTGTACAAAAAAGACATTTACGGTCAAAGTTGGAACATTTAGAATCGTATATAAAAATTATATTTCTACAAAACCGTAAGGGTTTTTGGCATTGAAAAACTTTGTAATGGTCACATTAATGGAAAAATTGTTGAAGGCGTTTTTTTGCAGAGCATTCAATTTCCCGAAAAAGTTTCTGAACGATCTTTTAGTGATAAGGTATATATTTATTTCCGAAGAAGCGAAAATGAAAAGCTGTTGTAAGCATGTCTTTCCTCTCAACAAAATCAATACGAATTTGTGATGAAGAGGAAAGTACCTAAACACCTTTTTAAAAGGCAATTTTTTTGATAAGCATATTTTTGACCGATTAACTTTGTAATTTCTTAAACTGAACCTTTAAGATAAGAACAACTTAAGTCTCCAAAGTTGAAGACTTATGTTTAACTTAAGTTCAGCTAAAGAATTGTTGGTAAAACGCTAAATTTTAGACTAGACTTAAAGCTGAATTCTGTAAGTCTGTCTCATCTCAAGTCTCTGAATTCGAGATTTTTCATTAGAGACAATTTTTGTGACTTCAGATGATTTCGGTATTCTGTAAGAGAAAATCACAAAAAGTTCACCAAAGATATGTGCATACATCTCAAGTACAGCAATTGAGAGTAGATGTATAGATATCGCGATAGCCCAGGTAGTAAGCGTCTCGAGTACAAAGTCAGCAACCCGGGTTCGAACCCAGGATAGAGGACAATTTATTATTTTTATTTTTTGTAGTTAAATATAATTTTTGTTTTTAATGTATAAATGTTTCTACACTTAAAATTTATTATTTTTTTTAATCTTTAACCCAATATTTTACTGTTTGTGACCTGCCTATAACCAGCTGACAAATTAGTGACAATTTTTTTGAGACTGGAGATGTGAGACAGGTTACTGAATACCAAATTGTCTCAAAACTGAAATTGACCACAACATGTATCTATTAGTGACTAGATACTGCATACAGAATTCACCTATTAAGTTCGACTTAAAAATACTTTGTAAAACCCGCCCTTAGTAGTTGGCAAGCAAAGTTAACAACTTTATGTAATTTTCATGTGGTTGTTGTAGACAAAGATATAGGGTGTTCCGAAAATTGCAAAAGTTTTTGCAAATTTATTTTTTTGAAGCGCATAAAGGTGTTCTGCACATAAATACTATGGAACAGGCCCCCATTTTGAATCGAACCTAGGTAATTTTTTGGGTTTTCGCCAATAACTTTTAAATTACTAAAAGTATTGGGTTTCACCCACCGGATTAGGGCTTAGAATATATTCGATAATGGTGGGTATCAGTGGTTCACTAATTTTAAACTCAAAGTAAGATACAAACGCACATTGCATGAATATTAAGACGAGTATTAGACAACGCGGATAGCTTATTTCATTACAAACAAAAAACAGCGCTGCTCTGCGATAAAAATTATTTTTGCTACTACTTTACATTCAACGTCAACTGCAAAAGTTGCACTAAATATGTCGATATTGGTAACCAGAGACGTGTTTCGTTCCCAGGAAACCTAATCCGGTGGGGAAAACGCAATGGCCCATAATCATAGTCAAGTTAAAATAGAGTTTTATCAAGTTAAAATAGAGTTCCCAGGAACCCTAATCCGGTGGGGCAAACGCAATGGCCCATAATCATAGTCAAGTTAAAATAGAGTTATATCAACTTAAACCTTGATTCTATAATAAACATAATTTCATGTCTGTCGTAGTCAACTTAAAATACATTTTATGTCTACGAAGGAGTTTTAACTTTAAAATGACGAAAATGTAATTTTAACATTTTAAAATGACGGGTTGTGTCTACGGTTGTGCTTGTGACATCGCTTACTCCAAACTTGAGTTTGGCTCTTTTCGCTTGTTGCTACAGATATGCTATGGTTCGTGAATTAAATAGCTGACACAGGGTGACTCTGCAAAACATTAAAAATTCTTCATACCACTAACCAACTTAATTTTTTTTTCATAGGGGGACCCTGCTACTTTTCATTTCAGCTAAAATCTTTGTTTGGTATGACAATGATTTACCAACATTTTAACTCTTTTTAAGTTAACTAAAGATTTTATTTAAAACGCGTGTTAAGCAACGACTATGATTATGGGCCAATATATTTAGTAGTTTGCAAGATATTTGCAAGCAAAGTTAACAATTTTCTGTCATCTTTATGTGGTTGTTGTAGACAGAGACATAGGGTGTTCCGAAAATTGCAAAAGTGTTTTCTGCGCAGAGATACTGGGGATCACGTAGCCGGTGTTGGACCGAGTAAGGATAATTTTTTTGAAGCGCATAAAGGTGTTCTGCACATAAATGCTATGGAACAGGTTCACCATTTGGGATTGAACCTAGGTAATTTTTTGGGTTTTTGACAATAACTTTTAAATTACTAAAAATAGTGGTTTGCCCCCACCGGATTAGGGTTCCTGGGACCGAAACCTGTCTTTGGGTACTAATATCGACATTTTTAGTGCAGTTTTTACAGTTGGCGTTGAGTGTAAAGTAGTACCAAAAATAATAACCTACGAATCACTCGGTAGCGAACAAATTTTCTTTTGAATATAACTTCAGAGTAAGGGCGCTGGTTTTGATCGATAGATTTTGCAAAACGCCTGCTTGACGAAAATCTCCCTCCCAGGAGAATAGGGAGTTATCTCCGTAAGCACTATGACCTGACATCACATTTTCTCGCCGTTTGATCTAAACGTGCATCGGCGGGCCCTCAATCTCATCCACACGGAGTCGGTAAACTCCTTTGTCAGCTCTCGCGCAGTGAATGCCGTCATTCAGGCACAAGCTTCACCTGGCCCAACTTCGTTCTGGATATTGTAACACATTAAACTCTTACCTATCCACACTGAAGCCTGCCATGGCAAATATCTGCCCGGCATGCGGGGCCTTTTCCCATGACACTAACCATCTATTTATCTGCTCAACTGAGCCGACTCTTCTAACACCATCTCACTCAGGTGCAACCCTATTGAAACCGCGAGGTTCCTGGTACTAACGAAAGAAGATCTTGATGACAATGATAGGTGAGGAAAGTGACGAATATGCATTAGGCCCGTGCGGGTTGAGGGATAGAATATACCCGAGGTCGGCATACTGGTCGCAAGAGGCGACTAATATACACCAAGGTAATGACGTGCAACTCGATGGTTGATCTACGGATATGGTGCCTCTCACCTCTCATTACCCATCTCTCCTTTTTCTTACGGAAGGAGGGGTTTCATGACTTAGAAGGTTGCACTGGTCATTAATCGCTACCACGACAGTCGGGCAGTACCGCAGAGGAGTACCGGAGCGTACCGGGTTCAAATCTGGCCAAGGACTGTTAATTCGACAACACAGCCCCTGCGGGTTGGGGGTATAGAATATACCCGAGGTAGGCATACTGGTCGCAAGAGGCGACTAATATGCACCAAGGTAATGACGTGCAACTCGATGGTTGATCTAAGGATATGATGTCTCTCACCTCTCATTACCCATCTCTCCTTTCTTACGGAAGGAGGAGGGGTTACATGACTTAGAAGGTTTCACTGGTCATTAATCGCTACCACGACAGTCGGGCAGTACCGCAAGGGAGTACCGGAGCGTACCGGATTCATATCCGGTCATAGACTGTCAGTTCGCCACCACTCCCCAAAACCTTCGGGGAGTGTTTTTGTCATTTTAACAAGAACACCAACAACGAATATGCAGGAACCCATTCGGGTTCGGGGTTTTGAATATGCCCGAGGTAGGCATACCGGTCGTAAGAGGCGACTAAAATTCACAAAGGTAATGACGTGCAACTCGATGGTTTCTCACTACCCATCTTCTCCTTTTTTAAGGAAGGAGGGGTAAAATGACCTAGAAGGTTGCCCTGGTTCATATCCGCCCAAGGACTGTCAATTCGACAACAGTCTCCAAAACCTGCCGGGAGCACGGCGACGCATCGCTAACACAACAACAGCAACAAAGTAAAGTTAAGCACAGGGAAGGAGTAGAAAAGGTCAGGTAAGGAAGGGAAAGGACATAAAAGGAGACTTAAAGGAAGAAAACAATGAAACAGAATAAGACAAAAAAAAATAAATGCTTTACTATTAAATTTTGTAGAAAGGAAAGGTAAGAAAGGCACAACGGAGAGGAAAGCAAAATATATTAAAGAAATGAACAACAAGGAAAGGAAGAGAAAGAAAGGTACCAGCAGAGGGAAGTAAAATGTACTGAATCAAGGCACAGTAAAGAAAAAATTTGCATTGATTCTAGCTTATCTACATTAACTTGATAACGCGGATTCCAGACAATCAATCCACATTCTAATATCGATCTAACTAACGTAGTTAAAAGAGTCTAACGGGTCAACTATGCTGCTGCAAACTGCATCGAGCAGCTGAACTGTAACGGATTAGCTGGAAAGATAGCGGAGATAACTGACAAAATTGAGCACAAGATCGGACTTACGAACTTGTGATGGGTATAATGTACATCGAAAAGACCGTCCCAGCGGTATTGGGGGTGGGCTTGCGTTCATTACACATCACTCTGTACAATATAATCTATTTTCCCCTGACGTCGACCCCAGGGACTCTACCTTAGAATACCAAGGCATAGCAGTCCGGTCAGGAGAAGCCGACCTGCAAATCATAAACATCTATATTCCTCCTGCCACGTGTTGTCCTAGAGATTATCATCCCGACATTAGTGCGTTGCTAAGGGGCGATAACCGTCTAATCCTAGGCGACTTCAACGCGCATCACGATCTCTGGCACTCCAACTTGCCAGCAGACAGCAGAGGACACGCAATTGCAGACCACATAGACAATTCAGCATTCTGTACAGTCAATGGAGATGCCCCACCAGGGTGGCAGGAAACTGCCACAGTTCGCCCGACATCTCCATAACGACCGCGGGCCTAATCAACTTTTTCATCTGGCGACCGATGCTTACATTAGCCTCAGACCATCTACCCATCTTACTCTCTGTTGAACGACCGACCGACTTCATAACGACTGATAAATTAACATACATCAACTTCTCCAAAGCGGACTGGGACCGTTTTACTGACTATACAGGGCGCTCTGAAGCGGAAAAATTAAGATGGATAGGTAAGTTTTATAATCGGGCGAATATGCGCAAGCAAATGAATGGAATTGTGGACAATTTAATTTATTTATTTACTTTTACTCATTATAGGGCATATTTAGGAGAATAAAATGTTATATGTTTTTAGTTTTTTTATGTTTATACATACACATATGTATATTAACCCCCGTTTATGTGTAAATTTATGTCAGCAGATGAACTGCTCAAAATGGTTTTAATAAATGTTTTATTGTTTGCCCAGCAAATTATTTTGGTACGTCTTTTTTTGGTTTGGTACGAATTTTGGTACGCAAAATTTAAGGCAAACGGCAACCGTGTATAAAAGTTCCCAAACAATTTATTTGCCGGTAAAACGAATGTTGTTACCACACTAGAATTAGGGCGTTAGTAACATAAGGGTGGCTAGATTCTTTTGACCACCTTTTCACAAAAGCTAATAGACATCTAACCTTGTAAGGCCATCGGACGCCCGGTTATTGACTACACTGCGCCTAGAGAAAGTTCCAAGTCTGCCAAAACGTCCTTTAGAACTACATGTCTTCTGAGTCTCACATCCATCAAGAGACTATAATGCTCAATTTTCGACAGCACGCGAAACTGTTGAGCAGATAGTTTTTACTGAACCGCAATAAACCCAATCACCCAAAGAGACGTATATTGGATGAAGCTCTACCTCCTAGAGACATAAGGAAGCATCTACTACAGCACTATGATGAGATCCAGTACCATATTATTTGCCCTTTTATATACTTAATCATGTGCGGGCTCTAATTGACCTCCACACCGGTAGACAGATCCCTCTTCTTCCTATCTTTTCCTGTGAACACCATAACTAATATCCAACCAATTGAAATAGTGTTCTTCCGAGCGAGAATAGCACAACTTTGTTCTGGATATTGTAATAGGGTTATGTTGTTGTTTGTAACTACAAAAACCCTACCCGCAGGTTTTGAGGACTGTTGTCGAAAGTGACCGTTCTTTGCCGGATATGAACCCGGTATGCTCCGGTACTTCCTTGCGGTACGGCCCGACTTTCGTGGTAGCGATTTGGTATGACCAGTTCAACCTTCTAGGTCCGTCAGGAAGGAGACGGTTAAAGAGAAGGGAGAGGCATAATACCCGTAGATCAACCATCGAGTTGCACGTTATTACCTTTGTGCATATTAAGCGCCTCTTACGACCGGTATGCCTACCCCGGCCATATTCAAGACCCCAAACCCGCAGGGGGATTATCTGGGTTAAGAAGTGGTGCTTATATAACAACATTTCTTAAGTTGTTCTTAAAGAAGTTCTACGAAGTAGGGTAGACCATCCCGTCCTTTATAACACATTTTTGTCTTTTAAAGTACAAAAGGCGAATGACTTTGGAGGATTCTGTTGGTGCGGTACCTTGGGCAGAAGAAACTCGCAGCTTCATTAGAGTTGAACCCATATTATTTGTTCAACTAATTTTTCTCTTTTCGTAAGTACTGAAAACGATTTTCTGACAGTGATAAGTGTGGCGTGATACCTGATCGTAATCGAAGTTATTTACTTTTAAAATGAAAGAAGACTATCGATGTCACGAACTAATTAACCTACACAAGTAGAATTATAAAGAAGTCTAGGTGGGAGCTCTGTTTTTCTGGGGGTCTAAAAAACATGTCATAGATTCCTCGTAGCTAATTTCTTCAATTGAAATCATAGTTATAAGTTGAATATTTTTGTGTTGAAATTTTTTTATTCTACAACTATTATTAAGTATATTTGATTCAACATACAAGTCGATAAGATATATATCGTCCAGCTGTTTCCGATGAACGTATAATTTTAACCACTTGGCCACGCTTCAAGCCGAAATAGCGGGCCACAGGATCACCAGCTTGTATACGCATTAACATGTTTTCTTTAAGTTTATAACGAGCCAATAACTCTTGTTTTTCTTCGGGTGTCATTACTACATGTTCGGGCACCAATTCATGTTCAGTAATATTGATTAATAATTCTGATTCAAGGAATTGCTCTAGAATATATTTCGGAGCCATATCGACAAGGGATTGCTTGGCTGATGGTGTCATGCCTGCTTGTACAACAACAATAGCACGATGTATATTCTCTTCCTGCATACGTGTACAATATGTTTTAATTGTTTTTATTCCAATTTTAGGTTCGTCTGGGAAGAAAACAAACATTTGATCAGTGGGATCGTCGTTGTGTGCCACCAATACAATAAGATCAGAACGAGCGGGTCGCTTTTCACTAGGTTTGTCACCAAACATTTCTTTAAATTGCTCCAACGTTTGATCCAATTCATCTTGTGTCACTAAATATCCTCGATCGTGGCTAAGCTGCATTATGGTTTTACGAATACGCCATAATTTATAGGTTTCAGCTTCGTCATCCATTTTGCGGTAAAACTTTTATTTGCAAAGTGTAAAATTAAGATCTTATCTGGTTGTTTATGATTAAAATGGTCAAAACGTGGACAATTAAACCAAAATAGACAATTAAATTAAAGAACTATCGCTAGTGATTAAATTAGAGAACTATCGATAGTTCTTAAGGATGTTTGCGTGCATGACCCTAGTAGAACACTGACAGTGATATGATTTGTCATCTGCCTGACAGTACTGCTGAAATTTTTGGTCAGATCAGCAACCTTTCATCAGAGTTAACTGATCAGCTGTTCATATGAATGGTCAGCTCTGACTTAATAGAACATCAGATCTGACCGATCAGCTGTTAGCTGAAGGACCCACTGACTGAAAAATGAGTCAGAGCTGCATGGTCAGAACTAATGCATAAACCAGGCAGTCATCATGTAAATGGGATACAATAATTATTTAAAATATGTATGAACCAGAGCTGTAACATGATTCAATCAATTCAGTGTGCAATCGACATTCTTTTCAAAATTTTTGATTTTTTGCTTACGTAACACAACATCCATTCCTGAATGGCTTAACAATTTTGAAGCCAAACAAAGAGTGTGTGTGTTATTGAATGCTAGAGTTTAATTCAGTACAAAATGGGCATGACGTAGGTATTCAAATGTCATGTGATTGTCAAATTGAAAAGAATGCAAACTATTTTACCAATCACTACTAATACTATTTTTTTCAGCGTAGATATTTTTTGAATTTATTAGCTATCCAGATACGTTAAAAAGATTGTTTTCATAAAAGTTAATAAATCAACGAGTACAAAATTTAATTTTGCTTGGGTGATTTATAGCCAGTTCCACAAAGTGAAAAATAATTTGCTTAGCTTATATATATAATTCTTCTGTGATTAAATACATCCTAAACGGGTTGACTGACTTTGTTTAAATTTGTTGTGCATATCAAGGGCAGCTCTAGAATAGTTTAGATCTAGAATTTGATTTTCAAGGTGACTAAGGTCTGGCTATTTGGACTAAAATCCGGACAAAAGGCACTGATGTCATCACTTTCTCACCTCTACTAGTAGTAGAAATTACTCTAAAAGTCACTATATACTAAAATGAAGGGGGTAAGCTATGTCAGCGGAGAGATACGGGAAGAAGAAAAATTCAAGTTGGATGAAGGTGCATTGAAGGAAATTGAAAGAAAACGGGGTAGATCCAATCAACTTTAAGGAAAGAACAACGTCGGCACGGTAGTCTCATTTAAAATCCACATAATTTAAATATATTTCATGAAATCCTGACATTCTATTAAAACATTGCTTCAAGACTGTGATGTGACACAAATTTAATTACAATCTCAAGTGTAATTTCAATTTACATAATAAAGTTGTGAGCAAACATATGGAATATGTAAAAAGCTTACATAAAATCAATAAATAACAAGTAAGGAAAGGGCTGTCTTCGACTGTGCCGAAGACTTTATATTTTTCATGAATACTCATCACGGTTCTAAGTGTCCGATGCTTACTAACAATTAGTACAAACTCTGCAAAACTATTAATTTAAAGATAAATATCCCAAACCCCATTTATCGGAACAATCGATTGTATGGGAGCTGCATGTTATGTTTGTCCGATCTGAGTAATTTTCACTACACACATTACATATCTAAAAAATACTAAACCTGAAGAACTTTACGGCCCTAGCCTTTTAATTTGCAAAATTTATAGCCCAACCCTCATTTATCGGAAAAATCTATTATATAGCAGCTACATGTTATGTGGGTCCGATCTCGGTGATTTTCACTACACTCATTAATAATAATTCTCAAACGGATTACCCACCATATCCCGCCCGACCGGCGCGAGGGGCGCATCCGCATAACGCGCGGATTATTCGTTCGTGCCGAGTCGATGAAAGGCTTTGGTTTGTTAATCGTCGAGATCTAAAACT
The DNA here is from genome assembly GCA_949987695.1 of Merzomyia westermanni. NCBI lineage: Eukaryota > Metazoa > Arthropoda > Insecta > Diptera > Tephritidae > Merzomyia > Merzomyia westermanni. The sequence continues at coordinate 138,206,091 of OX465290.1, forward strand.
GCTCAGCTACAGAGAAAACCTCATCAGCTAAGTAAAGTAGATATAAGATAGATCATACATTAAGAAATAACTAGTTAACAGAATAAAATTATTGTTAGACGTTAATATAGAAGTCAAAGAATAAGAAACATTTAGTAGCTATGAATTTAGGATAGAAAGAATTGATTTTTTTATGCTGAAAAGCGAGCCTGAAACATCAAATCTACCAGAAAGGGAGTTATAATCTTGACACAAACAGCGAAAAGGCTCATTTAACTGAAAATTGGTTCAGCACTGTTTTAAGACTAGAGGTTTAAAGTGCCTTGAAGAGCGAGACGGTACATTGAAGTTCACTTCACTTAGAACAAATGGGCTAGTGAACCATTTAGCAATTTAATCATAAAAATAATTCCAAGCATTTCCTCCGACTAGAAAGTGTGTGCAGATTAATGAGTTTTAAACGATTCGTATAGGGTGGCAGATTGTACAAGGCATCCCAATGAAAATCTCTTAAGGCAAATAGTAAAAATTGTTTTTTTTTCAGCCATGAACTCCGATTTTCGAACCATCTGTTGGAACATAGATAAATGGGTAAGTTAAAGTGGGTAGACTGTTTAGAGATCAATAAGATCTTTGAATCTTTTTGTATCAAATTCAAAAGCCTTTTTTCTCTGCTCATACAATTCTGCAAATTTATTTTTTCATTTTTACACAATTGGTACTTAACTTTTATTTTATTCTACTTGCTTTTCCTTCTGCTGGCTGTCTTTTTTGCTGCAACGCTTCTTCTGTTTAATTTATTTATTTAATTTCCACTACTTAATTGTTATACTTTAATTATCACTTTTGCAATTTCTTTACTTGTAATTTTGTAGAATTCTTCGCGCCATGTGTTGCGGCCTGTCAATTTGCTAGTGAAAGGAAAATATTTTCATCAAAAGTAATCGGGACATGTCGGTCCGGGTATTTTGTATTTTGTTATAACTTATTTTTGTGAAATGAATTTAAAATAAGCTTAAAAATGCCTTATTTAATGCGAACAAGTTTTAGCTGTTAAGTAAAATTTATAAATTGTATGATTTTACAAAAAATATTCCCCACATGCAATGCTGAGAGAGACATTCACATCAACGTAAGCAACAGGGTTATGACTTAAATGGCCAAGAGGTTCCTCTGATCTTTGAACACCATAGTGGCTTTAGCACCAAGGGAGTGATCTTCGAGATGGAGCAGCAGGAGCCTCGTAAGGCAGAGGTAGCTTCTCGACCATTGGCTTTCATGGACAGGTGCCTCCTGAAGAAGATTCGGCAAGGCCAGGAGGAAAATCCAGAAAACAATCAGCCAAGACGAGAAGAGATGGTCGCAGAGAGTCGCATTGCAAAAGCATACTGGGTACAATGGTGTAGTTTGAAGCTAATATCTGGTTGTTTGCATCGGATATGGGAAAGTGAAGATGGCCAGAATCATCGAGCACTTATTGTTGCTCCCAAGGCAAGAATTCCAGATGTTATCAAAGCGTCGCATAGTTGCCCAGATGGAAAGCACATGGGAATAAAGAAAACGCTGCAAGAGGTAAAGCGGCGGTTCTATTGGATCGGTTGCAAACAAACTGTGAGGAAATGGATTACTAAGTGTGCAGAGTGTGCTGAGGATTAAAGACGAACATCTAGTGGTCATGTTCCAAGGAAGCAACGCAACTTAGTGGACAATGTGAATAAGTGCAATGGGCATGAGAGAACGGAACGGAATCCTGAAGAAACGAGTTGCAGGAATGTTTGCCGGGTACCACTGGGAACGAAAGGGAAGGCACAAATACATTTGGGATTAAGAACGGACAAAATGGTTGGAATATGTGACACTGCAATGCATTGTGGGAATCTCTGCAGAAGAGGATTGATGTCGGAGTTTCAATCCCTGGAGGAAATGAGGTTTAATAAAGCAGTGCCAACCATTGAGCGTCTAGCAGCGTTTGGTTTGGGAAATGTGTCTGATCGGGACGATCAGACTTAGGTGGAGGGCAGTGTAGCGATTATTCTCAAGCATGTACCATCCCTAACTCAATAACACTCCCACCACTAGTTAAACGCAACAACATTGGTTTTTTGTTTAAAACTAGCTATTAGTTACAATATCTGTGCGTGTGTTTATTTGACTTTATAGTAATCGAACCCAGGATTGATAATCAAGGCATCATCGAATTCGTCACAATATGATTTGTGGTTTGCGTCATGGTACAATAACAAGGTAAAATCAACTCTACAGCAACAACATACTGGCGTAAAGATTGTCAAAAGCTACTGGCTGGTGTTAGCGAATGAACCGAATAGAAAATAGGAATATATTAATTTTTGAGAAATTATATGTTGCAAGCGTGGCTGAAAGTGATTATTATTGAATAATATCGCAATATTTGCAATTTTTTTTAGCAGGAGCACTAGAAAAAAACACAAAATAGCAAATGCAAATCACGCATGTTTACGTTTTCCTCTTAACATTCTGCCATACGCCAGTGTGTTCAAACAAATTGAATCAGCTGTTGATATGATACAACCTTATTATTGAACCATGGTTTGCGTATGTGATGAATTCGATGAGTCTTCGATTATTAATCTTGGGTTCGATCACTGTAAAGTCAAATAAGCACACGCACAAATACGCTCTTAGAAGTTTCTAGGTTGTTATTGACATCCCCTCTTTGTCTTGTATTCGTAAACACTTGTGTAATTCTCTTTCTCCTACTTACATGCACGAGTGTAGTCATTACTATCTCTGTTGTGTTAAACTATTGGTGGGAGTATTATGGAGTTAGGTATGGTACATACCAGGGAATATTCGCCACACGTAGTTACCAGCTTTTCACTTTCACCAATCAAACTGAGGGTGACTTCCTAAACGTCAGTTGCTTTGCATGAGACAAAGCCAAATGTTCCTAAAATAAAAGGAGGAATTGCGCATCACGAATTTGTATTGAATTGAAGTGTAAGTACGCATTTTGCCATGTAAATTAATTATTTAAAGTAATAAATTTATTATATTTGCATTATATTAGGAAAAATAAATGAAAGTGTAAAGTTGCGTTCCTAAAGAAATCATTATTTATGCAATGTGTCGCAAATGCATCACTGCGGTTGTCGTATTTCAGTGTGACAATGCAAACTGATGTTTAGGAAGTCAGGCTGATTTAATCGGGGGTTGATTTGCAATCCGATTCAATTCCAACTAATATGCTGTTCATGCTTAAGTTAAATTGTAACATTTTGAATCTCGGAAATTGGTTTCGAAAAAGCGTTCCTAGTACGGCATTTAAAAAATGCACATTCAGTAAGTTTCGAATCATTGGTTTTTTGTTTAAAACAATTTTTGAGGCTATAAAAATTTACAGCACGTGTGCAAAAATTTACATATTTTTATTAAATCTTTAAATCAATTCCATTCGCAAACATCAGATTAACTTGTTATTTAAAAAATATTACACAGCAAGTGTGCTAAATTAAAATTTGAAAAACATATTAGATTTGCTGAATGTTTACGAATGAAAGAATGCCAAGAAAAACAAAGCAAATAATGTTCCTCTTTTGAAGTCGAATCGCGGCTTCTTCAAGGATTACAGGTTGACTTCAGCATTTCTAATGCTAATGCAAAAATTAAGTTGCATTTAGGTGTCAGAATTCGTAAGGCAAATGCAGAAATAATTGCTGCATTTTGAGCTAAATACTAAAATGCGAGAAAAATCCAGTCTCAGCATGAAAAGCCTGTAAAACAGTCGACCAACTGCTTGATCAGTGATGGAACTCATTAACTTATAACGATGCAATTTTTCGAGATTTTAACTAACGATTTGACTGCATTATCGACTTTGCTATTCACTAACTTGGCTATGACGATTCTTGCGGAAGATTCCTCATCCCGCGGCAAAAAGTACTCTTAGTACTCAAATTCCCTTCATTTTATAATAATAATATTAATAAGTTAATAATAGTACTTTAGTTTTTGCTAACAACCTCAAATTATTTGTTGTTTATTTATCGACACAATAAACGAATTATCGACAATTGCGTTTATACTAGTAAATAAAACTAGCTATTTGTTAAAGTATTTGTGCGTGTATTTATTTGACTTTATAGTGATCGAGCTCAGGATTATTAATCGAAGATTCATGGAATTCGTCACATTACATTAATATTGTGGCGATTCCTCTCTAGCATGTACCATCGCTAACTCAATAACACTCCCACCACTAGTTACAACAGAGATAACGATGGCTACACTTATGCATACAAGCGTGTACCAAGGAAGAGGAAGAGAGATGGCGCGAGTGTGTGCGAATACAAGCAAAGAGGAGACGTCAATAAATAACACCGACCCTTCGAGAACAAGAAGAACGAACAACCAAGAAAGTTATCGGTGCGTGGGGAAGCACCCTGTCGGACTATATAAGGCAGTGACCAAGCAAGACAGGTTGATCAGTTTATTTTCAAGTGTTGAACAGTGAACTATTGTGAAGTTACCAAACTCTTAAAATTGTATTGCGTTTATTACTAGTAAATAAAACTAAATATTAGTTACAATATCTGTGCGTGTGTTTATTTGACTTTATAGTGATCGAACCCAGAGGCGAAGAGTCATCGAATTCGTCACAATATTGTGGCGATTATTCTTAAGCATGTACCAGCCCTAACTCAATAACACTCCCACCATTAGTTAACACAACCGAGATAACGATGGCTACGCTTATGCATGCAAGCGTATAACTAGGAAGAGGAAGAGAGATGGCGCGAGTGTTTGCGAATACGATGCAAAGAGGAGATGCCAATAAATAACACCGACCCTTCCAGAACACGAAAAGCGAATAACCAAGAAAGTTGTCGGTGCGTAGGCAAGTACCCTGTTGGACTATATAAGGCGGAGACCAAGCAAGGCAGGGGGATCAGTTTATTTTCAAGCGTTCAATAGTGAACTACTGCGAAGTTACCAACCTTTTAAATTTGTATTGCGTTTATTACTAGTAAATAAATCTTGCTATTAGTTACATTATCTGTGCGTGTGTTTATTCGACTTTATAGTGATCGAACCCAGGATTGATAATCAAGGAATCATCGAGTTCGTCACAATTGGCGGTATTGTTGAATAAATACCAGTGATTTCAAGGATAACAAGGACATGGCGAAGCTGAATGAATTAAAGATTCAGCAACTCAAAAATGAGTTGGAAGAACGCGGACTAAACACTACAGGCAATAAATCAGAGTTACAGTCACGATTGCGAGAGGCTATGGAAGCAGAAGGAATCAACGTTGATGATCATGTTTTTCATCTTGTGGAGGAGGCACTGACAAAAATGGAAGAAAAAAAAGGAGTCTCCGAATCCAGTAGCAACCGTGGACACAAACATGATATTGGTCGTATTAACTCAGATGTCGACTAAAATGGAAGAACAGAAAACTTGTATAGTATCTCAGCTGGAAGAACAGAAGGCACACATAGCATCTCAGCTTGAAGAACAGAAGGCACACATGGCATCTCAGCTCGAGGAACAGAAGACACATATGACATCCCAGATTTCAGCTCAGCTAGATGAAACGAAGGCATACATGAGATCTCAAATGGAAGAACAGAAGGCATATATCTCATCGCAGTTGGAAGAACAGGAAGCAAAGGTGTCATCGAAACTAGAAGTGCAAGATGCAAAAATTGCACAATTGCAGGAGAAAATCGATGCTGATGTAGATGCATTGAGAGGTCGTATCCAGGAATTGCAACTAAATCGTCAATCTGCTTTAGGGAATACGCCCAAGGTAAAATCACCTTCCTTTGATGGTTCTGTTCCATTCCAGGTATTTAAGCTACAATTTGAGAAGACGGCTGCGATGAATAATTGGTGCACTGAAGATAAAGTTGCAGCACTATTCGTGGCATTGAAGGGACCTGCAGCAGAAATCTTACAGACTATTCCCGAGTCCGAAAGGAACAGTTATGATGCATTGATGGGTGCAGTTGAGAGACGCTATGGTAGCGGACATCGAAAACAGATATACCAAATAGAGCTACAGAATCGCTGTCAGAAGGCTAATGAGACATTGCAGGAATTTGCATCGGATATCGAGAGGTTGGCCCATCTAGCAAATGCGGACGCACCTGTAGAATATACGGAGAGGGTGAAAATCCAGTGTTTCATAAATGGAATACGCGATGTGGAGACGAAGCGGGCCACATATGCAAACCCCAAAAGGACATTCGCTGAAACGGTATCGCATGCTCTGACGCAGGAAACAGCCTCGCTTTTGAGTAAACCTACATACAAGGATCATCGCGTAGAAGTGGACACTCCAGCTTGGGTAGACAAAATTTTGGAAGCGTTGAACGGAGTACAGAAAAAAAGCAATGGCGCCATTAAATGCTTTAAGTGTGGAAAATCTGGTCATATAGCACGTTATTGCGGCACTGGCTCCAGTAATCCTGGCAATTTAAGTGGACGTAAACGCAAAGCTGGAGAAGATGACCAAGATGAATGTCCCATAATCTCTGTGTCACAACTCGAACGGAAAGCGAGTAATGTTACTGTTGAAGGCTACGTGGACGGGAGAGAGCGCTTGCTGACTGTCGATACTGGTGCATCACATTCCATCATTCGGAGTGACTTGGTCAGCGGAAAGGTGAGACCATTGCGGAAAGCTCAGTTGTGGACAGTAACTGGTGACAGCAAGCAAGTCCTGGGAGAAGTGACATGTAAGATTGTGATTGGGAATGTAGCTACTTATCACAACTTCTCTCTATCTCTATGGCGCGATATGCAACAGGTATATCTTCATAAACCTCCTAAGAGATTTTTGCGCCAAGCTTCTCTTCCAATTTGTGGTGTGCCGATTTGAATTTTCCCTACAAATTGGTGGGACCTACAGTTTTTTGCCGACTCCGAACGGCATCTACAAAGGAGACGAATTTTTGCTGAGAAGCCTGTCATGGCAGAAATACACTCGGAGAGTTTGCCAAACCACTGCCGAGGGGCGACCCCGTTTTGAAAAACTTTTTTCAAATCACTTTTGATGTTACCTGTACCAGGGCTCGAACCATGGACCTTCGGTGTGGTAGGCCGGCAACGCTACCTTCACACCACGGCGGCCGCCAACACAACTTCTTGGTAGCGAATATTGTCGACGAAGTCATCATTGGCGTTGACTTCTTGGCTGAGAGAGACATTCACATCAACGTAAAGAACAGGGTTATGACTTACAACGGCCAAGAAGTTCCTCTGGTCCTTGGACACAATAGTGGCTATACCACCAAGGGAGTGATCTTGAAGATGAAGCAACAGAAGCCTGGTAAAGCACCGGTAGCTCCTCGACCAAAGGCTTTCATGGACAGGTGCCTCCTGAAGAAGATTCAGCGAAGCCAGGAGGAAGATCCAGATTTGGCACGGGTGTTGAAAGGAATAAAGGAAAACAAACAGCCAAGAAGAGGAGAGATGATTAGAGATAGTCGCATCGCAAAAGCATACTGGACACAATGTAGTAATTTGAAGCTAATATCTGGTTGTTTGCATCGGATATGGGAAAGTGAAGATGGCCGGAATCATCGGGCACTTATTGTTGTTCCCAAGGCAAGAATTCCAGATGTTATCAAAGCGTCGCATAGTTGCCCAGATGGAAGGCACATGGGAATAAAGAAAACGCTGCAAGAGGTAAAGCGGCGGTTCTATTGGAACGGTTGCAAACAAACTGTGAGGAAATATATTACTAAGTCTGCAGAGTGTGCTGAGAATAAAAGACGAACATCCGGTGGTCATGTTCCAAGGAAGCAACGCAACTTAGTGGATAATGTGAAACAGTGCAATGGGAATGAGAGAACGGAACGGAATCCTGAAGAAACGAGTTGCAGGAATGTTTGCCGGGTACCACTGGGAACGAAAGTGAAGGCACAAATCCATTCGGGATTAAGAACGGACAAAAAGGTTGGAATATTTGACACTGCAATGCATTGTGGGAATCTCTGCAGGAGAGGATTGATGTCGGAGTTTCAATCACTGGAGGAAATGAGGTTTGGTAAAGCAGTGCCAACCATTGAGCGTCTAGCAGCGTTTGGTTTGGGAAATGTGTCTGATCGGGACGATCAGACTTAGGTGGAGGGCAGTGTGGCGATTATTCTCAAGCATGTACCATCCCTAACTCAATAACACTCCCACCACTAGTTAACACAACCGAGATAACGATGGCTACGCTTATGCATGCAAGCGTATAACTAGGAAGAGGAAGAGAGATGGCGCGAGTGTTTGCGAATACGATGCAAAGAGGAGATGCCAATAAATAACACCGACCCTTCCAGAACACGAAAAGCGAATAACCAAGAAAGTTCTCGGTGCGTAGGCAAGTACCCTGTTGGACTATATAAGGCGGTGACCAAGCCAGGCAGGGGGATCAGTTTATTTTCAAGCGTTCAATAGTGAACTACTGCGAAGTTACCAACCTTTTAAATTTGTATTGCGTTTATTACTAGTAAATAAAACTAGCTATTACTTACATTATCTGTGCGTGTGTTTATTCGACTTTATAGTGATCGAACCCAGGATTGATAATCAAGGAATCATCGAATTCGTCACAATATTATTGTCGGCGCCACCTATGCCCCCAAACGAAGATATAGATGGGCAAATTTATTTAGTTGTACTTTGTACTTTTTCACGCTGTTATGTCAAAAGTGTCAAGTAATTCCTAAAGAAATGTCCGAGGAGAAAATACCTCATAAAACCCTCGCAATCGCGGTTGAATTTGTAACACACATGAAAACGTGCAATGTATTCGGTTTTATTAAATATGTTCAATAAACAAATGCAAAATCTACGAATCATATTTGTCACCTACAATTATTATTATAAAACAAATTGCATTTGTGTACTTAGCGTAGGTTTTACCGCGGGATCAGGAATCCTAAGCCCGAATCATTGTAGTTAAGTTCGGCCCGGTTTTTCAGTACAAGTTCAGCTCAATTTGTCAGTTAAACTAAGCTTAAACTTGTTATGCAGTTTTTCAGTCAACTTTAAACGAAGTTTAAACGAAGCTTAAGCGGCCAATCTGGCAGGGTTAAACTCTAGTTAACCTGTCAGCTGTTTGCATATTTGATTGTTTTGGTTGTGAAACATTAAACTGAAATTCTTGCTTCCGGACATTTTAAATTTATTTATATTTAGATATTTTATTTAACTTGTACACGGCGTATTTTTTATCTTTGTTCATAGTGGTTTTTCATTTAGCAATGGCGTTAAATATGTAAACAAATGTCATCTGCTGCCGTATCTACATAAGAAATTCAATGTTTCCGTATAAAAGCAAATCTTAAAGCGGCCTTAAATTCTCACTGAAAAACCGCCCTGCAGTTTAACTGAAGCTAAAATTTATGCCGAATTTAAGCAAACTTAGTTTAAACTAAGCTTAACCAACGACTGAAAAACCGGGCCTTAGTGAATGGCACAGTCGATAATGCAGGCAACAAAATCTTTAGTTAAAATCTCGAAAAATCGTATCGTTATAAGTTAGTGAATTCCACTACAGCAAAGAGCCAACCAATTAGTTGGCCGATTACAACTTATTAAGCTTATTAGTTAGGGCTTTAATATTTTATTTGGCGGTAGTGGTATATTTTTGAAGTATATAAATGAGCGCCAGGCCAATAATAATAATTTTTACGAAAATAAAGAAGTTGAAAGGTGGTTGAGCTGAAGGTCAAATTTAAATAAAAACCACAATGTATATATATTTTGTGAAGATTTTGATTTTTGTTGATATTTCGACTTTATTCTGAAGTCATCATCAGGACTATGGGTTATTAAGCAATGATTAAGGCCGCTTTCACTACCCTACAAGACGCTGCTGATAGATACATCGGATTTTCCATATTGATCCTACAAATCTTATGGCCGATTTGTTCTACGCCCTTATGGCCCCTTCAGCGCTTCCTTTCAAATGACGGCTCATATGAAGGTCAGCTGTCTTGTAGGGTAATCAGCGATCGTTTTGGACACGATAACGCCAAAGGGAATAAGACTGTTACTGTTGTTATTGTTGTTGTTAACAGTGCTTCGCCCTGCCTAACGCGCCAAGCAGATACAATACGGCAAAAACTGACAGCTAAGTAGAATGTGAGTGTTGGCGTGCGTAACAACTGATTCGCCGGATACGGCAAAGTAGATTTTGCTCTAAATTTTGACGTATGACGGATACGTCGACGGTGAAGTACTGTATCTGCTTGGCGCATAATGGGCACGATTACTCTAAAAATCGTAATCAATCTCTTCTAACAGAAGTCCAAGAAAACGTGCAGTTTCAATAGGATTGGACCAGAGTGATATTGGTGTTAGTTGAACAGGTAAAGATAGCCAATAAATCCATATGGCCCTATTTCTCTTTTTGTTTTTTTTGTGCTTTGATATTGTCTCCGACAATTTGATAATGGGCAAGAGTTATTTATTTTACTCTAAACACCAGGTTATTATTCCTTAACTCGTTCTGGGTTCTCGAAATATGTTATCGCTGGCTTCCAAGATGTGGTTGACAGAAGACAGCTGAGGGCGCTGCCAGCCTCCACAGCGTTGTATTTGATTCTTAGAATGCTGTCGTTTTCGTGTGTTTATTTGATTCTTTTTGTTTTCCCTTTGGTGGTAGGTTTACATTTTTAATACAAAGATTTTTGAAATATTAAAGTGGTTTACATTATTAAATAGTGCTTTACAGAGTTATTAGTATCGAATAAACTTATAGAATAGAATTCTATAAAATAAAATATGTTTCGTTATGCTTCAATTTCAATTTTGATTTCGTATCCCATCCAGTAGGTCGATTCCGTAACTATATTAACGCCAGGTGTTAGTGTTAATTTCGCTTAACACCATTTTTAACGCTTTTCCCTATTCGCTAACTTTTAACCACCCGAAAAGTGTGTTAGCTAACACTTTTTGTGTGGTTAGCTGTCGCGAATTATTTTCGAGGTGTTAACGATCGCGTTAATATATTTACAAGTGTTTTAGCGTTTGGAAAAAATAAAAAAATTAGTTTTGAGTTTTTTGCATGTAATTTAGGGCTAAATACGTCTGAACACCAGTATTTCCATATTTTATCACTATCAAGATTAGCGGCGTTAAAGGAGAGGTACAGAATCGCACTTTCGTTAAGAACAAACGCCAAAATTTGGCGATAAGCTTAACGCTCGGCGAGTGGTTAAAAGTTACAGAATCGGGCTACAGATATTTTACATTCTACCAGCCTTACATATATATATATATATATTCTTCAGTACTGTACTCTAATCAGGTACTTATTTTATACTTCTTTACATACGAGGTGTGTTCAAAACGTATCGCGAATTTTGAATTTTCGCTGGTTACGTATATTCGAATTTCGAATTTTTTGTGGCGTTATGTTGGTACTCATGTCTCTCACTTATGCCGACAAGTTCGGGCATTTTGAATGTTCAGTTAATTGTTGACAGCTGCTTTGCTTGCACGTGTTTTGGATCGTCTTCGATTTTTACCTATTCAAAAAAATGGATCAAAGAACCTGTATCAAATTTTGTGTGAAAAACGAAATTAAGTGCGCGGATGCATTCCGAATGTTGACTGTGGCATACGGAGAAGCTACCTTGGACCGAAGCAACGTTTATCGGTGGTACAAAATGTTCTCAGAAGGCCGAGAAGATGTGCAAAGAAGAACAAAAATTGGCTTTTGCACCACGATAACGCCCCTGCTCACGCATCGTTGCTTGTGCGCGACTTTTTGGCCAAAAACAACACACTAATGATGCCGCAGCCACCGTATTCCCCAGATCTGGCCCCCTGTGACTTTGTTCCCTAAACTGAAGAGGCCCATGAAAGGACGACGTTACGCTTCTCTTGACGAGATAAAGACGGCATCGACGGAGGAGCTGAACAAGATACAAAAAAATGATTTTTTGAAGTGCTTCGAAGATTGAAAAATTGGGGATTACTTTGAAGGGGGCAAAATAGATATTCATGAATAAATAAATAATTTTTGAAAAAACACAAAATTCGCGATACTTTTTGAACACACCTCGTATTTATATAAATTTCCTTTTTTTTAATTTTTCCACTACAGTTTGTTGGCAAGATTTGTACTATTTAAAAATACTATTAATTCTTCATGGTATCTAAAAATTTTTGTTATAAAAAGATCTTTCAAATTATTAAACTTTTAAAAAATATCATTGTTCGGTAATTCTACACGACTGTACGTAATTGCTAATACAAGTCCAATAATATCGGGAAAGGTATCAAACAGCGCGAAAGCGGAGATTCGATATTTTATGTATGTCCCGAGAAATTTGCAATTAAAGTTGCAAATTGTCTGCCATTTTCATCTGGTTGTTGTAATCACAGATATGGGGTGTGCCGAAAAGTGCAGAAGTGTGTGTGGACCGCGTAGCCGGTGTTGGACCGGCTAAGGGTTATTTTTTTAAATCGCGGCCGAAGGCTGCCTACGCAAAAACGTGGTCTGCACATAAATACCTTGGATCACGCCCCCTATTTGAAATCTGACCTGGGTCAGTTTTTGGTTTTTTGGCAATAACTTTTTACTGAAAAAAAATATTTCTTTTCCGCTTTCGGATTATTGATACCTTTCCCGATATTTTTGGACGTATATTAGCAGTTACGTACGGTCGTATAGAATTACCCACTGTTTCTAAAGGCATTGTATCTATTACACTGAAATATTAAATGTAGTGGCGTTTCCACTACCTGGCAGCTGACACAGTGGCTAGAGATATTGTTTATAAATTTGTGTAAGTAAGTCGTTCCATACGGGTACCCGAGTATGAATCTATTTAAAAGTTTTGTATCATGTGGGCTGAGTGTATTTTTCTTGCTTTTGAACCAAGGCTTTTTTTCCTTCTGCGTAAATGTATCAATTATATTCCTATCAACTTTCCGACAGTTTGCCTTCATCTCCTCAACCGCCCTAATCCACAAATCTCGGCAAAATTTTTAATAAGGCTTCTTTGGGTGTTAAATCTACATCTAAAAGTCGTCCTATCGCAACGGCCTTTTTGGCCGCGCTATCGGCCTTTTCATTAAAATAGATACCTATGTGGCTGGGTACCCAGATAATTTTCACAATTTCAATGTTTGATATATCAATTCACCAAATGTTGAAGAATATACCTGAGCTATATTAAACAAATATAGTATCTTGCTTTCAATGTCGTATACCGCACATCCTGTTTTGTATCCACCAACTGAGGCGTCTGTAGACACCACATAACAGTCCTAACTTTTCAACTTTTCAAGTTTGGCATAGTATACTGTCTTCAATTGCTCTTGAGAGTACTTTCTTTTAGATCTACTCAACTCCGAACTAGTAAATTCTATCTTGTTATGTTTTTGAAAGTCTACATTTGTATTAATTTTATCGAATATCTCGTGAAATTTTTTGTATTAATAGTTATAGCTGGATCTAGACATGCTTTTCCTTTGCAATAATTCTTTGATCTCCGGGTTAAGAAACCACTGTTTCGTCAGTTCCATCGCAGTTAGCCATATCGCTCTCGATAGTGGTGGTAGTTCACATGCTAAAGCATATCTTGCATACGTAGGCGTGTTTGGAGGCACCCCTATGCAACGCCTTAGAGTTTCATTCACTGACGTAATTATCTCCTTACCATATCCTTTAGGTGCATTTGCAAATGTGGTGTTGGCATACTCAGCCTTCGATCTCACATATCTTTTAAATAGGTTGACTGCATTTGTTAAAGCCCTATTTCTCCAAGGCCAAGATATAAGCATATCGCACACTAAATCAGAAACAGTCACATTTCAAAACCTGAAAAACTTGTTGTTGAACGCTTCAAGATAGCGCTCTTATTTTACCATAAACAAGCATAAAGGTAGCTCTTTAGCTAAATATGATTAGGCGAGAATTTGAAATTAAAAATCGCGTAATGTTTTACTTCAAATTTTAATTTTTTATTATGATAAGAATTTAAAATATTTAGTTCTTTTAGTTTCACATTTATTTAAAAAATTTTAAATTTAAATTTAAAAAAGGCAAAAATTTGGAATAAAAAATCACGTTTCTTATATCGCGAACCTTTATATCGCCTCTTTGAGTTTCCTCTCACCTTTCATGAGTTTATCTCTATTGGTTTAGGTCCGAAATGAACAAAAAACCAAATTTTCATAACGAAAGGAAAGGCAAAGGGGAGCAACAGCAAAAAAATATAATAAAATTAAATTTTGAGGTTAAAGTTTAACCACTGGACGAACACTATGTACATATAATTAAGAAACATCATGCATGTAATCAATAATCACAGTTCTACAAAATATGACAAAGGGCGATAGTAATAATACTAATCGAGTGAAACAGTTCAATATTAATAACGCAATTCCAGGACAATTGTGCTACCATTGTATGCGCAATTTGTCGCCAAGAAATTAACGGTATGGTAGGGGAAGAAACCCCCAAACCTTTTTTATACGTATATTTATATTTAAATACATAAGAGGAACTCTGAGGAAGACCGTATCAGAATTGTAACCATTGCATCACGTGGAGAAAACTGGGTTTCCCTCACATCACAGCTAGGTATAGCGTACAAAATCGCTTGGGGCTGGGTAAAGTCTGGACGCACCGAACACTAAACAAGAGGCACCTGCAGCATTACCCTTACTGCAATTCAGGCGTGAATTAGATCAGAATTCACGTATCATGAGCCCTTTCTTACATAAGCAATTATCTTGACGGTAAGTTGTACACGCGAAAAGTTGTACACAATGCGTGTATAGTCTGTTAATTCTTGAACGGTCATACACAAACAGAATTTATATGTAACGAGGTGAACTTCAATTGGTTTTGCCGTCATACTAGGGGACGCCCCAAAGTAGAACATCGTCCTGGTGAAGGTGCTGTTTCAATGGTTAGACAGCGGGACACGTTTAAAAAGGACACTTGTAGCGCATGGATAGCTACTGTCTTACAGCGATGGAAAAGGCAAGGCAACAACTTCGCTGATTTGGTTACGCTATAGCATTCAGGCGGACGATCGCAATTGTTACTATTAGGCCCATATTTGCCAATGATGAGTCCTGTAGGCACTGTTTGGGCTACACTAAAAAAACATTGTTGAAGGGCAAAATTTAGCAAAACAACGTTTACAGTACTAAGAAAATTTGGTGGACGAGGCTGAACTGTGTACCGTAGTACAAGGCCGCAAATTCTTTTTCATTCTTCTTATTTTCTTTTGCTTTAAGAATATCTTTTTTCTCGTAAATCTTTTTCTTTGCCACCACTGTTCCAACTCCAAAACCTCCACTAACACAGCTCCTGTCAAAAAAACATATGTTTTTGACCTGATTTATCGACGTCTGCGCTAAACACAGGTCTGATACAACATCCGAACAGAGCCATCTTTCTTTTCCTGTGAAATCCCAAGATCGACAACATCGTAAGTTGAAGTTATCGCTGCTAAATTTATTTTAAACTCGGAGTGTTGTAAAAGTTTGAAGATTTGTGTGTTCAAAATAAACTTCCGTATAAAATCCGTGCTCTTGTTAAAAATTTTTAATCAACAATTGAATTCTGGCGAGAATATTAAAAGTCAATTCTTGGGTTTCACATTCCAGCGCATACTACATACATATACACCCATACCTCGTTATACGGCCGCTCTTTATACGGCCTTTCGTTATAACGGCTCTCTTCAATTCATGCTAATTTTCGATTTACGGCCTAAAATGTTTCGCTATAACGGCCAAAAAACCGTTTTTCCTATTTCGATATACATACATACATACATATTTACATGCTGCCAATTTTGCGCAAGCGCAATTTCGATACACACTTATTTATATAGCTGCCTGGCGACGTGCAAGCATCAACGAAAGCCGACAACAAGTACGTGTGAGCACGACTACCCGTCGTTCGCGCCGATTACGCACGCAACCACCCGTTGCTATGGCTACCAGCAGCATATGCTTGCACGTGCAAGCCACAAGCAACCCCCTCCCACGTCCCCCACAAGTTTCTCTATACTCGTCCATTACATGGAACTCCCCACCAAAATGCGTCATTGGACTTCCTTAATGCGCCACGAACCGAATTTTTCATCAAAATCCAGTCCGCAAGATAATTTTTCTAACCATAAAGTTTTTTCATCATTGGAATCGGCCTTAAATTAATCTAAATATATTGAACTAAATACATGAATTAAGAGCCGGGGACTCCAACTCGAACACCAAGTAGGAAGAAGAATATATAACAAATGCATTAGTTGGTAAACTTATAAATGCAAATATGTAATTGCAATTAATAAGAAAATATTGTAATTTTAAATTATGTAAGTGTAGGTTAAAAATAGAATATTAAGACCCCTAGTTCCCTTTATTTAGTACCCACTGTCAAAATATTTTAAAATTAGATTGCCATGATTGCTAATAAGAATTTAAATTACATATTTACGTAAATATCATTTCATGTTGTTGTTTTTGTACTATACTTGCTCAAACATGCGCCAAAGCAAAGATCTGTGAAATAAGGAGCAGTGGACATGTTCGAGAGAGTGGTATGGCGTGACTTCAAACATTGAGCGCGAATAGTTTTTGTTGCGAACTCTTTAAATTTAATTTCTTATTAACAAAAGTGGTTGCCAACATTTGCGTTTGGTGATACTTTTTTTTATTAAGCGTTAATCTATTTGATTAAACATTTTTCTTTTGAATTTATTATTTGCCCAAAATTAGGAAATCTTCTAATTTTCTAACACTTCGGTAAAGCCATAACTTCGTTGCTAGAAGGCCTTCGACGCTACGTGGAAATGCATACGTAAAATGATTTTTTTTTTGATAATTAAGGATATCCAACGCCAGACATATTGAATTAATTGAATTTTTATTTGGTTTGAGACATGGGGTGTTGATGGTAAGGTAATTGGGGCCCCGATAACATCAATGAGGCCAATGGTAGGGCGGGTACAGAGGCAGCCACCAGATCTCCTTAAATGAGCTGCCAGGCATAAGAGGTAAGGGTAAGGAGGGGTCATATTAGTGAAGTGTGGCAAGTAAATGCAACTTTTCGGTATTCATTTTTTTTGGTTGTTTATGAAAGACCCTGTGTGCAAATATAAATTATCCTGTTTGGCCATTGACTGAGGAGGGTAGTGCGGTGTATTGACCGCGTTATCGAATAACACGAAGCTGAAGCTCCGGGCCTAAACGCCAGTGCACACACCGCGGTTACGGCACCTTGCGACAAGCACTGCTTCTCCATCGTCCTTGATTGTGATTTCATCGCACTCAGTCATATGGTATCATAACAACTGGCAATAACTGGAGGTGATTGCCCACGAGCATTTCAACACTCATAATTTTTTAATGCTGGTGCTGTAGCTTTAGAAAATATGAGCGTAGGCAAATATATACAAATATATACGATAACCTTTTTATATTTAATATCTATAATTTTGAATTGATAATTTCTTATTTTCAAATAAAACTTTCTGCTTTTGTATTGCTGCTTTCTTATTTTTAAATGATGTTTTCCTATTTACAATTGAAGTAATCTTATTTCAAAGTGACTATTCACGCGATTTTTAATTCCAAATTTTCGTTTTAATTTTGATATGAGTTTTGGAAAAACGTCGCTGCGAGACTACACCATTCTCATATTGAAATAACAAACCTTCAAAGAAAATTTCCTTTTAAATTCAGAATAGTAAATTTAAAATGAGAAAACTTCAATTTCAATTAAAAAAATTCTATTTCAAAATCCGAATAGTCAATTTAAAATCAGAAAGCTTACGTTTAAAATAAGAAATCTTCCGTCGAAGATCAGAATAGTCACTTTTAACACTCATGTGGTCGGGTACATTTATCTTACGTAAACGAACGTCATAGGTACAAATGTACCTATATGAGAGTTTTATTGAAAAAAATAAATGAATGTTCTTAAGTAGGTATTTGAGTTTGAGTGTTTACTTTTTTAAATTGGTAGTCCTGCAAAAAATTAAACTTTTGTGCATGTGTATATGAATGTGATATCCTATATTCAAAAGATTCTAATTTTTCGCTTTATATGCATTCAAACAAAATTACAAACCAAATAGAGTGTGATTTGAAAATTTTGTGTTTGGATATGCACGCAAAAAACAAATACAATGACTACTTTGATTTGATTTATTCAAAATTTGAACCCAAAATACATTGCAATCCCCCATAGGTACAAATGTACCTATGTAGATCCAAATCAGACTACTTTTTTACAAACCCATATAATCGCCCCTAATATTCGTGTATGTCGCTAAAATGAAAAAATCGTTCTTAAAATACATCAATAAAGGATAACAGGAAAGGTTAAGAAGATTGATGGATTCTTGCATCTGAAAGGGAATCATAGGTACCTTTGTACCTATCCGATCACAACTCTTAAGATAAGATTACTTCTTTTTGAAATACAAATTTCTTACTTGAAACTAAAGCTTTCTCATTTTAAAAGAAAATTTTCTTATTTAGAGTTGACGGTTTCTTATTTTAATATGAAAATGGTGTAGTCTCGCAGCGGCGTTTTTCCAAAATTCATATCAAAATTAAAAGGAAAATTTTTGTTCCATAATTTCGCCTGGGCCACTAGAGCAGCCGCGTCTCAGAAAATTGCTAGCCCCTCCGGGTTAGGGGTTTAGAATATGCCCGAGGTAGGCATACCGGTCTTAAGAGGCGACAAAAATTCACCAAGGTAATAACGTGTAACTCGATGGTTGATCAACGGATATGATGCCTTTCACCTCTCATTGTCCATCTTCTCCTTCCTTAACAGAAGGAAGGTTGACATGACCTATAAGGTTGCACTGGTCATACCAATCGCTACCACGACAGTCGGGCAGTACGCAATGGAGTACCGGAGCATACCGGGTTCATATACCGCCAAGCACTGTCAATTCGACAACACTCCCGAAAATCGTTGGGGAGTATTTTTGTCGTTACAAACATATAAACAGGAAATTTTGAAGGAGATTTCCAATCCTGGGCATCATCGTTATTCGGTTGGATTCCTTCTGGCCCATGTGCCCTTCAAGACAAAGACACCCCTTATTGTTTGGAACGATAGCACTATAAAATAATTTGGTTAAATTTGTGTGCTAAGAAATTCAAATAAATAAAAAAAAATTAAAAAAAAAAATTGTTGGGCATAATTTAAATGCTGTTTCCAAACTTATAAAACGTTTTTCATGGAATTGGGTGCAGAAAAAGAAGAAACCGTAGAAAATATTTTACATGTCTATTTTGTTCTTGCGAGCAGAAAATTTTTTGATAGTAAAACGGAAACCTTTCTACTTTTTGTGTGCTTTTTAGACATTGAACCCTGATATTAGGTAGGGTTACCACGCATGTTACATTTGTGCTAATATGTATCGTATATGGAAAACAACTTATAGGTGTGAATTGACGAGAAAACTTGAAAGTAAAATAAGTAAAGGGAGAATTGTGTAAAACTCAAACTAAAAGTCAAATGTACAAACAAAATAGCTGTTACTTTTTTGATTGGTTAATAACTCAAAGAAGTTTATGTTGTTGTTTTAATAAGTCGCGATCAGCTGATTTTCACTTGCAAATCTAATGGGTGAAATTTCCCCGGCTGAAAATTGCAGCTTCCTCTCCAAATCAAGAAATGCGCTTTGTGTTACCGAACACTATTTTTATGAAAATTGTATGTTCGACAAACAAAGTTAAAATCTTTTATTTTCGCGGCGTGCCATTCAAATTCATAAAGTTCGTCAATGAAGTTGATAAATCTACAAATTTATAGGTTTCGTAAATTTTTATTGCACACTGAAACCCTTTAGTATCCATAGTCACATTGGTTAACACATGAACCAAAATATTAGTTCGAAATGACGTTAGGCAGTAGGCCCCAAATTAGACAGTATCCGTCACATAAGAAACGGCCATTGTTGACGAATGATAGAAAAAGATGGAGGATAAGGCCAAGATAGTGGCGTATTAGATATCCCACTGTCTTAAACCACACTATGCTATGTAGATGCATTAAATTACAAAAGATTTACATTTTTTTAATTTTTAGCTTTTTAATATATCCATTAATTAATAAGTTTTCTTTACAAAACAGTTTTTAGACATCGTTAAAATGTTTCTTTAATTAATATTATTAAGGAAGTACTTAGTCATCCTGTCGTTTGTTGGGGTCAATATTGAATCAGTTTAAGTGTGAGATGAACGAAATTCGTGTTGCCGTTTACCATTTTAATGTTCGATAGCCAAATTTATAAACAAATTTAGAGATGCTGAGTACTCACTTCCAATGATTACAAACCTTCGAATTTAAATTTTTCCATACCGTGAGTTTTACCCTGCTCTACAATACATTTTCCATAAGCTTCTGCTGCCTCACAACTATCAGAAGGTACCGCGATGCCTTCACAAGCGTCTACAATTTCATTGGAAAGCTTTATTTTATCCGCATCACCACTAAAGTAATCTTCGGCATGCTTCATGGCAACGGATTTGACGAATTTACCGCTATCATCCAACTAAATTATCCAAAGAAAAAAGTTAAAATAAATTTATTAAGATGATGTATGTATGCATGTCGAACGACTGAACGAAGTGAGCGACCTAGTTTACTTTTGAAAAACGAACTAGTGAGTTCGATCATTCAATTGAACGAAATCGCCCAGCTCTACCCTGTATGGGCTGGAGTGTTCACATTTGTTTGGGCATGCCCTATTGTGAGACCAATTGTACCCATTTATAACTGAACGGGTACAAAAAAATTTTCTAATGTATATTGAATTATAGCTCACTGTGGGCAAAAGGTATCAATCGCTGACAACTCTCTTTAGAGATTAATCGCAAACATTTTTGCAGGGATGATAAATTTTGCAATAATTATCATAAAATTTTTTCGGAGGTCTAATTTCTGCTATGGCAATTAATTTAAACTTGAAGCTTCCTCTTGAAGTGGGGTAAAACTTGTAAACTTACATAAACGGAGAATCAAGGTTTACTTATAAAAGTTTTCGTACTTTTCACCCTAGCAGACAATTGCTTGAGGCTCCTCTTGCTTGAATATTAGGTGTGTTCGACGAGAAAATTTGCAATAATCGCTTCGAGCACAGTATAAACTGCACGAATTGCATATAATTTTGTGAGTGTATTTTGTTTTTGTGACTTTATTTTCGTACAATCCCTGCACCGTTTGCGTTACGGAATCCCCCTAATGTGTTTCGAAATCGAAATCACAAGTAACTCTTCATAAATGTTTGGGCGAGAGGTCTACGCGTAAATTTGTGAACTACAACATATAAAATTCTTGAATGATCCGTTTAAGGAGGAGACCAGCCCTTTGAAAGTCATCTATGAAGTCTGTTTTATTTTACAAATTAACATTTGAAAAGTTTTATATCACGTAAATTTGTTTTAAAACACATTAGTTAATTGCCTCTTTCCTTTTCCTCTTTCTTCACACTTGCTTGATTTTAGTTTTGGTTTTCCAATTTAATTTTCTCCTTCTGATTCAATTTTCCTCTCACTCTTTCACATTCCATTGTAAGTTTTAGTTAAACTCCTCGTCAAAATCGTATTAGTACTACTATGTTTATACGTTACGGAAACCGAATTGAAATTACGTACACAGATTCGAAAGTTATTATGAGAGTTCTGTCACTTAACACTTACCACACCAAAATGCTTCATGACGCATGCTCGCAGGCATTTGCCTGCCATGCTCGAAGCAGCGAGTTGTTTGATCATTTCTTCGATATCGGCTGTAAAATTTTTAAGTTAATATTTTGATTACATTAATTAAAAACTTTTTCACATAAAAAATCGAGCACTCACTTTCTGAGGCACCCACTTCCCCTTTGCAGCTTTCCACTGTCTTCATGAAGTCCTTAAATGCTTCTTGCTGATTAATTTCGGCCCGTGACAGAGCTGCACTTAGAAAGCAAATACCAGCGATTAGGATGAGCTTGACCATTTTGGTGATGAGTCTGTAAGTACCGAAAAAAATTCACGTTTAACTTGAGCTACCTAAGTGACTTTGAAAGTTTTACTGATATCCGTATAAACTCCGGCGACTTATTTATATGATAAATTAATTAGTTATTTCAAAAATGTATGTATATTGTATGTATATTTTGCGTTTGCCATGTATGGTATTTAATTCTATTGTTATACCTATATTTAGTCATATTGTCAGGGGTGTGCAAAGCTTCCATCAAAGGGGGTTAATATAGACTGATCAAGATATCATTGGAAGTTTGTTTAGTGTGCTGAATCTCCACTGACTCAAATTTGCTCTGATGCTAACTTTTGATTTTCGACATTACGACAACTCATATAAATATTAAGAAGCCAGCCCAAGTAGAAAATAATCGAGGAAAATCTATACTTAACCTAGGGCCTGGCTAAATTTTCCATACAATAGACAACTCTGCTCAGGGCTCTGGCATGAAAAGCATATGTTTCCCCATTTAGGGGCAATTTACTGTATATTCTGCAAGAGGCCTGCTTAGTTTTTCCCAGGTTACCTCTTGAATTGAAAATCTAGCAGGGGCTGTAAGGGGACTGCCTAGTTTTTCCATGATTGTTAAATTTTCGGGCAATATGCCGTAAACCTGTAAACGTTCTGCTTAGTTTTTCTAGCTTGCGCCTGCTTAGTTCTTTCTCGTTTTTTTAATTTAATTCAAGTTGCTCAATTGCTGTAAACATTGCATTGATTGTGAAAGCTCAATAGATAGAGAATACGACTGTGATGCGGAGATGACCGGGTTCGATGCTACCTCATAGGCAAACAGAGCCAGTCCCTATGCAAAATTTATCACAGCTAAGTTCAAGGGATTCGTTAACAAAAGTTTCCCAAAGAATTTGATTTTGGTTCGCTTCCGGAAAATTGTATGAGCTGCAATGCCATCAGTGCCATCTCGATATCTGTATTCACGAATGACTAAAAATCGTATTTTGTTGTAACTTTACATGACCATAACCCTTCCCATATAAATTTCGGAGTATTGCAAAGATTTTAGTTTGGTAGATGAGTCACTAACGTTGAACAGGCCATATTTGTTCGCTTACATTCGTGTGCAAGTGTAAGGACCTCAGTGGGATAGCTTTCTCTATATTTAGTATCCAGATCCGAAAAAAATAATAATTAACGATTAAGGGAAGGTATGTTGGCATGCTGTAACCTTGATACTATTCGACTTAAGTCTTATGATTTTGTCAGTTTATTATAGGGTCATGGATCATGGAGTGAACCACCTATCTATTCAAAATTATTGAGGCCCTCACTATGCCGCGTAAAACAGGCCACGAGGGATACCTCAACTTTGTGGGCCACTTCGTATAGCCATAATCGGTTCAGCGACCTTGGTGTAAGTAAGTATCACACTAGGTATCTTTTAGCGAATGTCGACGTCCAGAAGTGTTTGCTAAGCTTAAAAGCTTAAAGTAGAAAACGCGCTTCAGCAATGCGGTTGTCCATCGAATGCTTGACCTGCATGATTTCGCAGCCTCACAAAAGACAGTTTAAGTTTCATTTTGCTGAGTGAGACCAATAATTAATACTTCAAGAACTAACGAGTTGTCGATGCTTTCATTCATTCACTCACTGTTGACCACACCGCCAGCGAATTCGGAGCCTTAATGACGAAAAGCTTTTAGAGTAAATATTGAATTGCCTGAATGATTACGAACTGTCCAGAGTTCTTTGATTTCCGCTGGGACGACGATAAAAATTAGATAACCTAATGGAGTGAGTTTTGGCCTGCCTCCTTTTTCGATCTGGTTTAGTTTCGATTGATCTGTAGTCAGGTTCAGCGATGGTCGTAGTAAAGAAGGACGAAGGTACGAAGTGGATGCTAATAATAATTTAGTCTCTAATCCACCTCTATGCGGATAGTAAGTATGTAAGTATATTCAGCATTAACGGAGCTCGAAATAATAGATCAATAAGGTGGACTCATTTTATCTTTTCAACAAATCTTTCTTTTTGTTCCAAAAGGACTAAAGTATCATCTAAAAAATCGTCTCATTGTGGTATAGCGGACGGTCCCAACTGTTGTGAATAGGTTTCTGCCAAAAGTAAATACAATGTGGCGCAAAAGTAAGCTTCCGATGTTCCGCATATCGGTTGTGGCACGTGCAGTGTGTGCTGTTGCACCGTCTTGTTGGAACCACATGTTTTCCAATCCCAATTCATCAAGTTGCGGCAAAAAGAACTCGTTGATCATTGCTCTGTAGCGCTCACCATTCACAGTAACCGTTTGGCCCCGACCGATTATTGGTCAAATAAATAGTCAGCAATATTCCGCGTTCTGGAGCAGTGTAGCGTAACATTGTTTATTAACGTGTATTTCGCATGCGTTTACTACACAAATGTCAAAACAGAACTGACTTTAGGGGCCAATCGCAAAATTTATAGCATTTTCTGATAGGAGGATTACTTTTGCGCCACCTTGTACATTCCAAGCTATTTGTTTCCCTCTCTCGCGGGAGTAGGGTGCCGCAGACGGCGCATATGAGATCGATCTTTGTTGCATTTGAGCCTCTATTAACATGGAAAACATATTATTGAGTTAAAGGTGGGGTGGCGGCCCTACTAAAGTCATGCACATATGCGTACATACGCCCATGCATGGCATGTGTCCAACGAGAATTCATTAAGCATTGCCGAATTTCTATTAAAAAGGTTTTATTTTTTTGAATTGTTTATAACTTAATTTAAGTATTAGCCGTCTATTATAACAATATTGCTCTTTTGCTAAAATTAAATCTCTCAGCTGTGAAATTATAAGTTACTTGTACAACAATTACTTTGCAGCCTAACAAACAGTACATATACACATACATATATATTCCCTATTCATTGGCTAATTTTTGTCAATGGGTAGACAATATGCGAACATACCCGTACATATAAATATACATATTAATTACATACTAGGTAGGCAGCAGTGCACTATGGACCAGAACACAATTTTTTGGCCAAAAGTCCCAAAACTAGTAAAATGCAGAGATCCCTACGAACGAAAAGATTCTATTTCGTTTCGTTAGTTCGTAAAAAAAATTATAAAAATGACTACGTTTCGGTAATTCACAAAACTAAATTATCAAAATTACACCGTTAACGTTATAACGAAATAAATCAACAAAGATCTCATTTAAACTATGCTGGCAATGCTTTTCTAAGCTTACCACTTAAATCACACATTTCCTTAAAATTTTATCACAAAGCACTCATTAAATAGCAATTCACAACGAGTTTTTATTAAAAATCAATAAAAGAAGCAACCGAACTCAATAGCTTTCCCAGGAACTGTAAACAAAGAATGTAAACAAAATACAAAGATATGATAGTTTGAAATAGGCTGCTGATGAGGAAGAAGAAGATGCTATGCATTGTTTACTCCTACTAGTTTGGCATCTTCTTTGGCGAATCGAAGTGGAAGGCAGTGGATGAAGGCAGTCGAAGTAAGTGGAATGAAGGAAATCCCGTTCAGAGTTGATTCCAAGTAAAAATTAAAACTAAAAACTTTAATTTAAACTGAAAATATCATTCTATATTAACTGATAAGGTGTTATAACTGCTTTACATTTTCTAATTAGTTTAATAATAATAATAATTCCCAACGGATTACCCACCATATCCCGCCCGACCGGCGCGAGGGGCGCATCCGCATAACGCACGGATTATTCGTTCGTGCCGAGTCGTTGAAAGGCTTTGGTTTGTTAATCGTCGAGATCTAAAACTGCTCAGCTACAGAGAAAACCTCATCAGCTAAGTAAAGTAGATATAGGATAGATTATACATTAAAAAATAACTAGTTAACAGAATAAAATTATTGTTAGAAGTTAATATAGAAGTCAAAGAATAAGAAACAATTAGTAGCTATGAATGTAGGATAGAAAGAATTGATTTTTTTATGCTGAAAAGCGAGTCTGAAATATCAAATCTACCAGAAAGAGAGTTATAATCTTGACACAAACAGCGAAAAGGCTCATTTAACTGAAAATTGGTTCGTCACTGTTTTAAGACTAGAGGTTTAAAATGCCTTGAAGGACGAGACGGTACATTGAAGTTCACTTCACTTAAAAGAAATGGGCTGGATAGTGAACCATTTAGCAATTTAATCATAAAAATAATTCCAAGCATTTCCCTCCGACTAGAAAGTGTGTGCAGATTAATGAGTTTTAAACGATTCGTATAGGGTAGCAGATTGTACAAGGGATCCCAATGAAAATCTCTTAAGGCAAATAGTAAAAATTGTTTTTGAACTGATTCAAGGCGATCTACATGAACCTGGTAACGCGGGTTCCAAATTATAGAACCGTATTCAAGTATCGGTCTGACTAATGTATGAAGAGGGCTTTAGTTACATAAGGGTCGCTAAATTCTTTAGACCATCGTTTAACGAATGCTAGGACACCTCTAGCCTTATTGACTGTTGTGTTAATATGGCGGTTGAAACTGAGTTTATATCGTAGTCCATAGTAACCCCCAGGTCAACAAAATCATACACTTGCTCAAGACTATAATTTTTGATTGTATAGGAAGCCGGCTAAGAAATTCCACGCGAAAAACCCATGTGTTTACATTTTTTAAGGTTAAGTGGCATATACTCGTAATTTAAATCGCACCATGTATCTAGATCTGATTGTAGCTTATTTCTATCTTCAAATGACGCGAATGACATGAAAAGTTACGTCTTCGGCATATATTAACATTTTTGAAAATTTTATTATTGTAGAAATATCATTTATAAACAACAAGAGCAGAATCGGGCCAAGATGGCTTCCTTGAGGAACCCCCGAAGAGACATAAATGACATCGGATACTAAATTTTTAAACATTACTCTTTGTGTCCTGTCACTAAGGTAAGAAGAGATCCAGCGATTGAGACCTGGCTGGAAGCCCAACTGATCGAGTTTATGAATAAGTAATGAGTGACACACTTTGTCAAAAGCTTTGCTGAAATCCGTATAAATAACGTCGGTGTGCAGATTTTTTCTAAAGCCATTTGAGACATGACTGGTAAACTCAAGTAAATTCGTAACTGTGGACTTTGCCTTACTGAACCCGTGTTGGCAGTCAGCTATCAAAGTAGAGATCGGACCCGTAAGTTGATTTGTAACAATAGCTTCAAACAATTTTGGGATGGCAGAAAGCTTTGCTATGCCACGATAGTTCTCTATAGAAGAAATGACTTTGGATTGAGAATAATGTCTCTTTTGGTTTTAGAGATATAAGCTTTATAGCACTTTTTATTTAAATCTATGTACTTCTGACGTAAAATGGAATACAGTAAGTAATGTTTATTTAATCCGGATTTCTTATATAAAATAAATTATCGCGTTTTCCAATTTAGTAAACCAAGCTTGCGTAGGATGATCATAAGTTACTTTACGTTTAGGAATAAACTTCTCAAATAGGCAGTAAATAGTTTGATTGAAATGTGAGACGTTTAGATCTATATCACAACCAAATTCAGGCCAAGTTAATTTAGACAGTTCTTTATTGATTTTTTTTAGTTTGCTTTGGAAAATTTAAAATCAAAGCTACTACATGAGTAGCATTGAGTGCCTTGGCCATTACTTATGGTTTCGTAGACTATTTCCATAGAAGGGTGGTAAAGGTCTTCTGGTAAAACCAACGGATCACAACGATTTACAGAAAATTGGTTTATATCATTAACATACACTAAATCTAAGACTTTTCCAAACTTGTTAGCGGTAACATTTATTTGATTAAGGCAAAGATCGGAAATTCCATCTAAAAAGTCAGTAGGTTGTGTGTCTTCAGGTTTAATATAGCATTATTTAAATTTTTTACTTTTTATTATTAAATGCATCGCATGCTGTGTTGCTTTGTATGTGTGCAGGTTTAGAGTATGTTGCACTACCCTGCAAAAAATGCGATTAGCCTAGGATGGGTTTCACCCAACTATCATAATAGGTATGATTTTGTCCGTAAGATTTGCTGTGGCGACGAAATATGAATATAAGTTGGACATGATCAAAATGTTCAAACATATATTTTTAAAATTTATGATCTGTCTGGATTTGTGCAAAAATGGTTTAGTTTTCTCACAGCGTTAGTGTCGGAAGAATGACTTTTAGTCTCTGGCTGTTTCCAATTGGCATCAATTACCGTCAAGTGTCATCTGCGATACATAGTTAATGTTATGATGATGGAATAGGCACCGGCAAAGTCGATCAGCCTAAAACCATTTGCCAAGTGTCATCGTGCAAATGAAAATATTATATAGACAAAGGTAAATATACTTGTACATATATTTATGATCTGGGGTACGAAACAAGATTACGTGGTAGGCTAAGTAGCGTTCGTAATTTTGGAAAAATTAGGAATGTTCGCAATGAAAATAATTGCTACACATTGTTACGAATTATCCTTCATTGTTTAAAGTCGCTTTCGCGATGTCAAAAAAAGATTGCAAGGAAGAATGTGTTAAGAATGAGAATTTCGAGTGCTCATTAAGCACTATTTTTTGGGTAAAAAAACTCATCAGAGAAACCAAGGAAACGATTGATAAATACTACGGGGACCTCTGCTCCATCAGATCGCCTAAAAGCAGCAGGGTCGCCAGAAATTCAAGGAAAAATATTAAGTGATCGGAGACATCACCACTTTTCTGCAGTTAAAATTCCTTCATACATTTAATTTTATCGATTTCAAAAATTGACTTTTGCCCCTCGAACTAAGTAACCAGACCCATAGTACATTGTATTATAAATATCATGAAAAATATGTACAGCCTTGGCCAAAAGTATAACGAAGTAATAACAGTTGTTGCTACCAAAGTGGTGATTGATTTTTGATATTATCACGGCGGCCGCCGTGGTGTGAAGGTAGTGTTGCCGGCCTACCACACCGAAGGTCCATGGTTCGATCCCTGGTGGTTTGGCAAACTCTCCGAGTGTATTTCTGCCATGACAGGCTTCTCAGCAAAAAATTCGTCTCTTTTGTAGATGCCCTTCGGAGTCGGCAAAAAACTGTAGGTCCCTCCAATTTGTAGGGAAAATTCAAATCGACACACCACAAATTGGAAGAGAAGCTTGGCGCAAAAATCTCTTAGGAGGTTTATGATGATATACCTGTTGTATATCGCGCCATAGAGAGAGAATATTGCCAATTTGGTGGGATGTTTGCGGTCCGCTTTCTGTTGTATTATTAAATGATTTGGGGATACAAAACAGCAAATCAATAAATAAAAAAAGAGAAGAAAAACCTTCAATTGTGAACGGAAAATCAAAAAATATGAGAATCGGAAAATCGTTTGGAATTTACTCTTCGATACCAACTGAGGAATATTGGTCTAGTGTTCCGTGGTCTGATGCTTCTAAACCTAGTCCAACTTCGAGGAAATAACACATAATTTTCTTATAAAGCTATTTTTTTCAATTTCAATAAGAAAATACTCTCTTTTTCGGGATGTGATTTTACAATTCGGGGAATTAACTATAAGGTGCAGATATTGTTTGAGAAACTATCTCACACCAAAATATAGAACAGATAATTGGATTTTTAAAATGGTAAACGCTATTAACCGGACAACACTGATGCACGGATACTATGTATGTAAATTTTTTGAGATTAATAGATATATGACATAGTCTTAAATAATAAGACGAACGCAAAGTAACGCGTAATTTATGTGTATTAGGTCTAAGAGTATGAAAAAGTTACAGGCTCCTGTAAAAAAAAAAAAAAAAATTGTGGCAGCATTTTGCGAAACTAATCACATAAACTAGTATTTATTAACATATTATAATAAAACCTAGTTATATTTGTTGAATATATGTAAGAAACTTTAATGTTATAAATAAAAAGTGACAAGTTACCTCTTTTAAGTTCGTAAAAGAGAGTTTATTATATATTTTATGATTTACAAAGGGAAAAACATCTTTTTCTCCGATATTTTCAGTATTCGGACAGGTTTTTCTAAGTAAAAATATTATCGTCCGGATACCAAGAAAATTAATTTCTTTATCCGGACAACTAGCATTTTATCCAAACAATGTCGTGTTTATCGTTATTACTTTTTAAAGGTTGAATGTGGAATTTAGACGACAATAGAAACCCCTATCAACAACTGAGATTCACGTTAAAGCATAACTATGGATCCAGATGTCCCTTTCCAACACATCATCTCTTTTGTTTCCACCTAAGCCCATATGACCGGTGACCAAGTATAGGCACTGTTAGTTGTTGGCGTGTGCAAGTTTGTGCCCTATTCAATAGCCGGCTGGCTGTCATTGTAGAATTGAGTTTTTCTTCAGTAATCGGACAGATTCCATACCTTTGATTCTTTAAGAACAATCGGTGTAAACGGGTATGGTATCAACCGCACGTTTATGCCAACCCTTGAACTGGATTTTAGTTTCAACACCCATTTGGAAGCGCAGGAGCGAGACCATATAATCTGTGCGTGCAATGTTAGATGAGCGTACAGCCCGAGTCAGTTATTAATACTAATGTTGGCCAATAGGTGTACGGGTGGGATGTACAGAATGCCATATTTTGTGTGTCTGTTCACCAAACGGGGATTCCATAATAAAGTATTAGCTTGGCAAACGCCTCGAATTTCCATTAAAAAGAGAGGGTACGCGGCCCTGGAATGCAATGCTTCCTAGCAATTAAGACTAGACCATTCTTTTCCGAATTTTGCGATCAGAGGCGCTCGGACCTTCAGATATCGAATTATTTGTCAAACATCTATCACTTATGACACATAAAACATCATCTTCGTACGCCGGAAGTTTGACTGCTCCCTCGAATTGCCAAAACAGTATATTCATGCGGAGTGTCTAAAGCAATGAGATGGATCATATACTCGTATAAACTTTCGTTTTGAAAAGTTGTTGAAACCCCAGGCAATGTCCCCTAACAAACACCTCCTTTATTGTTAATAAATACTGTGACGAATTCGATTATTCCTCGATTATTTCCTCCTGGGTTCGATCGCTGCAAAATCAAATAGGCGGCCGCCGTGGTGTGAAGGTAGTGTTGCCGGCCTACCACACCGAAGGTCCATGGTTCGAGCCCTGGTACATGTAACATCAAAAGTGATTTGAAAAAAGTTTTTCAAAACGGGGTCGCCCCTCGGCAGTGGTTTGGCAAACTCTCCGAGTGTATTTCTGCCATAACAGGCTTCTCAGCAAAAATTCGTCTCCTTTGTAGATGCCGTTCGGAGTCGGCAAAAAACTGTAGGTCCCACCAATTTGTAGGGAAAATTCAAATCGGCACACCACAAATTGGAAGAGAAGCTTGGCGCAAAAATCTCTTAGGAGGTTTATGATGATATACCTGTTGTATATCGCGCCATAGAGATAGAGAAACACTCAAAAACTGTTTAAAAATAGCTAGTTTTACCCATCGATTTGTCTGTTGTGGTATTGGTGGGAGCGTAATTGACTTAGGGATGTTCGGCGGCCGCCGTTACAAAAATAAAGCATACATTTTTTGCCTAATACTTTTGGGCTACTCTGTATGTATTAACATATATGTATATCTCACATAAAGCAGCAAATGAGCCATTGCAAATATAAAGTATGTATGATTTTGTTTTGTTTTGTTAATTACGATGAAGTACAGTTAATAGTTATTAATATAATTAAAATCAACTTTAGTGCTAGTGGTCGGATCTTTTTTTACGGGAACTTCTTTTCCTTACGTAATAACACTATTTAATTTATTTAACTACGAACTTATTTTCTGCACTGTCATCGTTATAATAACGAAATAAGAAGTAAAACACGAAATAACCTAAAGTGCGTTATTTTAATTTCGGTGATCATTCAATGGGGGCGAGAAGTCAATCATTCAGGATAACTGACGTGATACATTCTTTAAGGATAAAGTAACTTGGGCATTCGTGTGGATAACACCCGAGCTTCAGCTAGGCGGTGAGTTTAAAAGGTAACTGACCAGAATGATGGATGGTTTTAAAGTCGTGCCTAAGATTATGAAGAGAGCACTTCTCGCTCCTATTAAACAGAGGAATTGAACATTAATCCATAGAAGACATCGAACCCAATCCCTTAATCAAAGATAATGGATTCGATGTTCCGCAACTCGGCTATAACAAAGTTCGAATAGCAATATCCTGATTGAAAAACAGTAAAGCAGCGAGCATGGATACATTGCCTGCTGACCTATTCAAGTATGGTGACGAGGAGCTGGTAAGTTCATGCATCAGCTTCTATGCAGCATATGGTTGGATGAGTGCATGCCTGAAGATTGGGATTTATTTCGGAATCAGCCTTCTGAATATCGCATATATCATTCTATCAAGCCTCACATGAACTGACTAATTGAAACTTATCAGCGTGGTTTCAGGCATTTTATATCTACCAACGACCAGTAGTCCGATTCTGTAACTTTTAACCACTCGCCGAGCGTTTCGCTTATCCTCTCCTTTAACGCCGCTAAACAGCTGACTCTTCATGGTGATAAAATATGGCAATATTTCTCTTTTCGCCGTATTTTGCACTAAATTACATGCAAAAAACTCAAAACTAATTTTTTTACTTTTTCCAAACGCTAAAACACTTGCAAATATATTAACGCTATTGTTAACACCTCGAAAATAATTCGCGACAGCTAACCACACGAAAAGTGCACACTTAAAAGTTAGCGAATAGGGAAAAGCGTTAAAAATGGTGCTAAGCGAAGTTAACGCCAACACCTGTCATTCAAATAGTTACAGAATCGAACTGTGCAAAATACAGATAGAATTACTTTTGCAAACATATGGTACTTGGGAGTGAGTTGGAAATTGAGAAGAAAAGTGCTCTCTCGACGGCAGCTGACAACATCTCATGAGGCTGCTCTGGGAGTATTCGTTTATGTCCACATCGGTAACACTCCCTTAAACTTTGTTATGAACGACAACAACAAGAACAATACCAGCAGCAAAAGATCTTTTTCAAGAAAACGCAATTATTAATTTATTACGATTAGAAAAAATCAAAAAATAGTCATGATTTTTTACGATTATTAAAAAAATCAAAAACGTTGTTTTAAATTACTTTTGATTTTTTGGATTTTTGTTTTATTATTTTTGATTTTTTTCAGTGTTGCTGTAGAATCACATAAATATACACATCGTTTATTTTTGATTTTTTTAATAATCGTAAGAAATCATGATTTTTTTAATTATTGTTTTAATTAATTTGAAAATAATTATTTAAAATTAAAAGTAATTTTCATCAACATTAAATGGATTCTCAAGAAAATTATTAATCAAATCGATTTAGTAATCATTATCTAACAGCTCTGATTTAAAGCACTACTAGATCGACAAAAATTTGTTTCGCATGCAAAAAACTGTTTAATTTCCATCTTGCAATGTCCTAAGGAGTGGAAATTATGCCAACATTTTATAGCTCAAAATTAGTTTAAATTGCCACAATTATAATTCGTTTATGGCCACTCCTTCCAAAATTCCAAAAAAAATTCTAAATTCCACAGTTAACTACATATCAAGATCAATTATCGAGTTTTTGACTATTCTGTGTAAATTTAACAATCATAAGTAACCTCTAACTAATTAGTATGTCCTTTTCCTATTTTCAGTCAAATATTTAGTTTTTAAAAAACTTTTAATTTGGGAACGTAAGTTATTTAAAAGTAGAATTCATAAAAAAAAGAATGGTCACTGTCTTGAATTTTGACAAAAAATAACTTTAGAACTGACATATGAAAAATTTTACTCTTTCCCGTAATTTCTTGATTTCTCTTTCTCTGTCCCTCTTCTTCTTAATATTCCTTCTGGGAAAGGGCCCATACCGCTTTTTCTGCTCCACTTTATCTTTTGGTCCCCTTCACTGTTTCTTTCACTTCTTTTTACACATACACCTATTATATATATATTGATAAAATGAGCCCACTGTGAAAGTTTCATAAAAAGCGCTTAAAGACTTGGGACGTCTGCCATCGGCCTGTTTTCCTCAATACAAGATAGTGCTGGATAAAAAAAATAATTTGAAGGGCAGCAGTAAATTAAATATACATATATTTACAAAAAGATACGGTAAAGATAGAAATAGGGGTTTCTTCTTTCTTTAAATGGTCATCTAACCGCCCGGGCGATTATGACCGTCCAACATAGCTCACCAGTCGTTTCTTCGTTACGCCAACTGGCGCCAATTGGAAACACCACGTGATCGCAAATCGGTCTCCACTTGGTCCTTCCATCGAAGTGGTGGTCTCCCTCTTCCTCTGCTTCCACCGGCGGGTGCCGATAAGAATGCCTTCTGGGCTGGCGCATCTTCGCTCATTCGCACTACGTGGCCTAGCCAGCGAAGTCGCTGTGTTTTAATTCGCTGAACTATGTCGGCGTCTGCGTAAAGTTCATACAGCTCATCATTAAATCTTCTTCGGTACTCGCCGTCGCCAACGCGTAGAGGTCCACAAATCTTTCTTTATAGGGGTTTAGCTAACAGAAAAACCAGTGTTCTGTAAGCTTAATGGTTAGCAGAGCTTGCCGAAAATTTTCAGTTGAAGTCTAGCAGCTTCCGAAATGGATATATAAGAAAATCTTGTGTTTAAAAATTTTCCTTTTCTATTAAATTAAAAACTTTTAATAATTAATTAAATTGTTATAAAAATAAAAAACAATAATAATGGCCTCGAGCTCATTCTTTCGCAATTAGCAATTATGAATTGTTATTGAAAAACGTATAATTAACAATTAATCAATTGCAATTAACAATTATGGTGTCATATTGCTACAAACTTTTACTTTAAGAACATATACGTTAAATAGTGTTTGACGAGAATACTTGCTTAATAACTAGAGAGTTTGAAGTTTTTGTTGTTGTTTTGCTATGTCAAAATCAGCTGTTTTTCACTGGAAATCTTACATAAATATGGAGTTTTTGAGGCACTTCAATATGGCGGCGCATCTGATGCA
Source organism: Merzomyia westermanni (assembly GCA_949987695.1). NCBI lineage: Eukaryota > Metazoa > Arthropoda > Insecta > Diptera > Tephritidae > Merzomyia > Merzomyia westermanni. Next base: position 138,241,013 of record OX465290.1, read on the forward strand.
AAGCGATCTCCTATCTTTTAGCGAATGAAAAAAAGAGACGCAGGATGAAACTAATATTAAATATAAAAACGACTATTCGAAATTTTGACGCCTATGCCTTAGATATCAGTTCATAGCTCAGAGTTTAAGGGCCAATATACCAAAAAAGTATTGTACAATATAGTCTTGTTTGAATATAGTCTGTAAGGTTTTTGTAATATAAAACATGAATAATTATGTGTATTTGCACATTTAAAACATTTATTTATTTTTAGGGATATGCTTTCGGGATCTCGGGATATTTTTTCAACTAATTCGGTATCCCAGGATCGTTGAGCCATAACTTTTGTGAATATAAGTAAAAATTCAACAACTAAAAGCATTTAAACATACCATGGAATAAAAGAATTTAAAATGTATGATAATATATGTTTATTGCAAGTAATTCGTAATAAGCTTTTAAAATTGTATTCAAAACACAATCAACATACCTGGGTACTTTTGAAAGCAATGCATGTTTACGAAAATACACAAAGGGGAATACACAAAACCAAAAAAATCCATAACTTAAAAATTAATAGTCGTATATAACTACGGCCACATTAAACACATTTAATTTTTAAATTAAATTAATTTAAAATTTGTGTATAAGAGTAGATGAACTTCAAGCACAACATTTTATTTTATTTTAGTTATTAGCTGCTCCTTTCTTGGCCTTCTTTCCCTTCTCTTCTACGCTGTTCCTTTACTTGATTATTTTTTTGTTTTATTTGCTTATCTCTTCTTTCAAATGTCTCTATTTTTAATTTATTTTATTGCTTCTGATTTCTTGCTTCCGTTCCTTTCCTTTCTTTACCTTTCATTTCCTTTTCTTCCCATTCCTTTCCCTCCATTTAATTTATTTCCAGTTGTCATAGTTCCTTTAATTTAATTTAGTTTCATTTTATTTTATTTTATTTTATTTTGTTTTGTTTTATTTTATTTTCTTTTTATCAATTTTATTTAATTTTATTTTTTTTTTTATTTTATTCCATAAGTATAACCACAAAGATACACAAACAAAACCAATTAACTACCGTCTTGAGTATTCTGAGCTAAAATAAATTTAACATGAATAATAACTTATTTTGTTTTTGTAAATACTTTGCCGATTGATAGCTTTCATCGTGTTTAGTCACGATTACCGAATAATAAGAATCAGCAAAGCACTTGCATACACACACTCCCAAAAACAGAGCGCCACATACATATCAGTAAAGCAGTCAAACAAATCCCTGCAGTCAACTGCCAAACTAGTCCGTAAACATTCTAGTTCATTAACTAGAATTTCGTGAGCTTATTCATACCAGACTGAGCGACTGCAACGTTTCCACCATCATAAGTACCCTGCAGTGAAATATCAAATATATGTTTATTGCAGTAAACATACTAGTATCCAACTATTAATCCAACTTTTCTGGTTGAAATCATTCTAGTCAGAAAAAGTTCATTCCATACTAATATACGACTACAATTTTTATAGTATGTTTTAAAGCGACATAAGCTGTAATTACTTCTTTCGTTTATTTCATTCGCATTGCATGCTATTGTAATTCGCAACCAGCTCATGAAATATTCCAAAGATATAGTTTATGTTTTGCAATCCCAAATCGGGGTTTTTCACAGCGAAGATGATGAAAAATGAAAATGATGTATTGATGAGTCCATTTTCTTATTTTAATCCCTGCTAGAGGTTTTGGTCCACATTTGGACTAGTATTTTTTTCGAACTAGTATGATTTGATTGCAATTTTACTAGTACATTTCCTTCCAGTATGATACTAGTATATTTCGACTATATACAAAATAGTATTTCATGAGTAGTAGATGACTGATATGTTCCGGTCGAAATCTGACAATTGACATCTCGTGGGACATCGCCATGTTTAAAATACCAGCTGCGTGTATGGAAATATGACAGTTGGCTGACTAGTTGGTCTTGGTGCATATACTAGTTGTAAAGTAGTTTGCAACTAGTTGGTTTGACTGCAGGGTAGTAAGAACCCTGCAGAACTTCCGATATATACGTACATACACGAGCGAAGAAGAAAACAATTCAGTATGCGGACAGCAATCGATCTGTGAAAAACGCCATCTTATCTTTTCATTTCCTGTTCAACTAATATTCTGAGTTTTTGAATATTCATACTATTAAAGTAAAAATAAAACTTTCTGGTAAATAATAGTTTTATAGTGAAGTTTTAAGCGGATTACACTAGATAATTTCGTACTTAAAATAGTGCATTTGGATTCCAGATCATGTACATACGTGCATGTCAGCAAAATCACCCTTATATTTTGCAACGTCGCTACCGCAAAAGTAGCGCAGCAGCGATGCAACAACAAGGGTTGACTAATTATGACTGCGAAATGCAGTGTTCATAAATAAAATAACAGTGAATCTTTAATGGAATCGTTTAGAAGCTGCAACAACGAAAGTGGCGAGCAGAGACGCACACGATAGCAAGGTGGATAAAAATAGAGATATCTGCAAAGAATTCCGAAAGTTATATAAAGTTAATCTTTCCTTGAATTTCCTTAATTTTATATAAAGATATTTTTACAAGTATGGATGAGATTCTATCTGGCATTATTATTTCTTCAAATTGTACAATTTTCTACAAAATGTTTTAAGAAAATTTAAAGATGTATGCCTGTGAAATCTATTATTAAATTTATTCAAAAAAAACACTACTATTAAGCAGAAGAAAATTACTTTTTACAAATGTTTTACAAAGGTAAAATTACTATGAATAGAGATTATTTTTGATTGATAACTGTGCAACATAGTTTTACTTCTGATGACTGAATTTTAAATAAAGTAATTTTGTAATTCACTTTGTAAATTGTACTATGAAGTGGTACAGTAGGGCTAACTAGTATGATTGCTGGTATGAACCTGATGCATATAATTACTAGTATGTCAACTGGTATGATTCTGATGCATAGGCTGACTAGTATGTCAACTGGTATAATGGTGATGCAGGGGCTGTCAATTGGTATTTCGTACGCCACCGCCATGTTAAATCTGTATAGTTGCGAATATGGAAATAAGACAGAACTTCAAGTGGTTGGACTGTCTGAGCCAACTAGTATTAAACTAATACGTTTGAATGGAGGGATTCTACTTACACTAAGCCAAATTTCACTAACAACTCAGATATGCAACAACAAGGCATAGGCAGATGTCACGCGTCGTAACTTTGCATCAACAAAACACAGTCAGAATTACAAGCAGCGGCAGAGGCACGCTTACACTGTTGAAAATAACTAAATTATAAATTTCAAGTTTGGGTTTAGTAATTTGATCTATTATTTAACAAATTAAATGGATAAACATATATTTAAAATAATACTTATTTTGTTATTCAAAAAGTTAATCAATTTTCGAATACCACATAATAGCCGCACTAATGAAAAAAAGTACTATGGAATAATAATCGTATATATCAAGAGAGTAAAACACTGGGTTATAGTATCTTGGCAATTTTGTTTGCATGTGTCTAAATATGTATAACACAAAGAAAGCCTCGTATAGTGAGGCTTTTGAATCGAGGGCATGCACCTGGAACGTCGGATCCCTTAATGGGAATGGTGCCCATAAAAGCTGACATCACCGCAATACCAGAGATGCGATAGACCCATTTACTGGAGTGGCCATGCAAGCCATCGCAGTTTCGGTGTCGGATTTGTGGTAGGAGAGAGAGTTTGCAAACAAGTACTGACGCGCACGCCTCTGCGGCGTTAAAAACGTGCGTGTAAAGGCACAAGGAAAGCTGAACGTTGAAAAACTGCAATCGCGGGGACAGCCAATGATTTCGCAACTCAACTCTCACACCTGCTCTCTGAGAGCAAAACTAAGCCTATTGGGAGCAGATCTCTGGAGCGCTCCGTACCGCCGCTGATGAAAAACATCTGGTTCGACTTTTCCGTAAGAAAAAAATTGAGGCAGAATAGCGTGAGTGTGAAGAGCTTAAACTACTAGTCAGCAAGAACAACGCCCGAAAGTTCTACCAAAAAATTCGGCGAGTGCTTTGATTATGGAGGGAGCACTTTTCTACTCTCCTAAACGGAGAAACCGAGCAACTACACAGAGAAGAACCCGACGCCACAATCGAATATTTAGTGTTTAGGGCATTAGTGTTCCCCCACCCGGCTATAATGAGATACGAGCAGCAATATCGCTTTTAAAAAACAACAAAGCCGCGAGCGCTAACGAATTGTCGGCTGAGCTATTCAAGTACGGCTGCCAGGAGCTGGTAGAGTGCATGCACCAGCTTCTACGCAGAATATGGTCGGAAGAATGCATGTATGCCGATGGGAGTCGAATTGTCTTCTGCCCAATCCCTAAGAAATGAGATCCTACAAGCCGCCTCAATTATCGCGGGAGCGAGTGTATTGTGCGAAAGACTGAAGCCCACCGTTAACAAACTCATTGGACCTTATCAGTGCGGCTTTAGACCTGGTAAATCTACCATCGACCAGATTAACGACTAACTAAACGAGTTTTCGGACAGGGCGACCCTCTATCGTACGATCTTTAAATTAATGCTAGAGAAAATAATACAACCCGCAGAACTTCACCGCTCGGCAAGAGTGTGCAATTGCTGGCATATGCCGATGGCATTGACATCATTGGCGCCGTAAGTTTTGCCTAGTCCAAATTGGAAAAAGAAACGAAAAAAGTGGGTTTGGAGTCGAACGAGGACGAAACGAAGTACCTTCTGTCATCATGCAAAGGGTCAGCGCATTCACACCTTGGCACTAACGACACTGTTGACAGCAATAATTTCGAAATAGTAAAGGACTTCGTTTACCTGGGAACCAGCATTAAAACCAACATTAATGTCAGCTTAGAAATCCAGCGAAGAATTACCCTTGCCAATAAATATTACTTTGGACTGAGTAGGCAATTAGAAGCAAAGTCCTCTCTCGACGTACAAAACTACGCTCTACAAGTCGCTCATAATATCCGGCCTGCAATATGGAGCAGAAGTATGGACGATGACAGCCGCAGATGAGTCCGCCCTTGAAGTATTGGAGAGGAAGGTTCTTCGAAGGATTTATGGGCCTCTATGCTATGCCGACGGCGTTTACCGAAGAAGATTTAATGATAAGTTATATGGCCATGTAATGTGATTGGAAGATGCTCCGGCCCGGAAGATATTCTTGTCGAAACCCACCCATGGAAGCAGAGGAAAAGGAGGCACCCACTCCGTTGGAAAGGCCAAGTGGGGAAAGATATGCTATTCCTTGGCGTTTCTAATTGGCGTCAACTGGAAAAGGATAGAGTCAGGGCTGTTGACCTATATATTTTTCACAAGGGAAGAAAAGAATTGAGATGAAGTGTGAAAAGGAAGAGTGCAGTTGCATCTACGGTCAAAATCAGTTAGAAGGAAATTTTTAGACCATTTATAGTAGTGGGGCGAAACAGACGTTTTCGATTACTTCGTAACCGAAAGAGATATCGAAAAATGGTACACCCATTATTGTAAGAAACACCTAGTGAAATGTGATTTGAACAATCAAAATACCGATTAAGAACTGAAATTTCAGAAAAAGTTTTTGCAAATATCTTTTAAGAGGTTATATGTATGTGCATATGAATTTGTCAGCGGACGGTGCGTATGAGTAACATTTTCATCACCGAACACCAGAAGCATTTTGCATTTTTTTTGGTGTCGCTATGCTGCATTAACCCTTAAATGCGTATTGTTGTACGTGAACAACCACAAGAAAACTTCGTGGTGCAGCCACTCCGTTAACCTTCTTCCATTTAGTTCAAGCTTTTATTAGCATAAAACATTAAGGGCCGGTTTCACCAACGCGACTAAGACTAAAACTAAGTCGTGACTTAAGTTAGCACAGATTCGACACAAACTTAATTTTGGGTTTCACCAACTGAGCGACTTAAATAATTTTGAACACAACAACCCGATCAGCTGTTTTATGCATAGTAGTATTTTTTCATACCAGACAACTCTGCGCACCCCAATACCCCGGTGCGAAATGGGCATGTATGGCCATACACGAAGGAATGTATTGATCTTACACCCATTTCTCTTTAGTTGGAAGGTACTAAAATTAGCGCTTAGTTGAAAACGATAGTTTCGTAATGGTTGCATGCTAGAAAACAAGCGTTCACATGCATCTACGCATACGCCGTTAAAGTCATGCTTGACGAATTTTCTGGCTGGGACATTGTACAAAACAAATTAGGAGCATTACTGACATTTAGGTTTTGAACGAAAGCAACACTGACTTAGTCGAGAATAAGTCAGATGGCAGGCTGACTAAGTTGTGACTTAGTTAATTTAGATGGTGAAGCTGAAAAAGTGAAAAACTAAGTTAAGTCGAGCTGGTGAAACCGGCCCTAAGACTTATTTGAAAGTTAGCAGCACTTAGCAGCGTTCTTCTGTTCTTATTCTCGCAAAATTAAAATAAATAAAAAATAAAAGCTGTGTAAAGGGGTAGATGGCCACCTTTTTCTCGATTGAAGGTTATGTTAGAAAATGTCTATAGATACTTTAGATATTTCTTAATAATTTGAGAATAAAAACATTATTATATAAATAAGTTGTTTTATAAAGCTTAGGATAGTTCCAAGAAATCGCCTTTGAAGAAGGGAATGCAATACGAAAATACAAGGTGGCGGAAAAGTAATCCTCCTATCAGAAAATGCTATAAATTTTGCGATTGGCCCCTAAAGTCAGTTCTGTTTTGACATTTGTGTAGTAAACACATGCGAAATACACTTTAATAAACAATGTTACGCTACACTGCTCCAGAACGCGGAATATTGCTGACTATTTATTTGACCAATAATCGGTCGGTGAAAAACGGTTACTGCGCAAAAGTAATCCTCCTATCAGAAAATGCTATAAATTTTGCGATTGGCCCCTAAAGTCAGTTCTGTTTTGACATTTGTGTAGTAAACACATGCGAAATACACGTTAATAAACAATGTTACGCTACACTGCTCCAGAACGCGGAATATTGCTGACTATTTATTTGACCAATAATCGGTCGGGGCCAAACGGTTACTGTGAATGGTGAGCGCTACAGAGCAATGATCAACGAGTTCTTTTTGCCGCAACTTGATGAATTGGGATTGGAAAACATGTGGTTCCAACAAGACGGTGCAACAGCACACACTGCACGTGCCACAACCGATATGCTGAACATCGGAAGCTTACTTTTGCGCCACCTTGTATTTTCAAATGATTTCAGCTTTTGGTCCGGTGGTACAGCTTTCTTTGAACTGCCGTGGGTAGGTTGTACCTCATCTCATCTCATATGCACCCTTATTGCGAGCTTCGCCTAGAAATATTTTCGCCTCCATTTTTTTGTTCGTTTGAACTCTTTTCGTCTATCGACAGTTTCAGATGAACAAATTTAGTAGACAAGCATATGTCGGTGTTGCATTGGAAACGCCATAAAAATTTGGAGTTGTTGGATTATTACCTGTTGGCTACAACTATTGCCACCTTCTGAATTACCCGTTTGCATAATATGTGGTAGTAGGGAATGGTTGAAAGCACCATTTTAACCCAAATCATGTGCTTTGCATGCAGCATCATTTTGGTTGCAAACGTTTTGCATATTTTGTTTTAAATAGATAAGGTTAAAATAAAATGTAGTTGCGTAGCGAAATTCTGCGCGCCCGAATAGCCTCTTGATTTTCACTAGAACGAATATCCAAACATAAAAATATGTAACGAAAACATACACTGAAGATGGCGGATCGCCGAAACCGGTTTGGAACAAAACAAAAATTGACAAGAGATGACGAAAAATCGTTCCAAGATACATCTAAAAATATGTATCATACACGGCTAAAAATTTTAGCCAAAATTTTAAACCATTCGTCGGTTTAAGCAATTTTCTAAACGTTTTTGTAGTAAATTCCAAACCTTTAAATTACCTACACCAATTTTGAATTTATTGCGAATTAGATATAAAACTGAACTGAAAAAAACGTCAAAAATTTTTAAAATTTGTTTTCATAGATTTCTGAAAGCTTTTTCAAGTCATTGAATTTTTCTCTCAACAGTTTTGTGTGCGCCGTAGCTCAGTGGGTAGAGCAGACGACTCTGATACGGGGAGCGTCGGTTCGAATCCTGCCAACTGATACACATTTTTTTTTATGCTTAAACTCTTTTCTTTACGCTCATTTTCTCGAAAACTGGCACAATGTAAATTCTAAACCAAATTTGGTTTGGACATATACATATGTAGCCCAGAAAGGTTTTACATTTTTTGGTTACATTTTTTAACCGTTAGTTTCTTTTCTGCTGGTGTATTCATCTTACATTGACATGCTTGTCTCTTTTCTACTTGTACAGTACTTATTGCTGATATCGTGACTCAGAATCTCACTCGGTAAAGCAGAAATGCTTTTACCTCGCTCTCACTTTGATTTTTATTGGCACAGTATTTTATTCGCACAGTATTTTATTGACACAGTATACTCATACAAGTTGCATATACAGGGTCAGTAGGAATTTGAGAGTGATATTCAATTTATTATAAAATAAAATTAAAATAGAACTTAAAAAATATTTGGAAACATGTAGGTATAGTGTTGCTCTTAGATTGTTTTTAATCGAGTGCTAGGAGAATGGGAATGTGCAAGCAATTCGGCGGCAATTAAGGGAAAATTTGATAATTCAAATACAAATTTCCGCCATTTTAAAATCTCTTCAAAAGCACATTCCTTGTTTCTTTAAACAAAATTTGTAATGTTTTTATGTATGTATATATTTTTAAGTTTTTGCGAAAACCGTGCAAAAAAGATTTCCCAGAGCACATACAGGGTGGCTAATGAAAGCCGCTACCAAAAAAAAATTAAACAACTTTTTTTCTATTTAATGAATCTGGTTAATTTTTTTTTATTTTGCAGATTGACTTTTACGTTTAACAAAAATGGATAACTGGGACACTGAAACAAGAATTTGGATTGTCCGCCGCTATCACGCACTGGAGTCCGTAGTTTCGGTTCAAAGAGAGTATAGGCGCACGTTTGGCGGCAATCCTCCGAGCAGATGGACCATAATAAGACTTGTAAACAATTTTGGCCGAGCATGGGACAGTCAGCAGCAGAAGACCTTACCATCGAAACCCTTCAGTTCGAACGGAGGAAACAATCGCTGCTGTAGCTGCTGCCATACAAAACAATCCACGTGTTTCGACAAGAAGCTTATCTGCTCAAATGGGTGTAAGCAGACAGTCATTACAGTCAATTATGCACAAAGATTTGGACTTATTCCCATATAAAATTCAAATGGCCAACAAACTGAACGCTGCAGACTTGCCGATTCGCTTGGAATTTTGCCAGAAGATGCTTCAAATGTTGGAAGAGGATGGAAACATGTTGAACTGTCTTTTCATGTCTGACGAGGCCCATTTCGATTTAAACGGCAACATAAACAAACAAAATTGTCGAATATGAAGTGCTTCCAACCCACAGATACTCCATGAGACGGAATTGCATCCACTTCGTGTCACAGTGTGGTGTGCAGTTTCATCACGCTGCATTGTCGGGCCCTACTTCTTCGAAGAAAACGGTCACACCGTTACGGTTACTGGAGACCGTTACTTGAGCATGTTGAGAGAGTTTTTCTATCCAGAATTACGCCGAATGAGAATTTCTTTCAACTCTGTGTGGTTTCAGCAAGATGGTGCAGCTCCTCATATAGCCCAACCTGTTATGACAGAATTGCGACGAAAATTTCCCAATAAGCTGATATCCAGAAACTCCACATTCCGTTGGCCACCCAGGTCGCCTGACCTTACAGCACCTGACTTTTTCTTGTGGGGTTATTGCAAACAGGAAGTCTTCAAAGCAAAACCAACAAATTTGAATGAACTAAGGCAATCCGTTCGAGAAACAATTGCGGCTATTCCTGTCTCAACTCTCCAAGCAGTAATGAACAACTTTTTGGTAGGATGCCGCACATGCATCGACGAGCAGGGGGGGCATTTAAATTCCATTATTTTTAAAACTAATTAAGCTATATTTAATAAAATTTAATGAGCTTTAACATGAATAAAAGAAAAATGAATTCCATACACTGAAAAAAAAACTTATTTGAGTTTCTTAATGTAGCAAAATTCATCAGCCACCCTGTACGTAAAACTGTATTTCTTAAAATATTATGTAAAGAAACAACCCGGCCGCCATATGGATATCACAACTTCCCACTCTAAGCTTTTTAAACAAAATTTAATTTTTCAATTCAAATAGTGAAATAGTGCAAGCTGCCATTTAAATTCAGATACTGAATTATCAAAGTTATAGATTTTTATGAAATTTTTTTTTATAAAAGTAAGGCGCAAGCACTTCCCGATTCCAGCCTTTTTCGGTTTTCAGGGCCCGAATCGCGGCAATCGCAAGCGAGCGAGCGATCGCATAGAGCAAAATTTCGGAGAATTTATGAATTTGAATTTTTTCAGGCTTTAAAATGAACCCTGTGTTATTTTTATACCCAGTAGTGCTACGCACACAAGGTATAATAACTTCATTCGCCTAACGGTAGTATGCAACGGCATAAACGAATCGAGATAGATATATTCTTATATATATATATCAAAATGTTCAGGAGGAAAAGAAAAATTGATTAAATCGGATGACAGCTACGCTTATGGTCCACACCCACTTTTATATGAAAGATTTTAAAAAGGATCATATATATTTTTAAAAGGCAATAACTTTGCGTACAAAAGCTTTATATCATTTCTATTTTACCTTCAAAGTGTCCGTGAACGAAGAAATTCGAAAAATATAAATTTCCAAAATGGGTGTTGCTCCGCCCCTGTTATAGTATATTATTCCACAAAACTTGTTATGCCATAACTCCGTCAAAAATTGATTTGATACGAAATTTGGCGAAAATGTTGAATATATAAAGGTAACCCTTCATTGTAAAAATAGGCGAAATCGGTTCAGGGCCATGCCCAGTTTTTAGTATAGATCTGAAATTTTTTTTTTTTAAATTTAAAACCCCCTTATTTCTATGACTATGCAAGCAGGGTTCGAAAATGCTTAAAAATTTTCAAGGCACATGATTTTGCCTTTGCTTGAAAAAAAGCGAGCAGCAGCTTATAGGCAAACGATGGATTGCTGTTAAGCAAATGTTCAATGCTTGGCAGCTTATGAGTTTGATGTTGCTTGCTTATTGAAAATTTCAAAAACACAACCAAAAGTAATCGAGAGGCTTTAGTTATTTGTTGGTTGCTGCTGCAGCCAAGTCTGAAAAGCGAACTGCTTAGCAGCTGCAAAGCAATAATTAGGGGTGGCTCAATCATGTCCATATAAAACGGATGATGCAACCAGCAAAGCAATATGCAGACATCTACATATATACATAAAAGAACGGCTGAACCGATTTGGCTGAAAATTGGTGGGGAGGTAGCTTAGAACCAGGAAACGGACAAAGGATACTTTTTCCGGGAAATGGACCAGGGGATGAACTATTCCAACATTTTTTATTTATGCTGATTTTCTTGAAATTCGGTACATTGGTAGCCCTTTGCTTTTATTAATATTTAAGAATGTTTCAAAATTTTACAATTTGAATTTTTAAATCCATCCGGTAGATGTATTTGTTTCGAGTTTCTATTAACTTACTGTGCCGATATAACAATATCATGCCGCGACCAAGACGATCAAATCTTTCACGACAAAATTGTAATGCAAACATTCGAAACATTGCGAATATAAAGGACTGAAGAAGAACAAGAAATTGCACGTGAAGAGCTATGCGTTAGTCTGGCTCGACTTCGTGCTTTTAAATCACAAGAGCAAAGCGAGGCAGCCCGTAAAACGGTTCGCATGGCAACGCCCAATCGTTGAGCAAACCTCAGAGAACAATAATTTTTGATTTGAATCGGGAATGGTCCGACTGAAAACTAAACTTAACTAAATTAGACCAGTTGATTTCTCCTTTTTTTTCGAATGCGATTTTGACGTTAAAGCCCCTATTACGGTTTACAACTCAACCCTACTTTAGTTGAAATTTCGCAATTTGATATTATCGATTACAACCAAACCTGTCAAACAAATTTAAGTTGAAGTTATATAGTCTAACAACTTGTTTTGTGGTATTATCATTTACAACCCTGTGCCAGTTCGGTTGTCAGCAATGCCAAAAAAAGACAACTCCCTACTAGCAGTTGTCTTAGAATATTGTTTAAGGTGTTTTTCAAAATATATCAAGAAAAAATGGGAAATGGGTGAGTAAACCTTATAAAATTATTTTATACAAATTTTTTAATCAGCATTTTTGTACAAATCTATAGAAAAAAGGTTACAACAACACAACAGTTTGAAAAACTTGTGGAGTTAATGGAGAAGCATCCCGATACTGGACGAGGCAAGCCGCAATTTGCATGCACTAAAAATAAAAGGAAGGGACTGTGGGAAGATTTTTCAATACAGCTCACTAGCTTAGGATCGCCAACAAGAACTGCGCAGGAGTGGGGCAGAGTAAGTAATAGCCATGAAAGTAGACCAATGCAGTGAAAGTGGAATAATAATTAAAAAAATTATCTTGCAGGTTTGGATACATTATAAGGCAAACCCAAAAAGAAAGCTTGCTAACAACCGCGCAAACCTTGAAACTGAAACTGGTTATGGTCGCTCGCAGGAGCAGTCACTAAATCCTCTAGGGGAAAGTGTAGTAGAACTAATTGAAATGAGAAGTCAGGTTGCACCAAGTGGCCAAGGTTTCGGGACACGTCTGTTTTGGCACCAACATTTTCGTCGTCCTAAAATAACTTAAAACTAATGTCCATTCTACTATTTATTTAAAACATAATACACCCTATCCCAATTATTCACTAAAATGTGTTGATTTAATTTTTTGCTACAGAGTAGTCAGCTGTTTAATTATTTGTCAAGTTGTCACTTTTCAGGTTGGCAACATCAATTCAACTTCAACTGAAATAAGTTGTAGATCATAAAGAGAAAAAATAGTTGAGTTGTAAACTGTAATAGGGCTTTAAACCAATGAATCACAAAAACAAAATACATGGTAAATGTATGTGTGTCTGTCCACTTCCCTATCCTTATCCACTCCTTCTTAAAACCATCACTAACACCTTTCATTTGATACCCATATCGTATAAACACCATCTGCGGTCACCACTGGTCCACATTTCGGTCGATATCTCCTAAACGGGTTCACATATGGACCTGAAAACCACTCATTTTTTGAACACTCATGAAACTTTGATTTAATACCTATATCGTATAAACATCTTCTGGGGTCACCCCTGGTCCACATTTTGACCGATGTCTGGAAAACCAGGAAAATATTTGATTGTTTTTTAGCCATAACCATGTCGTATGCCTAGAGAGTTTATGATATAAATTTTCATACAAATCTTTATAAAATCGAAAAAAAACGACGTTATAATTTGGGGTTGGCTCAGAAATCCAAATTTGTTTGGCACCAGGTGATGGTTTTCGTCAAAACCGCTTGCCACTCAATGTGTTAAGTGAAACTATCTACATTTTGTATCATGGTTGTTTCTGCTTTTCTAATTTTCAATAATCAGCATCAGCAATCGATTGTTTGCTTATTAGCATTTTTCATGCTGCTGCTGTTGCTGCTCGTTGTTTTCAAGCAAAAGCAAACATGCTGCTTTTTAAGCAAGGAAAAATCAAAAGCACAACATCAGCATATTTTCGCTGCTTGTGCTATTATTGCTCAAGCATTTAGAACCCTGTATGCAAGTATATCAATAAGATCTTGCACATGTAATAAGCTTTTTAAGAAAAACTCGACCGCAAAAAAAAATGTGTGGATTTTGTGGAAGTAGGCGTGGCGCCGCCCACTTTCGGCTATTTTCAAAGGCGATTGCTTGTAATTTTTCAATGAAAACTGGTTAGCTGCTTCTCAATAGTGTGTAGTATACTCCTGGTAAAAATTAGGCAGCGGATAACACAAAAGCACAACATCCGGGCAATTAGGTGATACCCCACTGCAATATGGAAGGTTTATATCTTGTAATGCTTGTAAGTATGACAAGAAAAAGAAATGGGCCCATCAATAAGTATAATGAATCGACCAGGACGATGAGCTGAGTCGATTTAGCCATGTCCGTCTCTCCTTCCGTCTGTCTGTCTGTCTATTTGAAAGCAAATTTTCCAGACATAAAATTTGCGTGTATTGGTATTTTGAAAAAATGTGGTTAGCAGTGGTTTCTGTCCTAAAATCATTAGTTATGTCTGTAATAAAATTAATAAAAGAAAAAGGAACCTACATTTTAGCTATTCTCGTTTTATTTTTATGCCTACAGCTCGATTGACAATCATCTAACGAATGACAAAATTTCAAATTCTTTGCAATTCCCCTCGCTGGCGAGTGCCGCGATCCAAAAATCATAAAATTACAAAAATTTCGCCCTTTTACGACTGCCGTGATTCGGGCCCAGTTCCTTTCGATTTTCCCCAAACCATGCCTCTGTTTTTACGATCAGGAATTTATGTCTATTGGAACCTTTCGCACGATTTATTGATCATCCTTTTCGGACTTTTGGCTCATTTGGGTCTTTATTTTCTATCTTTTTAAAAATAGCTTGGCTTCCAAATTAATTTTAATTTATACCCATTTGTATATTTTGTAAAACCTGAAGGGTTCCAAGTGCCATGACATAATCCCAAGTAAAAAATTTGGGGTTATGACACTCCTCCCGCAGTGCTGTTGTTGTTGTTGTGGTAACGACAAAAACATCCCCTGAAGGTTTTGAGGAGGGGGGGGGGGGGGCGGAGTACGCTCCGGTACTCCCTTGCGGTACTGCCCGACTGTCGTGGTAGCGATTTAGGACCAGAGGAACCTTCTAGGTCATGTCACCCCTCCTTTCGTAAGGCAGGGTAAGATGGGTAATGAGAGGTGCGAGGCATCATATCTGTAGATCAACTATCGAGTTGCACGTAATTACCTTTGTGCCTCTTACGACCAGTGTGCATACTTCGAGCATATTCTAAACTCCTAACCCGCAGGGGATCCTCCCGCAGTGCCATAACCCCCAAGTATAAAAAATAAAATTTATGACTGCAGGGGGAGTGCCATAATCACAACTGGGATAAGAACACCTTTGAGCTTAAAAAACCGGAAAGATAGAACAGGGAAATATGGGCAGTCCTATCGTACCCATTCGGGTATAAATGGGTACAATAAGTCTCTTTATAGGACATGCTCTAACAAATGTGTACAATTCAGCCCATATCAAGAGATTAGAACTGAATTAGTCGTATGCTCCTTTGCGACTCATACCGGACTGATTCTAGTTTAAGCACATTTTTTACAGGCAAGTGACTGAACGATGTGGTAGTGACTGATGATCAGTAGACTATCGTCCCCTTATTAACACACCTGTAGTTTTATTTTTGGCCAAGTCTGGTTTAGAGAGCCTTTCTGTTAAGTTTTACAGCGAAATCAACTTCAGACAGAGGTCGGCATGCCTTTGTAGTGTATTACTCCCACGAAATACTTCTCAACTAAAGCTGCTCTAAGATTTCAGCTTCTTTTTCCTCCATACATAGCGATACGCCCATATGGGTAATTATTTTGTCTGGGGCAGGGCGTATGAGTAACATTTTCGTAATACTTATACTACTCTAACTGTTGTACAAGGCATTATGACTTAATTTGAAATTTTCCATTTTTTACAATTACAACTAATCTAAGAGTGTCATCGTGACAGCTGACGAAACTAGACGTAGAAATATACCTTAAAAATAATAATTTGATTTTAAATTAGTACGCATAAACCGTGGCATCGGGTAGAATAATTATCACTCCAACCATCCTTGGAAACTAAAAGCAAACACGATATCAAGTTTTTTACAGAAATTATATAAGCTAAGCGAAAAGGAATTCATGGCAAAAAACATTTCACAAAATATTAACCACCTTAGTGTCAAAATTTATCAAATAGAAGAAGACAACAACAAAACTTATATCAGACTTAGATAACAAAAACCTCAGACACATAACATGCACACAAACAAAATTTACAAAAACAAAAGACAAAATCAACAAAGAACAACAAAGTAATGTGGTCCACGAAATAAAGTGCAATGGTGACTAGAACAATAGCTGCAATATATGCTACATAGGCGCCGCCGTGGTGTGAAGGTAGTGTTGCCGGCCTACCACACCGAAGGTCCATGGTTCGAGCCCTGGTACAGGTAACATCAAAAGTGATTTGAAAAAAGTTTTTCAAAATGGGGTCGCCCCTCGGCAGTGGTTTGGCAAACTCTCCGAGTGTATTTCTGCCATGACAGGCTTCTCAGCAAAAATTCGTCTCCTTTGTAGATGCCGTTCGGAGTCGGCAAAAAACTGTAGGTCCCACCAATTTGTAGGGAAAATTCAAATCGGCACACCACAAATTGGAAGAGAAGCTTGGCGCAAAAATCTCTTAGGAGGTTTATGATGATATACCTGTTGTATATCGCGCCATAGAGAGAGGTACAACGAAAAGATCGTTAGGATCGAGAATATACGCACATGAAACGGATGCAAAAAATAAGAAAACAACAACAGCACTGGCTCAGTACTTGACTGTCAATAATCATACAGCTGATTTCGCGAATGCGCGAATCTTGGACATAGAGGGAAAGGAAAACGCAGAACGACACTGGAAACTCTCCGCATGCAACAGCAGTGAGCAATCTTATGAATTTGTAATAAAGAAATACAAATAAACAAATAAAAGAAGATGCAGTAAGATGTTGTGTGTGTCGGTTAATGTCCTGTAAGCTGTGATGCAATTTTTTTTTATTAACAAAATTAATGTGAATTATTCTTTAAACTGTAATTTTAATGTCAACTAATTGAAATCTAATTTATGTTAAAGAAGAATAATAAAAAAAAGAATTTGGCCCAATCATAATAACGAAACTAAAGAAATCTTACAGTATTTCAAAAAGACCAAAAGCCTTGATCAAGAATCTCAAATGAGTATAACAGGAAATACAAAGCCTATAAAAAGCTTTAAACACTGTCAGACTCAGTTATCCCTGTCTCAATCAATGTAAGGTATGTAGATTGTTATACGGAAATAATCTTCAGCTGAATCAGTTTGTACTTTGGAACGTTGGGTCTGTTTCGACGCAATCCTTGGCTTTCGCAATTCAATTTCGTATTGCTCGTTAATTTCGCTCACGGTTTTGAAAATTTGTCTGAACTCTCCCTTAGCGTTTTCTCTTCTCTCTATCAAAATTTGTTTCGCAGCATCAGCCAATTTGATAGCCTCTCCCAGATCTTGATTTTCTCCTTGAAGTACTCGACTCAGAGACAATGTGAGAGAATGCACCGAGCTCAAAATATGCATGGATATCTGGAAATTTGCGGTTTTTATAGCTGAAAGCAGACGAAGTCGTTGGGTCTTTCCAGTTGCTGGAAATCACTTCAAGAGCGCGAATTACTGCTGGTTGCAAATGGAGATATGGTGCGACGGACTCGAGCTGTTCTACCCATCTGGGTTTACACAATTTTTTCTATTTCTTCACTCGAGTTTCCGATAGATGTTCATTTTCACTTATCGCATCCTGAAGAGCATTTTGGCGTTTCGGATAAATGAAGAAGGAATGGATATTCTCTAGAACTCCCAGACAATTTTTGATTCCCGTTATACTGCACGCAGAGCTTACCGCCAAATTGAAGCTATGAGCAGCACAATGGGAGTAGAGCGCGAGTGGATACATTTCTCTGACAACAGCTTGAACCCCTTGGAACTCTCCGCTAACCGCTCTAGCACCGTCATATCCTTGCCCGAAGAAATACCTGCAATCCAGTGCGGAAGATTTTATAAAATCAAGGTAAGCAGTTCCTATTCCCTTTCCAGTGAAATCGGTGATAGGAATAAAACACCAAAAATACTTCCTGAATAATGAACTTTTCGCCGCATTTATCCAAGTAGCGAATGCAAATTGAACTTTGTTCCACTCCTGCAATGTCTGGCGTGTCATCTCCGAGAAAAGAAAAGCCCTTCGATTTGTTCACTCGATCGATGTTGTAACTCATGATGAGGTGGTGACAAATGTTGATTATTTCATTCTGGCCACGGTTGCTTATGTACATAGCATTCTTTGGTGAATCATTCAGGTGTTTTTTCAACTGCTCATCAGTTTTGGCACGATATCTTAAGAGATCTCTACAGTTTCCATCACTCGTCAACGTCAGAAATTCTTCCCAATTTGAATACATATGCCCACCAAAAAATTTGAACCTTATCTAAGGTTGTAAGAAGTATCAGTTGGAATGAATTTGGCCGTTTAGAATATAAATGTATGCTGAAATATCCCCAATTGGGGTTCAACACCCCTCCCCCCCTGCGCACGGGGCCTGAATTAGATTATATATAATAGATGTAGTCCATAGTATTTTGTGTCTAGAATGGAGGGATGAAAACAAAGCATGTGATCTTTCAATGCAACTGGTCGACTATAAACGATAGCAGACGCTATTTATGGATGATGCCGGTAGTCTCAGAGTTATGTTACCTTCCATAAATAGTAACGTTAATTGATGGCTTATCTACGGATATGACGCCTCGCACTTAAAACTACCAATCTTCTGTTGTCATTCGGTTACCCAACATCTTTTGTTGAACACATAAGCAAGTTGAGTCCATCCGAAGGTTCGAGGGCTGGAACCAGCCTTTACCGCGGCAGTTAAACTGGTACAAGATTTATCGCGACAATAGAGGACACATATCCGTTGCACTCCCCAAACTCCTCCGGGAGCGTTTCTGCACAATTACAAAAAACTTTAAGCCGAATTGAGAAGAAAACAAAGTGTTTCTTAAAATTCCTGCCCCGATTCTTAAGTCAGCCTGTAGGCAGGATAGTTGGGAAGGAACGATAAACGGACAGAAAAGTTACCGATATAAGCAAATTTTTAGCAATTGCGCCCCGATGTGAAAATTCGGATGCAAAAATGTAGACATCATGTTGCAACATCGCAAATGTTAACATCACACCGCAGGATGGTGGTGATTCAAGGGGTTGTTAGCGCAATACATAGCTACATAGTTATATAGCTTCTCCAATCCAAGTGTCAACCTGTATAAATGTATTTCTCTCTATGGCGCGATATACAACAGGTATATCATCATAAACCTCCTAAGAGATTTTTGCGCCAAGCTTCTCTTCCAATTTGTGGTGTGCCGATTTGAATTTTCCCTACAAATTGGTGGGACCTACAGTTTTTTGCCGACTCCGAACGGCATCTACAAAGGAGACGAATTTTTTGCTGAGAAGCCTGTCATGGCAGAAATACACTCGGAGAGTTTGCCAAACCACTGCCGAGGGGCGACCCCGTTTTGAAAAACTTTTTTCAAATCACTTTTGATGTTACCTGTACCAGGGCTCGAACCATGGACCTTCGGTGTGGTAGGCCGGCAACACTACCTTCACACCACGGCGGCCGCCATAAATGTATTTCCTTATTGCATTTACCAGGCGGCCCATAAGTTCCTAATGAAAGGACGAGTTTGTGTATTGTTTTTGTGGCAAGTTAAACAAACAGAACGGAAGAATGGTGGTCCTTTTTTGGTACCGGGCTGATATTCTCGGGACCGATTTGTTTGCCCCCTTTAAACCTTTAGGTTTTCTCACCTTGCTAGTATATTTCCCAAAACTTGTTTGTAGTCAACAGTGCCATCTAACATTAAGGAAAGTAAGAGATTGATAGCAAGAGGTCATCAAGTTGCATATGTTTCAAAAGTACTCATCCCTGCTTGGCACACTTTTCTACCCGTGGATGCGCATTAAACAGGGTTATACTGAAATAATACTATGTAGAACAGACTATTGTTCTCAATGGATCTTATCAACTTAAGCGCTTTGCTGTAATCCAACAAAAGTTTATTTGATTGTGAGCAGTAAATGCAAGTTAAATAAAACGCAATAATTATATATGTATGTATGTATGTATGGGGGGAAAAAATATTTCAATTGTATGTATATTAGATATTTCTTTTTTAATTACATTTCCAGTTCCATACCTGCAATAGCTTTTAAAACTTGAGTAAAAGCATTGGAAATGATATATATTTATTGAGTTAAAATAATAACTAAATTATATTCATAAAGAATTTGATAATTGAAAAATATACCTATACATACGTACATATTCAGAAGGCGTTATTCATGTATGTATGTATACAATTGTAAATGATTATGTATAAACATATGTATAACTATTTGTGTATGTATTTATGTTCCCAGCAGAAAAACAATAAAATAGGAATCTTAAATAGTTTATGTATATATGTATGCACGTTTGATTGCATTTATGCTAGTAGCATTATTGGATTAGAATTATTTTTCTTTCGGCATGTCAGATAGAATTAACAAGTAATTTAAAAATTGTCTGCTGCTGAGGACTAAAACTTACATACATCCATATTTTATCAGTTTTAATTTGAAATAGGAGTAATTGATCATTATTACATACTTGATTATTACATGATTGATTAGTAAACAAAGTCAAATTATAAATAATTTTTAATAGATATAACTTATATAACTAAGATATATGTATTTATGTGTGTCTGTGTCTGTGCAGACATGTATGTATGTATATATGCAGTAGTTAAGCTTAAGCTAAATTAACAAATAAACAAGAGTATATAACTAAAGTATAAGTTTAAATATAGCAAACACACACAAATCTGTGACTGTATGCATATATGTATGAATGAAATGTTCCTTGCATTTTTCCTTATGTTTTTTTTTTGCATTTCGCATTTCAAGGTTTCGCTTTTTATGTTTATGATTATGCATATAGTATGTAGGTATGTCTATACGTATGTGTATATAATAAACAACAGGGTTTTATTTAATTTTTATATATAATATATATGTATATACTATAATCAATTTCAATAAATGAATATACTCTTATAAGCTTCACATTTGCTTTAACTTGTTCAACTTTTTCTTTACTTTTTTTTAGAAGTTTTTTCTTTTATAAATACCACCATTTTAAATGTTACAGAACGTAAATATAAATACATATTTTTTTGTGTTATACAATAAATTTAACTTTTAGTTCCTGCAGGATTACGCATGTGCTTTGTTGTTGTTGCATGTGTGTGTAATGAATTTTTTTTGTCTTTTATTTAGGCACTGTTTTCCTTAACAATTTTCTTAAAACATTTCTGATTTGCTTTGTTGCTACGCTTTTTGTTTTGGTTTTGTTTACCTTTTTGCTAAACTAACTTGTTTTTTTTTTTTTTTTAAATTTGTAAGGGCAAATTTTGAGGTTAGATTCATTTCACGTTCTGTACGATTTTTCCTTATTTACTGTATACTTTGTATGCTAATTTTTTTTGTTATTGTTTTTTGTAATGCACTAATCTATGTATTTATAATTTTATATATTTAATAAATATAGGGCTCTATCACTATTTTTTATTTATACATTTTATTTGCATGTATGTATGTACGTATAACAATGTGTGAGTGAAGTATTTCTCTATGTATGTATAAATAATTGGACCTGGGCGACATAAAAAATAACTTGACTTGTAGAAGATTTAAAAAAAAATATCAACAAGTTGTGTATCAACACTTGAAAAAGTTTAGCAAAATTTAGTAACCTACTAGATAGTTTTGAAATTAAAAAATATATTCTTGAAGTTGCTGCAAAAAACATCTTGGCTTGAGGCTAAACAAAAAAAACCGAAAAAAAGTTTTATGAACCAAGTTTAAAAATTCGGAGCCACTTTTGATATTTAAAAGAAATTATTTTTTTTTACTAAAAAAGAAGCAAATTAAAAAAATGAAAGCGTGAAGAAAAAATGGCCTGGGTAAATATTGAAAAAGTTCAAAACATTAAGTAAATCAGTATTGAAATTAAAAAAAATTTTCATTTCATTTGTCAAATTGAAAAATGTGGTTTAAAGTTTGAAAATAGGAGCGGAAACCCCGCTAAGTTTGAGGTTAGTGAGAAGTAAGTTTTGAAAATTAAAAAAAAAAAAACATTAAAATTAAAAAAACAAAAAGGTTAAAGTTTTCTCCTAGTCCAAACGAAATTAGTAAGCAGATTCTAAAATTTAAAAAGATCTTAATTATAAGGTATATTATTATTATTACATTGGAAAAAATCAAAAATTTGAAAATAGATAAAACTATGTACAAATCTAAAGATAAAAATATATATACATATATATATATATTTTTAATTGAAAAAAGGTTGACAACTAAAAAAATTTTAAAAGCTTCGAAACAAATTAAGTCGACGTGCCATACAAAAACTAGCACCAGCATTTTTGTGTCTGGCGAAAACTAGCACTTTCGATTTTTGGTTGACGAAAAGTATCAATTTCGTTTTGTGACTGACGAAAACTAGCATTTTCTACTTATTTTTGACAAAAAAAAAAAAAACAATTTCGTTCTGTTGCTGACGGAAACTAGCACTCAAACTGAGTTTGTTACTTTTTTTACAGGGTGTTGGGTGAGTAGCAAACATTTTGTTTATAATATGTATTAAAAACGGAGTCCGAAAGGTAGATAGATATTCAGCATGTAAGTTAAGTTCAAAGTTAACAAGTCGATTTTAATGTCCTTACCTGAGCGAATCATAATCATCATTTACCAGAGATACGGGGCTTATTTGAAATGACAGGGATTGCACAATAATAAAGTAAATATAATAATAAAAATGAATAAAAGAAATAAATAGAATTTAGTCGTGGCGATAGAAGGTCCATAACAGCAAGTGTATTATATTTTCGGAACGTATTCTACACATAAAAACTTCGTTTATAAAAAAGCAGAACAAAACTATAATGAAAAGTGTATACATAGAGGATATGTAGATATATTAAAACGTAATTAAAAAATCCTAAATGTTCATCGGGCATTAGCCGTTTTTACTCATTGTTCTCAAGTCATTCTTCTTTTTCTCGCTCAATGTAATTTTTTTTCTATAGGCCTTTTCACGGGCAATTTCTATTACATCATTAATAGATACGAGGATATTTTAAGATGGCTTCTTATATTAAAACAATTTGTCTGGCATTGATTGAAAGTATAAAATCTCCTGACGCGATACTTGTTTCGCTAATGGATATATCGACTGCAGTGGCTATAATAATTTTTCAATTGTAGTCATTTCGATACTCATATATACAAAAATAATAATAATGGGAGAGTAAATCATCAAGGAGGTTTAGAACGACTTATCTACCAATTTTTGATGTGCTGCTTAAATTGTTTTATCCTACAAATTGGTGGGCCCTACATATTCTATCGAATTTACTAAGCCAGTATAATTTTACCGAAACGCTTTTTCATAGCACGAATACACACCACAGCTCATTTATCTCAGTCCGCTAGTTTTCTTCAGACATAAGTCGAAAGTGTTAGTTTTCATCAGTCACAAGGTGTACGAAATTTTGAAATTGTTGGTTTTCGTAAGAAATTTTGAAACTGTTAGTTTTCGCATCGCACGTCCAAATATGAAACTGAAAGCAACATTTTTAAAATAAAATTGTTTAAAAAAAAAGAAATAAAAGTGAAAAAAAGGGAAGCAGATTTGAAATAATTAAGTAAAATAGCGTGTTAAACGGAGTCCAATATTTCGTCAGCTGAGTGGAAGACCGTCTTATCACGATTTTTGGGGAACGCTTAGAATTTTTTTGAAGAACGTCCTACCTGAGAACCTGTTGCAAAAAAGTTTGATCTTCCAATCAGTTGGCGAAATGTGGTTTGAACGGAAATTTTTGAATACATTTCTAATTAAAAAAATTTGAAAAATAATCAACCTTCAGACAGTAGAGTTTGTCTAACTTCAAACACATACTAAGAGGAAATAATTAATCTTGCCCACTCCAGTATACATATGTAGTACATTATATGTACATAGGTATGTACGAGTATATACATATCGCACGTTTTAGTGTGAACAGTTGTAATTCGAAATTTAACTTTTTTGGGTAAAACGTAAACAAACCTAATATAATTTAATGTTTTTAAATAATGCCATTATAAAAGAAAGTTTTTAAGGCATAAATGTCAATGTTTGATGTGTCTATTACAACAACAACATCTTTTATGCTAGCTGAGTAATATACAACTCTGAGAATATTCTCATCAGTCGGCTTTTTTGATATATAACAAAACCTTCAAAAATTTAAATTTCGGAGTTACATCTGTTTATAATAAAATATGCAATTCATAATATATAAAATTTTTTTACCCTAGTTTTCTAATTGGAAAAGATATTTGCTGAGTTCAATAGTACATATTTAGTGTGTGTTTAATTGTTATACATAAAATTCTCCCTGATAATAAACCGCTAACAATTGATTTAAAAATACAATGCGGTAAAATATCGCCCTATATGATAATTTTATTAATACTTAATACATGTATTTATGTACATGTGTGTATGATGCAGTAGCCACCTTTTTTAGTAACCAACAATTGGGTCTTTTTACCATATTTCTAGCAGTGAGCTTTATACATTTAACAACTTTTTTTTCAAATGAAGATACAGTTTTATTTTTTATGTGCACTGTATTAAACATATTTCTGGCTGGTTAACCAATCACCCCTAATATGTTTTACGTTCGCCGAACAAATGTACAGCATTGTTTAATACTTAAGGAACATAAAATAATTACGAGCGTGTGCATTAATATTTTATACTAATAAAACCCTATAAACCGGCACTTCAAACGTTAGTAAAATGTTATTCAAATTTAAACTTTTATAATCACAATTTTTAGAAAATTTTATACAACTTTTTACATATTTAGCAGTTTTGGATCTTGGAGTACTATTGTTGAATTTTTAGGTTGGTATTCCTTATACAAAGAATTCAAACTCTTACATAATTGTACAGAAATTTTATAAGCTAGAAAAATTCACTTTTACATATGCGATAAAAAAAACCCGTTCCAAGCCCCTCATTACCCCATGTTGCTTAAGTATTGCACAATATTATATGTAATACATATATAGGGACATTTAACAGCCATATCAGTTTTTACAAATATATATCATAAAACCCGTATTTTTAACATACGAAAACTCCAATTCAAAAATATTGTACTATCTTGGTGAATATAATTTTTAAAATGGGCTATGTTCAGAACAACTTCTGCCTCATCACTTTTTACGTCATAGAAAATAAAGTATAGCTATATTAAAGCTGAACTTCTATATGACACCGGCATTACTGAGTAGAAGAAACTCAAATAAAAAAAAAATCGTTCACGGTTCTCATTATCTTGGTTCTCTGATATGGTGTTGAATGTCTAATATGGTACAGTTTGTATAAAAAAAAATGGTTTTCAATTTATTAGTTAACTACGCATTTACTGGCAACAACTAAACAATCTAGGAAAAATACTTAACCTTTATGCGGATATTTATAAACTCAAGCCGCCTAGGTAGACCAATAAAAACGAAAGCTGGAAGCTTTTCTTTAATAGAATAAAGATCTGTCTACCTTACGCATATCTCACTGCCGCTCAACTGCTTAACCATGCGCCAAACAAACGTCGCTGCCTACGTTCTCTTCTACTCTTTACACTCGCATAACAGTTAAGCTGTCATCACTCTTTTTGGCTCATATTTACCGTCGCATTGCTGTTGTTGCTCATAAGTTTATGTTGTGGTATTACGGTTAGAGTCTTTGGAATTTTTGACATTAATGTATTATCAATAAGCATTTGTTGGTGTTGTTGTTGTTGATGATGATGATGATGCTGCTGCTGTTGTTTTGATGTAATCGTTGCAGCTATATTACCGCTGGCACCAGAAGCGCTACCAATTGCTGAACCCTTATGCAACAATTGGGGCAATTTTGATGCCCCTTGTGGGATATTACCGTTAATCAGGTGACTCGACTCGTTAGGGAAATTCCAAATCCACGCATTACTATTCAGTTTGGCTGTAGCTGCAGCAGCTGCTGCGGCAACAGCAAGTGGATTTGGATTTGGATTTGCGAATGCATTGGTCAATAATGGCAACATGGGTGATGAAAAGACGCTGTTGCTATTCGAATTTGGTACGTTGACATTGCTGACAACTGGCGGCGCATGCGAGGTGGCCGGAACGTTAACGCCGCTGCTGGCACCTCCTCCATTGTGTGCTGTTGTTGTTGCTGTTACTTTGGGTGCAATCGGTTGATAACGGCTGGCTGCTTTATGGACAGCTTGCTTTTGCATTTGCATCATTTGCAAATGCATCAGTTGTTGCTGTGCCGCTTGCTGTTGCTGTTGCAGTTGCTGCAGCGGTTGTTGGTTTTGATGCTGGTGTTGTTGATTTTGGTGTTGGTGTTGTTGCTGATTTTGGTGTTGCTGTTGTTGATTTAGATGCTGGTGTTGTTGCTGATTTTGATGTTGTTGCTGCTGCTGTTGATGATGATGTTGATGTTTCCCAGCATGCTTACTGAAATTTGTCGGGCGAGCATTCGGTGCTCCGCCTGCCTTTGATACTTGTTGCTGTTGTTGCGAATGCGCCTGCTGTGGTTGCGAATGCGCCTGTTGTGGTTGCTGTTGTTGTTGGGGCTGTTGCTGCTTGACATCATGTGGATTCTTGTCTGTCTTTAACATCTGATCGCGTAACAACTTTTCACGTCTTAAGATGCACATCCGGTTGTAATCGAATATTGAGATGAGAAATGGTTTACCACCTGACAGCACTTGCACCAACGATGGCAGCCTTCGTCCATCGGCAGTTTGATACAGTGGACCATCTTTGGTAAGTAAATGCATATTTTCCTCAACAGGCATCAGTGTTGGACGCCAACTGCGCTGTTGTCGTTCACGTGCCGTCAGTGTATCCGGCAACACTACTAATGTAACATTTGAACCTTGGCCCGCACCGCTTGTAGTTTTTGTTGCATGTGGAGCACGTTTGTTGTTTATAAGGCTTGCGGTAAGTGACGATACTGTCGAGATATTAGTTGCTGGCGTTGTTGTAGTGCTACTGGTGTTAGCAGTAGCAGTAGCGCTGCCTCCAGCTGCTCCCAAGGAACGCCGCGGCAAACTCACAAGCTCTGGTGGTGACGTTAGTATGGATGTACCTGCACTTGAGCTATTGCTACTTTTCGTTTGATCTGCAGCTGCTGCCGCCGCTGCTGCTTCAATTCGATTATCCAACAATTTATTTGCAAGTTCAAGTATTTTTTGATGCTTACTCTCGGAAGTGCCACTGCTGTTGCCATTATTATTGCTAGAACTTTGCGTTTTACCACTAGCTGTGATAGAGCAGCTGCTATTAGATGCGGATATTGGTAAAATCTCGACAGCTTTGTTCATACCCAGTAGATTCGTTTTCAAAATGCTGCGGCTATTGCTTGCCGTGTTATTGCCGTTTGCACCAATCCCAGACGAATTAGCTCCGCCTACAACAGTAAGAGTAGTAGCTGGCAAAATGCTGTTTTCATTCGGTTTTTCCTTCAATAATGATTTTTGTGGAGATGGATCTCCAGCTGTTTGCTGTTTCGGACGTGCTATTATTGTTACAGCATTAGAGCTTAATTGTTTCGTTAGTTTATCTACAGAATCACTACGTGCGCGCTTATGACGTGGTGGATTGGTGACCTCTCGTGCTGGTTCATCAACTTCCATACGTTGGACACTAGTTTCATTTGAACTAATACGTTTGGGCTCCTCGTCGTCTTCATTAATTTCTACTGTGGGAATGTCTGTACTACTTCGTTTACTAGTTGACGGGCTTGGCTTGGCACTTAATAATCCACCACAGTGTCCCTGATCATAAGAAGTAAGACGTTGCCGCACAGTTTGTGTATAAACACTGGCGTTAGAGGAAGCATTCGGCGACAGCACTAAATCACCATTACGATAATATTTCTCCAATAAGATAAGATGACGCAAAAAGGAGCTCTGATTACCGTAGGGCTTTTGTAAGTCCTCCCATAGACGTCTTGTTGCCTCATCGTACTGTAAAAATGTTTGTACACGCGTCCAGCCTTCAGGGGTACGTTGACTTGAGCTGCTACCAAAAGGCACC
Source organism: Merzomyia westermanni (assembly GCA_949987695.1). Taxonomy (NCBI): domain Eukaryota; kingdom Metazoa; phylum Arthropoda; class Insecta; order Diptera; family Tephritidae; genus Merzomyia; species Merzomyia westermanni. The sequence continues at coordinate 138,269,039 of OX465290.1, forward strand.
TTGAAATGCAAACCGAGATCCTCTTCACCTGGAAAGAGTTCGCGCATCGATATATTAGGATTGGAGCGCAAAACATTCGATATATCATTATTGCCAGCGCTACCAGCATTTGTTGCAGATGAAGAAGATTTTTGTGTTGATCCACTTGCATTCGCTTTCTGTGAGCTACTACTGCTGCTCTGTAAAATTGCCTTAAGTTTGGACATTGGTTTGCCTTGTACGCCGCCATTATTTGTGGGTGACATGGGCGCACTGGAAGAGTTGGAATCTGTTGATAATGTCGCTGGTGCATCAAATTCAACCATTACGTCGTTTGTAAACGTGGCTTTTTGTTGTTTTTGTTGAGACTGTTTTTTGGTATCAAAACTATCATTGGCACTCATTTCTAATGAAGCTGTGTCACCTAGGCACTCAATCGATGATCCATTGGAATCTGCTGGTGATGGTAAATTCTTTACTGGGGTTATTTCTCTTATTTCGGATACGTTTCTTTTGTCAAGTCTTTGAGGAGTTTTGTTGTTTTCGCATGTTGATTTCGTATCTGTCTCGGTTGCCAACGCCATGCCGTTACTCTCTTCATCATCGGCTTCAGAAGCATCATTACTACCGTCATGAATATTGTGGAATTGAAGTAGACTGAAAATTCGAGAAAAGAATTACTATACAAGGTGTTGAGGTTAGGGGAAATCTATATCAAAACTGAATCACCAAGAAGCCACCTTAGCGGTGTTGAGGCGGCTTATTAATTCGGCAACAACCGTTCCTACTCATAAAATGCTATTCTAATATTTGTTTTCTCCTCCTGTACCTATATTTCTCTGCTTATTAAGTACTTACTCAATGGCAAATATTTAACTACAATACATTGAAAATACCTTTTCTTACTATTGTTGAGCCAACCTTGTCTATAGTGGTGGCAAAAATAATAGATCCAAAATTCAAAATGGTTTCATTCGTAAAATATATTTATTTACGTGTTTTTTATATCTTTCATTTAAAATATAGCGACATCTATAACAGAAAGCACATAAATAAAAGTTTACACCAAGTTCTAGTACGTTATTCAAAGTTTTCAAACTACCATCAAAATATTAAAATTTTGGGCAGAACATTTGGGTGGGCAGTTTTGAAGCTCATTAAATTATAGTGCAAGTTAGAATTACCTCCTCGTGGTGATACCTGGTAACGCTACGGCGGCTAATTCGAGCGGCGACCTTTTCAACCCCAAAACCCCCCCTCCCCCCCCCCCCCCCCCCTTTTCCTTCCTTGTAAGGGCTGGATCAAGGTGTCATACGACCCGTGCCGATGATCAACCTGGCTGGGGGCCCTTAAATAGCCCAGTCGCGAACGGAGTGCTTCGGACACCGGGCGACCTCCGATTCTATTTAGCCTTACCCGGGTAATGCGGATCTCTGCCCGGGTGGACCGTCCCCTTCTCCGCCACTCGTGGGTCCTAATTATGGAAAAATATATTAATAAAAATGTAAATAAAAGCAAGGAGTCTGACTCTCCTAATAAAAAGTCAGCAGGAGCTCGCTCCGCTAAGATGGTCACGGGGAAACCGGACCAAAACAAAGATACGAAAGCCGAGAGGACACCCCGGCGTTTCAGTGCTGCAGCGGCAGCTAGACGGGATAGGGCTGAGTGCAAAACCGGTCCGAGTAGTCCGATGACCGGTGCCTCTACCAGGGGTGCCGATCGGGAGGCCAGCAACGCAGCTACCACCAATCCTGTAGCTTCCACCAGTGGCCTTGCCATTCAGCGCAAAGCGTCTGGCGAGTCCGTAGCTGGGGGCGCCAAGGGTGAGGGGGGTGCTAGCGATAGGGCCAAGGACTCGATGCCTAGGCAACCCACAAAGGCCAGCCACCAGGATAAGCGGTCTGCAGCCCGGATTCTGTACAGAAACGCGACCTCACCGACAAGGGAGGAAGATGTTTCTGCGGAGGTTTGGGCGAAGCTCCAGCGAGACCTGGCGTGGGCTCGGCGGGTAGTGCCGGATTTTAAACTGGAGTTGTATGGCGCTAACAAAGGGGAAGCCTCTAAGCGCAATCGCTCAGTGGAGGTGACTACCCCAACGGCACCGAAAAGGGCCAAAACGCAGGGAGGCTATACACGGTCTTTCGCGGCGGTAGCCAAGGATCGCAAGATCATTGGCGTTATCGATGAGGGCAGCGTAGATGGCAGGATCCCGAAACAACAATGGAAGTGGATCGAAGCCGCGCTCGCTAAAGTTGCCATCCAGGTGAAGAGGGAGAACCCTGGACCGCCACCATCCTATACCGATGCAGGGTGGTACCAAGGCAATGTCAGGCTGATCGCCTGTGGAGACGCTAGGTCCGTGGACCTATACAAGACTGGCGTGCAGCGAATAGGGGAAGTGTACCCTGGCGCGCGCCTCAAAGCAGTGGATGCGTGCGACATCCCGCAGCGGCCAAGAGCTAGAGCCTGGGTTCCAGTGACGCCAACGGAGCCAGATGAAATCCTGGAACAATTGCAGGAGTTTAACCCTTAACAAAACTGGAAGGTGGTCAGCGTGGACAAAGCAGCCGGACAAGCGACGATGCAGATAGTTCTGCTGCTAGACCAGGTAAGCATCGAGGCCCTGGACCGGTGCGACTACCGCGTAAGCTATGGTTTCAAAAATATAAGCCTGAAGGTGTACAAGGCGGACGCCGAAGCCCTGGCTAATTTTTCATCTCTGGCGGAGGTGGAGCCTCCCCCCAGCGATAACGAGATGGAGGTTGATGACAGTGGGTCGGATGTGCGGAGCGGCTATGCCTCGTCCAGCTTGGACGGTAGCGGGACTCTCAGGAGGCTTTACTCCGAGAGTCAGCTTCTGAGCGAGGACGACGCCGACGCGACGCTCACGGAGGAGAGTGCTAAAAAGCAAGATGATGAGGGTCCTCCAAATCAACCTTCATCACAGTAGAGCAGCGTCAGCTGCGCTTCTACTCCAACTTTCGGCAGGGGGAGTAGATATCGTTTTAGTTCAAGAACCGTGGATCACTGGAAATAGGATCTGTGGTTTGAGGACTCCCACTTACAAGCTCTACAGCGCTCAAGATAAGGGTAAGCCTCGTACGTGTATTTTAGCTAAGTCGAATATTAACGCTTTTCTTCTACCCCAATTTAGTGACGGAGATCTGACAGCGATTAGCGTCGAGGGGTTGGGTAGAAGTTGTAGATTTGTCTCCTTCTATCTGGCCCACGATCACGAAGGTTCACTACCGCCACATAACTTCAGAGAGCTCGTGAGTTCCACTAGGCCACGTAATAATCTAATTGTGCTTGGAGGCGATGCGAATGCCCATCACACTCAATGGAGCAGCACCGACACAAACGACCGAGGTGAGTCACTATATAACTACTTATTAGGCACTAATCTAAGTTTATGCAACAGGGGAAGTGACCCCACATTCATAACAAGGAACCGCGAGGAAGTCCTTGATATTACACTGGTCAGCGACTCCTTCAGCGACCTCATAGAATCATGGAGGGTTCTAACAGAACACTCCTTCTCAGACCATAGATATATTAGTTTCTCAATAGCAGATACGCACACATGTCCAAAATTCATACAAAATATAAAAAGAACAAACTGGGGCTACTACAGGAAGCTCATTGATAGAAATCTATCAAAACAAATGGTCACACCTAGAAATGATAAGGAACTAGACGAGCTAGTCAACACTTTTAATCAACAATGCAAGCTTGCTTTAGATAAGGCCTGCCCGATCAAAAAGGTAACGGAAACCCATAAGCCACCTTGGTGGTCGTCTGATCTAGATAGACTCAGGAAGGCTTGTAGGGTTGCCTTTAATAAAGCCAAACAGGACGGCCGCGAGCTATCCTGGGCTGTTTACAAAACTAAGCTAAGTACATATAAAAAAGAAATCCGCAAGGCCAAACGAACCTCCTGGGTGGAATTCTGCAGTGAAATTGAATCCACATCTGCTGCCTCGCGCTTGAGGAGGGTGCTCTCAAAAGCGCCAGCAACACTGAGCCACGTCCAAATGCCAGATGGGCAGTGGACGGATTCGACTACGGATACCATGAATCTGCTCCTGGATACACATTTCCCGACATGCACAGACGTGTCTACTACTACCGGCGGAAAGGTGCCTTCCGATCAAATGATAAGGGAGATCACCGATGAGAAGAAGCTAGATTGGGCTTTATCTACCTTCAAGCCCCATAAGTCGCCTGGACCAGACGGAATATTCCCGGCCCAGCTACAACATACATCCGGGCTTATCATGCCCTGGTTGAAAGCTATGTTTATAGGCTGCCTAAGGCTCAACTACGTACCCACTTCATGGAGGGAGGTTAAGGTAGTCTTCATCCCCAAAGCCGGGAAGCCATCTCATACTAAACCTAATGACTTTAGGCCTATAAGCCTATCCTCATTTCTTCTTAAAACCCTAGAAAGACTTCTGGAGGACTATGTCAGAAGATCGATTGACCCAACTCAGCTCTCGCGGGCTCAGCATGCCTACAGTAAGGGTAGGTCAACAGATACTGCCTTGCACTCTCTTGTATCTGTTATAGACAAGTCACTTAACCTAAAGGAATATACATTGGTGGCTTTCCTCGACATTGAAGGCGCTTTCAATAACGTCCTTCCGGAAGCTATCACCTCTGCGCTGACGGGTCTGCGGGTCGATACCTGTCTGGTGGAGTTCATTCGTAAACTGCTTACTAGCAGACGGATCACAACCGAGCTAGGTGGGAACTCGATTCACAGACTCGTTAACAGAGGTACCCCACAGGGAGGTGTTCTCTCACCGCTACTTTGGGTGGTTACTGTAAACCAGCTTCTACGCCTCATGGAAGCGGAAGGCCACCAAGTGATTGCGTACGCCGATGACATCTGCGTTATGATGCGGGGAAAATTCCCTCAAACTCTATGCAACTTAATGGAATCAGCCTTATCTAAAATTTGTGACTGGGCAAAGTCAACAGGTCTGGGGGTTAACCCCGAGAAAACCGAGCTAGTCCTCTTTACTAGAAGGTACAAAATACCGAACCTTATACCACCAAAAATTGGTAACACGACTTTGGCATTCAGTGACAAAGTCAAATATTTAGGAGTTACTCTAGACAGGAAACTACTCTGGGGTGACAATATAACAGAACGGGTTAAAAAGGCAACGTGCGCGTTGTTTACTTGCAAGAGAGCAATTGGTGTTTCGTGGGGGTTTTCTCCCAGGGTAGTGCACTGGATCTACACAGCCATTGTTCGCCCGATCCTACTCTACGGAGTGCTAGTCTGGTGGCCTGCACTTACTAAGAATACGTACCTTAAACAGATACAAAAAGTCCAAAGGAGTTCAGAACTCTGCATAACCGGGGCCCTTGGGTCCACCCCGACAGAAGCACTCAACACTATGCTGCATCTACCACCGCTTGATTTGGTGGCGAAGGAAGTAGCCACGATCACAGCTTTGCGAATAAGGGAGACTGGCGTCTGGATAAATGGACAAAGTGGGCACGTCACAATCTTGGGCAACCACGCGCCTGTTAACATTCCACCACACACGGACTACTGCGCGTCAAATAACGTGTTTGTCAGGAACTACGAGGTTATAATACCGACAAGACAAGAATGGGACAGCAGACCACATACGGTTCGGGGCGCCATCAACATCTTTACTGATGGCTCCAAGCTTGAGGGGAAGGTGGGGGGAGGAATCTTTTCACCGGACCTGGGACTAGAGATCTCCTTCCGTCTTCCCGACCACTGCAGCGTGTACCAAGCGGAAATGCTGGCAATACACGGCGCGGTGAAAAGCTTGGTATCCATGCCCCAAAATGGTAAACAGATCTATATCTTCTCAGACAGTCAGGCCGCACTTAAAGCCTTGAACTCATATGTCGACAATGCAAAGTCGTTAACTGAATGTCGCAGATCTCTCAACGAGATGGCTCAGCACTTCAGTATTAGCCTTATTTGGGTACCTGGGCACAGGGATATTGAAGGCAACTGCAGAGCGGATGAGCTGGCTAGACGGGGTACCACCACCCATCTCCTTCCAGGAAATAGCTCGGTAGGCATACCCATGGCCTCCTTTAAATTTAGTGTTAGCACAAAAACAATGGAAATAGCAAATATGCTCTGGTCAGGGCTCTCGACGTGTGAGATATCCAGGCTAACCTGGCCTTCCTACAACAAAAGACGTACAAACTCCCTGCTGTCCCTCAATAAATCGGACATTTCATCCCTGGTAAGGGTTCTAACAGGGCACTGTTTAATAGGCACTCACGGCGCCAGAATGGGCGCAATGTCTAATGATTACTGTCGCAGCTGCAGATGTATTGAGGAGGAGGAAAGTGTTCAGCATCTGATGTGTCAATGCCCTGCACTCAGCAGGCGACGGTTAGCTATCTTGGGCCAACCGTTTCTCAATAACCTCGCTGAGGTATCACAAATGGAATTAAAAGCGTTATCTAAATTTATTGACTCCACGAAGTGGTTCGATCCCCTGCCTTGAACAGGGTGTGAGTTGGTTTTCCCTGGCGTCGACGGCAGCGCAACCGTGTGAGTCGACTGGTCCTTCTCAGCTCTCGGGAGACCTTTGAACTCGGATACTCTAGGGTTGTTGGATCGGCTAACTGTTAAACGGCTGAGCTGCTGTCGGCGTCGGGGATGACTTGCTCGCATCTCTGGGGCATAGAGGTGGGTAGAGACCGTATAGGGTATCACAATGGGCCTATTTAGTGGCCTAAGTGTCGGGCAGAGTCCAGGTACTCTGTCCTGCCCTTGCAACCTAACCTAACCTAGAATTACCTAAAAGTTTCCCTGAATTTCTAGAATTTTTTGTGTCGAGGGTGTTGTTTATTTTCTTCCATACAGCGCATGAACCAAATTCAATTTTTCTACGCAGTGTATGGAAGAAAATAAAAAAAATTTAAAATTTCTTAGATATGTTCGTCGGTGAGGTATACAGAAAAGCTGTAAGGGGAAAAATTATCACCTATCTTTGGCATCCTACTTCCCTTAACTCGTTATTCGGTTGGCGCATGTGTCCTTCAAGAAGCGACGCATTACCGGATACCGGTCGACAAAATATGTTTTTTTACGTACTAAATTAATATTTTAGTTTAGCCTTTTAGTTAGTCTTTGGCCTATTTCTAACTATTCTTTACTATTATTATGCCACTCTTCCAATAAAAGTCCCTAAACTTATTAACTACAATTTAGAACGTAAATGGGAGTATCCACCTTACCCTTTGGGAATCGGAAGATAGTGTAGATTTAGTTACTATAAATCCTCCACAACGAAAGTTGCAGTGCCTTATCATGGAGCCAAATAATGCCAGTGACCCTACCGAAAAGTAAACACCTGCCCCTGCGGGTTAGGGGTTTAGAATATGCCCGAGGTAGGCATACCGGTCGTAAGAGGCGACTAATATGCACAAAGGTAATGACGTGCAACTCGATGGTTGATCTACGGATATGATACCTCTCACTACCCACATTATCCTTCCTTACGGAAGAAGGGGTGACATGACCTAGAAGGTTTCACTGGTCATAAATCGCTACCACGACAGTCGGACAGTACCGCAAGGGAGTACCGGAGCGTACCGGGTTCAAATCCGGCCAAGGACTGTTAATTCGACAACACTCCCCAAAACCTTCGGGGTGTTTTTGTCGTTACCACAACAACAACAACAAAAGTAAACACCAGTGGGCCAGAAAACCCACTGAATCCTTGTTGTTGTAGTACGAAAGTTTTCGGACTCTAGCCAGTGTGAATGCTTGCGGATTCTGAAACTACTACGTTAGGTTTCTTGAACATTTAGGTATAAACCTGAAGTGGGATTTTACTTGTAGCGGAGAAAAATCAGTATTATATCTATCTTCCTAATCAACAAAGAGTCCTGTTCAGTTGTTGTTGTTTGTAACGAAAAAAACACTCCCCGAAGGGTTTGGGGAGTGTTGTCGAAAGAGACAGTCCAGTCCGGCACGCTCCGGTACTCTCTTATGGTGTATGCCCGACTATCGCGGGAGCGATAATATCAATCCTTTTGAGATTTTTATACAATCAACAATATTAAAAAAAATTTTTAATTTTCTAAAGAACTCTGACCTCATTCGTTGTATTTATCTTGTGTCCACCAGTCAGCCGAAAGCCTATACCGCTATAGGTGCGTTCTTTAGTTTGTATACTAATTTCTATTATGTAAGCCTTTTTAAAATATAACAAATAAAAATATTTTATCCCATTGTTTAGTTTTAATTGCATAGTTCTTGCTCTTACATAAAGCTACGTTCACCCAAACCCTGCAAAACCATTTCTTTCATTTCAGTCCAGTTAAAAAAAATGAAACAAAATTAAAACTCACCGCTTTCGATAATTTTTGACGAACTCGGCTTTTTGTGATTTGGTACTATCTGGTGGTTTCATTAATAAGTTTGCAAAATAACGGCATAACTTGCAAACAGCTGTGCCAATTCCCAATTGCACCGGAATGCCCATCTCTGATAGTGCCTTTTCGAGACGATCCGTGTCCTAGAAGAAACATACACGTAAATATTTTAAAACAAAAAATTCAAAATAAGATAGGTTTCTTTATTATTCATTACTATAAATGAGCTCAAGGCGAAGAATAATAATTTATTATTTGTCAGTCAGGCATAAGCTTCACTTGTTGCCGAAGAGGAACGCGAACTGCCTAAGGGGACAAGAGTCATGGCCGAACTTCGATCTGGATATTTTAACAGGTTGAACTCTTACTTATCCAGACTGAACCCCACCATACCAAATACACTAAACCCTGACATGACAAATGTTTGCCCGACAAGTGGTACGTCCCCTTACGACACCAACCATACGTTTACCTGATCAACGGAGTGAACCCTAACTCTACTCTGGTCCAACCCTAATGAAACTGTCAGTTTCCCGGGACTTCCGTTAGAAGATATTGATGACAATTCTGGGTAAGAAGAGTGACGACAGGCAGAGTGAAGCATCGCTACAACAACAACCACGCCCGTTTAGTTAATGTACTAATATTAATATTGAGGTTTCCTATTTTAACAGAATAAGTTTCAAACAAATCTTTTACTGCTTTAAACTAATAATTAATCTCCGGTTAGCGAAGTGGGAAGGTATAACTGAAATCACAGCATCCCACTTTTTGACTCACACGTTTTCAGTCGTTGCGAATTGTCAGGGCATAAATGAGATCACTGCATAACGGGTAAAGTTAGTGGTAAGGCCTAATATGACTTAGCCCATGTCCCTGCGGGTTAGGGGTTTAGAATATGCCCGAAGTAGACATACCGGTCGTAAGAGACGACTAATATGCACAAAGGTAATGACGTGCAACTCGATGGTTGATCTACGGATACGATGCCTCTCACCTCTCATTACCCATCTTATCCTTCCTTACGGAAGGAGGGGTGACATGACCTAGGAGGTTTTACTGGTCATAAATCGCTACCACGACAGTCGGGCAGTACCGGATCGTACTGGGTTCAAATCCGGCCAAGGACTGTTAATTCGACACCACTCCCCAAAACCTTCGGGGAGTGTTTGTGTCGTTACCACAACAACATGACTTAGCCCATTTACTTACTTCGGTCTGTATTCAGCCCTCAGCTGGTAAGAGAAGATGTAAGGTATATGTACTATTTTTGGAGCTTGACATAAAAAAATTATAAAAAATTTGGTGCAATTTAAATTATCTTACCGAAGTTATATGATACATATGGTTCTTCCCCAAACGCCTCTTACACAATACACATCCCGAACATTGTATAACAGTGTCATAATGCGCCTGACATAGCCAAACACATGTCGATCCGGTCGGCATATCGAAATTTAGAAGGAATTTCTTTACACTCTTTCGTATACATTTGCGTCGTAACGAATGTGCAGCTGGGTTAGTACAATCGGGCACAAGACATTTGTGTGAACGAGGATCATCTTCCACTTCCATTGTTGTGACATTCTCAATTGCTGTTGTCGATGAAGTGCTTGCTGCAGTGGCGCCGCTATCAATTTGATTTGTTGTTACGGACATACGTTTCTTGTATGATGGTACATTCGCACGCCGGTCCACATGACGGAAGCAGGCATCACATAAGCAACTATCAACTGTCAATTTCTCCTCATCTGAAGTAAACAAATAAACATGGTTTTTATGTAATTAGTTTAACAAGCACTATCATGCTCAATAAACTTACTTGCTAGTATCTTTTGCTGTCGTTCAGCTGATTTTATTTGGCCCACATGGCAGGGTGTATCATAAAGACCAAATTTACCACTGCAGTAGAAGCACTGATCCTCACACAAACGGCCAGGATGAAACTTAAATGAAGACGCCTTCTCCGGTATGAGTATTTCTTCTTTCTCATCCTTTTTGTGTGAAGTGCTGGTATTGGTATGGTGATGATGTGCTGCGTCGTAGCCCTCTGAATGTGAAGAGTCTAATGAGGGATGACAAGTAACAAACGATTAACAAATGTTGATGAATGCATTTATATTTTAAGAATTAGAACTACTCATATGTATGTATATCACAAGCAAACGCAAAATAAGCTCAAACTGGTAAGGAAGGTGTGTGTATTTACAAAACCAACAAAAAAACTAATATAAGAACATAAAAAAAAATGCATAGCAAGTAAGGTGCCGTTAAATGTAAATACTAATATGTGGCGCTTTAGAGCATTGACAGCCGGTTCTATCGCACCGGAATGACCCGGGTTTTTTCACCCGGCCAAGGGCTGTTATTTCAGTGTAACCCTGTCCAATCTGGGGCAGGGCGAAGCACTGTTAACAACAACAACAACAGCATTGAAGAAAAACGCCTGCCATGTAGTGATGGATTTTAACGGGATTTTTCTGCTATGCAATGCCGTATAAATCGTTGTATCTCATTAATACAGATAAATGAACGATCGAATATTGGATATACGCGTTTATAAAATCCCAGCACCATTGTTATTAGCAAACCTTTTGAATACCCTCTACGTTTTGTTTCATATGAAAATCCGTTTGCTCTATTTTCTGTTCCGAATTCGAAACGTTTATTATAAAATAAAACAAAAACTATTATGAATGCGATCATTCTAGCAAACTTAAATAGGAAATAAGACGTTGGGGATACCACACCATACTGGGCAGACTGTTTAATGAGTCAACATAGCGTGGACCGGCAATCGTCTTAACGCTAATTTAATTTAAGTTACAAAACTGCATACACAATTATGTGCCTAATGTTTCATAGAGCTTTTCCAATTGCACCGACGTTTGGTAAATAGTGTATTTACGGTGTTCCCTAAAGCATACAACTTAAAATACTAAAAGTGCCTTCATCCCTGCGGGATAATGGTTTAGAATATGCCCGAGGTAGGCGTACCGGACTAAAATGCACAAAGGTAATGACGTGTAACTCGATGGTCGCTAGCACGACAGTCTGACAGTACCGCAAGGGTGAGTACGGGAGTGTACCGGGTTCATTCCAGCAAAGGACAGTCACTTTCGACCACACTCCCCAAAACCTTCGGGGTGTTTTTGTCGCTACTCAAACAAACAAACAAACAAAACTAAAAGTGCCTCGAGCTTAATCTACTTTCATTATTTAAAACACAACACAACCAAAAATCAAAATTGTACATGCATCTTTAAATATTTACTCACATACAGTGGTTAATAATTAAAAAAAAAAAAAAATTTAAGAAAACCTAAAAACTTAAAAATGTATTTCTGCTACAAAAGCTTTTTGCATACTGTTAAATCTAAAACACACACCAATGGTAGCGGTATTTGTAGAATGGCTAGTAGTGTTAGATCGATTGTATGACTTTCTACCATGCGTTTGAACATTTGTATGCTCCGCCGTAGAACCGGCGTTACCAGCTTTAAGCCCACCTTCGTTCTACAAAAAAAGAAAGGGAAAGGTTATTTTTAGAGATCAGCAAGAATTTTCTTTACTCATGTATTACCTCATTTTGTATGGTATAATAGGCATCCTCCACATTACTATGTTGATCAGCCGTACGATCAGTGTGTCCTTGCCCACGTCCACGCCCTTTTTGGAATGTCATTTTAAGTGATTGTCTACGCACCGTACTACTATTTCCGGAATCGCGTGATGTGGATGACCCACCGTATGTCGCATTTTGACTGCCATTGCCATTACTTTTACGTCCATTACTAACACCCGATGCCGAGGTATGGCTGCTTGTATTTCTATTTATTTTAATAACTGTCTTTAACGTGCCAGTGTATTCGTGTGCTACCGCACTACTCCCTGATGATTTTCCATTGCGTTTACTGCCATTGCCACTGCTGGTTTGTTGTTGGGCACGTGTGGCTTCTGCTGCAGCGGAACTTTGAATATATTCTTGACGACGCTTCTCGGCTGCCTTGTGAGTTAGAAGTCCTAAATTTTGAAAATGTTGTTCCTTTTGACGCAAGGCTTCTTCATCAGTCTCCAAATCGAGTGTCACCCACGAGCTGCTATCACCCGATTGGCCAGATTTCATTGATGTAGTATCGTCTTCTTTGGTAGTAAACGATTTAACGGGGGAACTTGTTGATGCAGCCGGTATATCCTCTTTATCTGCGATATTGGAGTTATTTGTTAGCTAAAAGAAAGAGCGTATAGACATGTCAGTCGGGTAAACGAGGTAGATAATATTTAAAGGTATCGCAGCAAAAAAACCCAATCTATGCCTAACGTCGCAGATAAACTATTGTTTGAACCAACATCCTCCAAACCGTGACTTTTGAAAGCCTTCGACACGGTCAATAACCCACACTTCTAAGAGACTTGAAAGAGACACCGCTTACTTCCGGCCTAAAAAGGTGGACCGCTGGCTACCTCAACGCTCGCAGGCGTCAATCAAGTTAAGACCCAATAAATCTAGAACACGAAGAATACAACAAGCGGTGTCGCAGGGTGGTGTCCTATGCCCCTTTTGTTTAATTTCTATATTTCGAGGCTTTCTCTCCCAGCAGAAGGGGTCTCCATTGTTTCCTACACTAACGACTGTACGGTTCTGGCTTCGGGTAAGGGCCCCTCTATTGACCAAGTCGGTTCTAGGAGTATTTGTTACCAGCTTCTTAACCGAGCGAAATCTTATCCTGTCTCCGACTAGATCGACGGCGACTCTTTTTATGACGTGAAATGCCCAGATGGCGCAAAAGTTAAACGTCCACGTAGATGGAGCACCTCTACCTACTGTCAACCATTCCAAAATATTGGGCGTGACCTTCGCTAGTTATGCCACCGAAATAGCCTTAAAGGTACAGAGCCGCAATAAGATCTTCAAGTCACTGGCCGGCAGTACTTCGGGAAAAGATAAAGAGGCATTGCTTGGTGCATATAAGGCTATTGGCCGACCGGTTATTGATTACGCTGCGATCATATGGTAGCCCAACCTTACTGACACCAACTGGAGGAAGTTGCAAGTCTGCCAAAGCACCGCCATCAAAACTGCCACGGGATGTCTGTTTATGTAATCTGAGTCTCACCTCCATAAAGAGGCTAAAATGCTCAATATTCATGAGCACGCGGAACTGTTAAGCAGACAATTTTAACTGAACTTTCACAAACCTAGTCATCCAAATCGTCATCTAAGAGATCTGGCACCACATTACTTTGCCGTTTGATCTGCGTAACCATAGGCGGGCTCTAAACGACCTCCACACCGAGTCGGTAGACAGATCCCTCAGATCTCGGCCTGTAAACCCGGTAATTGATATCCAACCACATGAGGAAGACTAGAGTCATGCTAGCACAACTTCGTTCTGGATATTGTAACAGGTTAAACTTTTAATTATCCAGACTGAACCCTACCATACCAAATACTTGCCCTGCATGTTGTATGTCCTCTCATGATACTACACATCTCTTTTCCTGTTCCATTAAACCTACTCTTCTAACACCAATATCACTCTGGTCCAAACCAGTTGAAACTGCGCGTTTCCTTGGACTTCCGTTAGAAGATTCTCAGAGTGATAGTGCCCATAATATCAACAACTTTTGTCATCTTGGAAATATGGAAACATTCGAGCAGGAGGCTACTAGCAAATAATCGAGGGGAGTCATGTGTTAAATAAACTAATTCAACGACAGTGTTAATTAAACTGGTGCCAAAGCCATTTCTAAAAAACATGTCCTCATTATAAACCTATGGGACTCAGAAAAATACTTTAATAATTATTCTAGCCTAAGCACCCTCCATAATTTTTCTTTTATATCCCACAAAAATAATGAGTATCGCTAGCATGGACCTCTCCTAAAAACTGACAACTCTGAGGCCATTACAGGCGACAAAACTTAGATTAAGGCTGCCCCCATCATACTAACCTTATCTTCATGATTGTTCACAGAAACTTCAAACTTTGGATCAACTCCAATAATAGCAACATTATCACTTCTTTCGTTGTCTTCTACGGTGCTTATAACAGCTTCAACATCTTTAAGAATCAAATTTGGGTTAATTACATTCAAACTTTCCGACAATTTTATATTTTCTTCATCTTTTATTCCTTCTTCAACTTTTGTTTCTTCTTTATCTTTCTCATCCTTCCCACCAGTATTTGTAGTATTGATAACGACGGTTGGATTTTCATTGATTTTACACTTTTCCAAATCTTCGTATTTCTTCAATTCCGCATCAATTTTCGCAACAACTTCATCATCTTCTATATTTTCAATAATCTCCATATTTGCATCGGCACTTTCTTCATCTTGTATATCAATGCATAGTTTTGTATCGTCTTCTTCTTCTGATTGTATTGCGTCTATGGCTTCGGCTATATCTATAGATTCAGCGCCATCGATTTCCATTTCAATGGGTTTATCCTTTGAGTATTTTCTTTTCATTGTATCCTCCTCAACTAAACACTCTGTTTTTGAATCCTTTTCAACCTTGATGAATTCATTCTTTTCATCTACTACTTTCTCTTCACTTTCAACTTTAAGCTTGGCTTGTTTACTATCACATTCAGTTTTAGTCTTTTCATTGATTTCTTCCTCAACTTTTCCATCTCTGTCATCCACCTCACCCCATACCTTACTCTCTAAATGCTCAACGCCGTCATTGTCCATATCTGCATCTAACTGTTGTTCATCCATAACATCTTCATGTACGGAAGGGTTATTATCCATTGATACTGTTTCGCTCTCTTCCATTGTAACATCATCTTCACCATCTATTTCGTTTATGTTTTTTAAATTTTCCACGTTTTGTTTTATCGTGTGTCCGTCTTCTTTTGCAGTAACATTTTCAAGTGAAGGGACATTCTCGGCTTCCGCCACCACTGCCACTTTCATATCATTACCAACATCCGCCTGTTCGACGACTTCATCCTCCTCAATTACTAAGGGCGATAAAACTTCTGTGCTTAAGCTATTCACATCATCATCGTATGATGTTTTCTTCTCTTCGTTGCTATCATCGACGCGTAACTCTCCCTCCTTTATTTCTTCGCTCTCAATTGATAGTGCATCACTTTCATCGTTAGCTGTCATTTTCTCTGTTGGTGATATTGATGTGCCATCACTCTCAACGCTGTTCATTACATCTTGTTCATCATCATCTAGCGTTGTTTGATCTTTAACTTTTTCTGTGCTTACTTTTTGCACAATTTCTCCTAGCATGGGATCCTCTTCAATACCTAAATTGTTTTCTAAAAATTTTGGTTTCTTATAGAATTGCTTTACGCTAATTTCGCTTACACCTTCACTAACCATTTCTGGACTTAATGAGGCAGCTTTAACGGTTTCTTCAAGGTTCGCTGCGGAACTATTGCTGCTAGTTGTAGCTATTGCAATAATTTCCTGCTCAGTCTCCAATGTTGTTTCTTTTATATCATCACTTTCATTGGATATTTTTAGCTCATTTGTTTCTTTTATCGTTTCTGTATCTGTGTTTACAGTAAGCGGCACAGTCACACTGCCACATGCGCCAATGTCAGCTTTTTCCTCTACTTCCAAAACAATATCGGTAACATGTACGTCGTCAGCTATATCAGCTGTTAGCTTTTCCATTTTTATTTCTGTTAGTGATAGATCATCTATTGAAGATGATGCCATGCTGTCTTTCGAATCTTCGTCAGGTACATGGAGCGGTGTTGCAGCTGGATTTGCACCTCCTGTTGCTATTGCAGTCTTTAGTAGCGTCGATGATGAACTGCTACGTGTTAACGCATTTGCTTGGACGTTTGCACGCCTGCGCTTCGATTCGGTTGTTGTACTACAACTTGCACTAGACGCTGATGACGTGGTGGATGATGGTGAAGGTGAGGCATTTTTGGATTGCCGTGTGGCACGTGTGCTTGGTGAACTCTGTTGATTCGCTTGTTGAGGCTTTCGTACAGTCCAACGGCTACGACTGCGCGTCACACTTGTACCAGATGCGCTTGCCTCTGTTGCCGATTCGTCGCTTTCAACTGGCTCTGATTTTATTTTTAATGCATCCATGTCAATATTACTGGTAATTGAAATCGTAGGTGGAGGAAGTTCATCTTCGGTAACGTCTGCTTCATCTTTCGGTTCGACTTTAATGCATTTACTACCCAATAGCTCTTGGCTACCACTTATTGATCCTTCGTCATCAGCGCGTTTACGTTTCATTGCTATTGATTCGCTTGTCGTAGGCGCAGGTTTCTTGCCAGCTGTGGAACGACGAGGACGTGTCGACGTGTTGGCCTGTTGAGTAGACGTTGAGGTAATAGGTGGTGTTTCAGGGCGGCGATTGCGTGTAACTCGCGTGTTGGCCGCCAACTCTTGCGCCATCGATTTTCTAGTTTGTCTATTTGTTATTGATGCTGCTGGTGTTGTCGCTGTTGCCGCTGGTGTTGGCGTCGATCTTGTTGTACAAGTAGCATTATCGCCAGCATCGGCAACTGCATTAACTTGGCCATTATTGTCTTTCGGTGCTCCTTTCTGAATGTCAGCATTACTTTCATTTCTGTTATCTTTTGTTTCTTTAGCCCCCTGCTTAGTTACGTTTTCTTTGACATCCTCGGTGGACTTATCAGTTGTATTAACTTCTAACTTGTTATCCTCCATCTCCTTTGCTTTATCCTTCTCACCGCTTACTTTTGCCTCTCTACAGTCTTTTAACGATTTACGTCCTTTTATTTGCAGTGATCTTCGTGTACCACCGCCGTCTTCGCTCTCGCTGTTTGTAAATTCCGAATCACAAGCTTCGCTATTATGAAACTCTTTTTTTGATAGTGTTGGCGATGCCAGCAATAACGGTGAATTTCTCGTTACACGTCTTGGTTCGCTGCTGGCGCGTATGTTGTCTATTTTTGGTGATTCTTTGCTGCTTGTAGCTGCTTCAGCAACTTCGCTCATCTCGACGTCAGCAGTAGCGCTGGCCGTTACGTTCGACACCATTTCTGCTTTTTCGTTTGAGCTTACTTGAGTTGTTGTGGCTGAAGGAGAGTTTGTAGATGTTAAAGCTGTCTTAGTTGTTGACACACTCGGCGCAGCAGCTGTGGTTAATTTTGGTATTACATTTTCTGTTTTTGTTGGTGATGCTGCAACTTGTAGTGCTGTTGCTGCAGCCGCTGTCGTTGTTGTTGTTGTCGACGACGTTTTACGAGTCGACATTTTATTTTTACGTACTCGTAATTGTAGCCAAAGCTGGCCGTTTTGGTTTATATAGATAGATTTAAGCTTCCCCTTTAGTGAAGCCCTTATTGGTAAACTATTTTATAGCTCGAAGGTGTTGGTCACTTAAGGCACATACACACATGTACATCTGTATGTATGTACTTATTTATATTGAGCGAAGAATAGGTTCTCGCCTGCAATATTTGTTTTTCAACACAGTAATCGTGTCTACTCTTGCGAACTTCGTATTCCGCTTCAACATTTATTTTAACGACCCCTGTAAGTAAATAGAAAAAAAGTTAGACTTACGAATGGATGTACAAGAAATAATATAGATATGTAACTGAAAAAGCGAGCGGGCTGGCTGAACACTTAAATTTCTCTTACGTTTAGCAATCAAGTACTTATGAAGGGCGGAGTTGAAAGTCATACTACGAAACCGCCTTACCTCAAAATTTCTTTAACTTCAAAAATGATGTTCGCTCTCAACAACCAGATAAAAAAGCGTACTCCTAACTTAAAAGAAATATTATATTTGACCAACTCTGCGTATGAGTAACATATTTTTAAATTTATATTTAGGGCGATCACAGTTTCGTGGCCGATCACAGTTAACACCGGGTATCTTTAGCGAGATAATGCGTTCCTATGTATTTGTTTAATAATTTACTCTCTTTACAGGAGATAAATCACCCTATTACGAACCAGCAACTGAATTAGCAATGCCAATTTATGCACATCAATATTGTTTTGGTTAATATTGACAACCATAATATTGGTGAATATTTGTTAGTGTTTGACAGAAGGTTTGGTCTTCAGCTCACTCGGCTGATATTTTATATTTCGCTCTGGCTTCGAAAATGACGGACATAATTCCAAATAACTTATCCAAAATAATTACCCATTAGAGATTTTAATCACTTGGTTCTCTTAGTTCATCTCTAAAACCGGCAATTTTTTTTTATATCAAATATCGTCAATATTATGAAAGTACATACAAGTAACATAACGGCGTTCTGCTATGAACTTGTAGAAACATAAGCACTATCTGGAAGTTTTTCAATGGACAACCCCCAGTGATTGGCAAAAGGTTTCCATGGGCAGTAATTTAAAAAAAAAAATCCTAAAAAGTATCTATCTGTGCGTTCTATGAGTGGAGCTGGCAACCAATTGTTTATATAAATAGACTATCAAATCTGACAAAGTCATAAGGTTTCGGTTCCGGAATCGTTTTCAACGTTTATTTCTGTTTCGGTTTCAAAATAACAAAACGAACACAAGTTTGTGGACCAAAAAATTTAATACGTTTATTACTTAGCTACAAAATTGAAGTTGTTGAAGGGTTTGAGCTGGCTATATATTTGTAAATAGGAGGTGTCTTCAAAAAGTATCGCGAATTTTGTGTTTTTTCAAAAATTATTTATTTATTTATGAATATCTATTTTGTCCCCTTGAAAGTAATCCCCATGAGATATTATACACTTGTGCCAACGGTTTTTCCAATCTTCGAAGCACTTCAAAAAATCATTTTTTTTGTATCTTGTTCAGCTCCTCCTTCGATGCCGTCTTTATCTCGTCAAGAGAAGCGTAACGTCGTCCTTTCATGGGCCTCTTCAGTTTAGGGAACAAGAAAAAGTCACAGGGGGCCAGATCTGGGGAATACGGTGGCTGCGGCATCATTAGTGTGTTGTTTTTGGCCAAAAAGTCGCGCACAAGCAACGATGCGTGAGCAGGGGCGTTATCGTGGTGCAAAAGCCAATTTTTGTTCTTCCATAAATCCGGGCGTTTCTGGCGGATTGCTTCGCGCAAATTGCGCATAACTTGCAGGTAATACTCCTTATTGACCATTCTTCCCTGTGGCAAGAACTCATGATGCACCACGCCCCTGC
Source organism: Merzomyia westermanni (assembly GCA_949987695.1). Classification (NCBI taxonomy): domain Eukaryota; kingdom Metazoa; phylum Arthropoda; class Insecta; order Diptera; family Tephritidae; genus Merzomyia; species Merzomyia westermanni. The sequence continues at coordinate 138,288,514 of OX465290.1, forward strand.
AATCGAAGAAAACTGTCAGCAAAACTTTCACATTCGACCGAACTTGGCGCGCTTTTTTCGGTCTTGGTTCGTGCGGCAGCTTCCATTGAGATGATTGAGCTTTGGTTTCCACGTCATAACCATAAACCCACGATTCGTCACCAGTTATGACCCTCTGGAGCAAATTTGGGTCGTCGCGGACGGAGTTTAACATCTCATTAGCAATGTTCATGCGATGCTGTTTTTGGTCACAATTGAGCAATTTTGGTACGAATTTCGCGTAAAAATCGAAGACGATCCAAAACACGTGCAAGCAAAGCAGCTGTCAACAATTAACTGAACAATCAAAATGGCCGAGCTTGTCGGCATAAGTAAGAGACATGAGTACCAACATAACGCCACAAAAAAATTCGAAATTCGAATATACGTAACCAGCGAAAATTCAAAATTCGCGATACTTTTTGAACACACCTCGTATACTCTGAGTAAAAAATTATTTGAATATATGTAGTGCATACAGTTGGTTTGTTGTTCAGTTTTTTGATACTAAGGTGAAAATGCGACTTTAGTAACCAGTTACCATCTTGTAAACAAAATTTAAAAGAACCTATTCTGCATTTTGAAACGGTTTCGGTTTCGTTCTGTTGTTGTTGTTAACAGTGCTTCGCCCTGCCCAATGGGCTCGATCACTCTAAATTGTCATCAGGCTCTTCTAACGGAAGTCCGAGGAAACGCACAGTTCCCACAGGGTTGGACCAGAGTGATGTAGGTGTTAGAAGAGTAGGTTCAACTGAACAGGAGAAGAGATGCATGGTATCATGAGGGGTCATACCACATGCAGGGCATGTGTTTGGTATGTTGGGGTTCAGTCTGGATAAGTAAGAGTTTAACCTATTACAATATCCAGAGCGAAGTTGTGCTAGCATGACTCTAGTCTCCCTTGGAAGTACACGCTCCTCTCCAGCCAATTCAGGTGGCTGGGTGCTGATAACGGGATCCACAGGCCGAGATCTGAGGGATCTGTCTACCGACTCGGTGTGGAGGTCATTTAGAGCCCGTCTATGGTTCCGCAGATCAAATAAGAAATAAGTTATGCCAATATAAGTATCAAACGAAAGGTGTTTTTCTGCGTATTTAAAAAAAAAAGTTACACTTCTAAGTAGGGTTGCTAAAAAATTTCTACCGAGAATCACACTTATCCAAGGGGCCGCTAGGGTGCACCATGCAAGGGCATTAATTTCCAGTATGGCCAACATTTGACATGACTGCGCACAAATCTCATGGACAAACTGTTGAGTTTGTCGGAGTGGAGCTAAATTCATATGTAGGTGGTCATGTATGGTATGGTATAGGCGGCTTCCAAAAGCAAATCAGAGACGTACTCGGAACGCGGTATGGAAGGAAGTGTTGGCTTAGATTTTATAGGTATTAAACATAAAAATTTATGGATAATTTTATCTTGAAAATAAAACAGAAATTAAAAAATGTTGAAAAAAAATATTAAACATATTTCACGTAAGTAAGCTCTCTTTGTCGTTAGTGTTCGATATGTTTTTAAAATCTTTTTTCGAAAAGCTCCACTGCAGACGAGTTAAATTATACATACAAACACCCATAATATCTTTACTGATGAGTATCTAAAGCAAACTAAATTGTATGGCCACCCCGTGAAAATGGCGGGAAAAGCTCGGTCGCCCAGGTACTCAAAACCTTAACTTTTTTGGTTCTAACCGAAATAAATTTGTGTGCGTGAATAGCTCCCACACTCTAAACTTTTTTGTTGAATTTTACAGCGATGATATCAGTAAATTTTTGTTGACTCTCTCACTGTTGCTTGAAATTGCAATCATTTCTGTTTATTTTAGGCTTTAAGTCGCAAAAGGAATAAATTTAAACACAAATTACAGCAAACTTTCATTTCACAGCTGAAAAAGAACATAAAATGGTGCAAACTTTTTTTTGCGCACAAAAAATACGAAATAAACAAACCCTTTGTTGCGTGAAGCTGAAGCGCACAGTCAAATATGCGTAATTCCTCTCAGCAAGCGCTTGTTGAGTAGCGCTCTCTCTGGTTTGAAATACATTTCAGTTGAAAGTGTTGTGGTAGCGTGCATGTGCGCAAAAGAAATAAAATATATTAAAATAAATAAATATAATAAAATAAATAGATAAATAAAATATTGTTAGTGTTAAGTAATTGAAATAGAAATAATAAGAAAAATGTTCAAGTGCAATATATGCAAAAGTGAATTTGCTAGCTTTATAAATTATCATCGACACTTATACGCCCATAAAGACGCGCGCGATTGTATTTTTGTTTGTTTGTGTGGAGAATGTAAAAAGACATTTTCCAACTACAATAGCTATACAGTGCATTATTCGCGAAACCATCATGTAAATAAAGTGTGCTACAAAAAACGCGAAGGAAAATACGAATGTAGTGTAACCGGTTGCAAATATATTGGATGCGGTGTTAAGGAAATTTATGTGCATGTGTTAAGACATTTTTATTTTAACAAATATGTTAGTTGTCCAATGCCAATGTGCTCTAAAATTTTTTTGAAAAAATCCACCTTTCGGTCTCATTTCCATCGAAAACATCGGAATGAAAACGATACAACATCTGCCGAAGTAGCAGACCTTCCTTCCTTACTTCCTTTTTCATCGAAAGAAAAAGACGCCACAACTTCCCAAGTAGTCGAAGCCACAAATCAAATTTCATCTGTCTGTGACTTGAATGAAGTAGCAGACGTTCCTCGCAGCAATTCCACCAATTGCTTTGCAAATATTTTGATAGATTTGAAATGCAAATATAATGTTTCTGAAGCTTGTTTGCAATTTTTGTTTTCAGAGCTTTCCTCTTTAATTACAACAAATACGTCCGATAACATGGCGCAAATAAAGCAAATATTCGCTAACCACACTACCAGTATATCGGGAATAGAACATGAAGTTATAAGAATCTTCACTCAATCGAAGTTGTTGCAAGATGTACACAACTTAGCTTCAAGGTGTAAACAAAAAAATTTCTTTTCAGGAAACATTGAACCTAAAGAAATTTTTCTTGGCCTTGATAATTATCATAATGCATGTTCCTATCATTATATTCCACTTTTGGAAACATTGAAATCTCTTCTGAACGACGAAAAATATTTTGAGGCCTTTTCCGAAGTAAAGGAGTCGAGAACCAATGTATATTCTGATTATAATAATGGATATGTTTATCAAAATCAATCTTTCTTTTCACGCGAAAAACGCATTGAGCTGCTGATTTTTCAAGATGCTTTCGAAGTGTGTAATCCCTTAGGCTCAGCAAAACAGAAGCACAAGCTGATAGGTTTTTATTTTATTATCGGAAATATACATTCCAGATATAGATCAGTAATAAATAATATTCAGTTGATTTTATTGTGCAAGGAAAAGTATGTGAAAATGTTTGGATTTCAAACTGTTTTGAAGCCTCTATTGGATGACCTCAAAATATTAGAATCAGAAGGAGTAACTATTTTAAATAGCAAACATGGAACTGAAAAAAAGTTTCTTGGTACTGTATTTTCTGTAATTGGAGATAACCTGGGTTCGCATCAAATTGGAGGATTTACGGAAAACTTTAGCTTTGCAAAGTACGTTTGCCGCTATTGTTTCTTTGAGCGAAAATGTTTAGAAACCAAAGATGTTGAAATTCGTACACTTAGAACTATTAGCAATTATAATGAACTGATTTCGACAGAAACTTTCGACAGAGGAGTAGTTCGCAACTCATGTTTAAACATCCTTGATTTCTTCCATGTTTGTAATCCAGGACTACCACCTTGTATTGCACACGACTTATTTGAAGGAATAGTCCCATATGACTTGATGGAAATTTTAAAAAAGTTAAGCAATAAATACTGTTTTTCCTTTGACCACATAAATATTTTGTTAACAGCTTTAAGAAAGAAACTCCGTTTACAATTGTCATTTCCGAAGATAAATGCTAAAATGAAGAAGCTTCCAGGCAATGCGGATGAAGTTCGTCACATATTATTTCTAATGCCACTTGTCTTGATGAGGGTTATTACTTCTTACGAAGATCCACTATATTTGCTTTTTACAACCATGGTTAGTATGTGTCGTTTAATCTGTGCACATGAAATTACCTTATCACAAATAGAATTGTTAAACTACTACATACGGGTTTTTTTTGAATACAGAGTTGAGTGCTTTCCTGATTTTAATTTAAGACCAAAACATCACTATTTGAAGCATTATCCGGATTTAATTAAGCAATTTGGTCCTTTAAAAAACTTGTTTACATTACATTTTGAACAAAAACACCAATATTTTAAGAATATAGCTAAAAGATGTAGAAACTTCAAAAACATTACCTATACTTTAGCACAAAGGCATCAATACCTTCAGTCGAGTCTTTATGGGCATAGATTAATGGAAAAAGTAATATGTAAAAAGGCATATGCAATGGAAGAGAACATGTTTAATATTAGCTTGCCAAATGATTTCATATTTGTAACAAAAAAGTTATCTTTTCTGGGAACCTTTTATAAAGAAAATGATGCTATATTATATTCAATTGACGAACATAGTAATGTGAATGTTCTCATTATTAACTCGTTATTTATAAATGAGAATTATGAAAATTTCATTTTTTACGGTGAAGTAGTAAAAATGTGGTTCAATAGCGCAATAAGCTTATACGAATCCTTTGATATTACAACGAAGAGTTTTTCCACTGTGAACAAAAATGAACTTTTAACTCCAAAACCTATAAAACTAGTTGTGTTTAATTCTAAACAATATTTTGCACCATTTTCTTCAATTTTGAATCACATATAAAATAAGGATCTATTTTCTTAAATTATCGAATAGTTATTATTTCTAATGTAATTTTTATTTTCATGTTAACTTAAATTAAGTCAAGTAGCCTATAAGAAAGAATAGAAATGTCGAAATACTTATGCAAGCTGTGGAGCGCCGACAGAAAGAAGAAAAAAGCGTTCATATCTCAAGCTTCTATCACTCATATAATTGCAAAAGGTATGAGTATCAAAAACCTTTCACCTATCACCTGCGTAATAAACAAAACACCAAATTTTGTTATTTCATTTAGCTAAAGACTATACGCTTACGGGAAATAAGCTAGTTTTGGAATGTGATGGAACAGAGATAGATGATGACGAAACGTTACAACTTTTTTTAGAGGAAAAGAGTACTTTAATAATACTAAATTCTTGGGAGACGTGGACTCCACCCAATATGATAACAGCTTCCACTAATTCTAACAACACGCCGCCACAGGAAAATTCTCGATCGAGCCAAGAAACTTTTTTGACCGAAGCTCCATCTTGCTTTACTTTATCTTGTGATGATGTTGGTGCTACAAATTTATTGCTAGTACCACAGTCCTCGCCCCAAGAAGAACCCCTAAATAATTGCCAGGAATTGCAGGAAGAAGAAGTTATCCTATATTATACAGATGATGTAAATACAAATATGTCTTCTGAGCACCAAACCAACATGCCGACATCAAGTAAGAGAGCACCACAGGCGATGTGTGACTCATTTAACGCGTTCGAAATACCTTGGAATAAAATGTCAACAGAAATCAATAAAGCACTGGAAGATAAAAAGCATTTGGGAAAATTGCTGAACCAATTTTGCAACACCATTGTAGATGAATTACGGCAAAAATCTGAATACATTCCCATGAGAGTTTACCGAAGCATTGCGCAAATGGCCGTTAACAAATACCCTGAATCTTTTCTTGAAAGAGATGGTCAAAAAAATATCATGTCACACACTCCTGTGTCGATAATTACAACTATGAGAAACCGTAACAACTTTTTAAATTCATCAGCTAAAAAGGGGCTTTCAAGCTCAAATGCGCCACTCAAAATTAAAAAAAAAGTAAATACAATGTCTCGTAGTTGCGTTAATTGGCAGCCAAACGAATCCAAAAGTGAAGAAGATTACACATCAAAAAAACAGTTTCTAATATCGATGTACCAAAAAAAATCACTACAGCAATCGGAAGAGGAAACTGTTTCGCAATACATGGCTGATTGCTTTGCTCCGCAAAGAAAGTTTTTTAACAATTCACAAAATATTCCAACAGTTAAAGATATTCTTCAAAATTGGCCAATGATATTTTACAAAAAATGCCTATTTCAACATTTTGAAAAATTAATGGAGCTTGATGTCTCAGCATTCAGGTTGAACTTTACATTATCAAAACCGAAACTCAAAGCGTTTTTCAAAATTTCTGAAACAGGGAATGATGAAGAGATTATAATAGCGATTTCCAATCATTTCAAAGAAAATCACGAATTGTTATTTTCAAAGTTTGAGGTACAACTAAATGCAAAAACTTTAACATTTATTTTTATTAACTAATAAGTAAATTTCAGTTGGGAACAACAATTGAGGAAATAAAAAGCGGAAGAAATATATTAACTCCTTGGATATCAACAATTTGTAAGTTTTTTTTAATAATCAGGCCAATTATGAACAGTTCTCGCAAATTCTTTTGCCGATTTTACCCGGCTTTTGGATAAATATTTGGGTATTTACCCATTATTACCTTATTTTACCAGGTATTTACCATTTGGGTATGTAACCTTTTCTCATCTCTATGGATATCATAATTTTGGTGTTGAATCTTTTTTTATTTTAAAAATGAGAAATTCTCAGACAACTTTTCAGAATCAGCCTGAATATTTTCAAGATTTTGGTTTTGTCTGCATCACATTTTTTGTATTTTTTAGATACATCTCTTTCAAATGAAACAGACCCGGTTTCGTATATATGGCTAGAAGGCGAAATTACGACTATAGATATTAAATATGATATCGTTGATTTAATTTTATGTCTTCTTTGCTATTATTATATTTTTAATATAGAATACCCTAAGGATATTTCGCAAACTAGCGAGTTTTTGATGAGATTTCTATTTAAATTTTACCCATCACAAGTAAGAGGCAGAAAAAAACATATAAATAATTTAAAAAAAATTATGGCACTGATTTCGAAAATTGAAAAGGTTCCTGAAATTTAACATAATAATACATAAATATGTAAAATTTAATAATACATAAATATGTAACATTTCAATTAATTTTATTTGTCCTATTTTGGTGCTATTGATATGCACAACACTATATTTTAAACCTATGTATGTATAGTCCTTCATTTTAATGTATGAATGCATGTATTTGCTTATTTTTAACATGAAATTAAATTCTTTTGTTAATTTACTATATTTCCTGTTGTTTTAATAAAAAAATAAAATAATTTTCATCCTTATAACCTTCAAATTCCAGCAATAATTTAATTCTTTTCACAAATTTCGCTCTTTTTTTTAAAGTATGTGTACATATAAGTACATGTTTCAAAAAAAATTGCTAAAAATCAGACAATTCCTTTAGCTGCTTAGGACTAGTATTTTTCTATACTAAAATGAATGAACTACAAAACTGCATACTCGGAAAAAATCGAAAAATTCTTTTTCAAATTTTCTCCAATTTTCCAAAAAGCTGTTAACCTTAATTTGCAGTAATTGTATTGAATTTTTACACATATGTACTTTCATAAAATAGCGAAATTTTTTAAAAGAAGTTATTCTTGCTGGAATTTGCAATTTTAATGGTGGCCCATTTTGACTGTGAGCTACTGTATATTTTCAAATTAAACATTTTTGGCTTTAAACATAAAAATAAGTGAGAGAGAGCGCGCAGAAAGTGCTGCAAATTCAAGCAGCTGTGTGTGTATGGAATTACACATTTTTCGGTTTAATCAATCAACAAAAAAATGCGTATATTAACATGCGTGAATTTAGACATAAACAGTCGGTAATCTGTTGCCTACCATTATCGCTGTAAAATTCAACAAAAAAGTTTAGAGTGCATATACAGAAACGACGTGCCAGCTGAGCGTAAATGCCAAATCGATATATCACGCAAAACAAAAAATTGGAAATTGAGTTAGGTTTTTACGCTGTGCGTTTGCGTTAGTTTACGTTGTTTTCATAAAATTTGTATGTGCATGAGACCTTTTTGACAGAAAATTACCGGAGTGCGTTTATATTAGGTTAGGCGGCAAGTCTGTTTTTACCGTAATATTTAATTTTAGTATTCGGCTTCGAGTTCGGTGTTCCGCCTAATATTGGATAAAGCATAATACTCGGCTCATACACGGCTAAGAATTTTAACCTTAATTTTAAACTTTTCTCGTTTATATGTCCAAGCCAAATTTGTTTTAAAATTTAAATTGTGCCAGTTTTCGAGAAAACGACCTTGAAGAAAAGAGTTTAAAATTTAAACCAGAAATGTCTTAACATTAAAAAAACATAAGGAACATTTGTATCAGTTGGCAGGATTCGAACCGAAGCTCCCGCATTAAAGTCGTCTGCTCTAGACACTGATCTACGGCGCACACAAACCTGTTTAGAGAAAAATTCAATAACTTGAAAAAGCTTTCAGAAATAAATGAAAAGAAAATTTAAAAAACTTTTAGACTTTTTTCAGTTCAGTTTTAAATATAATTCGCAATAAATTCAAAATTGGTGTAGGTAATTTAACGGTTTAGAATTTATTACAAAAACGTTTAGAAAATTTCTTAAACCGACGAATGGTTTAAAATCTAGGTTCAAATTTTTAGCCGCGTACTAAATGCTAATAATCCAGTTTTTCAAGTCCTAAGCAAACAAGCGAACAAATTTATTCATAACGATTTTGTGGATATGCCTTTTCTCCCACTTCTTCATTTTTTACTACTTCTTCCTTACTCAGCCTCTTCCTCCAGCCGTTACTTTCTCTTCCTTTTCATCTGTCTCTGCCTCTATATCTCCCTCCACCTCTATATCTATCCCTACATAAATAAGATTCCCATAACCAATATTAAACAGTTGGAAGAAATAGTTGCCAAAACTTTAAACAAGGGCACATACAGTGTTCGACAAAATTAAAGCATCATACTTCCTTTTAAAAAGTTTCCTTATAAAAGCCATAATCACAAGTTCTACAAAGTTTAGAACTTTTTATAGATAATTAAAAATACTTTCCTTGTTCATCCAAAAAGTTTTGTAAAAAGCATCCGCTTAGGCACCTATGCTATATTCCTATGCTCAAGCCCTCGCCTATACCGTTAGCTCTGTGAAGTTGGCACCTCCAAATCGGAGTAAATAAAAAAACGACATACCATTCGTTTGTCCATGTTTGTCCAGGAAAATTTTTTGTTTGCCCACCCTTTGTTCATAAGTTATTAACACAAAAAAAAAACCGTGTGAAGTCGGCACCTCAAAATCTGAACAATTATATAAATGAAACGTCATTCGTTTGTCCATGTTTATCCAAATAGCTTCTAAACAAAGGGTGGACCAACCAAACTTTTTCCTGGACAAACATGGGCAAACGATTTAACCAAAATTTTATCCAAATATCCCAATTTTTACTCAAGGTATCGTATTCACGGGCGGGCCGACATGTCTTAATGGATTCCTCTGTTCATTCTAAGAACTTTGATATATGGAACTCTGTATCTATCTACATTATTTTTTACCGTTACAAAACACCGTTATATGACTAAAACTATAATACTGGGTATACAAATTGGAATGCTAATAGATTTCGCTACAACAACAACAACAGGGAGTTTCGAGCCTGGGACGTTTGGAGTGCGTTATTAGAAAAATTTTCTTTCAGCATAGCTTTTTGTATAATCGTTTACTATCCTTTTTTAAACATTTGCGATTTCGAGAATTACTCAAAAAAACAATGTACGCCAAGCATACGCTACCTTGCTGGCTGGGTATTTACAAATTTACGGCATTAGAACCAGAGCTGGGCGATAAGGATTACGATTACAAGACGATTACGATTACAGTAATCGTAATTTCAAAAAACTAAATTACCATTACTGTAATCCTTAATACATCGAACCGCGATTGCGTAATCGGAATCGCACTTTCAACAATTAAGGATTACGTCATCGTAATTTCATGTTTTAAATTACAATTACTGTATTCGTAGCTTAGGATTTTTTAATAAAATACTTCTAAAAGTAACGATTATTCCTTTTCAGATCAGATTTCAGTGAACCTTTATTTAAGTAAACATTAAGTAAATAATTAAAATTAAGAAATTAATATTGTCACATTTTTGCGCAAATAACATCGAGAAATTCAAAGTTATATTGTACAGCCTTATTTTAAATTGGCCTTAAGCAAGACTAATTTTTCAAAAGAAAATTAAGAAAGGGCATGGTATAAGCGTGTATGAACCTATATTGCAAAAGGCCCGATTGACTCGATAATCACCGTTATACTAACAGACTCGGCGCGTAAAGACTTGACCGCTAGGCAAGTTTTCATTAGAAATAAAATTCATAGCTTCCTATGCTCATATTATAAAATCACTTATAGCTTTCACTTTGTCGGCAGTCTTAGAAATCTCTAAAATTAACAGATTTTCACTCAATTTTTTGTTTTTGTAAAATTTAACAAATTACTCCTATATTATATACAAGGTGGCGCAAAAGTAATCCTCCTATCAGAAAATGCTATAAATTTTGCGATTGGCCCCTAAAGTCAGTTCTGCTTTGACATTTGTGTAGTAAACACATGCGAAATACACGTTAATAAACAATGTTACGCTACACTGCTCCAGAACGGTTACTGTGAATGGTGAGCGCTACAGAGCAATGATCAACGAGTTCTTTTTGCCGCAACTTGATGAATTGGGATTGGAAAACGTGTGGTTCCAACAAGACGGTGCAACAGCACACACTGCACGTGCCACAACCGATATGCTGAACATCGGAAGCTTACTTTTGCGCCACCTTGTATTTACTATCAAGTGCAAAATACTGCCACTCTTTCCCGCAGTACGAACAAGTAATTTACGCAAGCATATATGTATGTATCAAAATTTTTAAAACTTTTTCAAGGTTGGCTAAAAAATGTATAATTTCAAAAGTCGTGTATGAAAATTATAGCAATTGTAATCCTACGTACATAAATTAACGATTACAATAATCGTTATTTGAAAAAAGTGAAATTACGATTATGTAATCGATTACGCATGTAATCCTTATCGCCCAGCTCTGATTAGAACAAGGACTTGATTTTTTCACCAACAATTTTTTTATATTTTTTTTAAACATAAACCCCTCAATATCTTGATACATTTAAAAATGGACTTGTGGCCCTTTCAAAAAACGGCTCATATGAAATAAAAAATTGTGTTTCGACCACTCCTACTGGTGAACCAGTGCGAGATACACTAAAAAACCCGAAGCCAATTCGAATAACGTGGAACCCCCCAGGGTCCATAAAATCTATTCACAATATTGCAAAAGGTGGTTAAGTTTTCGAAATTTGAAAAACCATTTTTTAAACTTAAAATTGCAAGTATGTGCTTAAAATGAGTATGAAGGACGAAAAATTGGCGATAACTTTTATTTCTACATATAGATTAGTATTTTGCTTGAGCGTTAAAAACAAAAAAAATTTCGCGGAAATTAATCACCCTAGTAAACCTTTATGTGGATAGTCTGCCCAACCCCACCGACGCCGCCTGAAGTGCTAGTTGCCAATATTATAATCAAGAAACTAAACAAAAACAGTAAAACATGTTTGGAAGGGGGAAAGCCTACCTTGCAACAGACAACATATGCCATTGACTTGCTAACTCAAAATCAAAAGCCTTCAAGTTAAATGAAATGCGAAATAAACAATTTAGCATAAAATAAAAAGTTAATATTGCCTCCATTACATTTGTCTGTCAATCTTTAACATAATATTGGACGCTGCTTAACTGCCGTTAACTCACTAACCCCCATAAAAGCAAGCAACAAGTTTTTAATATAAGTCCTGTAGGGTGAAGAACAGCAAAGATAAAGAAGTAGTAAATGCGTGGTGCAGAGTAAAAAAATAAGGGAAAACTCATCAAACATTGCTTAGAATGGTTTATATGCTCCTGCAAACCGGTTACGAAGGCAGTAGCGAATCAAATTGCTAGTACATTGCATAGGGCAAACACAATGAACAGAAGTACGTGAAATCCAATTGTGTGTCTTTTCGCAGTAGTTACATAAATATTTCGTAGACACAAACATAAATATGGAAGCATAAGTTTTGAGACAGGAGTAGAACACACATTTACTCTTAACACATAACCAGCAAAAAATTTCGTACGCAGTTGTAAGCAACAAGCAAAACATAAATAAAAGTATTAGCTAGGAGAAACTTAATATTTAAGATTAGGGCAGAGCTTCTCGTGCAATTTGTGGTTTGCTGCTTCTAATTTTTTTTCTACATCACCCATTGCAGTCTACACCACTTTTGATGGTGTTCGATTAAACTTTTTTAGACGTAACTTCCGTCCCTTTATTTCAACTTAGTTTCCAAAAATAACTGAGCTTAACTGTGTCATTAATAAATTAGAGTTGGTATATTTTGAATTCGGATCTGCGACTTTGGCACAACGATTTCAGGGTAATATTACTCGGATCGTGTGTTTCCATAGCCTTACAAAAAAAAAATAATAATAACCTACCTTAATTACCTGGTTTATTTTATTATATGTAAGACCTCAGGTAAACATGATTTGTGTCTTCAAGGCCTTATGATAAGGCGATAATACGACTTTTAATGCCTTATCTATACATTATTTTATTTACGGCTAAAAACCTTAATGTAAAAGAATTCATCCTCATTTAATGACTTACAATAATGCCTTTTGTAGGCCTTATATTCATATCCCAACATTATGATAGCACCAAAGTAAAATAAAGGGTTAATAAGGCAGGTGCTGCAATTGATTTTGGAGTCAAAGTCTGAGTTGAGTCTATGTAAATTTGCTGGTGAAATGCATAACTAGCGATATTTAAGGAACTAGCGGAAACGGCAGACGACGTCTTGAATGAAAATTGGCTCGCCCATAATTGAAAGATGGTGATCTCTCCACTTATCATCTATCTTTCTACCCCTCCATCGCCCTGTTCTTCTTCCGCCTACTTGTTGTTGTTGTTGTTAACAGTGCTTCGCCCTGCCCAATGGGCACGATCACTCGAAATTGTCATCAGGCTCTTCTAACGGAAGTCCGAGGAAACGCGCAGTTTCCACAGGGTTGGACCAGAGTGATGTAGGTGTTAGAAGAGTGGGTTCAACTGAACAGGAGAAGAGATGTATGGTATCATGAGGGGACATACCACATGCAGGGCATGTGTTTGGTATGTTGGGGTTCAGTCTGGATAAGTAAGAGTTTAACCTATTACAATATCCAGAGCGAAGTTGTGCTAGTATGACTCTAGTCTCCCTCGGAAGTACACGCTCCTCTTCAGCCAATTCAGGTGGTTGAGTATTAATAACGCGATTCACAGGCCGAGATCTGAGAGATCTGTCTACCCACTCGGTGTGGAGGTCATTTAGAGCCCGTCTATGGTTCCGCAGATCAAACGGCAAGGAGATATGATGCCGGATCTCATCGTAATGCTTACGGAGATGTCTCCTTATGTCTCTGGGGGGCGGTGCTACATCCAAAAGATGTCGGTTTGGATGACTAGGTTTATGACAGTTCAGAAGGAACTGTCTACTCAAGAGTTCCGCGTGCTCTTGAACATTGAGCAATTTTGCCTCTTGATGGAGGTGAGACTCAGATGACATAAGTAGGCATCCCGTAGCAGTTCTGATGGCGGTGTTTTGGCAGACTTGCAATTTCCTCCAGTTGGTGGCAGAAAGATTGGGCGACCATATAGGCGCAGCATAGTCAATAACCGGCCAATAGCCTTATATGTAGCAAGCAATGTTTCTTTGTCTTTTCCCCAAGTACTGCCGGCCAGTGACTTGAGGATCTTATTGCGGCTCTGTACCTTTGAGGCTATTGCGGTGGCATGACCAGCGAAGGTGAGGCCGTTGTCAAATGTCACACCCAAGATTTTTGGGGGGTTGACAGTAGGTAGGGGTACTCCGTCTACGTGGACATTTAACTCTTGTCCCATCTGCGCATTCCATGTAGTAAACAGGGTCGCCGTCGATTTAGTCGGAGATAGGGTCAGTTTACGCTCGGTGAAGAAGCTGGAAAGGTCATGGAGGTAACTGTTGATTCTAATACAGAGTTCGCCAATAGAGGGCCCCTCTATTCGTCAGCGTAGGAAACAATGGAGACTCCCTCTGGTGGGGGGACGGAAGTCTCGAAATATAGAAATTAAGCGAAAGTGGAGAGAGAACACCACCTTGCGGCACCCCTTGTTTTATTCATCGTGGTCTAGATTTCTTGTTCCTGAATTTGACTGTTGCCTGTCGACCATTGAGGTAATTAGCGGTCCACCTCTTAAGGCCGGCAGGGAGCGGTGTCTCATCCAGATCTCGGAGGAGTGTGGCGTGATTGACCGTGTCAAATGCATTTGACAGGTCAAGTGCCACGAGAACCGTCCTATGGTTTGATGGGTGTTGATTCAAACCGTTATTAATCTGCGTTGTAATGGCGTTCAAAGCGGATGTCGTGCTGTGATTTTTGCGGAAACCATGTTGATGATCGGCCAATTTTAGATTTGTAATGAAGTAAGGAAGCAGAATGGACTCTAGCAATTTCGCTACCGGCGAAAGGAGGGATATCGGACGATAGGACTCTCCTAGGTTCGCCGTCTTCCCTGGTTTTAATAGGGGAACTACAATCGCTTGTTTCCATATCTCAGGTATAACGAAGGTAGTTAGAGAGAGATTGAAGAGAGCCGCTAAATAATGCTGTCCTTCCTGGCCAAGGTGTTTGATCATCTTAATGGCAATTCCGTCGGGTCCGATGGATTTTGAGGGTTTGGCCTTCATTATGGCTTCCTTAACCTCTGCGGCTGAGACGGCAATGGGCGCAGTAGAGTGTTTGTGTTTGCGCGCACGTCGGAAGGCTCTTCTCTTAGTCCTATCCGCAGGTGGATGCATTATAAACAGCCGGCAAAAGGAGCTCGCGCATTTCCTGGCGTCCGATTTGACGCTGTCGCCGAAAGCAATGGCGACCTTGTCTTTGTGTTTGGTCGGATTGGATAGCGCCTTGACAGTCGACCATAATTTGCCGACTCCGCCGGAGAGGTTGCATGTCTCAAGGTGTTGTTTCCACTTGGTCAGCTTGTGTTCGTTGACAATGGAATAAAGCGGCATGAGGCTGAATCAATGATCTTGCGAAACTCTCTTTCGCCTTTGCGTACGTCCGTAGGAGTGGGTAAGGCAGCGAAGGAGCGCTCTGTATATTCAGTAAATCGGTCACAGTCCGCTTTGGTGAAGTTGATGTATGTTATTTTATCAGTCGTCATGAAGTCGGTCGGTCGTTCAACAGAGAGTAAGATGGGTAGGTGGTCTGAAGGTAATGTAAGCATCGGTCGCCAGATGACAAAGTTATTAATGCCCGCGCTCGTTATGGAGATGTCTGGCGAACTGTGGCAGTTACCTGCCACCCTGCTGGGGGCATCTCCATTGACTGTACAGAATGCTGAGTTATCTATTTGGTCTGCAATTGCGTGTCCTCTGCTGTCTGCTGGCAAGTTGGAGTGCCAGAGATCGTGATGCGCGTTGAAGTCGCCTAGGATTAGACGGTTATCGCCCCTTAGCAACGCACTAATGTCGGGATGATAATCTCTAGGACAACACGTGACAGGAGGAATATAGATGTTTATGACTTGCAGGTCGGCGTCTCCTGACCGGACTGCTATGCCTTGGCATTCTAAGGTAGAGTCCCTCGGGTCGACGTCAGGGGAAAATAGATTATATTGTACAGAGTGATGTGTAATGAACTCAAGGCCACCCCCAAGACCGCTGGGACGGTCTTTTCGATGTACATTATACCCATCACAAGTTCGTAAGTCCGATCTCGTGTTCAATTTTGTCTCTTGTATCGCGACGATTTTGATGTTGTGTGTCTTCATAAAGTCAGTTATCTCCGCGATCTTTCCAGCTAATCCGTTACAGTTCAGCTGCAAAATGTTGAAATGTGTAGGAGGGGAGACGGGGACATACTAGACGTGAGGGACGGATGCGCTTGCCTAGGTGGAGGTAGGCTAAGGCCTAAGCTATGTCGCAGTCTAGAGTTGACAGCGCCATGGCCGATGTTGTTTGGCGTGGAAGGCGGCTGTGTACTGCAACAGGCGGCTATGAACGAATCCGTCCAAAGGTTACCGTTTGCGAGCCCAGAGCACATAAGGGTGTGACACAGGCCAAGGCAATTGTTGCACTTGACCGATGTCGCAGGCGTATATAATCTTTGCCGACAAACGGTGCACGTAGTGAAAGGTACTAGGAGGTGGTGTTCCTGACCCACGTGTAGGCTGGAAGCAGGGGGGGGGGGGCATTAGGGGCAGAGACAGAGGGGACTGACGCTCGGCGATGCTCATATCTGACCTATTCCGGAGGGGATAGGAGTGTTGAGCGGCCGTGTGAGATGGAGACGCTGGTGTGCGTGAGCGGCAGTCGGGAGTGGGTCAGGCAGGGATGGCAGCGGTGCTCCCAGTCGTATAGACTGAGCCACTATTGTGACTATTGGAAGTAGGTAGAAGCGGTAAGGGAGTGCCAGAGCGGCGACTACCGCGGGACGTCCTTGGACGTGTACAGCAAGGTGCCTCAGAAGTACTAAAAAAAGTACGGGGTCTGTGGATGGCAGGGTTAAGCCCTGAACATCCAGATTTATGTAACCATCTCTTACACTTGGCGCATTGTACCGGATACGACCGTTTAATATAGATTTTCTTCCAGCAAACGCAGCAGATCCAGTCTCTTGGTCTAGGATTGGGTTCGACCCCAGCCCATAACAAGAGACAATGGAGCAATCCAGCTGCAAGGGTTTGCTCCGAGGATGACAATTTAAGGGTGGGACGGGACAGATTGGACAGGGTTACACTGAAATTCCGGTGCGATAGAACCGGCTGTTGTGGGAATGTACACGTCGTCGGTGACACTGCAAAAGCAGTCGATTGTAGAAAATAAAGGAAACGGCCACAACGAAGATTGTCCCAATTGTTTAAGTACAGAAAAATTACATTATATTCAGTTAAATGTTTAATGACAAGATCGTATTTCAAAAAGCATAGCCACCTTCTCATAATGAGGGAAATAAACCATAGTTAAACAATTAACATAGCGATGTGTTATGGCAGCATCTCCTGTGCGAGTACTCCAGTATAACAAAATAATAACACATGGTCCAAATGGTACAAAAAAATTATTTGGGGCAATACCCTCCGAGGAGATTAAGACCGAACTTCTCTTCCAATTTTGTAGTGAGAATTTTTTACTGAGAAGATTTTTCATGGAAGAAATCACTTTTAAACCTAATTTTTACATATATATTGATATTCCCTGTCCCATGTATTTGAACATGGGATCTTCGGTGTGGTAGACTTGCATATCGCCACACCACAGAGGCTGCCACGGTTAACGACTATATCATATAAATCAAAAATAATTAAAAAAATAAAAAAAAAATAAAAAATCTAGAATAAAATAAAAAAATTGAGAAAAAATTCAAAAATAATCTAAACAAAAAATCAAAAGTAATCAAAAACAATTTACATTCTTTTTTTGTTTTGATTAAGTTTGATTACTTTCGATTTTTTTGGATTTCTTTATATTTGCTTTTATTTTTTTCCAATTCTTATTGATTGAAAAAGCTAAACAATCAATTGATTACTTAATTCTGGTCTGGTTGTACCCAGTGACAACATAAGATGGGTTGAGGACTTCGGACGACTATAAAGGACATACACATTCATTTATATGTATAAGTTGTGGCGTAAAACTGATGTTTACTCAGTTCAGGCTCTAGGTTGCAAAGCTTTTAATCAAATGAATTAAGCTTTTTATAAGGCTCATTTTTTAGGGGGTGTTATATGTTACATATGTCGTTTATGTTGGAGTCAGTACATACATACAAGGTGCCGCAAAAGTTATCCTCCTATCAGAAAATGCTATAAATTTTGCGATTGGCCCCTAAAGTCAGTTCTGTTTTGACATTTGTGTAGGAAACACATGCGAAATACACGTTAATAAACAATGTTACGCTACACTGCTCCAGAACGCGGAATATTGCTGACCATTTATTTGACCAATAATCGGTCGGGGCCAAACGGTTACTGTGAATGGTGAGCGCTACAGAGCAATGATCAACGAGTTCTTTTTGCCGCAACTTGATGAATTGGGATTGGAAAACATGTGGTTCCAACAAGACGGTGCAACAGCACACACTGCACGTGCCACAACCGATATGCTGAACATCGGAAGCTTACTTTTGCGCCACCTTGTACATACATATGTAAGCATGTACAAACAATATGTAAATTCTGATACAAAAGCCAAAAGCAAAACCTTGGTCAGAAATCTGAATATATTTGTCACCCTGTCAAATATATTTCTTAAGGCTTAAATGTGTAGCTACTTTTTATTGTTGTAGTAACTTACCTAAGATACGAGTTATCATATTAAGTGTTTCAAAAAAAATCAACCACCGAAAATGTTGAAAAAAAGTAAGCATCTTTGTATGTACATATGTACTAGGATATGGACATCTATTTGGGTCAAGTAGAAGGAGTAACATTGCATCCTTCGAAATTTTGAATGGCGCTTAACTGACTAAGAAAAATCTTAACATGGTTTCGGTAGATATGTAATGCTCTTTAAGTTTCAGCCCGGAAATCTCTTCAATTCCTATTACTGTCTCTTAGGAACCACTTTAATTTGGAAAAGAACCAGAAAGTGAATTTTGAGCCCATCTGTGTAGATTGAGTTTTCCAAACCTGTGCGGCTTAGGGGTTTCGAATATGCCCGTGGTAGGTATATCTAACTAAAGTCCACATCGACCTTGGTTGCGGGGCCTTGTATAGGATTCGAAGGACTGTCAATAACGGCACAACCCTCTTTGGTCCGTAACATCCTATTTCATGGATGGATGCGCTGACTGAGCAGGGCAGAAGTATTGCTACAATAATATAACAAGGTAGGCCAACTTGGGATAGGATGTTTGTATACATATATTTAGGAATTCGAGATTAACCCACAGCTCAGGCAAGAACTGCATTTGACCGATGCTCCGGGCGGTACCGAAACGCGCCTTTAAATACGTCTCTTGACATTTTTGGACGTTATTTAGCAGTCGGTAACGGTCGTTATCAATTACCTCAGCCCGAAACAAGTAAGGAGCTAACTGGAGCTGCAGATAAACGCGAACTTCAGAGCGAGACGCGAGTCATTTTGGTCCAAGTTCCCTACCGGGACTCGTATCCGCCACAACATCAACAATTTTTCAATCTTCCTGGACAGAGCAGCTCTGCGAGGAACTGTTAACAACAGCAACTTTACCAAGCCGGCTACAGAAAATTAAAAAACGACCAATCTTTTTTGAAAGTTATTTTCAACAAAAATTCATCCAAATGTGAATAGTTAAAAAGGCAAGTCATTTGTTCGTCCGGAAAATCTTTTCTTTGTCCATCTTTTGTTAAAATCTCATTTAAAAAATGGTTTCTTCGAAAAAGTTAAACTCTTTACCGTATAATTGCTACAAGTGACGATAGACCAACTATTGGTAATTCTTTCCATCCTAAGCCGGTGTTTGGCCGGCCTACGCAAAAAGGTGTTCTGCACATAATCACGCCCGGTATTGGGATCTAACCTGGGTCATTTTATGGTTTTTTGACAATAACTTTTTACTGAAAAAAAATATTTCTTTTCCGCTTTCAGATTGTTGATACAGAGGTCAAAACGCGTTATTTTTGGACGTCTATTAGCAGTTACGTACGGTCGTATAGAATTACATACATACATATGCATGTGTGCACAACTTTCCGAATTAAAATTAAAAAAAAAGATCTTAGATCATTGCAAAATAAAATCAATAATAAGGATCAGAAATCTAATAAAACGTGTAATTTGATTCTAGAATATAATAATTAAATGGCAAACAATTATACCTGCTTACCCAATTTCCAGCCTATTGGCAATTAAGGACTTTATAAAACTTGGCAAATGCCAAGATGCGAAACCGTACCATAGATAAATAAAAGCATGCATATATGCTTGGATAATAAACAAAAATGCGTATTCCTACATACATGCATATGTATCAAAGGAAAATCATACACAACAGGCAAAAGGGGCCGATATAAATACATATGTAGATATGTATGTGCAACAAAAATAAAGAAATGCATAGAACGCCATTTTCTACCGATGTTCGCCGGCGTTGACGTTGTCAACGTTCTTCGGCACAGCAGCTGTTCGCCGATGTATGTAAAACCTTCCAATCGCCGACTTTGTTTTAACATCCGCCATTATCACATTACTTGCCTTTCAAATCAAAATGTGAAGTCACAAGAAAATACACAAAAAGAGAAAAACAAACTTGAAAAATAAATTAAAACAAAAACGAGGAAACACAGCAAACATCAAAAAACGGAAATTGCCGAACGTGGATTATACTTCGCCGCAGTTAACTCTGCTATCGCCGTCAGTAGTTGGCAACTTAGACGACTTTATGTACGCCATTTTTTATTGTACCAGTTTCACATTCCTCCTCTCCGCCCTCTGCACGTTTTTCTTATAGAAAAAAGTGCATTCGCCTATTTTCTTTCGAGGTTTTAGTGCTAGTGAAATTTTCCACTACATATCAACAATGTATGCAGTTTTGTTGCACATACAAACACTCAAGTAGTTTACAGGTTTGGAAACCTTCCACACATTGGCATTCAACTGATTTTATAGCTTCTTTTCACATTTGACACTATCTGATTAACAATATTGTTTGCAAATTAATAACCTACCGTTCGTAAATATGTACATTGATTAAGAAATAACGTTGAGCATATAATATTCATTTGATATAAATGGATTTTGCCTTTTCTTGCAACGCCAAACTCGCGACGAGAAAACCGAGGCCATACGAGCCGAATAACATTTTGAAACCGACCGTACGAACTACAAATGTATAATGTGCAAATTTCTTCTTTGGCCTTTCGCAAAATGTAATGCAACTGACGATTTTCACTTTAAATCAACAATTTTTGTAACTTTTTCTTTATCTCATTTCTTTATTGATTATGTACAATTATAAATTGATATTAAATTTTTTTCGCGATTCATTTGCGTGTGTTGAACTTTATTTTGACTTTTCAACCTCTTTCTACACACGCACATCTCATACAAAATGCACACACGTATTTGTCAAACTTGAACGTAATGTGAGCGAATAGCCAATATTGAAATGAAAACTGAGAAAATAGAATACGCTTAAAGCAAAGGAGAAGATAACAAAAAGGAACCAACAAAGAGGCACTCAAACGAGATTCATAAATGCCAAAACACGCTCAGAGAGAATGAGTGGACACAGCACACGTGAGATCGCCTCAAACTATAAATCACTCAATTTTATTTGCTGCTAAAATGAAATTTGAACGCTGCCGTCGAAGCCAGCGAATTTTCCGAATATAATCGTTCACCAGCGCCGTGCCGCTTGACGCCTTTGCTCATGTTAACACTATCGTTCCGATGTCCACGTCGTGATTGAGTTCTCCTGCCTGACTTTGCTGATACTTGTTGTTCATACTGTTTTTGTTTCTTACGTTTAAAATTTCTTCCGCCACTGACAGTTATCGTCTCTTCTTTTAAACAGTTCTTCTAAACTCTGCCAAAGTGGTTGTGTTTATTCATCTCTTTTTTTATATGATTTATATTGAGTAAAATACTTTTGCTACTTTGCGCGACATACCGTCTAAAGGACTGTATTGTCGGGGGTAGAAAATAAAACTAAATGCTTGCTAAATTGCTCACTCGTAACGAAGCAACAGCAGACATTTCTGCTACCATCTCTGTTGCTTTAACTCTCAAACGTGCTCATCAATCGCACTCAGAATGTGTTTATGCCACCGGACACGGTTGCCAATTCAGTCATTTAGTGGCCCATTTTTCTATACTATGAATCGACTGCTTTCATCATATCTGGTTGGTTCTTTGTATAAAGTATTTATGATTATGATTCGAAAATGGTACTAAGGCTCAGTGAAAACGAAGGCTAGCCATGGAAGTACGCAGGGTCCAGTAGAGAACAATGGCTCTATTTGCATACATATGTGTATAAGAAGTGTTTTTTTCGGAATAGTAATTTCAAAATTTGAAATTTCCTTTTATATTTGATTGTCATCGGTTTGCTCAATTTTTTATTACTTCGAATAAAAAAATGTTTAATTCCTTTTGGCAGTGAACAAAAGGGCGAATAAATACGGTCATTGCAGCAAAAATCTTGAAAAGCAACAAGCAGTTAATATGATAATAGATTGATACCGAAGAATGGGCGAGGCTACAATATGACCCGCCCCTACGAGTCACTTATTTACTAATGTGCGTCCAAAAAACTTTTTTCCTTAATTTGAAACGAATTCTTCACCATAGTTACGCTTTTAAATCTTCTTAACAAATATAGAAATTTGCAATGCGATGACAATTTTCAAACGAGTGGATATACAAATTCTTCTTCCCAAATTATTTAGGGTATTCGTTTATATGCTTATATGCCTGCTAAAATGTGTAAAGTTTGTATATATCATTTTTCATAAAAGTTTACGAGGTTAACATTATATACAAGCTTTACGAGGCATATAAGAAACTAAGCGAATACCCTGATTCTTCTTCCAAGAGGATAATATTTGTAGGAAAATCGAAAAAATCTGAGAAAAAATTATTCAGCAAGAATATTTAGAATTGGAGTAAATATGAATGAAAGATTTGAGGAGCTAACCGCTTTTATTAATTTTTTCTTTGAGTTATCAGATTTCCCCACCAAGTATAGAAATCTCCAATTTAAATGGAAGCTTTTAGCACGACAGCGACAATATATAAATATAGTTATAGTGCTATTTCTTAACCAGAGACAAGCCCTCATCAGATTAATTTGTGAATTTTACTATCAAAGAAATTTCCGCTCAACCGGCAATAGAGCACCAAGACTTCTAATATCTTATCGCAGTGGCCCACCATCAGGCTTATGTCGTCTTTTTGTTTGCTACAACACATGTGGATACAGGGTTGTACGTGTCGGCTAGCCACAGCCAAGGAACGCATTGCCAGCATGGCACATTTTAGTTGTTGTTGTTGTGGGAGTGTTGTCGAATTAACAGTCCTTGGCCGGATTTGAACCCGGTACGCTCCGGTACTCCCTTGCGGTACTGCCCGACTGTCGTGGGAGCGATTTATGACCAGTTAAACCTTCTAGGTCATGTCACCCCTAAGATGGGTAATGAGAGGCATCATATCCGTAGACCAACCATCGAGTTGCACGTCATTACCTTTGTGCATATTAGTCGCCTCTTACGACCGGTATGCCTACCTCCCCCTAACCCACAGGGGCACATTTTAGAAGGCCAATATATATTATTTATTTTATCGAAAGGCGGTGTCGCTATAACACTATCCCAATATATCGAGCGTATACTGACTATAATCAGCTCTACAACTTTGTGAAAAAAAGGAAGCAATTTTTCCTATATAACTAGTTTGGGAAATCGAAATGCATGATTCAAGGAAGCTTTTACAAGTGTGAAATCTTCGACGGTAGCCTGAAATGCGCTGTATGTAGGACAAAGCTTACAGAGTTTTATTATATTGCACAATACTCAATGATAAATATTCTTACAATTTAAAATTTTTTGTTCATACACTAATTTTTTGGGTTTTTTAATGAAATTTGGTACCGATATTATTTGGTATGGCAGCCATGCTGCAGAAAGTAATCACTCACTTTAGTAGGTTTTTCGCTCTTTCTATTCATTGAAACCATTCATAGCCAGCTGTTCGTTACCATCGATATGAGACCAAAGCCAACTTATGATGTCGACGTCGCTGCTGTTCATAGCCAACGTCGGATCGGATATGCGCGTCATACGTATGATAAGCTACACACGTATGTATGAACATGTAGCTGTACATAAATACGTAAGTAGCACGAAGCAGCAGTGCATCACAGGAAAATGGCCGTTTGGTGTTGGGTGTGGATGCAACTGCAATTTGGTTGTAATTGTGCGAATGTTTACCAAATAGTATTCCTTTCTATAGCTGTACCTGGGTAGGAATTTATGGTTAAAGTTTGCAACAAATGCAAAACATACATACAAGCAATTTTTTGATGTATTTAAACTTCAAATTTTGGAGTTATAACCACTTGCGCGTCGAACAAGTAAGCAAACAAGTTTTCCCTAGTTAGATGGCTTAGATATGTTGCATACATATATTTATTTAAGTATCTACATTAGAGCGTATGAATGTGAAGTATTTTTGCAAAGCTAATTGTGCACCAAAAATAATTTTGATTCTGCTCATCCTTTGATGAGATTCACGAAGTAATATTTTGTCCTTGGGCCAAAATTGTTTTATTGCTTTATGATGGCTTCATATGGGTGGGTGTATGACAATCTTTTGTTTTTTTCGATCTGTAGTACTCACATATGTACATATGTATAAATGGATATCCTTTTAGTCTAAGCTTTCTTTGGAAACGGTTTGCCTGTATGATGTAAGTGCTCGAAAGCAATATCAATATCTGTACATATTCATATTTATGGGAATACACGCATACATATATACGTAAATATGTATCATTTTTGTACACAAATGCATGTGTGTACAGTGTCGATTAGTTAGCGAAGATTGAGCGTTCGTAGGACATCGTTAAGATCATTAATTTGCCGACGACTGCCATTTCAACGAATTTAGTGTGTACACATGTGATATAAATAATTTTTCTGTGATTACTGTTACATATAGTATCTTGTAGATTCGTTATTTGAGTAGTTTTACCCACATACACATGTACTACCTGTTATCTTCAAAGTTTTTGTCAACGAATTAAATAATCATGTATCCGTAGCCGATCAGTTTTTCTAATTATTAAAACCGTAATTCACTAGAAAATTTATGGCCCTTCCGCGATGCCAAAGGCCAGTATCGAAGTAAATTGAACCAGGAGGAGTATAAGCTTTATTCAACGGCGACCATACTGCAGCGAATTAAAAACAAAAAGCAAAAGAAAAAACAGATGGAAGAACAGTTGAGATCCCTTGGAGTTTTCGATTGGCGTCAGTTATAGCTCAAAAGGAATGACTGGCGTGCTTTCATACGCAACGGCCAAAATTGCATAGGCTGTTAAACGCTAATAAATGATGATGAAATTAGAATAGACATGTAACATTGTTTAGAGAAAGTGTAAATTGAAATGAGAAATAGTAAATTTAAATTAAGAAATGTAAGTTTAAGATGGAAAATGTTAAATCAGCGTGAGAATGTGAGAAAGTTTGTTTAATGGGAATATACAAGGTGTGTTCAAAACGTATCGCGAATTTTGAATTTTCGCTGGTTACGTATATTCGAATTTCGAATTTTTTGTGGCGTTATGTTGGTACTCATGTCTCTCACTTATGCCGACAAGCTCGGCCATTTTGAATGTTCAGTTAATTGTTGACAGCTGCTTTGCTTGCACGTGTTTTGGATCGTCTTCGATTTTTACCTATTCAAAAAAATGGATCAAAGAACCTGTATCAAATTTTGTGTGAAAAACGATATTAAGTGCGCGGATGCATTCCGAATGTTGACTGTGGCATACGGAGAAGCTACCTTGGACCGAAGCAACGTTTATCGGTGGTACAAAATATTCTCATAAGGCCGAGAAGATGTGCAAAGAAGAACAAAAATTGGCTTTTGCACCACGATAACGCCCCTGCTCACGCATCGTTGCTTGTGCGCGACTTTTTGGCCAAAAACAACACACTAATGATGCCGCAGCCACCGTATTCCCCAGATCTGGCCCCCTGTGACTTTTTCTTGTTCCCTAAACTGAAGAGGCCCATGAAAGGACGACGTTACGCTTCTCTTGACGAGATAAAGACGGCATCGAAGGAGGAGCTGAACAAGATACAAAAAAATGATTTTTTGAAGTGCTTCGAAGATTGGAAAAACCGTTGGCACAAGTGTATAATATCTCATGGGGATTACTTTGAAGGGGACAAAATAGATATTCATGAATAAATAAATAATTTTTGAAAAAACACAAAATTCGCGATACTTTTTGAACACACCTCGTATGTATGTATAAGTTGATATTGAGAAACATAAATTCATAATGAGAATATGCAAATTTAAAATGGGAAAAGGTAAATTCAAAGTTAGAATGTGTATGGGTTCTGATTTTTATTATAAACATGTTATAAAAACAATCCATTTTCATGGCATTGTGTTATATTGGGCTGACTAATGTAAATACCGCTTAAAATAGTGAATATAGGTATTAAAGAAAAGTTTATTTCTTAACCTCTTCGCCGGACAGGCACCTTGCATCAGGCACCAGGCTTAAGCCGACCTCCATCAAGACTATGTTGCAGAGCGACGCAAGTGCTTGCATTTCTGCCGTTTTGCCCCGTTGCTGAGATATTGGTGACTAAGAACTGCCAATCCCCCCATTTTTTCCTCCAAATCAATAAAAAGGCGGAAGACCTACTGTATCCTGAACTCGTGAAGATGTCATGGGGCATTGGCAGTGTTTTCCTTAGGAAGAGAAACCCGAAGGACGGAAATCAGAACGCGATCAAAGTGGGAGAAGTCAAGAAACAACTCTAGAGCCTGAGAATCGTGAAAGACGAGGGTGATGGAGGTGGAGGAGTACAGTAAGCGTAATTTATGTACAGTGAAACTCCCTTGGGCGGACACTCAACGGCAGTAAATTTTTGTCCTCCCAACAGAGGTGTCCGCATAAGGGAGTGGGTAGGTGTTTTATAAATCTTTTAATACTCACCATTTCTTCATTTAAATAAAATATAATTATATAACATTGATCAAACAAGATATGTGTATATATATTTATTACCTTCAAACTTTATAGATGAACGTACGAGTTTGCACATATGCCTATACATATACACAACTTATTTACAAACAATAATAACAAAAATAAAAGTTCCACTACGGTGAATGAATTACATAAAACTAGAAATGTAAGATTGGTCACTTAGAAAACTGGGAAATTGTCGATGGACGTAAATTTTTTTGTTTTTTTAAAAGAAAACTATTTTGCATATGATTCTCCAGTTTTTGCAACAATTCGAACGCAGAATCTTCTTCGCTGCAGAATCTTTTCAAATTAGAAACAGCCGTCAAAGCAGTTTTATCTGAGCAAATTTCGTCACCTTCTACGATGATACTCTCAGTGTCAGTAGTCCTTTCTTCGTCAAGAGTTTCAATATTTTCATCAATTTCAACATCTAACTCCAACTCAGAGCTTTCGGTCAATTGCCAATTGCTACAAAGTCATCCGAACTTGAAAAAGGAGACCCCGAAAGGGTTTTAGATAGTTCAAAAATCGAATCAAGCGTTGCTAAGGGCAAATTATCTTCGGGCTCGAATTCGAGTGAAAGATTGCTACTTTTGTCAAAACCTGCTTTTCGTAAGCATATTTTTTACGGTTTGCGGTTGAACCTTAGCCCAAGCTTCGTTTATAAAATGTATTGCCTCTAGAACATTTCTATTTTTTTTAGGAGAACTAGTCTCTATGCTAGCCAAGATACTTTTTACTTAAAAGCTTCGATAATGAATTTTAAAATTTTGGATAATTCCTTGATCCAAGTCGTGTTACTAGGTAGAAAAATTATCCTAACTCTTTTCAAACTCATATCACGAGGTAGATATGCTGTATTGTCTAGAAATAACAGTACTTTTCTATTTTACAACTCCATTTTTTTGTCGAAATCTCTCAGCCATTGTGCCATCACCTCACGTGTCATCCATGCCTTCTTATTTGTATGCCAATTTACTGGAAGTTTTTTCATATCAATTGATGCAAGCGCTCTGGGGCGTGCAGCTTTCCCAATAAAGTGGAGCTTTTCTTTTTCCCCTGCCATATTTGCGCCAAATAGGACAGTTAGGCGTTCTTTGGAAAGTTTGCCCTCACGTGATACCTCGTTTTTTAGAGCCAAGGTTTTGTTTGACAAAGCTCTGAAGAAAAGGCCTGTCTTGTCAGCATTATAAGTATCTCTAGGGCTATATCCAATCAGCATTGATGGTAGTTTTTCCCAAAATTGCTTCACATCTAGCATATCAACAGCAACACTTTCACCGCAAATGTTCCGAAAATTCATGTTTTGTCTAATACGCCATTTTTGTAGCCAGCCGTTAGAAGCTACAAAATCATTGACACCGGGTTTTAAAGCGATTTATTTAGCCTTTTCTTGTTATATTAGCCCAGATATGGGAATATTTTGGCTCCGCGCCTTGTAAAACCACTCGAAACACATTTCGTAAATTTTTTTTTCATCTACTTTCATGAAGGACCTTTTACTTTCAACATTGCTTCCAGACATCCATTTCGCACGGGTATATTCTTTATTTTTAATAATGAGCGCGGCCAGGGTTTACCCAATTTTAAACCTGATAACAGAAATCGGATTATTAGTAGTGCTACGCACACAAGGTATATTAACTTTAGTCGCCTAACGGCAGTACGTAACGGCATAAGCGGATCGAGATAGCTATTGACTTATATATATCAAAATGTTCAGGACGAAAAGCGAAAATGATTAAGCCATGTCCGTCCATCCGTACGTCCCAAAGTGGTCTCGTGAGGTTCAAAACCACCTAGAGGGCACAAAACTTAACCGACTTTTAAAATTTAAACGGGGTATTGCTCAGCAGCTAAAACGCAAGAGATTGCGACGTGTTTTTTTTAATTTTTTGTCTAAAAAAATTACACTGTGCAACAAAATGACAAAATTTAAAAAAAATTTTTTTTTACTATTCTACAGATTCTAGACCATATAAAGCATACAATAACTGCACTTTGAAAACACCGCGGGATCGTAAATCGGAGTGGTGGTCTCCCTCTTCCTCTACTTAAACCGGCGGGTGCTGATAAGAATACCTTCTGGGGTGGAGCATCTTCGCTCATTCGCATAACGTGGCCTAGCCAGCGAAGCCGCTGTGTTTTAATTCGCTGAAGTATGTCGGTACTGGCTATCGCCAACGCGTAGAGGTCTACAAATCTTTCGAAGAACCTTTCTCCCAAAAACTCCTAGAGCCGCCTCATCAGATGTTGTTAGTGTCTACGCTTCTGCACCATATAGCAGGACGGGTGCGATGAGTGACTAATAGAGTGTTATTTTAGTTCGTCGAGAGAGGACTTTACTTTTCAATTGCCTACTCAGTCCGAAGTAGCATTTGTTTGCAAGAGTAATTCTTCCTCGGATTTCTAGGCTAACATTGTTGTTGGTGTTAATACTGGTCCCCAGGTAAACGAAGTCCTTTACTCTTTCGAAATTATTGCTGCCAACAGTGGCTTGGTTGCCAAGGCGCGAATGCGCTGACTCTTTGCATGATGACGGAAGGTACTTCGTTTTGCCCTCGTTCACCACCAATCCCATTTTCTCCGCTTCCTTTTCTAATTTGGAGTAAGCAGAAGTTACGGCGCGGTTGTTAAGGCCAATGATGTCAATATCGTCAGCATACGCCAACAGTTGCACGCTTTTATAAAATATTGTTCCAGCGCGGTTAAGTTCTGCAGCTTGTATTATTTTCTCCAACATCAAATTAATCACGATAGGGATCACCCTGTCTGAAACCTCGTTTAGTTTCGAACGGCTCGGAGAGGTCCTTCCCAATTCTGGCCGAGCTGGTGGTGTTGCTCAAGGTTATTTTGCACAGTCGTATAAGTTTTGCGGGGAAACCAAATTCAGACATAGCGGCATATAGGCAGCTCATTTTTGCGAAAGCGGCTTTAAAATCAACGAAGAGAAGATGCGTGTCGATTCTTTTTCTCACGGGTGTTTCCTAGATTCGGCGTATTGTAAAATTCTGGTCGATATTCGATAGTAGATTTACCAGGTCTGAAGCTACACTGATAAGGTCCAATCAGTCTGTTCATATCAGGCTTCAGTCTTTCGCAAAATACGCTTGATAGGACCTTATATGCGATATTCTAACGGCTGATTCCGGAGTTTGCAGGATCGCCCTTTTTGTGGATTGGGCAGAGAATCCTTAGATTCCAATCTTCAGGCATGCATTCATCCGACCATATTCTGCATAGAAACTGATGCATGCGCCTTACCAGCTCCTCGCCGCCGTGTTTGAGTAGCTCAGCAGGCAAACCATCAGCTTTACTGTTTTGCAATCGGCGATAGTTTCTGATCGCCATTCACCTGGGAATGCTAAACGCAAGAAGGCGACAAACTGGAAAGGCCACTCCAACATAATCGGTTTAAGGGATTGCTGGGGGATTCAAACAGCAGCGTCTGATCACCATGTGGATACAGGATTGCGTGATTTTGATTTGGATGAATCACTAAGCCAAAAATAAAATTTATTTTAGATTTGAAAATTTTTTCAAATCAAAGATATATTTTATTTGTGATTTGAATCACCGCCCAAATCAAAGATACTTTTATTTGTGATTTGAGTCATCGTCCAAATCAAAGATACTTTTTATTTGTGATTTGAATCACCGTCCAAATCAAAGATACTTTTATTTGTGATTTGAATCACCGCCCAAATCAAAGATACTTTTTATTTGTGATTTGAATCACCGCCCAAATCAAAGATACTTTTATTTGTGATTTGAGTCAGCGTCCAAATCAAAGATACTTTTTATTTGTGATTTGAATCACCGTCCAAATCAAAGATACTTTTATTTGTGATTTGAATCACCGCCCAAATCAAAGATACTTTTTATTTGTGATTTGAATCGTCGACCAAATTAAAGATTGCTTGTGACTTGATATGTGTTACAAATAAACTTGATTCATGATAAGGACGGACGCGCTCTTCATCAGCTATGAATCCCATCCCACTATCCCATGCCCTTGAGTTTATAAATTTCAGAAGATCCCCGGGCCCTGATCCTGGGTTCCAAGCGGCTTCGGAACATGGATTTTCCCAAAAATGTGATTATTCTATGGCAGAAAACAGAACAGTCGCACAGCAGGTCCTCCATCGTTCCTTCTGCCCTCAAAATTTGTTGGTGTAACATGAGAAGTTGCAATAAATATTGAGCTTATGAAATTCTGATTTTTCGTTTATTAATCGTTTGCATAAATAAAACGTTTTATAATTGAAATGACACGTTGATAACAAGTTGATTAATGTAAGCCTATACTATTCTAAAACTTTATTCAAACCATATTTTGTATAATATTTAGCTATTGCAATAAAATAAATAAACAAGTTGTAATCATACACTGAATGATGCCACTTAAACCGGATGCAGCCATGATTTTTGATTTTTCGTCCTCATTCTCATGTAAAATCTTTTATGAAAATACTTTGAACATTTTTTGAGAAGAAAACAACTGACAAATAGTTGACAAGTTTACTTTAAATTATTTTTAAAAACATTTACAGGAGTGCTTGTTGGGTACTCATCATTCGTTTGTAATTTTTTTTTATCTAAGGATTTTGCACTTTTATACCTTCATTGTTTTGAAAGAATTCAAAAAGTTGAATCAAAGCAAGCGTTTTCGATAACATTTTAAAGCTTGTACGTTATCGGTAACCTTATAAAACTGCTGCTTCGACCAACCTTATGAGAAACAATGCAATCGAATATTTGTGCTACATTCCGTAACGTAACCTTACCGTCCAATTGCATGTTGGTTTTCCCTTACGTTGAGGATACGACTACAGCCATACGTCAAACGCACCAATAACTTCAGCTTAAATCTCGTCCATTTTGTTTGAAAATTTAAACGTGTACAGACTTATACGGTTATCATCAACCTTAAATTCCGAGAAAAATATAACTTATCAATGCGGTGCTGTAAACAAAACCAAAACTAAATTAAATTTGTGATTTGGGAATTCCTGGTAAATCCCAGTTTTCCTGACCGAGACCTTTTCACGAACGGAGTTCTTTATTAACTATAAAAAAAGAATTTGGTGTAATAACTAGTTTCTTTTTAAACATGTGCAACGTTAAAGTTTTTAGTCAAAAAGAAAGAACTAAATTCAAAAATAATTTACAATTTCATTGTAAAAGCGTACATATATCGTAATTCGCACATTGCATAAACAAAGGTCTGCAGGTTCGTACCTGCAGTAAGAGATCCAGCTGTTTGCGCTAAGCTATGTAAGCATCTATAAAACAGTCAATTATGCCAGCAATTCACAAGGTATATTTTGTCTTATGTAGTACTTCTTTAAAAAAAAAATTGTATCTTGAACAGCTAAATTAACAAAATTATTTAACACAGCTTCTAGAATAATTAATGTAAACAACAACAATAACCCCAATAAAATAAGGTCCATACAATACAAACGTAACTTTGGTGAGTCACTGAAATTAAATTTTAAAATTAAGTATTAAGTAAAATTAATATTTTTACTTCGGAAATTTAAACTAATAGATACATTTAATTATAATTAGATTTAACGTCTTTAATGAAGTATTAAATAAGTTTTGTTTCGAGTTTAAAAGTTTTGTAAATCACTTCCCAGAACGCTTTTCTCTAGGTTACCTACTCGTACACGCTCTTTTTTAAATTCTGACATTCAAAATAATACTGACACATAGAATACAATACAAAATACAATATTGTTCAAACTACACCACAGAATTCTGTCATAACCCTGCAAAAAATAGTAAGACTAATCTCTAAAGAGAGCGATCCGCGATTAATCTCTTTAGTCTTAAGTTGGCTATAATTCAATATATATAAGTCAATTTTTATTTGCGTAGCATACCCATAGGGGTGTAAATCAATTTTAGTTTTTGTAGCACACCTACTTATAGGAGTTAAAAGTACCCGTTGGGTTAGAAAACGGATTAGTCCTTTCGTACCGGGTATAAATGGGTACAATTGACCTCTCCATAGGACATGCTCAAACAAATGTGAACAGTTCAAACCATACAAAGTGATCAGAGCTGGCATTAGTCCGCATCCTCCTTTGCGACTCATCCCGGGTGCATCCTAACTAATCGAATGTTTTTGCAGGGAATGCAAAATACAACACAAAATTCAATTACAAACACAATTGCAACTACAATTGCTCTACTAAATCTATAAAGTTCTCTTATTGTTGGCAAGAGAGCCCTGAAGAGTGTTTTTTATTAGTTGAAGGACTATTTGAAACAAATAATATTTACGATGGTAATATCAAATTTCATAACATTCTAGTCGCCCTTTAACGCGTTACAATTGATGTTTTTTGATATTATTAACCCTCCACCTATTTTTAATAAATATGACACTGAAAAAAGCGTTACGAGAAAGATTTTCTCTTAAGGCGTGGTTTCCTCGAAAGCGGTGCCGCTATATAGTCCGTCACAAAGCGGCCGTCAGATAGCGGTAGGTTGTCAAAAACATTCCAAAGTAAAAGTAATTACGTGTAAACTAAGAAGACGGTGAAGTTCACCGTAACGTAACATAGCCGCAAGCATAAAATATTACGGTCGTCATGACGGTGGCAAATCTTTCGTCAACTTTTTTTTCACCGTCATATTCAAAACGGTGAGAATTCAATCAAATATCTATATATATAAAAGAAAGTGACGTTAGTTCCAACGCTCATAACTCAAGAACGCCTGCACCGATTTGGATGATTGACACTAATTTAGATTGTACTCTGACCAGAATAGAATACCCAATAAAATTTCCGAAAAATTCCTAATAAAAAAATTTTATTTTCCCATACATTTTGTATGGTGCGAATTTTTATAATTTTTTTTTGTTAGAGGAGCTCAATAATGGATCGACCCATGGAGAACTGGAATTGTGTGTGTGAAATAGTTACATCTATAGGGATAGGGATAGGAATGGGGATAGGAATAGGGATAGTGATAGAGATAATGATAGGGTGCTAATAACGGTAAGCATAGCAGCAGCTATATTGCGAACGTTACATTGCGGCACCGCTTTCCGAGGAAACCAAAGCTTTAGCGAAGAAAATAGATTAGAATAACTTTTTTCAAATACCCAATTAGACAATCGTACACCATCAGAACTAGAGTTGGACATTTGCGTTCAATTCAAAGATCGAACGAACCAGTTCTTTTTTCAAAAGTAAACTAGGTCGTTAACTTCGTTCAGTCGCTCAGCCGTTTAATACTAAGTTGTCAGTTTGTATATCCATGATCACAGGAAACAAAAGAAAAAGCGTAGACACAAAATGATGGTTTGAAACCCAGGTAGGAGCTAACCGTTCGGTAAGTAAAATTTATTGTGGTAATAAGAGCCAATTTCGACTAACTTAAGCATATTTTTAAGGAGCTTTTGAACTACTTACGTTAGCGTCATACACAAAGATGGTGCACATTCCCAATCACTGAAAAAGGTTGAAAAGATGTAGTTCGTTCGATCACTGAACTGAGTCGCATAACTGAAATTTAATAATTAAACACCTACAGACCGTTTTTTTAGATTTGAATTTAAGTTTCGTAAGTATTTCGCTTCGTCGCGGTCAAGTGGTGAATGTGTGACAGAAGCATTCATAATAGACAACAGCTGTGATCAGCTGATTCGCAGGGTTGCTTTTTACATAGTGCTGCATTTCGCAGTACGAAAAATCTATTTCTCTCTCTCTATGGCGCGATATACAACAGGTATATCATCATAAACCTCCTAAGAGATTTTTGCGCCAAGCTTCTCTTCCAATTTGTGGTGTGCCGATTTGAATTTTCCCTACAAATTGGTGGGACCTACAGTTTTTTGCCGACTCCGAACGGCATCTACAAAGGAGACGAATTTTTTGCTGAGAAGCCTGTCATGGCAGAAATACACTCGGAGAGTTTGCCAAACCACTGCCGAGGGGCGACCCCGTTTTGAAAAACTTTTTTCAAATCACTTTTGATGTTAGCTGTACCAGGGCTCGAACCATGGACCTTCGGTGTGGTAGGCCGGCAACACTACCTTCACACCACGGCGGCCGACGAAAAATCTATTTAATTCGTAGTAAATAATAAATCAATTTCTTTCGCCGGCACAATATATGTTACGAATATTCCCAAGTAATTACCATCCCTAACTCAATAACATTTCCACCACTGGTTTAAAACAACTGAGATGACGATGGCTACACCTATGCATGCAAGCGAGAGATAGCAGTTTGTTTACGAATACGAGGCAGAGAGTAAATGCTGATAAACAACCAGTGTTCTAGAATACAAGTACAAGAGCAATCTAGAACTGTGGAGAAGCTTGTAGGTGACGAAACTAGCGCTCGTCCAGACTATAAAAGGCAGCATACAAACAAGACAAGATGATCAGTTTAATTTAAGTGTTCTACAGTGAACTTACTGTGAAGTAACAAAACTCCTGAATTTGTATTGCGTTTACACTAGTTAATAAAACTAGTTGCTTGTTCCAGTACTTGTGCGTGTGTTTATTTGACTCATCGAATTCTTCAGAATAAATTAGAAATAGAGACTGTAGAGAAGGAATAAAAGAAAAAGATGATATATTAGAGGTAGAGAACAACAGAGAATGGAAGGGAAAAGGGCTAAGAAAACGAATAAAAAACAATTAAAATAAAACAAAGTTTTATGTTTGAATTTTAACCACTGGGTACGCAGATCAAATGTTGCCATTTTTCTTGATTGAAAAATAGTAGCAGGGAAGTAATTTAGACATCTAACAGCTCAACCATATATAAACGCACAGCATTAATTTTCTGTTAGAATTTTCTCATCTCCATATATTTTGTATGAGAGCAACCGAAATTATATTCCGTGCGTTAAAAGCCAACTCAAAATCCAAAATTTTTCTGCGTGACATTTTCAATTGAGGTTATGTTAATTTTACGCATTATTGTTAAATTTTTTTCTTATTTTAACGAATTGTTTTACACAAATATATTTATTTAAAATGTGTACCAAATGTGGCAAATGTAAATTTCAACTTCTTTAACAATAAAACCACTCATCTTTCGACCAGCAAAAGCAACGCACGGGCTTTAATTTCGGTTACTCAAATAATTGCGTATACGAGGTGTGTTCAAAAAGTATCGCGAATTTTGTGTTTTTTCAAAAATTATTTATTTATTCATGAATATCTATTTTGTCCCCTTCAAAGTAATCCCCATGAGATATTATACACTTGTGCCAACGGTTTTTCCAATCTTCGAAGCACTTCAAAAAATCATTTTTTTGTATCTTGTTCAGCTCCTCCTTCGATGCCGTCTTTATCTCGTCAAGAGAAGCGTAACGTCGTCCTTTCATGGGCCTCTTCAGTTTAGGGAACAAGAAAAAGTCACAGGGGGCCAGATCTGGGGATTACGGTGGCTGCGGCATCATTAACGATGCGTGAGCAGGGGCGTTATCGTGGTGCAAAAGCCAATTTTTGTTCTTCCACAAATCCGGGCGTTTCTGGCGGATTGCTTCGCGCAAATTGCGCATAACTTGCAGGTAATATTCCTTTTTTTTTTACAAATTGCACTCAATTTTTCAACGAGAATGATTATAACGGAACTCTGTCACCACTTAAAACTATAAAATCAAGGTTACGACATAGATAAAATATTTGGCGAAGATTATGTGTCAATAATTATAGAGTAAAAATATAGATATGCGGGTTATATCTGTTTAACTTAACTCCGCCTAAAGGCGGCCCTGCCGGTTAGAGGGTTAATTGGAAAATGTTTGTTAAGTACTGAACAGATTTTTATAGGCTTTTTTACAAGAAAGTATATGAGAAGTGCAACTTACTGGTGTTTTTAAGGCAAAATCTACTACAATTAAAAAAACCTGAGCATAATAGCAAATAATTTTGTATATAATTTCATACTTTCTATATACAGAAAAATGATGCACTTAATTGTTTACATTACTAATAACAAGTAAGGAAGTCTAAGTTCGGGTGGAGCCGAACATTAAAAACCCAACTGTGTATGGGATATATACTATATATAGCTCCGCTCTTGCTGACTTTTTTACGACATCTTTTGCTATCCATAAGAAAATATCTCACCAAGTTTCAAGTTTTAATCTTTTAAAATGAGGGAGAAATGGCCATAATCCTCTTATCTGAACGATCGGTTGTATGGGATATATACTATATATAGCTCCGACCTTAGCGATTGTTTTACCAAATATTTATTATCTGT
Organism: Merzomyia westermanni; assembly: GCA_949987695.1. NCBI lineage: Eukaryota > Metazoa > Arthropoda > Insecta > Diptera > Tephritidae > Merzomyia > Merzomyia westermanni. The sequence goes on from OX465290.1 coordinate 138,325,571, forward strand.
AAGCAAATATCTCACCAAGTTTCGAGTTTTAATCTTCCAAAATGAGGGATAAATGGCCATAATCCTCTTATCTGAACGATCGGTTGTATGGGATATATACTATATATAGCTCCGATCTTGGTGAGTTTTTTACGAAATCTTTTACTATCCATAAGAAAATATCTCACCAAGTTTCAAGTTTTAATCTTTTAAAATGAGGGAGAAATGGCCATAATCCTCTTATCTGAACGATCGGTTGTATGGGATATATACTATATATAGCTCCGACCTTAGCGATTGTTTTACCAAATATTTATTATCTGTAAGCAAATATCTCACCAAGTTTCGAGTTTTAATCTTCCAAAATGAGGGATAAATGGCCATAATCCTCTTATCTGAACGATCGGTTGTATGGGATATATACTATATATAGCTCCGATCTTGGTGAGTTTTTTACGAAATCTTTTACTATCCATAAGAAAATATCTCACCAAGTTTCAAGTTTTAATCTTTTAAAATAAGGTAGAAATGGCCATAATCCTCTTATCTGAACGATCGGTTGTATGGGATATTTACTATATATAGCTCCGATCTTAGCGATGTTTTTACTAAATAATATTATGCACTTAGTACAAACCTGAATTTATGCTGTATTTAATATTATGTTAAACTTATATCTTCGTTCTCGATTCGCCTTTTTTTTTACACAGGAAACGACGAATATCCATGGCAAAAAATATTAGGATAGGACTTATACAAACTATTTAATAATAATGCAAATTATTTAATAATAATAATATGAATAATTTAATAATATTCAGCTTGCCGTAGTGTGTGCCTCACCAGTTTTCTTTGGTCAACGAATGATAATGAAGTGTGCGGCAAAGAATTGTCAAACATTCTTATAACATGATAGAATACGGGCAACAACTAACCGGTTAAATACAACAACAAACAGAAAAAAGTATTTACATATTACAATTTGAAAACATATGCCCACCCAAAAATTTGAACCTTATCTAAGGCTAAGGAGTATCAATTGGAATGGAATTTGGCCATTTGGAATATAAATGTATGCTGAAACCATGAATTTTATATTGGATAAGCAGCTTTTATTATTGAACTATCTCATTTTATACGTTTTTTGAAGTTTTCGATATCGACAAGGGGGCGTGAATATGGTTCAATTTCTCTCATTTTAAATAGCAACCTACCTTGGCCGGAAAGTAAGCTGTGTGCCAAATTGCATTCAAAATATCTTAATTTTTACTCAAGCTTTTTTCGATATCGAAAGTTTAGAAAAACGTTAAAATGGGTTAATTTAATAATAAAAGCAGCTACAATGATGAAATTTGATTTTATTATTATTTTGAGATTTATTAATTTGGTTTTCCCATTGCCCACATATGAGTGAAGAAATTTTCAAACTTTGACTGTTAATAACTACAGAACCGTTTATGGTAGAATTACGAAATTTCGTACGAGGTATACTATTGTTGTGATAAATACACCCATAGAAAATAAGCGAAATAGCTTTTCGACCACTCCTACTTTTTCAAAAAAGTTATATGGAAAGGAGGTAGAAATATTGAGCTGCCCATATCTAATTAACTGATACAGGTATAATAATATAATTTGGTACTTACATCAATTTTCTTATTCTTTATATGATTTTTGCAAAATTTTGGAAAGTGGAAGTGGCACCGCCCCCTTATGAGTCAAGCAAATTTCAATTTCGACTGTTAATAACTTCATAACGATGTAGAGTATGCCCACGGAAAATAAGCAAAATCGAGTAACGACCACTCCCACTTTTTTTTTTTTAATTTTAGACGTTTTTGAGTTCAGTTTTAAATCTAATTCGCAATAAATTTAAAATTGGTGTAGGTTATTTACAAGTTTGGAATTTATTACAAAAACGTTTAAAAAATTGCTTAAACCGACAAATGGTTTAAAATTAAATAAATTAAATAAAGTTAGGCTCAAATTTTTAGCCGTGTACTTTATTTGCTTTTCTTTTTCTTCAATTACCTTTCCGTTTTTTCTCTGCTGTTGCTTCCTTCATATTCCTTTCCTTTCCGGCTCTTTCCTGTAACTTCTTTCCTTTTTTTTCCTGTACTTTGGTATATTTTTCTTTAAATTTCTTTCTTTACAATTAAAGTACCAGGGTGACGTAGCTTTGCTCGGTATTTTCCGAGGTTGTCATATAATTTGGTTGTTGTCGATACTAATCAGTAAAGACATTGTGGTCGTTTTTATACCTAGTAGTGCTACGCACACAAGGTATATTAACTTTAGTCGCCTAACGGCAGTACGTAACGGCATAAGCGGATCGAGATAGCTATTGACTTATATATGTCAAAATGTTCAGGACGAAAAGAGAAATTGATTAAGCCATGTCCGTCCGTCCCTCCGTCTGTGAACACGATAACTTGAGTAAATTTTGATATATCTTAATGAAATTTGGTATGCGGGTTCCTTGGCACTCATCCCCGATCGCTATTTAAAATGGTCGAAATCGGATGATAGCCATAGAATATTTTCGAAAACACAAAAAAAGTGATTACTCAGTACATAATACACCTATAAGGATAAAATTTGGTGAATGCATTGAGATTGAGGCATAAAATAAATTTTTCAAGAAATTTTTGAAAATAGGCGTGGTACCGCCTACTTTTGATTAAGTCAAATTTAGAAATAATATTAATCATAAATCAAAAACCGATCAAGATATCGAAACGAAATTCAGCACGCAGGTTTCCAGGTATGCAAGGAATGTTCCAGGAAAAAACGGGTGGGATCGGGTAAGGTCTACGCTCACTTTTATATGAAAGATTTTGAGGAGGATCGTAGATATATTAAATAGGCAATAACTTTGCGAAAAATAGCTTTACATCATTTATATTTCACTTTTAAAGTTGCCGTAAACAAAGAAATCCAAAATCTTAAAATTTTCGAAAATGGGCGTGGCCCCGCCCTTTTTATAGTGGACTATTCCACAAAACTTTTTATGCAGTAACTCCGCCAAAAATTGATTTGTCGAAACGAAATTTGGTAACAATGTTCTATATATGAAGGTAACTGTTTTCTGTAAAAATCGGCGAAATCGGTTTATTTCCACGCCCAGTTTTTTAACATAGTTCTGAAATTTTTTTTTTGTAAAATATAAAAAGCGATATTTCTACAAGTAAGCAAGTTATATCAATCAGATTTTGCACACATAATAAGCTTTTTAGGGAAAACTCGACTGCAAACCAAGATTTTCAATTTTGAAGAAGTAGGCGTGGCGCCGCTTACTTTTCAGCATACAATTTCTGCTATTTTCAAAGGCAATCGCTTATAATTCAATCTTGATATTTCAATGAAAATTGGTCAGCTGCTTCTTAGTGGTATGCATTATACTCCTGCCAAAAATTAGCCAAATCGGGAAACACACAAGGAAAATATTCGGGCACGTAGTTAATAGCCCACTGCAATAGCGAAGTTATATATCTTTTTTGATTTTCATACCTTTCATAAACATTAAATGTATGTAAGTATGAGAAGAAGAAGAGAAAAGTTCACTAAAATGTTGAGCACGATGAGCGGAGTCGATTTAGCAATGTCCGTCTCTCCGTCCGTCTGTCTGTCTGTCCGTCTATCTATTTGAACGCAAACTAGTCTCTCAGTTTTACAAAAGAATGCTGAAATTCGTTGTTTGCTTTCGCCATTTTATAATATACTAGCAAACCCGGTATACGTTGTTTTGACCTTTTGATACATAGAAAACATCTACATATAAAATGTCATTAACTTGAACCAAATAAACTCCTAACTATACCGAACTGCAACTTTATATAACCTAGGGGCTTTTCCAAAAGCTATATGCAGACTGTGTCGTGCCCAGCGAACTCCTGAACATATCGTGAAAGTTCAAAAGCAAAACAACCCAAAAAATATGTGGGCGTGGCACCGCAAAATTATGTAGATATTGACTAAGTGACACATATATCAAAATTTCATTAATTTTGACCAAAAAAAGTTCGGAGATATGACGAATTCAAACTTTATATAGCCTGGGGGCGTGGCTCCGCCTACTTTTCCAAAACTATATACTGTCTATGCTGTACCCAGTGAACCCAAGTATATATTGTGAAAATTTCATAAAGATCGGTTGAGTTCTTTGGCGCCTATGAAAGACACCCTTTTTATATCTATATTTGTATATTATTTCATTCGGCATAAACGAATCGAGATATACTATATTTATTAATGTATATCAAAACGATCCGGATGAAAAGTAAAATATCCGGGCAAGTAGTTAATACCTTTCATGAACAGGAAATGTTTGTACGTATAGTGAAAATAAGCTAAATCGGTGGACGACCACGCCTACTCTTAGACCAAAGTTTTCTGAAAGAGAGGTAAGAAACCGGAACATGTCATATCTCCTTCACTGATGCAGATAGAATGCTAGGATTTCGTGGTTACAATGACCTGATGATCCTATTAATGATTTTTTTTTAATTTTGGAAAACGGGCGTGGCACGGCCCACATATAACTGAACAAAAGATCAGATTTCAGCTATTATTAATTTCAGAACCGTGTTAAATAAAATTACGAAACATGATAGGAGGTACACTATCAACGTTTTTCAAAATTATATACAGCCTTTCCTGTAACCAAGAATCTACCGTGAAAATTTCATAAAGATCGGTTAAGTACTTTGGACGCCAGACACACAGACACACATTAATTTTTATTTTTAAGTATTTTATGTTCGGTTCCACCCGAATTTAGGCTTCCTTACTTGTTTTTTTTACAAATTGCACTCAATTTTTCGACGAGAATGATTATAACGGAACTCTGTCACCACTTAAAACTATAAAATCAAGGTTACGACATAGATCAAATATTTGGTGAAGATTATGTGTCAATAATTATAGAGTAAAAATATAGATATGCGGCAAGAACTCATGATGCACCACGCCCCTGCAATCGAACAAAACTGTCAGCAAAACTTTCACATTCGACCGAACTTGGCGCGCTTTTTTCGGTCTTGGTTCGTGCGGCAGCTTCCATTGAGATGATTGAGCTTTCGTTTCCACGTCATAACCATAAACCCACGATTCGTCACCAGTTATGACCCTTTGGGTCGTCGCGGACAGAGTTTAACATCTCATTAGCAATGCTCATGCGATGCTGTTTTTGGTCACAATTGAGCAATTTTGGTACGAATTTCGCGTAAAAATCGAAGACGATCCAAAACACGTGCAAGCAAAGCAGCTGTCAACAATTAACTGAACATTCAAAATGGCCGAGCTTGTCGGCATAAGTATGGGTGGGGGAAAAACAAAAGCAGAAAAAAAGGAAGATACACGGATAAATGTAGAAGAAGGGGATTGAAAAGGGTACAATTTATTAAATGTATGCAAGTCAAATTTTAGGCAAAACAACGTCTGCCGGGTCCGCTAGTTAATAATAAAAAGGATAAAACGCGAACGTGACACATACAAGTATAAACGGACCTAAAGGGTAACTTCTCGATATGTTTGTCAAAAATGACATACAAAATCATATGCGGCGCTATATTCGCGAACCAAAGCTTTGTGAAATATGCTTGAGCTGAAATCGAAGATAAGTTTCAAATACTTAAGACCACTTTCATAAAAGCCGTTTAATTAAGCCTAATCGAGGATGGATTTGACAGCAAACCGTACAAAATAAGTCAATTAAACACCGGTTAGCGTTAAGCGGCTTTTATGACAGCGGCCCTTAGGAATTTCCTTAATTATTATAACACATATATAACCGTTTTCACCAATTTTATTTATTCTACCAATAAATCTTTGCTTTGCCTTAGATACTGAAGATGTTCAGCGAACCAAATACAAAAATACTAAGCTCAAGACAGGGAAAGGATTTTATAGGCAGCGAATCGCGGAGAAGATTGGCCAGCTTTGGCTATAACTCTAGGTATAGTTTATAAAACGGCATATACCTGGGAATTGAGTGGAAGGTCAGAGAGAAAACCTATGGATGGTAGCAAGCCCACCAAACTGTCTGAAGCCCAGGTCGAGAAATTGCTGAGCCGGTTGGATCGAGAGAGCAGCCTTACACTTCGCCAAATAAAAGCAAACATTTTAACGAATTGCAATGTATCGCCGTCCCTTTCATTCATAAGGTAAATTGTTTCCTGTAAAAAAATACACTCACAACCCATTACAGTAAACTCTATACAAAATAAACCAAAAAGAGCACAATATGTAACACAGTTAAACGCTCATACACGCTGATAACAAACTTTAATTTGTTTGGCCGGCATTCGCGGTAGGTAAAACGGGGAGACCGATCAGTTCAGATGATGCCAGCCTCCCATGGTGCAAACGTTCGCCTAATTGGGGCTATCTCGGCATTATTGGTGATAACGTTTGACAAACAACGAGGTAATTTTACTACAGCCTCACTCACGCGCTGGATTGGATTGATTTTACAGAAGTGGCGCGATTTAGGCAACAGCTTAAGTGCTGTGGTGATTATTTTTGATAACGCACCATGCCACTTAAGCGTTGAAGCTGTCATACCAATGAGCTGGCAAGTGTCCTTCGCTTGGGACCATATTCGCCCATGCTGAACCCAGTAGAGGAATTATGGGCCAACATAAAACCAATTGCAAAGTCGAGTATGGATGTTCCCAAGGTGCAAGATCCAGGCCTTACTGAGCAGAGACTGCAGTATTTAGAGACCAGAATTGATGATGCCAAGGTAGCTATAACAGGGAAAGATTCCGCTCGAGCAACGCAGCACTGCTTAAGTTTCCATGCTGATGCACTTTCGCTATGTGATATACCGGCTGGTGAATAAAAACCACCCATGAACACTTTATTTCTTATAGATTTATTGAAGTTGTGCCTAGCTTTTATTTTTGTATATTATTACTTTTTAGTGAAATTATTTCAAGATCTTATGTTTTGCCTTACTATTTTTAATGACTGGACTGTAAGCCCGATTACCACACAATTTAGATACAGTAAAACAGTCGGTAGCACAAAAAAAAATATACATTCGTTCGTACATACACGAGCGTATTTAATTTTTAGGGAGCAGTGAACTACTGCGAAGTTACCAAACTCTGAAATTTGTATTGCGTTTATTACTAGTAAATAAAACTAGCTATTAGTTACAATATCTGTGCGTGTGTTTATTTGAGTTTATAGTGATCGAACCCAGGACTGATAATTAAGGAATAATCGAATTCGTCACAATTGGTGTCAGAAGTGATATTGTTAAATAAATACCGAGAGTTTCCAAGGATAACAAAGGCTGGCAAAGTTGAATGAGCTGAAGATCCAGCAACTCAAAAATGAGCTGCAACAGCGTGGATTGAATACAACAGGCAATAAATCCGAGCTACAGTCACGATTGCGAGAGGCTATCGAAGCTGAAGGAATTAACGTTGACGATCATGTGTTTCATCTTGTGGAAGAAGCATCGACAAAAATGGAAGAGAAGGAGTCTACAATTCCAGCCGCAAGTGTGGACTCTAACGCGTTGTTGACTGTATTGACTCAGATGCCATCTAGCATTTCAACACAGCTGGAAGAACAAAAGACTAGCATGGGATCTCAAATTTCAGTTCAACTAGACGAACAGAAGGCATACATGAGATCTCAGATGGAACAACAAGAGACACGTATAACATCAAGATTGGAAGAACAAGAGGAGCGTATATCCATGCAGGTGGCACGAATGTCTTCGCAGGTAGAAGTGCAGGATGCGAAAATTGCACAGCTACAGAATATAATCGATGCTGAAGTAGATGCACTGAGAGGTCGTATCCAGGAGTTACAACTGAATCGTCCAACTGCTTCAACGAGTGTCCCGAAGGTAAAAACCCCATATTTTGATGGTTCTGTTCCTTTTCAGGTATTTAACCTACAGTTTGAGAAGACGGCAGCTGTGAATAACTGGGGCATGGAAGACAAAGTTGCTGCATTATCCGTGGCATTGAAGGGATCTGCAGTCGAAATTTTGCAGACTATTCCTGATGGAGAACGGAACAATTATGAAGCATTAATGGGTGCAGTTGAGAGACGCTATGGTAGCGAACATCGGAAGCAGATATACCAAATAGAGCTACAGAATCGCTTCCAGAAACCTAATGAGACTTTACAGGAATTTGCATCGGATATCGAGGGATTGGCCTATCTAGCAAATGCAGACGCACCTGTAGAGTATACGGAGAGGGTAAAAATCCAGTGTTTCATAAATGGAATACGCGATGTGGAGACGAAGCGGGCCACATATGCAAACCCGAAAAGGACATTTGCTGAAACGGTATCGCATGCTCTGACGCAGGAAACAGCCTCGCTTTTGAGTAACCCTGCATACAAGGTTCATCGCGTAGAAGTGGACACTCCGGTTTGGGTAGACAAAATTTTGGAAGCGTTGAACAGTACAGAAAAAAAGTGATGGTGCCATTAAATGCTTTAAGTGCGGGAAACCAGGCCACATAGCACGTTATTGCGGCACTGGCTCCAGTAACCCGAGCAGTTCAGGTGGACGAAAACGTAAAGCTGAAGGAGATGAGCAAATCTCCCAACCAAATCAATCGTTAAACTAAATCGAGCCAGCCGAAAGGGGCGTGGACTGGCTCCCGCAACTGAATGCCCCATAATCTCTGTCTCACAGATCGGAAGGAAAGCTAGTAATGTTACTGTTGTTGCATATCTGGATGGAAAAGAGCACTTACTAACTGTGGATATAGGCACATTGCATTCCATAATTCGAACTGATTTAATCAACAAGGAGGTGAGACCATTGCATGGAGCAAAGTTACGTACGGCCACTGGTGAGGACACCCATGTCCTAGGGGAAGTAACATGTGAAATCGCAATTGGGAACGTGGCCGTTCTACACAGTTTTATAGTAGCAGATATTGTTGACGAAATCATAGTTGGTGTGGACTTCTTAAGCGAGCAAGGCATCAAGATCGACATGCAAAACAGGATTATGAAATACCAGAACATGGATGTGCCATTAAATTTTGGTTACGAAAACAAATACGTTAGTAAGCGAGTGCTTGTGGAGGAGAGCCAACAAATTCCACCGATGTCGGAAGCAGTCATATGGGCAAAGATTGATGGAGATTATGGGACAAACAAATTGTGGGTTGTCGAGGCAGCAAACAAATCAAGGACGAACATATTAGTATGAAAAACCCTAGCCATGACAAAACAAGATGGACGTGTACCGGTAAGAGTACTTAATGAGTTCAAATCGCCGATTAAACTTTCCAAAGGAGCAATATTGGGACAATGCCAAGAGGTCGAGGTAGTTATCAATTGTGAACAGCTTCAGGAAAATGATTCTACCATCAAGATTAATCTTTCAGATGATATCACGTCGTGGACGGCAGGCCTCGAAAAAGATCATCAGAAAAAGGCAAAGGAACTTCTATTAAAGTACTCGAGCATATTTGATAAGGATGGTTCCAAACCAGGTCGGACAAAAGTTGTGAAGCATCAAACTGATACTCCGCCAAGCTCCTCGTAGTATTCCTTTGGCCAAACGCCAAGTAGTAAGAGAAATTATACAGGAAATGAGTGACAGCGGTGTGATCGAACCATCAGCTAGTCCATGGAGCTCACCGGTAGTACTAGTGAAAAAGAAGGATGGAAAAATGAGGTTCTGTGTGGATTACCGGAAATTGAACGACGTAACGAAGAAGGACAGTTATCCATTGCCAAGAATCGACGATACTCTGGACTCGTTATTTGGCACGAAATGGTTTTCCACACTGGACTTGAAAAGCGGCTACTGGCAAGTGGAGGTAAAGGATAAAGATAAAGAGAAGACGGCCTTCAGCGTTGGAGAAGGGCTTTGGCAATTTACGGTAATGCCCTTCGGGCTATGCAATGCTCCAGCTACTTTTGAGAGAATCATGGACCAGATACTAAAAGGATTGCACTGGCTAATATGTTTGGTGTACCTCGACGACATCATCGTGCTGGGAAAAAGCTTTGAGGAACACCTAAAGAACTGGGAGGAAGTTTTCCAAAGAATAGCTGGTGCTGGTCTGAAACTTAGTCCCAAGAAATGTTCCTTGTTTAAAAAGGAAGTAAGTTATTTGGGTCACAAGGTAACTACGGAAGGATTGGCCAAGACCGAGAAATTTGCATGAGTTACGGAGCTTCCTTGGGCTGTGCACGTATTATCGCCGATTTGTACCGAATTTTGCCAGCGTAGCTAGTAGTCTCCATGACCTTACAAGGAAGAATATGAGTTTTGAATGGAAGAAGGAACAGGAGGTGGCTTTTCAAACATTGAAGGAACGACTATGCACTGCCCCGATGTTAGCATATCCAATTCCAGGTTCAAAGTTTATTCTGGATACAGATGCGAGTGTTTATGCTATAGGAGGTGTTTTGTCCCAGATTGTTGATGGACAGAAGAAGGTAGTTGCATACTATAGCCGAACAATTGGGAAGCCTGAAAGGAACTATTGTGTAACCCGGAGAGAACTGTTGGCATTGGTAGAGTGCGTTAAGCATTTCCACAAGTATCTCTATGGGCAGCGATTCCACGTCAGGACAGACCACGCAGCGTTGAAATGGCTCTTACAGTTCCGTCATCCGAAAGGTCAATTGGCACGGTGGATAGAGCGACTGCAAATTTATGACTTTTCCATAGAGCATCGCAAAGGTAGCACCCACGGAAATGCTGATGCAATGCCACGAAGACCATGTAACTTGGAATGCAAGCATTGTTCCAAAGCTGAGGCCAAGGAAGACATTATAGATGTGCGGCTCATGACTATAACATCTACGGACGAAGGAGGTTTCAGCATGAAGATCCAGATCTTACAAGTGTAATGCAAGGAATCGAACGAAACGAGCGACCATCAAGAGAGGAGATGTCAGCAGAAAGTCCTGTTGCCAAGTCATATTGGGCACAGTGGGATAGTTTGCAATTAGAATCCGGTTGTTTGCATCGAATATGGGAGAGTGAGGATGGTCAATGTGTTCGAAAGCTAATAGTCGTCCCAAGGAAGAAAATCCCTGATGTACTCAATGAATTACATAACGGTCCAAGCGGAGGTCATCTTGGAGTCACCAAGACCTTGGAGAAAGTCAAGCAAAGATTCTATTGGGTTGGTTGCCCACAATCGGTCGCGGAGTGGATTGCCAACTGTGAAGTATGCATCAAAACTAAAGGACCGAAATCAAGGAGTCATGGCCAAATGAAACAGTATAACTCAGGTGCGCCATTTGAGAGGATAGCCATGGATGTAGCTGGTCCATTTCCTACTAGCAAACTCGGAAACAAATATGTACTGGTAGTTATGGACTATTTCAGCAAATGGCCAGAAGTGTACCCTATTCCAAATCAAGAGGCAGAAACAATAGCAGAAGTGTTTACTAACAATTGGGTAGCTCGGGTTGGTGCACGGATGGAGATACATTCTGACCAAGGCAGAAATTTCGAATCAGCTGTGTTCCAGGAAATGTGCAAGACATTGGGCATTCGGAAAACTCGAACAACTGCACTACATCCTCAGTCAGATGGCATGGTGGAACGATTCAATAGAACCTTGGAAGAGCACCTGAGGAAAGTAGTGGATAATTCCCAGATATTTGGATACTCACATCTCCTTATTCCTAATGGCATATCGCTCTGCAGTACATGAAACAATTGGTCAGACTCCTGCAAAGGTAATTTTCGGGAATGATCTTCGATTGCTAGCTGACTTGAAGTTTGGGATAAACGCTGATGCAGGAGTAAATGCTCGGAAATCTACTAGCGTATTGGAAGAAGAAATGAGAGAAATTCACGACCTTGTGAGACAACGGACTAAGATCATGAGCGATAAGATGAAGGCCAGGTACGACTAGCAATAAATTTGGAAGGTTTTATAGAAGCAGATTTAGTGCTGCTATACAACCCACAGCGTAGGAAAGGTTTGTCCCCAAAACTACAATGTAACTGGGAAGGCCCATACAAAGTCATAAAACGGATCAACGATGTGGTATATCGCATACAAACTACGGGAAGACCAAGGAATAAGATGAAGGTGGTCCATTTAGAAAGGCTAGCTGCGTTTGGTTCCGGCAATGTGTCTGATCGGGACGAGTTTATTTTCAAGCTCTGAAATTTGTATTGCGTTTATTACTAGTAAATAAAACTAGCTATTAGTTACAATATCTGTGCGTGTGTTTATTTGAGTTTATAGTGATCGAACCCAGGACTGATAATCAAGGAATAATCGAATTCGTCACAATACATAAATCAACGTATACGGACTTTTTTTCCCCCTTTACACTCACAAGTGTACTTATGTATATACGACCGACAAAACCGCATTTCAGAATTTTGTTCACTATTTTTGTTATTAAGTACTGTTGGTAAGAGTTGGGCAATTTCGTTTAACTTAAAGATCGCGAGATAGATCTTTTTTTTTAAAGTGAACATTGAAACGTTCTTTGATAGAATGTAGCATGGTACAATAACAAGGTCAAGTCAACTCTACAGCAACAACATACTGGATTGTCAAAATCAAATGGCTGGTGTTGGCGAAGAAAGGGAAGATAAAGCAGAGAAATTTTCATTTGTGGAAAGAACGTAAAAACCAAAGAAGGTTCAACGCCACGAATAGGGGGAAACAGTAAACCATCAATTCGCGGGTAGGTAATTCAACACTGGGGAAATTTGCGAGTTTTAAAGCTTTTTGCACACTTATTTTTATTCAATATTCACAATTAAACGTTTTTGTAACTCCAACTACTATTTATTGTTTGAACTTTCAATTAAAACACAGTGAATTCAAGCATTTTACACGCAGGTGGTGGTGAATTACCTACCATCGATTTGACAGTGTCCACTTGCATTCGCTGTTGGATCTTCTTATAGTTATATGTTCTTTGATTTGTGAGAAATTATGTGGTGCAAGCATGGTCGAAAAAAGATTATTATTGAATAATATCGCCATATTTGCAATTGTTTTTAGTATAGGCGTTAGACAACCACAAAATTGCAAATGCAAATCACGCTTGTTTACATTTTGCTGGTTAAGATTCTGCTGTTTGCATCTTCTTCTGACAATGTGTACGCCAGTGTGTTCAAAAAAATTCAATCAACTGATAGAAATGATACTACCTTATTATTTAACCATGGAATGTAGATACAAATAATATTTAAATACGTGAACAATTTTCTGAAATTGAATTGTTATTTTGAAATGAAAGTTCTGAGCTTGAATTGCAAGCTTCTAAATATGAATTGCAAATTTTTTGCTTGTGGCTTGATGTTACAAGTAAACTTGATTCATGAGAAACGGTTTGTGGTACCAATGGTCAAAGAACGTAAAAACCAAAGACGGTTCAACGCGACGAATAGGGGGAAACAGTAAACCATCAATTTGCGGGTAATTCACCACTGGGGAAATGTGTGTTTAACGGGCCAATTCTGAGCGTATCCGGCAGTTTTGTACCTGGAAGGTTATTTAACCGAAAATCGTAACCGTTGGCAATGCAGTTCATGTAACCGCGATTCTAGCGTACATGGCAACAATGCACAATAGAGAATAACGCCCTAATTCTAGTGTGGTAACAACATTCGTTTTACTGGCAAATAAATAGTTTGGAAACTTTTACACCCTTTTGTTATCGTGCCGGCTTAAGTTGCAGTTCAATTTCGTAACCACCAAAATAGGTGGTAAAGTGGCGTAACCGTGAAAAATTGCACGTGTTTTGTAAATATTTTTGGGGACAGAAAATACTGCAAATTTTGTACACATACTAGTTCACAAGAATTAATAAACATTTTATTTCTATTACGCATTGTTTGTTTTTGACAGCGTTGCCATGTACGCTAGAATAGCGGTTACATGAACTGCATTACCAACGGTTACGAGTTTCGGTTAGATAATTTTCCAGGTACGAAATTACCGGTTACGCACATAATTGACCCGTAAAATACAAACGCGAACGAAACTTTGAGTAACAAAGTGCTTATATTGTTAAATTATTCTTGTGAACTAGTATGTGTACAAAAGTTGTGGTATTTTCTGTCCACCAAAATATTTACAAAACACGTGCAATTTTTCCCGGTTATGCGACGTTACCACCTATTTTGGTGGTTACGAAATTGAACTGCAACTTAGGCCGGCAGAATACAAAATGGGTGTAAAAGTTGCCAAATTATTTAAGAACACTTCTTTGGAGCCATGAGGTATGCAGGTGGCCTTAATGATCACCCAAGCCCTCTTCAGTTTAAGTGTTGACCACGCAAATATCTGTTTGGTAAATTCTTAAGCTAATAGTGTGGCGGGGTGGAATAAAGCCATATGGCCATATTAATTAATATGGGATTGTTTCCACTATGTAAAATATTTAATGTGAAATAAAGCCATAGAAATTTTGAAGAAATAAAGCCATATAATCACATCGCACACTAAATCAGAAAAGTCACATGTTTAGTTCTATTAATTTGGCATTTATTAAAAAAAGAGGCTCAAGCGAAAATTTGGAATAAAAAATTGCGCGATTTTTAGTTCCAAATTTTCATTTTATATTTTGATGTGAATTTAAAATGTGCGGTAAGTAAATTTTGCCTCTTTGGCTTTTGTTCACTTTGACTCGCAGCTCCCACCCATTTCGGCGTTACTACTCTCGCGTCGGCGTTTTCTCCTAAACTGTTTATGAATTTAGATTCTCGTTTTGGTGAGCATGAAAGAGACAAGCGGGATTGCCTATTGTGTGAAAATTTTCTTCAAATTCCGTTATAAATTCAGTACTGGATTTATTTTCCGCGTGTTACAAGACAAATTCATCAGAAAATTAAAATAGTAAATGAAAGAGGAAAATAATTTTGACTTAATACCAAAATTCAGGGTACCCAGCAAATTATTATACCTAAAAGGTGAAGAACAAATATTAAAATATAAATATGGCAAAAATGATCTAAAATATTATTATTGCTATCAAAAACCTGAAAGGTTGGAGTTGCGGTAGAGTGTACGCAATTTGAAGCTCACAAAGTGAACATATTGCAAAATTGAAAGCAATAAATAAAATTAAATGTAAAGTTGAAAGCGCCGATAAAAAGAACGAGCGTACGTGATATTTTTGACCAACAATGTAAAAAAGAAAAGGACTGTACCTGTACATTGGAATATGGAAGAATGCGAAGGCGACTGTTCAATATAAAACTACAAAAATTTCCAAAGTCTCCCACAACGTTTTTTCAAGTTATTGACACATTTAAAAATGAAGTTATAAAATAATTTGCCATTACATGTTGACACAATAATTACTGACAACTTTTCTCACACTCTATAATCCGAAACTATAAAAAAAATTTTTGAGCCATGCACTTACAAATTGGATGCAACTTTTAATGTGGTTCCACAATCGAAAGAGTTAATACAATTGCTAATAATTCATATTGTTCATAACGAACATGTAAGTGAAATTAATCAATATAAAAATAATGAAGTTATGTAAAACTTGTATACACAGCTACGGTCTACTAATTAGCAACGCTCCGGCACTAATAGTTCTTCCCCCAATAATACGAAAATACAAGGTTTGCACTGTATACAAATTTAAACGAATACCTTATATATATTTTTTATTGCTAAATTAATCAATTTATTCCCTCTTTCAGGCATTCGAATTTATATAAAGCTAAACCCCAGCAATTATAAGAAAATTAGGAAATGATCCAGACGCTGATTCAGCAAAAGATAGCATTATTGCAAACAACATCCGCCGTCAACAGACGTCGAATCAGCAAAACATATTTATGTTGGAACAACATCCGGCATGCGCCAAAACAATGGGAATCGCCGATTCTGTTGATACATGTAGAATTTAGTTATATTAAGAAGTAAACAAGTAGATTAAGTTGAGTAGTAATAGTGATTTAATCGAATAAAGGTCTTCCGGCAATATAACATATACTTTTTTGTCTGTATGTAATACCAGACAATAACTGGCATCCGCGCAAAAACATCTTGGCAGTGTGAAGGCATTCCGTAAAAGGTAGCACTAAAAATTTAAAAACAAAGTGCTACAAAAAGGCTTTAAAATGTGGCACTAAAAAATCGAAAACTAAAGTGGCACAAAAATACTTTAAAAAGTGCCACTCCATAACAAAGTGCTACCAAAAAAGAAAAAAAAAAGACTTTGAAACATGCCACTAACAAAAGGATTTTAAAAACGTGCCATAAAAAGAAAAAACAACGGAAAAGAGGCGTGAACAGGAACGTGGAACTTCCTTGACGTCCCAACGGCAACACGACACCAGCCATGGATCTGAAATCAACCCGGAACGGCAAGGAGTGAGACACCGGCGTCGAAATGCAGCTGAAACTCCAAATAGTGTAAGAAAAAATATTAATTAATACGTATTTTTTATCACTTACATAGATATAAGAAGTTTTTTTTCGAAAGTCGTAATCGACGAATTGCAAATTTTTAAATATTCTTATACAATAAAATAAAAATAATAATAAACTAAAACGGCTAACCTAAACAACCCAAATAGGCCACCACTGTCAGAAATTGATAAGATTCCAGATGTTGTACGATCCTTAAGAGAATTTTAGGGAAATGTCTCAGAATTCTGCTCATGGAAGAAAAGCGTTGAGAGAATCTTGAGGATATACGAACCCTCAAAGGGCACACCAAAGTATTTCGGCATTTTCAATGTCAAAAGAAATAAAACAGTGGGATAGACAGACATAGCCCTGGAATTGTACAATATCCCTTTAGGTTGGACAGCAATCTCCAGCTGTCTGATCATCCAATATGCCGACAAACGAGACATAGGAACTCTGAAATACCAGATGACCTGCTTCATACAGGGAAGAATGACGACAAACGAATTCTACCAAAAAGCTTACAGCCATTTATATCTCATCCTCAACAAAATAGGTTGCATGGAGATTTGCGAGGAAGCAGTCCATCTATTAACAAACAATTACCGCGATAAGGCCCTCGACACCTTTGTAAGAGGACTTTCTAGATCTTCCTAGACTCCTAGGCATAAAAGAGCCAAAAAGCCTACCAGGAGCCCTACATCTCTGTCTAAAGCTACAAAACCAAAACTGCAGAGCACATCATGCCAATGACTAAATGTTCAATGCTCCATCAACCTCCCGTCAACAAAGCTTAAGCTCACCAAATCCGAGACACCAAATCTTCACTCCAAGATATATACAACCATTCTCACAATCAAAATTCTATCCCTAATTAACCCACATACTGCAACCTCCTCCCAACTATCGCCAACAAAATTTTAACCCCCACAGTTTCCAGCAGTACCCAAACCAACAGAATCCGTATAACGGATACCAACCCCAAAATCCCTATAACCAAACACAAAACCTATAAAACCAACAACAAAACCAACCCCTCTTAAGACCACCTCAACCCATGGAAGTAGACGAAATCATCAGGACGAGCGCAGTAAATTATGTAAACCGCCCTAAGCCTCACGAGAGCGGGAAACGATCACCAAACGCATCCATGATAAACCACCCCCCACCGAAAGTTCTAAGGAACTTTCATATAAACTCTGACGAAGAAACATACGACCAATATAACAATAGCCAGGGCACAACTTACAATAACGGAGACGAAGAACAGCACGATCTGAGGGACGTATATTTTTTAGACTGAATAGCTCCTCTATTTTAGATGCAAAACGAAGAGCGGCGATATACTAAATATCCTAGTGGATACAGGATCCAACAAAAACTACATACAATCTAGCCTAGTTAAGAAATAATAGAAATAGAGAACCCCTTTTTCGCCAACTCTGTTAGAGGAAAAACCAAAACTATGCACCATACACTTTTAAGTCTTTTTAGTTTACAAGATTGTAGGCTAAACTTCTTCCTGCTACCTACACTTTCCATGCTATATTAGCCAACGACAGTTTAAAAGAACTTTCTCCAGTTATACGTACCTAAGAGAACTTCATGGTTATAGCAAACACAAAGAAAATTGTCCTAAGACACTTTAGCATACAGAGCATTAACACGAAACAAATTCCAAACGAACACATGACATCAGTAGGTAAAGACGAAATAGGGCAACTAGTGAAAAAACACCGTAGCCTATTTTCTGAACCAAACGAAAAATAGACGTACTCAACGAAAGTAGTAGCAGAAAGTCTGACAAATTCGGACGCACCCATATATTCCAAATCCTACCCATACCCAAGGTTGAAAAATAAGTAAACAAGTTGCTAGAGGACGGAATCAGACGAAAATCAAGGTCACCCTACAACTCACCGCTCAGGGTTTTACTAAAAAGGACGAGGCGTCAGGCGAATAAAAATTCACAATGGTTATTGATTAGTAAATTTCACACATTCACAATCGCAGATATGTATCCAATACGGGAAATAAATGAGGTACTTTCTCAAAAGCGGTTTCCCTCAAATTGCTCTTAAGGGGTCTGACGAGACAGCTTTTTCAGTGAACAACGGAAAATACGAATTCATGACACTTCCATTTGGCTTGAAAAACGCCGTATATATTTTTCAATGGACGAATCTGCTACGTACAGTGGCGTAGCTAGGATTTTGGGAAGTGGGGTTGGACGAAAAACATTTTTTTATCAAAATTTGAAATTTGAAACAAACAATACATTTTGTTTTAAAAATGTACGCAAAAATTTATCAAAGTCTTAAATTTTTTTCAGAATTTTTTGGAGTATGCAGTTTTGTAGTTCTGTAAATTTTAATACAATAATGGGGCAATCTTAAGGGCGTGACACATTTTGCTGATTTTAGTAACATTTTTCTTCCGAAGAGCTAAAATGTTTTCTTTCATATAACAGAAATTGCTTTAATAACTTTGTATTGAGGAAAATACAGAAGTCCCCAAGGAAATATTATTATTTATAAAGCGAGTTTCAAGAAGGGATAAATAAGATAGGATATTCCACAATTGTAAAGCATGATGTACATATCAATATTTTAATTACTTCTCCGGTAGAGTTAAGTAGACAAGTTTTTAAACTCTTTGAAGTTTTTTATCTGGGAACCAGCATTAACACCAACAATAATGTCAGTTTAGATATCCAACGAAGAATAACTCGCGCAAACAAGTGCTACTTCTGACTGAGTTAACAATTGAGATGTAAAGTGCTCCTTCGATAAACGAAAATAAATAAGTCACTTATTGCACCCGTCCTGGTTTATGGTGCAGAAGCGTGGACATTAACAACATCTGATGAGGCGGCTCTGGGAGTATTCGAGAGAAAGATTCTTCGAAAGATTTACGGACCCTTACGCTTTGGCGACGGCAAGTACCGTAGAATATTTAATGATGAGCTGTTTGAGCTATATGCAGACACCGACTTAGTCCAACGAATTAAAACTCAACGTCTTAATTGGCTAGGCCATGTTGTGCGAATGAATGAAGGTGTTCCGGCCCATAGAGTATTCTAATCGGCACCCAGAGGAAGAGGGATACCACCACTCCGATTTAAGGACAAAGTGGAGACCGATTTGTGATCCCGAGCTATGGTAAAAGGCCAAAATGGCTTAGACGATTAGGCAGCACTTAAAGAAGAAGAAGGGTTGAAAAGGTGAGTTCCTCTGTAGATGTGAAAGCGGGAGCTTTGCAAAATTTTTTAGCTATTTGTATAAGTTAGTCGTAGCTCTGAAGTGCGTACAATGCAGTTTTTGGCGGAAGATTATTTCACTTTAAGAACCTTCTCCATAAATTGGTTTCGGTCTCTATATTTTGGCTTTAAACAAGTGGTTCATAAAATTTGGCAAACTTAAATAAGTTTTTGTCATTTTCTTCTCTTTGGTTTGTTGAAAACCCGAAGCGAAATCTCTAAGTATAGTTTTATGTTGAGTGAATCGACTATCTAATTCCATTATTATATGATCAATACATAAATTGATAAAAAACCGAAATCTTGAAATAAGCATTTAGGTGACATGCTTGCAGACTTTGACTAGATTTGAATCGGTTCTATTTGATTTCAATATCCATGTCACAAATTCTGAACAACGTAACTCTAGTACTAAGTCTTTTGCGATAAGTATATCTTTTTTTGTTGAAGTTTATTACACAAAGGCAGAACGCATTGTGTCAACAAAGATGCTAAAAGATTCGTTTATTATTTAAAAAAAATATTTTTAATGTTGACCTAAGAATTTTATAATACTACGTACTAGAGGAGATGTTGAAATTTTTTAAATTTTGAGCCTTTCGCATAACAAAACTTACACAATAAATTTATCAATAAATACCCATAATTGGCACAATTTTTTTGCCAACTTCACCCTGAAACTTTTTTATAAATACTAAAATTTAATAGGTCATAAAACTGCATATCCACATTTTTTTGTGAATTTTATATAAGGTCTGAAAAGACTAGTTTATGTATATAGGCTTTATATTCCACTAACCGATAGTTTCATATATTCATAAAAATGCACTTTGTCATTAGTCTAAAATAAGAAAATTATAAATCAGAAGCATCAAATGGTATTGTGTTATTCAATCGAAAGTAAAAAAGTAGTACTTCATTGACGAAGGGGTCGGGATTAACCCCCACCTCCTACCCCCTCCCGGCTACGCCACTGACTACTTATATATAGACGACATAATTCTATTTAGCAAAAACGAGAAAGAATATTCCGAACGCATAGATACAATTTTTGAACCCTTAATAAAACAAATATGAAAGTACAGATCGATAAATGCGAATTCTTTAAGAAGCAAGTAGAAGTCCTAGGATTTATAGTATCTTCCGGTGGAGTTTCAACAAACCCATCTCAAGTATAATCAATAGCAAATTTCCCACATCCTCAGAATATCAAGGACTTTGGTCATTCTTAGGCTTATCTGGATACTATAGACGATTTATCAAAGATTATGCTAAGTTAGCAAAGCCATTAACATCCTAAGGATTTGAGGTGAAGAAGGAAGAATGTCCAAAAGTAGTTCAAAGAAAATCTAAATACATTTGAATGAAGAAGCAAAGGCAGCATTCAATAAAATTAAATCTACTTTGACATCCAAAGACGTAATTTTGCAATATCTTGATTATAACAAAGACCTTACTACAGATGCCTCAATATAACCCATAGGCGCAGTTTTGCAGTAAAAACACCGATACCCTTCATATCAAGAGCGCTGAGCAAAGCAGAGGAAAATTACGCAGTAAACGAAAAAGAAATGTTCGCTATACTTTTGGCAATGAATTCCTTTAGAAATGATTTGTACGGCACAGCAAAAGTAATTATCCACACAGCTCATCAGCCACTCACATATGCACTGAGAAACAAAAATAACAATTTAAAATTTAAACGATGGAAAGCAATTTTAGAAGAGTATACTTATGAAATTAAATACAATGTTGGAAACTCAAATGTGGTTGCAGACACTTTATCAAGACCGTTTGAAGTAAATTCCCTATCAGTCGCGAGGAAAGCACAATCTAATCCCAGAAGTAGAAGGACCCATAAATGCCTTCAAAACCAACTTTGAATCTTACTAGGAGACGAAGACAGCTACCAATTTAAAATCTCATTCCCTACTTACCATAAGCACATAATAATTAAACGGAATTTTTCAATAGAAAATCTAACTGCACTACTAAAACGCTACTTAAACCATTCAGTAATAAATGGCATATTTACCTCTAAAGAAATAATAGGAAAAATTCAGGAAATTTACCCACTTCATTTTTTCAATTATAAAATTCCTTACACCCAAACCAAAGTAGAAGACTTGGTAAACGAGGATGCACAAAACGAAGCAATACTAAAGGAACTTAAACGAGCACACAAAAATAGGGACGAAATTAAAAAACAACTAATACAAAGATGTTACTTTCCCAAGATGTAAACAAAAATAGAGAACATAATGAAACAATGTAAAGTTTGCAAGGAAAACAAATATGATCGTAACCCCAATAAACCAAAACTATTAGAAACTCCAATACCTCAATTATACCTTATAGGCGCAGCATTGTCAATAACCGGCCGGCCAATAGCCTTATATGTAGCAAGCAATGTTTCTTTGTCTTTTCCCCAAGTACTGCCGGCCAGTGACTTGAGGATCTTATTGCGGCTCTGTACCTTTGAGGCTATTGCGGTGGCATGACCAGCGAAGGTGAGGCCGTTGTCAAATGTCACACACAAGATGTTTGGGTGGTTGACAGTAGGTAGAGGTACTCCGTCTACGTGGACATTTAACTCTTGCCCCATCTGCGCATTCCATGTAGTAAACAGGGTCGCCGTCGATTTGGTCGGAGATAGGGTCAGATTACGCTCGGTGAAGAAGCTGGAAAGGTCACGGAAGTAACTGTTGATTCTAATACAGAGTTCGTCAATGGAGGGACCCTTGCCCGAGGCCATTATCGTGCAGTCGTCAGCGTAGGAAACAATGGAGACTCACTCTGGTGGGGGGGAAGTCTCGAAATTTAGAAATTAAACAAAAGGGGAGAGAGAACACCACCTTGCGGCACCCCTTGTTTTATTCTTCGTGGTCTAGATTTCTTGTTCCTGAATTTGACTGTTGCCTGTCTACCATTGAGGTAATTAGCGGTCCACCTCTTAAGGCCGGCAGGGAGCGGTGTCTCATCCAGATCTCGGATGCATTTGACAGGCCAAGTGTCACGAGAACCGTCCTATGGTTTGGTGGGCGTTGATTCAAACCGTTATTAATCTGCGTTGTAATGGCGTTCAAAGCGGATGTCGTGCTATGAGTTTTGCGGAAACCATGCTGGTGATCGGCCAATTTCAGATTTGCAATGAAGTAAGGGAGCAGAATTATCTCTAGTAATTTCGGTACCGGCGAAAGGAGGGATATCGGGCGATAAGACTCTCCTAGGTTCGCCAGCTTCCCTGGTTTTAGTAGGGGAACTACAATCGCTTGTTTCCATATCTCAGGTATAACGAAAGTAGTTAGAGAGAGATTAAAAACAGCCCCTAAATAACTCTGTCCATCGTGGCCAAGGTGTTTGATCATCTTCATGGCGATTCCGTCGGGTCCGATGGATTTTGAGGGTTTGGCCTTCATTATGGCTTCCTTAACCTCTGCGACTGAGACGGCAATGGGCGCAGTAGAGTGTTTGTGTTTGCGCGCACGTCGGAAGGCTCTTCTCTTGGTCCTATCCGGAGGTGGATGCATTATAAACAGCCGGCAAAAGAAGCTCGCGCATTTCCTGGCGTCCGATTTGACGCTGTCGCCGAAAACAATGGCGACCTTGTCTTTGTGTTTGGTCGGATTGGATAGGGTCTTGACAGTCGACCATAATTTGCCGACTCCGCCGGAGAGGTTGCATGTCTCAAGGTGTTGTTTCCACTTGGTCAGCTTGTGTTCGTTGACAGTCCTACGAATTTCCGCATTGAGATCTTTTATTCTGGGATCTGCGGGATTGATGAGTCTCACTTGGTCACGTTCTCTTGCCATCGCCGCAGCTTCTGCCGGGAAATTCGGACGAATTTCTGGTATTCTGCCAGCAGGAATAAAGCGGCATGAGGCTGAATCAATGATCTTGCGAAACTCTCTTTCGCCTTTGCTTACGTCCGTAGGAGTGGGTAAGGCAGCGAAGGAGCGCTCTGTATATTCAGTAAAGCGGCCCCAGTCCGCTTTGGTGAAGTTGATGTATGTTAATTTATCAGTCGTTATGAAGTCGGTCGGTCGTTCAACAGAGAGTGAGATTGGTAGGTGGTCTGAGGCTAATGTAAGCATCGGTCGCCAGATGAAAAAGTTGATTAGGCCCGCGCTCGTTATGGAGATGTCTGGCGAACTGTGGCAGTTACCTTCCACCCTGGTGGGGGCATCTCCATTGACTATACAGAATGCTGAGTTGTCTATTTGGTCTGCAATAGCGTATCCTCTGCTGTCTTCTGGCAAGTTGGAGTGCCAGAGATCGTGATGCGCGTTGAAGTCGCCTAGCACTAATGTCGGGATGATAATCTCTAGGACAACACGTGACAGGAGGAATATAGATGTTTATGACTTGCAGGTCGGCGTCTCCTGACCGGACTGCTATCCCCTCTTCCCTATTTGAGGGGATATTTGATTGCAATATTGCAGGCAAGAGTTTACTAGTTAGTATCTGGTGAAAAGAGTATTTTTGCTTATCAATGAAAACAGTGGAATTGTGGTATTGTACTGCATATGACCCGTTAAGAAGGATATTTTAACTGTCGATTTTAATTGTCCCGTTGTACTGGTTTAAAAGAATTATGCCGGGTGAGATGTTTTCCACCGAAGTGATGTACTGGTTGGTAACTAATGTGCATTCTGCTGGTTTGCTTTTAAGTATTTAATTGTGGGACACAGGTAGTGTTGCTAATGTCTTTGATATTCTTATGATTACAAATTCATATATTATTATTTCCTCTACATTTTGATTTAATAGCAAATATTTTGTTTTGGGATTTTATTAATATATTTATTCCTTTATTTTTTTATTGGCTTAATTAAAACTGATTCACAAATTTCTTCATTTGTTACTGGCATACCCACTATATAAAATAACATTGTGCTATTTGAAGCTATTTTTATATTCACTAGTTCTAAGGCTTCTTCAACATTATTTAATGTAAGGTTATTGTTAATAAATACCGATTTAACTAATTCTACTTCTTCATTTGACAAAATCTATGAGTTTACTATTCCGGCCTTAGCCCAATCAATTGCATAGTCTATATTAATTATTTCTTCTTTTAAAACTCTAAGTTTGTAATTTAATTCCAGCGCAAAATTCTGCTGTATATTTTGACTAGTTTGAGCAGCTTTCAAAATTTTATCGCGCGATTTTTATTGCAAATTTTGACTGCGGCGTTTTTTTTTTAATAAATGTCAAATTAATAGGACTACAGCAGCCGCTTCTCAGGAAAATGCTGTTTGGTTTATGCGATGTCATGTGATACATAAACATCACACGTGATATTACCAAAAGTGCAATAATGTCATAATGGCTTTATTTGACATTCATTGTGGACGTAAAGCCATACTGATGATAAATAAGGCCATATGGCTTTATTGCCTATGGCTTTATTGCACTCCGCCAATGGTGTACGTATACGTGTACATATATTACCTCAATTCCTTTTATTTGTAGCGCAAAATACAGAGTTACTCAGTACAACAATCAATGTTGAGGTGGATGAAACAAAGTGGATTGAATATAAGCGAATTCAGCGATTTATATGGGCCAATTTCACTCTATACGAGCATATTCAGATAGATGGGAGCGAACTGTATGTAAATGAAAATGCTGTAGTTGAATTTAATGATTAAAATGAATCAACTACAAAATCATAGCATGAAATTGAGAGCAACGAAACAGAAATTTGAGAACTAAGTGAAAGTGCGTTTGAATATATATCCGGGTATATTATAAAAAATCTAAATTTGATAAACTAAGGGCCGCTTTCATAAAATCCGGTAATCGTTATCTATCTATCTCTATGGCGCGATATACAACAGGTATATCATCATAAACCTCCTAAGAGATTTTTGCGCCAAGCTTCTCTTCCAATTTGTGGTGTGCCGATTTGAATTTTCCCTACAAATTGGTGGGACCTACAGTTTTTTGCCGACTCCGAACGGCATCTACAAAGGAGACGAATTTTTTGCTGAGAAGCCTGTCATGGCAGAAATACACTCGGAGAGTTTGCTAAACCACTGCCGAGGGGCGACCCCGTTTTGAAAAACTTTTTTTTAAATCACTTTTGATGTTACCTGTACCAGGGCTCGAACCATGGACCTTCGGTGTGGTAGGCCGGCAACACTACCTTCACACCACGGCGGCCGCCCCGGTAATCGTTAACCGGAGTTTAATTGACGTATTTTGCACGGTTAGCTGTCAAATTAACCACCGATTAGGCTTAACCGGCTTTTATGAAAGTGGCCCTAAATTTCGTATGACGATCATGGATGAACCAAAAGCGTGAAGAAAACCAAAATATTAATTTTTTAATACTAAACTTTTAGAAAAAAAATTTTCGAACACAAATGGAAACAAAATTAGCAATGTACAAAATTTATTTCCGAATAAAATATCTCAACAAAGGCACTACAAAAACAAACTATACACAATGCGGGTTAGGGGTTTAAGACGCGGCTACACCTTTTTCAGTTTATATTCAGAAAGTTAGAAAAGAAAATGAATTGAACTTCTCTGAATATGAATTGTAAGTTTCTGAATATTAATTGTAACTTTCTGAATATAAACTGAAAAAGGTGTAATATGCACAAAGGTAATGACGTGCAACTCGATGGTTGATCTACGGATATGATGCCTCTTACCTCTCATTACCCATCTCTCCTTCCTTACAGCAGAACTCCTTCCTTACGGAAGAAGGGGTGACATGACCTAGAAGGTTCCACTGATCATACCTAATCGCTACCACGACAGTCGGGCAGTACCGCAAGGGAGTACCGGAGCGTACCGGATTCATATCCGGTCAGTTCGACAGCACTCCCCAAAACCTTAGGGGTGTTTTTGTCGTTACAACAACGTAAATAAGCGATAACAAGTTAATTACAAAATCCGAAAGTTCTTTATACGCTTCTTCACCAAAACCATTCTTTATTTCCACCCTAAAAGTAGTTACATCGATATCGCCTTAAAACAAAATATTTTTGGATAAACGCAACATCTTCCATTGAGTAATAATAGTTTCAGCATTGCATGTAAAGAAAGAAGAAATTGTAAAAGCAGCGAAAAATTTAAGCATCTGATTCAAGAATTTTTCTGGAGTTATATTTGACAAAAGTTTTAAGTCCTCCTAAGTCCTAAGGGAAAAAGGAGAAATAGTTCCAACCAATGATTAGTGATGTGAAAAACGTAGGGTTGGCAGCAGACACACTACATATAATGTAGTGAAAACTTGTCAGATTATTCTTAAGTCGTTGTCTTCACGAGCTTGCGTTATGCAGCACTAATTAGTTAGAGAGGTATGCTCAATCACATAAATAGGAACGAAACTGAAATAATGGTCACAAAAGTTCTAAAGCCCATACAATATTGACCAAAGAAATGACCGATCGCCAATGGTCACAATGACCATCAGATGACTAATCACTACGATCAGATGTCTAGTTAAATGTCAATACTAGTATGTATGTTTCTTAGCACACGCCTGTCCGTTTTTGCCCACACCCACAAAGAACCAAGAGACAACACGAATTGGACAGCTAGGTGGGCCATAACAAAGGAACATACATACCGTACACACACTTACACCGTTGTTCGCTTTAAGAATATTATGCAAATCCCTGATAGTTAGATTGACAGCACTGGCACTCAGATGCAACAAATGACTGTCAGTAAGCTTGTAAGGAGGCGATTTGAAACTTTTTTTTTTTTGAAAAAGTTAGCTTACGCCCTAATTCTAGTGTGGTAACAACATTCGTTTTACCGGCAAATAAATAGTTTGGAAACTTTTCCACCCTTTTGGTATTCTGCCTGCTTAAGTTGCAGTTCAATTTCTTAACCACCAAAATAGGTGGTAACGTCGCGTAACCCCGAAAAATTGCACGTGTTTTGTAAATATTTTTGTGGACAGAAAATACCGCAAATTTTGTGCAGATACTAGTTCACGAGAATTAATAAACTATATAAGCACTTTTTAACACGAAGTTTCGTTCTTGTTTGCATATTATTCTCTATTGCCGTATATCCGATTGGGTAACGCTACGCTAAATTTTAACACCAAAGGCACGACAATAGTTGTGTTCGTTGGGGACGAATAGTGGGAAACAGTAAACCATCAATTCGCAGGTAGGTAATTCACCACTGTGGGAATTTGCGTTTAAATCGCGAATTCTAAGGCCATTAGCACTTTGATTTTTATTCAATATTCACAATTAAACGGTTTTGTAAATCGAAATATAATTTTTTGTGTAAATGTTCCATTAAAACAGTGAATTCGCTAACCGGGTTTAATTGACGCTTGCTATACGTTTAGCTGCCAAATTAACCTCCGATTAGAGTTAACCGGCTTTCATGAATGCGACCCTAAGAGCTAATTCCATTTATCAACACACACACAATCACAGTCAACTTCCTGTGGATTCATGAAAGTTGCGTAATGTAAAAGGGTCGTGCTACAATTGCATGTAATAAGTTGGTAGGCAGCCAACTTTGAATCAACATCTCGTGCAACTGAAATTGACTCGAAAGATGACTACTGTAAACAGCTCTTTAAGTAAACTTCTATTACTTTACATGAAATCTGCTACTAACTATGCAACCATGTGCCTTGACGTTTATTCAAGTTGGTGTTTAGAGCAAAGAGTAAGTAAATTGTAAGTTTATGAAAAGAAACGAGAACAAAATTGGAGGACAGCTTGCCGGAGCTCATTATGGCGCTAAGCAGATAAAATATTGCAATACGTTGAAAAAACTGACAGCTGAGTCGAATACGAGTGTTTGTGTGCGTAACAACATTCGACGGATACGGCAAAGTAGATTTTGTTCTAAATCTTGACGTATGACGGATACGTCGACGGTGACGTACTGCATCTGCTTGGCGCATAACTGCCACATACATGTCATCGCAGAATACAAAGCACCTGTATAAAGGGTGCCACTTAAGGACCTCTATTGTTTAACAATTCCTCCATATTTAATATCATAGAATATGTATGATAGTAGCCCAACTTAGTCCGAATCTGCACACACACAAACCACACAGGACGCGCTGTATGCAATAATAAAGCAATCAAACTTAAATACTGGAATATTGAACGTGAAGACAGAAAACTCCCAAATTAGTGAATATAAAGTAGCTCCTTATATATTTTTTGCATCCTAGGTAATCGAGATTCATATATAATGTCGAAATCTCTTAAAATTTTCACTTATATCCTTCCAAAAAATTTTAGATTTAGCAGCAGCTTTAGTGACAGTAATTGATAGTCTAAGATTGATCGAGTTTCCGCTAGGTTTAGGATTGCCTACTCACCATTTCGGGTACATGATTTTACTTTGAGATATTTTTTAAAATTT
Source organism: Merzomyia westermanni (assembly GCA_949987695.1). Classification (NCBI taxonomy): domain Eukaryota; kingdom Metazoa; phylum Arthropoda; class Insecta; order Diptera; family Tephritidae; genus Merzomyia; species Merzomyia westermanni. The sequence continues at coordinate 138,354,542 of OX465290.1, forward strand.
ATTAGTCGGTTTTTATTATTTTAAAAAAATTTTCTAACTAGTGGAAATACGCCATACTCCCATATTACACCATTTTCGCCACTAGCTAGCTGAAGGCCTACCTCATGAACGGTTGCCTCCTGAACGCATGCTTGTTGAACATCTGTTCCTGTCCTGTTTTCTTGCTGGTCGAGGGCGTGTCATGCTTACGCCTTTGGTTTTCTGCACTGAGAAGGGCGGGTTCACGACCGTGTCGTCGGATGAGAAGTCAGCATCGGACATTTTATCCTTTCAGTTAACTTAATTAAAAAAAAAAATTTTCACTATTTTAGGCTCGGATTTACATACTACATAATTGAAAATTTGCACACACATTTTCTAGAAAATATGGAAAGCGGAATTAACGTACACTTGCCCGAATAAGTATGCGTACAGAGAAAAAAAAAACAATCAATTTTAAACGCGAATTTCTCCAAAAGTATGGCAAGTATTGGGCAACTTATGACTTAGTTTTCTTTTCCAGACAATTTTATTTCATCATTATGCTACTAGAGACCAATAGCACATGTATTTCCATTTTATTGGTGATTATTCGGTAACACTATGAAAATATATGTACGCAAAAGTTTGCGTTCAGGAGTAGTAAACAGGAAAATTTGCTCTACCATGAGCCCATTTTTTTCTTAGTAAACTATGCGATTTTATAATATCAATATTTATTGTGCTTTTAATTAGCGAAGAAGCCGTAACAGTAATGGAAAATAAAAGAAAGGAAATATGTACCGATGAGAGGAAAATCATCATAAAACTATAGGGCTAGAAGATAAGGGAAATCGGAAAAATAGTGGGCCGAACTCATTCATCGGTACATAAGATGGTAACCAATTGCGTCTCAACTGGATCCACATTATCAAAACCACGTTCTGCTCGTCCAACTGCTTTAACAAATAGAGAAAACAAGCGTCTCGTACAAATAGTTTAGCAAAACCCAAGGATGACTGTGCATCAGTTGAAACTAAAGGTGAATCAAAGGTTTTCCAAATTGTTTGCGACGTTACAGTCCGTCGAATTTTGAAAAAAAAAAAACCTGGATATGATAGTAGTAGCCCGTAAGAAGCCACATATCTCGCAACAATTCAGTATTCGGACAGAAACCTTGTGTGTCAAAACAAATGTTATCTGTGACAGGCACATCAAGATATACTTTTTTAAGGCACTTCAATATGGCGGTGCATCCGGTGCAAAGCGAACTGCTCATATCTTATTTGATTGATGCGAAATACTAGCATTTAAGAAATAAATGAGAGATGCAGGATGAAACCAATATAGTATATAAATAACAGGTGACCAAGTCTCTTCGGAATTTTGATGTCCATGCCTTAGATATCAGACTTGATATGGTGCACAAACAGTACAGCAATCCTTCAGGAAACATTTAAGACCCTTGGCAACGCTCAACAAATGCATGTGTGTAACCCTAGTTGAGTGCGTATCGAGTCATTGTCGCTTGCCCGGCAACGCACGATCAGAAATCATCAATCGCCATTTGTATTGAAAATTCGTAGCGTGTGGACGTCAACATGTTGTCATACGACGACAGTTTTTTTGCTTGCAACTGCAGTTGTTTTGTTGGAAAAAAGACAAAAAAAAAAACGAAAGATTAAGAAAATAAGGTTGTGGATGAAAACTTTTTATGAAAAATGTAAAAAGTTTACACATGAAAAGCTTTTAAAGGAACTAAGAGTGTCATGTACAGAGGAATATGAAAACTTTTTGCGAATGAACGCCATTAATAGCAAATGAAAATACGGTGATGGGAGAAGCAAAAGCACCCAATATGCGATTGTCAGCCGCATTACGATATTTAGGGACTTGACAAAAATTTGAGGACATAAAGTTTTTAACAGCAATTTCTCCAAGATCCCTTGGGTGAATTATTGTTGAAATATGTGAAGCTATTAATTAATGCCTCTCAAATTATAGTAAGGCCAGTACATTAGAACGAGAATGTAGTTTGATAAAGAACGAATATTTAGCCATTCCCGTCCGTCTGTCTGTTTAGCAGAAAACTTGTCCCTCAATTTTAGAGAAATTTTAATGGCGGGTGCCTTTTTAAAATAGAATCAACATTTTTCGGAACCAACCATTGCTCTTGACAAATCCCCATAGTTGAATATTGAATATCACGATTTGTTGTTTATTGAGGTAGTTTCAATTTTATTCAATAAAAAAATATATTCAGTCAGCGTAAAATAAATAGAGTAAACTCACCAGTTTCCGGACACTTAACGTTTTTCTCAACTTTGATTTCGGCTCATTTTCTCACTATAAACGCTACCGCGAAAAGATACGAGGTGTGTTCAAAAAGTATCGCGAATTTTGAATTTTCGCTGGTTACGTATATTCGAATTTCTGGTACTCATGTCTCTCACTTATGCCGACAAGCTCGGCCATTTTGAATGTTCAGTTAATTGTTGACAGCTGCTTTGCTTGCACGTGTTTTGGATCGTCTTCGATTTTTACCTATTTTTTTACCAAAATTGCTCAATTGTGACCAAAAACAGCATCGCATGAACATTGCTAATGAAATGTTAAAGTCTGTCCGCGACGACCCAAATTTGCTCCAGAGGGTCATAACTGGTGACGAATCGTGGGTTTATGGTTATGACGTGGAAACCAAAGCTCAATCATCTCAATGGAAGCTGCCGCACGAACTAAGACCGAAAAAAGCGCGCCAAGTTCGGTCGAATGTGAAAGTTTTGCTGACAGTTTTCTTCGATTGCAGGGGCGTGGTGCATTATGAGTTCTTGCCACAGGGAAGAACGGTCAATAAGGAATATTACCTGCAAGTTATGCGCAATTTGCGCGAAGCAATCCGCCAGAAACGCCCGGATTTGTGGAAGAACAAAAATTGGCTTTTGCACCACGATAACGCCCCTGCTCACGCATCGTTGCTTGTGCGCGACTTTTTGGCCAAAAACAACACACAATGATGCCGCAGCCACCGTATTCCCCAGATCTGGCCCCTGTGACTTTTTCTTGTTCCCTACACTGAAGAGGCCCATGAAAGGACGACGGTACGCTTCTCTTGACGAGATAAAGACGGCATCGAAGGAGGAGCTGAACAAGATACAAAAAAATGATTTTTTGAAGTGCTTCGAAGATTGGAAAAACCGTTGGCACAAGTGTATAATATCTCATGGGGATTACTTTGAAGGGGACAAAATAGATATTCATGAATAAATAAATCATTTTTGAAAAAACACAAAATTCGCGATACTTTTTGAACACACCTCGTATACTGTTTATAATAGCATAAATATTGCTCAATAATATGACGTCTGTATAATTTAAAAATATAATGTTGTCAATATTATTAAAGTAAAAACTCAAAAAAGTTCGATTTGCTCTAGTTTCCGGATAACTTGGTCTTAGTTTCCGGACACTCGAAATTTGTATGAAATTTGTATATACGAGGTGTGTTCAAGACGTATCGCGAATTTTGAATTTTCGCTGGTTACGTATATTCGAATTTCGAATTTTTTGTGGCGTTATGTTGGTACTCATGTCTTTCACTTATGCCGACAAGCTCGGCCATTTTGAATGTTCAGTTAATTGTTGACAGCTGCTTTGCTTGCACGTGTTTTGGATCGTCTTCGATTTTTACCTATTTTTTTACCAAAATTGCTCAATTGTGACCAAAAACAGCATCGCATGAACATTGCTAATGAAATGTTAAACTCTGTCCGCGACGACCCAAATTTGCTCCAGAGGGTCATAACTGGTGACGAATCGTGGGTTTATGGTTATGACGTGGAAACCAAAGCTCAATCATCTCAATGGAAGCTGCCGCACGAACTAAGACCGAAAAAAGAGCGCCAAGTTCGGTCGAATGTTAAAGTTTTGCTGACAGTTTTCTTCGATTGCAGGGGCGTGGTGCATCATGAGTTCTTGCCACAGGGAAGAACGGTCAATAAGGAATATTACCTGCAAGTTATGCGCAATTTGCGCGAAGCAATCCGCCAGAAACGCCCGGATTTGTGGAAGAACAAAAATTGGCTTTTGCACCACGATAACGCCCCTGCTCACGCATCGTTGCTTGTGCGCGACTTTTTGGCCAAAAACAACACACTAATGATGCCGCAGCCACCGTATTCCCCAGATCTGGCCCCTGTGACTTTTTCTTGTTCCCTACACTGAAGAGGCCCATGAAAGGACGACGGTACGCTTCTCTTGACGAGATAAAGACGGCATCGAAGGAGGAGCTGAACAAGATACAAAAAAATGATTTTTTGAAGTGCTTCGAAGATTGGAAAAACCGTTGGCACAAGTGTATAATATCTCATGGGGATTACTTTGAAGGGGACAAAATAGATATTCATGAATAAATAAATAATTTTTGAAAAAACACAAAATTCGCGATACTTTTTGAACACACCCCGTACACTATATTTTTGTAAAGTATTTCTGAAACATAAAGAAGGACTTTTAATACAATAAATACGTCTTAATCATATTCACATCTCTCTGGATGGAAATCTCACTGATTTGGACACTGGTCATAAACCAACTTTTCGATCGGTGTTTCGAGGGATCAGCCAAACTGACGGCGTACGCAGTTTATGTTTTATTTGTCATAATTGGTAGAATTTTTCCAACAATTAGCTATATGAAGCTTCAGGAGGTCCTTGTCTGGGCATCCGACGTTGGGTTAATCGCAAAATGCGGGCTTACATAGTCATGGCGGGGTGCACGTGAATCTTCTCACCCTCTTTCTAATTAGGTATTCACTGCGATTGTGGAGCTAATAGTCATTATGGTGTCCTCGTTTGGTTACCAGCCACACAAAAAATGCCTTTAGTTAACAAGCTAGGGAAAGTATGCACATAATCAATAATTAGTATAATGGGAGGCTTGAGTGTCACCCCGACGGAATTATTAAATGCCATTCTGTACATCGCACCCATAGACTTTGCCTCGTGGCAGTAGCCTGTACCAGCGCCATCAAAAACGGGGCTGACAGACTGTGTGGTCCCGCCCGCACTTCGAAATGGGTGTTGAAGCTACAATATGCAATGACGGGTTGGCGTAAGGTTCGGTTGGTACCATACACATTTACACCGATTGCTCCAAATCTGCTTTATACTGTGCTTATCCGAAGTTAAACAAATCCTACAAGGAGGTAAATTACAACAACTAAAAGTGTCTTGAAGTGCAACACGCGCTACGAAAACTTTACAAGGAGGGAACGTACATCTATACTTGGTCATGGGTCATATGGACATAAATGGAAGCGAAAGAGATGATATCTTCACCTAGAAGAGGAAGTCTCTCGAAAATTATACCATAGAACTCCCCATCAGCGTGAGAGTATTGAACAGCAGTCAAGAGCTGTAAACGATCTACCAAGCAAAAACGGCTTAGAAGTAACTTGGGATGGCAAGATTTCCGAGGCCGAGTGCAAGTCGTATGGGTTAACAACCTAGCTCTTGTCCGTATAACGGCAAGACTGCAATATTGTGTTTTTATAGGTTGTACAAGTAATGTTTGAACATATTTTGTGATCCTGTCTCTTGCCACAGCGATCCTAAGCTGCCGCCTGTCTGATGCTTGTTTGGTTGGACTTTATAACCTTGAAGGGCTGAGGTAAAAGTCTGCATTCATTTTTTAAATAATAATCTCGATAAAAACAACAAAGTTTGTACAAAATGCTAACTGTTCAGACATTGAAACTTATTTTCTCACTATCCGGACAGCAATATTTGTACTTGAAAAAACGTGTCCGAAGACTGAAAACATAGGAGAAAAATATGTTTTTCTTTTAGTAATGCATATATAATATAATAAACTATTATTTAGGAGCATTAAAATGGAAATTCGTAATTTTTACGGCCTGTCCGGAAACTGAAAATCATCTCAAATTTTGGTTCTGGTATCCGGACAGTAATAATTTAGGCTGAAAATTTAAGTAAATTTCTTTTTTGTTTATAAAATGAAAGCTTATTATTATAAATATTACTAACTTTTATTGTAATATGTTAATGAATACTTGTTTAGGCCCTTACTTTTCTGAAATGCTCCCACTATTTTTTTTTTTACAAAACCTGCAATTTTGACGCATGCTCAGACTTCTAACACTAAAATTACGTGTAACTTTTAAACTATGCTTTTGATTCAAATAAAACTTTCCACGTGCACTCAGAAAACATGTACATTTCCATTTGTATTGTTATTTGAGACTATTTGTTAGTTATTTGTCTAGCGCTGTCCGGAAATTAGTGCAGTTACCCAAAAAAAAATAAAGGTTCAGTTCTGTGTTAAAAAATAATACTCTCTCTCTCTATGGCGCGATATACAACAGGTATATCATCATAAACCTCCTAAGAGATTTTTGCGCCAAGCTTCTCTTCCAATTTGTGGTGTGCCGATTTGAATTTTCCCTACAAATTGGTGGGACCTACAGTTTTTTGCCGACTCCGAACGGCATCTACAAAGGAGACGAATTTTTTGCTGAGAAGCCTGTCATGGCAGAAATACACTCGGAGAGTTTGCCAAACCACTGCCGAGGGGCGACCCCGTTTTCAAAAACTTTTTTCAAATCACTTTTGATGTTACCTATACCAGGGCTCGAACCATGGACCTTCGGTGTGGTAGGCCGGCAACACTACCTTCACACCACGGCGGCCGCCATAATAATAATACTAGTTTTGAAAATATAACCTATTGTGCATATCAATATCAACATAGAATAACGGCAACTTTTAACCATTTATGGATTTTGTCTAAAATTTCGCTTAATTTTGTTGATAACACTGGTCTGCAAATTCGAACTTTTTTCGCCACCAGAGACCCGAATATGAAATTCGTATATAAAACCATCCCCTGATTCCGAAAATCGAGGTTATTTTTGATTCTTTGGTACTGTTTTTGAGATATTTACGATTTACCGTTATTTCAGAAAAAAAAAGGGGGCTCCACTTAATCATGTATATATCAAGAAGAAATTGAGCAATTGCAAAACGGTTTGAAAAACTTAAAGGCTAATCAAATTTGCTATAAACAATGCATACAAAACTTTTCGATAGGCCCTGTAGCTTCGAAAATAATGAACAACCAATACGGATTTTTACCTTTTTGTTGTAAAAATATAAAAAGAATTGTACTTTGCGAGGAAGGATATCGAAAACTTTTTTTTTTCAGATATTTTCTCTGTAAGCTCTGTTTTATTACAAAAAAAATAAGCTATCATCCAATAAAATCGATTGACTAATACAAAAGTTATAAGCATTCAAATAAATATAGCCATAAAATCTTCCACGAATTTTTCGCATAGAATCCTTTGTTCAGGTGTCATCCTTGTCCCGTTTAACCGCCAAGAATCCGTTATTGCCGTTGAAGTCGACTTGTTCTTTTTAGCAAAACGTTTGGCAGCATTTCCGGTAATGCCTCAGTAGCATCTTGTTTCTTTTAAGCCGATTTCGTGACAGCTGCCGTCATAATATTCCGAAATGAAAAGAAAAAAAAAAATAATAACTTATTTTATTTTGTAATATTTTCAGGTACCGCAATCTGAATGTGAACGGAAAGCTATAGCGGATGGATTGGGTGATGCTTGGAATTTTCCAAATTGCATTGGCGCGATAGATGACAAGCACGTTGCTATCAGAAGACCACCAGACTCTGTCTCACTTTATTTCAACTATAAAAAAATTTGACAGCATCGTCCTCATGGCAACTGTGAATGCCCACTTCGCATATATAGTCGCAGATGTTGGTACAAATGGACGTGTATCAGATGGTGGCGTAATAAGAAACACAATTCGGAAGGCCTATATATAGCAGGTCTTTGCCAATTCCTAGACGATGGCAGATATCAACAAGCCATAAAGTATTGCCATATGTTTTTGTTGCTGACAATGCTTTTCAAATGCAAGAGAATCTATTGAAACCATCTGCCACCAACATTACAAATAAAAAGAGGATATTCAACTCATAGAATATGCCTACTAGTAGCCAACTTACTCCGAATCTGCACACACACAAACCACACAGCACGCGCTGTATGCAATAACAAAACAATCAAATTTAAATACTCAATATTGAACATGAAGACTTGAAACTCCCAAATTAGTGAATATAAAGCAGTTATAACACCTTATCAGTTAATATAAAATGTAAATTTCAGTTTAAATTCAAGTTTTTAGTTGTAATTTATACTTTAAAACAACTACAAGGTGGCGCAAAAGTAAGCTTCCGATGTTCAGCATATCGGTTGTGGCACGTGCAGTGTGTGCTGTTGCACCGTCTTGTTGGAACCACATGTTTTCCAATCCCAATTCATCAAGTTGCGGCAAAAAGAACTCGTTGATCATTGCTCTGTAGCGCTCACCATTCACAGTAACCGTTTGGCCCCGACCGATTATTGGTCAAATAAATAGTCAGCAATATTCTGCGTTCTGGAGCAGTGTAGCATAACATTGTTTATTAACGTTTATTTCGCATGTGTTTACTACACAAATGTCAAAACAGAACTGACTTTAGGGGCCAATGGCAAAATTTATAGAATTTTCTGATAGGATTAATTTTGCGCAGTAACCGTTTTTCGCCGACCGAAATAAATAGTCAGCAATATTCCGCGTTCTGGAGCAGTGTAGCATAACATTGTTTATTAACGTTTATTTCGCATGTGTTTACTACACAAATGTCAAAACAGAACTGACTTTAGGGGCCAATCGCAAAATTTATAGCATTTTCTGATAGGAGGATGACTTTTGCGCCACCCTGTATGAATGCGATTTCTTTAATTACACTCTCTCGAAATACCTTCATCCACTACCTTCCACTCCGATTCGCAAAAGAAGATGCCAAACTAGTAGGGGTAAACAATGATTCAACAACAGGTTGAGCAGGCAACGAAGAATAGTCGAAAATGTATTTAGAATATTCGTAGCAGGATTTGGAGTTTTACAAACTACAATTGAATTGGCACCAGAAAAAGCACAAATAATTGTTTTGGCTTGTTGATATCTACACAATGTTTTACGACATAAAAAGTCGTATTCATTTGCCGATTTAGTCGTGAATATAAACTCTGGACATGTGGTCAAAGAAGCATGGCGCCATATTCAGATGGATCTGAATGCCTTGCAAAGTATAAGAAATTTATGCAACAAAGCCAAATAAGTTCGTGAAGCTTTCGTAGAGAATTTTTTCAATGAGGGTGCAGTTTCCTGGTGATCGCAGGTGTATAGTTATTGTATTGCACAACACTGTATTCTTAATTGAATAAAAATACCTAATACACACATACATACAGTTATGGAAAAAAGTATTTGCATAGTTATTATTTTTGACCAACTTTTCTTTAACAAAATTATTTTAAATAACCTTCTACGAAAAACATTTGTCCAAATCGTGACACTTTTCGGAGAGAAGCTGTGGAAAATTATTTGGAATTGGGCAGATTGTATTGCAAAGCACAGCACCCACTTACGGTCAAAAAAACCCCAAACCTAGTTGCAAAAAATTAACTCCAATTAAAGCAAAAACACTTCATGTAACAAAGAAATGAGGAAAATAGGAACTACCGTAGGCAAATTTTTCACTATACGAGTACGTGTACTTTATAATTTGCACAAGTTTATATACAAACACAAAATGGTAATCTTGTCTTGTAATGTACTGTTTGAAGAGCATGGAGTGTCAACGTCGTTTGAAAATTGCAGTTCACTTTAATAAAATAAATTTGACTCGAACCAAAGAAGGTTCAACGCGACAAATAGTGGGAAACACTAAACCATCAATTCGCGGGTAGGTTATTCATCGCGACTTTAAGGCCATTAGCAATTTCATTTTTATTCAATATTCACAATTAAACGGTAAATATTCAATTAAAACAAGGTGAATTCAAACATTTTACGCGTTTTGGCGTTTAATAACGTGCTGGCATATAAATTCATTTGAACTAATATGATGGGCAATACCAGGCTTTTGAAAATATTTTCTCCCTATCCTATCTATGTAGATTTAAGTTAATTGTAGTAAAACTAAAACATTAAAGGAAAATCCATTTTTTTTAAACTTTTTATGGATAAATCAAACAAATTTAAATATTCAAGGATTATATATAATAAAAAAAGTAATGTTCTAAAACAACTAGGGTGGGCCAACTTGTATTTTCGAAAGGTTTTGGGCTCAGGAAAGAAAAGTTCCACTACGCATATCAAAAAAAATAATTTTCGAGCCTGCAAAATTTCATTTTTTTGACTTTTTTCGACTTTTATTTTTAAGGTTTTTTTCATGACCTACAAAAAAATTTTCGGTTGATTTTAAAATTTTCATGTATACCCTGTCCGACCCAAAAATGTCCGCTAAAAAACTGTTATCGCTAACGTTTTTAGCGCATAATTTTAAGTGGGACAGGAAATATGGGACAAATTCGTTTTCATCGAAAACATTTTCGCATGTATGCTGAAAAAACCGTTAAAAAATGGCGAAAGGGTTAATTTTTTGACCAAAACACTCCCCAAAACCCAAAAAAAATTTTTTTTTAAACTGTTACGCCAACGTTTTTAGCGGACATTTTTGGGTCGGACAGGGTATACATGGAAATTTTAAAATCAAACGAAATTTTATACCGGAGCACGCGGTTATGAACAATAATTATCTTCTAAAAATAGAAAGAAGAATGTACAAAAACAAAGTCCAGCATACATGATTTACATATAAACAGAATCTCTAAAATATTGTGTACGAGTATACCGTTGGCAAGATAACAAACAACAATTAGAGGAAAACTTGAATTAAGCAGCTTGCAAAACTACACGCAGCATAGCCTATGGGTTAATAAATAGCAAAAACTATACGAATTAGTCTGACGAGAAAGTGTGGCTGTTTTCGAAATAGTACTATAACTATAGCCGCCTGTATATGTTTGTTTGCTTTAAATTTTTCCTCTAATCAAAAATAATAATAATTAACCAAGCAATATTATCAACTGGTCTTGAGCTCGTTAAACTTACAAAAATATGGAGAAATTTTGTTTAGTAGGTCATTAAAAAAACCTTAAAAATCAAAGTCGAAAAAAGTCAAAAAAAATGAGATTTCGCAGGCTCGAAAATTATTTTTTTTGGGTATGTGTAGTGGAACTTTTTTTCCTGAGCCCAAAACCTCTAGAAAATTCGATGGCGCGATATCGGTTAATAAATCGACCCAGTCTAATGAACACTCTTATGCACGTATGACACGGGTTGGTGTCGAAATTCTGTATGTACAAAATTCTAAAAACAAAATTCTGCTTTTTAAAATTCTGCTTTTTTAAAATTCTGCTTTTTTAAAATTCTGCTTTCTAAAATTCTGCTTTCAATGTTCTGTATTACAAAATTCTGTATTAAAATATAATGTTAACAATGTTAAAGAGGTAATGTAATTATTTTGAAAAAGTGCGCAGCTACGCGAACTACAGTTATTCTGTACAAAAGACCTTTTTGCATAGGCGGCCTTCGGCCGCGCTTATTTAAATAACCCTGGGCTACGCCATGCCAAGTCCAGGTGGTTGCCCTGATCGGTGGCAACATGCCACCGATCCGACTCTTTTGCGCGTTTTTAAGTACAGCCTAATAATTTACAACAACCACATGAAAACTTGCGATAAAACAAATAAAATACATACATATGTACATGTGCGCACTTTTTCAAAATAATTACATTACCTCTTTAACATTGTTAACATATATTTTAATACAGAATTTTGTAATACAGAACATTGAAAGCAGAATTTTAGAAAGCAGAATTTTAAAAAAGCAGAATTTTGTTCAAGCAGAATTTTTTTGCATTTTACAGAATTTTGTCACACAGAATTTTGTAATACAGAATAATGACACGCTCCCGTATGACACTACGTATTTTTCTTGTATTTTTTTTATGTATTATATTTGAAAGAAACGGTCTTATACAATTTTCATATTGGTGCAAACGGTTATGTTAAAAAAAACTAACGAAATGCAACCAAAATACAATCTAGGCTGTTAAAAACAAACGAAAAAGTTTGTATTTCGTTAGCTTTTTTCGACAGTTTACTGTTTTTTCGTTAGTTTTTTCTGACAAATATTTTTGTTTTGAAAATAATAAATATTTGTCTACAAAAAGAAATGGATTTGGAATTTTTAAATATTGCCACAAATTGCTTGCTTCTGCTTTATTAACAGATTTAAGCGCAAAAAGAAAAAATATTGTTCGCACTATGAATTCTATTTATCAGGTGATGTACATACACGTCTTGCCATTTGAGCTTTATTTTTAGTTCGAACACAAAAAATATCAAAATCAAATCTTTCAGTTAAATGTTTTACTTGTTTATTTTTAAATTTGATTTTCGTTCAGCTTTCACCCAACGTCGACCCAATTGACATTACAGGCACTGTTTGTCCCCCTTCAACTATCGTGAAATTGTTTTTGTAATTTGATTTTTGGTAGGTTTTCGTCAGTATTTCAAACAAAAAATACAGCACATTTACAGCGATTGTTTCAAAATCCTACATCCCAAAACCTAAAAGTGTCTTATATGTACTTTCTTTGTCAGTCAAAACGTCTACCGATGCTCTTAAAAACGTAATGGCAGGATAACGGAAACTTTCAGTATGGTTCCAGGTCAATTTACTATTCATTTTACGCGTATCGTTTTTGCAGGGTATGTACCATTGTTTACTCCTACTATTTTGACATCTTCTTTTGCGAATCGGAGTATAAGGTAGTCAATGAAGCTACTTCGAGAGAGTGGAATGAAGGAAATCGCTTTCAGCGTTGTTTTAAAGTAAAAACTACAACTAAAAATTCAAAAAATTTATAATTTGCAGGATCTGACAAGGTGTTATAACTACTTTATATTCAACTAGCAGAACCGGCAAACGTTGTTCTGCCTAAAATTTGACTTGCGTGGCAACGCCCACTTTCCCAAAATTATGTAAATCTTGACTACACATGTATCCAAATATTATTAATTTAAACCAAATACGTTCAGAGTTATGACGAATTTAAATTTTATATAGCCTGAGGGCGTGGCACCGCCCACTTTTCCAAAACCTATATATAGCCTATGTCGTACCCTAAGAATTTCTGAGCAAATCGTAAAAGTTTCATAGAGATCGACTCTAAACATTAGACATAAATGGAACACAAACAAATACAAAAAATATGGGCGTGGCACCGCCTACTTTTCAAAAATTATGTAAATCTTAGCTAAAAGGACACACATGTTCATATTTTATTAATTTAAACCAAATACCTTCAGAGTTATGACCAATTGAAATTGTATATAGCCTAGGGGCGTGGCACCGCCAACTTTATATAGCTTATGCTGTAACCAATTATCCAAGGAATATATTGTGAAAATTTCATAAAAATCGGTTTATTACTTTGGACGCCTATAAAGGACACACAGACACACATCCATTTTTATACCCAGCGTGTACTAGTACACAGGGTATTATAGTTTTGGTCATATAACGGTGGTTTGCAACGGTAAAAAATAATGGAGATAGATATAGAGTTCCATATATCAATCTTAGAATGAACAGAGGAATTCATTAAGACATGTCCGTCCGTCCGTCAGGGGACACTATTACTTGAGTAAAAATTGAGATATTTGGATGCACTTTGGCACACAGCTTTCGGGCCAAGGTAGGTTGCTATTTGAAATGGGCGAAATCGAACCATAACCACGCCCCTTTTATCGGTATCGAAAATTTCGAAAAACGTATAAAATGGGTTAATTCAATCATAAAAGCAGCTACAGTGATGAGATTGGCTAGATTTATTAATTTGGTTGTCCCATTGACGATTTAATCAAATTTTTGGAAAAGGGGTGTGGCACTGCCCACATATGAGTAAAGAAATTTTCAAACTTTGAATCTTAATAACTTCAGAACCGTTTACGCTAGTACAAGGTGGCACAAAAGTAAGCTTCCGATGTTCAGCATATCGGTTGTGGCACGTGCAGTGTGTGCTGTTGCACCGTCTTGTTGGAACCACATGTTTTCCAATCCCAATTCATCAAGTTGCGGCAAAAAGAACTCGTTGATCATTGCTCTGTAGCGCTCACCATTCACAGTAACCGTTTGGCCCCGACCGATTATTGGTCAAATAAATAGTCAGCAATATTCCGCGTTCTGGAGCAGTGTAGCGTAACATTGTTTATTAACGTGTATTTCGCATGTGTTTACTACACAAATGTCAAAACAGAACTGACTTTAGGGGCCAATCGCAAAATTTATAGCATTTTCTGATAGGAGGATTACTTTTGCGCAGTAACCGTTTTTCACCGACCGATTATTGGTCAAATAAATAGTCAGCAATATTCCGCGTTCTGGAGCAGTGTAGCGTAACATTGTTTATTAAGGTGTATTTGGCATGTGTTTACTACACAAATGTCAAAACAGAACTGACTTTAGGGGCCCTTCGCAAAATTTATAGCATTTTCTGATAGGAGGATTACTTTTGCGCAGTAACCGTTTTTCACCGACCGATTATTGGTCAAATAAATAGTCAGCAATATTCCGCGTTCTGGAGCAGTGTAGCGTAACATTGTTTATTAAGGTGTATTTCGCATGTGTTTACTACACAAATGTCAAAACAGAACTGATTTTAGGGGCCATTCGCAAAATTTATAGCATTTTCTGATAGGAGGATTACTTTTGCGCCACCTTGTATAACGAAATTTGGTAGGATGTATACTATGGTTGTGGTAAATACACCCATAGAAAATAAGCGAAATCGCATTTCGACCACGCCTACTTTTTCATAAAAGTTATCTGAAAAGGAGGTAGAGATACTTAACTGTCCATATCTTATTGACTGGTGCAGGTAGAATGATATAATTTGGCAGTTACCTCAGTTTTCTTAGTTTTTATACGATTATTGCAAATTTTGGAAAATGGGCGAGGCACCGCATCGTTGGACGACCACGCCCCCTTTTGGCCCAAAGTTTTCTAAAAGAGATGTAGGAAATGGGAACATGCCATATCTCCTTCAGTGATGCAGAAAGAATGCTAGAATTTCGTAGTTACAATAACCTGATGATCTTACTAGTTATTTTTTTTTTTTTTAAATTTTGGAAAATGGACGTGGCACCGGGCGCATATGCATGAACAAAATGTCAAATTTCTGCTATCATTAACATCAGAACCGTGTTAAATAAAATCACGAAACATTATACGAGGTATACTATCTACGCTTTTCAAAATTACATATAGCCTATGCTGTAACCAGTAAACCCAAGAATCTACTGTGAAAATTTCATAAAGATCGGTTGAGTCCCTTGGACGCCTATAAAAGGTTAACATTTTATATAGCATGGGGGCGCGGCACCGCCGACTTGTCCAAAATTTTATATAACCTATTCTTCAATCAGTGAACCCGAGAATCTACTGTAAAAATGTGTGTACTTTGGATGCCAGACACACAGACACACATTCATTTTTGTCAATAAGATTGCTCACATGGTGGTAGAAAAAATTTAAAACCTCCATAGGTCATAACTCCACAAGAATTTACCACGACCGCTTTTACACAGCTGGCTATCAAATGTTCGGTTCTACCCGAACTTAGACTTCCTTACTTGTTATTTATAAGATTGCGCATTGCTTGTTTTTGACAGCGTTGCGATTTTCGGTTAGATAATCTTCCGGTAACAAAATTCTCGGTTATGCCTAGAATTTACCCGTTAATCTATAAATTATAACAACAAAATACATGGAAAATATATTATTGCATTGTCATCAAACCCGCGTTACAGATACCACCAAAGCGAACTAATAAACATATTTTAATAAAAGCCTATCTTTTTCAGAAAATGCATTTAAATTATAAGAACTTTGCACATTTGTTTGAGAGGTTTGCACAATAATAATAGGCACTTAAGGCGTGGTTTCTTCGAAAGCGGTGCCGCTATAAAGCAGCCGTCACGTAGCAGTAGAGTAGGTTGTCAGAAACATTACAGTGTAAAAGTAATTACGTATAAACCAAGAAGACTGTGAAGTTTACCGTAACGTGATATACCGGCACCGTAATAAAAATGGCGGTCGTCCTGAGGTACCTATTCTTTCAACGTTTATTTGCTACCGTACTCTTTGTAGCGGTGAATTTTGAACCAAAATGTATTCAACAAAGTGTGATTGAATTTGACGTTTCCCTCAATTGGAACAAAACTATGATGTCAAACAGAAAAAATCTTTAACCCTTCTCAAAATAATCTTTTCCGTTTAAAAAACAAATTTTAAATAGTTTTTGTTTTACATTTTTGAAATTTCAATACTTCTTTTTCAACTTTAATTCAAATGCAGGAATTTGAGAGAAAATTCTGTTAAAAAAATAGGACTATATTGTTGATACTAAAACAACGTCTTTACTAGTAGAAAACGAAGGAAATTCGGGTATTTTGTAGGGTTAGACCCGAATTTTATCAGGACATATCTCACGAAAGTCTTGAATTTTATATAAGTCTATTATTGAAAGCTGGATTCTTCATATCTGCGTTAGGTATCCGCCAATTTGGCTTTAAAGTAGATGTTGGTCAGGGAAATGGAAGATTCTAAAGAACAAGAAGAGCAACTTAAGTGACCCTGAAATTCATAGCTTTTATAGTAAAATAACAAATATGCTAGCATGAATAGAATATAAACTGTGGGGTCGAGTCACAAATCTAATAAAGAAGTCTGACAGGGAAGATTTAGTGGATTTCCCTAATATCAAAAAAAGATTAAAGATTTTCAAAATATTTAAATTTCCATACGGTGAAAGTAATAGCTTATCAATTGATCACTATTAAAGGTTTTAAACACCATTTCCAGCCTTTTAATGGTGTGCAAAAACCCACTAGATGGTTTAGTTAACCCACGCCTCGACCGTTCGTCCATACATGTATAATTTGTTTCCTAAGTCTATCTTACACGGTTAAGAAGTTATTAACAGTCGACTTTGACTTATTTCACTTATTTCTTATTTCTACCACAACCATAGCATACATCCTACCAAACTTCGTTATTCTAGCGTAAACGGTTCTGTAGTTATTAGCAGTCCAAGTTTGGAAATTTTTTTACTCCTATGTGGGCGGTACCACGCCCCTTTTTCAAAAATGTTGGTAAAATCGTTAATAGGACAACCAACTAAAAAACTCTAGCAAATTTCATTATTGTGGCTGCTTTTATTATTGAATTATATGATTTTAAACGTTTTTCTTAATTTTCGATATCGAAAAAAGGGACGTGGTTATTGTTCGATTTCACCAATTTTAAATAGCAACCTACCTTGGCCAGAAAGCAACCTGTGTGCCAAATTTCATTAAAATATTTTAATTTTTACTAAAGCTATCGTGCCCACGGACGGACGGACATGTCTTAACGAATTTCTCTGTTCATTCTAAGAACTTTGATATATGGAACTCTATATCTATCTCCATTATTTTTTACCGTTGCAAACCACCGTTATGTGACCAAAACTATAATACCCTGTGTACTAGTACACGCTGGGTATAAAAATCCATTGTCCAGTGAAAGCTGGCATATTCATGTAATTTGGTCCATCTTGAGAGATCGTAGCTTTTATTATTTATATTGTCAAAAACGTCAATGGCTGACAAACCTTGTATAATTAAACAATGATCGTCAGTGTTGCCTTTCATTTTCTTAATATTAAAAAAAAAGAACTGCCAAAAAGAATGAAACATGACGAAGTATGAAAGCAACAGAATCTCATAGCAGAGTTGATAATTTTTTCCAAGAGCTCTCAGAGCTCGATATAGACATTGAACTTTCAAATGCGTTGGATGCTATGAAGTAAGTAGCATCATTCGAAAAATGGGGTTTCGCCAATATGAGCAAACTACTTCGCATGTGTATGAATGCATATCCCAAATTTCATATCGGAGCCTTAGGCATCCATATGACTATTTTCTTAATGCGATAAAATAGCTTTAAACTGTTTTTTTTGTTTTCCTTTTTATTCCCTTACTTATTACATTTTGGACATTTAAAACCAAGCAGACATGTTTTCAAAAGCGTCTCGTAACATCCAGATACATATTTACATTTTTAATGCGAGATCTTGTTATTTGGATCATGGATCGACATAATAGTCCCTTACAAGATAATCATATTTAGCTGTCAATCACACTTTATTGAATACACTGATAGCAACTAAAATTTTAAAGGCTTATAATATTTACTACTTGCCTTCACTTAAAAAAAAAATTTACAGCCAGTTTCACAAACAGTTTAAGTGAGAATCAATTTTTTCCATTAAAAATCTAAATAGAAAAATAATAGGTTTGTTCATTTGCTTTTCCATTAAATACTTTAAAAAAGAGGTTTACTGTGGAATGAAGAGTAATTTCATTAGAAATTAAACATTTAATATGAAAATAAATGAACAAAACTTGGTAAGCAAGAAAACGATTGACGTATTTAAAAAATTTATTTAAAAAATAATCACTTTATTTTTTGATTTTGGAAACAACTTGCCCTTCTGGCACTGCGCTACGTGGTGTAGCTGTTGTAGCGTCGTCCTGCCAGCAAGCATGTAAATATTTTACAAATAAACTGAGTTTTATCACATAACACAGGTCAACAAAATAAGAGTTTTGGTTTGCTGCAGCTCTACTTGTAATCAAATTTGGTAGTCCTCGGTACCCTGATAAAAACTACATACTTACTTTTTTAATGCTACGTACAGTTTTCTAGATAGGGTCAAGAACCCCTTTTTAAGAGGTTAAGGCATGTATGGCTTCATAACTTATTCTATTTATTCCATCAACAAAATTTTGATGCCGTTGAAAAGAGCACATTTCGCCGCTTCTATCAGTATACAAGTTGTTAATATGTCTTCATAAACGTCAGAGAAATTGCCAAAATAATGTGAAAAATTCAATTTTTTGTTAAATTTTTTCATTTTTAATCATGGTTTTCTCGAATAATTTGTCAACCAGTGCATATGTAAATTATTTTAAAACAATCTCCTATTAATTCTGTTTTCAAAGACATATGTATAACTTTTTTATATTCGCGTAGATCTTCCTAATATATTCTATTTTAGCAAATTTTTACTGTGAAAAAAAAGTTTTTTGTTATTTATTTTATTATTAACTTTTTATTTAAATAAAAACTTTCGTTTACGTGATTTTCGTGAATGAGGTATGGCAAGACAATCACGTTGCATTCCCCAGCAGTAGTCAGCTGCTGAACTGTTGTTCCATGTATTCGTTACGTGTGTCGTTGCATGGCTTCGCAGGTTAAACCATGTCGAACTCTGTAAGTAGTTTTCTCCTAACGAGTAATTCAGCTGGTGATCTCCCTTGGGGTGTATTACGATTTAGTGTGGTTCGGTATGTTTTCAGAAGCAACTGTAAAATTTGCATTTGGCGTACCCGCGCTATCCAATTTTTTTAGAGCTCGTTTAAGAGTATCCACAAACCTTTCCGCCTAACCGTTCGACTGCGGGTGATACGGTGCTGTGAATGTATGAGCGATACCTTGAGTTTTGCAGAAGCTCGCAAAAACCTTACTCGAAAATTGGGTACCATTATCGCTGACTATCAACTCAGGACTTCCGAACTGTGATGTGAAATCTGAAATGCATTCTAAAACTTTGAATGATGTGATATACTTAACTTGATATATTTGAGGCCATTTCGAGTATGCGTCGATTATTACCAAATAGTAAATTTTATTAACCGGGCCAGCAATATCAATATGAACACGCTGCATTGGTTGCTCTGCATTACGCCATGACGAAAGACTGGTTTTTGGTAATGTTTTTGCAAGAGTTGCACATTTTCCACGTGATTGAATATATTTCTTAATATTCTCATCTATACCCGGCCAGTAAACATAACTTCGTGCCAACGCTTTTGTGCGTTCAATTCCTTGATGACCTTTATGCAGTAGCTTTAGAATTCGATTGCGAAAACACTTGGGAATAACTAAACGATCTTTTAGCATAATGCAACTTTCAACTATGCTAAGACTATCAAGATGTATATAGAAACCACGTAAATCGTTGCTGATTGTGTTCGGCCACTTACCAGTCTTCATGTGTTTTGTAAAATCTTGTGAAAGTGTGTTATCAATATTCGCTTTTTGAACCATTTGAAAAGTAACTGGGAAAAATTCTATGGCATCTATTGCAATTTGTTTAATATCACGTTCAAGTTGACAACTGTGTCCTCATTAAAGTGTTTTTTAAAAAGACGTGAGACTACATCAGTTACACCGAATTCCTTCGTAGGTACGTATTCTAGTATAAAATCATATAAAATTAACGTTAACGCCCATCTGTGAAGGCGGTTTTGCAGAATGTGCAGGAGTCCTCTTCTTATTACCAAATATGGCAAGCAATGGTTTATGATCTGTATGTAGATAAAATTGTCTACCATACAAGTACTAACGAAATTTTACTACCGCAAATACCAAAGCCAAGCCTTCCTTCTCAATTTGCGAATAATTCTTTTCAGCCTGTGTAAGAGTTCTTGAAGCTTGCGCTATCGCCTTTTCACTACCATCTGTGTACAAGTGACAAATATATGCACCTAGACCCACGTTAGAAGCGTCCGCTGCTACTTTGATCGGCGATTTTGTATCGTAGTGTGTTGTCAAGAAGTCTGATGAGAGAAGTTTTTTGAATTTATCGAAATGATTTTGGCATTGTGTGGACCAATTTCACTTTGCATTCGTTTTTAGTAAAGTATCCAAAGGGTTCCTGAGAACGCGCATCTATCGGATAAACTTTCCGTAATAATTTAACGCCCCTAAAAACGCTCTTAGTTCGCTGACATCTTTCGGTGGTGGTAGTTCTAAAATTTTGCTTATTTTATTCATATCTGGACTAACGCTATGATCGATGTGATTTCCCAACAAAATTTTTGAAAAAATTTACATTTGTTGAAATTGACCGTAATATTGTGAGCTACAACAACATCGTCTAGATAGAGAAATACTCCAGAAAGTCCTGAAAGCAATGATTCCATAACTAGCTGAAACGCTCCGCGTGCAGATTTAACTCCTGGCGCTAAACGATTTGAAGTATACGAGTATAACCCCCGATTTGTGTTGATTACGAGAAGTTTTTTGTTTCCTCGTCTACTTCTATTTGCATATAAGCATTATTTAAATCCACTATAGAAAAATATGAACAGCCATTGAAATGAACAAATATTTCATCTGGAAGTGCCAGTGGAAAAGTGTGAGGCTCAAGCTGTGTGTTGAGACCTGTAGAATAGTCACCACAAATACGAATGTTGCCTGAAGCTTTTTTTACTACCACGATTGGAGCAGACCATTCAGAGAAATTGACTGAAGTAATGATACCGTCTTCTTCCAATCTCTTTAATTCCCTTCCAACCTGTTCCCTTGCTGCATAAGGTATTGGTCTTTTTGGTCGAAACACAGGCACCGCTTGAGACTTAAGCTGTAAGTGAACTTTGTATGCCGTACAGTGACCTACTTAATTCCTGAAAACGTTGGGAAACATCTCACGTAAATTTGGTTCGACTAATCTACTGCTGGTTTTGATGCTTCTGCATGAAGTGTAATGAGTGATGGGAGTGTCCCAAAGATCAAACAGAGAATGTATGTCTGTTCCTAACAAATTTAAGTTAGTAGAAACAGTGATGGTTGCTCGATTATTTCCGCTAATCATGACATTCGCATCAAATTCTCCCGCATTTGAAAGTGGATTTGCTGAAGCGTTGCGAATTGATTTTTTACATGGACGTAATTGTGGACTGCCTATGCTTTTCCAGTTTTGTGTTCCAAGTATCGTGTTGCAATTTAACATTAGTGTTGTTAATTTGAATTGTAACGAAACGTCGATTTGTAGCACCATTTCCACACGTTGTAAATACGCTCTTCATTGACTTTCGCGTTTTCTTACTCTTCTTTGTGTTAAAATTTTTCGTTTTGCGTTCCGAAAAACATGCACAATACCCTTCCTTATGCCCGATTTTACCGCATTGTGTACATTTGTGATTACTGAAACTGCAATCACGCACGAAATGCATACATCCGCATTGCCAACAAGGTCTGCTTGGAGTTGCCTTGCTAGGTAATTTACTTTGTTTATGCTGTGCCTGTGAAACTGCTTAAACTTTGGATTGTTGTTCACCAACGACCGCATCATTTTTTAAGTTTTTAATGCGCTGAATCTCTGCGACCAAATTATGTAATGTTAGTGGTCTTTCAGGAGTTTCAGAGTCGAGCATGCTTAAAACTCGAGCGCGAAGATCTTCATCACGATTCGATTGAATACCATGGAGCGAAAAATTTTCACATAACCTGTTGACTCGAGCTGCATACGTTACAATGTCTTCGTTTTCTTCGCGTACATTACGCATGCATTTTACTCTGGTACTAAATTGTGATTCTTCCTTACCAAATAACTTTTTTAGTGTTTAAATTTAGTCTTAAAAATATACATCGCGAGGCTGAGCAGGCAAAATGTAGTCCCGGTACTTATCGAACAAATTTGTGCTTGCCATTCGTAAAAGTAATCGAACTTTAGCAGCATCGTCTAATAACGCAGCATACACAGTAAAAGTATCTTCATAACAAAAGTACCACTTAGCAAAGGTTTGCCCTTCTTCAGGATCATAAACAAACTCACGTATACTTTTAGAAAGAGTCTCCATTAGAGCCTCAGAACTGCCTGTTGTGCTGTGTGTCGGCGAGCTCCTCCTGTCTTGATCATTCGAGTTGTTTGTAGCAGCGATCAAACGTTCCAAAAGTGGTTTTTATTGCTCCGTGGTTTCTTGTTGTCGTGACAAAAGATTCGCTAACACTTGCTCCAGTGTATTTGGCATATGGGGTATTGCTTATAAAAAGAGCCTTTTATCTCGTCGCCGCTGTTATGGTTGAAGGTGTTAGCGTAGCTCAATCTCTATTAATATAAAATAACATAAATATACCAATTATAATTTACATATACACAATAAAATAGTATAAAGTCTTACCGCGTATTATATTACAACGTTCTTAATATTCCGCAGACAGATAGAAAATATAACGTTTCATGACATGACACTTATTTATATATTAATCAATGGAATAATACAATAAAAGATTCTTCTTACAATAACATTCGTTACCTAAATATTATTGGAAATAAGTCTACAATTAAGGGTTGCCAAAAAATAACCACCTTTTTTGGTTGATTAGGAAAACAAATCGAAAATGGAAAAAACATTCTGCAAGTGAAGTGCTCAGCTGAAAACTCATTACAAAATGGTATCTATAAATTAAAATTTGATTTTTTAAATGTAGTACAATGCAAATATCCTCATATTTATTAGATGAAGCGTATCAAAGACAGGTACCGAATCAAGTTGCCGGTGATGATGTATTTGATGAGATGTCATCATACTGTTCTACTGTGCCGCGTACTTATTGATTGGTATATAAATATATATTTCCATATGTGGGATCTAGGAGAATTTCATGCGAGTGGTCCTGGAGCAATACTAGACAAAAAAGTGACTGGAAGGATGCACCAACAAAGCACCTAATTGCTTTAGTTAAAGAAAAAGTTAGGAAACCCGCGAAGTTGAAAAATATGAAAAAGTTGTGGGTCCATATATCAGAGAGGTTGTGCTCCGAAGGATATATTTTATTATGCTCTAGCGTGCCAATATAAAAAAGTTACAGTGAGTCACACTCAAAATTGGACACTTCATACATGCATAAAGTTTCTCAATTAAATAAAAAACGATATAAACATTTACATTTATTTCAATTTATATATGTGCCCTGGGATGCTAGAAAGAGATTTAGTAGAGCAAACTGCATTATAAACTAAAACAGCTACAACATATCCAAGTGTTATTCTATTTATG
The DNA here is from genome assembly GCA_949987695.1 of Merzomyia westermanni. Lineage (NCBI taxonomy): Eukaryota > Metazoa > Arthropoda > Insecta > Diptera > Tephritidae > Merzomyia > Merzomyia westermanni. The sequence goes on from OX465290.1 coordinate 138,378,393, forward strand.
CAGTGGGAGCCGGTCACACTCAAAATGGTGGTTAGAATCCGTTGACTAAATACCGTTACTTTGCTGAGCCCAAAAGAAAAAATTGAGTTTTAAATTATCAAACAACAATTGCTGAACGTGAAATTATTATAAGAAATTACGAAAATGGGAAGTCTATTAGAGAAATAAGTGGAATAATGGGTAAAAAAAAGTCTACAATGCATAATATTATAAAAAGGTACAACGAAAGAGGCCATGTACGTGATAAAAAACGTAGCTTAACGAAATGAAGGAAAATTAATGATCACTGCTCCAGATTTATATTGAGAGTAATAAAACAGGACCCTAAGCTATCTGCAGTAGAATTGAAAAAACAACTTAAAGAGGTGAAAAATGTTGAAGTTTGAGCAGAAACGGTTAGCCGACTTCTCAAAAATAACCAAGAGTGCCCCGCCGAAAGCCCCTTATTTAGAAAAAAAACCAAAAAGCTAGGTTGGAGTTTGCCAAAAAGTACCAATATGAGGGCTTGAATTTTTGGTCTAAGGTAATTGAAAGAAAATAACTTTTGTTTATTTAAGTTTCAACATAAAGTATCCTTCTAACTGGTTTTATTTAGGGATGAAACGAAAATAAATATTTTTGGATCGGACGGTAGGCGTTTTGTGTGGAGGATGGCTGGCAAAGCATTGGAAGACAAAAATATTGTAAAGACAGTTAAATACGGCGGCGGGTCCATAATGATCTGCGGTTGCATGTCCGGAGCTGGCGTCGGAAAAGTATACATAATTGATGGGATTTTGGACGGTAGAGGGTACATTGAGCTTTTAAAGCAAAATGTGCATAGCAGTGCTGAGAAACTGGGTATTCGTAGTGTCTTTATATTTTACCAAGACAATGACCCAAAACATACATCTTGGAACGCTAAGGATTGGTTACTATAGAACTGCCCAAAAGTAATGGCAACTCCCGCTCAGTCTCCCGACATGAATCCCTTTAAGCATTAATGGGGGAACTCAAAAAAAGACTGGCTACAAGACGGGTGAGCAGTAAGTCCGAGTTAAATCAGACAGTATTGGAGGAATGGGAAAAAGTTGAGCCTTATTATTGCAAAAAACTCATTGAAAGTATGCCACGACGCTTGCAGGAAGTAATCAAATACAAAGGAAAATCTACAAAATACTAATGCGTATGTATTCAAAAATTTGAGGACCCGAAACCATGTATCCCATTTTGAGAGTGAACCTTATCTGCGGCCAACCAATATAAATTTGTTTTTGTTTTTGTATGAATATAATGTTTTAAGTTTTGTTATATTTCTTGTCACAAGAGAATAACATTTAAAATAAATACCAAAAATTTGAGTAAATGGCTTGTTCTTTCATATAATGAGCGTGGTTGTATCTATAATAGAAGTGTCCAATTGTTAGTGTGACTCACTGTATGTGGGACAAGAGGAGGTCACTTTAGGTAAACTTCCATTATTGAGAAGAGCGAGGAGAAGGGTGGTGGAAGATGGAGGATGAGAGGCAAAGTGAATGGGTGCGTAGACAGGGAGGAGACGAAAAGGGGATGAGTCCTGGAATATTCCAGAAGATAAACCGAGCTGGTTACATATCGCATCAAAAGTTTTTGCACTCTCTTAATAAATCAAAAGTAAGCTTTCAAATTAAACAAAAAACGGTCAATATTTTTACAAATAAAGCTGCTCGTATTCAGCAAGGCAATCAAATAGTTGACATTGACCAAACTAATTTTGTTTTGTTATGTCAACGAGCATGAAGCTGATCTTTGTCTGAAAATCGCACTAGTTTGACACTACCTGCATCAAGGGGAACAAACAAACTTGCAATTAATTGGAGCTATTAGTATATCAGGTGTACTATCAAACCCATGACAAAAGGAGAACATTGCAGATTGGATGAGGAAATTTTTAGAGAGGTGGACTATTAGGCAACGATTTAACAGATGTACTCGTCGTATGTGGAAATGCGTTGCATGCTGTTCATGCTGACCCAGCATTTTGCATTTTCCCACATTTTAGCATTTATTCCAAATGCCACGAATTTAAAACTTATTTTTGCATTAACATTATAAATGCTGAAATCAACCATACAATCTTTGAAAAAAAGCAATTCGAATTGAATGACAATCTTGACTTCTGCTATTATAAGCCATTTGAAGATCGGGGTTTTTGTTTGCCGAGAAAGGTCTTTGCTTCTCAATTGCATACTCAGTCCAAAGTAACATTCATTGGCAAGGGTAATTAATTCTCCGCTGTATTTCTAAGATGACATTATTGTTGGTGTTAATGCTGGTTCCCAGGTAAAATAAATCCCTTACTTTTCCAAAGTTATGGCTGCCAACAGAGACGTGCTGCTAGTTTTGGGCCGGCCGGGAAAAGATTTTAAACTAGTTAAGCCGTTGCTTCAAACATAAGTCTTTATCCCGGGAGCATTACCGCTTAAGAACCGATTAAAAACTAAACTTATTTTCAATTTAGATTTATTTATATACTTACAATTGTTTACTTAAAACTAATTCTATCATTTGATAAAATTTATTGGCCTTGAAATGAAGATATCTTTTTCTTAATTATGAAAAATGCAATCTTAAGTTCTAGGAATTTCTGAAGCTTAAGTACTAGCTTGGTTTATTCTTAATTCTATTAGTATTTAAATTCTATGGAAATTCGGCCATAGGTGTTAGCTGATGGGCGTCCTAATTGGCAATGTGCCAATGACATGCTTGGCCTGATAGCTCAATTAACTATTATTGTTTATCTTATGGATAAGTGATCTGTGTAAGCGGTGGCGTTAACTTGCATGATGTCAGAAGGTACTTCGTTTTGTCCTCGTTAACCTCCAAACCCACTTTTCCTGCTTCTATTTCTAGTTGGGAGTAGGCAGAAATTATGGTGCGGTTATTTGAGCCAATGATGTTAATGTCATCAACATAAGGCAGCAATAGATGGTTCCTAAGCGGTGAAGTTCTGCGGCTTGTATTATTTTCTCCAGCATTAAATTAAAGAAATTGCACGATAGAGGGTCAACATGTCTGAAAACTCTTTTGGTTATTGTTTTTTGTACCTCTTATTTAAATTATCAAGTCCCAACCCTATTGACTAGTCATGTAGCTCTATTCTGCCGACTCGCTTACTAGCGTAGGCGTTCTGTTTTTTGTTCTGATGCAGTAACATTCATGCATAAATAAGTGTACATGTGCATACACATACAAAAGTAGAGATAACAGGCATTTTATACTAAAATCAATTCACTGCAACGCTTAAAGGCCAAGCTTTGGCTTTCCGAATAAAAAGTAAACGCGGAATGCTGTTCACCGTCGATGCCTATTCTATAGCGTGACGGAAAGCGACTTCCGGTGTCAGCGAAGATAAATAACAAACATGTGCATGCACAGTTATATATACATACATATGTGATTACATATCTCCATACATGAAATCTATTTATATGTAAGTATATAAATAATTTTGCAATAACTTACAGCTCTATGTTGATTTTTTCATTCATCTGCATGAGTTTTCATAAATGTGCGCATATATTTTATATTATATAAATATATTATTTAGTTACAAACATACATACGCATTTATTTTGATACATAATTTGATACAATTATTTGATAATAATTCGCAATTCTATGCTGCTATATACGCCAAATTTTGTTTTATGCGTACCTACGTACACACGTTCGCATATATTTATGGATGTACATACATGCATATGGGTATGAGAAGCCAAGATGGTAAATAGTACGGAGAGGAAGAAAAAAGTACGCAAAAGTGTTAACGTCACGTCAAAAATTCAGTTATCTTACGTTAACGTAAGCAAATTATGTGTATATACATACGTATGCAAATATATATACATAAAAAGCCAAAAACAAAACCGTTCCTTCTTTTTAACCGGCAAAAAATACAGCGAGATCAAAGCTGTTGTGAACAAACGCGGTAGCAGCGACGCATACGTCAAAGCCGATAATAACTTTGAAGTGAGCATCGTAAAGATGGCTCAAAATATATGATCACTCACTCAGCAGCCAAACAATTGGTACGAGAATGGAGAAATAGGCAAAATTAAAAGAAAAACCCCGTAGCCAACGTCGTGACTGTAGCGTCGACTGCGTTGGTTGGCAGTAGCAGCGACTATGTCAACTAACGCCACGCTCTCTTGCCTTCGTTGTTCACCTACTCGTTTGGCCGTACATTCGTTTGTAAAATTTTTTTTTTTTTGACCAGTGCCGCTACTTCGAGGCCATATTGGATTTTAGTTTATTGAATTTTTCATCACATTTTCAAATGCTAATTACATACCTTCTCGTCCTTGTTTTGCACGAATTCTGACAATAAATTAATAGGATATTGTTTGAACTGGCTTTTACTTGTGAAAATTTCATGCTTAACACTAAAGAACTAAGTAAATTGTATGAAAACTTTTCTTGGTGGTATTTTTTTTTTCGATATTTTTATGAGATTTTTTTGATGTTCGTTGCTGTGGTAAATTTTAGCAACAACTACGCTATGAATACGAATGTAGCGAATTTTTTATGTGCATATGTATGTAGATGTTGAGCGCATATGGGCTCGTATGTATGTTTGAAAGTGGGAAACGTGTTTTTGGTATTTGTTTTTGTTATAAGTTTTATTTTTCGTCGTCGTTGTGGTACGGCCGTGGGTTGTTATTCTGGCTGCTATTGTTTTGTCGCTTAGTTTTGGTGTTTGCTTTTTATTGCGCTTTTTGCCATTCGCTCCCACTTACGTTGTTGGTTTCCTCTAAAAGTTCGTGTAATTGATTTGGCGTCGTTTTTAGTTTGTGTTAGGAATCGCTGCTGACGTTGACGTTGACCTCGTCATGTGTTAATCACTGTTGAGCAGTGAAATGCCCACTCGGTGATGACGAAGATAAGCCACGTCGTAAACGCAATGAAAGCAAATATATAAATGCGCACATATTTATGTATGTACATTATTTATTATTTACGTAAGTAAAATGATTGTAGCAAGCATTCTTTCATAATCGAATGGAAAATAATTAGACTTTTGATTAAGTAAAATAAATTGAATATTACAAAGGGACTAGTTAGAAGCAGTTAAATGTGAGAGTAAAAATTTAGATTTTTAATTGTCAATTATCATACGGTTCCTAGCCAGAAAAGGTTTTTTGATAATTCAATTTTTTCCCTAAGCCCAAAAAAAGAAGTTGCTATAAAAATTATAATTTCATATGAAATAAAAAAAAATGTATTAAAAAATGCCCAACAATGCGTTTTTTTCAAACGACATATGAATCCCCTTATAGTTAGGAAACTGGAACACATTAACACTCCAATAGTCGCGCGTTCTACAATAGTAGAACGCTTATGCATATTGTTGAATATTATCGTATAGTCATGGTCACTCACGTCTGATTTTTGGTTCCTAATATGTTCAAAATGAATATGATTTGTTTGATTTAGTTGTATAGTAAAGAATTTTTGAATATTACCCTAAAATATTTTTCTATTCATAAAGATTTTCTTTGCAAAAATTATCTTAAAAATGTTCTACAAATGTAGGGCGCGCGATTACTAACGTCTCAAATAGGGGCCCGCCTATTGGATTGTTAAACACGAAACGGCTAATGGCAGATACGGATGTTTGAAAACATTGCTGTCAGTGAGAATTTTCAGATATGTTATTTTTAATCCGAAATACTACTCTTGTTTTTTAACAGAAAATATAAAATAACTTGAGAAAACTTAATTCTTTTATTAACAAAAGCCATGTTGAAATTTAATTTTGAAAATGGGTAGGTATGTAAGTATTCTAGGAAACTTAAAAAACACTACCGGGCGCTCTTTAAGACGTTTGTTGAGAGCTGCGTGACTATGATTTCGGAAAGCTTCAAAATACACTACAAATTACAATATCACTAATTGGGGTGCGTATCTATATAAGCGAACTATAAGTGTAAGCATATACGCAAATTAATAGAAAAAAGGACGTTTTAGTTACCACCAAGTCCCTGTTTTCGACCAAACTAGAATATCTTTAGTTTAAAGTGTAAACTCGCTAATACATTTTATTTTATCGAAGGAGTGGGCGCAGTTAGCAAGCAAAAAACACGTCGACATCAAAATACAAAAGTCAAAAATGGTTTCATGACTAAAGCTGCTAAGTGCAACCAGTTCCAATTCAATTTCTAAAACCGTAAACCATAACCTGGAAAAATTTAGTTCTGAATCTGATTGTTACTCGGAGACACGTAAGAAACTACAAATCCATTGAATAGTTTGTTCTCAGCAAAAAGTAAAAAAAGTGAGTGAAGACCGAAAGAAATATTATAGGGGAAAAAGGAAGAAACATGGAATTATGAAATATCTAAAGAACCCAGACGGATAAGGGAAAGGTGTAAGTGTCAGTAAAAAGAGCATGGTACAATCAAGTGTTCAAACATCACGTAATAAGATGCGTAATATATTTCAAGGGAAAAGAACTCCTATATCGGATAAAAAACCATACGAGTTAAAGTATGCAGGACTATGTTTAAAAATACACTCGGTATAGGAAGATGGGCTGTGCTGAGCTGGAAAGGTGAGAACACTTAAATAACAATAAATAATGCTCCAACGACCTTTATGTGTCCTGCTCTATCAAACGTATCGTCGAATACTCTTGCTAAAGAGCGCAGAGAGATTTACACGTTACTGTCGCGCCGCATCCCAAAAGCAATACGAGTATATCTTGCCTGAGTGTTCTGCAGAGCAATATCTTTTCAACTTTTATAAAATAATTGGTGCAAACGTGGGCATGTACGAGCTTCACCAATTGCCACATTTTAACAAGCTTTTGATGGTAAAAAGAAGAATATTCAATCCACCAGCAGAAAAAATATACCAGAAAGAAAAATACAAGGCTAAAAGATAGCAGTTAATATTAAAGAACTAAAATTTAGGTGAACAATTTGATGTATATTATAACACAACAGCCGGTTCTATCGCACCGGAATGACCCGGGTTTTTTCACCCGGCCAAGGGCTGTTATTTCAGTGTAACCCTGTCCAATCTGGGGCAGGGCGAAGCACTGTTAACAACAACAACAACTACATGTATATTATAAATAAAAATGAATGGGTGTCTGTGTGTCCTTTATAGGCGTCGGAAGTACTCAATCGATTTTTATAAAATTTGCACAGTATATTCTTTGGATCACTGGTTAAAGCATAGACTATAAATAACTCTGAACTTGTTTGGTCTAAATTAATGATATTTGGATATGTGTCACTTGGTCAAGATTTACGTAATTTTGGAAAGGTGGACGTTTGTGCTTCATTAATTCACAAAGTTTAGAGTCCATCTCTATGAAACTTTCACGATAGGTTAAGAAGTTCATACATACATACATACAGTTTTGGAAAAGTGGGCGGTGACAAGCTTCCAGGCTATATACAATTTCAATTCGTCATAACGATAAACGTATTTGGTCTAAATTAATGATATTTGCATATATGTGTCCTTTAGTCAAGAGTTATATAATTTTCGAAAAGTGGGCGATGCCACGCTTAAATTTTTTGTGTTTTGTTTGCGCTTCATTGATATCCAAAGTTTAGAGTCGACCTCTATAAGGCTTTCACGACATTGGTCTAAACTAATGATATTTGGATATGTTTTTCTGTAGTCAAGATTTACATAGTTTTGGAAAAGTGGGCGATGCTACGCCCACATATTTTTGTGTGTTGTTTGTTTTTCATTCATGTACAAAGTTTATTGTTGATCTCAATGAAACATTCACAACGCGTTCAGGAGTTCCCTGGGGACGATACAGGCTATATATAGTTTTTGGAAAAGCCCCAAGGCTATTTAAAGTAGGAATTCGGGAAAGCTGGGAACAATTTGTTAAATATAAGCAACTAAAAATTTAGGCAGGACAACGTCTGCCGGGTCTGCTAGTTATATTATAAAAGAAAAACCCGGGTATTGTTACTTGTGGAATTAAACAGAAAGAGTTGTGGGTAGATTTGATAGAAAAAAAATTTGGTGCCGAATAATAGTTCCGCGGAGGTAATTACAGTAACTTTTAATAGCGACAGATGCATTTATCAAAATGGAAACTGGTTAATGCTTTGTAATACACATTTCTAATAACAATACCTTTATTGAGCAAAAATTACTTGAAGTAGGACATATCCAGATGAAAGCTTGTGTCCATTCTATTATTGAATGAGGTTGAATTATTTAGATCAGCTAGAAAAAATCCAAAACCGGGTGACGTAACTTATCCAGTTCCATGTTCTTTAAGAGATTGCTCAGTTCAACTCTTTAATGACATTCGTCCCGATCGCGGCAAGAGTGCTGCTAAAGTAACTCACAGAAGAGCCGAATAAACACAAGTAGCGACATACATTTTAAACTAAGAGTCGCTATTAACTTGTGAGGAATACTTCAAGTATAATTACTAATGTACATATTATCGATTGCCTGTTTTTGTTCCAATAAACTTAGGAGTAAATCTGTTGTATTATTTTATGTATATGATTGTTTTATCTACGGAATCCTGTTATAAATAACATTTTAATTGAGCCCGCAATCACAAAAAATAAAATAGAAAGCATTTAATGCATAGCAAAAACCTTCAATTTTGGAAAGTTAAAAAACCAAAACCTGCTAAGTTAGAAACTCGCTCATAAAACCATAAAAACGTATTTTTTTTATCCGTTATGGATAAGTTCGCGCGATTAACAAACTTTAGCAGGTTTACGCTATGCACAGAATTTTTGCTATTTTCGTTTCGCAAAAATATTCACAAAACAAGTGAAATTTTTCGCGGTTACAACATACAGGTGGTTTCTTAGCCGGTAAAAGCAAAATTTAATTAGGTCACAAATGGCTGTAAAAAACAAAGTAAATGGCGCAGCTTTATCAAATTCTTACAGCAGTATTTTAAGAGATTGTAGTTAACGAGAGCATTGTTGAATTTAAAACTACAGGTAATCAAATTCAAAAACTCGGCATACCATATCAGCGATGGCAATAAAGTACTTGTAATGGTTTCGTTATGCATTACGTAGAAGGTACAAAAACTTAGTTCTGCGATTGGTATCGTGCCCGCTTAATAATAATAATTTGGTCCGATATACCTCCAAAGAGATTAAGGCCGATATTCTCAACCAATTTTACAGCGTGCAGCTTCTTTCACGGCGGCCGCCGTGGTGTGAAGGTAGTGTTGCCGGCCTACCACACCGAAGGTCCATGGTTCGAGCCCTGGTACAGGTAACATCAAAAGTGATTTGAAAAAAGTTTTTCAAAAAAACGGGTCGCCCCTCGGCAGTGGTTTGGCAAACTCTCCGAGTGTATTTCTGCCATGACAGGCTTCTCAGCAAAAAATTCGTCTCCTTTGTAGATGCCGTTCGGAGTCGGCAAAAAACTGTAGGTCCCACCAATTTGTAGGGAAAATTCAAATCGGCACACCACAAATTGGTAGAGAAGCTTGGCGCAAAAAAATCTCTTAGGACGTTTATGATGATATACCTGTTGTATATCGCGCCATAGAGAGAGAGAGCTTCTTATGCTCCCTAAAATATTTTTTTATGCTGGCTCCGAACGGCATCTGCAAAGGTAGATGAATGTTTGCTACAAAGCCTTTTCCTGTCAGAATTGCAAATGAAAAACTTCTTCAAAATATTTTGATGTTACCTGTCCCATCAATTGAACGTGTGATCTTTGGTGCGGTTGGCCAGTACACTACCACCACGTTACGGCATTACGCAGTAAATAAGAAAAACTCTCACTGATTCCGGAAGGCAAGCTTTAATGCACAGTGTGTGCGTATTTGATCCCATAATATGAATGCCCGATTCGATATTGGGACCTTACAGAATGCGCACATTCAGGACTCTGCAGATTTTAGTACTAAACAACATTTGGATAACAGATTAGCTAGGTGATACGACCTAACAAATTACTCCGCTTACTCGGGGTAGTACCAGAGGTACCATTAGAAACTATGTGGGTTCTGTAGTCCAGGGACCTAGCTGATCAACATATTATACACATTAAATGAATTATGTATATATCCAATTTATGACCAAAACTTGTACATACACGCGTGTATACATATGTACAGGGTACGTATGTATGTAACTATGTACTTTAATTTTTGTACATTATCGCATTGCTTTTGTTTCTCCTCATCCGCTCAGTGAGCGCATTTCCCTTTTCACTCGTGTTCTTGCTTTGACGTGCTGATTGTCATGAGCTATAACTAGCTTCGACGACATTTTAAACAAAGTGGTGCAGATGCAAATACATTTTTGTAGTCATTTATATGAGTGTTTGAGTAAATGCAGTTTTGGAAATTTACTTATTGAGAGATTGAGGGTGAACTGTAAATGCGTGTGTTTGATGTTTTCTAATTGTAAAACAATATGGCGAACGGAAATTATGTGCGCAATGTGAGATGGAATTGTAGCTAAGCAATAAATTCAAAGAGGGCCTACTTTCGTTATTAACTTACTTACTTATTTACATTAACGATTCGGTCACCTTTGTGCCTTCTAAAGCATTGCGAATAAAAACGATTACGTAATGTTTAAGATGAAGCGAATGGCGTGATGTCATGCGTCAGCTATTGGTATTTGCTACAAATACAGAGAAACCTCACCTAACGCACACCTCCTTTGGGCGGACATTTTCTTATGCACCAAGTTTAAAAAACAATTTTTAGAACAAATTTCACTCCCTTAGGTGGACTCTCTCTTGGACGGACGCGGACAGTCATTTGCTATAAAACTGAACCAAAAACCTCTATTGAGCGGACGCGAGCCTCTTGTCAACGGACAAAGAGATTTCATTTCATAACAAATCAAACAAAAACCTCTTTTAGGCGGTCGCGAGCTCCTCATAGGCGGACAAGACTAATATTTATATAACAATATAAAACAATAAAAAAAAAAAATTATAAAGACGTTTACGTTCTCTAGATCTGCTCGCATAAGTGATTTGATCGTGCCCAGCTACAATTATCTAAACTCTGCAAGACTTTTCTTCGTCAATGCTATCCGCATATGGAACTCTATCCCCAATTCAGTTCGCAATAGCTTAAGTAAAGGCAATTTTAAGAATGTTATATTTTCTTTCTTCGGTAAGGTATATGCAAATTAAAAACTGAGTTCAGCTACTTATAGCCTAGTCAATCATTGTTGTAAAATATTGTTGTTATGTGTCCTTGTAACTATTGTCACCCTTTTATTAATACTGATACTTTATTCTTTCTTGTTTTTGTTCTCAATATTGTACCTGTAATAGTATATAAATTTTTAAGTTTTCAGTTTTAAGAATTATACCCAATTTTATGTAATCACTGTTGCACTATAAAAGATCAACCAGGATCTTATTGTGCTAATTCTGACAATCAATAAATGAAATGAAAATGAAAAGCGGCGTATTGGTTGTGTACATACTATGTATATAAATGAAAAAGGGGATTCCCAGTGTGTTTTTAAAATATTTTTTTTAAAGTGCATGCCTAGTTTGGTTTGCTCAGTGAGTTATGTTGAGTGATAGTGCAAACACGTAAAACGATGGCGAGGTCAAACCTGAACTTAAAAGATAAAATTGAGATCATACACGCGAGTGAGGAAAACAATTTGTCTGTACGAGCATTAGCCGAAAGGTAATCGTGAAACATACGTAACTTAAATTTATTTCCCGTGTGTTAAATCATTTTCTAGCGAATAAAAATAGACTTAATTATGTATGTAAAGTTTAGAGAAAATTAATCCGATTTCTGTTACCTGGCTGCGTTCATTCTTAAAAATAAAGAAGATATCCGAGCGAAATGGATGTCTGGAAGCAATGTTGAAAATAAAGGGTCCTTCATGAAAGTAGATGGGAAAAAAATTTACGAAATGTGTTTCGAGTGGTTTGGGTGGGCCAATAATACAAGGAAAGGCTAAAGAAATCGCTTTAAAACCCGTTGTCAATGATTTTGTGGCTTCGAATGGCTGGCTACAAAAATGGCATATTAGACATAAAATGACTTTTCGGTACGTTTGTGGTGAAAGTGCTTTGACGGCTGTTTCTAATTTGAAAAGATTCTGCAGCGAGGACCTTATGGCTTTCGAATTGTTGCAAAAATTGGAGAATCATATGCAAAATAGTTTTCTTTAAAAAAAACAACAAAAAAATTACCCTAAATCGACAATTTCCCAGCTTTTTAAGTGACCAATCTTACAATACTAGTTTTATGTAATTTATTCTCCGAAGTGGAATTTTTATTTTTGTTATTACTGTTTGTAAATGAGATGTGTATATGTATATGCATATGTACAAACTCGTACGTACATATATAAAGTTTGAATGTAATAAATATACACATATCTTGTTTGATAAATGTTATATAAGTATATTTTATTTAAATAAAGAAATGGTGAGCATTAAAAAATTTATAAAATACCTATCCACTCCCTTATGCGGACACCTCTGTTGGGCGAACAAAAACTTACTGCCGTTGAGTGTCCGCCCAAGGAAGGTTTCACTGTAATTTAAGCAACAATTTCGGGAAGCATTTTGGCGATTCAAATTTTGAAACACAAAACACCAAGAGGAATTTTATGACCTATTTTAATTAAGGACAGTTTCACTTATAAACGTAATATGTTGTGCGTTACTGAATATTTGAGACGTACTACAATTTCAGAGGTGGAATAGGCAATTTTTGTGGATCGATAACCAAAAGCATGTTTTATAGTTGCACACCTTCGGGTACTAAAACAAATCAAATTTTAGTAACCTATATTGCTGTAAGAAATGAAATATATATATAAATTAAAACTCACAAAAATGAGGTGAATGAAGCTGGAATTTTATGCTGTTGTAGTTACGACCGAGCGTCAAGAGGACATTTTAAAAGCTTCAAAGATTTCATGAAAGTGGTAGTGATGCCTGGTGCTTTTATACAAAACTGTAGAAGAATACTTACAGAATTATCGGGGGCAATTCCGAAATGTTCTTGAAAAAATCCCAAAATTATCCCTTAAACTATGCCGAAAGGACCAAGTAGTCCCGCCAAAAGCCCTATTTTGTCCAGCAATGATTCCGAACTTGAATCAGTAAACTCAATTTACACAGAAATAACAAAAAAAAATCTTCAAAGTACACACTATGTCTATATGCCCATATGGGTATAATTTTTCTTCATCTCGATGTGCTTATTTTTTATTTTTAAAAGCATGATCCAATAATACAGGTCGTGTTAATAGACCAGCTGATTTTTACTTTTGTCTCGCATTTTGACATTACACTCATTTCTCAGTACGATTTTGACGTTAAAATCGCAAATTACAAAAACAAAATACATGGAAAATTTTTGTGTGTCTGTATGTTTGTCGGGCTGCTACGACCTGTTGTTGTTGGATCATGTTCAAAAGCTTGAATATTAACACAGGTCAACAAAAAAAATTTTTTTTTTCTATACATGCAATTACGAATCAAAAATATTTGGTTTTGTAGAAGTTATATCAATTTGAAAATTTTGCATTTTTGCAACAGGGTAATGTAGGTCCTTTCGCGGTATTTCGGTCGATAGGAGGCGGCGGGTAGCTACCTGATGCAGCGATGCATCGAAAAAAGATCTACTTAAAGCACAACATACTCATCTTAAACAAACCCAAAAAAATGTGGCTGAGAAACAGTAAAAAGGAGATAAAAGGTCCCAGATACACATGATTTTAGGTAGATTTGGCAATTCGTTAAGTACATATTAAGAAACTCATCGAAACTTTTACTGACGGATTGGCAGGCCTAGCAATAGAGCATGCCAGCTACCTGATAGCGTTTTTGTAAGTAAAATTTTTTTTAAGAAGCTGTAGTTTCTTGGGTCACTCGTTGTGAGCGACACTATGTTTTTGCATATCACAGAGGAATGATGTCTTCGAGAAGTTGTAAACGAGCGGCTAATTCGTTTTGCTATATATGTGGCGAAGAAGACAAAAAAAGTTTGATTTAACTAAAAACACAAGGATTTGCGAGACCTACCTAGCCTACTTCGGTCTACCTGTTAAAAACCAGGACAAAAAATGGGCTCCACATGTTTCATATAACTCTTGCAGAAGCATTCTGGAACGTGAGTTTATTTTCTCTTTTTTATTGTACTAACTGTTTCATATACATATACATATATCTATATATAATTGCATAATAACTGAAATTGTTATGAAATGCTTTACGTTTTATTATAGTTTGGTACCAGGGTGAGAAAAGAGCCATGAAGTTCGCAGTGCAGAGGATTTGGAGGGAACCGAGTAATCATGGCACTGATTGCTATTTTTGTGTAATGAAACCACTGAAAGGGAAACGTTTAAGGAAAACAATATATCCCGAACTACCATCGACATCCGCTCCAGTACCACATTCGGAACAAAATCCTGTACCTGATCCACCTGTGTTGGAAAAGCAACTATTCCCTCAAGGCAGCTTTCAAACACCGAGTTCATCGGCATCCGTACATTTCGAATTGTTCCTCAATTTGAACCAGGTATACCACATCTCATCAACTCTGAAGATCTCAATGACTTAATAAGAAGCTTAAATCTATCAAAAGACAAAGCAGAGTTATTAGCATCGCGGCTCAAACAACGAAATTTACTTACTTCTGATGTTCCAATATCTCGGCAAAGAAAGCGTCATGAGGAATTTTCTTGTTTGTACAGTAAGGAAGATGGACTCTGTTTTTGCTATGACGTGAAAGGTTTATTTGAAGCAATTGGTATTCCTTGTAATACAAATGAATGGCGCCTCTTTACCGACAGCTCAACAAAAAGTCTAAAAGCAGTTCTACTACACAACGGGAACAAATTTCCATATATTCCACTGGCACATTCCATACATCTCAAAGAAAATTATGACAGTATTAAAATGCTATTAACTGCAATCAAATATACGGAATACAAGTGGGAAGTTATTGGAGACTTCAAGATGGTTTGTTTTTTTACTGGAATGCAAGGTGGATATACCAAACACTCCTGTTATCTTTTCCTATGGGATAGCAGAAATGATGCCGCCCACTATAGCCAAAAACATTGGCCTGAACGTACTGAGTAAGGAGTGAGAAGATTTAATATTAAACATGAAGCAATTGTCGATCCTAAAAACATATTGATGCCGCAATTGTATATTAAATTGGGCCTTATTAAACAATTTGTGAAGGCTCTTAATATTGAGTCTAAAGCTTTCAAATATTTGCAGACTTTTTTTCCAATGCTGTCAGAGGCTAAAATTAAAGCTGGAGTCTTTGTTGGCCCTCAAATAAAAAAAATTATGAACTGCGATATTTTCCCGGACATACTTAGCAATTAGGAGAAACTAGCGTGGAACAGTTTTAAGGCAGTAGTTCATGGCTTTCTTGGAAATCATAGGGATGAAAATTATGAAGAGCTGATAACTGGCATGATTACGAATTTTTCCGCCATCGGATGTAGAATGTCGCTAAAGATGCACATGTTACATTCACATCTGGATAACTTCAAAGATAATATGGGAGCTTATTCAGAAGAACACGGGGAGCGATTCCATCAAGATATAATGGAGTTTGAGAAACGCTACGGGGACTATATTTGGACGTTAATAAGAGAAAATGTTACCGAATATGGCAGGAAAAGCAGGAAAAAGGATTTTTAAACATTTAAACTGTATTCTAAAACTAAATTTATAAGAATAAATCTTAAATTGCTTTTTACTATACTAGAATAAATCAAATCTATGTCAAATTTTGATGAATTTTCATGTTTTTCGTTTTTCTCATTTTTTTCGAACAAAACCATATCAAAAACTTTTTTATGTTCATATTCTTATTTCTGGGTGCAAAAGCAATAAAAAAAATATACGCACGACCCATGTACAAAAATGTTGTTGACCAGTGTAATTGAAGTTTTATTAATTTTTTGAATAACCAATAACATTTCAGTCCTCACTCAAATTTTTTCGAATAATGAATAAATTTTTTTTTATTTGAGAATTTTTTTTATTCAAAGTGACCCAACCCTGCTGCACATATGTATGTAATAAGTATAAAAGCTGCAAACCCATTTTTCGGAACAATTGATTTTATAATAAAAAACGTGTAAGAATATTAAAATTTATCAGGAACGAAATTTCAGAAATAAAATTTGACTAAAAAAAAGAAAGTTTTTAAAATTTAAACCACAGTGTAAATTTAAACATTTACAAAAATTTTGTTAAAATCAAATTCAAGTTTCTAATAAAAGTAGCATTAATAGCATATTTTTTTAACTTTAAATAACACTTTCAAACAACAATACCTTAAAAAAATACAATTAAATTAAACGAAAAATGTTTCATTTCTTTTGTTCATACATTTAATTCAAACAGAATGTACATAAGAATGAAGCAAAACGAAAAATTTTGTTAGATCCTTCTAGTGTGGATCTTACACTATCGGCCAAGATTTGTGGTCTTCACTTTTCTCCTAGTGATTTTTTATCTAGGGCAAAGCGAAAACGATTAAAACTCATTGGAAGGCTGTTCCAATGGTCGTAGAAACGCTGACAATGGGTACAGATTGTCCAAAGTCCATTAAGCTCAAAACATGCAATTAGTCGGCAAGGTTACGTTACGGATATATTTTGAGCTTTGCAGTGTCAACGCAAACGGAGTAATTATCATTAATAACAAAAATAAAATTTGCTTTTATTAAAGAATCCTCCCTAGATCCCAAAGAATTTAAAGATTTGTGACGTATTCTATTGAATTTGATCAATAATTTAGAGGAAGTGGACTACTCGGTAGTGGGAATAGTATCGAATATGAGCGCGGGCAATCAAGGCCTATGGAGGGACAGTCATATATCTATTGGTATGTATATTTCTGATTGAAATTCTTATGTTAATCACATTCTTGGAATACATTTTAGATCAGTCGTGATTTACAAATCCAGCAAGCGGTGAACAAGATTTCGTATTTGCGGTTGTACAACACCTCATTGAACTTTTGAGGAGCCATTACTTTGACAGTGGGCTTGAGTACGAAGGCAAGTTATTGATCAATCGTAGCATTTGCTGATCTGTTATTTAGAACAGAATAGCACGCAATACAGAATTTCGGGCAGCACGTGGCAATGTGGAAGCTGATGAGATATAGTGGCTATGTCACTACGTCAGCGAGAATACTTCAAGTAGTCATGTGGGCGGACATTCGAGAGGGGGACTAATTAAGCCCTCGAGAATTCCGAAATAAAATTTTGGAGCTGGAACAAGTCTTCCATCAGCTAAACGGGATTTTGATTAAAACTAACAATTTTGATTGTTTTTGATTACTTTTGAGTTTTTTTTTTGATTATTTTTGTTTGTTTTGCTATTTCGTTGTAGGAAACATCACAATTTCTTGCACGCGTATGCTAATATGTACAGTACATTTGGGAGTATTTTTAAGATGTAGTCGTGAACCATGGCAGCCTCCATGATGTGGTGGTTATGTGAAGCCTACCACACCGAAAATCCCACTTTCAAATACCGGGGTAGGGAATGTTTGGCAAAAGTGGTTTTATAGCAGGGTCGCCCTCGGCTGTGGTCGGCAACCCTCCGATTAATTTCTTCCATGGATCAAACAGAAAGAAAAAATACTTAGTTTTGTGGAAAATATGTCCAAAAAGCATGAAAAAAAAATTTCCAACATTTTGCTTCATAAGCACTACAAAAATTTTATAAATCAATTTTTTTTTAAATTTCAATTGTTGCACAGGTCTCTAGCAATAATTTGGCTTTAACAGATTGAAGAAATATCAATTAGTCGACGAGTTATAGCCAAAAAACCATACAAACAATATGCTGAAAATCGGCATTTTACTGCAAAGTTCGAAGGTCGATTAAAAAAAATTCGAACTAACGTAAACAAACGCCGCAATACAGGTCTTCTAATTTAGCCTCTATTTTCACCCCTCACTCTCAGAAACGACCTAACTTTTGCCAACCTGAATTTGTTCCACAGTGTAATCAGGCAAATTTCCGTTTTTTATGTTGTAAATGAATTTCATCGTGTAAGATATTTGCTGTTTGACGCTCATCCAATCTAACTTGAGTAACATTTCTTGTATAGGAGTATCGTACCGTTTTTGTAATAAAACACGCATAGCTTTCTTTATTCTGCATCTTTTGAATTTTTTCATCTGAGAATCTTTCATATTAAATAAAATTGTAGGACAATAGATGAAATAAGGCTCAACCATAGATCTATATACTTTTACTTTGGAAAAATTACTTATGTGTTTGCAGGTTCTTCTAATGAACCATATCTTTGTAGTTATTTTACTTATTGTGTGATCAATATGGGCATCAATTTTTAATTTACAATCTATTACGATACCCAGGTATTTAAACTCTTGCACTCTTTCTATTTCCGAGTTATTTATTTTGATAGTCCCGATACCAGGATTATTCTTTCTTGATATAAATATGAATTTGGTTTTATCGATATTAATTTTAAGTCTGTTAATACATTTATATTTAAAGAGCATCTAAGTCACTTTGTAACTTTTCTCGCATATCGTTTGCGTTAGTACCATTTATTGAAATTAACGCATCGTTAGCAAATAGTTTTATCGAACTGAACTTCAAGATTGAATTAATATCATTGATATAAATATTGAATAACACTGGAGCAAGAAAAGAGCCTTGTGGTAAGCCGACCTTCACAAACACTTTATTTGAAGATATCGAAACAATTAGGGTGCGAACAGAGTGAGCGCTGATGCCGAGCGCAGCCGAGCCCAGCTTATTGACGCTTATTTCCATGCGAGAAGAAAATTTGTATATAACATAGTGAATACGAGAATCAGCGCTAAAATTCTGTTTATTCCATGTGTTTTGCTTCTATGTCATTTAGTCTTGTTGTTCATTTGTGTTTATAAAATTGCTGTACACGGTAATGGATTCATCTGATGAAGAGTATTTTGCTTCTCCTAGTGTGATTAATGCAACTACTAACACAAAATAATTTGGAAAACATTCAATTACACTAAAAAGGAATGAATTTTGTGAATTTCATCATTTATATAATGATTTAAGAAAATATCCAGCTAAATTAACCATTAAAAAACACGACTGCACGCTAAAAATTAAACATCAACAATGCAAAAAAGCGCGCAAAACGCTTTGAAACTGTTTTCTCGCACTCATCGGCTTTGCTCTCTGCTCTTGTCGGCGTTCACTGTGTTATACACAAATTTCTTCGTATTGACTTGTATGTAATCAGTTTTATCGCACTGACAATCTCTGCTCGGCTTTCAGGGCTCACTCTGTTCGCACCCTTAGTGCCATTTTTTTTTGCGATTTGTAAGAAAGTTTTTGAACCAACCTAACTCAAGATCTTTAACAACAATGCATGCCAACTTCTCCAACAAAATTTGTTGGTCTATAGTTTCAAAAGCTCTTTTTAAATCAATCAAGACTGCAACTATTTACTTTTTATTATTGAGTTCTTCTTTCCATTCCGCTAGAACAATGTTAAGTGCTGTTTCACAAGAATTTTTTTTCCTGAATCCTGATTGTTGAGGCCTGATTATTGGTTTCCAGGTCATGTACTAATTAATTTTTTATCACGCGTTTTGATATTTTTTCGTCACTAACCAGTGTATTAATTGGCCGGACCTACTCTGCTTTTAATGTATTTTTCACTTTTTCTATAGGGACAATGGTTGACACTTTCCACATACTAGGAACTATGCCAGTGCTTAAACTTTCATTTATTATTTTGGCATAAAAAACCCCTAAATATGGTAGGTACCACATCCGCCATTAATTTTTTTCCACCCCTCTTCGCCTTAAATTTGATAACAATTTCCTCAATTTCATTCGTACTAACTTTGACAAATTTGAAAACATTGTTTGACTGATTAGTTACGGTGACTTCTCTATCAAATAATTTTATATTGTTGCAAATATCAGCAATACTCTCTACAAAGTAATTATTTAACTTATGCGCGATATCAGCTTCATTTTCATATAAAATACCGTTTATTATTATCTTTTTGATGGATGAATTTTCATTTGCCATATTTATTGTTCGTTTCAGATATGTCCACATCTTCTTACTATCATGACAATTGATATTGATATTATGTTCCATATACTTAATGTTTTTTATTTTTACCAGTTTTTTGTATTTTATTTTAACTTTTATAATCTTCCCATTCTTCCGAAATGTGTGCCAATTTATAAAGTTCAAATTTGTTCATATTGGCTAGCTCGTTGTCATACCATTTGTCGATTATTTTGAATTAAACTGTTTTTTCATAAGTCAAATTACTCATACCGCATAAGACAAATAATTAATGAGTGCTTCATTATTATAATACTCCCATTATGTTATTTTTATACAGCTTCTCATTTTTAATTTATTATTACTTTTTATTTTAAATTGGATAGTTTCATGATCAGATATTTGATGCTCATCTAACCTTTCACACACCATCTTATTTGTATTAGAAAACAGTAAATCAATTTCTTTTTTGGATGCTTCAGATATGCGAGTATCAAACAAAAAATATGAGCTGGAAATCAAACACCCTAATAATAACCACACATCCTGATAAAACATTTTCCATTCCTTGAGCATCGTGACCCTATAGGGCTTAGTTAGAGTACTCTAACAGCGGCTTTGGTCCAGACACTTGGGTTCGTATCCCAGTGTCCGAGAAGGGGTCTGATGAGAAGTTGGGCACTTCGAAAGATGTCATCCCATACCATCGCTGTGCATATCGTTGTAATTTTTCTCTAATATCAATCAACATTCTCCATTCACATTTACGCTCCCAAATACAAACATTTGTGTGTTAAAGCATACGGATATATGTGCATAAATACGTAGTACCTGGGCGATCGAGCTTTGCTCGGCATTTTCATAGGTTGCCATACCATTTAGTTTATTTAGATAATCATCAATAAAGATATTCTGGTTGTTTGTATGAATAGTTTTACTTACCAGCAGTGGAGCGTTCTAAAGACATATCTTCATATTAAAAATATGTTTAAAATTTTTTATTAGTAACAAAGTTTGAATACACATAATTACTGCTTGGTGGCTGCTCAAACAAATTTTCGACAAGTCTTTACAAGATTCCTTGCTGAGTTGTATGGTTAGCAGCTGTCGATTGCTATCAAATAATCAAGAAAGATTAGGGTAACATGGGTATATTTGTGGGTTAGAGCTCCATTTATCGGTCAACATTCTGTGATTTCTTCATTATTTTTAATGATAGAACTATGCAAAACTTTTTATATTCAATACATATGAAATCTATTGCAACACTTCCTTCCATACCATGTTCCGAGTACGTTTCTTTTTTCCGAAAACATTACTTTAAATGTATTTGGTCACTTAACTCTTGAAACTCCACATATAACATACCATGCATGACCATCGATGAATTTAGCTCCACTCCGACAAACTCAAAAGTTTATCCCTGATCTTTATGCGCAGTCATGCCAAATGTTGGCCTTACTGGGAGTTGCACCTTAGCCACTGCTTGGATGAGTGCGATCCTCGGTATATGAACTTCTTTACCGGATTTTTCTTGTCGAACAAATGTGGCAGCCCTACTTAGAAATATTTTTTTCAAAACGCAGGAAAACATCTTTCTTTTGATACCCATATTGGCATATTTTATTTCATATAAAAAAATGCAGATAAGTGGCAACCCCAAAAAAAACCTATGTGGCAACACCTAGGTAAAAATTTTTAGAATGTGGTACACTATCCAAATCGGTTGAGCCGTTTTTGAGATAGTCTGGATATACAAATATACAAGAATAGCTCGTTTAAAGTAATAAGATAAAGGAATTTTATTGAAAATATTGAAAAAAGTTATATGGTATCACAGTTCTCTCACGTCTCTCTTTGAACTTAGAAACTTAACTTGGAAATCACAAATCTATAGATAGTATTCGAAGTTTCTAAGTTATTTTTTGGGTAACTGCGTATCTGTGCTGCTCCTTTGTTAGATTAAGGGTTTTCAAGTCTAGTCTAAGTCTGGGCTAATTCGGCCATTAAATTTTTTTGTTTTGCTTATCTGGTCTACTGTATACTGAAACAAGAGTCATGGGCTGGAAGGCACGCACTTAAAGCTTTTATAACCTTTTAATAGTATCATATCTGCTAAACAATACATTTTATTTTTATACAAATAAAAAGAGCATGTAAAAGGTCACATCAAAATGTTTGGAAATTTGGTTTAAACAAGGCAAAGTTAGAAGCAGCACACCACCAGTAGGAATAGGAGCTCGGCCATATTATTTGCGTGATCAAATATTTACAGATGATTTGTAAAAAGTTAAATTGAAAATCATGCAATAACATATTTAAAAAAAAAGGACTTGGCCACTCCCAAAAACTGAAAACGGAAGTTTAAAATGATTTTTCGTCAGTTGAGTGTTTGAAACTGTATCAAAACGGATGTGTTTTTAAAAAAAAAGGTTGTGAAAAAGGTTCAAAATCAAAGAACGCAGTTAAGGTTTCTCTGTTCAAAATATATATATTTTTTTAAGTAAATGAAATAAATATTTTAATGGAACATATACATGCATATGAAACTGTACATGGCTAATCTGTGCTTATTTGTGAAGTTGTGATTAGAGTTGGCGATTTCGTTCAATTGCATGATCGAACGAACTAGTTCCCTTTTCAGAAGTGAGTGGTTCAGTCGTTCGACAGTTCAATACAAATATTTCCTAATATGCCTACAAACAAATAACTGCAAATCAACCTACGCTTGAATACACATTAGCAACAAGTCCTTCAAATAGCATAACGCGAACCCTTTCGGCAACAATTGGTGCTGACGAGGATATCACAAAGCGAGCAGGCAGAACTGGGGTGACGGGTTTTACGTAGGTATGTATGTATTTAAGTCACTTGAACTTAAACTTTCTTGTAATCACAAACATACCCTCCGAAAATTGTTACCGTAGCCCTACAAAATATAAAAATATTTCATGCAGTCTTGAATCCTAAAAGCCACTCAGCTTTTCGAGTTTTGCGCATTCAGATAATATTACTTTGTACCTTTAAGTACAACTTGAAACTTTCAATTAATTTTAATTTAACTTTACTTATACTTTTACTTTTACTTTAACCTTAAATTTAACTTTAACTTTTACCTTTACCTTTACTTTTACTTTATTAAGCCTAAGATTTTTAGTGTATCCTACATAAAAAGGATTCTCAATAGTCCGAAACTTTGGGTTTAATTGATAATTAGGTCGGTTCTTTAGTATCATATCATAACATTTGGCATTTGCAGCAATACCACTGAGAAATCTTTCTTATTATGTTTTTGGATTATTTTTGTATTATGCAGCAAAAAATAACGTGAGCGATTAAAAGAGTGTCTCTGGGTCTGAGATCCAAAGTACTCAACCGATCTATATGAAATTTTCACAGTTTATTCTTGGATTCACTGGTTACAACATAGACTAAATATCGTTTTGGAAAAGTGGGCGGTTCCACGCTCTCAATTCGTCATAACTATGAAATTAATTGGTCTAAATTCATGAAATTTGGATACATGTGTTAAGATTTACATAATTTTGGAAAAGTGGGAGGTGTCACGGCCACATATTTTGTGTGTTCTTTGTCCTTCATTCATGTCCAAATTTTATTGTCGATCTCTGTGAAACGACACATACCCTAAATAGTTTTTGGAAAAGCCCCCAGGTTATATAAAGGTTATATAAAAAAAAACCGTCGAAAAAGTAAGCGATACAGGATCAAATAAAAGTTGATTCGCTATATCTTCAAAACTATGTACATATCAGACGGTGTTAGGGCAAAATAAAGAAGGTTTTGGGGAGTGTTGTCGAATTAACAGTCCTTGGACGGATTTGAACCCGGTACGCTCCGGTACTCCCTTGCGGTACTGCCCGACTGTCGTGGTAGCCATTTATGACCAGTGAAACCCTCTAGGTCATGTCACCCCTAAGATGGGTAATGAGAGGTGAGAGGCATCATATCCGTAGATCAACCATCAAGTTGCACGTCATTACCTTTGTGTATATTAGTCGCCTCTTACGACCGGTATGCCTACCTCGGGCATATTCTAAACCCCTAACCCGCAGGGATAGGCACGACAACGTCTGCTGGGTCGGCTAGCAGCATATAGTAAAGCTACATTTACTTTAATTAGTAAATTCTTAATTGGTATGTTTGTTCGCTCCAAGTATAAGTTGTGACTCATTCGAAACATATTTTGGTTGTTATAATATCGGTCTCCACTTGGTCTTTCCATCTAATTTACTTAGAGATTTTTTTTGTCTCAGTTTTTATCTATCGGAGATGGGGATTTGTCGATTTAGAGCCAGCTGAGGAATTAAGGGTAAAGGTATGGATGGGAGGAAGTATTTCGGAAAATCTTTAGAAATGGTGACTTTAACTAAACTTATGTGATAGAAAGGGATAGGGCGTAGAAACGGAAGCTGAGGAAAAAGAGGATGATAATGAGGAATATAGGAAAGGGGTTCGGCACGCGAATATAGATAGGGAAGGCAATAAAAACGGGTATGCTTATGAATAATCAGTGCATTAACAGCATAAGCCGATCCAAGACAATTTGCAATAACATAATGCTTAATAAGTTGCCAAAGAATGTGTTTTGTAACAGTAGATAAAAAAAATACTACGAAGGCGATAGAAATCTTGCAAAATTATACGATTTTGCTATGACTTTGCCAATTTGCTTGAGTAAACTCAATCGCTTATTGCCAAAAAAAGTATGCAGTAAAAGTATTAAAATTATTTGTAAATAATTATTATAATAAAGATTGATGATTGAGATGTTTTAACAAAGATTGAGGTGAAAGTAAACATGGTGGGAAGTATGGGGATGAAGATGAAGCGTGAACGGAGACGATTGTGATAGAGTTTGATATCCATGGCAGATGGATTAGGGATAGCTTTAGCCTGATTAAGGCTAACAAGAAAGTATAAACTATTCGCAACCCGCGCCACTCCGGGTACTCTGCTAGTTGTAAATAATATTGTTAGATTTTGTGGAAATTACAAAATTAAACCTAGCATTTTTCCTATATTTTTCACCTATACTGCATTCGTTACTCATACGACATGACATTCACTCCCCATAGTCACAACGTAGTCTGACTGTAAACTTTTTAGTCCAATTACCCACCGAGTTTCCGGAAAAAATTAAAATTTGTTTGATTTCTACGGAACGTTCTACGTACACGAAAATATTGAACGTCGGTGAGTTTTCATTCACATGACACTCTGATAAGACAGGTTGTGCTTGTGTCGTGAGTAACTGAGCGGTTACTTTTCATTTCATACAATCACAGTACTGGTCAAAATATCAAGAAGCTACTTTCTAATATGTACGAGAACAAATTTTTTCCAACTTTTGCGAAGTTGTGTAGCTCTCAAATAGATATCCAACCTACATATAAGTTTGAGATCAAACCATTTTTAAAAGTGTTTTTTTTTTTTTTTTTTAAATTGAGTGTCATTGGAGGTCGCTTTGAGGTATTACTTGTAATTTTTTCATATGGTAACGCTGTTTCATGTGGTGAGCTAAACGTGAGAAGGCGACAACCTGGTAAGGCCACTCCGACATAATCGGTTTAAGGGCTTGCTGGGGGGTTCAAACAGCAGCGTCTGATCACCATGTGGTGCGGCTGCAAGCGGGCGTCTGTCTTGGATCAAGCGGCTCGCTATACAAACGTGTAATAGAATTCAACCTCCCGTGAAACGGGTTGTGCGTTGGGTTTGGGACCCACCACATGAAACAACGTTCCAATGAAATTCAACAACAAAGCCTTTTGGCGAGCTATGTTGGACGGTCAAAATCGCCCAGGCGGTTAGATGACCATTTAAAGAAGAAGAACGCTGTTTAACATTTTATACACCTTTAACGTGTATGGCAGTGACCAAAAAATTTAACTTGAAATTTGTAAGTGTGAGAAGAAGAAGAGATGAGCCCACCAATAAGTATACAGAAATGGTCAGGGCGATGAGCGAAGTCGAATAAGCCATGCCCGTCTGTCTGTTTGAACGCAAACTAGTCCCTCTATTTGTGAGAGGATAACCAAACTAACTGCTGGTTTAACGTAGAATGACCATTATCGCGACTGACTCGCTTACAAAAAAAAGAAAACAATGCAAAACGGGATGGTGAGCGAAATATAACCACAACGGGAGCTTCATTAGCAAGCACTCTGCCTCATTTGAATAAGGATGATCACGGCACTAATGACGTCATAGTACGGCACAACAGATTCTCTCTTGGGTTATTTTTCGTTTGGCATAATGAGTACCAATATTGTAGTACCGCTTGTTAGAGAGCTCCTGAAGTTTCGTGGGTGGCCTGGCCGATTCGATAAGACAGTTCTGAAGCAACCGCGGAAAACACCTAACTCGAGTCAGTGAGCAGTCTGTCGAAATACAAAAAAAAAAATTTTTTTTAAGCTTGAAATCTGATCAGTTTCTTGGGGAAGCATATCGAGAAGATCCAGAAAAACTACACATATGTGCTCCGAAAAAAAAAGGTGGACATGGTCCAGCCGGTGTGACGTGATATAAGTGTGGATTAAAAGTGACGTGATATAATGTGTGGTGATCTATACCAGATACAACCACAAAAGTGTTTTTGCTATCACTCGAAACTAAATATTACATGCTAAACTGAGTTTAAACAGGAATTTTCAAAGGTGTATCGTTCACGAGAGGATTAAGAAGAAGGAAGGAACTGGTAGCAGCCAAGCGTCCCTAAATCAAAGCATAGTTAAGATATGTGGATTAGTATATAAAAGTTAAGGTAGGATATTGGAAGACAGGCTTACAAACATTTTTTTCGTGAAATCCTATACTGTTTTGCAGATTTTCTTTTAAGATTTCGCTCTTGCAGAAACCGTTCGAGCTTTGAGCATTATTTTCTTGTACTTGTATCGCCTCTTATACACGAACAATCGCGGGTTAATTGTTGTCAAACCAATTAATTGTTTTTTTTGCAGTACTCACACGTCATATACTACATGTCGAGACTGCTCTCGTAAATCCATCTTTGGTAAATCTCTGAAGATTTATCAATGAATGCTGACGTCCATAATATTAGTAGGAAAAAGGGCTATGCCCAAAATAATCTTTGTAAAGCATTTTTAGATAAGAGCAACGAGGGTTACAGCACTATCAAACTTCCCAACTAACGTATCATGCAAATGAGCATACCCTAACCTTCGAACACATGCCGACATAAATGATGGAAATTCAATGCAACCTCGTCGTCTTCCCTGGGCCCAACGTCGCGTCGATGCTGTAAACCAACAAACGTAAGTTGTTATAAATTTGGCTAATTATTTTATATAAATGTAGGTATGCTTGTAACCATTAGTGCCTTATAAAATACATGTACTAATTTATCCTGATGAAAGGATACGATAGCGCTGTTCCCACTTGCTTTTATTTACCAAATGTTATTTTGGTCGTTTGAAGTAAACAGTAGCTTTCTTTTTGAATATCTAAATATTGCACTAAGAAAAAAAATAAGATTGGAGTTTTCAAGAAATTGCGTTTCTACCTGTATAAGAATAGCAGTTAAGAGAAATTGTATTACATGAAAGCCGAAATTTGTAAGGCCAAAATCAGTAATGAATTATAATGGATTTAAATTTTGATAAATTAAATATGATGGTGTAGTAATAATTTGTTTGAGGCTATTGGGGTCGACGAAAGGTGGCCTCGGGTCATGAGGAGGTGAGTAAACATGCAACATATTGGGTTGAGGAAACCTCTGTGAATTCGTTAACAGGTAGGGTGGGTAGAGATATCGGGGAGAGTTTCGACCTTTTCATCCCCCGTCAAGAGCTTTGGTACGGCATGAGCACCGTAGTATAAACTTAGTGTAGTAAGTTCCCTGTTCGATGTACCTTATTTTTGAGTAGATTCCCGCTGCTTTTAGTAAATTTATGCTGCTGTGCCTAATCCCTTGATCCTGCATACAGTTTAATCTCTCGTGTAATGCTTTCGCTGAACACATCGAGGCAAGCCCACGCCCACTGTCCCTGAGCCACGCTGAAGAACAGCTAGGTATGCAGAACCACCAATGATGTGATCACCTACCACTTTTCCCTTGAATCTAGCAGCTAATTTAGGAGAAAGACGTTACATATTTTAGAGATATAATGCAATTAAAAACCTAGGAACGTAGAGTTTTAAAGTTTTTGTATTTAATAGATATAATCGACCAACATATTTTACAGCCCCCACAACTGATTTTTCCGATAAATCTCTCAATTCAGTAACAATCGAACATTTAAAATCGTGATGCGCATTCATTAAAGGTCTGAAGCCTTTGCCACTCCCCTTAATTGTTATTTTCCTATTTTTAGTACTGAACTATGTACTAAGTTAGTTAAAATGGCAATAATCCCTATTCCAAACGAACTTTTTAATCAGCTCGATCTGTACGCAACCTAACGGAGTTTTTTTTATCAAATAGTCAGCGGTTTCCACTTTGAAGTCTTGAGCCCTTGTTTTTCAGAGGTTTTTAGTTATTTCGATCAGTTTTATTTTAATTGTCCGTAAAGAAATGTGCAGACACACAAGAAATTGACTTATTATAAAGGCACTAATAAATCATACTTTGAAGTCAACAATAATTGTTAGCATCGAAATAAATTATACGGATATGTTCTAAAATTCACTTTCGTGTGAAACTGTGTGTTGAGCCTATGTAAATTTAAGCGAATCCGAGTGAAAGAGAAAAGCAGAACATTCCTGAATATACACAAAATAGCTCTGTCAGTTTTATAACCATATATAATATATTTCTGTATTAACAATTGTCTTTGACTTATCATTTCATTTAAATACTCGTGCTTCTAAAAAAACGAAATCTATGAAATCTAGAAGATAAGATAAAAGCAGGAAGGCACCCTAAACGCGACGTTTACTTATTTATAGAAACGTACACTGATAAACAGCGATAAGAATCTCAGGCGAAAGAAAACAAGCAAATATGAAAACTGCTCAATAATCTCAAACGATAATTCAATATATTTTGGTAATTCACATCCAGTTTCACGAAAGCAATTGTGAGTGAAAAATAAATTGTTTCGCTGCCAAATTTTATATTTCGCCATGTAAGATCAAAAAAAAAGAAAAAATCATTTAAATTTCTTAGTTAAACCGGCATACATCAAAACATAAGTATTCATATCGCTAGTGTTTTTAAATCAGTAATGCTTTATTGACCATTCTCCGGGGGTCCGTGCCTTCTTTAGGCTGTGTGGCCTTTGAGTATGTTCTAATTTCGTTTGCGAACTCATGGACGGTATAGTACCAGCAGTGACAATGGATGCTGGCAATTAGATCAGAATTCCTCAATCGAAGGTTGGTTAAAAAGACGACACGGTGAAGTGGACTTCTAACTAACCCAATTGTTAACCATGACGAATAAATTAACAGAATCGTTTGGCGAATTCCCCACTGCTGATAACCTCATACGTGTTGTCAAGATCGAGTAGTTATGACGCTTGCATGGCTTGCACAACAAGCAAATGAGGAGTGGAAGCTGAAGCTTTCGGGCCACCAATTCAGCGCAAATAAGAAATTTGTTGGAATTGTTGACTAGTTGAAGATTATATAGTGTTATCCTGGATGGCTATCTAGTAACCCATGTGCAGAGCGTAGTAAAGTTATGGAGGGAGACTTCTCCTTAAAGCTAAATTTTAAGGGTGCTGGCGCACCCTATACCACAATCCCACGGCCCATCTATGATGAAGTAAGGACGGCAATATCCACGGATTACCCCCCCAGATGAGCCCCACTCAAGACAGCTCCTTCAGGTTTGCGGAGGAAAATTCCTAGTCATTTGAAACCAAATAAAAAAAGAATAGGCGTGTACTTTTTATCAAGTTTCGTAATTCTATCGTGAACGGCTCTGAAGTTATTAACAGTCGAATTTAAAAATTGCTTGACTTATAAGTGGGTGGTGCCTCAAAATTGTATATCATTCTCCCTGTGAGATATGACCAAGGTGAATTTACTTACAGGTGATCTCATAAGAACATATGAGCAGTGGCTTCTTCTGTCAAAATAAAGAAATTCTATGCAATCTGAGAGGAGAAGCCGCAAAGTCAAAACAAAACACATGAAGTATTTGTGTGTATCAAGCAACAAATTCGCCGTGATATCACCTGGTATAGATTCCCCTTGGATATGACCAGTTCAGTCTTTCTACTTCCTTTTCAGGAGTTCGCTTATATTCTTTCGCTGTATTTCTCAATACAATAGTATGTCTCGTACCAATTCTGAAGTCATTTACAGTCGCAGTTTGAAAGTTTGTGCGGGTGGCGCCACGCCCCTTTTTCCAAACATTTTCTACGTTAATAGAACAATCAAGTCAATAAAGGTACCACATTGAATGTCCCATTATATACATTTTACCAAATTCTCGATATCGAAAACAAGGGCGTAGTTATCGTTCGATATTCCCTTTTTAAATAGCAACCCACCCTGCCTGTATGCCAACTTTCATTCTAATACATATTTAAATTCTAACGAAAGTTATTAATTGATTCCTCTATTAAGTTTAAGAACTTTGATATAGGGAACTCCATATCTATGTCGATTATTTCATACCGTTATATGAAAAAATTATAACAACCGGTGTACAGCTGGTACAAATACTGATATAACGAGTATAAGCCGCGATAGTGTGGCGGTAGTGTTGCTGGCCTACCACTCCAAAGGTCCAAAGTTCGAGCCCTGGAACAGGTAACATCGAAAGTGGTTTGGAAAAGTTTTGTTAAAACGGGGTCGGTTTTCGGCAGTAGTTTGGCAAACCCTCCTAGTGTATTTCTGCCATGGAAGGCCTCTCAGCTAAAATTCATTTGCTTTGCAGATGCCGTCGGAACCGGCAAAAAACTGTAGGTCCCGCCAATTTGTAGGAAAAATTAGAAGCAGCACATCACAAATTGGTAGAGAAGCTCGGTCCTAATCTCCTCAGGAGATATATCTAGCGCCAATTACTTTTTAGACTTAGAGTTGGGATTAATTGTAACCGACTGTAGACGAAAGTAAACAAAAAATGCGAACTTTTGTGATATTTTGTTATGTGTGTGAAAACTGTTGCAGACATTTCATTAACTCGAAGCGATTTCACTTGTTTCATAAATTCACTATCAATTTTACCGAGTAAGTAGGAGTTCTTTAATTTGTTTGTTTTGTCAGAGACATATGGATAATTTGACATCTGTCATTGGTAATATTAGTATATCTGAGATTGTATACTTAGGAGACTTTAATTTAAGTAATATCTCTTGGTTGAACGATTGCAATGCTCCATCCAATATTAAAACCGATATCGATATGCTAGTTGTAAGCACACTGTTCTCACATGGTCTTACACAATGCAACTATTATCCTAACAGTAACGGTAGATTCCTAGACCTAATTTTTGGATCCGATGATCTCAGATTGTCATGACTTGAATGCTCGTCTCCAATTCTGGAAAATAGTCTTCATCACAAAGCCTTGATTGTCAAGTTCGAGTACTATAACTTCGATAAGAAACCAGCGGAACCTTGTTTCGCATATAATTATTTCAGGGCTGACACTATAGCCATGAATGAGTTTTTATTAGCTGTAGACTGATCATTCTTGGGTGCAGCTAATAGCTCAGAAGCCTCTTAGGCAAATTTGCGTCAAAATCTCTTATCATCAATCTCGAATTTTGTACCTTTAAAGAGATCGGTTCCGAGTAATAAGCCGCCGTGGTTTAATGCGAAGCTGAGTAGCCTCAAGAACTCTAAAAATAAAGCGTTTAAGAAACATAAAAAGAGCAATGATGAAACTGATCGTCTTATCTATATTAGACTTAAGAAAACATTTGATTGCCTTAATAAGTTTCTTTATAAGAACTATATGCTCAAAATAGAGTTTAACTTGAAAGCTCACCCATCTGTTTTTGATCTGTCATAAATTCTAAGAGGAAAACTAACGGTTTTCCGACTAGTATGGAATATGATGGTGAAGTATCCAGAAACACGCAACCTGTTTGCCAAACTCTTTCAAAAAGTGTATCTAAAATCTACATCCCCACAAGGTTCTGCCCACCTTTCTACTCCTGCTTTATCTATTTCTTCCTTCGCTATTACGACCGATGATGTGCTTCTGTCAATCTCAAAATTGACAAACAGTACAAAAGCTGATACGGAGGGATTCTGTCGTTTTTTTTTTTGAAAATTTGTTCAAATGCTGTGGCGGAACCCCTGTCACTTATTTTTAAAGAATGTCTGACCTGTGGAATTTTCTTAGATTCGTGGAAACTTTGTTCAATTAATCCCATATATAAGTCTGGTGACCGCAACGATGTCTGCAACTATAGACCCATAGTTAAACAGGGAACTCTGGCAAAGATATTCGATGACATAATCCAACGCAAATTATTCGATCACATAGGTAAGGCCATTGTTGACTGCCAGCATGGTTTTTTCCCTGGGAGATCCACTTCTACCCGCCAACTTAGCTTTATTGACCAACAGAATTATCGATGCATCTGAGAACTTGATGTCATTTACACTGACTTCTCGAAAGCATTTGGTAAAGTTGATCACAGAATACTACTGCGTAAGCTGGAGATGTATGGAATCGAAGGTAACTTATTGAGGGTTTTCTCTAGTTTCTTATCGAATAGGAGGCTATTTGTTTCAATTGGAGACGTAAAGTCATCCTTATTTATCGACGCTTGGTCGGGAATTCCGCAGGGAACTAATAGCGGCCCTTTATTATTCCTGATTTTTATTAATTATTTGCCTAATTGTTTCAACTTCGCCAAATGACTAATGTTTGCAGATGATGTCAAATTGTTCTTAACAGTCCGTAATATTTCCGACTGTGCCAATTTACAATCAGACCTCGATTCTTTTGCTGAATGGTGTATTGACAATAATTTGTTTTTGAATGTAAATAAGTGCTGCGTTGTTTCATATTCGAAAAAGTCAACTACAACTTATTTCAATTACATTTTAAATGCCGAACCTTTAAGTCGTTCATATGAGATTAAAGACCTAGGTGTCATTTTCGACACCAAACTCTCATTCTCTCGTCACATTGACCTTATAGTTTCGAAGGGATTTGCAATGGTTGGATTTATAAGACGCAATTCTGGAGACTTTAAGGATCCAATGACGCTGAAAGCACTTTTTACCTCTTTGATACGAAGTCGTCTGGAATATTGCTCGATAATATGGAATCCATTTTATGAAGGGAGTTCATAGAAAATTGAAAGAGTTCAGAAAGTATTTAGTAGAATCGCTCTACATATGCTTCATTGGCCCAATGGCCTTCCATCATATGACAGCAGGCGTAAACTACTCGGCCTCCAGGCTTTGTGTGAAAGGAGAACTTGTATCTCACTCATGTTAGCTTATAATGTAATTAATGGTAATGTCAAATGTGAAGAACTGTCAAATCTATTCATCCACTATATCCCTTAGCGCGAGTTACGACATAATAGGTTGTTTATCGAGGTTACTCATAGAACCAATTATGCAATGAATGAACCCAAGCCAGAGCCGGAGCTGTACAGCTAGCAAATCGATACAGCAACGTTCTTAATTTTAAAAACAGTTTACATAAATTTAAACTGGAATTGTTTTCTATTTTTAATTAGTCTGTATAAAAGCTTGTACTTTTTAGACCGTAAATAAATAAATAAATAAATAAATATAAGGGGGTAAAATACTGCGTTGACCATAGTGCCCGAAGCACTCCATACACTTTTCCTACCATGCTAAAGATATGATCTCTCCATGTCAATGTATTGTTAAATATTACGCCGAGGTTTTTAGCCGAGTCAACATAGTTTATCTCAGATTGGTCCAACATAATTGTATCTAATGTGTTAGTATCTAAATCTTTTCTAGAACATGAACTTAGATTTTTCTGTGTTGATGCATAAACCGTTGTTTGAAGCCCATTCCCCTACGCCGCGTTAAATTACAATTTAATTCAGTTATACAATTACGGGTAAAATCTAGGGGATAACTCCCATATATTTGGACATCATCAGCATAAATATGGACATAACAGTTTTTTAGCACATTAGGTAAATCGTTTACATATAGAACAAATAGCAGAGGACCCAAAATAGTGCCTTGAGGTACCCCTTTAATAATGGGTAGAAAAGTAGACTTTCTGTTTCCAGCACATACGGCTTGAGTTCGGTTGTCAAGATAAGATAAGTCCGTTAACCGGCTCGAGAAATTGAGCAAGTTACTTAGTTTGCAACACAGTAAGTCATGATCGACGGCGTCGGACGGCTTTGAATGATCAAGCAAGGTTAAGAAGGCGACTTTATTTTCATCAATTTGCTGTCGTATGTACTCCGATACATCCAAAAGTGCTGTAGTACAGCTCCTCTTAGGCCTGAACCCCGGCTGACGTTCAGTGAGAAGTTTGTTATTATGTACATAAGAATGTATTTGCTTATGCAGTATTCGCTCTACTACTTTCAATAGGAAGGGAAGAATTGCGATAGGCCTAAATTCGAGTTTTGTTTTGTGAACAGGAATGACCTTACCAACCTTCCAGATCTGCCAAAAAACGCAAGCTGTTAGGATATTATTATAGAATAAGTCAAATACGGTAGGATCTTTGGCTAAACAATTTTAATAAAAACAGGGTTGACTCCATCAAATCTTAACGCGTTTGACTTAATAGACAGAATCGCCTATAAAACATAACAATCATCTACGCAGACAAAATCGAAAAGACGAACACCAACATTTAGACGTTTACTGTAACTATGCAGGCTTACATTTGAATTGGAAACTAATATTTTCACGAAGGTTTTATATAACTCGTTAACATCTGGAATTATGGGCGTACTTTCTTTGGTTTTTCCAATCCCTATCTCCTTTATAGTGTTCCAGGTTTGCTTTGAATTAACTGCGGAGCGAAATTTATCTTTGTAGAACATAGATTTAGCCAGTTTTATGGCCTGGTTTACTACTTACCGTGTCTTTTCAAACTCTACTAGTAACTGTAGCGCTTACATCGCGAGTAAGCTCGATTGCGTAAAGAAATGAGGCATTGTAAATTGGCGCTAAACCAGGGCTTACTGAGGGGCGACGTTGCACTTAACAGGAACGTATTTAAAAAAAAAAGTTAATCTGGTTTTGCAAAAAGTTCACTTGGCCATTAATTGATTCCATATACCACACTTGTCTCCAGTCTGCTGTATTAACAGCTGCTCTCAGCAAATTATGATTAATATTTTTCAAATCACGATAAGCAAAATGGTTTGAGGTAAGAGAAGGTTGGAAATTGCTTTGAGAAACCTAATGCTGATATCTAATTGTAGTAAACTGAATCGTGCAAATTACTCACAAAGAAGACATCCAAAAGAGTACTGGCAGTAGGAGTAAAATGGGTGGGTGCGGAAATATTTATCGGATACAGGCACAAGGATTCCATACTTAGTTTTAGACTGTTACCCACTAATAAGTTGCTATTAAAGTCACCTGCAGTTACGATGTTTGAAGGGAAACCTTGAAGACGGAGAAATTCACACGACAGTTTGGTCTATATACGCAGCTGACAAGTAATTTACTATTTCTCGAGTGGACGCCAACAAACACATATTCTACAATATCACCAATACCCGAAAAACAGTTTATACTACATGACATCACATCTTTTACAAGACCACTCCTATCAGACCTAAAGAGATGATAACCCTGAACTTTTAGCAGGTCGTTACTTTGACTGGACAAAAACCAGGTTTCCGGTACACAAATGATATCAATATTGGATCCTTCAAAAATATTGCGAAATTCATCAAGTTTTTAGTTTTAGTCTTAAAAGAACAGCTGAAGATGTAAGTAGTGTTGATGTTTTGCTCAAATTATTGTTTGTGTATAATTGTTTAAAATTGTTTTCAGTCCTGATGATGACTTCAGATTGAAGTCGAAATATCGATATATAATATAAATAAATTAGTTAAAACAAAAAACAAGATTTTTTTAAATTAATTTGCCCGGCCTCCAAGCCCAAAAAAAACACTATAAAATGGAATAAGTAATTTATTGTACATTAGCAAACTTCTCTAAAAGTCCCGTGACACAACTTAATACGCTCAGATTAAGGTTCTCTATTCGGTTAAGCTCTTGGTTTTCTTTTATTTTATTGGTTATACGAGTATATTATAAATATTGTGTTCTAACGCGTTGGGCGGAAACTTTTTAAAGAAACTCGGACACTTGAATTAGTTCCTGATTTTTAAAATACTTCACTAATTTACTGCATTTTGTTACCATTTGGTTGAGTTCAGCCAAACTCTTCAGATTTCTCAATAATGTTATGTAATAAATTATTAATCAAATTGATGCTTTCGGATTCTCGAAAAGCTGATATCATATTGCGATCCGTAACTACGATGGGATTATCTGTTTTCAGGTCAGATCCTAAGTTTTTAAGTATGCCTTTAAACTTGCTCCGAATATTCATTCCTGAAAAGTGTATTTCCAACAGTCCTGAAATATTACGCTACATCGTTGTAGAGTGAGGCAAAAGTTTTTCAAGGTTTACATTAGAGCCGTAGGTTGCTACTATCTTTATAAGAAATGTTGCGAATTCTTAAAGCCCAGAATCATCAATGATTTGGAATGAACCACTTGGCAATAGGATTAGTACCCTACTGTTTTGTTTCCTTACTCACTTTCACTTTCATGGCTTCATTCGCATCCCGAGAACTAATAATATAGCATCCATGCTTTACAAGGTTGGAAGTGCTTGCGGCAAACTTGTAAAGGGAGTAGCATTTACTATAGGCAACTTTTCCGAGCACTTCTCGGACAGAGGCATCTTCAACAATGCTAAATATATCAAACACTTGCCCCCTCTTTTCACTTAGGGTGTATTCCCGATTATGAATCTTTTCCTTGATGTCAAAATTAAAATTCTATAATTACAAATAAACGTTATTGTAAAACAAATTAACTGTTAGCATTCCAAAAGGATAATAATACTTACGCGTTCTTCCTCACTTTGTATTTTTTTAATATTAATTAAAAATATCCACAAAATCGTAAGTTGTACAACGCATCCGTAGGGGTTTGAATTAGAATGAATATATATTTTTGCATTCATTTATTCAAATTCTTTTATTTGAATTTTGAAACTTTAAACCCAGTGAATTTTCATTATATAAATATTCTGAAAACTGAGTGTTTTGTATTTCAAATGGAATATTCAAATCTACTGTATTCTATTAAGCTCAAAGTTTAAATCAATTCATGCAGGGTCTAATGCATATATACATACACATATACTATGTATGAACATTAGACTGGGTAGATTTATTAACCGATATCGCGCCATCGATTTTTCGATAGGTTTTGGACTCAAAAAAAAAAAGTTCCACTACGCATACCCAAAAAAATAATTTTAGAGCTTGCGAAATTTAATTTTTTTTGACTTTTTTCGACTTTGATCTTTAAGGTTTTTTTCATGACCTACAAAAAAAAAATTTCATTTGATTTTAAAACTTTCAGGTACACCCTGTCCGACCCAAAAATGTCGGCTAAAAACGTTGGCGATAACGGTTTTTTGAAAAAAAAAACTTATTTTCGGTTTTTGGGACTTGTTTTGGTCGAAAAATCGACTTATCCCTGAAAAACCCCTT
Source organism: Merzomyia westermanni (assembly GCA_949987695.1). Taxonomy (NCBI): domain Eukaryota; kingdom Metazoa; phylum Arthropoda; class Insecta; order Diptera; family Tephritidae; genus Merzomyia; species Merzomyia westermanni. Next base: position 138,416,071 of record OX465290.1, read on the forward strand.
AAAAAAAAAGTGGCGAAAGGGCAAATTTTTTGACCAAAAACACTCCCCAGAACCCAAAAAATGTTTTTTTTTTTCAAAAAACTATTATCGCCAACGTTTTTACCGGACATTTTTGGGTCGGACAGGGTATACATGAAAATTTTAAATTCAAATGAAAAATTTTTTTTGTCGGTTAACTTTCGTCCATACAAATCGACCGACCCTAATGTACATATGCCCATACGAAGCGAATATGTTGCGTATACGCCCCTACATATGTACGTACATATGTATTTACAAGTCAAATTACTTTGTTTATTTAACTGATAATCCTATTTGACTTTGTACAACTTTGCAAATTAGAAGCAACACACCAAAAAATTGAAAGAGAAGCTTGACTCAAATAACTGGCATAACTTGACAAATTATTTTTATTATTATTGTTATTGGTGATATAACTGCGCGGAGGCAGAAGTGGCTAAACGCATGAATAGTAACTGCAGATGTGGTACCAAAAGAAGCATATGTATGTGCAGACCACTTTTCCGCCAAAGACTTTAAGCCAAGAAAACGGAATACACTCGAAAGGTTTGCCAAAACACTGACGAGGTTGACCCCGTTTAGAAAAAATTGTCTTAACCTAAGATTTCTGTATGGCAGGCCAGCACTCTACCTCTATACCACGGCTGCAGTTACCAGGAAAGGATGCTTAAGCTTCATTATTGGGTTCCTCATATTCAATACAGTACCTGGGCTTTGCTCGTAATTTTTATAGATTTCCATACAATTTTGTTTGCTTTGGATTCTCATCAGTAATTTTACTTACCAGCAATGCAGCTTTTCAAAAAGAGATTTTAAAAACATATCTTAATAATAGAAAGATGTGGCCGCCGTGGTGGGGCGGTAGTGTTGCCGGCCTACTACACCGAAGGTCCAAGGTTCGAGCCCTGGTACAGGTAACATCAAAAGTGTTTTTCAAAACGGGGTCGCCCCTCGGCAGTGGTTTGGCAAACTCTCCGAGGGCTTCTCAGCAAAAGTTCATCTCCTTTTTAGATGGAGGTTTCTGATATACCTGTTGTATATCGCGCCATACATTTATTTGTTAATATTTTTTTTATTGGTAACAAAGTTTGAATAAATATATTTACTTCTTGGTGGCTGCTCAAAAAATTTTCCCCATATTTCCGACACGTCTTTGCAAGTTATTTTGCTGAATTGTATGGTTAGAAGCTGTCTATTGTTATCAAATAATCGAGAAAGTATAGGGTTACATGGGTATATTTGTCGGTTAGTGCCCTATATATAGGTCAACATTCTTTGATTTCTTCTTTATTTTTCAAGATGGAATTATCGATAGCTTTTCATATTTAATACATATGAAACCTAAGCCAACACTTCTTTCCCTACTATGTTCCAATTACGTCTCTGATTTTCTTTCGCAAGCATTACTTTTAACGTATTTGGTCGCCTAATTGTTGAAAAGGCCACATATACCATGCATGAACATCGATGAATTTAGCTTCACTCCAACAAAACCAAGAGTTTGTCCCTGAGGTTTATGCGCAGTCGTGGCAAATGTTGCCCTTACTGAAAATTGATGCCCTAGCGGCCCCTTGGAGGAGTAAGACACAACAGTGACAACCCTACTTAGATAAGATGTTTCTTTCGGAAGTATTATAAACATGATAAATCATATGATGTACAAATATTATTTTCAGATGCGAAGCATCAGATTATAAAATGTGGAATATCTCGATAAATATTTAGATTACTGTGTTGGTTATCGTCTTTACATATGAAGCAAGTTTACCAATTTTATTTTAGAGAAAACTATCTTTCACGCGGTGGCATTGCAACTACCTCAACACAGACTGAGTGAGTTTATAAATGTTAACATATAAATTGGGCACTTTACTTTCGGAATTATAACGTTGGCTAAATTTTTACTTAGTGCACCCTGCTTCGAGGGTGATTCTTTACATTAGCTACCGACTGCTTAAGCATGTCCAAAAATCTACACATGTGTACCAAAAGACGCGCTTTGGTTCCAGGAAACAGAATCCGCCTCCGGAGAATAAATATAGCATATTGGAACAGGACTAGTATATCAAACATAAATGTTAGTTGTTTCCTTAAGTTTTATTTTTAACATCAATATCTGGCATTATAGTAATTATTTCAAATCTTATAATGTTTAAAACTTATATTGATATAGTGAAAAAATGTTACTTTCTTCTTAGTATGGTGAACGCAACCTGTGTTTTTGCATATTGCATAACATTTACGAGAATTCCTAACATTTTCCCTGTATTTTTATTCGACCGCTGGCATCAACCTCTGGAGTTTCAGGGTTATACTGCGCAAATTGCATATAGAAGATTCGGCTTGCCTTTAATATGCTGATTTTCTAAGCGTCGCAAGATGTTGTTATGACATAGATCTGCTGACAATTGAACAGGAAATTGTCGACGCGTTAATCTAGTTGGTATGCATTCTGACCTCTTTTCATTATATATGATGTAAGTGGCGAGGGCAGCGATGTCGACCAAATTCTAAAACTTTGCCAAAGGCCAGCGATTAGTGGCACGTTTGCATGAATAGTTTGAGGACATTTGATCCATCGCCTGAATTTTATACAGGATATGACGTTTGTAAACTGCAAATTTTTTTCTACCGAGAATGAAAATAAACCATACAAACCTCCCATATTTTATTTTATTCAAGCAGTAGGCATTACATTGAAACAAAAAAAGCAATTCAACACGTACTCAAAGCCTACTATGTTGAAAATGTTATCACTGTTTCAGCTTATTTATTTACTCATAGCTAAGAAAAGAAATGAAGTCCTTAAATACAGGAGTGAGCTCATGATCCAAGTGCAACAGGTCGTAGCAGCTCGACAAACATACAAACACACAAAAATTTTCCATGTATTTTGTTTTTGTAATTTGTGAGTTTAACGTCAAAATCGTACTGAAAAATGAGTGTAATGCCAAAATTCGAGCCAAAAGTAAAAAATCAGCTGGTCTATTAACACGTCCTGTATTATTGGATCATGAGTGAGCCTCCACCTGATATGGAGTTCCGGCTTTATTGCGATGTTGGTTGCTTAGATTTGAGACGAAGAGGACCAAAGTCATGGTCTTATAAAATATACGAGGTGTGTTCAAAAAGTATCGCGAATTTTGTGTTTTTTCAAAAATTATTTATTTATTCATAAATATCTATTTTGTCCCCTTCAAAGTAATCCCCATGAGATATTATACACTTGTGCCAACGGTTTTTCCAATCTTCGAAGCACTTCAAAAAATCATTTTTTTGTATCTTGTTCAGCTCCTCCTTCGATGCCGTCTTTATCTCGTCAAGAGAAGCGTAACGTCGTCCTTTCATGGGCCTCTTCAGTTTAGGGAACAATAAAAAGTCACAGGGGGCCAGATCTGGGGAATACGGTGGGTGCGGCATCATTAGTGTGTTGTTTTTGGCCAAAAAGTCGCGCACAAGCAACGATGCGTGAGTAGGGGCGTTATCGTGGTGCAAAAGCCAATTTTTGTTCTTCCACAAATCCGGGCGTTTCTGGCGGATTGCTTCGCGCAAATTGCGCATAACTTGCAGGTAATATTCCTTATTGACCGTTCTTCCCTGTGGTAAGAACTCATGATGCACCACGCCCCTGCAATCGAAGAAAACTGTCAGCAAAACTTTCACATTCGACCGAACTTGGCGCTTTTTTCGGTCTTGGTTCGTGCGGCAGCTTCCATTGAGATGATTGAGCTTTGGTTTCCACGTCATAACCATAAACCCACGATTCGTCACCAGTTATGACCCTCTGGAGCAAATTTGGGTCGTCGCGGACAGAGTTTAACATCTCATTAGCAATGTTCATGCAATGCTGTTTTTGGTCACAATTGAGCAATTTTGGTACGAATTTCGCGGCGACCCGTCTCATGCCCAAATCATTGATAAAAATCGAATGGCACGAGCCAATCGATATGTTAAGGTCCTCAGCAACTTCTCTAACGGTGATTCGACGATTGGCCAATACCATTTTCTCCACTTCATTAATTTTTTCGTCTGTTGTTGAAGTGCTCGGGCGTCCGGCACGCTCTTCGTCGTTCACATCTTCTCGGCCTTCTGAGAACATTTTGTACCAGCGATAAACGTTGCTTCGGTCCAAGGTAGCTTCTCCGTATGCCACAGTCAACATTCGGAATGCATCCGCGCACTTAATTTCGTTTTTCACACAAAATTTGATACAGGTTCTTTGATCCATTTTCTTGAATAGGTAAAAATCGAAGACGATCCAAAACACGTGCAAGCAAAGCAGCTGTCAACAATTAACTGAACATTCAAAATGGCCGAGCTTGTCGGCATAAGTGAGAGACATGAGTACCAACATAACGCCACAAAAAATTCGAAATTCGAATATACGTAACCAGCGAAAATTCAAAATTCGCGATACTTTTTGAACACACCTCGTATATGTGTAAATCACTCAAATTAATGTTTAAAGGTATTGATTTTACTATTCGCCTAATGGGTTGTTAAACGAGGAGGGTGCTCACCTCCTAGTACCCTTTATCAAAAATGCTCTACCCATGTGCTTTGTAAGCTGCCTGTGGCTTTTTGCTAGCATAGGTAGACATAGTTGATCGAAAAGTTTAAAGTTTTCATATATTTTATACATAGTCCCCCGGGTGACCAACACCCTAACGAACGACTAAAAATTGTTCACTCAACAGAGGGTTAAAAGTCAATAAAAATAGTCAAGTTCACTTTTATATATCATATACTATAATTATATTTTTAAATAATTTACTAAACAAACAGAAAACTAAACATTTTAGAGTGTGAAATTTTGTTAATACATGTCAGACATGGTGGTCTCGTACAAAGGTAGTTTTTTGTAAACCACTCAAATGTAACTTGTTTAACTGCGTGGCAACTCCCGTACAAACTTAGCTTTTCAGGCTAAATATCTCTAGAAAGGTTCATAGTAGGGACATGAAAATTGGTATAGAGGTATATGATATCAATTCCATACTCACGAGAAAAAAGTGGGACTTATGGAAAAAGAGGGCATGGCATTCCCTATGTAAACTGAACTATTCTTACCCCATGTTTCTAAAGGTTGGTGGAGGATAACGAAATATTTTTTTCCTGACTATTTATTAAGAGTGTGAATAATTAATATATATACAATTGAAACTGTCGTGAATTGAGAGTTTTTGAGATGAACTTAATAAAAAAAATCTCTTTTGAGCAGAACGAAGTTTGCCAAGTCAGATAGTTTTCGTATATATAAAAAAGCTTTTAAAGCCAAGTGTCCGGATTACAGAGTGTAGCAATCGATGTTGGTGTCCGGATTATTATATTATTATTATTATTATAATAATTATTATAATTATTATTATTATTATTATTATAATTATAACTATTATTATTTTTATTATTATTATTATAATTATAGTACAGGCAAATACAATTTAAGGAAATATCAGACTTGCGATCAATAAAATTCGATGTCACATCACTACGAACTGGAAGATATTGCATTTGCAATATCCATATATTTGGCTGGTCCCCGTTGCTATACTCGTAAGCTGTTGAGGTTAAAAATTTACAATTTCCGTCTCCATCAACTTTACGCCGATAGGTATCAAAGCTATGTGCTGAACCAGGGTTTCAAAAGTAAACGCTTTTGTATTTCAAATCGTTTGATGTATCAATTGAAGACAAAGTATGCATAATATCGTTATCGTTTAACGAGGAGTGACCATACGACCACAAAAGCGACATAGCTGTTAAACCAAAACGCTGAATTCAAGCTGTCATGGTGCAAGATCTAGTGCTTAGTGGAAGCAGCCCGTCTTCTATAATGTCGACTGTGCGATGATATCTGATTTACTGCAGTCAGTTATCTCAGAACTGTATGTGGTTGGATGTACCGTTGCTGTGGCAGTAAGCGATTTAGGAAAGTCATCAAGTGTGAAAGTTGTTGTTGTTTATAACGACACCACATAACGAAAATCATCATCTTTAGTATCTATCGAGCACCCTTATTTGAAACATCCTTCTGACGAAGATAAGCTAATTTTGGTTTTTGCTGCTGTTTCGCACCTACTTAAGCTCTGTAGAAATAATTTCTTCACCGATACGATTTTTTATGAATCAGCACAGGTGGGAAAACTCGCAATTGAAAAGTTTTTGACAATCTCAAATTCAGATTTAGACATAATGAAATCCCTTTCTTTGAAAATGTTGAGGGTTAAACTGAATCTTTTTTTTGTATGAATAAACCATACATTTTATAGCGAGGCAAAAGGTGAAATATGCCGAGAAACTCTTTTCAGATACTCCAGCAGCAGCATTGGAAAGGTGTGAGCGGTTAAATTTATGCAAGGCAAAGAGATATTAATGGCATGCTCTTATCTGTTTAAATTAATAAATGATTGGTTCGACGTGTTTCATACACAAATCATGTAAAGAGATATTCGGCCGTTAAGTAAATCGTATTGGTTAGAATTGTATGATCAAAATGAAGTACTCAATAAAATAAGCAATGCTGTTACATATTCAGCGTGAAATACTGCACAATAACAATGCCTTACCCGTATTTTATACTTACATGAAAGAGTAGTATATAAGTAATTAAAAATTTATTCTAATAGGTCGGCTAAACCAAGACTGGTTGGAGAATTTTTTTCAGCGCTATTCGCGCGAAATGTGTTCACCATAACCATCCCTCAGCTCTGGAGTTTAAATATAGGTTACGGGCATAACTGCTAGGTAAGATTGAGAGAGCAAAAAATATTTTTTACCAAAATATTTTCTGAAAGGATTCAAGATCATCTCTCATCTAAGTAAACTCCACATAGGACAATTTAGTCGTCAGACGATGATGAGGATTTATGTAAATATGGGAGTGACGATATACGAGTACTATCTCAAAATATATTTAAACATGTTTTTGAGGATGAAAAAAATATCACCAGAAGGAGATTTTGAGGTACTAATTTTTAATTTCGATGAAGTAAATCAAAATTATACTTATCTTGGCCTTTTTTCTGAGGTGGGCCTTTGGAAATCCACAGAAGAGTTCATGAAAAATTTAAAAGTATTAAACTCTGTTTTTGTTTAATTACAATAAGAACGACTCGAACGATTCTCCTGAATGCATGCAAAAATTCATTTCTCTTGGTAAAAACGTTGTAAATTTAGAAGGAAAAATGTTGAAAATATTTCTTATGGGGACGTATTTTAGAATACGTTATTTCGAAAATTACGTCTGAAAGAACATTTGTATAAGTTCAAAGAATTATTCGTTTCGATGAAGTGCATATCCGACACAGCTCTCTCAGACGTAATAGCCTATGACAAATTTTCACCAATACGAATCCTTGCTGAAAACTGGTCGAGAGACTTCCCACATTCTACAATCCAAACCATACTGTCACTGTAGGTGAGCAATTGCTTGGACGTCGTGGTCGATGTAAATTTCGTCAATACGTAACATTGAAACCAGAGAGATCTGTTTTGAAATTTGGCCTACTTGTGGATTTAGCGTGTTATGTATCGAAAATACAGCCATATTTGGGAATAAATGTGACAGGTTTTTTCTACGCACCCCTTCGAGAAACATTTTTTACAAAACTACATGACGATGGTTGCAACTATACGTAGACATAACAGGTCTATTCCTCCAAAACTTTTGCTCACTGAAAATATCGCGCATTATGAATTAGCATTTACATTAGTCACAAAATTAAATGTAATCAACCATGCTGTAGAGTGCATTAATAATTCTGTGGCAATAAGCACAAACTATCAAACTTAATTTTGGTCGAAAATGAGATAGTACCACCATTGTGTTCTCTAGATCTATAATCACACAAAATTTCCCGACTTTTGCTTGAAAATTGTGGATTTTATGGACAAAAAGCTATATCTCAATTCCATACATTTACATTACAATTTCAATGGAGCAGGGTTTGCCAAATGAATTTGGGAAACAGAGAAACGTTGTGTGCCGATCACTTTTCGCCTTCTGACATTATACGGAGTGGAAAGAGATCACTCCTGTTGCCGAAAACAATTCCCCATCCCCCAACTGTGCTTTTTTGTGTTGAATCGCAACATTCCGCAACCACGTTCCTGTTGTTGTTGTCCTGCACATATCATCATATATGTATATTATTTCTGTAAGGTCTTTTTGTGTTATTTCCTAATTTTCTGCTCTCATTTGGAACCAATATTAATAAATAAGGTATCGTTTTAAAGGTGGGGGTTAGCTCTACATGCGAAACCATGTTTTAATTAGCGAAGTGGTTTTGTTTAAGCGTATTTTATAAAAATAAATTCTTTAAAATAAACGATTGTGAATGCACAAAAGAATCAATTTGTACTGCAACGCTATTGTGACTGTGACATTCATATGCCTCGCGACATCTACAGTTGAATAGTAAGACTGAACAGTGCTAGAATAATTAAAGGCGAGCGCGCCATCTACACTTGAACATTGCTAAAATAAGTGAATAAGACTGCGTCAACACTGGATCATAAACTCGAGTTAAAGGGACATTTTTTGAGTTAATTCATATTGATGTTGGCAATCAACTCAAGTTTATGGCTCAATGTGAATGTAATATAAGTGGTGGAATTTCAAATAGCTGTTTGCGCATATTTGTATAATTTTTTGGGTAATTCTATACGACAGCACGTAACTACTAATATAGGTCCAAAAAAATCGGGAAAGGTATCAAACGACGGGTTTTAACCTTCGTATCAATAATCCGAAAGCGGAAATTCGATATTTTATGTCTGTTCAGAGATATTTGCAATTAAAGTTGAAATGTTTCTGTCATTTTCATGTGGTTGTTGTAATCACAGATTAGGGTGTACCGAAAAGTGCAGAAATGTGTTCTGTGCAGAAATATTGTGGACCGCGTAGCCGGTGTTGGACCGGCTAAGGTTATTTTTTTGAAGCCTACGCAGAAAGGTGTTGTGCACATAAATACCTTGGATCAAGTCCCCTATTTGAGATCGGACCTAGGCAATTTTTGGGTTTTTTACTAATAACTTTTCACTGAAACAAATTATTTAATTTCCGCTTTCGGATTATTGATACAGAGATCAAAACGCGTCGTTTGATACCTTTCCCGAGATTTTTGGACCTATATTAGCAGTTACGTGCTGTCGTATAGAATTACCATTTTTTGTAGTCTCACACCAAGTGTAGCTGAAAATCTTTTTTTATAATTTGAGAAAAAGGTTTGAAAAATCCTGGACCTGGACTAACAAAAGGTTTCAAACCATTTTGTTTTTTTTTTTGCGCAAGGAGAGCACGGGTCCAGCTAGTCGTTTTTATATTGCATTCAGCGTATCTGAATATTACGACATTCAGCTTTATCAGCAGATCATTGGTATGTTACCTAATCATTATTCAAATCGTACATATATTTTCATAGTATCGTATTTTCTAGACCATGTTAACACATCGTCATAATCGTCTTGCTGCGAACAGTGTAACTGCGAGTACCCGAACAGCCTACGTTATTAATAAGTTCGTCAAATAAATATATTATTTCGTTATCGCTTTGTAAACCACAGTATTTACTGCAACTCTCAACTACCAAGCTCATCACATAATGGTTTCTTTGTACTACAAGCGGCGTATCTGCAGACTCGAAAATCCTGCACCGTCAATACATCATTATTAAGTTCGCAACACATCATTATTGATTTTCGCATTAGATAACAAATTTTGACATATATTTTTAATATAGTATTCATGAAATTTCCTACTCTATTCAATCAAAAAACTTTTAATAATTAACTAAAAATGTTTATTAAAAAATAAAAACAATAATAATTTTCATAAAAATTCAAAAAGTGAAAAAGTATTATTCTTGGCCTTGAGCTCATTTCATGAATACTTGAAAATGTACAGGCCGAAAATCAACAAAAATTGTTATAAGTTCGTTATCACTTTCCATTACATAGTACTGTATTACGCAGTTATCAAGATAATAACGTCATCATTTTTACATTGTATGCAGTTTACATGCAGACATTACTCACATTATCAGTAACTTCGTCACATCATCTTTATCAAGTCTCGTTATAATTGTTTTGTTGTTATGAATTGTATCGTTCCCCAGTTCTTCTTAAATTAACAACTGGATTTACCACTTTACATATGTATGTTATCTGTTAGCATCCACCTCAGACCTGTAGTTGTGGGCGTTGGGAGTCGGCATATAGTATGTTGGATACTTTAAAATTGGGACAAGCCAAAGCCAATCTCGGCCCTAATCTCCTCGGATATGCATTTAAACGCAATTTTAGGACACAAAAACAACACCAAACGAAATCATCCCGATACTCCGCACAAATAGATCAAAAGAGGGATAATGTAATCAAAATCAGCTCGAATGAAAAAGAATTCATAACTTTCACATTCGAGCTGCATAGATCACTCATTTTGGTTGTAAAATTAATAATTTTTTTGTTTGTAAACAACCATTTACATGTTTTGAGTTTTCATTTTTAAATTCGACTGTTTCAGAAGGTTTTGATAATCTCATTACCAAAAACAAAAGCAAACACATGAGGGATTTTTCGCTTTTCGCCGTGCGTTCACCTTACTTATTTCGCCATGGCTCTACTGAAAACCTCACGAAAATGACTTAACAATTTTGACATCTTACACGGTTTGTTTTTGGCGAATATTTAAGCTTGTCAAAAATTCAAAATATACTTTAAATAAAAGAGTTAATAAACTGACTAGAGGAATATTCATAAAAGTCCCAAAATAATTATTTCATTTCAATAGATATTTCTTTGAGTCGTGCAATAGAAAAAATTAAAATTGTTCATAATAATTATTGAAAGATTTTTAAAATTTTGAAAGTGAAATAATAATTTTTTTTTCTAAAGTCTTCAAAGACCTTTATTCTGTAATTTATATTATAAAAGACTCACAATAATAACTATTTATAAGATATATTTTTTCTCTTCAAAGCTGTTCAATGTGATACGGAAATTGGAAAAGCTTTTTATATAATTAGTATTTCAATGATGTGCTTTAGTAAAACTGTTTGTATGACCTTGTTTAAGAGGTAATTTCATCTTATAAAGGACTTTCTTTGGGCATATCAGGGTGCAATGTAGATATGTATTCCCCCTCGAATTCGGACTACTTATTCCCCCTCGATTTAAGGTATTCAAGGGACGAGATAGAAAACAAGTCAAATGGCATATATTTGTGAATACTTCGAATGGGCCGTCAGTGCACCGGTCAAATAATGGCACAGCCGTATTTCTCGGCGTATCTCATCGCGCTGCTAATGAGATTCCATACTCACGCACCATAAGAAGACATCCTGTAGCTGTTCTGAGTGCGTTGTTTTGACAGTGACTTGAGAATTTTGTTGCGGCTTTGAACTTTGCTTGCAATCGGGACTGCATAAGCGACGAAGGTGAGAAATTCATGTAACGTCACACCCAACATTTTAGGTTTTTTGACAGGTGGTAGGGTGGCGCCATGAACCTGAATGTCTAATTAATTGGTCACCTGCTTGTGCCACCTCAAGAATTGGTAGGCCGAGGATTTGGTCGGGGACAATGAAAAAACTAGATAATACCTGGAGATAATCGTTTAGTTTAGAGCAAACCTCATAAATTTTAGGATCCTACTCCGTTGCCATTATCGTACATTCGTCTGCGTAGTAAGAAAACTAAACCGTGGCCTATCAAAGCACCTCAGTCATCCCTTGTTAGCGATAAGTGACGTCAATCAAAACCACCTAGGGAGGTGAAGCCAACCTCTCGTCTTTTTTTCCATCCCAGACTAGGCTTCCCCCTTCTATTCGGATGTCGATAGGAAACCTTTCGGGGCCGAAGCGTATATGTCCATTCGAATAACATGACCCAGGCAGCGGAGCCTCTGGGATTCAATTCGCTACGCCATGTTTATAACTGCGTAAAGCTCGCACAGCTTATGGTTAAATGTCCTTCGACACTCGCCGTTGGCATCGCGGGAAGGACCATAAATCTTCTAACTATAATGTGATGGAAAAACAAACGGAGAATGGCTTGACCTCCCTATGTGTGGGTTAAAATCGCCCAGATAGTTAAGCGCCAAGAAAAAGCTCCGCTACGATTATTAAAATGTACTACGGTTCCACAGATGTAGAATGTTTTCCTCTCAATATCAATACTCATATTAGGTTTGGCGCAATATTGACACCGTAGGTAATAGACGCCCTCTCTATGGCTTTCACCTTCGCGAAGGCCAACCTGGTCCATGTTCTATTTTAAGCGTCAGCTTAACCCAGATAACCCTAAAAGTTATGCATTGGAAATTTTTCCACCTTTTCCCTTCCACACTTCTTAAAACAGATATAAAAACGTATTTATATGCTTTAAGCAAAAATTAATAAACGATTTTTATGTTTTTGGAGGGGTCCTATATATAGTAAAACAAAATTTTTTCATTGAAATTCGCCATCAAAAATTAAAAATGGTTCCTGCCAGTAAATGTATTCGATAACACACTTATTCTACTCTGCTTTTCCAATATAAACATTAACAAACTTTTAATTTTAGCCCCCTTAAATTAACTTACCTCTGAAAGCGTATGTTATAATTTTGCATTTTCCAACTTTCACAAACTTCAATATCAAAGATCTCCCACTTCTATAGCAAAAGAGCAAATGACAACTATTAATGCAGTTGCGCAATCTCTGCTGCGTATAACATCGCGTTCCCGTTATTTGTTAACGTCCGCGCATGTGCGTTATAATACATAAACTTGCCGTCCTATATAGAAGACAGTAGGGTTTTCTGATTTAATTGGACTTTATTGGCAATGTGATTGAAAATACCTTTGTATAACTTGATTATTTTACGACAAAAAAAAAAGAAATTTAAATATTTTTTTTTCAAAGACTTAAACAAATAAAAATTTTCCATAATTATTATCGAAAGACTTTTATTTTAAAAGTCTCAAAGAAAAAGTCTTTGAAGACTCAAAAAATAAAAATTGCTCATAATTATTATTTGGAAGTTTTTAAAGTAAATATAGAAATAATAATCACGGATGACTTAAAATAATATTTCTCAGCTTTAATTATTACGAAAAGATTTTTTTATATTTTTGAAATTTCTGTGATTTTAATGAAACTCAAAATACAAATAATTATTATTCAAGATATCTGAAATATTTTAGGTACGGCAACCGTGTCGTGACATATTTTAATACGAAATACACTAACGTTAAACCACTCAATCAAACCAGCGGACCAAAAGTCTTGAGAAAAACGTTATTTCAAGCTTTCGAATATAAGCGTTAAGCCTGAGAAAGACTTAAGTCCTATTGAAAAAGACTACCCAAGGAATTGTAGCAAAATCAAAACGGCACCCTTTTTATAAGCTTGCAAAAACAATTGTAGAATAATACTACTTGTGCAAGATTTATATAAGATTCTCACTGCAATTTGTATATTGTAATATACATATATATAACAATATATATTACTTGTACAAGAGTTATATAAGCTTTTATATTTATTTGGCATAATTTAACGTTTCAATTTGTGTATATTAGGTATATTTCCTTCACAAAAAAAATTATTAACCTTACCAAACACCTTAAACATAGTATATGTCTACTAGTAGCGCAACTTACTCCGAATCTGCACACACACACAAACCACACAGGGTGCATTTATTCAATAACAAAACATTCAAATTAAAATGCTGCAATATTGAACGTGAAGACATAAGCCTCACAAATTAGTGAATATAAAGCAGTTATAACACGTTATCCGTTACTATAGAATGCAAATTTCAGTTCAAATTAAAGTTTTTAGTTGCAGTTTTTACTTTAAAACAACTCTGAACGCGATATCTGAACAAGATATCGGTACTTTTCGGTTAGGCTTACTACAAGGTGGCGCAAAAGTAAGCTTCCGATGTTCAGCATATCGGTTGTGGCACGTGCAGTGTGTGCTGTTGCACCGTCTTGTTGGAACCACATGTTTTCCAATCCCAATTCATCAAGTTGCGGCAAAAAGAACTCGTTGATCATTGCTCTGTAGCGCTCACCATTCACAGTAACCGTTTGGCCCCGACCGATTATTGGTCAAATAAATAGTCAGCAATATTCCGCGTTCTGGAGCAGTGTAGCGTAACATTGTTTATTAACGTGTATTTCGCATGTGTTTACTACACAAATGTCAAAACAGAACTGACTTTAGGGGCCAATCGCAAAATTTATAGCATTTTCTGATAGGAGGATTACTTTTGCGCAGTAACCGTTATTCACCGACCGATTATTGGTCAAATAAATAGTCAGCAATATTCCGCGTTCTGGAGCAGTGTAGCGTAACATTGTTTATTAACGTGTATTTCGCATGTGTTTACTACACAAATGTCAAAACAGAACTGACTTTAGGGGCCAATAGCAAAATTTATAGCATTTTCTGATAGGAGGATTACTTTTGCGCAGTAACCGTTATTCACCGACCGATTATTGGTCAAATAAATAGTCAGCAATATTCCGCGTTCTGGAGCAGTGTAGCGTAACATTGTTTATTAACGTGTATTTCGCATGTGTTTACTACACAAATGTCAAAACAGAACTGACTTTAGGGGCCAATCGCAAAATTTATAGCATTTTCTGATAGGAGGATTACTTTTGCGCAGTAACCGTTATTCACCGACCGATTATTGGTCAAATAAATAGTCAGCAATATTCCGCGTTCTGGAGCAGTGTAGCGTAACATTGTTTATTAACGTGTATTTCGCATGTGTTTACTACACAAATGTCAAAACAGAACTGACTTTAGGGGCCAATCGCAAAATTTATAGCATTTTCTGATAGGAGGATTACTTTTGCGCTACCCTGTACAATATTGCTCTCAATTAGTTTCACTTAATGAGCATTTAAAAATGCTGATATGAAATAAATGATTTGCAATTATTGTTGAAAACATTTTGTAGGATATAAGCATAATTTAAGCATACTTGAATAAATCTTAATTATAACAAGCGTTTTCCAAGCATGCTGAAAATTCACTTGGGAATCAGCTTATTTGTAATCTTATTATAAGTGGTACAGCAGGAAGCTTATATTGGGCAGTTGTTTTAAGGATATTCTAGCCCCATTGCAATTCGCTTAGCCGATGATCTGTTGGGAAGTCGTTAGCCACAGGGTGGACATACCACATGCACTAGATATATTTGGCTTAGTGGGATTGAGTCTGGATAGGTAAGATTTTAAGCTGTTACAATATCCAGATCGAAGTTGACAAAGAGTGACTCTTCAGCTATCACAGATGGTTGGATGTTAATAATGGGGGTCACAAGCCGGGTCTATGGTTCCGCAGTTCAAACAAAAAATATCTGCTCAGCGTTTCCGTGTGCTCTCAAATATTGAGCATTTTAGCTTCCCTACGGAAGTGAGGCTCAGGGGGCATTGGAAAACATCTCGGAGCAGTGACTTGAGTATATTCTTGCGGCTATTCCTTGTAGTTTGCCTACATCGCTTGAGACGTTGCGGGTCTCAAGGTGTTTTTGCCATTTGCTCAGTTTATGTTGGTCAACCGTCTACGCGATGTGCGAATCACGTCAGGTCACGTCCTCGCGAGAGAGACACCGCTGCTGCGGAAAATTCGGTAGAGCTTCAGGCCGAATCGATAACCCTGCAAAACTCTAATTCAAAAGTGAAAACTAAATCCCAAACCATTTTAACCGTTATAATAACTTACTTTGTGTTACTCAAAGTTCGTATGCCTTTTGGTTTACGAAATAGTGCTCAAACATTTCAACGCTTTATTAATGAAGTGTTTTCTGATTTCGATTTTGTATTCACTTATATTGACGAAATGAAAACGTATAATTGTCGTAGCATATTGCCATAAGTACAATGTTGAACGTTTTTTTTTTAAATGAAAAACAGCGAACCACTACGTTCAGAGCAAACCACTTTCACTTGGCTACCCTCCACAACGCCTAGAGCATGAGGCATTCCAGTTTTTGCATAGAACCAATTACTATATACATATATGTCATAAACGGCTTTACAATGAGTCAATATTGAACTATCTGTACAAACCTGTCTGCAACTCTTCTCAGCTCAGTTTGATTTGGTTGGGAAAGGTAAATTTCATGCAGCCCCTGCCAAATTGCATCGCAAGTTTCATATATTATTTTTGTAACTGTAGAAACGCCTAATTTGTAAGACCAAGCCAAAAACTGTGGGCTATAGCCTTGTGATAAAATTCTGATAACATACTTTGGCACTTGCGGTTTTTTACAGATACATATGTAGTACATAAACTAGCTTACATTAGAGTAATACCCAAACGGATTTCTTCTTTTATGGCTTCTCTCTTGGAAAAGCGCTGTGTCGCTCTCGTAAACACACAACACAATAAGACGTTGAATATTTCAACACGTGCATATACGTGTTACCTTGGAAAAATAGTCCTCGTTTCTCTTTCTCAAAAGGTGCAAAACAAGTTTCGTGGAAGCTAAGATTCTTCCTGGAACGATTGACTGGTCTTATCCACCAGCGCCTCTTCAACCGTTGGCACACCTCGTTGTGAACTTTAACCGTTAAAAACACTAAAGTCATGATTTGCATGATTTCTGTGAAACGCCCTATTTTATTCGTTTTCTCTCTCTCTATGGCGCGATATACAACAGGTATATCATCATAAACCTCCTAAGAGATTTTTGCGCCAAGCTTCTCTTCCAATTTGTGGTGTGCCGATTTGAATTTTCCCTACAAATTGGTGGGACCTACAGTTTTTTGCCGACTCCGAACGGCATCTACAAAGGAGACGAATTTTTGCTGAGAAGCCTGTCATGGCAGAAATACACTCGGAGAGTTTGCCAAACCACTGCCGAGGGGCGACCCCGTTTTGAAAACTTTTTTCAAATCACTTTTGATGTTACCTGTACCAGGGCTCGAACCATGGACCTTCGGTGTGGTAGGCCGGCAACACTACCTTCACACCACGGCGGCCGCCGTTTTGAATATATATTTTACTTGATGATCAACAATACGAGGGCAATAGAAATTTTCCAATTTTTCACAAATAAAGGGTGTTTTTTTTAGGGGTATAGAACTTCGAATTGAAATAAAACACAAGAAAATCGTTTTAAGGTCCATCAATTTGGCTTTATTGGAAGGATAATTTTATGCCATTAATAAATAAATATGATTTCGGGCATGTGGCCGCCGCGGCTGGCTCGAATAAAGCCAATTCTACAGGTCCAATTTTCAACCACTTTTTCGAGCATATGGGGCCGTATGTCGGCAATAACGCCACGAATGTTGGCTTCCAATTCCCCTAACGTTTCTGGTTTGTTAGTGTAGACGAGCGACTTCACATATCCCCAAAGAAAATAATCCAATGGTGTCAAATCACACGACCTTGGTGGCCAATTGACAGGTCCATTCCGCGAAATTATGCGCTCATCGAATGTTTCCTTCAATAAATCGATTGTGACGTGCGCTGTGTGGCATGTAGCGCCGTCTTGTTGGAACCACAACTCATCCACATTCATGCCATCCAATTCGGGAACAAAATAGTCGGTTATCATGGCTCTATACCGGTCTCCATTAACGGTAGCTGCCTCTCCAGCATTATTGCGGAAGAAGTATGGCCCAATGACTCCACCAGCCCATAGAGCACACCAAACAGTCAGTTTTTGTGGATGTAATGGCGTTTCAAGGGTCTCATGTGGATTCTCTTCACTCCAAATGCGGCAATTTTGCTTGTTGACGTAGCCATTCAACCAAAAATGAGCCTCATCACTGAACAAAATTTTGCGATGAAAATCAGCATCGAAATCAATCTCATTTTCGGCCCATACACCAAAATCACGACGCATTGCATGGTCTCGCGGCTTTAATTCTTGCACAAGCTGGATCTTGTAAGGTCGCAAGGTACAATTCTATAACATTTCTCGAATTCAAAACAAATAATATTTTTTCCTGTGAAAGAATTTCAGAAACAAATTAAAATAACAAAGTCACAAAATTATTCGCCGCGTTGATTTCGCAGCGTTTAGGTATTGTTTCAAGCTTTGGTCTCTATAAACCCAACAAGCAAAGTAATTAATGTTAAAATTGTTAAATATTGTTATAGCCCCTGAAGACGATCTCCGAAGGAGATTGAAATACAGGGTGGCGCAAAAGTCATCCTCCTATCAGAAAATTCTATAAATTTTGCGATTGGCCCCTAAAGTCAGTTCTGTTTTGACATTTGTGTAGTAAACACATGCGAAATACACGTTAATAAACAATGTTACGCTACACTGCTCCAGAACGCGGAATATTGCTGACTATTTATTTGACCAATAATCGGTCGGGGCCAAACGGTTACTGTGAATGGTGAGCGCTACAGAGCAATGATCAACGAGTTCTTTTTGCCGCAACTTGATGAATTGGGATTGGAAAACATGTGGTTCCAACAAGACGGTGCAACAGCACACACTGCACGTGCCACAACCGATATGCTGAACATCGGAAGCTTACTTTTGCGCCACCTTGTATATTGGGTAACCCCGCAATAAAACTCGTTTTTTATTAAATTTGACCTCGAGCCAGCTAACACAAAATTCGTGATATAAAACAGGTCGCAAAAAATCCAAAATTCCTTAAAATAAAGGTTTAAAAAGCTTTCCGAAATAAATGTTAAGCTTCCCAATTTCTGATTTTTCTGAAAATAAACGTTTTATAATTGAAACGACACGTTGATAAAAAGCTTATTAATGTTAGCCTATAAAAAAATTTAACTTGTTATAAGTGTTTTTTCTGAAACTTTATTTAAACCATATTTGGTAAATTTTTTACCAACTGCAATAAAATAAATAAATAAGTTGTAATCATACATTGAATGCTGCAACTCAAACCAGTTATTAGCAGTTTGCAAAAGTGGTTAAGATGCAGCCATGATTTTTGCTTTTTAGTCCCCGTTTTCATGTAAAATCGTGTATGAAAATAATTAGAAAATTTTTTAAGTTGAAAAAAACGTATAATTAGTTTTCTCTGGATTTTTTGTAAGCATTTGTATTTCAATTTTAGAAAAAAATGTTTTATAACAGTTTGTTTTTGGAGTTAATAAAAAGTTTAGTTTAAACTTTTAAATAAATTAAAACTGAAAAAGCTTACATATAGCTTATTCTATCAAGTTTACTTTAAATTGTTTCTAAAAACATTTACAGAAATGCTTGTTGGGAAGAGAAATTAAAAAAAACCACTTAGGCAATGTAGGCTTTTGTTAAGTCCTTTCGAATAGTCGCTGAAAAACTTTGAAAGGTTTTTATTTTTTACTTACTTGAATGGCTTAATAAGAAAGGTTGTGTCATTAGAACAGCTGATTTTCAATTTTTTCTTTTCCGGTGGAAGGATTAATGTCAAACTTAAAGCGAATTGAAAAGTTTTTGTTTTGTTTACAATTAAAAACGTGCGAAGAGTTATTTTGTGAAATATTTTAAAAATAAAGTATTTTTGTGTAAAAAAAAAATGGGAAAGTGTGAGGTTTGTTAAAAAAAAAATGTACGGAATGAAAATAAGCGGTTGTTGTGGGAAAAAAATTGCCGGATGCAATTCAGTCCCAAGGCTTCTGTGTGCGTAGATAACTTCTCCAGGGATGCGATCATTTGCGGTGGAAACAAGGCAAGATCGTTGCCAATAGCAATCCCATATCTTACATCGACGAGTGCCTGAATGCCTGTGCAACAAACCTTGGCTACGGACATAGAGTTTTTAAACTCAGAAGGTTTAAATGACTCCGGCTTGGACTCTTGCCTCCTTGTTGTAGACAATCAAGCGCAGACAAGTGCAGTAAATGTTGAGGAGTGTCATACACAAACTGAGTAAGTGCTTGTAAAACCCATTTGCGTGATGATATTTGTATTAACTTGAATGTAATTACTTCTAGTTGTTGCAGCAAAAACAAGATTTGCAACGCCAGCTTGATGAGTTGAACGCCGTTGTTAATAGCTTTAAAAAAATATTTACTGAAGGACAAATACGAAAGATGGTGCTGCCAAGTAAGTTCTACTTGTTTAGTGAAAGATTTAAATTGAAAAAGTATTGATTTTTATATAGATTGTTAGATAAAATGGTCAGGGAAGGATATTTCCAGCGCCATATGCTTACACGCGGCTGGACCGAGGGCATACAATCATCATCATACTTGTATGAAAAAGGCTATCCACTACCTCATGTTTCAACCCTGCAACGTTGGTCACGTAAAGCCGATATAAGCGAGGGAATCTTGCAAGCTTCCCTAGAATCAATGAAGTTGATGTCTTCTCTGAGTAGAGAGGAGAAAATGCGAGTTATTTCTTTTGACGAAATGAAAGTAGCAGAATAATAAGAGTATGACCAGGTGGAAGGATGCGTGAGGAAACCTGCCAACTACGTACAGGTTGCCATGGCACGTGGGTTGATGAAGTCGTGGAAGCAACCAATATTCTATGACTTCGACTGCCAAATGACGCCGGAAATTTTAATCAAAATCCTTGTGGCACTTCAAAATATTGAATTTACCGTAGTGGCTGTAGAATGCGACATGGGCCCTACCAATTGCAAGTTTTGGAGAACTTTACGCGTAAATGAGGGTAAAATACTCATACTATGAATATGTTAAAGGAAATTAAAGACGTATATATATATATAAACTTTCAGAAAATCCGTGGTTCCCGCATCCCGCCTTGGAAGAAGCTAAAGTATTTGTGTTCTCCGATGGGCCACATTTACTAAAACTTATAAGAAATCGTTTCCTAGACACCGGCTTGAAGTGGAAGGGGCGTACTTTAACGGCGATAACAATTTCACAACGCAGCGCACATCAAAATCCGATGCTTCTATTGTATTTAAGCTTACTGAAGAGCATATTTCGGCCAAAGGAATATGTATGTAAATTTTCCCAATACCGTATGCTTATACAATTGATTAAAAATTAGAGGAAGACAAAAAGTTAAACTAGCAGCCCAATTAATGTCAAACACTACTGCTAATGCGATCAAGCCCTGCTATTCATTGGGTTTTGAGTTGTATGAGTCAACGGAGACAGCTGATTTCATCAAGCTTGTCAACGATTGGTTTGACGTGCTAAATTCAAGAATGGATACTTTTGCGTACCCTGGAAAGGTATACTATTAGAGCATTAATATTTAAATTAGATATTGTTTGAATAGTACTTTCAAAAGGAACCTTTCGGAAAAGTTCTTCCCAACCAATTGGAAGTGCTGACGCAAATGAATGAGCTCATGTCGTCATCAATAGTTCCGGGTAAACAAAGGCTTCAGCCTTTCCAGCTAAAGGTACTGCAGACAAATCGGGCACTCGTTATGCTGTACGAATATATGCACACAAATTCAAACGTGGAATACTTACTTACATCCAGACTGAACCAGGATATATTGGAGCACTTCCTTGGAGCAATCCGAAGTAAAGGCGGTTTGAATGAGCATCCCACAACAGCCGGTTCTATCGCACCGGAATGACCCGGGTTTTTTCACCCGGACAAGGGCTGTTATTTCAGTGTAACCCTGTCCAATCTGGGGCAGGGCGAAGCACTGTTAACAACAACAACAACAACCATCCAACTCCATAGAAATTCAAATACCAGCTGCGGTACATTATTATTTACTACAACTTTATTACAGCGCGAAATACCGAGCTGTTAAATAATACAGGAAACGTAGAAAGCGACAATATTGAGTGGATAAATCCTGCAGACATGCAAGCCGTACTTAACCCGAAGCCCGAACTTGACACGGAACGAATCGGTGGAGATATAAAACATTAAATATGAAGAGCTAAAGAAAGATATGTGTGTGCTCATTACAAGAGGTTATAAAGAATTAGAGCTTAAAGATTATTTTGAAACAGAACCCAATTCAATTCGCTTTGATTTGAACAATATTTCCTTAACTCGTCTTTGCCGTCGACGACGACTCTTCGTAAACTGGCATCAAAGCTTTCGGTTTGCTAATACAAACATTATCCTACATGACATGATATGGCCTACAATAAGATGAAAAGTTATACGTGTTGTCGTTGACGAGATGAAGGTTCGGGATGAATGGTCAACAGAAAAAAACGACATTATTTTGCATCCCCGCGCTAATGGTTCAGGCAGGTATTGAGCGGTCATTACGTGGCAACTGAAAGCAGCCAGCATTTTATAATCATGCTGTATGAAATTATTAAGGAGGTATTCACCATTGGGTTTACATTGGTGGCAACCGTCAGCGAAATTAGTTCTGATAACCAGAAGCTTTGGACATCTGTGCAAATAACCACAGAGAAACAATTCTTAAAGCAATCTTCCGATGACGTATACTTAGTATTCGTGTTTGCTGGTGTCTTATGTCTGATGACTTATTAAATCTGATGCGAAATCATTTTGTTGATGACGTTTTCAATTTTAACGAAAGTCTCGAAGGAAAAGATATAAAGGAGCCACTACCCATGCAACTCTGATGTAAGTATTATTGCCCTCACTCGCTGAAAGTTGGGACATGAGTTCCTTGGCAACTTATAAATCCTACAGAAGTATACGAAAGTGGTGGGCATCGACTAGGGAATGTCCAGAGTGCAGCCAGTGTAACATTCCAAATAGATAGTCAAAATCGATTGAGAGGCCTGGCCCCTAGAGTTTCTATGTACATATGTATATTGTCTTTAAAGATATTTGCTCCTTTGGCAACTTTACTCCAAAACGTCATGATTTGCTTTAATCAACTGCTTTATGTATTCAAAAGATAAAGCAGTATATCTTCAAAAGTAACGTCCGAGCTTTTTATCAAATGGATGAGGCTTTCAAGACAACCTTCATACAGAGGCACTATTCCGATCCAGTTCTTAACCGAACACAAGTCAAGGAAATCGATAACCTTTATTTAGCAGATGCCTGTATACCCTAGGATTAGTGGCATTAAGAGCATTCAAGTACATTTGCCCCCGAGAAACTATATCGTAAATAATTCAAATTTTGTTTTAGCTCCGCTAAATTATTATTCTCTTTAAAATTGCATTGACGTCTTGGCATCTAGAGACCATAATATTGTTGTAAAATTAATATATTAAAGTTAATTCATCATACCCACTAAGGGCTTGTTTTTGTGAGCGTTCATTTGAATGCACATTTTATATAAGCGAAATGAATTTGGATCAGAACCATGAGAAGAAAACACCACAAAATCCACATCGCTACGAAAATTAATTTTGTCGTTATCAACTTCAACAAACCTCAAGTTGCTTCTTGAACCATAAATAAGACTAGGTTCCTATAAATTTCTCTAACAACTCTTGATATTCCCATATATCACAAAAACTGTGACTAGGAAGACTTCGAATCATGCAAAAATATCGATTCATGACAGTGGGTATGATGCCATTTGAAATCGTTAATTTAATCTATCGTTTGCTTTGTTTCAATTGTTTCCTAATAAAATTTAGAAAACGTAAAAAAAAACTGAATGCATATCTTTCCAAGTTGAACAATGTTCCACCACAACTCCTTACTCGCAAAAATGCTACTTCTCTGAAGTAATTTCAACTTTCAACATAATATAGTTCTTCTCTTATCTAACGTCATCAAGTATATACGAAGAACGAC
Source organism: Merzomyia westermanni (assembly GCA_949987695.1). NCBI lineage: Eukaryota > Metazoa > Arthropoda > Insecta > Diptera > Tephritidae > Merzomyia > Merzomyia westermanni. Next base: position 138,439,701 of record OX465290.1, read on the forward strand.
GAGAAAAAAATACGAATGACTTTTGTACCCGTTCAAGTTTCTTAATATGGCATTGGTAATATGGCCTTCTTATAAACACTGCATATTCTGGTTTAGAACGAACTAGCGAAGTGTAAAGAAGCCTTAAAGTGTACGGGTCCGTAAAGTTGTACTATAACGGCGTATAAAAGCAAGCATTGAATAAGATTCAGCAATAACATGGTTTATATGATAATGAAAAAGTAACTTTGAGTCAAAGATTGCACCTAAGTCCCGTATTTCAGATTGAGTAATCAGCATTGTTTACCCCTAATAGTTTGGCATCTTCTTCTGCGAATCGGAGTGGAAGGTAGTGGATGAAGGTACTCCGAGAGAGTGGAATGAAGGAAATCGCTTTATATTCAATAATTTGGGTGTTTTATGTCTTCACGTTCAATATTGCAGTATTTAAATTTGATTGTTTTATTATTGAATACAACGCAACCTGTGTGGTTTGTGTGTGTGTGTGCGGATTCGGAGTAATTAATTAAATTAAATTGCGCTACCCTGCAAAAAACGGAAATACTCCAAAGAATACTCCTAAAGGAGTATCAGAGTACTCCAACACTTATCCTCATTCATATAAAAAAGGTGGTCCAATTTACATGGCAATGTTCGGTGATTGGATCACCTAATAATAAGTGTTGGAGTACTCTGATGCTCCATCGTTTTTTATAAGGTACTAGAAGACATATACCATGGTATTCATTGATGTAGTAAGACGTAGAGATAGGAGAACGGAATTTAGAGTAAGTTCAATGAAAACATTAACTAAAATTGCGTTGCAAGTGATTTATAGCTGTATTCTGTAAGTCTGTCTCATCTCAAGTCACTAAATTTGAGATTTTTCATAAGAGACAATTTTTGTGACTTCAGATGATTTCGGTATTCTGTAAGTCAAATCACAAAAAGTTCCCCAATGATATGTCGTGAAAGCACACTTCCATACATCTCAAGTACAGCAATTGACAGTAGATGTATATATATCGCGAAAGCACAGGTAGTAAGCGTCTCGAGTACAAAGTGAACGACGCAGGGACAATTTGTTATTTTTATGTTTTATTTTATTTTTTGTTAATTAAATATAATTTTTTTAAATATATAAATGTTTCTACACTTAAAATTTATTATTTTTTTAATTTCTTTAATTTTTAACCCAATATTTTACTGTTTGTGACCTGCCTGCATGGTATACATATGTCTACGAGTACAAGAAGCACACAGGGCGCGCTGAGTTTTTTTAGCTTCTTTTTGTATTAATTTTAGCCTTTTCTAACCTTTTTTTTTTGCCGATTTAGCCTCTTTTTTTTCTATCACCTAGTCACACTGCATTTGCCTTTTGTGAATAGGGGTAATGGAAATATATTTTCACTCATCAATAAAACTCCACTCTCTACAGATTTGTTGAAGATGAGAAGAGGGTGAGCCAGCGCTGCATAATTTTTAAAAACATATGACGAAAACTATCACTATCGGCTTACATGGACGAATTGATGTTGAGAATGCCTTCCACTACATCCTCTAGAGTAAGCACTAATGAACCGAAATTCATTGTACTAATACTCTTAAAAGCAGTGTTACAAGATGATCCTGACTCATCATCAAAAATAAGATTTTAAAAACTATCCGAAGAGATTAGAAGCCTAATAAGCCGAATTGGCGAGAGACTCATTATAGAATACTACAGTGAGCCTTTTTCAAGTTAACATATTGCCAAAAAGATATAAAAATCAAGCATAAGAACAAGAGCAGCATGATGTTGACCAGCATTTGACAAGGGTTCGCATCACTCATCCAAAGAAAAATTAAAGTTACCAGGGTGTCAATTCTGGTTGGGCGTTATCGTGAAGTGAAAAAAATTTTTTCGCTATAGTTATCACTTGACGTTTTCCTTTCTTCACTTCACTGAGCTCTAAAATGCGATTCTGATATGTGCGATGAAAACTGTTTGCAGAAGAACATTATGAATTGCGTTGACACAAGTTGTTCTTGCTTATTATAGATTTGTAGGAATAAAAGTAATTTTTATCAATCAAAACATTAAAATTTGTAAAAAAAAAAATCCGATTTTTGAATTTTAGAAATTTTGACGTTAACTCCAAATTTATTTTAGCGTTCATTTTTTCACTTCACTTCAAATCTAAAATTTAATGAGAAAGGAGAATCAAAAATTGTGGTGAATGGACGCATTTACTTTTTACTTCACGATAACGCCAACCCAGAATTGACCCCCAGATATAAAAATTAGATCTATCTTTTCAAATTATTTTTAAAACACACCTAAAAATTTATCTGCAAGATAAGTTTCGCAGAAGCAAGAAATAAAGATCGACTTTCATCTAAAAATGACCAAGTCAAATTAGGTTAAAATCACCCAGCATATTGTAATTGTTATCAGGTCCATTATACTTAGAAACTAAAGATATCACATTATCCACATGAGCTTTATAGAGTGAATCACAACTAGATAGAGGTATGTATGATGCAAAAATAAATAGATAAGAAGTACTTTTCAGTAACACACATATTTCAAGAGATCTATAGAGGGCCGATAGCATTTTTTTACAGCAACTAGAGCTCCTTAACCTCTGGATAATCCCTCTGGGCAATCCTGTGTTATCGACATCCCGGTCTTTGCGATATACATTGTAGACATTCGGATCAAAGAATTCGTTTTTATTAAAATCAACATTGAGCCAAGTTTCGATAGAAACAAAAATGTCGTAATCCAAATTGCTACTCACGGTGAATATTGTTTCATACTTAGTTCTTAGTCCAGATACATTTTGAAAGTATATTTTAAGCTATCTGGGCGACATTTACTACGAGGATGTGCTGCTGCGGGGTTTTTTGTCGGCCCTCTTCCTTTTGAAAAAAACTAAAGAGACGTACTTTAACGTTTGTGGTTTTCAACAAAATTTGGTAACCATTCTTCTTCATTTTACTTATAGCTTCCACAACGAAGTTGCTCTTATTAGCTCTGTTCGTTAACAAACTACTTTTACGGGAATTTACGAGTTCTTGCTTTTCTATATGAGAATAGATAACAATTCTTAGAATCCCGTAGGAAGTTTTTATTAGTTTAGAACTATTCGCAGACATTTTTAAAAATAAAATACAGTTAGTCAAGAAAATGTATTTACAGACTAAAAACTTTTCTTTCTGTGGCTAAATATACTCGTAGACCTTCCATTTCGTTTGCTTGAACATTTATCTATGATTTCAAATGATCAGTCAATTAACTAGATTAGCGATACAAAATCAAAAAATATGCTTAACGCAGCTGTCAAGATAGCGTTTTCACATTTTTTTTTATGCTAAGTTTGGTAATATTGATAAAAATAGTGTTCTTGTACTTGACTGTAAAGCACTTGATGCATAGCATTGAATCATATAGAGAGCTTTGACTTGATATGCTAATCAAATTTTCAGTATTTTTTTACAATTCTAGAAACCTAGAACTATCGCGAAGGTTTTCTTTAACACGAAATAGTATTTATAATATCCTATATCGTGTAAAATATGAAAATGGGCTAGAGCATAAACCTGTAAATAGAAGACCTCGCAAATTGTCAGAGCGAACTGAACGAATTTTGTTGAGGAAAGAATATGCAAACCCACAGATTTCGGTCAGAAATCTGTCGAACGATATCAAAGATGAATGTGGGACCGAAACTTCCCATAAAATAGTACGCCAAATGCTTAACCATCTAACAGGCCAATTTTTGTTGCAAATGAAAAAACTCATACCTAGCAATTCTAGTGCGATAAGCTCGAATTTGAAGTCTTATCCAAAAGGGTTTATCATTTTGCTTTCAGGGCTGAAACCCCCCAACACTGCCTCTAGCCCGACTTGCCTGTTAACTGCAAACTCCGCCTTTAGGCGCGGTATGATTTTTAGCCAATAATTCTATAAATTTAATTATAAATCCACATCTTCTTAATAATTCCTAATCCATAACAATTATTTCACTTACCAACAATTTTGTTTTTTACTAAAGAAATCCTTTTTATCACTTTTTTATTGTTACCAGAAACACGTCTGTCAAAACTAATTTTTTTACAAATTGCACTCAAAATACACTTAAAGCTATTCTATGAAAGTGTGAGTAGACTTTCTTGAAAAAAATTCAAAAAGTGAAAAATTATTATTCTTGGCCTTGAGGTCATTTCATGACTACTTGAAAATGTACAGGCCGTAAATCAACAAAAATTGTTGGTTTAAAAAAGCAATAACGAAAAACGTTTATGTTTTGACAGAGTATTTATCTGTTCCTTTTTAATAAACTTAACGATTCGGCTTACGAAAAAAAATAAAAAAAAAATCCATGAAAACTCTCTTGTTTTTAAAAAACGAATATCTAATTTTAACTGAAATTTCTTTCTTAACTAACTGTATATTTTTGAAGCGATTGGAAAGTTAACTGACAAAATTTCCATGTGAGTCACAGTAAAATATTAAGCTCATTCTACACGAAAAATGCACAAAGAAAGTATCGTCAGAGTTTCAAAAAATTGTAGGTGTGAGTGTTTACCTTGAGACATTCATTTTTCTCACTATTAGTCGCGTTGAAACTTCTTTATGCTAAAAAAAAGGTGTGAGTACAAAGTACTCGGAGTTTGATGTGTAAACATGTATATCCTTTACATAAATTTAATTATATTAGACCGCGCACAGTGGTTAAATTTCAACCAGAAAAATTTATTTTATTTTAGTTATTAGCTACTCTTTTCTTGGTCTTCTTTCCCTTCTCTTATATTCCTTTACTCTCATATATTTTATTTTATTCCCTTTTCTCTTCTTTCAACAGCCTTTATTTTAATTTTATTTAATTGTATTATACGCTATTGTTTTTTTGCTTGCTTCCTTCCCTTTCCTTTCTCTTCCTTTCCCGATTAATAGCACTCATCGTGCTTAGGCACGATTACCGAATAACAACAATCAGCAAAGCACTTGCATACACACCCACCCACATAAGCAGATCGTCACATACATACATACCCGCAAAAAACGGAAATACTCCGTTCCGTCATCCAAAGAATACTCCTTAAGGAGTATCAGAGTACTCCAACACTTATCCTCATTGTATAAAAAGGTGGTCCAATTTACAAGGCGATGTCCGCTGATTGGATCATGATTTAAAGTTTTGTGATATTCGTTTGAGATCAACTTTATAATCTGATATTTAGTTCAGTACACTGTAATTCCGTTATTGAGATGCAGTTGAAAATTGACATTGCAGATTTGAGAAAGGTAAGTAACGATATCAAATGCATCTCAAGTTGATATCACAGAAAATTGTTTGCTGGGTATCTACTCGTATATATGTATGTACATACATATGTAGGTATGCAAATTTGAAATTTGTACACAGCAAGTTTATTTTATTATCTCAATTTTAATGCATTTTGCTAAGTCACTTGGTTGTGAATTTATTTGGTCTTCCTTTTCTTGTATCATCTCCTTCGCTACGGCAGTAATTATCTGCTGAGTCATTGCAGCAACGGCATTTAAAATGAGACAGTCGACTTTTAGGGATCGTATCCCGGCAAATTGACGAGAAGCAATTTCAAGGTGAAACACCTGGCAACCCTAATCGCCAGCCATACCTGCTTACCAAAGTAGTAGCGCTCCGAAATAAAGATCCAAAAAGAGTTCGTAATTTGAGCTTTTTTAGAGCGTTATTTAGTAAACATCAAAAACTCACTTTCACGAAGCCTTGAGATGAATATTGTAGAACGGTTAAACGGTAAGGCTCAGTTATATGAGCGATTTAGAGCGTGATCTGATCCTTTTTGTTGTACGCGTAAAGATAATTGTAACGTTGGAGAGCGAATGAGCAGCAACTTTCAATTATATGAATGTTTTAGAGCATTTTCTGAGGTTTTTTTTATTTTACCTAACGGAACGTAAAGAGTATTTTTTCTGAATGTTTATCAATAGTCGAAAGTTGGAAGCCAACTAAAGTGCATTTAATATGAAACAAAGTCTATTAGAGAAACCACATAGCAAAGCTTTCAAAGTTAACACAAAGTTTTGATGGCAATTTTCAAAACTTTGATAAACTTTCCTGAACTTTGTGTAAACTTTAAAAATTTTATATATATGATTTTTGTAAAATATTTTGCTTTTCATTTTAAATTAAAATTATTAAAAAACAAATAAATATATTTTACGAGTAAAACTATGTACTTCCAATTTTGTTTCTATTATTCCTGCCACCACTGTATGAATATTCTATATAACATTTTAATGAAAAGAATATAATTTTTGATTGTATGAAGATAAGTTCCAAATGAAAAATGTATACGCTTAGTTGTACCTATATATTTAGTTATACAAATATTTTTACATAAAACTTGTTTTCAATAAAGAACTAATAGAATTACATACTCGTATATTTTCAATATATAAACCATTAAAAAGTTAACTTTTTCTGATAAGTTAAATTTAGAAATGAGCCTTAAAAACCTATAAGAATCTTAACAAAAGAGTAAAAAAAGGAAAAAATCCGAAAAGCATCAATAAAAGTCTCCAAAAACTATCAGAATGGAGCTAAAAATGTGCCCAAGACTCAAAAAAGGCTCCGAAAAAGCTTCAGAAAAGCATCAATAAAAGGCTTCGAAAAGAGTCCAAAAAGACTCCGAAGTTAATTTAAAAAGAGTCATAAAACGTTCCAAATTCATCGAATTCGGACTCATTTTGCACTCTTCTTTCATCACTCCTTTTGGGGTGCCAGCTTAGAACGAATTTTCGCTTCATTTGGGCTCCGAAAAGAGCTCATTTCGGAGGGTAAAGTTCCGAGAAATGTGTGTTTTATGGCTCCAAAAGGAGTATTTTTTTCCTACTTTTGGTTAGCTGGGATGTCTTAATAATTTGTGGTAGTATACCTGTATGTGATGCAGCGGAGAGATAGACCTTGTGTTTCAAAAGCCATAGAATAAGAAGAGGAACCAACGTGGTTAAGAAATTAAACATGAAGGATATTGTTTTTTAAAAATCAGTGATCCAATTCAGAACGATCGGTGTTCGTCGATAGAGGACTTAACTTTTCAATTCCTACCCAATCTGAAACAGCTGTTATCATCCTGTAACACTCGTCCTCGAGTAGATTAATTAATCTACCACAAATCGGCGTAGAAGGGAGATTCTTCAATACATGGTTTATCTGCGCCAACGCGCTAATGGAGAGACGACTATAAGGATTCCTTTTATGTTATCGAAATTGATATCGGCGAACCAACACGAGGGAGAAAAAAAAATGTTGGTCCCATAGTCGAAATTCAGCCTTCATGACTTACAAGCTCCCAATGGAAAGGTACCAATTGATTTCGCCTGTGGTGAAAGTTTGATTTAGTAGGACTTCCCTATTATCTAAGTGTTTGTTACAATAACTCTTAAAAGATAACGCTGCTTCCTAAATCCACAATACCAGCCTAATCTGCTGAGATTAAGTATCATGATTTATTTGTATCCATCTGCGGCAGGTGTGAGAATCACATGCATGAGCAAAGCTTTCAAAAGCTTTCTTCCCTTTTCTTCTTCCTGATCTTCCGAATCGACATATACTTATAGACAAAATAATAGGTGTGTGCAAGTTTTATTCCATAACATTACAACATTTGCAATTAAATCAAAGGTTCTTTTAAAAATATAAAGAGCTGCTTTGGTTGCAACTTAAAGTGTGAAAATTCTTTTAATTTATTTTATTAAAATAAAAAAAAATTAAGTGGGCAAAATGATAATGTACTTGGGGTAAATTCTGGGCGTTATCTTAAAGTGAACGATTCTCCTTTACTCTAAAACGTCCATTTTAAGTGAAGTGAAACAAAAATTGGTGTTAACGCCAAGATTTGTTTTACTTCAGATGACGCAAAACCTGAATTGACCCCCAGAACTTTTTTCAACAATTGGCGTAAGAATTATTTATTCCACATTTTTTTAATAACCGGTATGTCCTCCATAGTTTTAGCACAACTTTATTGGGCTTAGATTGGATTAGCCGGTTGTTGTTACTCAAGCAGATGTAAAAGAGACGATGAAGGTAATTTTAAATTTTCGAGAAGCCCGAATAAAACCATTTTGTAGCAGAATGGGTATTTTCGTAAAATTTAAATGTATCACAATCTACGACCTTCATTTCCAATTACAGACTTCGGATTTGCGTTCGGGACTCTCACATACTACAAACATTTTATACTATTCCGACTATTCTTATATAAAATTGTGGGAGCCCATTTAATTTTAGGATAGTCTTACCTACCTCGGATTGGACGAACTGTGATAAGAACGAAAATGTGGACTAAAATTCAAGTTTTGTCCACCCAGTCGTTAAATGAGGACATCCTGAAACTTTTTCGATTTAACTGTTCGAAACTGATCTCCCTCACTAAAAAGGAATATTTGCCTGCTATTACTATCAGTTATCGATCCTGTACTTCTTAGCCATTTAAATTGAATATTAATTATCAAGTATCATATACGTAACTACTTCAATCTGCATTTTGACCCCATTGATAAGTCTATTGGTATGTAGAATGAGCTGCAAACGCCTATTGAAAACAGAAAGCAGTGAGCTGTAGCATTGAAGCTATTCGTTTGTATTATTCACAGCTGTGAATCGTGTGAAACGAAGCCAAATTACATATACGTAGTATATATAGATTTATATGTTTGCTTGCATGTACCACCGTACCATTTTGATGTATGTGTGAAAGTAATGCAAAAACCAGAAATGAAAAAAGCAAACAAAATCAGCACTTAATGGAGAAAAGCAGCAGAAAACCGAACAACCACATATCGTATCTGCTCTTGTAGTGCTTTGTCCGCAAAATTTCGTTTCTTTTTGTCGGTTCGTGGGCATAACGAGCATCGTGTTTTCTTCTGCAGCTATTTATGAGCTATTTTTCCATGCTTTATTTTGGCGATATGATCAGCGCGCAAAGTGAACGGAGTCAACAACATCAAGAGTCGTGGCAGACGCAGCCAACTAAATACAAAGCTGCCAACAAAGCCAACAATCTAAAACCATAACACCGACACATATGTATGTATGTATACTACATCGAAGTTTTAACCCAACTTCCCTCATTTTTATATATACATACATACTTAATATCTTCTATTTTATGCGCTATAAACTTAACATAATTTTTAAGGCAGCCGATCTACATAATTAAATAGAAGATCAGCTTCTTTATCAAGTAGTCGACATTTTTAAATTTCCTTATATGTACATATGTGTGTATGTTAGCTTAGTAAGTAAATAAAAAAAAAAGTTTAACTCATGAAATAGATAAATAAATAATTTTCTCGAGAGTAATACATCATTCTATGTACATATACAAACATACAAATATAAATATTTTATATGCATTTACCTGTGTTACTGCATACAGATTGTCGCCTTTATTATTGCATTCAATCGTTATATTCCTCGCTTTCGTTGTTTCTATATCTGTTTTTCGTTTTAACTTTACAATCTCTTTTATTGCTTTCGTTAAATGCAGCTGCTTTCTGCTAGAATACAACAGTTGTGCACAATTAGGAATTTTTCAACGAACAACAACAAAATATATACTCTGACACGAACATATATGATACGTACCTATGTTCATGTGTATAATATATACACGCCAGACGCTTGTAGTTTGAAGGTTAGTTCACTGTGCACGAATAAATATTTACACTACGTAGGCGAAGGCTCTGACTATCGTTATGCCTATAGCAACAGCTCCGTCACCTCCATCTGTTTCTCTGATATCCTTTGTGGTTTAGCAAGTTATCTTATGTTACTTGTTGCCACTTCCCTTCTTTGGCGTCATTACTTGCTTACTTCATATTCTTGATATTGCTACAACTATTTTGTGTTATGTAGATATTTGTTGTTGGCATATCTATATATTTGAGCACTTGTGCGTTGTTATGTCGACGTTTGTGACAGCGTTTACGTGCTCTTCTGTTCTCAGGCGATTGATGTGATATGTTTTCGTATATCTGACGTACTACAAAAATACGACCACTTCGTGGCTTTGTGGCCTCGCAGTGTTCGTGTAATTGGGTTCGACACGACGGAGCACAATTCGTTTATTCGTTTGCTTCTTACTCTTTATTATTATATATCTGTTTGTACATATGTATATATTTTTATAATTATCGCTGAATCGTTTTGTAGCGTGCTGTTTTTATTATGAGCTGCTGCCGCTTCCAAGCGGTGGATGAGTACGTGGGGTTGGCGGTAGGTGGTAGGAAGGGTGTCAAGTTCAAGCGAAACCTTGAAAATGTTTATATATGTATGTACGTATGAATCTGCTTTGGCAATTCATTGTTCCTACTACTTACGAATAATTTCACTATTTTAATTTCGACTAGTTTCAATATGGCGATTTGCGCTTGCTTGCGTCGTTTAATGTATGTTCGTGTTGCTGTTGTTAACGTTGGTTTTTATGTGGCTTGTTTATCCAATTAGCTATTACGAATACACATTGTGGGTCCCACAACTTTTCTTGAGCTTTTATAAATTTCTTTCTATGTAAATTAATTATTAAAGTTGAAGGCCTTTCATTATTTTAGTATAAATATTTTTCCCCTTAAAAATGGAATGATAATAAGGATCAAGCAAGAAAACAGCTAGTTTCTTTATTTAAATGACGTATATTCACCTGCAGCAGGGTCACCTATGCACTATAAGAAATGAATGTATAGGTTAGGCTATGGTGTGGGACAGCACCCCTTCTTGAAGGTAGTTTTTAGTCCACGCTACTTGTAATGGCATAATTTAGCTGATATGATATCCTTCCTTGCATCCTGGTCCTCAATCCGTAAACTTTTAATCACTTTGAGGAGCGGCCATGTGATTGAATTTGGATAACAATTGTGCCGTCATACAACCCAATTCTGAACAGAAACTTCGTTCCTGCTTTTTTCTATTTCCCATTCTCGCAATTACGAACTCCCATTTTTTGCGAATATCTTCCCTTTCCCATATCCCCTTATCACAAACGAATTTCGAAAAATTTAGAAGACATTTTGGGAGAAAAGTAGGTATTCTGAATGTTGAAAAAATGGGGAACTAATAAATTGTTTTTGGGAGATATTTGTTCAAACATTTTAAAGGGAAAGGGAAGAAAAATTTTAATAACTTGCTTTAAGTAATTAAAATTATTCAAAGTATAAATTAGACAGGGTTACACTGAAATAACCGCCCTTGGTCGGGGGAAAAAAACTGGTTCATTCCCGTACGATAGAACCGGCTGTTGTGGGAAATATCCTCCAAACCATAGGACGGTGCTCGGGGCACTTGACCTCTCGAAAGCCTTAGATACGGTCAATTATGCCACGCTTGCTTCTAAGAGATCTGGAAGAGACACCGCTCCCTGCCGGCCAAAAAATGTGCACCGCTAACTGCCTCCACGGTCGGCAAGCGCCAGTCAAGTTTAGGGACAACAAATCTAGACCACAAAGAATCAAACAAGGAGTGCCGCAGGGTGGTATCCTATCCCCAGTTTTGTTTAATTTCTGAAATCTGACCCTGTCTCCTACTAAATCGACGGCAACTCTTTTTACGACGTGGAATGCGCAGATGGGATAAGAGTTAAACATCCGCGTAGATGGAGTACCTCTACCTACTGTCAACCACCCTAAAATCCTGGGTGTTACATTCGACAACAGCATCACCTTTGCTAGTCATGCCACCGCAATAGCCTCAAAGGTACAGGGCCGCAACAAGATCCTCTAGTTACTGGCCAACAGTACTAGGGGAAAAGATAAAGAAACGTGGCTGGTTACCTGTTATTGATTAAGGTGCACCTAAATATATGGTCGCCCAACCTTGCTGATACTAACTGGAGGAGTTGCAAGTCTGCCAAAACACCGCCATCAGAACTGCCACGGGATGTCTGCTTATGTCATCCGAGTCTCATCTCCAACAAAAGGTTAAAATGCTTAATGTTCGTGAGCACGCGAAACTGTTGAGCAGGAAGTTTTTACTGAACTGCCACAAAACTAGTCATCCAAACCGTCATCTATTGGATGAAGCTCCGCGTTATAGAGACATCAGAAAACATCTCGATAAGCACAGTGATGAGATCCGGTATCACACTACGTTGTAGTTTGCTCTGCGTAACCATAGGCGCGCTCTAAACGACCTCACCGAGTCGGTAGACAGATCCCTCAGAGTTCGGCCTGTGAAGCCGGTAGTTGGTTTCCAACCACCTGAAATAGGAGCGCGTTCTTCTGACGGAGAATAGAGTCATTGCTAGCACAACTTCGTTCTGTATATTGTAACAGTTTAAACTCTTACTTATCCAGACTGATAATAAACATTTCTCGTCCTGGTCAATTAAACCTACTCTTCTAATACCAATATCACTCTGGTCCAACCCTGTTAGACTTCCGTTAGAAGAGTAAAACCTAAAGAAACTCATAGGTTTACCTCAAAGAATCATGTTGATTCTTCTTGCACTTGTTTACTGCATCAAATAGAAGGAGTTAGCATACAAATTAAAACAATAATGGTTTTCAATATTACTGGAAAGATCTTAATGTGTTTTTGTTACATTTATTGCGTTAGTGGGTCAATTTGACCCACCATGTGATTTGGTATACTTGTGTCATATCCCCTTGCATACCTTTGTCGGAAATGCTTATAAAGAATAATATTTATCGGAAATCGAATACATTTTTTGCCAACACTATCTTTTTCATTAAAAGATACTAAGTTCTAAAAAAAAACCTAATTATTAATACTGATGAGAAGGACATTTTTGACGACCATGATGATGATGAAGACTTTGTACCCATACCAGAAGAAGAAACCAAGAGTTCAGACACTTCTTCCAGAGACATTGAGGAAGTTATTGTACTTGAAGATTACAATGAGACAGAAGAAGTCAACCTACGAAGTTGTTTTTGTCAAAAGGCAAAAAAGTTCTTTGGCATGAACAGCCACCTTCAACTTCGAAGGGCAGAATGCCTGGCAACCAAATTTTATCTCATTCGCCTGGGCCATAAAACTTGCTATTTGCATGCTTACGGACATCAAATCTTCGTTTGATATATTTATTACTTCAAGTATAAAAAACATTGGCATAGAAATGAGCAACTCCAAAGGATTGGAAACGCATAGACTCGACAGAATTGGATGCATACCTAGGATTGCAAATATTGACTGGAGTGTACAAATCGCATGGGAAAAGTTTACTTCATTTGTGGGACGAGAGCAACGGTAGAACAATTTTTCGGGCAACAATGAGTCTGGAAAGATTTATGAATATATCACGGGTCTTCGTTTTGACTCCTCCAGACAGGGAGGATATGAAATCGCCAGCTAAAAACTTTTTATCATCTACACGAAAATGTAAAAATCGCTGAGCAGTTATAACTTTTTCCCGGTCGTTGCGGCTTCAGCCAATATTTTCCATCGAAGCCCGCGAAATACGGGATCAAAATCTGGGCTCTATGTGACGCCTCAAGCAAATATGCATAGAACATTTAAGTTTATTTAGGATGAGTTAGAAATATAGAGCCAGAAAGGAACATAGGTAATGCCTTTATAAACCTGAATTATATTTATAGGCGAACGTGTGGTTCTTTCACTATCAGACCCGCTGCCTAAAGGCCGCACCATAACATGCGATAATTTCTTTACAACGTACAATCTCGCTATGTACCTACTTCGCCGAAATATTACTTTGGTGGGAATGGTAAGAGAGAATAAAGTGAAGACATGAAGAAAAAGAACGTTTTTGAAAACGAATTTTTATTCACGGAAAATGTTACTATTATGTCGCATGTCCCCAAAAAATATCAGTTTGTAGTGCCACTGAGTTCGCTTCACCATTCTTGTCTTGTAATAATAAAGATAAGAAAAACCCAGAGATAATACTACACTACAATAAAACTAAAGCTGGTGTGGATGCACTTGATAGGCTAGTAGCTAATTATACGTCCAAACGTCAGACCAAACGGTGGCCAGTTGCGTTGTTTTCAAATATGATAGATATATCGCATACAATGCATTTGGGATATGGACAGACGTAAACCCATTTTAGAACGCCAAAAAACTATATAAACGCAGACTTTTTCTTGAAGAACTTAAAATTCGTATGATCGAGCCATATATCGTCCGTAGAGAGAGATTCCCAGATGGAGTTTTTTAATAATAATAATTCCCAAACGGATTACACACCATATCCCGCCCTACCGGAGCGAGGGGCGCATCCGCATAACGCGCGGATTATTCGTTCGTGCCGAGTCGTTGAAATTCTTTGGTTTGTTAATCGTCGAGATCTAAAACTGCTCAGCTACAGAGACAACCTCCTGAGCTATGAAAAGTAGATATAAGATAGATTATACATTAAGAAATAACTAGTTAACAGAATAAAATTATTGTTAGAAGTTAATATAGAAGTGAAAGAATAAGAAACCATTAGTAGCTATGAATTTAGGATAGAAAGAATTGATTTTGTTTTGCTGAAAAGCGAGTCTGAAATATCAAATCTACCAGAAAGAGAGTTATAACCTTGACACAAACAGCGAAAAGGCTAATTTAACTGAAAAGGCACTGTTTTAAGACTAGAGGTTTAAAATGCCTTGAAGGGCAAGACGGTACATTGAAGTTCACTTCACCTAGAAGAAATGGGCTGGAGAGTGGACCATTTAGCAATTTAATCATAAAAACAAATTCCAAGCATTTCCCTCCGACTAGAAAGTGTGTGCAGATTAATGAGTTTTAAACGATTCTTATAGGGTGGCAGATTATACAAGGGATCCCAATGAAAATCTCTTAAGAAAAATAGTAAAAATTGTTTTTGAACTGATTCAAGGCGATCTACATGAACCTGGTAACGCGGGTTCCAAATTATAGAACCGTATTCAAGTATCGCTCTGACTAATGTAGTGAAAAGAGCTTTAGTTACATAAGGGTCGCTAAATTCTTTAGACCATCGTTTAACGAATGCTAGGACACCTCTAGCCTTATTGACTGTTGTGTTAATATGGCGGTTGAAACTGAGTTTATAGTCCATAGTAACCCCCAGGTCAACAAAATCATACACTTGCTCAAGACTATAATTTTTAATTGTATAGGAAGCCGGCTGAGAAATTCCACGCGAAAAACCCATGTGTTTACATTTTTTAAGGTTAAGTGGCATCTTATATATAAATAGACAAGATGAATGCAATGTAGAACCGTTTTCTGCTAAACTATAATTCTAAGGTATACAAATTATATATGTATAGATAAGAAATTTTGAGGTGTACTTTTATCCGTAAATAAAAAAAATTTTAAAAATCATTTTAATATAAAAAATTTAACATAAAAGTCACACCACTACACATTTACTTATTCACACTATAGACACGCTGTGTGTGTACTTGCTTTTTGTGTACTATGCTGAATCGTGAGCATGGCCGAGGAGTTGCTTTGTAGGAAAAAATTAAGAGCCGTAGTAGCGTGAGTAGACTTGCCATGCATGTTTTTGTGTTATTCGCGTGGTCGGCTCTCACTGTGAGTGCGAAGAGTTATTAGTGGACCAATGAAAAATAAGTATTCGCACTATAGATACTCTGTTGTGTCATGCATTTTTGCTTTAGTTGTTGTTATTGTATTGATTACTGGCTACGATGCCCAGTGTCAGCTGCTCTCCTGAGAGCACGAAAAGTTGCTTTGTTGGATACATTAAACAAGCAATGTAAAATATGAGCAAATACAGGGTGGCTGATGAATTTTGCTACATTAAGAAACTCAAATAATTTTTTTTTTCAGTGTCTGGAATTCATTTTTCTTTTATTCATGTTAAAGCTCATTAAATTTTATTAAATATAGCTTAATTAGTTTTAAAAATAATGGAATTTAAATGCCCCCCCTGCTCGTCGATGCATGTGCGGCATCTTACCAAAAAGTTGTTCATTACTGCTTGGAGAGTTGAGACAGGAACAGCCGCAATTGTTTCTCGAATGGATTGCCTTAGTTCATTCAAATTTGTTGGTTTTGCTTTGAAGACTTCCTGTTTGCAATAACCCCACAAGAAAAAGTCAGGTGCAGTAAGGTCAGGCGACCTGGGTGGCCAACGGAATGTGGAGTTTCTGGATATCAGCTTATTGGGAAATTTTCGTCTCAATTCTGTCATAACAGGTTGAGCTATATGAGGAGCTGCACCATCTTGCTGAAACCACACAGAGTTGAAAGAAATTCTCATTCGGCGTAATTCTGGATAGAAAAACTCTCTCAACATGCTCAAGTAACGGTCTCCAGTAACCGTAACGGTGTGACCGTTTTCTTCAAAGAAGTAGGGCCCGACAATGCAGCGCGATGAAACTGCACACCACACTGTGACACGAAGTGGATGCAATTCCGTCTCATGGAGTATCTGTGGGTTGGAAGCACTCCATATTCGACAATTTTGTTTGTTTATGTTGCCGTTTAAATCGAAATGGGCCTCGTCAGACATGAAAAGACAGTTCAACATGTTTCCATCCTCTTCCACCATTTGAAGCATCTTCTGGCAAAATTCCAAGCGAATCGGCAAGTCTGCAGCGTTCAGTTTGTTGGCCATTTGAATTTTATATGGGAATAAGTCCAAATCTTTGTGCATAATTGACTGTAATGACTGTCTGCTTACACCCATTTGAGCAGATAAGCTTCTTGTCGAAACACGTGGATTGTTTTGTATGGCAGCAGCTACAGCAGCGATTGTTTCCTCCGTTCGAACTGAAGGGTTTCGATGGTAAGGTCTTCTGTTGACTGTCCCATGCTCGGCAAAATTGTTTACAAGTCTTATTATGGTCCATCTGCTCGGAGGATTGCCGCCAAACGTGCGCCTATACTCTCT
This sequence comes from Merzomyia westermanni, assembly GCA_949987695.1. NCBI lineage: Eukaryota > Metazoa > Arthropoda > Insecta > Diptera > Tephritidae > Merzomyia > Merzomyia westermanni. Next base: position 138,456,552 of record OX465290.1, read on the forward strand.
TTTAACCGAAACTACGGACTCCAGTGCGTGATAGCGGCGGACAATCCAAATTCTTGTTTCAGTGTCCCCGTTATCCATTTTTGTTAAATGTAAAAGTCAATCTGCAAAATAAAAAAAAAATTAACCAGATTCATTAAATAGAAAAAAAGTTATTTAATTTTTTTTTGGTAGCGGCTTTCATTAGCCACCCTGTATGTAAAATTCATTGCTGATACCTACAAACAGGGTTTACAAAAATAAAATAAATGATTGCTCATAAAGAGTATTAAACACCGAAGAAAATTAAAGGAAAATAGAGGAAAGGAAGGAAAATTAAAGGAAAGAAAAGGAAAGGAAGGAAAGGGAAGGGAATGGAAAGGATAGGAAAGGAAGGAAAATTAAAGAAAAGAAAGGAATGGTAAGGAAATGAAAGGAAGGTAAGGGAAAGGGAATTAAAGGAAAGGTAAGAAAACGAAGGGGAAAGAAAGAAAATAAAAGGAAGGGAAGGGAAAGGAAAGGAAAAGATGTTTGAGGAAAGTAAAAAATAAAATAAGAGAGTAAAAAAAGAAATCAAGGAAAATAAAAATATGTTAGAGGAAAGGAACGACATAGAAAGGAAGAAAAAAAGGCGGATAAAACATACATACCTACAGCAAAAAAATAAAATAAAATAAAGTTTATTGGTTGAATTTCAACCACTGGGCGAACGCTAGTATAATTTAAATCGCACCAAGTAACTAGTGCATCTAGATCTGATTGTAGCTTATTTTGATCTTCAAATGACGCGAATAACATGAAAAGCTTTACGTCGTCAGTTTTCATTAACATTTTTATAAATTTTATTATTGTAGAAATATTATTTATAAACAACAAGAACAGAATCGGGCCAAGATGGCTTCCTTGAGGAACTCCTGAAGATGACAACGGATACTAAATTTTGAAACAATACTCTTTGTGTCATGTCACTAAGGTAAGAAGAGATCCAGCGATTGAGATCCGGCTGGAAGCCCAACTGATCGAGCTTATGAATAAGTAATGAGTGACACACTTTGTCAAAAGCTTTGCTGAAATCCGTATAAATAACGTCGGTGTGCAGATTTTTTCTAAAGGCATTTGAGACATGACTGGTAAACTCAAGTAAATTCGTAACTGTGGACTTTCCCTTACTGAACCCGTGTTGGCAGTCAGCTATCAATAGCTTCAAACAATTTTGGGATGGCAGAAAGCTTTGCTATGTCACGAAAGTTCTCTGTAGAAGACCTACTCCCGCTTTTATGCAGCGGTAGAAGAAACGATTCTTTCCAGGCAGTTAGAAAAACACCACACTTTAGTGATGATTGAACAAATTGGTAAGCGTTGGTAAATATGGTTCGCGCACTTTTTCAAGAAACATGTAGGACGTATTTAAAAGATTCTTTTAAGGTTTTAAGGTAAATGAGAACATCTTTGGCGCATATAATTGGTGAATTAATAAAATTTGTCCCGTGTGGCTTATAGGGATAATTTTGAAAGTTTGAATTGGTGACGGCAGAATAGTTAGAAGTGAAAAATTGAGCAAAGAAATTTGCGATATCTTGATTATCGCTAGATATAATGTCTTGATATTTTATGGCTGAGGGAAACCCTGATACTTTACGTTTAGAATTTACGAAACCATAAAATGACTTTGGATTGATCTATTCTCTTTTTGTTTTAGAGATATAAGCTTTATAGCACTTTTTATTTAAATCTATGTACTTCTGACTTAAAATGGAATACAGTAAGTAATGTTTATTTAATCCGGATTTCTTATATAAATAAAATGATCGTGTTTTCCAATTTTTAAGAGCCTTAAGCTCTTTAGTAAACCAAGCTTGCGTAGGATGATCATAAGTTACTTTACGTTTAGGAATAAACTTCTCAAATAGGCAGTAAATAGTTTGATTGAAATGTGAGACGTTTAGATCGATATCACAACCAAATTCAGGCCAAGTTAATTTAGACAGTTCTTTATTTAATTTCTTGAAGTTTGCTTTGGAAAAGTTAAAATCATTGAGTGCCTTGGCCATTACTTATGGTTTCGTAAACTATTTCCATAGAAGGGTGGTAAAGGTCTCTTGGTAAAACCAACGGATCACAACGATTTACAGAAAATTGGTTTATATCATCAACATACACTAAATCTAAGACTTTCCCAAACTTGTAAGCGGTAACATTTATTTAATTAAGGCAAAGATCGGAAATTCCATCTAAAAAGTCATTGTACCCCAGTTTGGAAGCATTTGGAATAATGCTTCCATCAGATATGTTCCACGAATATGAGGTAAGTTAAAATCACCCAAAACAATAATTGAATCTGAAGCTTTAGTCAAAAAGTTTACAGTTTTGAGCAGAGAGACATGTTGCATGTAGACTGAAAAATCTGTACATAGAGACGTTCTCTAGTTGAATGCGGATGCATTTGAACTCAATAAAATCGATGTTAGGAATATTAACCTCTTCTGAAGGGATGGGGGGAATGAACGGCAACCTCTTACTCTGTTCAAGCGATCATTTATATATACTTGATATTCATTACATAAAAACCCTGAATTGAAAACATGAGGTTTTAGCCAAGTTTCGGTAAAAGCAATTATGTTATATTTACAATGAAAAGATTTCAAAAAGAGATCAGTTAATTTGGTATTTAAACCTCTGACATTTTGATAAAAGATATTCACGGATTTAATGCTGTTTTTTGACTCAACGTTATTACGAGAAATTTTGGCTACATTTTGAACATTCCTATTCGGTCTGTATTTAAACTCCCGCACAAGGGGCCAAGGAGGCCAAAAAGAGCTGTCCAAAAGAGTATCGAAATCTTTCCCAGATACATTAATCTTAAACGAAGACATACTTCTTTGATGTGTGAAATTAAATTTTCTAACAGTTACGCTCTGATCTTTAACTTTAGAAGAAATATGGCACATCAAATCATCCTCGGTAGTGTCTGGATGGAACCTAGACACAAAAATAGATTTTTTGCGAGGGACCACAACCAGCTTAATAACGATTGGTTCAGACTCCATTGCAATAGTTGGAGGTTCCGGGTTTTCCTAGTGGATATTTAGTTTCTGCGAAAGTATTGTCAAAAATATGCGAGACTGCCAAAAAAACTCAGTGTTGTTTTTTCTGTCATCACACCAAAAATTCTAACAAATATTCAACCGTGTGCACTACGTGCCAAAAATTTGTTTGTTAGGAACTAAATGAAGTTTAATTAAAAAATTTATGAGTAGCGGTAAGTTTTCGTGAGTGAGTCAAATTGACCCAATACACTAAGAGCTAGATTTTTTTCTACCGTAGCAGAAGGGTTAAATACTGCAATATTGAACGTGAAGACATGAAACACACAAATTATTGAATATAAAGCAGTTATAACACCTTATGAGTTATTACAGAATGTAAATTTCAGTTTAAGTTAAAATTTTTAGCTGCAGTTTTTACTTTAAAACAACTTTGAACGCGATTTCCTTCATTCCACCATCTCGGAAGACCTTCATCCACTACCTTCCACTCCGATTCGCAAAAGATTCCAAACTAGTAGGGGTAAACAATGCCATTAGACAGGGCGAAGCAGTTTTAACAACAACAAGAACATCAACAACAACAAAAATTTAAAGTATGCGACTATTCTGTTTTTCGATAAAAATTCTTGTTAATAACGTGTACTGACTATGACAAAGCAATGGAGAGTACGCAACCAGCGTGAAGTTGTTATTAAAACTGTTTCTTCGAACTTCATCCTACCATATAGAGCCCACACGGTTTATACCTAAGAAATTTTTATCAGTTATTCTTAATAGCAAGCCACTGACATCAGTGGACGTAAATCTGGCCCCAACAACTTCAGAATTGCGTTAGATGGCCTCGGATTGCAGGATCCAAACTTTTTTCATAAAGCAGTTCTCTTCGTAACTAGCACCGTCGCGGCACACTTAATTCTGGCTATTGCTCACCCCCAACGGAGTCACCAACAGTCTCGCTCGCTCAACTCTCCTACTTCGTCACTAACTCCTACTCCGTTAGCAACTCCTCGTTCCGTTCACAACGTGTACTGTTTGCTTGTATGGGTAGCGACAAAAACAAGAACGCAAAATGGCCGAAACCGGTTTGTCTCCAAACCAAATTTGACAAGGGATGACGGAAAATCGTTCCAATATACATTAGCTTTTAACCCTGTCGGAAAATCAACAAAACAAAATTAATCACTCCCCAAAGGCTTTCGAGGTTGTTGTCGATAGTCAGGTGATGTCGATCTCTCAATTATCTCCATCTACATGCCCCTTTCGCCTGTTGGCCGAGGGACTACTGAAATCGTTAGCACCAGCCGCTCCTCCACAGGCATCTTGTAAGCCACCGGGGAACTCAAGTAGAGCTGTTTATTCTAGTGCTCCTTTCTAATTTGGTATGTATACAAATTAACTTATGTATTTATTAATTTAGCGTATTATTTTTGAAAAAACCCTGAAATACGTTAAAGTTGACGTGAAAACTGTCTCTAATGACAGGACGAATGAATTGTTGAAGCGTGACTAATTAGAATAAAAGAAATGAATAAGTATTAACACAATAAAAACAAGTAAGGAAAGCGCTGTCTTCGGCTGTACCTTTCATGAATACGCATCATGGTTTTAAATGTCCGACTCTTACTTACAATAAGTACAAACTCTGCAAAATTTGAGAGTCTTATCCTCTTAATTTAAAGATACTCTGCCCAAACCCCATTTATCGGAAAAATGTGTTGTATGGGGGCTATACAATACATTGGTCCAATCTTGATGATTTTCATAAACACATTATATATGTAATAAGTACTTTAGCTGCCAAATTTTGTGTTCCTCGCTATTAAATTGCATGCCATATGCTATATGTTATGTAAGTCCGATCTGGCTGATTTGCATTTGTCACATTACGTACGAGGTGTGTTCAAAAAGTATCGCGAATTTTGTGTTTTTTCAAAAATTATTTATTTTTTCATGAATATCTATTTTGTCCCCTTCAAAGTAATCCCCATGAGATATTATACACTTGTGCCAACGGTTTTTCCAATCTTCGAAGCACTTCAAAAAATCATTTTTTTGTATCTTGTTCAGCTCCTCCTTCGATGTCGTCTTTATCTCGTCAAGAGATGCGTAACGTCGTCCTTTCATGGGCCTCTTCAGTTTAGGGAACAAGAAAAAGTCACAGGGGGCCAGATCTGGGGAATACGGTGGCTGCGGCATCATTAGTGTGTTGTTTTTGGCCAAAAAGTCGCGCACAAGCAACGATGCGTGAGCAGGGGCGTTATCGTGGTACAAAAGCCAATTTTTGTTCTTCCACAAATCCGGGCGTTTCTGGCGGATTGCTTCGCGCAAATTGCGCATAACTTGCAGGTAATATTCCTTATTGACCGTTCTTCCCTGTGGCAAGAACTCATGATGCACCACGCCCCTGCAATCGAAGAAAACTGTCAGCAAAACTTTCACATTCGACCGAACTTGGCGCGCTTTTTTCGGTCTTGGTTCGTGCGGCAGCTTCCATTGAGATGATTGAGCTTTGGTTTCCACGTCATAACCATAAACCCACGATTCGTCACCAGTTATGACCCTCTGGAGCAAATTTGGGTCGTCACGGACAGAGTTTAACATCTGATTAGCAATGTTCATGCGATGCTGTTTTTGGTCACAATTGAGCAATTTTGGTACGAATTTCGCGTAAAAATCGAAGACGATCCAAAACACGTGCAAGCAAAGCAGCTGTCAACAATTAACTGAACATTCAAAATGGCCGAGCTTGTCGGCATAAGTGAGAGACATGAGTACCAACATAACGCCACAAAAAATTCGAAATTCGAATATGGTCAATATTTTAGTCTTTAATGTTACAGAAATACGTATATTTCTGTTCATATTTCTGAAGTACTGAACAAAAGCTGAATATTTTTTACTTATTCTGATAACTAACCCCAAGGGCTATATTTTATACCCATACACTTTTCTTCAATTCTTTGTTGTTTTCAAGATACAGCCAGTTTTAAGTGGTCTTTAATGTTACCGTATTTGGAAGTGAGTTACGAAGTAATATCACACTTACGGAAAATTCAGCTCATCCTGCCAACTAAAAGACTTAAGCAAAGCATTTTATTCAAGACCAAGGTTGAGAGAAACGGCAACTATTTTAACTTTTGAAAAAAAAAATTTTCCGGCAAGTCTACTATTCAAAGTATACGGGTCTTTAACGCTACACAGAAAAAGTCCTTAGCGTTACCATTCGATCTCCTTGGAGAATATAGTAGATAAAAAGATATAAAACAAAGTAAAATTATAGTAAGCTTGAAAACTAAAATATTTATTCAATTGAATTCAATTCAACGTACATATCGCACACCTCGATCTAAAAGGAGCTAAGTCCAAAATCTTAAATATTGAAGTTATGCATACCACTGGGTTACGCAACTCAATACCTATCGACCTGTATATTCGATCAAGTAATACCTCCACTATCCAGAGAGTAAAGGCTAAATGAAAAATAAAAATTACATTGACACATATACATACATACATAGGGGAGGCAGTCGGATTTTCGAGCATCGTGATTTTTTGAACTGATCGCTGTTTAGATCTAGTTGTGCGATGTTTTATGTTACCTAAAAAAAAGCATGAGACAAACTAAATATATCCTTCCCTAGACGTGTCAAAAGTAACTATTTTTCCATCGACTACTTGAATTTGATGCGATGAAGCGATATTTCGAACATTTTTCGCATTTCGCGTGCGGTAGACAACAACATTTCTGTAGCTTTCGATGCCTCTCTTCGTTTTTTCATTAATGCAGCCATTTTTTTCTTGTATTCGCCATACTTGTTCTTTTTTTTCAAATTAGCAATGTAATTCTTATTGATTTGTGCCCGGCTTTGCGGTTCCTAAAACGAATTTTAAAAGTTGCAGAAATCGGTCTTTAATGTTACACAAATTCAATTCCGAAATGCGGTCAAACGTTAGGGATTTTAATATCAATCACTATGTCTCTCTAAACTAGACTAAAGTCTATAGGAAAAAATACATTTTTGATTCCCGTTTTTTAAATTTTTCACAATAAAACATTTTCGTTAATTTGGTCTTTAACGTTACACAGTTATAGAAGTAGAATTTAAAAACGATCAAACTCACAAAAAACGCGCCGAATTACATTGAGTTCTACTATACTTAATTTTTTAAGGCCTTTTCAATATAAAATACGAGCTCACAGCATCGAATAATTAGTAAGACATTAATATATTTACCTTCTTGTTTGGATTAACGTTTTTTTCCATATTGATAGCTCGCGAGACACAACTGAAATGAACGTGTCTCGTGAAACCCACATACGTCGGATGTCTGTAAGCTTTTGTTTTTAGATACTACAGAATGTATGTAATCCAAATATGTTGGAATTGGGGCGTGATTTAAAGAAAAATTTTTTATACCGCGTTCCATGTTCCCGCGTTTTTGACCATATACGTAACCAGCGAAAATTCAAAATTCGCGATACTTTTTGAACACACCTCGTATACAATATATACCAAATCTGCAAAATTTTGCGTTTTCTACTTTTTAATTGCATAATTATAGCCCAAAACCTATTTATCCGAACTATCGATTATATGGGAGCTTTATGTTGGTCCGATCTGGCTCATTTTCATTAGTCACATTACTTATATAAAATGTATGAAACCTGCAAAATTTGAAGTTGCTAGCTCTTTAGTTATAGTCATCGGTTAGATAAAATGTCGATTGCGAATGTCATTATAGAAGTTAGTAAATTCCATTATTGATGTTCATTCAGTATTTGACTCAATTACGTTCGCGCTCCTACTTTTCCATTCCTTATTGCAAATCAACATCTTCTCATAGTGCCTTTGCGCTGTATATGCACCCGAGACGGGATCGGGCTGAAGGAACGTTGCATCTAATCCAACTATATAGTCGCCAAGACCTGTACCACTAGTTCCGCCGCTCCCTCTATCAGAGATATTATGTAACAGTTGCGTTTGGCCGACCTTGAGTTGGAAGAAGAGACCGCGTCCAGTGCCGCCACCACCCGCCGGTCCGATACCGCTACCGCCTCCACCAGTCAGGTCATGGTTGCTACTCGTGTGACGTGCCTTTTCACCCGGAATTTTCTGGTAGGAAGGGTACAAAGTCTGTAAAAATTATAAATGTATGAGGAAATCGTGCTTCATTTTATTATGTTATATTAACATACTTATCCGAACTGTTGCCAATTGTATTGTATTTATTTATCAATAAATAAACAGAACATGAATTGTTTAAATAATTGGCGGTTGTTTTTACTTAGTTGTTTCAGTCTACTACGTCGAAGCAACCTTTATGTTGCAACTATTATGGAGAGAAGTAAGTAGTGCTATACCGTTAATGCCAGTAAAAGGTCTATATTGACGTATATATTGGAACAATCCAACCAGCCACATTTCCCACCAAAGGAAACATACACTTTTATTACGCAATTCATGTAAATTTTATACACCTTCTTAACTGATACGGGATGATTGTTTGTTAGATTTCCAATAAACTGCTATTGCATTATTGACCCTAAAGAGTTGCTTTATCATATTGAGTGCCATGTCGTACGTTTTAGTACGACACCTAATACTTCCACCGGTTTTCTCGCCTTAGGTATTGTCGTTCTTATCTGTGTGGCACTACAATGTTCTTTTAATATTTTCTTAGTAGTCTAATGTTTGGTTTATGATAAAATTTACGAAGTACTTTTTAGATTTGGTAATTTATTGGAGTTCGTTTGAAAAAAACAGAGTAAAAGGTACAAAAATATTAAATGTGAGATATATACATATACATACATATATTAATTTTTAAGATGTGTATATTGTAGAAAGCAATCAATGCACAAATGGGGTATGTTGGGCCATTGCGGACAGCTCATAGCTGGCTTCTTGGTATGGTTTTTTGCTTCCTTTCGATTTGATCCTTTTTGATAAATCTATACTACTTATAAAATAAAGTCGCTAAAAAGCTATGAATGCTCCGATTTGAAAGCGGTTTTTTGCATTTTAAAGCTTAGCTGTGTGAGATGGACTTTTTTTTATATAATGTGAAGGAATATATAAAGGGGGCGTGGCAATCGGACAAAATGTGGTAAAAAAACATACATTTTCGGTTTACACAGCCATACATCATAACCTAATTAACCGATTAGAATAAATCTTTCTTGAAGTTAAACTTTGAAATATTTACTTTCGTTCTGCATCAAAAAAAATAATTGATTTCTTTCTAATAAAGGGTGTTTTTTTAGGGGTATAGAACTTCGAATTGAAATAAAACACAAGAAAATCGTTTTAAGGTCCATCAATTTGGCTTTATTGGAAGGATAATTTTATGCCATTAACGTTTAAATATGATTTCGGGCATGTGGCCGCCGCGGCTGGCTCGAATAAAGCCAATTCTACAGGTCCAATTTTCAACCACTTTTTCGAGCATATGGGGCCGTATGTCGGTAATAACGCCACGAATGTTGGCTTCCAATTCCCCTAACGTTTCTGGTTTGTTGGTGTAGACGAGCGACTTCACATATCCCCAAAGAAAATAATCCAATGGTGTCAAATCACACGACCTTGGTGGCCAATTGACAGGTCCATTCCGCGAAATTATGCGCTCATCGAATGTTTCCTTCAATAAATCGATTGTGACGTGCGCTGTGTGGCATGTAGCGCCGTCTTGTTGGAACCACAACTCATCCACATTCATGCCATGCAATTCGGGAACAAAATAGTCGGTTATCATGGCTCTATACCGGTCTCCATTAACGGTAGCTGCCTCTCCAGCATTATTGCGGAAGAAGTATGGCCCAATGACTCCACCAGCCCATAGAGCACACCAAACAGTCAGTTTTTGTGGATGTAATGGCGTTTCAAGGGTCTCATGTGGATTCTCTTCACTCCAAATGCGGCAATTTTGCTTGTTGACGTAGCCATTCAACCAAAAATGAGCCTCATCACTGAACAAAATTTTGCGATGAAAATCAGCATCGAAATCAATCTCATTTTCGGCCCATACACCAAAATCACGACGCATTGCATGGTCTCGCGGCTTTAATTCTTGCACAAGCTGGATCTTGTAAGGTCGCAAGCCAAGATCTTTGCGCAAAATCTTCCATAAAGTTGATGGACAAAGCTCCAATTGCTGTGCACGGTGGCGAATCGATTCATTCGGGTCCTCTTCAACACTTTGCTCTACAGCGGCAATTGTTTCTTCGGTGCGCACTGTTCGACGTCTCTGCGGATGCGTATTATCACATAGAGTAAACGTAGTGCGAAAACGATCCATGGCTAACCGAATTAATTGCTCTGATGGACGATTATGTCGACCATAAAATGGACGGAGCTCACGGTAAACTTCGCGAACTGAACCATTATTTTCGAAATAAATTTGCACGATTTTCAAGCGTTGTTCTTTTGTCAACCTGTTCATGATGAAATGGCAAACCAAACTGAACATAAATGAGATTAGAGTTGCCAGATTTGACCACAAAATGCCAGTTTTATCTCTATTCGAAAAACAAACCTGTAAAAAAAACACCCTGTATAACCAAAATTGTTTAAACAAAAGCAGCACTTTTTCCGAAAAAATCTGTTTGTGTGTTTGTTCGCTGCCAACCGAATAAGTCAGCGTGCTTTAAGCGACAGCTGTGGTGAGCCATTAGGCCCGATCACATTCAAGACGGCGACTGCAAAGCGCCATCTGTCATATTATTTGTACACACGTTCTTATGTAAAGCATTATATTAAGCGCGTCATGGCTACAAACCACGAATGCCGCTGTCGCCAGATTAAATCTATTTCTATTTTTACAAGCGACAGATCGTGGCGTTGTTTTCTTTTGGTCAATAAAAACAAAAGGAAGAGTGAATAACTTGTAATATAAGTTTCATTTATTGAGGTATATGTATCTTTCACACAATTTGTAATTTTTCTATAATTCTTTGCTACTTTTTAAGATAATTCACACCTGTCGCTGCTGCTTTCATTGTAATCAAGTAGCCAATGCTTACTACAGTTGTCGCATAAATTTGTTTTATTGTAGCTGTGGTTCGTAGCCACCGTATTCAATGTGTTCAGCCCTATTCATTTGATGAATTCGCGAAAGAGCTCGGTAGCGTTACTTCACTTCGGACGTATGTATGTATGTAATGTTAATTATAAAGTTGTTTTAAACATTATCAACCTGTGTGAAACAAGGTGCGGGTTGCTAGTATAATATAAAAACAAAAATTAAAATAAATATAATATAGAAATTAAGAAAATAGTAAAAAAAAATGTGCGTAAAGAAAGTAAAAATAAGAAATATACAAATATAAATGGCGTAACAGCAAAAAAGCGCGTGGTACATTTTCCTATGACAGCAATTTTTACTATTCCAGTTTCTTCGTACAGTGCCACGTCGAACAAAAACGTACGTACATATAAATACCGTTATAAATTTCAAAATAAAGCACAAAATAATTCGGGATTGGCTCAGAAATCCATATTTTCTACCTTTACACCAGTTTATAGGAAAAAAATTTGCTTGGCACCAGGTGAAGTTTTTCGTCAAAACTCCTTGGCACGAAACGAAATTTGAGTTTCTGGAGCATCGGGATGCTATATTATTTTTCAGCAATATAGCGGCCGGCGTGGTGTGGAGGTAGTGTTGCCGGCCTACCACACCGAAGGTCCATGGTTCGTGCCCTGGTACAGGTAACATCAAAAGTGATTTGAAAAAAAAGTTTTTCAAAACGGGGTCGCCCCTCGGCAGTGGTTTGGCAAACTCTCCGAGTGTATTTCTGCCATGACAGGCTTCTCAGCAAAAATTCGTCTCCTTTGTAGATGCCGTTCGGAGTCGGCAAAAAACTGTAGGTCCCACCAATTTGTAGGGAAAATTCAAATCGGCACACCACAAATTGGAAGAGAAGCTTGGCGCAAAAATCTCTTAGGAGGTTTAAGATGATATACCTGTTGTATATCGCGCCATAAAGAGAAAGAGAGAGAGAATATAGTTTTTCCCACCGTCTCTATTCGAAACACTTTCGTCAATTTCTTTTAGCTATTTTTCGCTTAAACTTATCAAATCTTTTTGTACAAAATAAATAAAAGTTATAAACTTTATTAATGGATACAAAAAACATACACGGCACTGTTATTTCGATGAAATAGTTATTTTTATGTATTCTATATTGACAATAAACTTATTATACGAAGAACAATAAGTTCCTTTCCCGAAACCCGTTGACCTTCTTAAATATATCGACGACCCATTTCCTTCACCTCGTATAATCTAACCACCAGCCGAACTACCCACCCGGGTTGACGACGTTTCCCCCATTTTAAATAGCGCTCGGAGATGAGTGCCAAGGAACCTGCATACCGAATTTCATTAAGATATCTCAAGATTTACTCAAGTTATCGTGTTAATCAATTTCTTTTTTCCTCTTGAACATTTTGATATACATAAGTCAATATCTATCTCGATCTGTTTATGTCGTTACATGCCACCGTTAGGCAACTAAAGTTAATATACCTTGTGTGCGTAGCACTACTGGGTATAAAAATGTGTGTAAAAAATAAATAATCTGAGTAACAAAAAAACATTGCTAATACCACTAAACTAATTGAAAAAGTAGTAGATCTAAATAGAAATAAATTAAACTTGAATGTTGAAATATTTCTTAAAATTTGTTGTTATTGCAATTCAAATCCTCGTTGTTTTTTAAAGTTGTTTTTGTAGGTTTTGTTATCTTTGCAATTGTTGTTGTTACTATTTCAATGCTTTCGTGCATAAAGTTCTTGATAGACAGCTGTGTATTTAGTTGATAAGGGAATTTCTTAGTTTTTTTTTTTTCTTATATAAATTCACGAAATTTATAAATTTACTATAAAATAAATAGAATAATTTTAGTATATAGTCATAAATATAGTGTATTTTATTTACACTTATAGTATATTGCATTAATTTGGTAAATTTTCACAGTTATTTGCTTTGAAATATACATATGTACATACATATATATATATCAAAACACCAAAATTGCCACTATTAAATATGCAAATGTTATAGGTAAGTTGAGTTATCACGAAATAGTATAGATTATATATTTATGATATTCGACAGATTTGCGTAGATTAACATACACACAGGATAGCCAATTTATGGAAATTCAATGTTATATTTCTAATATTCTATTTTTTGAATACAATTACCAAATCTAATCTTAAAAAATTTTCAATTTTGAAAATCAATAAATTTTCATCAACAACAGTTAACATGATTTAAAAATATTTATAATGTAAAGTACAGGGTGGCTAATGAAAGCCGCTACCAAAAAAAAATTAAATAACTTTTTTTCTATTTAATGAATCTGGTTAATTTTTTTTTTATTTTGCAGATTGACTTTTACATTTAACAAAAATGGATAACTGGGACACTGAAACAAGAATTTGGATTGTCCGCCGCTATCACGCACTGGAGTCCGTAGTTTCGGTTCAAAGAGAGTATAGGCGCACGTTTGGCGGCAATCCTCCGAGCAGATGGACCATAATAAGACTTGTAAACAATTTTGCCGAGCATGGGACAGTCAACAGAAGACTTTACCATCGAAACCCTTCAGTTCGAACGGAGGAAACAATCGCTGCTGTAGCTGCTGCCATACAAAACAATCCACGTGTTTCGACAAGAAGCTTATCTGCTCAAATGGGTGTAAGCAGACAGTCATTACAGTCAATTATGCACAAAGATTTGGACTTATTCCCATATAAAATTCAAATGGCCAACAAACTGAACGCTGCAGACTTGCCGATTCGCTTGGAATTTTGCCAGAAGATGCTTCAAATGGTGGAAGAGGATGGAAACATGTTGAACTGTCTTTTCATGTCTGACGAGGCCCATTTCGATTTAAACGGCAACATAAACAAACAAAATTGTCGAATATGGAGTGCTTCCAACCCACAGATACTCCATGAGACGGAATTGCATCCACTTCGTGTCACAGTGTGGTGTGCAGTTTCATCACGCTGCATTGTCGGGCCCTACTTCTTCGAAGAAAACGGTCACACCGTTACGGTTACTGGAGACCGTTACTTGAGCATGTTGAGAGAGTTTTTCTATACAGAATTACGCCGAATGAGAATTTCTTTCAACTCTGTGTGGTTTCAGCAAGATGGTGCAGCTCCTCATATAGCCCAACCTGTTATGACAGAATTGCGACGAAAATTTCCCAATAAGCTGATATCCAGAAACTCCACATTCCGTTGGCCACCCAGGTCGCCTGACCTTACTGCACCTGACTTTTTCTTGTGGGGTTATTGCAAACAGGAAGTCTTCAAAGCAAAACCAACAAATTTGAATGAACTAAGGCAATCCATTCGAGAAACAATTGCGGCTATTCCTGTCTCAACTCTCCAAGCAGTAATGAACAACTTTTTGGTAAGATGCCGCACATGCATCGACGAGCAGGGGGGGCATTTAAATTCCATTATTTTTAAAACTTATTAAGCTATATTTAATAAAATTTAATGAGCTTTAACATGAATACAAGAAAAATGAATTCCATACACTGAAAAAAAAATTATTTGAGTTTCTTAATGTAGCAAAATTCATCAGCCACCCTGTATGTAATAGCAAAGTATAAATTCTCCCTAGAAATGGCCAAACTGGGCGGTGTAGGCGAACTTGTAATTATGAAGCGTGAGTTCTTTCAGCATATTTGTTGTGTGCTGATGCATATATTTTCGTATTAGATAAATAGAGAGTTAAGGGAGCTTCTAGCCGAGAGAAGGGGGGGGTTAAACCCGAGTATTGTGTAACTGATGAGACCACGGACGAACCTCAAGACTTCTTCCAAGTGGAGGAGGATAAGCATTAAACAGTTCCGAGTACAGTCGGTACAGGTAACCTTAAATTGAAAGACATTGAAAAAGGGTAGAACAGGTAGAAGATAGAGATTGAGAGCAGAGTGAAAGAATTGCTATAAATATACTTAAATTCAGAGGGGAGAGGGTGAATTAGGGAAGGTGACGTGGAAGTTGTAGGTGGAGAGGCAAAGTGAAAGGGTGGGGAGGAGGTGGAAGAGAAGGGGTAGAGGGAGGTGGGAGTTGCTGAAGGTAAACTTAATAATAATAATAATAAGCCCCACGGATTACCCACCATCCCGCCCAACCGACACGAGGGGCGCATCCGCATTACGCGCGGATCAAATTTGCCGGGTGTTTGAAATGGGGAGGTTTGTTAAGCGTCGAGATCTCAAACTGCTCAGCTACAGAAAAATTTTCATCAGCTGAGTAAGATGCATGCATAAGAGATTAACTTACATAAACACCAGTGTTGCCATTTTAGCTATTTTATAGCTAGATTTAGCTATTAATTTCATTTAGCTATAGAAGTTTGGGTTTAGCTATTAGCTATTTTTTTTAGCTTTTTTAAATGGAGTTAGCTATTTTAGCTAAACTTTTTTTGTTTAACAATTTCTCTTGATCGTGTGTACTGAGCTTTATGACTATTAAATTGTACAAAAGCTGGTAGTATGGCATGCCCAATACATTTTTATTATATCGATTATAATAATTATTGATATGTAATCGAATTGCTACTTCCACCCTTAATAGTAAACCGCTTAGCTTTGTTCACGTTTTCTCGAAATGGAAAGGTAATACAAATCAGCAGTTTTTAAATTTAAATAAGTAAATAATATCTTTATATTTTAGGAATGAAAGCAGCGTGAGCAGTACTGACGAAGAGCCGTGTACAAGTGAAAACAGGTTATATTCTCTTGATGAATTTGTGCATTATTTTGTGTTTAACGAAACAATTTTTCATTTTAGAAAGTACACGCAAAACTTTCGATCATCTTGGCTGAAGGACAAACGATTTGAGAAGTGGGTTAGCTACGATGGAGGTAATATTGTTTGCAAATATTGTCACTGCATATTGAAGCCGAAGTTGCATGACCTCGTTGTACATGCAAAAACTAAGAAGCATGCAAACATTGCGTTTTGCGTATTGCATCTCCTTTTTCTCGTGGTATACAGCCATCTGTACCTTTTCGACCAGTGAATGTAAATACAAACGTAGTAAAGGCAGAAATATCAAATGCTCTTTTTATTGCTGCACATACTTCGATTTTGTCGGTCGATCATCTTATACAATTACAAAGTCATATATTCGACGATAGTAAAACTGCAGCCAGGTTAAAGCTTGGTAGGAAAAAATGTAGCGCTGTCATAAAAAATTTATTAATGATGGACTCCAACCAAAAAATATTGTGAGGGCGTGTGATACGATAGTAGCGATCAAACGATTAGTAGATCAATGGCTAGACCTGCGAACACATTTTAAAATTGCTGAACTTAAGAAAACATGCCACAAAGCAAGGCTATTAGTTTTTAAAGCCGTTACTAAGCGAAGTTCAGAAAGCTAATAAATTATTCGAATAAAATGATGCAGATCCCACAAAACTATTTTCTGAGCTAATATTGTTGATAACTGATCTCTGCAATTTTAATTTATCTCCCTGTCAAACTTTTGACCCCTTGTGTTCCCTGCTTCTACCTTATTTAACTCCACTCCCACAATTTCACTATTCTTTTGAAGAATATATAAATTAAAAAAGACGAAGGTAGCATTGATAAAGATGCGGGACAGTGCATTCGGAAAATTTGTCAGACTTTTGTTGTCAAGTTAATTGAGCAGATACGTCAACGTCTACCACAGAATATTCAATCTTTAAAAAATATTGAATTTTTTTCTATAAAAAATGCTCTAAACGTTGTAAAGCCTAAAATATTTGATACTTTCAAGGCAGAAAAGGGCTCTTTTAACGCGGGTGAAATTACTATTATAGAATTGCAATAGAAAAAGCTATGTTCATATCCATGGCAAGATACCACTTCTACAATAAAGTTTTGGATAGAGGTGAGAGAGTTTAGAAATGCCATTAATGAAAATCCGTTTGAGGAGTTACAAAATTTCGTGTTTATTTTGTTAATGCTACCACTTAGTAACGCGGAAATAGAACGAAGTTTTTCTGTAATGAACTCAATAAAAACAAAGCAAAGGAATAGAATGCAGTTGTTTATGTTAAACTCACTACTGACTATAAGATATGGTCTTAAAAGGCTTGGCAAATGTTGTAATAACTTTAATATACCTATATCTTATAAAATCAATGAATTCAGTTAATATGTACGACTCAACCATGTGAATTAAATGAAGAAGATATTGTTTTTGAACTTTGATTCAATCAAATTTATATAATACTAGCATTTACCCGCGGCTCCGCTCCCATCAAAGAAATAAGCAAAATAACTAAGCTTCTTTTGAAAACATTTTTATTCATCAAATAGATAGGTTTTAAAGTTCACATGTTCCTTAAAATAATGATATACAAAAAACCTTAAATAATCAGGTTACACACCAAATATTAAAAATTTCTTATCAGCACTTATAAACAATTATATTCACACAGAGCACCAACTTCTAATACAGGATTCTAAACAAAAGCCAAAGCTATTAATTATTTTTCAGATCAAATTGAAGAAGAGATACATACAGAACAAACCGTAAGAGCTTCATAAATTGTATTATTATATAAACACTCATAAAAGTTTTATTTTTACGATACAGCGAAGCAACCAAAATATGAAGAATTGCTAAACTTGCTAAGAGAATATTTTCCGCAGAAACGATATCAATATCTTTAAAATGCACAACTATTTTGACAGATGCCGCACCGTCGTTGTCGTCTTGAATCTGTTTTCCCTAAATGACAGAAAAAGTACCGAAAACGCAAAATAAAATTGGTATTGTATGTATAGCAAGGCGAATTCATTACATGAACGTTATTCTAACGTCATGCTAAATTCGCCTTGCTCTCACCTTATATGAATTCGCCTTGATGTATAGTAACTAAACTTTTTAAAATCATAGCAATTAGTTTTTAAAAGTATTTTTGTAGATATGGCGATGAATTTTTTAGTCATGTTTTGACCGATAACTCAGTTATCGATTAACTTACACAACTAAACATAGCAGTATCGGTTAGTTTATTGAAATATCGGGAAGTCCATATAAATCTTTGGCCTTTCAGTTTCGTGTCATATCCATATTTAATGCAAATTTAGAGGTTTCACGGCTTTTACATTTCGACCTATAGCTCAGTTATCGATTAATTTATCGAAATATTGCAATGTCCAAACGAAACCTGTGGCCTTCCCCTTGCGTTTGATACCCATATTGTATGCAAATTTAGGCGTTTTGGGGCAACCACATTCTGACCGATAACTCAGTTATCGATTAATTGATCAAAATATTGCAGAGTCCAAAAGAATCCTGTGACCTCCCCTTTCGTTTGATATCCATATTATATGCAAATTCAGGGGTTTTGGAGCAACCACATTCTGACCGATAACTCAGTTATCGATTAATTGATCGAAATATTGCAGAGTCCGAAAGAATACTGTGGCCTTCCCCTTTGATATCCATATTGTATGCAAATTCAGGGGTTTTTGGGCTACCCCATTCTGACCGATAACTCAGTTATCGATAAAGCTATCGAAATATTGCAGGGTCCAAAAGAATACTGTGGCCTTCCCCTTTCGTTTGATATCCATATTGTATGCAAATTCAGGGGTTTTTGGACGACCCCATTCTGACCGATAACTGAGTTATCGATCAAGTTATCGAAATATTGCAGAGTTCAAAAGAATCCTGTGATCCCCCCCTTTCGTTTGATACCCATATTGTATGCAAATTCTTGGGTTTTTCGGCAACCACATTCCGATCGATAACTCAGTTATCGATTAATTTATCGAAATATTGCAAAGTCCAAAAGAATACTGGGGCCTTCCCCTTTCGTTTGATATCCATATTGTATGCAAGCTCAGGGGTTTTAGGGCGTCTCCGTTCTGACCGATAACTCAGTTATCGATAAATTTATCGAAATATTGCAGAGTACAAAATAATCATGTGATCTCCCCCTTTCGTTTCATACCCATTTTGTATGCAAATTAATGGGTTTTTCGGCAACCACATTCTGATCGATAAC
Source organism: Merzomyia westermanni (assembly GCA_949987695.1). Classification (NCBI taxonomy): domain Eukaryota; kingdom Metazoa; phylum Arthropoda; class Insecta; order Diptera; family Tephritidae; genus Merzomyia; species Merzomyia westermanni. The sequence goes on from OX465290.1 coordinate 138,475,620, forward strand.
TCAGTTATCGATTAATTTATCGAAATATTGCAAAGTCCAAAAGAATACCGTGGCCTTCCCCTTTCGTTCGATACCCATATTGTATGCACATTTTAAGGTTTTAGGGTACCGAATTGCATAAATTCATTGGATAAAATGAATTTTTGGGTTAGTTGGGTCACATTAGTGCCCATAACTCCATAACCATGTGAGATATTGAGATTTCATGAAACTTGTTACCTATCCGAGACATCGGGAAATAAGTGTGCAAAATTTCGTACAGATCGGTGCTGCAGTTTGGGCGTGAAATAGTTCAAACACACACTCACAAACTTACGCATTTATAATATAAGTAAGATTTCACTATTCGAGATTATACTCGTATGTTATGTTACTATTACAATCTAATGTATATAAATATTAAAGTATATTTGTAATGAATGGATTATTTTTGTTTGCTTTGTAATAATTTAGCTACTACAGACATACATGTGTGATGTTTTTTTATGTTAAATAAACGCTCATTTAGCTATTTTTAAAGAAAAAAACTGTTGGCTATTTTTTTGGCTACGAAATTTTTTTTTTTAGCTATTTTTAGCAATTTTTTTTTTAACCCTAGAAAGATAATCATATTCTGACATAGGTAAAGGATAATCATGCGTAAAATTTACGCATGAATTCTTGTCAGATATATTATCATATTTTTCTTACTAAAATCGAATAAACTGATATAGATTACACTCTTACATACAAATGAAATACAAATATCATCATTTAGAATTTTTGTTTATTTATTTAATGCGAAAAAAACAAAAACAATTCCACTTCTTCAATTTTCAACAAAGCTTAGGTAACATATTTCTTAGGGTGAAAAGTAATTTACTTTCAGGCTATTATTAGCCATTTTGACTTATAAACTAAATATAAAAGAAATATTTTGTAAGATAAAAATTCATAGCTTTATAAAATCAGTCAGACACAGCTTTGGCACACATCAATATTATGCTGACGGCAAATAACTTTTTTGCATTTAATGCACATTCCATTTGCTTTGCGCCTTATTTTTGAGGGACAGTATGTGCAGTAAGTTCGCTTTTTTGGTTCAGGCTCTTCAGCAGCATCATCTTCGGATGAATGAACAGTTTCTTTTGGTAACATATTAGTTATACTTTCCCGCAAGTAGCTCTTCAAAGTAGGTTGTTCTAATCTCTTACGCATATATGGCGATGTAAGTTCCGTGCTAAGGTTTATCATGAAGCTCTTGCGGCTTAAAACCTTATCCCCATTGCTGCTGACATTGAGGGAATATATAATATACGCATTAATGCACGCAATATTAATCATCCCGTAGAAAACAGCCATGGGCCATCTGTTCGTCTTCCTACTACAGGACATCACTGCACACATTTGATCAAGGGTATCTACTCCGCCCTTAATTTGTTCATAATACATAATCATTTCAGGCTTTCCGATAGTTTCACTGACATTGGCGTCTTCATCGCAGGATGATAACAAGTAAGCAATTTTAACTGGCTTAGGTTTATAAGAGACCAGTGTAAGACGTCCGTCAAAACAAAACATTGATGTTCCCACTGGCCTAGAGCGACTGTTTTTCATCTCTTCTGGAATTTCGCGTTTGTTTGAACGGACCATTCCTACCATAGTCAGCTTGTAAGATTCCTGAAGCAAGTTCTTTGCCAATGGGATTGAAGTGAACCAATTGTCGCATGTTATACAACGGCAACTGCCATGAACGGGCTTTGACAACTCCTTCACGTAATATTCGGCAAGTGGAGTTCCATTGGTTTGGGTGCCTTTTCCCAAATAAGGCATTCCATTTATCATGTATTTTGTACCACTGTCACACATCATTACAATTTTTATTCCATATTTTCTTGGCGTATTTGGAATATACATCCTAAATGGACAGCGGCCGCGAAAGCCAATTAATTGCTCATCTATAGTTAAGTGAGCTCCCGGAGTATAATTAGCGATACATTGGTTTACAAAATATCCCATATTTTCTTAACAGGAGTAATCAAGGAACGAATTTCAGCTTCGTTGGTATCGCGAAATGTAGCACCATTCACAGATATGTTTCGTTTCAAATTTATCTTGGCATTAGTCCACTTCACCATTTCGGTTATTATTTCTACCGTGAAAACCTATTGAAACATAAAAGAGGATCATACAGATTACGACAAACTCGTTGGGGGCCTCTTCGGGATCTAACAATATTCATTGCTGGCACTCGGCCACGCCTAGTTGGTTTCGAAGTCGACCAGCAATGTCTATTCTTCCCTCTTATATTTCTCTGCTGCAAAGTAATTATTCGCTCAGAAGCTGGTTGTTCGACACTTTCTCCGTTGTCTGTAGTTGGTTGTACAATACTGTCTCCATTGCCGGTAGGTGTCGAAAGTTCTCTCTCTTCGTCTTCGAAAGTTTCCTCTTCGTCACTTTGCACGTCATCATGGCTTTCTACCTCGCTATCCGTTTCCGCACAGGACATCTCATCATCGGTTTCTAAAAGAGCGGCCAGGACACGGTCTTCGTCTAACTTCCGACGCGCCATCGTGTTTCCAGTCAGAATATCAACAAATATAAAACTATATAAATATAAAATACAAAATATGATATAAAACACCGAAATAATATGTAGAACTGTGGAGATCGAATTAAACAACAAAGTAAATTTTCGTACAAATAAAATTCTTAAAAGTCTCGTAAAAGATAATCATGCGTCAATTTGACTCACCGGAACGTTATAAATCAAAATTGGTGATACTTACGGCAGCAACGTGTGTGCCTACTCAACGACTGAGATAAACAAAGCGAACAGCAGCGAACTGCCGCTATTTACAGAGAAAAAGCTATTTTTCAAAAGTGCATGCGTAAATTTTACGCATAGTGTCTTTCTAGGGTTAATTTAGCTATAAGCTCCAAAAATTTCTGGCAACACTGATAAACACATATAAATCATTTGTTAAGAGAGGAGAGAACATTTTTTTTTAATCTAAAAAGCGAGTCCGAAATATCAAATTTACCTGAGAGAGTTATAGTTTTTCGCACAAACATTGATAAGGTTCGTGTAATGTAAAATTGGTCCTGCATTGCTTCGAAAGAATAGGTTTGAAATGTCTTGAAGCTCGGGACGGTATATTAAAGTTAACTTCGTTTAAAAAAAATTTACTTGAGATATATCCATTTCCCTGCAAGGTTTGGGAGATCGATAAGTCTTAACCGACTAGTATAAGGTGGAAGACTATACCACGAAACCCATTGAAAATTTCTCAGGGCAAAAAGTAGGAATTGTTTTTGAATTGATTCTAGCTTGTCTACATTAACTTGATAACGCGGATTCGATACAATCGAGCCATATTCTAATATAAGCCTAACTAATGTAGTAAAAAGAGTCTTAGTAACATAAGGGTCGCTTAGCTTTTCACAAAAGCTAATACACCTCTAGCCTTGTTGACAGTAGTATCAATACGAGGCTGAAACTAAGTTTGCAGCTCATCGTTACACCCAAGTCGACAAAAACATTTACATGCTCAAGATTGTGGTTTTTATTTGTTTGAGAAGATGGTTTTAAGTACGGGCGTGAAAAACACATGAATTTACATTTAGCAAGATTAAGCGGCATATAGTTTACTTTACACCAAGTAGCTAAGTAGTCTAAAAACATTTGAAAGAAATAACTTTCTTCCATCGAAGCATATGACTTAAATAGTTTTACGTCGTCAGCATGCATTAAGATTTTTGAATGTTTTATTGTAGTACAGATATCGTTTATAAAAAATCAAAAACAGAACCGGGCCTAGATGACTGCCCGAGGAACACCAGAGGATACATCATTAGCGTTAGAAACGGAATTTTTAAAAATTACTCTGCGTTCTACAAGAGATACATTGATAAGAAAAGCGAAGGGAAGGAGTGGTGTAATAGAAATTGTGTTTTTTTGAGAATTGACGGTTTAAAAAAGTAGCCACATCCAAAAAAGCAACTTCCTCCAAAAAGGCACCGGTGCTAATAAATAAAGGGTTCTGGATGCTACCTAATTATGGAACTGAACCGGTTTTGGAAACACATCTAAAAAGTAGGCTCAAAGAGCTAAAGAAATATATATCATTCGATGTATAATGTTGTTAGCTTGATAATTATTTGGGCAGAAAATAAAGTACAAAATACATTTTCAGACCGACGGTATTAAATTACTTAGAAGGCAAGGTAACGCAGTTTATGTAACCGTGATTCTGGCGTACATAGAAACGCTGGCAAAAACGAAAATAAGCAGTAGAGAATGAAATGCAAACGTTAACGAAACTTCGTGTAAAAAAATGCTTATTTTGTTTATTAATTCTTGTTGACTAGTATGTGTACAAAATGTGTGCCATTTTCTGTTCACAAATATATTCACAAAACACGTGCAATTTTTGGTGTTACACGACGTAACCACCTATTTTGGTGGTTACGAAATTGAACTGCAACTTAAGTCGGCAGAGTACAATAAGGAAAGGTTGCCACATCATTGATTTGCCGGGAAAATACTTCTATTACCACAATAGAATTTGGATGTAAAACAAAACTAACAAGATGCAAAAAATGTTTAAACAATTCCACTAGTATGTTGTTAAGGACCCGCTAAAAAAACAAAATAATAAAAAGACAATTTTCAATATTTCTATTATATTTTTAAGCACACTTTTATAATACAGAAATTAAAATCGACTTACCCCAACTATGCCTTAACGGTATAGTGCGGATCAATTGTAGCCCACTGTAGACGTACGGTATTGATCGCGGATCACTCTCTTTAGAGATCAGTCGCATGATTTTTTGCAGGGTTTTTACAATGATACGAAATTGGAATGAATACAAAGAGTATGCGTCAGGTATACAAAATATTTTAAAATATACGTCACGTAAGTTGATTCTCTATTCTCTATGATTCTCTATGAGCATTAGAAGTTTTTTCTTTACAAATCCCTAGGCAAGTTTTAGAAACGAAATGGTATTTAAATAAGCTTATTGCATTTGTAAAACCATACCGACGACGAATTCTTCACTTGCATCCTTTAGAAAGCCATATATTTTTATTGGAGTCATATTTCTTGCTAAGCAATAGTTATCAGGAAACTTTGCGGATAAGAAGAACATGTCGATATGATATTTCGTATACAAGTTTTTTGTCCTAATGGTCAAAATTTACGCTTCTTAGCTCTGTTTAATGGAACTATTATGGAGCGGCTGACTTAAATTTTATGGTTTTTCCCAATCTTTTCTCAATGTAAGCAAAACATTTTCATACCTATATGCAGAAAAATTATTAACATTTCCAGAGTGTCAAACGCATTTCGCCAAATGCAGTGAGTTGTGTACGTTATAACTGATTTTATCACTAGCATATATAAGAGCAAAATTGGAAACGAAAACTTCCATGAGGTTCTGAACGCAATGTAAATTCTGTTGACAATTTGACGGGCAGGAAACAAAACGATATGGTCTATGTAAGAGCTAAACTATCATAACCTTATCAAATGTTCTACCTCTTCAGGAAAATTCTCTAGGCATTTGCTTTGCTAAAGACAATGGCCCATAATCATAGTCGTTGCTTAACACGCGTTGTAATTAAAATCTTTACTTAACTTGAAATGACATTTAAAATGTTGGTCAATCACAGTCATATTAAACAAAGATTTCAGCTAAAATGAAAAGTAATAGGTTCCCCTTATAAAACAAAATTAAGTTGGTTGGTGGTATGAAGAAATAGTGACGCTTGACCACTTGAAATGGTCAAATTTAATTTCAATTTTGCACACTTGTCAAAGGCCTATTACAATACAATAATTTGATATGTTAAGCGCCAAATAAACCACACAAAAGCCTTGCACAAGTCCACAAGTTATAAATTGGCGCAAATCGGTATTTTGACACACAAAACTTATTTCTGAGCTAGCGCAGGCAAAGAAACACGTGCTCTAATTGTATTAAAAAAGTAAGGGCGGTAAGCGGCTTCTTTTAAATGAGAGATATACCGCTTCCCCTACACAAATTTATGGTACCGATAGCAATGTTTCATTCTCAGCAAATACAGGTGAACTGAGTAATAATTACCACACACGAAGAAAAAGCAGCGCAATGTTTCATGGCATGCGTAAAAATCTAAATTATTTTGATTTTAGCACAGTTCTCTGCTTAAATAGCACAACCACGACATACACCACGTAAATTCTTGTGCAAATCAGTCATTGGCGCAAGTAAATTTGTGCGGTGTATTTGGCGTCTAATGGAAGTACCCAGGTTGCGAGGGATGGAGATATTTAAACAAACGTTGTAGGCATCCCATTAGCCGATGGCAATACAATAATTTGATATGTTGATCCTATCTCCAATAGAGCAGACGAATCTGATGCGGGAGCATCGGTTTGAATCCTGCCAACTGATACAAATGTTTTTTTTAATGTTAAGATATTTCTGGTTTAAAATTTAAACTCTTTTCTTTACGGTCATTTTCTCGAAAACTGGCACAATTCAAATTCTAAACCAAATTTGGTTTGGACATCTATGTAGCCCAGAAAAGTTTACAATTAAGGTTAAAATTTTTAGTCGTGTATGTGTTGAGGATGGATTATAACGGTCTGTGGCTTTCATTCAGATTTGGAATTATTCCGCAATGACAAAATAAAAATTTTATATTTCAGCATTTTGTTAGATATCAACATAAAATACATCTTATGTCTAAGACGGAGTTTAAATTTAAAAATGATGAAAACGTCATTTTAAATTCAAGGCTTTTGTCTATGGTTGTGTCTGTGACATCGCTTACACCAAACTTGAGTTTGGTTTTTCCGCTTACTGCCACGGATAAGCTATGGTTTGTGAATAAAATAGTTGACACCGGGTGACCTTCCAAAACATAAAAAATTTCTTCATACTACCAACCAATTTAATTTTTTTTCAGGAGGGGATCCTGTTACATCTCATTTTAGCTAAAATCTATGTTTAATATGACTGATTGACCAACATTTTAAATGTCTTTTTCAGTTAAGTAAAGATTTTATTTAAAACGCGTGTTAAGCAACGACTCTGATTATGGGCCACAATACGTGTCTATGGTGTGTTTGTGAATTGCTTACTCCAAGACATGTACCATATCATACCACAGTGTACCTACTGTGGTTTGTGAATGAAATTGCGGACACAGGGTGACCTGGTAAAACATAAAAAATTTCTTCATAGCACGAACGAATTTAATTTTTTTCATGAGGGGGCCGTGTTACATCTCATTTTATCTAAAATCTTTATTTAATATGACTATGATTGACCAACATTTTAAATGTCTTTTTAAGTTAAGTAAAGATTTTAATTTAAACGTGTGTTAAGCAAAAACTGTGATTATGGGTCAATATTTTTTATTTATTTAATTGATCCCTTTCTTTAGTGTGCTTGTTTTGCAAAATTAGCAACATCTTTTTAAACACCCCTAGATGTATGCAGGAATAAACATGTTTATGACGTACAATATTAGCTACGTCCTTTATTACTCTAATAGTCCAATTACCCACCGACGTGTGTAACGTACGTTTACGTATCCCGTACGTACGTACGTTTGAGGGAATCTTATGCCCGTGGCGCCAACGGAGAAATCAGCCATTTTCTGTTGTTTACATTCAATACAATGTTGCCATTGATCAGTTTTCATGCATGCTAACTCAAACGTGTACTTTTGAAACAATTATTTTTCATTTTATGAGTGTCCGAAATTAATATTAAATACTTATAGCCAGTCAATTTATTTAAAAGCAACAACTTAATATCGTAATTTCAGGTTATTTCAACATTATTACGAAAATTTAAAGGTATTTTGAGGTATTTTTGTAAAGCAACTGCAAACGATCCATAACCAGCATACACACGTATGTATAGGCAACACTGTCATATGAGAGAGCAATCAGCTGACACGTTCTTACGGAAAAAATCAAAATTTCTTTGATTTCTACGCTATGTACTACGTATACGAAAGAATTGAACGTCGGTGAATGTTCGTTTACATGGCACTCTCATAAGACAGGTCGTGTCAGCTGACACGTACTACGTACGTGCGTCGGTGGGTAATTGGACTATAAACCATATCAATAACCTAGAAATCAATACAGATTCCTGTATTGCTCGGTTATTGTAGTAAAAGGATCAGCAAGTCATTCCTCCTTTATTGCTCGATTCTGGTATTAATCCACAAATTTTTACTGGGTTAGTAAATAAATATTTTACGTCAAATTTGTTTGTGGGCGTTCCCATTCCAACTATGGTGGTCGAAGAAAATCTCCGATGCTAATATGTCTTCCATAACGGCCCTTTCGGAAATTCCTGCACGCTAGCTGCTAGTCAAAACTAGAGATGGGCGTGTGCCTGATTTTTGCGGCACGGAACGGCCCTGTCAACATGTTTCTTGTTATCTTGTATCCTTGCACACTTAAGTAAAGCAAAGAAATGTTTGTCACACGCCTAGATAGGCAGGCAAATGGAAAATAAATGTGCAGTTTGCTAAAACAGAATTAAAAGTGAAGGAGGTATAGAACGAGATGATTTGTGTTATTGAAAAGCGGATATATTACTCTTAGGCCCGGTTTTTCAGTCCTTGGTTAAGCTCAGTTTAAACTAAGTTTAAATTTAAACTCCAGTTAAACTACATAGCGGTTTTTCAGTGACAGTTTAAGGCCGCTTTTAAGATTTGCTTTTTATACGGCAACATTGTTTTTTTTTTATCCAGACTAGGTAACATTGACATTTGTTTACATATTCAACGCCATTGCTTCTCCTCAGTATTGTAATAGTTAGGATTTCGCTAATTTCTGCATCACTATAATCACTTTCGTCAGATGATATATCCGTTATTTAATTAATTATAAAAATATCGTCCTATTTTAATTGCGTTCAGTTTATTGTTTCACAACCAAAACCATTAAATATGCAAACAGCTGACAGGTTAACTAGAGTTTAACCCTGCTAAATTGACCGCTTAAACTACGTTTAAACTTCGTTTAAAGTTGACTGAAAAACTGCGTAACAAGTTTAAGCTTAGTTTAACTGACAAATTGAGTTGAACTTGTACTGAAAAACCGGGCCTTAGAAAGTGATGGCTTGACCTCCGCTCTCTTTTGTGTCCGAGATTTTGCCTTGCGAAGAACTTAATGTCATTGAACGAGGTTCGTTATTTGTTTCTATATTTTTGTAATATTACAAATTAAAAAAGTTTGAATCATAAAATTTTAATTTAATTTTATTTTAGCCCGTTGAAGTATCTGGATCTAACTCGATAGTATTGATTTTAAGCTGCTTAGCGTTGGTGAAACAAACCTTGAAGGATTTGGAGGTAGATTCTTTATCAAAAGATGAGGAGGAAAGCGAATGCTTAGAGAAGTGTTGGCCGAATTCAATGAAATTGATAATTTTAAGTCACGTCGGCTTGACATCGATGCAGATTTGCCCCAATACTGGGAGGAAAATAAATATAAGCTTGCGTATCTGCTCCAATTCGCTTATATTGTTCACGCAACTACAGCAACCCAAGTGACAGTGGATATAGAACTAAATAGCCAAAGGAATAATTTAACCCTAGACACGTAACCTTCGTCGATTCGACGAATACGCTATTGAAAAGTTTCTATATCTTTTTAAGACTGCTTTTCTAAAAGACTTAAAAAATATAAAAAATATATCTGAATCGTTCCAAAATAATAAGAAAGTGTTTTATTTCGAGGTTTAAAAACTGGTATGCGTACAATAAATCAAACCAAAAATTAAATAACTATATTAGAAATAAGTATTTTAAAGAATGTTCGTCGAATCGACGAATGGTTAGGTTTTATAGGGAGTGAGCGAAGGTTAGCTTTCTAAGGTTAAGCGAGGAAAAATTAGCAGTTATTGTATTTGTAAAATCCAATTATGATAATTTTGAATAAAAACTACACAAACAGAATAGTAATTTCGTCTTCACTTATAAGATTTTCAAAACTAAGTACCTGGGTTGATATTTTTGCCGTTGTCACAAACTTTCTATTTCGTAGACCGGACTGTGACTCGCCACCCACATTTTCATCATTTTTATGCTTTTCTTCAAATATTTCCCTACCAGTGCAATTTTAATCAAGCAATAAACGGCCGCCGTGGTGTGAAGGTAGTGTTGCCGGCCTACCACACCGAAGGTCCATGGTTCGAGCCCTGGTACAGGTAACATCAAAAGTGATTTAAAAAAAGTTTTTTCAAAACGGGGTCGCCCCTCGGCAGTGGTTTGGCAAACTCTCCGAGTGTATTTCTGCCATGACAGGCTTCTCAGCAAAAATTCGTCTCCTTTGTAGATGCCGTTCGGAGTCGGCAAAAAACTGTAGGTCCCACCAATTTGTAGGGAAAATTCAAATCGGCACACCACAAATTGGAAGAGAAGCTTGGCGCAAAAATCTCTTAGGAGGTTTATGATGATATACTTGTTGTATATCGCGCCATAGAGATAGATAGAATAAACGGTGGAAAGTAGTAGTTATTGAAAATATGTACAGTGGCTCACAGCTTATTTGATACAGTACTCAATTTTATATTCAATTCGAATTGGTATGTAAACAAAATTATATAGCAAAAATTTGTAAATGCAATTTCCAAGCCACATTTCCAACTTATAAATTACATCAAACAGATCGTATATATCTCTAAGCATTTCCGTTGCAAGCTGGAGTTCGTAGCTATGGCACGAAATTGCAGATCCCAGCTTATTTGATACAGCCACTGTATTTATTTATCATTTAGAAACTATTATGAAAGAAAGAAAACAATTTATTCAAAATTCAAATTTTACTGCCAAAAAAAATAATATTTGTCGTATAACAGTTATCAAAATAAACGTTCACAAAGAAAATCAAAATAGAAAAATTTTTATCGCCAACGTCACGTTTCATTACATGCAAAACGCATCTTGTCAATTGAGTATACCTAATTGATAAAAAAAAAAAGGTACATATACGAGTATATATGTACGAAACCCTTTCAAAAATTACTTAAACCAATAACAATATTTGTTCAAACAAGTAACAAAGCTGGCTGGTTCAAAGGAGACAAGTTTACGGCCCGGTTTCACCAACTCGACTTAACTAAGTTAACTAAGTTAAGTCGAGTTTTTCACTTTTTCAGTTTCACCATCTAACTTAACTTAGTCACAACTTAGTCAGCCTGGCTTATTCGAAGTGGCGTAAAATATTAGAAAATACAAATAATAATGAATATATTTGATTTGGACGAGAGTGATTGTGTTTTTCATACTCTTGAAGTGATCGTCCTCCGACGAAAGAGAAAAATAAAGGGGTGTCCTAATTTTTTTCACAGCTGCGACGATGTCGACTTTCGCGAAAGTTTTCTTATGTGCAAAGATGCTGCTTCGTTTGTACTTTCGCTAATAAAAGAAAATATGTATGCAGGAATGCGGTAATGTAACTTTATTTTACATGTAACATGTATATTTTCTCTAAATTAATTTTCCATTGGCAGCAATAATGCAATGCAGCCACATGAAATGTTTTTTATAGCACTCCGGTTATATGCATCCGGATCTTTTCAGCAAACAGTGGCAGATCTTTCCGGCGTTTCCAAAGCAAGTGCTTCCTGTGCCATAATAATTGCATCGCACCATATAGCATCCTTGCGACCAGATTTTATAAAATTTCCTGAAACAGCACAGGGCGCGCTTGAGAGCACAGGCTGCTTTCAAAGAAAAGGCAAATTTTCCGCGCGCTATTGGCGCAATGGACTGCACCCATGTAAAAATCTTGTCGGCAGGTTAGTATATTAATGTGCTAATCAAAATCCAATAACAATAACATAATTCTGTACAGGAATGATGGCGAAGTCTTCCGTAACCGGAAGGGGTTTTTTTCTTTCAACGTTTAAACGGTTTGTGACATTAATTTAAACATTCTAGACATTGTTGCCCGATGGCCAGGATCTGTGTTTGCTATCGGTTGGAAGAGGGGGAGTTTAATAATGTCGTGATTGTTGCTGACAGTGATTATGAAAATACGAACGTGGTGTTGACTCCGCTTTTAAATTGCAGAAAGTCTCCATAATGAGTCGTACGTCAGAACACGCAATTGCGTTGAGCGTTCATATGGTGTGTGGAAGCGCAGATTTCCTGTGCTATCGATGTGGATTTGAATGAAAGCCACTACAGTTCCTTACATTATCGTTTCAACGGCAGTTCTAAACAATGTTTGTCTTACATTTAATGACAAATCTGCACCACAACTAGCGCATGAAGTTTATGATGCTGTAACTGTCGTTCTAACTGTCCCACCGAACTGCTCAAATGAAGGACGTTCTCGAAATGGCTATACCAGAAGGACAATAATAGATACATATTTTGTCCAAATGTAATTTTTTTCAACGCACTTAAATAATAAACTTTTTTAATACCTTAAATTCTCTTTTTAGGAATTAAACCCACCACCACGTCTTCAGCAATTGCATCTGCCACTACCAGTGAATTGTCTAATAAATGACATCCGTAACAAATTTGCTATCACGTCTTAAGCTGCCTGGCGACACGCAAGCAAATGCTGCTGTAGCCATAGCAACGGGTGGTTGTGTGCGTAATCGGATGATTGTCGCTTGCCCGGCCACCATACAAGCATCAAGCGCCATTTGTATTGAAAATTCGTAGCGTACGGACGTAAACATGTCATCGGATGACGATTTTTTATTGCTTGTAACTGCAGTTTGGCAGGATCCCTGGAAAATTTTTTACAACACAATTTTCTCAATTCTCAAAAATTTTCCATTGCCAAAAAAGTTGCAATATTTAATGGTCATTTTTCAAAATTGTATTAACTTTTCTGATCGTTGTGCAAACTTTGGAAATTTTTTAATGTGGTTTCCATTATAGAATTCACTATATTTTAAATGAAAATAGTAGAAAACGCAATTTTTTATTTTCTCGAATGATAACCAATTTCATTTCACTACTATTATTTTTACCGCAGATGTACATACACTGACGGAAAAAAGTATTTGTGTAGTTGTTATTTTTGCATTTTTGACCAATTTTTCTTTAACATAATTATTCTAAAAACATTTGTATGAAAAATATGTGTAAAGATCCAATTCGTCACACATTTTGCAGGGAAATCACCGAACCCACTTATTAATTATTTTTATAAACCGAAATAGATAATTTTTTTTTATAACTTAGTTGCACAAAATAAACTCGAATTAAAGCAAATTACACCAGGCAAATGGAAAAGTTTTGTTATGCACCTCATATAACAAAAAAAACTACCAAAAGCTGAATAACGATTTACCATCGGCATTTTACAACATGCACAAATTTATATACAAACACTTTACTTACCTTGTCTTGTAATGTACTCTTTGATGGGCATGGAGTTTCCACATCGTTTAAAAATTTCAGTTCATTAAAGTAATACAAATTTGACTCCAGCGAATTCGGAGCCAGCTCCCCTTCTAGTGGATTCAGCCAGTCTTTGCTTTTCGCGGCGAAAATTAGTGTACAAAACGTAGATTTTTTTTTACGTCTTTTGTTGCATTGGGGTATCTTTGTTTATTCAATTCGAGCAGAATATCATATTGTTTATTTTTTTCATCACGGTTGGAATATGCTTCACACTTTACATTCCACAATGCTGGTAAGCATTCGTAGGTTTCAATAAACCGCAACGTAAAATCTTTTTCTCCCGCGAGCTTGCTCATTTCACGTTCTCACAAAACTAACACACTAATGCTTGTCAATCACGTTGGCAACGATCAAATAAATCAGCTGTCAAGCGAAAAAATCTAAAATTTTTGATTTTCATCAACGAAAGCCGACAACAAGTACGTGTGAGCACGACTACCCGTCGCTTGCGCCGATTGCTATGGTAACCACCCGTTGCTATGGCTACAGCAGGATATGCTTGCGTAGTCGCCAGGAAGCATTAAGTCCAGATCAAGAGCAACCTTTTTTGAATCGATTGATCGCACAATTTGTTCACACGATCTGGTACGGCAATCTACCAAAGAGTAATTGATTAACTTTGTACATGCTTACTAATAACTTAGCCTATTTTCATTTAATCACTGTAACTATAATTTCCCTTTTATATACAGTGGCTCGCAGCTTATTTTATGCAGTGCATATTTCCATCTTTCAAGTAGTATTATAACAAAGCGACTATAATTAATATTAAAAAAACAAAAAAAACATTAAAAGGATAAAATGCTGTAGTTTAATAAAAATACTTCATTTATTTATAAAATTCATTTTTAACTCAACTTAAAATTAGGAAACAAAAATTAACGCATATATTCTAGTCACAGCTTATTTTATGCAGGGAATTGAACTTTTCAAACTTATATGCTAAACACTATTTTTATAGTTTTTTAGTATTTGGTACGATAACCCTTATTATTAACAACAGCTTTCAGGCGATTTGGCATTGATGCTACTAGTTTTTTTTGTTATATCTGGCGAAATTTTCTCCCATTCCATCCTCAGAGCTTCCTTGAGCTCGCTTTTGTTGGAAATTTTGTGTTTCCGGATATTATTTTCCAATATGGACCATAAATTTTCAATAACATTTAGGTCTGGCGACTGTGCTGGCGGGGCCATCAGGTGCGGGCAATTGTATATAAACCAGGTTTGAACAATACCTGATTTGTGTTTGGGGTCATTGTCCTGATAAAATCTAAAATTTGACCTAATGCCCATATTCTCGGCACTCAGAATCTGTAGATATGAAAATTTGTCCATTGTTGTCTCTATAAAAGCCAGCCTACCGGTACCAGCAGCCGACATGCAGGCCCAAACCATGACGCTACCACCTCCATGTTGCTCTCAAGTTTTCTTTGTTAAGCTCAGTATTTGGTTTTAGCCAAACATAGGACTTACCATCCGAACCGAATATATTAAATTTTGATTCATCTGCAAATATAACCGTATTCCAATACTCTGAGGGCTTGGAAACATGTTCTTGAGATAAGCTTAGCCTACATTGCCTGTTTTTGGGGCTGATAAAGGGCTTTTTGCTAGAAACTCGACCATGAAAGTCCTGTTTACGCAGGACGCGACGAATAGTTTCTGCGCTACATTGTTTTCCGAGGTCATCCTTAATTTCAGAAACCAGTTTCGGTGCAGATAGTCTCGGATTACCCTTTATCTTACGTACTATATATCGCTCGTCTGTGTAGCTGAATATTTTGTTCGGTGCATCTCTACCTTTGCTGACCACTCGATTCTCATGAACAAAGCGCTTGATAATTTTTGTACTGTGCAGGCTTTAATATTTACCATTTCACCAATTTTTCGCTGTGAACACCCGTTTTTGAAATGATGAATAACCAATTCTCGTTGGTCCACACTCATTCGCGGACCGATTTTATCAATAACAGCAGGTCACAGTTCAAGTACCAAAATCACACTAAAATTAAACGTAATGGCATTTCAGAAGCAAACAAAATATGCAAGAAGAAGAATTACAGTTAGTATGCACGGCGTTAGTGTACCGTTACCCAAAGAAAGTTCTGCATAAAATAAGCTGTGACTAGAGTTTATGCATTATTTTTTGTTGTCTTATTTTTATGATACGTAACAATAAATTTTATACATATATGAAGTGATTTCGTAAAACTAGACTTTTTTATGTTTCGAATGGTAATAGACTTTTTCAAATATTCATTATTGTCGCTTAGTTATAATACTTTAAAGTTGGAAATATGCACTGCATAAAATAAGCTGTGAGCCACTGTAACTACACAATGTGATAGGAATTCGGGAAAGGTATCAAAGGACGCGCTCTGACCTCTGTAGCAATAATCCGAAGTCGGAAATTTCATTATATATTTCTGTCAAGAGATATTTGCACATATTATCACACATATTGGGTGTTACGAAATGTACAAGAGTCAGTTTTTTGCAGAAATACTGGGGATCACGTAGTCGGCGTTGGACCAGTGTTCTGTACATAAATACCATGGATCACGCCCCCATTTGGCATCGGACCAGCATAATTTTTTGGTTTTTTGCCAAAAACTTTTCATTGAAACAAAATATTTATTTTCCGCTTTCGGATTATTAATACCGAGGTCAAAACGCGTCCTTTGATACCCTTCCCGATAATTTTGGTCGTGTTTTAGCAGTTGTCTTCCAAATACTGCATAGTTTTCTGTTTGCTGCATGGTTACAATTTATGTTGAGACCAAGATCCGTAATATTTCTTTGTGCATGCTCAACAAAAATGAAATAATTTCTCTGGGGATTAAGTTACATACCTAGTTTAGGCGATTAATCTGAGCAGGTCTTTCAACTTAAATTAGAATCAGTTAGCTCCAAAAGATTCACAGTGTTATTACAATTTTTTTTGTAATTAATTTGTAGGTCACAAAATGATGCTCTACGTGCTGAAATTGAACCGGTGACTTAAATAATGCGCCGTCTCCCAAACACATGGAACCACCAAGTTCACCATTCCTGCCACAACCCTTCACAGGACCACCACCACCATTGCGACGTCTAATGTTCCACCATTTGGCGCTGGCAGTACCGGTAGTGGGCATTTATCGCCACTACGTCGTTATCGTTATTCGCCAAACGGCACTCATTACCATGATTACGACGATGCTGAATGTTTGATACACATGTTAATTTGTAGTTAATTTTATTTTAAAGGTATTTCTAAATTACATTACTTCGAACGATTTGTTAGTCGACCGTATTCGATTGTCGACTTTAAATAAATAAATAATAATAATATGTTTGTATATAATAAACATTAGTGATCTTCAATCACCAATCCAAATCAGAATCAGATACCAATAATAAATCTTCCACTGTGAATAAAATCTAACTTTTTTCACTATTTGTATTTATTGAATTTAACAATGAATGCAAAAGTAAAAATAAGGTATTTAATAACAATAATAATAGTAAATAAAGTTTTTTATTTGGAAATATTTATGATATTTATTCTTATTATATGTTTTACATTCAAAAAGTTGGTCGAGATATGTATGCAATAGAATGCAAAAAAACTGATTGCATCAGTGCTGAACAAAAGGATGCCGCTTGGGAGAAGATTGCCTTGGAGTTCAGTGGGATAAACGAAATTTACTGCGAGTCGAGAGAGCTTACAAAAATACGACAACATAAAGTGTGCCACAAAGTTCAAGGCACTATGGTTTTGCGCTATATAATTTTTGAAGCTCAAGCTTCTCCCTTTCCAGCCGAATGCTGAGGATCTCCATTTCCAATGCATGGCGTTCCCTACACTGCAACACATCCACCTCCTGCCTTTCACGTATGAGCTTCATTTGCAGCTCCACTCTCTCCTCTTCCTTCTTTGCAAGGGAAACTTCCGCCTGCATTTTTGCTTCCGTCCACTTGCTTTTGACAGAAGCCAAAGCCTCCCACGATGTAGGTTTGGTGCTCCTCTCCGCTTTCCGAGGCGTATATAACGGAGTATTTTTCTTCCGTCGCCAAGTGGACGAACCGGCTATAGGCGTCTCAAATGATATGACAGCTGCTGAAAGTGTAAAGAAATAATTACATAAAGAATGGAATACGAATTTTTAACCAACTTACCATTTGTATCCTCCATGACATCTGAGTCGGCAGTATTGCGAACGCCCTCCATTTCCTTCTCGTTCAAAATGGACAGCATCCTCTCCTCTACACCGGTCAAAGATACAGAAGCTGCAGGACCACCTCCACACAGTGGTCTCGTGAGGTTCAAAACCACCTAGAGGGCACAAAACTTAACCGATTTTTAAAATTTAAACGGGGTATTGTTCAGCAGCTAAAAAGCAAGAGATTGTCGATGCGTTTTTTTTAAAATTTTTTGTCTAAAAAATTACACTGTGCAACAAAATTACAAAATTTTTAAAAAACTTTTTCGACTGTTCTACAGATTCTAGCCATATAAAGCATACAATAACTGCATACTCAAAATTTCCAGTACCCCCCCCCCCCCCCCCCCCCAAATCTGGAATTAGGGGCAAAAGACCCCTTTAAAGTTCAAAACCATCAAAAACCTATACAGCGCAAAAGTCTACCGTTTTCCAAAATTTAAACGGGATGTTGTTTCCGAAGTTAAATGCAAGGGTTTGTTAAAGAGTGTTTTTTTAGTTATTTGTCTAAAAAAATTACACTGTGTAACAAAATTAAAAAATTTTTTCTAAATTTGTTCGACTGTTCTACATATTCTAGGCCAAAACCAAAATCCCCAAACTTAAAATCCACAAAATTAAAATCCACATCACAAAATCCATTGTAGATTTTGTGGCACTCCTAAAAATAAGAAACTTTATAATAGAACTTTATTAGTTTTGAATCAGCATGGCCTTTGCGGCATTATCAAGTTCAAGTTTTATATTCTTCATCTTAAATCTTAGAGAAGCTTGTGTATCAAATCAGTGTTTGTAGAAACTCTACTGCATTTTCGTGTGTAAAACTTTCTGTAGTGTTTGAAATCTTTGTTACGCGATTCTTGCGATTCTTCGGACAACAAACCGATAGGCATCATTGTGAAATTTTCACTTATTTGAGCACCATCAAACAAAATCATATGAACGGATGAAGGCATATTATACCAATCATACAAAGTAATGTACAACTCTGCCGTTTCCCATGTACATGCTCCGAGCTTAGTGGTATCGATTTTTATTCCACAAGCAAGAGTCTGCAGGATTATACCAAATCTGCGGATCAGTTCCTCATTAACACCTGTAATCTCAAATGCCAATTTTGGGTCTCGGAAGAACCTCCTAGCAGTGTTCCCATCATTAGAGTTTTGAATAATCAATCAACAGACCTGTTCTCTCTTTGAATTCTTTTTAAGTCCTCTTCTTTGCAGCGTTCTTTTGGTTCGTTTCATTAGTTGTACTAGCAAGCCATTTACCAAAGTCTAAGTTATACGCAATATGGAGAATGCATTCCGTGAATCGTATCCAAGCATGTAAACTTGATAAGCCATATTTATAGTTTTCACTTATGACTGTCTTTTCTGCCAATTTGGTAAAATCATTCATTTCAGATGGAGTCGCTTTACATATGCAACATGATGCGCTTGAAGGAGTTCCTGTTAGATACTGCCTTATTTTTCTATCCACCACTGTTAGATGCATTTGATACACTACCTCAATTGTTGTATCACCTATCTTACCTATCGTTGCCGATAGTCTACCGATTTCAAATTCTATGCGAGAAACTTCGGCTACAGTCTTCTCTAACGTTTGCTTTGCATACTTAAAGCTTATAATAATACAATATCTGGTCGATCCACACTGAGGATTAGACCAAATGCGTTTGCAGTCGTTCCCATCTTCCATTTCTAATGCTAGCGGTACCATTGCAATCATAAAAATACTGCTATCCAATACAGTTCCATCACCCAATACTTGTTTATACTGGCTCTGATCTAAGGCACCATCACATCCCCATTTTGTTATCATGGTAATCTCTATTGTACTCCCACGTTCGGGCAATTCGCTTAGTATATTGGGTACTTGAAGTAGGCGTGTCGAAGTATGATTAAGTAATTGTTGAAAACCTATTCTCCGCTGCTCGTTTCCGAATTGTATCATATTACCATCTAGATAATTTTGCATCTTCAATAAGCGCTAAACATTCTTCTGATTCCAGGCTATGAGAGGATATTTGAAATTTTAGGTATGCAGTTCTTGTATGCTTTATAGGGCCTAAAATATGTAAAGCAATCAAAAAAATGTTGCAAGAAAACTCTTCAACAAACCCTTGCATTTAACTTCGGAAACAGCACCCCGTTTAAATTTTGGAAAACGGTTGACTTTTGCGCTTTATAGGTGGTTTTGAACTTCAAAGGGGTCTTTTCCCCTAATTCCAGATTTGGGGGGGGGGAGGTTGTGGAAATTTTGAGTATGCAGTTAATGTGCGCTTTCTTAGACAAAAAATTAAAAAAAAAAAAAACGCGTCGACAATCTCTTGTTTTTTAGCTCCTGAACAATACCCCGTTTAAATTTAAAAAATCGGTTAAGTTTTGTGGCCTCTAGGTGGTTTTGAACCAAATATGCCCTTATGCGACCACTGTGCGCCAGTACCATACACGCCTCTCCGCTCTTCATCTGCCTTGGATTTTGTGGCATATTTTATGTTGCCATATTTTTTCTTAAGCTCTCTCGACTCCCGGTAAATTTCGTTTGTGCCATTGAACTCCTGAGCAATCTTCTCCCAAGCGTAATCCTTTTGTTTAGCACTGATGCAATCAGTTTTTTGCATTCTATTATGCCACTGTACTTGCCACATATCTCGACTTACTTGTTGGTCTCGGACGCATTAAAAGTGGATTTCGCGACATTTTAAATTTTTATTGTTTATTTTCCTTTTGCAATATAAATTCAAATTTACAACTGTGAAACGACCTGGGTTGCGCGGAGTTAAAACGTAGTAAAAAATGCTACTATGTAAAAAACAGCTGATCGGGTTGTTGTGTTGAAAATTATTTAAGTCGCTAAGTTGGTGAAACCCAAAATTAAGTTAGTCTCGAATCTGTGCTAACTTAAGTCACGACTTAGTTTTTGTCTTAGTCGCGTTGGTGAAACCGGGCCTTAATATTAGAATTATTAGAATAAAAAGAAACTGAGCAATTTTCATTAAAAAAAAAATTAATTTTTTGCGTGATAAAACATACATATGAATCAACAAACTTATGAAATAATTTTTATATAAAAGAGTACACCCTCAATTAGCCAAAATATAAAATCTTTATCATTATGTCGGAATCGAAACATCCGTTCGAAGTTGCAGAATCGTGTTCTCTAATTCTATCGATTTATAATTATTGGAATCAATGTGCAAACCCGAAAAAGAAAATGTAAGTTTGAATATAATTTATTTAATTTATTCATTTATAAATCAATTGATTTTTATATGTATATACAGGTGAAACAAAATAATTCAGTTCAAAGAGCATTTAACCTGCAATTTATTGAAAGACATCCATATATTGCCCAAGGCCATACCAAGGGAGATGTGATGGCGGTGCAGCAAAGGCTCATAGTGTAATACACAAGGTGGAGAAAGCTGTCAGTTGTCTTGCCCTAATATCGTCTTTGTTCCATCATTCGGATATCTGAAAATTATGCGCGAATGTTGTCCCCGCTAACGGTGTAGTTGTTCTATCAACGTGTTGCTTTTTTCAGAATTTTATGTGTATGGATTGGGAATTTCTGGTAAATTTGAACAAAAAAATGTGTATTGCAACGTTTTAATATTTTTAACATTTCACTGCCACTTCCTCAAAAACCAAATTGTTAAAAATTTTACTTTCGCGTAAATTTATCAATAATGCCAAACCCGAGGTGCGTATTGTACAATAAAGCGTGACCGGCGGAGAGTTTCAGCTTATTTAGTGCTCTTATGGAGGAGAATGGTCTGAAATGTGGTGTGAAAGCAGCGGAGTTACGCTCATAAAGCTCCAGGGTGTGCGAATTGCAGTTCTCTCGAAAGGATTTTTGGCAAGCGACAAACCGACGTTTGATGTGTAAAGAAGCGGTGCCAATGGCTGTGGAACTGCTGACGCCTTGTGATTCTGTTGAGGAAGTAGTGGAAAAACTGGCAAGGCAGCACAAGCTAAGTATAGTGATTTCAAAATCCATACTTAATAGAGGTCCCTAATATTTATTGAGTTATAAACATGTTTGACTTGGTAGAACAACCGTACATATTTATTGATTCATATGTTTTGCAAAATGCAGTTTACTGTCATTTATTGTTTTTTACAAAAATCGGACCAATGTTATTGTATCGTTTCATGTCCATGAAAGATATAAAAACATTAGGTATTCGTATTGTTTTGAATGTCGGTTTGAGGTGGATTTGACCGCACAAACAATACAACAATTGCATAGTAATGAATATTTAACCGGAAACTAATTGCGCATTTTAAGGCATATATATGTAATTTCTCAATTGTGATAGCGAAAACTATTTGCGTCTCCAAACCGCAACACTGAAGCACGGTTGCCACCAGCATACGCGAAAAAATTACCAAGCTGTTGGAAAAAAATTACCAAAAAGTTACCAAGCGATTCTTAGCACAGTTTTATTGTTAATAATATTGAAGAAAACGGAAAGTACTCATACATACATAGCTGAACATTTTTCCAAGTTACTCGGCCAGTTTAAAAGATATCAAATCCATATTTGGAGGGGACATAAAACATAGATTCTTCTTTCTAATTTACGCAAAAAAGGAACATCTCACTTGGTGCCCTTTTTGCACGCAACTCCTCATTTAAATCTAATTCACCTTTGAAATCATTTTTACACAGTCTTAAAAGATTTCATTCTGTTACGACTGTTACGTTATTTGTATGACATACGGCATTTTTTGATATAATTGCAGACAAGTCTTTAAGATCTTGCCTTTGGTTACTAAACCTTGCATAATTCAACAATGCATTTGTGTATCGATTTATAATATTTTAATTGGAGGTATGCTCTTCTTCATTTGCTTGTGCATATTCACAATGAACAGTCAAATCATCAAATTATTTGCATTATCTGAATCTGATAATCAATTTTTGTTTTATACGAAAACTCTGTCTCAAAAAAAGTTACCAAACGCAAATTGAAGTTGCCAAGTTACCAACGGAGAAAAAAGTTACCACGTTTGGTAACTAATTACCAGGTTCGGCAACCGTGCACTGAAGTCTCAACTGCGAAATATGGAGCTGGAGAATTAGATTTAACAAGTAAGGGAGTCTAAGTTGGGTGGAATCGAACATTATATAACTAGTAGTGATCTATTATGACATACCAATTTACGCAAGTCTAATTCAATACTTTCAGTACGTATTTGCGTTCAAATAGACATACGGACGGAGAGACGGACATTGGTAAACCGACTCATCTCATCGTCCTAATCATTTCAGTATACTTATTGATAGGCTCATCTCTTCTTCTTCTTCTCATACTCACAAACATTTCATGTTCATGAAAGGTATAAAAATCAAAAAAGATATATAACTTCCGTATTGCAATGGGGTATTAACTACTTGCCCGAGTATACTATTGAGAAATTTATTGACCAATTTTCATTGAAATCTTTAGTTTAAACTACAAGCCATCGCCTTTGAAAGTAGCAGAATTTTTATGCTGAA
Source organism: Merzomyia westermanni (assembly GCA_949987695.1). Classification (NCBI taxonomy): domain Eukaryota; kingdom Metazoa; phylum Arthropoda; class Insecta; order Diptera; family Tephritidae; genus Merzomyia; species Merzomyia westermanni. The sequence continues at coordinate 138,498,768 of OX465290.1, forward strand.
AAGTGCTTAAAAATCTTATTATGTGTGCTAGGTCTTATTCATATAGCTTGCATAATTACAGAAATATTGCGTTTTACATTTTACAAACAACTTTTCAGAACTATGTATGTTGAAAAACTGGCCGTGGACCTCAGCCGATTTCGCCCATTTTTACAACATACAGTTACCTTTATATATTCAACATTTTCGCCAAATATAAATATGTATATAGTTTGCCGGAGTTATGGCACAAAAAGTTTTGTGGAATAATCCACTATAAAAAGGGCGGGCCACGACCATTTTCGAAAATTTATATATTTCGACTTTCTTCATTCACAGAGACTTTGAAAGTGAAATAGAAATTATATAAATCCATTTTTATTGCCTATTAAATATATCTATGGCCCTTTTCAAAATCTTTCGTATAAAAGTATGCGTGTACCTTAACCGATTTCGCCCATTTTTTCCAGATAATTCCTTGTTTTAATATAAATATGTGTGCCGAATTACATTTCGACACCTTGAACGGCTTTTGATTTATGATTAATATTATAACTAAATTTGACTTAATCAAAAGTGGGCGGTGCCACGCCCATTTCCAAAAATTTCTGGAAAAATTTATTTCTGGCTATCATCCGATTTCGCCCATTTTAAATAGCGCTCGGAGATGAGTGCCAAGGAATCTGGATACCAAATTTCGCGAGATATCTCAAAATTTACTCAAGTTATCGTTTTAACAGACGGACGGACGGACGGACGGACATGGCTTAATCAATTTCTCTTTTCCTCCTGAACATTGTGATATACATAAGTCAATATCTATCTCGACCTGTTTATGCCGTTACATACTGCCGTTAACATATCTTGTGTGCGTAGCACTACTATATATAAAAATGGAAAATTGGGAAAACGAGGCATAAGTAAGCAATGTAAAAGAAGTATTTGCTGAAGAGTAACCGAGGAGCTTGTTCACAGGAGATGGGTTGAAATATCCAATGCACTGACACTCCCTGCGACAAGGCCTCGTGTGTAAAGGCGCTTATATCAAAAAGGTATTCCACTGCCGTGCGAGTCGACATTACAAAAATCGATACAAAAGTTGAAATTCAATTAGGGAATAATGTATTTCATTATTGAATTAATGAGATTTCAATGAACTGCCACCAGAAGAACGCTTGACGATTTTTGCCATTCGAGGAAATGAGCATAGCTTCAGTATTTCAGCACGATCCCTCGAGTGACGTGGTTCCTTAGCCCGCCCATAATGTTCAAGTCGTCATTGCGCACGGCTTGAAGTAACAGAAATTAGTAGATAAATACGTTCGTCGGGCCATGTTGTCAAGCTACGCTACCTCCCCTTCCACGGTCAGAATCCTTCCCTTTCTTGACTGCGACAACGCAAGTGACCCATCCTGCAGCAATCAAAGCTTCTTTATCATTTCCTCAAAGTGCTGCCGTGGTGACTTGAGGAATTTGTTGCGGCTTCGGGCTCTGAGGCTATTGCGGACGCCTGAGTATCAAAAGTGAGATTGTTGACAAACGTCACAACCCAAAATTTTAGTGTTATTGGCTTCTTACTCGGAGGATATGAATCTTATTCGCCGGAAACTCTTTGCGAAAAGACAAAGAAACGTTCCTGGATGCATATAAGGTTATTTAGCAGCGAACGTAAGTGACTCCAACAAGTGCAAGTTACAAAACAGCTTCGAGAGGTATTCCTAACGCCCGAGTTTCACCTCCACCGATATACAAGGTGGCGCAAAAGTAAGCTTCCGATGTTCAGCATATCGGTTGTGGCACGCGCAGTGTGTGCTGTTGCACCGTCTTGTTGGAACCACATGTTTTCCAATCCCAATTCATCAAGTTGCGGCAAAAAGAGCTCGTTCATCATTGCTCTGTAGCGCTCACCATTCACAGTAACCGTTTGGCCCCGACCGATTATTGGTCAAATAAATAGTCAGCAATATTCCGCGTTCTGCAAAATTTATAGCATTTTCTGATAGGAGGATGACTTTTGCGCACCCTGTACTTAATGGTTTCGTATCCCAGTGTCCGAGAAGGGGTCTGATGAGAAGTGGGGCACTTCGAAACATGTCATCCCATACCATCGCTGTGCATACCGTTGTAATTTTTCCTCCAATATCAATTAACAAGCAATCATAAAAATTCGAGCACTGTTCCAACAACAATCACCATAACTATTAATAGATTAATGCCAGTGAGTACACGGAAATACTGAGCTGTCAGTTTCTGCCAAACTGACATAAACCTGGATATCGAAACATATATCTTTAGATGCGGACCCGCCACACTCGGACATAAGCACTTCGATGAGCAAGGCAGACATTACCCAGCCGTTGGATCTGTAGATCCCTAGTTTAAACGATACAATTTTTTGAATTTACAAAACTTTCAGTATTTTCAAAACACAAATATTTTTCAATCTCCTTTTAATGGCATTCTTAAGCACACGGCGAGTTACTAACGAGATGAACAAGCAATCAGCTGTTCACTTGCGGTCACCATGTATTGAGTTCGTTATGACATTTAGGTACGTTCACGAAGTCGAACATTTTATTTTGTTTCCTCTTTTTAATCCAACCATTGATTGTTGCAATTTGACAGATTTAGTTAGTTGTTAGCTGTAAGACAACGAATTTGTGAAATAAAACTTGAATTTATTGAAAGGAAGTTGTCTTTATTGCAATTGGAACCCACCTCATTGCATTCATGCGCACCCCTAGTAAAATCAACATGGTCCTTGCGAGCCAAATTTGAGTTGCAGCACCTATGTTACAATACACTTTCCAACACTGACTCCATTTTGACATTGTAATTCTCAAATCTCATTTCCTTTTACAATTAGCAGTCATCGCGGGCCGCCGTGGTGTGAAGGTAGTGTTGCCGGCCTACCACACCGAAGGTCCATGGTTCGAGCCCTGGTACAGGTAACATCAAAAGTGATTTGAAAAAAGTTTTTCAAAACGGGGTCGCCCCTCGGCAGTGGTTTGGCAAACTCTCCGAGTGTATTTCTGCCATGACAGGCTTCTCAGCAAAAATTCGTCTCCTTTGTAGATGCCGTTCGGAGTCGGCAAAAAACTGTAGGTCCCACCAATTTGTAGGGAAAAATTCAAATCGGCACACCACAAATTGGAAGAGAAGCTTGGCGCAAAAATCTCTTAGGAGGTTTATGATGATATACCTGTTGTATATCGCGCCATAGAGAGAGTCATCGCGGGAAGGAGCAAAATTTGGAGTAAATTAAATAAGAGATAAAAAATTGAAAAGTAATCAAAAAGGTGTGAAAACAAGAAAGAAAATAAACAGATAGAAAGTTTAAGCAAAACAAAAATTAATTTTTGAACGAAACCAGATCGTATATAAACTTGCGCTAGCCAACGAGGGAACCAGGACGACACGTCACCATGATCTCTTTAAATGAAAGCCGTTTGCATGCGTATCCAACGCTTAACGAGGGATTTAATTTATGAGGAAGAGTATGCCCAAGGACATGCAAGTTTTCATATTCTTTAAGACATTTTTTCGCTATTCAAAAGTAAGGTTAAAAAACCGGCGCTATTGTAAGCTTTTTGTATCAGCAGATAGCAATAAACCGTTACACCATAAGTCCCGTTAGTAAAATGTTCACTCAACATCCGTTAACTTTAATTTTCTTTCGACTTTTTGAAGTTTTTGTAGTTTATTTTACACCCGTACAGTGAGTAGACAAGTTTCTTTAAATAACCACTTACATAAACTTCTAAAGAGCTCCGTTAATTTGACGTGCTAAATAAAATGTTCTGTCCCGCCTTACATCCCAACCTAATATGACCGCACAACGTTTTTTACCGCACGAAAATAAACGACTTTTTTGGTTCTAACCGAAATAAATTTGCGTGCGTGAGTAGCTTTCATATACACAAACGTTGTGCCAGCTGAGCGTAAATGTCAAATCGATATGCCACGCAAAACAAAAATTGGAAATTAAGTTAGGTTTTTACGCTGTGCGGTTAGTTAAGGTTGCTCTCATACAATTTGTATGTGCATGAGACATTTTTGAAAGAAAATTGCCGTAGTGCCTTTGTATTAGGTTGGGCTGTTAGGGGTCTACGTCTTTGTACATCGATAGCACTGTAATTGCAGTAATTAACCCTTACCTAAAAAGTTTATTTTTATTTTAATATTTCCTTCCTTTGGTTGCAAAACCTCAAATTTCTCACTAACGGGTCCATTCTGATCGTCACCGGCAATTTTGAATTCTTTAACCGAAAATCGTAATCCATGGCAATGTAGTTCATGTAATCGTGATTCTAGCATACATGGCAACAATATAAAAAAAACTCCATTCTGGCGATTTCATTTGTTACATTTCGCGGTCTTTTTTTTTTGTAAATAATTATTTTCAAAACATTTCAATGTCTGAATTGTTGCTTTTGTAAAAATATTTCAAGTATTTCATTGAATTTACACCGCTATGACCAAAGCGCTGAGAAAAAACAGTAGAACTAGTTTTCATCGTCATGACTTCCGTAATATATTATGATTGCCGCTATGTCATGTTACGATGGACCACACCGTCTTCTTGGCTTATAGTCAAATTACCCACCGACGCACGTACGTAGTACGTGTCAGCTGACACGACCTTTCTTATGAGAGTGCTATGTAAACGAACACTCACTGACGTTCAATTTTTCCGTATACGTAGAACGTTCCATAGAAATCAAAGAAATTTTGATTTTTTCCGGAAGAACGTGTCAGCTGATTGCTCTCTCATATGACAGTGTTGCCTATTCATACGTGTGTATGCTGGTTAGGGATCGTTTGCAGTTGCTTTACAAAAATACCTCAAAATACCTTTTAAATTTTCGTAATAATGTTGAAATAACCTGAAATTACGATATTAAGTTGTTGCTTTTAAATAAATTGACTGGCTATAATTATTTAATATTAATTTCGGACACTCATAAAATGAAAAATAATTGTTTTAAAAGTACACGTTTGAGTTAGCATGCATGAAAACTGATCAATGGCAACATTGTATTGAACGTAAACAACATACAATGGCTGATTTCTCCGTTGGCGCCACGGGCATAAGATTCCCTCAAACGTACGTACGTACGGGATTCGTAAACGTACGTTACACACGTCGATGGGTAATTGGACTATTTCTCACATTGAGTGAAATAATTATTGTACAAACAAGGAAACCTTCGCACCAATAGGATAAATTTAATCTCATATATACAATTTTTGCTTAAAAATATACAATAAATAACATTTTAACAAAGCAGAGACACAGCACTTACATAAGTGAAAGTGTAAAAAAACTTCTTCTAAGAGTAAATACGCGAATATATAGCAACTGAGATGGCCAGAATGTGGGAAATACGTGGAGACGGTAATTTTGTTAACTGTTTGGGCTTGTTATATTTCGTTTTCGAAGTATTTTGATTAAGTGACTTGTTGGTTTTGTAAATCATTAAATTCTATATTTTTGCATTTTCTTCCTTCAAATTTATTCGGTTAAGGCACTTATAATCGAAGACAGTAGATATCGTTAAGTATATGGTAGGGTTATGACTATGTATTTATGGACAAGAAACGTAAGTGCTAAAACACCTCCAAAAATAAAGGACGCGTTTTGACATATACAATAAATAACATTTTAACAAAGCAGAGACACAGCACTTACATAAGTGAAAGTGTAAAAAAACTTCTTCTAAGAGTAAATACGCGAATATATAGCAACTGAGATGGCCAGAATGTGGGAAATACGTGGAGACGGTAATTTTGTTAACTGTTTGGGCTTGTTATATTTCGTTTTCGAAGTATTTTGATTAAGTGACTTGGTGGTTTTGTAAATCATTAAATTCTATATTTTTGCATTTTCTTCCTTCAAATTTATTCGGTTAAGGCACTTATAATCGAAGACAGTAGATATCGTTAAGTATATGGTAGGGTTATGACTATGTATTTATGGACAAGAAACGTAAGTGCTAAAACACCTCCAAAAATAAAGGACGCGTTTTGACCTCGGTATCAATAATCCGAAAGCGGATTTTCGATTTTATATTTCTGCGAAGAGATATTTGCAATAAGAGTTGAAAATTTTCTGCCATTTTTATGTGGTTGTTGTAATCACACATATTCGGCGTTCCGAAATGTGCCAAAGAACGTTGAAACAATAAGAAGGTCCAACGCCAAACATCGCACGCTATCAATTCACGGGTAGGGAATTCACCACGCGGTAAGAAAATCCGACTCCATAAGGATTACATTGGTTCAACATTTCTTACCACGCGGTGAATTCCCTAGCCGTGAATTGATAGCGCGCGATGTTTGGCGTTGGACCTTCTTATTGTTTCAACGTTCTTTGAATGTGCAGAAGTTTTTGCCATTGTTTACCCCTACTAGTTCGGCATCTTCTTGTCCGAATCGGATTTTAAGGTAGTTGATGAAGGTACTCCGAGAGAGTGGAATGAAGGAAATCGCGTTCAGAGTTATTTTAAAGTATAAATTACAACTAAAATCTATAATTGAAACCGAGATTTACACTTTATCGTAACGGATAAGGGTGTTATAATTACTTTATATTCAATAATGGGGGGAGTTTTATGTCGTCACGTTCAATATTGCAGTATTTAAATTTGATTGTTTTATTATTGCATTGCGTGGTTTGTGCGTGTGTGCAAATTCGGAGTAAGTTGCGCTACTAGTAGACGTATACTATGTTTTTTGCAGAAATACTGGGGATCGCTTATCTGGTGTTGGACCGGCTAAGGGTTATTTTGTTGATTGATTCGTTCACCTTTTTGTTAAGATAGAACCCCCTTTGATAGTGAATAGCTAATTTGTCTAATGTACATCTACTTTCGAATACCTCAATATCCATAATTAAAAAAGTTTACAATTATAATTGTGAAAACTATTAAGTGTATTCAAGAATTATTTTTTCACAAGTTTCTGTAAGTGTTCTTAAAAATAACTTAAAGTAAACTTGCGGTATTGATTTATTTAAGGTTTAAACTAAACTTTTTATAAACTTCATGAACGAATGTTTATAAATCATTCATATTCAAAAGTGAAATGCAAATATTTAAAAATCTACGATAAAACTATTTTTTGAAATTTGTAAATAGTACTATAACTATAGCCTGTATATGTTTGTTGCTTTAAATTTTTCCTCTAATCAAAATAATAATAATTAACTAAGAATTATTATCAACTGGTCTTGAGCTCGTTAAACTTACAAAAATATAAATTTAATATGTAAATACAAATTCAAAGGGTTATTATTGGAGTATAGATAGTATTATATTCGCACACACTTTGCGTAATTAGACATGTTGTTGTTGTAAGGAAATTTCGTCCTGCCTAAAATTAGGTGTTATTAAAATAAAATTTTGTACGAGAGCGTTATTTAATCAAATTTTCAGCACGGCCGTTTTTGAGAATATTTTGAAGTGGGGCGATATTCCACTCGGCCTTCGATTTGACACGCTTTATCGTCAATGAATAACATGATTATTTTTGATAGGTCCATATTGCCCATGCAACTCAATGTTATAATACCTTCACCGCCTGTAAATAAAAAATATTAAAAAGGTTTAATTTGATAATTAAGACCATGCGGATATAGGTATTTTTAGCCAACAGTAGAATATATGTATTGACAATATATACAAACTTATGATACACAAAGGTTGATTTTAATGAATTTTTTGTAACCCATTATCCTTTGTTTGACCTTTTTAGTTTTCAAGCACTTATTTAGGTTGCGAACACGGAAGCGAATGCGGCACTTAAAGAAAAAGCGTTTAATCTTTTCCGGAAGATCGACTTCAGCTCTTCTCTTAAGTAATCGCTGTTTAAGTTTTTGTAGTGACCTATTTCTAAGGCATTAAATGTAAAAATACGTTCTCAAGTTTTTTTTTTATTCGAACCAAGAAATGGGATAAGAGTACTTTTAAATTTGCCTTAAACAGTAGGCTTGGCCAGCAACATAAACCTTTCAAACTCTTCATTCTCAAACCCAAGCTTTTAGTACTATACATGTGTCCAAAGTGACTACCTGCGGTTGGTTGAGCGCTGAGAGAGCTCCGGGTTCCATATCCGCATCAAGCATATCGTCGTATTCACTACTCTGACAAATAACGAACCTCATACACAGGCTTTCGGGATAAGGTTGTGTGGAAAAGTCCTCAGGGTTCAACCATTCTGTTGTGTCTTGGGCCACATTGCCAGTTCCTTGCAGGACTTCAGTGTTTCGTGCTAAACGCAGGTAAAACAAATAATGGGGTAGTTGATAAATATATACCAATACCGCTTAGTATTCTTACCTAAAATATATTTAAAGTATTTAAAGTCTTTTGGAGTAGGGTGATCGGTGAGACCATCTTTTGGCCCGTATGGCTGAAAACAAATTTTCAAGCACGTCTTGATTGAGGAGATTCATTAGTACATATTCCACGTCTGACTTCGTTCTCACATAGTCGCAGAGCATGACTAAAGACCGGGTAGACATGAGTACACCCTTTTAAAACAACTCAACAATTGGCTGCATTATGAATTCATTCATTCTCCCAAGCACATCCATCTGGTTTGTAAGTGATCTTCCAAAAGGCTCCTTGAGGTATTAATTTGTTTTAAATTGTTTTGTAGCCCAAAACCCGTTTATCGGAACAATCGACTGTATGGGAGCTATGCGTTGTATTAGTCCCATCTTGCTGGTTTCGACAAATGATTAATACTTTACAAAATGGCTACCTCTTAACAAATTTCATCGAGATATCTTTAAAACTGAGGGACTAGTTTGCGTTCAAACAGACAGACGGACGTGGCTAAATCAACTCAGCTCATCGCCCTGATCGTTTTAGTATACTTATTGGTGGCACTATCTCTTCTTCTTCTCATACTTGCAAACATCGGGCCAAAGTTATAATACCATTTCATGTTCATGAAAGGTATAAAAACACCATTAGAGGAGAAGTTGTAGATGATGGATACCTTTCCAGGTTAACCAAAGGCTTCGAGTTCATCACATCAAACCAGTCGTTAACCAGCTGAATAAAAGCTGCAGTCTCTGTTGGTTTATACATCTCAAAACCTAGCGAGTGACAACGTCTTATCAAATTGGCTGTGGTATTCGAGAACAACTGCGCTGTTGGTTTAACCTTTTGCCGTCCTATAAATCAATTATTCCCTACTGAACTAAGCGAACTACTAATATTTACATATCTATTTCTTTAACTAAAATGTGTTCTTCTGTCAACTTATAGCTTATGAACACATGTGATCCAGATTTGGGGGACCATGGCTTGTCTAAATGCCATAAACAGACGGAAGGATACATGGTTTTAGATGCACTTACACATATTTGTATGTATGTAAACATATGGATTTGTGAAAAGTTATATGAATAGGGATCTTACCAACACAAACATTTAACTCCTTCCAGAGCTTTCGGTTTGTTGGAAGCATGTCGTACAAGACGGCAATTACATGGAACCCAATGTTGTATAGCGCCAAAATTATAGAGCTAAGAACACTTTTTGTCATTTGGTAATCAAAATCAAAGAAGACTGGCTGCTTCCACGACTTAAACAAGTCAACTTGGCCGTAATTTGAGGACCTTCTCACATAATATCATACTCGTACGCTTCATTAACTTGCATTTCGTCAAAAGAAAGTATGAATATTTTTTCTTTGTAGCTAAGCTCAGTCATTGAGTGTTCCTTCAATGGCTTCAGTTTTTCTATACTAGTGCTGTAAAGTAGCCACAGAAGGAAGCGGAAAGCCGTTGATATATAAATGATTATGGGCCCCAGGTCCAGATGCATGTAAGCAACCAATGTACTGTCCCGCCTAAATATGCACATAAAACCAGTTAATAGGAACTATGTTGGAATTTCTACTTAATTAAGGTTGAACATACCAGAAACAATAATTTTTCTTATTTGCCCCTCAATAAAAATTTTCTAGGTCGAAGCCACTATTGCGTTAGCCTCTTCTACTGAAAGCTTGTTTTCACCGCCTTTAGCTTTTTAACATCTTTTTTAAGGCCATAGATTTCTTCTACCATATTGAATTCTACAATAATAAAGCTGATAGCAGGTTTATAACTTAATTATAGACGTACATACATACAAGGAAGAAGATTCGTGTTTAAGTACTTACTCAGTCTGCGTTTGACAGTCCCAAATCCCACTGCTGACTATCTGAGACTACCCCAGAATCGTTTAAATCGGCGGGTTTAGCGTATGTATGGTCGAAATTCATCCTACATATATCACAAATATAACCTCTGCTTATGTATGTACATTAGGCCGTGTCGATTTGTGGGGAGGCAAAAAAATCGCCCATTACTCTGTGAAAATCATATTCTAGGGATCAAAATAAGAAACTTTGCCGAAGGAACCATACCTCTAAAACGAATTCTGATGTCCCCCAATTTGGGTCGAACTTTTGGGTAGGGGCGAATTTTGAAAAATCCCACTTTGACCCATTTAGAGTGCTCCAATCAATTCCAAATGTATGACCGACCCCCACTAACTTTGGAGGCCCGACCCACCGAGGCCAGTGGCACACCCCCTGGAACCCCCCTGGGGTTCACCATACAAACATTTCAAAAAATCGCCGGTTTTGCACTTTACATGAAAAAATCAGCGAAATGCCTATGTTTTTTCTTTTTGGAGTTTATTTTTCTCTTTAGAAATTTATTTAGTCAGAACATATGTAAATGAACAAATGAATTTAACTTAGTAATAGAAGAAATTAAAAAAAATTATTAGAAATTAGCGTTTTTACAACCCTTTTAAAACTAAGGCATCATTGTGATGCATTTGCATGTCGTAAACATAGTTGTTTGGGTTTTTTATTCAACCATTTTAAAAAATGAAGGTATCACTGTGACACAATTGCAGATCGTAAAATTGCTTGTGTTGTTTTTTTTAAGCCACCACAAGACACAGCAGGTAGAATTGAAATTACCATTTCATTCTTATTACCTCGTCTCGTAGACCATGTATAACGCAACAGTTTTTGTGAATGCATTAAGTCGTTGTGAAGAACTGAAGCAACTATATCAACAACTATCGAAAACCAAATGAGTCATATACCCAAGCATGATGTTACTGCTTTTGGTGTGTCTACTGATTTAACTGATCTTAATTTACCAACCCATCTGGATATCTTGAGATATTATTTTTACTTAAGCGAACGTGCTAAAACAGAACAAAAAAAGTTTTCCCATAAATCATTCACTATTCAAGTACAAGATAAGTTAATTGGAATTTGGGAAAAACTTGGTATGGAAATAATGCTGAAAAAAAGTGTATTTAATAAATTGAATAAATTGCTTGACAAGTATCAAGAGAAGAAACAACACCCAACAATTTACAGAGTATGTAAAATCTCTGGAAACAATTTTTTACATTGGAACATATAAATGCGATTTCAAGGCAGCTCCATGTGCATGCGGCTGGGTTCCCGAACGCCTCAAAGAGTTCATGCACGATCAACATAATCAGAGAAGACTAACAATGGATGCATTTACGATGGAAACTGAAGAGCAAGGAGCAACGTCTATGTCATCAATGCCAACATACCAAGATTCCGATGATTCAATATACGCACCGCCACCGGTTCAAGAAGATATGGATAGAAGCACAAGTTCACAATACACAGAGAGATACGATTGTTTTAACTTTGCCTTGGTATGCATCAGCATTGGGAACCGCTCTTTTGCAAGATTTAAGATAAGCATGGGAAACCTGCGAAAGTTCGCAGAGAAAAAGAGAAATGCAGACAAGAAGTGCTTCGCAAACGGTTAGATGATACCAATTTGTTAGCGTTTTCATTCGATGGCAGAAAAGTTGATACTTTAACGATAGATAAAATTGATGATAAGTATCATACTAGGATGGTAAAAGAACCTCATCTTGTTATTTGGGAGAACCCAATTCTGAATTGATTGGTTACGTAAGACTGGAACATGAAACCGCTGAATACAAAACAACCAAATTAAATATTTTTTTCAACGATAAAAATATATCACTGGATGCATTAATTGGAATATGCACTGACGGTGAGGTAACAAACACTGGCCCACATGGTGGAATTATACGATTCGAATTGCTGTTAAAAGGACCATTGCATTGGTTCGTTTGCCTTCTACACTTTAATTAACTTCCGTTTCGGCATTTGTTTGAAGCTTTGGATAAATCAACCAGCACTGGACCAAGATCGGCAACCGGAAAACTGAGCCGGCAAATCGAAACTTGTGAAACTCTTCTGGTAAGTTATTGCTATCACTCATTTATTATAATTGTTATTATTATTATTATTATATTATTTTATTATTATATATTTTCAGGTGGTTGACGGCTTCCAGAAAATTGAGTTGCCCCCTGCTCCAGAAAAAATTTAATTTTCCACCGATTCGAAGTACTTATACGACATGGCCCATGCAATTTCTAGCGGCGTGGTTCCGGTGGATCTGGCTAACATCAAACCAGGGAAAATTGTACATTCTCGGTGGCTCACCAAGGCCGCTAGATTATTGCGATTATATGTGACAACGGAAAATCCAGGCGCATATTTAAGAATTCTGGTTGAATTTATAATTAAATGTTATGTGCCAATGTACTTCAATATCAAGTATTACAGCTCTGTCGTGTACGGCAGTGCATTATTTTTCAAGTTCATTGGTTGGTCACGAATTCTACAACCTCGTTTTCGCAAAATTGTCAATCAAGTAATTAAAGATAATTCATATTGTGGCGATTATTCTCAAGCATGTACCATCCCTAACTCAATAACACTCCCACCACTAGTTAAAACACAACAGAGATAACGATGGCTACGCTTATGCATGGAAGCGTGTAACTAGGAAGAGGAAGAGAATACGATGCAAAGAGGAGATTCCAATAAATAACACCGACCCTTCCAGAACACGAAAAGCGAATAACCAAGAAAGTTCTCGGTGCGTAGGCAAGTACCCTGTTGGACTATATAAGGCGGTGACCAAGCAAGGCAGGTTGATCAGTTTATTTTCAAGCGTTCAATAGTGAACTACTGTAAAGTTATCAAACTCTTAAAATTGTTTTGCGTTTATTACTAGTTACAATATCTGTGAGTGTGTTCATTTGACTTTATAGTGATCGAACCCAGGATTGATAATCAAGGAATCATCGAATTCGTCACAATTGGTGTCAGAAGTGATATTGTTAAATAAATACCGAGAGTTTTCAAGGATAACAAAGGCATGGCAAAGTTGAATGAGCTGAAGATCCAGCAACTCAAAAATGAGCTGCAACAGCGTGGATTGAATACAACAGGCAATAAATGCGAGCTACAGTCACGATTGAGAGAGGCTATGGAAGCTGAAGGAATTAACGTTGACGATCATGTGTTTCATGTTGTGGAAGAAGCATCGACAAAAATGGAAGAGAAGGAGTCTACAATTCCAGCCGGAAGTGTGGACACTAACGCGTTGTTGACTGTATTGACTCAGATGTCATCTAGCATTTCAACACAGCTGGAAGAACAAAAGACACACATGGCATCTCAGTTGGAAGAACAAAAGGCACACATGGCATCTCAGCTGGAAGAACAGAAGACTAGCATGGCATCTCAGATTTCAGTTCAACTAGACGAACAGAAGGCATACATGAGATCTCAAATGGAACACCAGGAGACACGTTTAACATCAAAATTGGAAGAACAAGAGGAACGTATATCCATGCAGGTGGTACGAATGTCTTCGCAGCTAGAAGTGCAGGATGCGAAAATTGCACAGCTACAGAATAAAATCGATGCTGAAGTAGATGCACTGAGAGGTCGTATCCAGGAGTTACAACTGAATCGTCCACCTACTTCAATGAGTGTCCCGAAGGTAAAAACCCCATCTTTTGATGGTTCTGTTCCTTTTCAGGTATTTAAGCTACAGTTTGAGAAGACGGCAGCTGTGAATAATTGGGGCATGGAAGACAAAGTTGCTGCATTATTCGTGGCATTGAAGGGACCTGCAGCCGAAATTTTGCAGACTATTCCTGACGGAGAACGGAACAATTATGAAGCATTAATGGGTGCAGTTGAGAGACGCTATGGTAACAAACATCGGAAGCAGATATACCAAATAGAGCTACAGAATCGCTTCCAGAAACCTAATGAGACTTTACACGAATTTGCATCGGATATCGAGAGGTTGGCCCATCTAGCAAATGCAGACGCACCTGTGGAGTACACTGAGAGGGTAAAAATCCAAAGTTTTATAAATGGAATTCGCGATGTAGAGACGAAGCGGGCCACATATGCAAACCCCAAACGGACATTCTCTGAAACGGTATCACATGCTCTAACGCAGGAAACAGCCTCGCTATTAAGTAAACCTGCATACAAGGCTCATCGTGTAGAAGTGGAAACTCCGGCTTGGGTAGACAAGATTTTGGAAGCGTTGAACGGAGTACAGAAAAAAAGTGGTGGTGCCATTAAATGCTTTAAGTGCGGAAAATCAGGTCGCATAGCACGTTATTGCGGCACTGGCTCCAGGAACCCCAGCAATTCAGGTGGACGGAAACGCAAAGCTGGAGAAGATGAGCAAGATGAATGCCCTATAATCTCTGTGTCACAACTCGAACGGAAAGCGAGTAATGTTACTGTTGAAGGCTACGTGGACGGGAAAGAGCGCTTGCTGACTGTGGATACTGGTGCATCACATTCCATCATTCGGAGTGACTTGGTCAGCGGGAAGGTGAGACTATTGCGGAAAGCTAAATTGTGGACAGTAACTGGTGAAAGCAAGCAAGTCCTGGGAGAGGTGACATGTAAGATTGTGATTGGGAATGTAGCTACGTATCACAACTTCTTGGTAGCGAATATTGTCGACGAAGTCATCAGTGGCGTTGACTTCTTGGCTGAGAGAGACATTCACATCAACGTAAGGAACAGGGTTATGACTTACAACGGCCAAGAAGTTCCTCTGGTCTTTGGACACAATAGTGGCTATACCACCAAGGGAGTGATCTTGAAGATGAAGCAACAGAAGCCTCGTAAAGCAGCGGTAGCTCCTCGACCAAAGGCTTTCATGGACAGGTGCCTCCTGAAGAAGATTCGGCAAGGCCAGGAGGAAGATCCAGATTTGGCACGTGTGTTGAAAGGAATAAAGGAAAACAAACAGCCAAGAAGAGGAGAGATGATTAGAGAGAGTCGCATCGCAAAAGCATACTGGACACAATGGAGTAATTTGAAGCTAATATCTGGTTGTTTGCATCGGATATGGGAAAGTGAAGATGGCCAGAATCATCGATCACTTATTGTTGTTCCCAAGGCAAGAATTCCAGATGTTATCAAAGCGTCGCATAGGTGCCCAGATGGAAGGCACGTGGGAATAAAGAAAACGCTGCAAGAGGTAAAGCGGCGGTTCTATTGGATCGGTTGCAAGCAAACTGTGAGGAAATGGATTACTAAGTGTGCAGAGTGTTCTGAGGATAAAAGACGAACATCTGGTGGTCATGTTCCGAGGAAGCAACGCAACTTAGTGGATAATGTGAAACAGTGCAATGGGCATGAGAGAACGGAACGGAATCCTGAAGAAACGAGTTGCAGGAATGTTTGCCGGGTACCACTGGGAACGAAAGTGAATGCACAAATCCATTCGGGATTAAGAACGGACAAAATGGTTGGAATATGGGACACTGTAATGCATTGTGGAAATCTCTGCAGGAGAGGATTGATGTCGGAGTTTCAATCCCTGGAGGAAATGAGGTTTAGTAAAGCAGTGCCAACCATTGAGCGTCTAGCAGCGTTTGGTTTGGGAAATGTGTCTGATCGGGATGATCAAACTTAGGTGAAGGGCAGTGTGGCGATTATTCTCAAGCATGTACCATCCCTAACTCAATAACACTCCCACCACTAGTTAAAACACAACAGAGATAACAATGGCTACGCTTATGCATGCAAGCGTGTAACTAGGAAGAGGAAGAGAGATGGCGCGAGTGTTTGCGAATACGATGCAAAGAGGAGATTCCAATAAATAACACCGACCCTTCCAGAACACGAAAAGCGAATAACCAAGAAAGTTCTCGGTGCGTAGGCAAGTACCCTGTTGGACTATATAAGGCGGTGACCAAGCAAGGCAGGTTGATCAGTTTATTTTCAAGCGTTCAATAGTGAACTACTGTAAAGTTATCAAACTCTTAAAATTGTTTTGCGTTTATTACTAGTAAATAAAACTAGCTACTAGTTACAATATCTGTGAGTGTGTTTATTTGACTTTATAGTGATCGAACCCAGGATTGATAATCAAGGAATCATCGAATTCGTCACAATATTATGCGCATTCGGAAAATATCTTGTTGACAATGTTGTTTGATGATAGGAAAGAAAAGCGCGACTGTGCCATCAAGAAAATTATACGCTATCGAACCGATGTTGACGAGCCAATGGAACTTTGGAACCAAATGGAGTTTATAAAAAAACAGATATAAACTTTAATTGCACAAGTTATACGGAAATCATCAATTTGAATGATATAAATATCGTATTTGAACCACCATTCACGCGAAGCATTCCGTACGATACATTGAAAGAATATTTAAATCAAGATGATCCACCGTTTAATGATCCAAAAATTCCATCACACATACAAGGAACGGAACGACATGTTCAATTGCTAGCTAGCGTTTCCAAACGGGTTATACCGAAAAATGTAGAGGCTGTTATGGTGACGACATTAGAGAGCCGTGCGAAATTGCCCAGATTTGAAAGTAAAAAAGACTTCAAACAATAATTTTTTTTAGTTTGTTTTCTATAACTCACTTAAATTAATTTTTTCATTTACATATGTTCTGACTAAATAAATTCCTTAAGAGAAAAAATAGATATTATTATAAATAAATAATAAATATTATTATAAATAAATAAATAAAAATAAAGAAAAAACATAGGCATTTCGCTGATTTTTTCATGTAAAGTGCAAAACCGGCGATTTTTTGAAATGTTTGTATGGTGAACCCCAGGGGGGTTCCAGGGGGTGTGCCACTGGCATCGGTGGGTCGGGCCTCCAAAGTTAGTGGGGGTCGGTCATACATTTGGAATTGATTGGAGCACTCTAAATGGGTCAAAGTGGGATTTTTCAAAATTTGCCCCTACCCAAAAGTTCGACCCAAATTGGGGGACATCAGAATTCGTTTTAGAGGTATGGTTCCTTCGGCAAAGTTTCTTATTTTGATCCCTAGAATATGATTTTCACAGAGCAATGGGCGTTTTTTTTTGCCTCCCCACAAATCGACCCGGCCTAATGTACGTATATGTAAAAAGTAATTAAATCATAGAATACGGCTTACGGCTGCGAGACACGTTCCACGGAAGAAAAACTATAAGCATTGGGAGATGTGTGGTCAACCGTTAAAGTCTTGTACAAACAGACGAAGTACGACTCCCGAAATTAAGGAAATGTGACGGATTTGGCCAAGATCTCGAAATAATGAAAATCTTGGCACATCAACAATAAAAAAGTAAACTGTGAACTAAAAGATATATACATAACTTATACTTACTACCATTGTTTACGTCTACTAGTTTGGCATCTTCTTTTGCGAATCGGAGTGGAAGGTAGTGCATAAGGTACTCCAAGTAAGTGGAATGAAGGAAATCGCGTTCAGAGTTGTTTTAAAGTAAAAACTGCTACTAAAAATTTAAATTTAAACTGAAATTTACATTCTGTAGGAACTGATAAGGTGTTATAACTGCTTTATATTCACCCATTTGAGAGTTCTATGTCTTCATATTCAATATTGCATTATTTATATTTGATTATTTTATTATTTTATTATTTGATTATAAAAATCGCCTAAATTGAGAATTAAATATCCAAATAATTCAACACAACTTCGTTTTTAAATCTGTTCTAATCAAAATATGTATCCTCATTTGAATAAAAACAATATAAAATTTTTGTAAGGTTATTACACTGCTCTACACACATTCTGTCCTATGAACCAAATGGACTTTTTCGGAAAGGGGACAAAAAATTAAAATACACGTGTATCGGCGATTTTCATGTACAAGTCAGAATTTTTTTTTTTTAGGTATAAAGTATAAAATTCGAAGTGCCCATTTGCCGCCTGTGTGAAAGACTTTGGATCGATTTTTATCCCTTCTTCCGTGATCCAATCGAGCTGAATTTTTGCAGGCAGACTCATGGAAATGTCTGTATCACGTCAAATTAAAAAAATTCTCAAATTTTCCTGAATATAAAAAAAAAATCCATTTTTCGGCGAGACAGAGAGTTCAAATTGTCGAACAGTGTTTTAAACAGCTGTTATATATTATATTATTATCAAAAATTGTTACATTAAAAATTCCAATGCTTTTAAAGAAACTTAGGCCTTTTATTTTGGCGTTTGTAAGCATTTGTGTCAGTATTGCGACAAATAGACCAACAGTATTCGCCAAGCATATGCGTAATGTCTCCTCCTTTAAAGCGCTTTTCAATAGCCGCAATGTCCTGATGGAACCTTTCGCCATGCTCATCGCTACAAGCTCCTAGATCATCAGGGAAAAAATCTAAATGGTTGTGAAGGAAATGGATCTTTAGCGACATTAATATGCCCATTTCGCCATATGCCGAAATCATTTCTGCAACAATATCTTTATAATTGGCAGCTCGTTTGTTGCCAAGAAACTGCTCAATAACGGCAACTGTGCCTTTCCATGCACGTTGTTCGATAGGACTCAATTTTGATGAAAATTCATTACTTGCAACTATTTGTTTTATCTGCGGACCATTGAAAACACCTTAAATCATACACGTTGTTAAAAAAAATTAACTTACAGAATGCTTTCTTAAAAAAATACCTGCATGAATCTTTGCGTCGCTCAATTTCGGAAAAATGTTGCGCAAACTTGCAATCGCCTCGCCCTCACGATCCAGTTTTTTAACAAAATTTTGATACGAGACCGAGCTTAATGTGTAGTGGGGGCAAAATAATTTGAGATGCCTGCACCAATGGTACATTTTCAATGCTTTCTACGCCTACTTTGTAGCATGTTCGCGGCTTCCACTTAAATTCAGTATAATGCTGATCTCTTTTGCGACCTTCCCATGTACACAAAAAGCACTGGTGGGTTGGAAATCCATACTTAACACCCATGAGTAATCCCACCACTTTCAGATCGCAGCATATTTTCCAATTATGCTTTTGATACTTTATCAGCTGTAATATTAATTCCATGCCTTCGTATGTTTCTTTGAGGTTTGTGGCATATGCGATCGGGACAGCTGGTTGTTTGTTACCGATATGAAGCAGCACGACTTTAAGGCTGTTGACCGATGCATCGATGAAAAGTCGCCACTCCTCTGAAATATGAGAGTAACCCATTTTTGCAAACATCGAAGCAATATCATAACAATAAGCCAGGTTTTTATCCCGATCTTCGTGCAATTTAAAAAATTCGTCATATGGAATAGTGCTAGGTCAATCACGCGCGGCTGTTATTTTGAAATCAGCCGCCACTATATTCCACTGCTTAAATCTTGACGCAAAGAGTTCCGCTGTTTTCTTCGATAAATTTCCGTCTCGTACACGGTCATTGAAGTCGGATTGCGTTACTAAATGCGGCACTGCAATTCCAAGCTCACTGGGTGTTGGTACAAATTCCGATACTATCGGCGTCGATGCAAGAAATGTTGATACCTAAAAAAAAAAAAATTCTGACGTGTACATGAAAATCGCCGATACACATGTATTTTTATTTTTTGTCCCCTTTCCGAAAAAGTCTATTTGGTTCATAGGACAGAAAAAAACTTCGTTTTTGTACCACAGTGTTATATATAAATAAATACAAAATTAGCTATTTTTACTGAAATTTACAAAATACATGACATTCGTTCTCATCACATATAAGTGTTTACAAAATTGGAAATATTTACAATAAATTATTTAGCGATTTTAACGCAATTAGCATCAAATGAAAGGTAGGTTAATAACGTTTCTTTTGATGCTAAATAACTATTGAATTTTAAGTTATATTTACAGAAAAAACTTATCTTTCTTACACTTTAAAAAAAGTCCATGGATTTTTTTCTTACTACACATATGTACGTGTTAACAAAATTTACAATCAAGTATTTTGCGATTTTAACGCAATTAGCATCAAATGAAAGTAATTTAATAAGCTTTCTTTTCATGCTAAACAACTATTGAATTTTAAGTTATATTTACAGAAAAAACTTATCTTTCTTACACTTTAAAAAAAGTCCATGGATTTTTTTCTTACTACACATAT
This sequence comes from Merzomyia westermanni, assembly GCA_949987695.1. NCBI lineage: Eukaryota > Metazoa > Arthropoda > Insecta > Diptera > Tephritidae > Merzomyia > Merzomyia westermanni. The sequence continues at coordinate 138,519,036 of OX465290.1, forward strand.
GTACGTGTTAACAAAATTTACAATCAAGTATTTTGCGATTTTAACGCAATTAGCATCAAATGAAAGTAATTTAATAAGCTTTCTTTTCATGCTAAACAACTATTGAATTTTAAGTTATATTTACAGAAAAAACTTATCTCTCTTACACTTTAAAAAAGTCCATGGATTATTTTCTTACTACACATATGTGTTTACAAAATTGAAAATATTTACAATAAATTAGTACTACACATATTATTAATATTTACAAAAGACATATTTTTAAATACATATATTCGCAGGCTTCGCATTTCCCAAAGAACGGATACCTGTAAAATACGAATAAATCATATATATTATTTCTGTAAGGTCTTTTTGTGTTAGTTCCTAATTTTCTGGTCTCATTTGGAACCAATATTTATTAATAGTAGGTATCGTTTTAAAGGTGGGGGTTAGATCTGCATGCGAAACCATGTTTTAATTAGCGGAGTGCTTTTGTTTAAGCGTATTTTATAAAAATGAATTCTTTAAAATAAACGATTGTAAATGCACAAAAAAATCAATTTGTACTGCAACGCTATTGTGACGGTGACGGTGACATTCACATGCCCCGCGACATCTACATTTGAATACTAAGACTGAACAGTGCTAGAATAATTAAAGGCATTGCGAATATCACAGCGCTCAACCCACTGCGAGCGCGCCATCTACACTTGAACATTGCTAAAATAAGTAAATAAGACTGCGTTCACATTGGGTCATAAACTCGAGTTAAAGGGACATTTTTTGAGTTAATTCATATTGATGTTGTCAATCATTGGCTCAATGTCAATGTAATATAAGTGGTGGAATTTCAAATAGCTGTTTGCGCATATTTGTATAATTTTTTGTGGCCTTACACCAAGTGTAGCTGAAAATCTTTTTTTATAATTTGAGAAAAAGGTTTGAAGAATCCTGGACCTGGACTAATAAAAGGTTTCAAAACATTTTTGTTTTAGCAAGGAGCGCACGGGTCCAGCTAGTAATTAATTTATCACTCTAAGCAAAAATATGAAAAACAGCATTCAGACTGGAAGTTAGAGAGATTAATAAATAGATTAAAGAAACAGTTTACATGCAAAGAAATGACAAAAAAGTTGACAAAAGAAGTTAACATTTACAATTTATTTATTAAGTATATATACCTTATAAATCTACAAATTATTAAAAACTACTTAAATATATATGTATATATACATTGTATCAAAATTAATCCTATTATTTTAATTTACGCCTAATGTGCTTATACCTATTGTGACTTAAACTAATAAAATTTTTAACAGCTAATATTTTATCTGTATGCATACTTGCGAATGCAGCTGTCAAATAAAAATAATAAATTGTTAGTAGCATTTTTTTATCATAAGACCTTTCAAAAATATCAATGTTTACCTAATACCATATCCACTGACTTAAGGCTAGCGAAAGCCTTTTTAGAGCTCTTGCCATTAAAATTGTACTCCCAGACCAAGCCGTCGCTAAACAACTGGGGCAGGATCTTCTCGATGGTACCCTTCGATGCTTTGAGGTTGAATACGATGCCCGACTGAAATAGTATAATTATATTATATAGTAAGTATTTTAGATAATGGTATTTATAACTTACCATAGCGTCGGAGTAGGCTTCGTCTAGAGAATTCTGAGGAAACGTACTTATTTAGAAACATCAATTTTTCATTCATTCTTGTTACGTTCCCTCTTTTAATAAGCAACTGCAGCAGTTTCTTAGTTACACCCAAATCCACTAAATGCATATAAATAAAGGAAATTGAGAAACCATACCAATATTTCTGGATTCTAGCGAAGTTTCATTATTTTTATATATTTCTAAATGGTGTGTAATGTCTACCCTATTCTGGAAAGATAAATCTGTTCTTAATTCTCCTACATTTTGAAAAACTAACCCTCCTCTCCATATACCGTCCTTCCTGTATACATTTCGGGCAACTATTTTTCCCTGTATGGGACTTCACACCAGTTACGAAAGCTCGCGCTGGTGTATCGCACGTGAAAACTCTAATACTAAATGGCTTTAAAACTCCCCCGTGCCCTACTCTCACTCCGTTCTGACATAAAATATTAACTTCTCTACAAAATTCTAATAAAAAAACTATTCATGTCAGTCGGCTTACTCATTTCCGAGTAGCAAGCGATAAGAAAGGGTCTGGAAGTCGGATAGTCTACTACTTGGCCCAAAATGGGTTCGAACTTTTGTAAAGTTTAAGTCCGTCTATGCCTACATCTATTGCAATTTGTTCCAAGTTCTCCAAAAAGTAGAACTCTATAACTAAAGTTATATTGTATTCCCAAATACAACAGTTCGCCCTCGGGAAAAGGTCTTATTTCAATTTGTTCCCTACTAGTATTCAAAACTGTTCTAGCATTCGAGGGAAGTCCTTTAAGTCCGGCTTTGTACAAAGAATGTAAAAGCTCTGTAAGACTAGTTTGTGTAGTATTTTGTCGTATAGCCCATTCCTTAAGTGATCTACGTACTTTGTCCGTAAGGTTAGTTTGTTATTATTATTATTATTTATTTATTACGACTCTTAGAGCCTAGTTCAGCACAAAAAGATATTAAAATATATATATACATATATAAATTATTGCAATAGGTAACAATTACACACTATTTAAAAATGAACAAAATAAAAAGAAAATTTTTACATAAAATTTTTATATTAAGATAATTTAAATTGAATATATTATTTTTAATTGATGTGAATTGAATCATGCACAAATCCACTCTAATCATAACATCTATCTTATATTCATAAATTTCGCGTAATCATACAGCCTCTTTTGAAATAAGTTATTATCACAATTTTTTATACTGTCTGGCAGTTCATTGAAACATTTTAGCCCTTTATAAAAAAGGCTATTTTTTTCAGACTCAGTTTTATAGTTCGGTAATTTAAAATCATCTCTCTGTCTTGTATTCCTATCATGAACCTCGTAGTTAAATTTAATACTGGTTCTTAGATAATCTGGCAAATCTCCGTTTATTATTTTGTAAATAAATTTCATAGTATAGTAGTATATTTGTTGTTTTACACTCATAAAATTTAAATTAAGGAGCATATCTTTTATGGGGGTATCATAACGCTTGCATAGAATAAAACGCATAGCTTTATTCTGCATTTTTTGTAGTTTTTCAATTTGCGAGTCTTTCATTATAAAGAAAATTGTAGAACAATAGATAAAGTAAGGCTCAACTATCGATCTATAAACTTTTGTTTTGTAATAATTATTCAAGTTTTTACACGTTCTTTGAATGAACCATAATTTAGTTGCTATTTTATTTATTGTGTAATCAACATGCGCATCAAATTTTAATTTACAATCTATTATAATACCCAGGTATTTCATTAACTGTACGTTCTCAATCTAAGTGTTATTTATTTTAATGGTTTCAGTATTAGCAATGTTCTTCCTTGTTATCAGCATGTATTTAGTTTTTTCGATATTTATTTTAAGCCGGTTAGCACATAGCCAAATATAAAGATTATTTAAATCATTTTGTAGCTTTTCTCTTATATCGGTTTCGTTTTTTCCACTTATCGAGATTAGTGCATCGTCAGCAAAAAGTTTTATAGAACTGAATTTCAAGATTGAAGTAATGTCATTAATGTAGATGTTGAATAGTATTGGAGCAAGAATAGAACCTTGGGGTAAGCCAATCTTAACATCCACTTCGTCAGATAATGCCGAACCAATAATTGTTCTTTGCTTACGATTAATTACAAAGTCTCGAAACCAGTCTAATTCTACACCTTTAATACCAATACTTTCTAGTTTCTCGAGTAATATTTTTGTATCGATAGTTTCAAACGCTCTTTTTAGATCTACAAAAACTGCTATTATCGACTTTTTATTATTAAGCTCTTCTTTCCACTCGGCTAAAACCATGTTCAGAGCTGTTTCACAATAATGCTTTTTCCTAAACCCGGATTGCTGAGGTATTAGTATTTTATTACTTTCTAAATATTCAACTAATTGGTTTTTTACCACTATTTCTAAAATTTTTTCATCACTTGGTAACGTATTTATTGGTCGTAACTCCTCTGCTTTAATGGTGTTTTTAACTTTTTCCATTGGGACAACGATTGAGGCTTTCCACACGGCAGGAATTGTGCCATTACTCAAACTTTCGTTTATTATTTCAGCATAGAAAAAGCCTAAATAAGGAATCGCGTCTTTAACTACACCATCAGAAAATAATTTTCTTCCACCTCTCTTGGCTTTAAACTTGCTGACGAGTTCTAAGATATCAGCTGTTTTTACTTTAGCAAATTTAAGCACACAATTTTCCTGACTAAGTTGATGTCTCTATCAAATACCTCTATATTATTGCAAATTTCTGAAATGCTATCTACAAAAAATTTATTTAGTTTATTAGCAATTTCTGATTCATTGGTGCATAACTGACCGTTAATTATTATTTTCCTGATTGAGTAATTTTCTTTCGTCATACATATAGCCTGCTTCAGATATTTCCACTTTGTTTTACTATCGTGACTGTTGACATCTATATTGTATTCCAAATGCCTAACCTTTTTAACTTTTACAAGGTTTTTGTATTATTTTTTGATGATTCTGTACTGATCCCATTCTCCCGATACCTGTGCCCGCTTATATAGTTCAAATTTATATTTATTCATGTTGGCTAGCTCGTTATCATACCATTTATTGATTACTTTCAATTGAACTACTTTTTCATATGTCAAATTTCGCATAGCATTCAAAACAACGTTATTTATTTTCAATACCTTACTTTCCAAATAAATGCTCTCAAAATTACTAAAATCGCAACGGCGCAATTGGTGAATAAGTGCTTCATTATTATAATACTCCCATGAAGTTATTTTTTTAATGCTCCTCATTTTAAATTTGGGGGTACTTTTGATTTGAAATTGAATAGTTTCATGGTCGGAAATTTGATGTTCCTCTAACTGGTCACACACTATATCATTCAAATTAGTGAAAAGTAAATCAATTTTTGTTCTTGATGTATTCGTTATCCGAGTATCAAACTCGACTTTTTGATGCATAGAGTATGATCTGAAGAGATCAATTAGCTTTACGCTGTACGTAGATACATTATTTAGATTAACATTAAAATCACCGACAATAATGTTACTCTCGGACATTTCACAAGTGCTACCTAAGACATTACGTAAATAATTCAAAAAATCCGCATCACTTGTGCTAGGTGAGTGGTAAACCACTCCGATTTGCCATTTTTGGTTAAAATGTTTAAATTTTATAAAAATACACCACATGTTTTTGTCTATGTCTTTATTATATTTAACGCTATATTCAATTGAATCATTCTTCCACGCTTTCCACCGTCTCGTCTTCGTCAAAGAAAAACCTTTCACTATCGTTATCACTATCATAACCACGAATAAAGTCTAAATTAGGTCCCGTACTGGTGGATAGCGCATCATCGCTTGTTACTGGAGGATTGAGTGCCGCCCTACTTGTTGATGGTATATCATCACTATCTAAATTAGGTGTCTCATCTAGTTTTCGAAATTTTGCTTTTAACTCCTCAAAATATGCTTTTTCCTTATTCATAAGATTAGAGAATGTTCGCTTACTCATATTTGTGTATTGTTTAATAAGAATATATGGTAATAATAATAACGATAGTAAAAATAATAACAAAAATAATAATGATAACAATAATAATATAAATGTTGATAATAATAAAAATGATATAAATGTTGAAGTGTAGTGTCCTTGAGTGCGTTTTAGTGCAATTGTCCCACAAATGAACTGTAAATAGAAATTTAAAACAAATTTAGTGATAACAAATAATAATAGAACGTAAAAAACTAAAAAAAACCTACAAATTAAGTTAAAGCAAGTATGGTTTACCATAGTGTACTAAATTCAGAGTGCATAATACATATCATTGCGATATACAATCGTGTACTGAATTCTTCAGGTGTGACTCAACTTCTCTCTACCTTCCCTTTTTTCTTGAGCTGTTAGGGATTGGTCTTATTAAACTTCTCAACAATTTTCAGTATTCTACTATAACTACTTCTATCGACATACAGTACGAAAATTCCCCTCTAAATGCCACGCCCCTGTTCTACAAGTAAATCTAAAAAATTGTCGAGCCCACTTGAATATACACACAAAAAAAATAACACAGGTCAACAACAAAAATTGGTTTTTTGTAGATGGGTTTTGCCCTATATATCACAAATCATAACCGCCTAAGTCTGTTTTTCAATTTTTTCAGGAGAGCAATTTAAAGTTCGAAATCATTACTGCAAATCAGGGTATGATGTTTATTACTAATCGTTTGGTAAATATACAAGGTGTATCGGTCTTCTTTTTAATTATGCAAGCAAACTGTTATGTTTGTGTTTTATTTAAAAGATATAAGGGAGAAATGCAGTTGGGCTGTTTTGACTTGTTAAATGAAAAAATTTTAAATGTGTTAATTTGAGTTGGGCCGTTATTCCGAATAATAAAAGTTGATAGTTGAAATCTTATGTGGAGATATGCTGTTATTCCTTGCTTATAATTTATTAATTTTATTCACTTAAGTAAATTTTTATAGTAAATCTTGCAATGTGTTATGACTCATAGTAAGTATATTTATTATTTACAAAAATACTTAAATACACACAGATAGGGGAATATTCATAGTCATTTTAAGTTAGTTGGAGCATTTTTGACAGATAGCACATATAAAACTGTGCCAAAAAGCTTCAACTAACTTAAAATTATATTTTATTTCGACTATAAATATGCCCCATATTTTCTGGAAGTACAATTAAAAAATTTTATTAAAATTAAAGATCCATTTTATTCAGTTCAGTTAACAAATTCACATGTTCATATTTTTATGTATTTATACATTTATTTTAAAAATCTTCGTTGCTGTCATACTCCGTCAAATCGGGATGGGTATTAAGCTGCTCCATACTTGTGGGAATACTGTCATAAAATGAGCGAAATTCTGGTTTTATAAACTGTTTCAAGTCCATAAGGTCTTTCTTTTTTTCTTTAGAAATGCATGGTAAGTCCTATATAATTTTTATTTCTCCAAATCCTTTTACAGAGCATCCTCTTTTGCCCACCTTTAAGATTTTAAATGGTTCTTCATTATCTAATGAAGTTTTGTATTGGACTTTGTTAGACATCTTGGTATAACGAAGACATCGTTTGCGTTCTACAGTATTGCATAGGGTGCCACATTTTTATCCCTAACGGCTACCAATAACCCAATGTACAAAATTCTTTGGTCATAAGTTCCAATAGACCAGTAATGTTTAAATAGAGATTCTATATGTTCAGTTGTAAATTTCTCATTGCATTTGTTTCTACATAAATCAAACGATGGATTGCAGGCCCTGGCTTTAACTATCCTACTGGAATGCGTTGTGTATGATCTTCCCCTATTTCTAAGGTCACGACGAAGCTTTTTCTTTGATTTTGATTTCGGTTTCGCAAGGCCGTTCAAATTATCAGGCTGGTGAGAAGTTTCTTCATCGTTTGGTGAGCCATCCATATAAGTAGTAGATCGTGATAAATTAAAGTCCGGATCCCTTATGGTGTTGTCTGAGTCAAATTCTCCACTATGAGGAAGAACGTCTTCATGTGCCCCATTACCAAGTTCTTTGCGATTTTGCGATTTGCGATTAGTTTAAATAAACATTACCCTCGTAAGTTTTAGTAATAACTCCTTTAAAACTATGGCAAAATTTGCATAAATTTACTAACAGCATAGATATTTTAGATGATGCCAGAAGGGTGCATAAAATGTTTGCTTACTTTCAATAGCAGCTAAATTAAACTCGATTCCGTGGATTGATGACATTGTTTCATTTTGTACACATGGCACAATATTGGTTGAGGAATAATTTTGGAAACACCCATCGCAAGGCAAAATAAAGTTTTCTGGTTCGTTAACATCTCAATATTTTTGTATGTTTGTGCCGGCATTTTCGACAAGAGATGTTCCAGTTGTACCAAGAATGACTACAGTAAAATTGAAAACAATTGTTTAGTTTTTTCTTTGGGTAAATGTATAGTTAAATACAACATTGCAATCTAAAGACGAAAATGTTTAAAATTCCGATGATGCTTACACGTTATTTAAAAGCTTAAAAACGGCACTAGAAATAAGGTCGGCCTTGGGGTTATGTCACTCTTTCAATTTTCAAGTTACATGCAAATAATTTTCATTTGCAAAATAACATGGACAACCTTATTTCATTTAATTAATTTTATTTACTTACCTTCGTTGTTTTGACGCTCTGCCAATGACCTACCAATTCTACCATTTGTGCTGCTCTGTCGGATATTTTTTGTATCACTTTCCACAACAAATATCTTTTTTAAATAATTGCTATATAAGCTGCACAACTCTCTGACACGACTTAACTCAACTTAATGATTCGTTTACCTACTCAGGTACAGTTTTTTTTTTTTTAAATAAAATTCGGAATAGAAACGTAATTCAATATAATATTTTCAAAGAGTCATGGCTTCCTTTGGAAAAAGAATCTAACTTAATTTATGCTAGCCAATGGCGGTTATTGTAATTCGGAATAACAGCCCAACTTAAGATACAAAAAAGGAATATTTGGCGCTATGTTTTGTATAACGACTTAAATGTATATATGTCGTAATGGAAAAAAGAAATTAAAATTTTAAGTTGAGATAGGCTGTTATTCCACACAAAGGAACTAGATTATAAAAATGCCTAACTTGAGCTAGGGTACTTTGACGGAGAGTTTATGAGTTAGGCTTTTATGCCAAAACAGCCAAGCGAAAAAATAACTTAAGCTGTTAGGTTTTTTTCAAATAACTTTTTTCCAAAAAAAATACAGACATGAAAAGTGGATGGCTCATAGATTTGACCACGCTGAACATGTTGGCACTAATAACTAAATTTTGTCCTAACTCGAGTTAGGCGATTATGGTTTGTGACCACAGATATTCGGATTCTATGTTCAATTCTTTAAAAGAATGCAATTACGAATCAAAAATATTTGGTTTTGTAGAAGTTATAGCGATTTGAAAATTTTGCATTTTTGCACCAGGCTAATGTAGGTCCTTTCGCGCTATTTCGGTCGATAGAGGGCGGCGGGTAGCTACCTGATGCAGCGATGCATCGAAAAAAGATCTACTTAAAGCACAACATACTGTGGCGATTATTCTCAAGCTGGTACATCCCTAACTCAATAACACTCCCACCACTAGTTAAACACAGCTGAGATAACGATGGCTACGCTTATGCATGCAAGCGTGTAACTAGGAAGAGGAAGAGAGATGGAGCGAGTGTTTGCGAATACGATGCAAAGAGGAGATTCCAATAAATAACACCGACCCTTCCAGAACACGGAAAGCGGACAACCAAGAAAGTTCTCGGTGCGTAGGCAAGCACCCTGTCGGACTATATAAGGCAGTGACCAAGCAAGGCAGACTGATCAGTTTATTTTCAAGCGTTCAATAGTGAATTACTGTAAAGTTACCAAACTCTTAAAATTGTTTTTGCGTTTATTACTAGTAAATAAAACTAGCTATCAGTTACAATATCTGTGCGTGTGTTTATTTGACTTTATAGTGATCGAACCCAGGATTGATAATCAAGGAATCATCGAATTCGTCACAGATTCCAGATACACATGATTTTAGGTAGATTTGGCAATTCGTTAAGTACATATTAAGAAACTCATCGAAACTTTTACTGACGGATTGGCAGGCCTAGCAATAGAGCATGCCAGCTACCTGATAGCGTTTTTGTGAGTAAAATTTTTTTTAAGAAGCTGTAGTTTCTTGAGTTGTAAACGAGCGGCTAACTCGTTTTGCTATATATGTGGCGAATGTATTAAAAGAAGACAAAAAAAGTTTGATTTAACTAAAACCACAAGGATTTTCGAGACCTACCTAGCCTACTTCGTTCTACCTGTTAAAAACCAGGACAAAAAATGGGCTCCACATGTTTCATGTAACGCTTGCAGAAGCATTCTGTAGCGTAAGTATATTTTCTCTTTTTTATTGTACTAAATGTTTCATATATATATACATGTATCTATATATAATTGCATAATAACTGAAATTGTTATGAAATGCTTTACGTTTTATTATAGTTTGGTGAGAAAAGAGCCATGAAGTTCGTAGTGCCGAGGATTTGGAGGGAACCGAGTAATCATGGCACTGATTGCTATTTTTGTGTAGTGAAACCACTGAAAGGGAAACGTTTAAGGAAAACAATTAATCCGGAACTACCATCGACATCCGCTCCAGTACCACATTCGGAACAAAATCCTGTACCTGATCCACCTGTGTTGGAAAGGCAACTATTCCCTCAAAGCAGCTTTCAAACACCGAGTTCATCTGCATCCGTTCATTCCGAATTTGTTCCTCAATTTGAACCAGGTATACCACATCTCATCAACTGAAGATCTCAATGACTTAATAAGAAACTTAAATCTATCAAAAGACAAAGCAGAGTTATTAGCATCGCGGCTTAAACAACGAAGTTTACTTACTTCTGATATTCGAATATATCGGCAAAGAATTTTCTTGTTTGTACAGTAAGGAAGATGGACTCTGTTTTTGCTATGACGTGAAAGGTTTATTTGAAGCAATTGGTATTCCTCGTAATATAAATGAATGGCGCCTTTTTACCGACAGCTCAACAAAAAGTCTAAAAGCAGTTCTACTACACAACGTGAACAAATTTCCATATATTCCACTGCACATTCCATGCATCTCAAAGAAAATTATAACAGTATTAACAGCAATCAAATATACGGAATACAAGTGGGAAGTTATTGGAGACTTCAAGATGGTTTGTTTTTTTACTGGAATGCAAGGTGGATATACCAAACACTCTTGTTATCTTTGCCTATGGGATAGCAGAAATGATGCCGCCCACTATCGCCAAAAACATTGGCCTGAACGTACTGAGTAAGGAGTGAGAAGATTTAATATTAAACATGAAGCAATTCTCGATCCTAAAAACATATTGATGCCGCAATTGCATATTAAATTGGGCCTTATTAAACAATTTGTGAAGGCTCTTAATATTAAGTCTAAAGCTTTCAAATATTTGCAGACTTTTTTTACAATGCTGTCAGAGGCGAAAATTAAAGCTGGAGTCTTTGTTTTAAGGCAGTAGTTCATGGCTTTCTTGGAAATCATAGGGATGAAAATTATGAAGAGCTGATAACTGGCATGAATACGAATTTTTCCGCCATCGGATGTAGAATGTCGCTAAAGATGCACATGTTACATTCACATCTGGATAAATTCAAAGATAATATGGGAGCTTATTCAGAAGAACACGAGGAGCGATTCCATCAAGATATAATGGAGTTTGAGAAACGCTACCAAGGCCAGTATACGGAAAGCATGATGGGGGACTATATTTGGATGTTAATAAGAGAAAATGTTACGGAATATGGCGGGAAAAGCAGAAAAAAGCATTTTTAAACATTTAAACTGTATTCTAAAACTAAATTTATAAGAATAAATCTTAAATTGATTTTTACTATACTAGAATAAATCAAATCTATGTCAAATTTTGATGAATTTTCATGTTTTCCGTTTTCCTCATTTTTTTCGAACAAAACCAAATCAAAAACTTTTTATGTTCATATTCTTATTTCTGGGTACAAAAGCAATAAAAAAAATATACGCACGACCCACGTACAAAAATGTTGTTGACCAGTGTAATCAGTGGCAACTGGGCGCACAGAAGATTTTTATTATTTTGAGTACCTATGATCGGTGCTGGGCGTTAAATAATTAAATTTTTAATTAACTTATTAATTAATTAAGAAATTAACTGCAATTAAATCAATTCAACTGCAATAGCAACTAACCATTAATTGTTAATTTTTTAATTATTAATTGTTTTAACAATTATAATTTGCCCAACACTCCCTACAAACAAACGATTGTTCCGGCAATATGGGATTTGGCTAGATATCATTTACTTAACAAGGTAAAAACAAATTGCTTAAGTTCGCATCATCGTACATAAGGACTGAACACTTAAAACCGTGATGCATATTCATGAAAGGTATAAAACCTTCGACACAGCCGAAGACAGCGCTTTCTTTACAAGTTTTGGTAATTGTTTCCTTTAGGTGACAATTGCTAAAACACGCCCAAAAATGGCGGGAGAGGTATCAAAAGACGCGTTTTGACCTCGGTAACAATAATCCGGAAGCGGATTTTACATTTTTTGTTTCAGTGAAAAGTTATTCGCAAAAAACCCAAAAATTACCCATGTCCGATTTAAAATAGGGGCTTGATCCAAGGTATTTATGTGCAGAACACCTTTCTGCGTAGGTGGCCTTCGGCCGCGCTTCAAACAAATAACCCTTAGCCGGTCCAACACCGGCTACACGGTCCACAGTATTTCTGCCCAGAACACACTTTTGCACTTTTCGGTACACCCTAATCTGTGATTACAACAACCACTTGAAAATCACAGAAAATTTTCAACTTTGGTTGCAAATATCTCCTCATTGAAACAAAAAGTGGAAAATTCAGTTCCGGATTATTGTTACCGAGGTCAAAACGCGTCGTTTGATACCTCTCCCGATAACTTCGGATGTGTTTTAGCAGTTGTCTCCTAAAGGAAACAATTACCCAAGTTTTTACCTAACTTATGGACAAACTAATAATATTCTTATCAATTATTTGTTCCCTATTTTTTAATGACCGCTTTGGCCACAACCATAGTAAACAAATGGACATGCGCATGTACATTTGTATATTATGGTGACACCATAACATTTTCCTGATCTTGGTCACTACTAATAGCCACAATATGCAAATGCACAAGCGCATGTACATTTGAATTTAGGGCTACAGCAAAATACGTTACAAAATGTATGTACATACATATGTTTTACTTCCAACTTATTAAAAATTTATACTTACCAAATGAAATATTCTTCTCCGAATTGACAATAGAATCGTTTTGTTTATTAAAAACTTGAAATCTTTGAAATACGCCAAAACTTGCGCAAACTCTTCGAATTTCCGCCGAAAGTAATTTTTTTTTTCATTTCAGTAATGAGCATCTTACTGTCTCATTCGCACTCATTCAACTTTTTTTACAACCCTGAAAAATATCCCTAAAAAATGCGTTCGTGTTTGTATGCAGGAGAAAAAAATAGAGATGGTTTTGGAAATCGATAGAAAATTGATGAAAAGTGGATAGCCATGGTTGGTAGGGATAGTAGACATATACTATGCTTACTACACTCACCTAGGAGAATTGCGAGTACGGCTAAGAGCCCTGTTAATGGTGACATAGCCATATAAAACAGCTGATCCAACCAACCTTATGGAAATCAATGTAATCGATTAATGGTGCCATACCATAACGCTAACGCCATAACCATACCTTAGTCAACCAACTGGTTTTTGGTTTTCTGCCATATCCATAACCTACAAATTGTTGAGATGGTAATTTTGTTAACTGTGTGGAACTTATATGTTTCGTTTTCGATGCATTTAGATTAAGTGAGTTATTACTTGCTTAAATCATTAGACATATTTTCCATTTTTTTACTTAATATGAAATATCCATCTTTTTTAGGTTGCGGCACCATTAATCGATGGCAATGGATATTGTTAACTATAAGCTGCCTGGCGACACGCAAGCATATGCTGCTGGTAGCCATAGCAACGGGTGGTTGTGTGCGTAATCGGGTGATTGTCGGTTGCCCGGCCACCATACAAGCATAAAGCATCAAGCGCCATTTGTATTGAAAATTCGTAGCGTGCGGACGTAAAAATGTCATCGGATGACGATTTTTTATTGCTTGTAACTGCAGTTGTTTTGGCGGAAAAAAAGAAAAAAATTAAAAAAAGGAAATTCTGGATGAAAAGTTTGCATGCAAAACGTAAACAGTTTACGCATGAGAACCTCTTAAAAGAGTTAAAAGCATCATGCACTCGTAGGTTTCAATAAACCGCAACGTAAAATCTTTTTCTTCCGCGAGCTTGCTCATTTCACGTTCTCACAAAACTAACACACTAATGCTTGTCAAACACGTTGGCAACGATCAAATAGACCAGCTGTCAAGCGAAAAAATCTAAAATTTTTGATTTTCATCAACGAAAGCCGACAACGAGTACGTGTGAGCACAACTACCCGTCGTTCGCGCCGATTGCTATGGTAACCACCCGTTGCTATGGCTACCAGCAGCATATGCTTGCGTGTCGCCAGGCAGCTATATGGTATGGTTACGACCATGGATTTATGGATAAGGAAGTTTGTCTGCAGCTTAAGGCTGAACCATCTCCCATGACATTCGGGTCTAAGAAATTGAGTTCTTTTAGTTTACGAATGCAATAAATAAAAAAAACCGCAAAGCCAAGAAAAGTAACACCTTAATTAACCTATGTATAATATTGTTGATAGGGTCATGGTGCATCTGCGCCTGTCGCACCGCTCGTGCCAGTATTTATAATGAAATTTATTGGGGCTCTGCACTTGTTTCACTTATTTTAACACTTGTGCCACCTAGTCGCTATATGTATGTATACATATATATATTAAAAGAAAACAGTTTTTCCGGGTTATAAATATATAAATTTTTATTAATTCAAACTTTTCTGCACCGGCGCGTGCCACTCGCACCTCTAGACTGTTTTTCGGCTCCTGCGCTTGCCCACGCCAAAGGTCCCGTTTGTTGCGTTCCTGTACACAATTGGTACCACTGCCCATAAGTCAGTTTTTCGGAGTACCAATTGTATACAGGGCTGCAACGACGCCTTTTTGGCAAACGTATTCCCTTAATATTAAATTATTTTACATTTAAAAACTAACGACTAACGTAGACTTAGAACGTAGTCGCACTACATATGATTTCGTCGTAATAAATTTATATAATTATAACTTATGCTGTCCAACCATAGCTGTGCGAATGGTTTGAACGGGGTGATATGTCTTCAGTGGTACATACATCTGGAGTGATCGGAGCTGCATTGGGCAGAAAAGTCGCTCTTTTCATACCAATATGAATCATACCAATATGAAGTCGGTGGACGTAAAGTGTTCAGCGCATTAATTAAAAAATTGCTGAAAAACACGGAACCGCAAATGAATATTTCTTTTGATTGATATTATAGAAAAAAAATTACAACGATATGCACAGCGATGGTATGGGATGACATGTTTCGAAGTGCACAACTTCTCATCAGACCCCTTCTCGGACACTGGGATACGAACCCAAGTGTCTGCACCAAAGCTGCTGTTAGAGTACTCTAACAACTAAGCGATGATGCCCTGTAGCGTCACGATGAATTTTTCCTCTAATGTGCCATTTATTTTATACATTCTTTGGTACATATATTTGAGTCGATACATATCAAAGTCGCTTAAGTCCACATGTAGAATTTTTTGAGATTTTTGTTGCGTTATAAATATAATGCACTAACAAATCAATTGTTTAAAATATAGAAGTATGTCTAATTAATGGCAATGACGCTAAAAATTCGCATTTTGTTTTAGCAATTTTTTCAAAGTTGAATAAGTCCTTGTACACCTGTAAATCAAAACTACTTAAGTCTATTTCAGCCAATCAGGGTGTGCTCTGCTATTATTTATTGTGACATATTCAACGAACTTTCTTAAACTGAAAACTTTAATAGGGAGTGTGTTTTGATAAAAATGGAAGAAAATAGCGAATATGTGCAAATTTTGTCACCGGACAAAGCAAAAAAAAAGAGAATATTAATAAAAGATATAAAAAAACAAAAAAATATAGCGAAACTGTAAGTATTTTATTAGTAATTGCTATTATTGTTAAGGTATCTACTGTCTTTGGTCTTTACGGCCGCATTCATGCCTTTAGGTATTCGCCAAAAGGGCTCCCACAAAAACTGAAGTGCAATCATGGAAAAAAATCAAAATACTAGTGCAAAACCCTGCGATGGCGTGACATTTACTACTTCCATAAAAAACTTTACAGCTTCCTGAGCAAAATAGCGGAGGACAATTTCATTCTGCGCCATATTAAAGAAAGTATAACATTTCCAGGGCTCTAAAAATCATGTGGAGAAAAGGCTGTGTCAAATCCACTACCTTGCAAGTGATACATCGCATTTCAAAGTTGCTTAAGTCCACATATATTTTTTTTCAAAACTAATTAAGTCCATGTAGTGTATTTCAAAGTTACATAAGTCCAACGTTAAAACTGTTTTTATTTTAAAATGGCTTAATTTTCCATTATTTTTTCTTCACAAAATGCTCTTACGCTTTCTTATATAAACGTTTATAGAGCTTCGCGAAACTTACATAAAGTATATTTCAAGAAAATAAAAAATCGCAGTTTTCCAAAACTGTCTTATAGTGGACTTAAGCGACTTTGAAATGTATCGACTCATTTTATATGTCAACTCAAGGAAAGTGGAATATTTTTAGGCGTGTTCATAGAACAGTTTTAGATACAGATGGGCTTTAGCTATGGTAATTGTTGTTGGAGCAGTGCTCCAATTTTTATATTTTGTTTGTTGATTGAAATTAGAGAAAAATTACAACGCAAGATTTACAATTGAAAATTTGCTGAAAAAAAAATTTTTCAAAAAACACCGACAGAATTGTAAATAAAAATCCCCACCAACCATGGCTAACCGTGGTGAAACTCTGATTTCACAAATTTACAAATTTTTACTTACACCACATTTTTGGAATTTGTATGAAAAACAGCAAGCGCCTAAAAGTATGCACTCACACCTATACCGAAAATCCTTTTCAACATGGTTAAAAAGTGAACCTCGCCGAACAAAATTGCCAACATTTTTATCCAGTTGTTTGGTAAGCGCGACTCGCTGTTTATCCAGATTTTTATCCACTGCTGGTTGACAGGGACGATGTTTGTTTACATTTTGTTGTTTGCCTCTCTTCCTTGGACAATTTTTACGCCAGTGTAATGAAAAAATTCAATCAGCTGATGAAATAACACAACCTTACTAGACGGCCGTAACCACACTCACCAATACAAGCTAGCGAAAATTGTAAATTCCTAACACAGACAAAGCCTTTTGTAAAATGTTTATTTTTCTTTGTGTATTTTCTTTTTGAGAATGTGAGCCAAATGTAAGTGCGTCGTTAAAAAAATGTATAAAATGTTTAACAAGGAGTTTTGCAGTGAAATTGCTACTAATACGCCAAGAAAAGGCAAGTATATAGTGCAAAATATTGTTATTTACTAATTCAAGTCCTGGCTTATATATTTATGCACACAAACTTTTATATTTTCAGATGGACGAGCAAGGAACTTTAAATTTTAGACAAATGTAGTAAAATTATAGTTTTGTAAATATTTAGTGATATAAATATGTATTTATAGATGTTATTGACTATTGTGAACTTGAAAATTATGTTATTTTAAATTATAATAAACATTAAAAACCAAATGTAAAAATACAATCAATTGTCTTTTCATTGTTAGCTATACATATATGAAGTTTCCGCCATTTGT
The DNA here is from genome assembly GCA_949987695.1 of Merzomyia westermanni. Classification (NCBI taxonomy): domain Eukaryota; kingdom Metazoa; phylum Arthropoda; class Insecta; order Diptera; family Tephritidae; genus Merzomyia; species Merzomyia westermanni. The sequence continues at coordinate 138,536,537 of OX465290.1, forward strand.
AACCATTAGGCCTGGCGCATGTTTGCCATAATCACAACCATTAGCGGTGGCATGTGTTTACATTATATCTGACTGTTAGCGCTTACCAAACTTTTCATTATGGATAATGAGAGTGAAGAGTGCAGATATATGTGGTTTTACATGCGCTAGAAAGGGATGCCGTATACTGTACGTGTGCACACGCACCTCAAACACATGGTTAGATTTGGCACAGTGCTCTTTAGAAACTAATAGAAAAATAAGCAAAAATAACGCAAACCCAAGTCAGGCCTAGAGGTTATCTGACTTACCATTTAACTGGTACCTGTCTAGTAGGGAACCTTATTATGAACCATGGTTGCCGCATAAGCTGCCTGGCGACACGCAAGCATATGCTGCTGGTAGCCATAGCAACGGGTGGTTGTGTGCGGAATCGGGTGATTGTCGTTTGCCCGGCCACCATACAAGCATAAAGCATTAAGCGCCATTTGTATTGAAAACTCGTAGCGTGCGGACGTAAACATGTCATCGGATGACGATTTTTTATTGCTTGTAACAGCAGTTGTTTTGGCGGAAAAAAAGAAAAAAATTAAAAAAAGCAAATTCTGGATGAAAAGTTTGCATGCAAAACGTAAACAGTTTACGCATGAGAACCTCTTAAAAGAGTTAAAAGCATCATGCACTCGTAGGTTTCAATAAACCGCAACGTAAAATCTTTTTCTTCCGCGAGCTTGCTCATTTCACGTTCTCGCAAAACTAACACACTAATGCTTGTCAAACACTTTGGCAACGATGAAATAGACCAGCTGTCTAGTGAAAAAATCTAAAATTTTTGATTTTCATCAACGAAAGCCGACAACAAGTACGTGTGAGAACGACTACCCGTCGTTCGCCCCGATTGCTATGGTAACCACCCGTTGCTATGGCTACCAGCAGCATATGCTTGCGTGCCGCCAGGCAGCTATAGAAATTTTCCTTAAAACACAAATTTCTGGCAACCAATACCAAAATGATAAAAGAAAAGTCAATAGCAAACTTTTTTTAAATAAGCAAGGATTTCTCGGCTGATCGTAAGTGAAGAAATAAATAGTTTTCAAAAAAGTTCATAAAGCATTATGAAATACATGTCTTTCTTTATTTAATTTTCTTCTTGCAGCTCCAAAGTATATGTTGAATGATTGATGGCTGTTGAAAAACCTTGCATTAGTGTCGATTGTGGCGAGTCGCGGCCAGACTTGAAAGACAGTGCTTGCACATGCCTGTAAATCATTTATCATGTTAAGTTGATTCGTTTGATTTTTTTAATCCGGTGAAACTCTAATACAAGGTGGCTCAAAAGTAAGCTTCCGATGTTCAGCATATCGGTTGTGGCACGTGCAGTGTGTGCTGTTGCACCGTCTTGTTGGAACCACATGTTTTCCAATCCCAATTCATCAAGTTGCGGCAAAAAGAACTCGTTGATCATTGCTTTGTAGCGCTCACCATTCACAGTAACCGTTTGGCCCCGACCGATTATTGGTCAAATAAATAGTCAGCAATATTCCGCGTTCTGGAGCAGTGTAGCGTAACATTGTTTATTAACGTGTATTTCGCATGTGTTTACTACACAAATGTCAAAACAGAACTGACTTTAGGGGCCAATCGCAAAATTTATAGCATTTTCTGATAGGAGGATAACTTTTGCGCCACCCTGTATTACAAATTCACAAATTTTTACTACCCCAAACACATATTTTTGGAATTTGTATAGAAAACAAGTGCCTAAAAGTATGCACTCACACGTACACGGAAAAACATTTTCACCTTGGTTAAAAAGTGAACCTCGTCGAACAAAATTGCTCACTTTTTTATCGAGTTGGTTGGTACGCGCGACTAACTGTTTATCCAGATTTTTATCCATTTCTGGTTGGCAGGGTATATGTATTTTTAATATAAATACATTTGTGTGCGTATATGGACAACCCCCGCAAACCATAGAAGTCATAACCCTGCAACAAATTTGATTAGTCTATGATGAATCAGTTGTCAGTTTTGATCTCTTTTTATGGGTTGGAGTGATCTGTTTTGTTTGAGCATGTCCGATGAAGAGACTAATAGTGCTATTCTCAGCTTGCTTGTCATTTACAAACGAGGTAGTGACAGCTGCAATGACTATTGCAATTTATAGGAACAAGCGGAATTGGGCTATAACAATTTTCAGTAGTCACGATGACAAGCTGCCCCAGAATAGGGCAGTATTGGTCCCCTTCATGCCCAAAAGGATATTGTCGGACAGATTCCCTTTGTTTCCCTACGGTCACGGTTGGACAAGTTTACCTTTGACCCCTAAAAGTAGGCTACAGAATTTAAAATCGACTTTTCCCAACTATGCCTATAACGGAATAGTTGGGATCAATTTTAGCCCACTGTAGACGAAAGGTATTGATCTCGGATCAAGCTCTTTAGAGTTCAGCCGCACGATTTTTTTTGGGAAGGTATTTCACTTCTTGCGATGGTCGTCTGATATGAGCCGAAGTACATATATTATATGAGCTTGAATAGGAGTCATATATGATACCTTTTTGCCGCATAATCGACACATATTGGACTCCAAAACGACTCCTATACGAAGCTTTTCAGAGTGATTTATTTACCTTCGAATGTGCTCTTTTTGGGCCCTTAAAAGATAATTTTTGGAACTGAAATTCAGGAATGTGGATTGACAAATATTGTCTAAGGCTATGTTTAGCAAAATTTTGTTAAATGATATTTGGAAGAAAACCCTTGAAATATTAATCTATGTATATTTACGATGTGTTTAAAAAAAAAACTGTGCTGAAAACCACCAATACATGGGTGCTGTATATCAATACAGTCACAATTTTATAAAACACAATTTTCCGTTGCAAATTACTTGCGATGGCGTCAACAAAAATGTATATACATACATACATATGCCAGGAACAGGAAAATACGGAAAATACATGTTATAAAAATTGTTCATGGAGTCATAAAAGATCATAAATGATCGCATTTCTAAAGTTCATATATTTTTACATATTTAGGACTCATATCGGACTCCTAAATTATGAGTACTCCGAGAATGTTTGTGGGGACACAACAAGAACTATATCTATATGTTTTTTTTTCTTTTGAAACCTGTGCTCAGGATGTATACAGTAGATGCTAAAAATGGTTCCGAAATCGTGACGAATAAGCCTCCGAAAATGCATCGAAAAAGTATCAAAATAGTGTAGAGAACGCATAAGAAAATGTCCGAAAAATGTATATAAAACGCATAGGAAACTGTGAAAGATTTTTGAAATATCTTTGTACTTTTACACACATACGTTTCGTTGAACGTTTAGTGCGAAAACGGATCGGAAAACGTAGGGTAAACGAAGTATGAAAACGGATAAAAACGAATTTCGTCAGTATTTTTTTACAATGTATATGGACGTTTGCGGAAATAATGCTGTCTGGGTTATAGCGTATACACATATCTGTGGCAATAAGCACAAACTACCAAACTCGAGTTTGGTCAAAAACGAGATTGTACCACCATTGTGTTCTCCGTGTGAGGATCTATAATCAAACAAAATTTCACGACTTTTGCTCGAAAATTGTGGATTTTATGGACAAAAAACTATATCTCAATTCCACAAATTTACACTACATTCTCTCTACTGAAAACCTCACGAAAATGACTTTGGTTTGTCCTTATATCCACAGATATATGAAGGTTTTTTCAAAACATTTAAGGCAACAAAGAAGGTCAACTAACAAGCGAGACGTTTGAACTATAGTATCCCTTCCAATTAAAGGTGTGCGTTTTGTGAAGATGTGGGTGCCATCAATACACCCCACAACACCAGGAATACCATGCTGCAAGTAATACTGCTTGGCAATTTTTTATTTTTTTCAAGCACTTTGCTAAAATTTGATTGTGCCTTGGCAACTCCGCAAACACTTAATTTCAAGATTAGAGGTATTGCAGATTGTTTTTCTACTGGAACCGTCACATTCTTCAGCACTTCCAGTAAATATTGAAATCAGTCCTTATTTACCCTATCAACCTTTAAAACTCAGAAAAATCAAGTTTTTACTTACAGAAATTCAGATAGCTCCAGTGGATTCGTACTATCACGTAGTTGCCTCAGAGGCACTCTCGTCGACCCCTCTTCACAATCCACCTCGTCTGCTTTTAAGTTAAATAATATCGAATGAATTTTTTAAAAAAATTTTAAGATTCAAAAAGACCAAGTAAAAATAGATTTGTGAAACAATTAAATGCCTTATTATTTAAACTTTTACTTGCAAATAATTCTACTACAAATAATTTTTCCGGGACCGATGCGTGTCTTTAGGTACCCGAATTAATAATTTTATACCCTGCGTGTACTAGTACACAGAGTATTATAGTTTTGGTCATATAACGGTGGTTTGTAACGGTACAAAATAATGGAGATAGATATGTATATATCATAGTTCTTAGAATCCATTAAGACACGTCCCTCCGTCCGTCGGTCCGTGGACACGATAACTTAAGTAAAAATTTAGATATTTGAATTATATTTCGCACACAGGTTGCTTTCCACGGTAGGTAGATGCCGTTCGAAGTCGGCAAAAATCTGCAGGTCCCGCCAATTTGTAGGAAAAAATTCAAAACCGCACACCACAAATTGAAAGGAAAGCTCGGCGCTAAAATCTCTTAGGAGGTTTATGATGATATAAGTTTGTATATCGCGCCATGCATTTATATTTTTTTAAAATTAGTTTACCTTCCAAAACTCATAACAGAAGTGTTTTTATTGAAAATAATCAGCTGGCTTTATAATACGAATCTAAAGTATTAAAATAGGCGCGAGCAAATTGGTATGCCATAATAGGTCACTACTAGGTATATAATGTTCGGTTCCACACGAACTTATACTTCCTTACTTGTTCATTTTCAAAAGTTTGAATAAAAATTTAAATTTTATTTTATACATGATTCAATAATAAGGTTGTGTCATTTCATCAGCTGATTGAATTTTTTTCATTACACTGGCGTATAGATTGTCAAAAGCAGAGGCAAACAACAAAATGTAAACAAACAAAACCTAAACAAATATCGTTTTTGTTTACAGTTCTGTCGTTGTGCTTTTTTTTCAGCAATTTTGCGTTGTTTATCAATTCCGATTCTGTGTTTTTTCCAGCAAATTTTTTATTGTAAATCCTGCGAAAATAAAAGATATATAAATTTGGGGGTTTTGCGGCAATTTTTAAATTAATAATAGAAGTATAATAAAATGGGAAAATGTGCGTTGTGCGGAAAACGAATACAAGCGGGAAATGGCCCATTTTTTCAAGCCCCTAAGGATTTGGAGCGGCGGGAAGTGTGAGAGAAAAGAGAGAAACCATATGCGCTGAACACTTTACGTCCACCGACTTCGTATTGGGAGGAAAAAGAGCGACTTTGCTGCCCAATGCAGTTCCGATCGCTCCAGATGTATGTACACCTGAAGACAAATCACCCGGTGCTGACCATTCATACAGCTATGAGTGGACAGCGTAAGTAAAAATAATATAATTTTATCAGGGCGAAATCATAGGTTAGTTAAGGTGTTACTTTTCTTGGCTTTGTTATTGGTGTTTATCTAATTCCTAGGGATGAGAGGCTGTGTTCCGTGAACGTGTTTCGAAGCTATGGGCCATGTACTATGATTTCGTTACTATTTGTATATATGTACATACATAAACAGATATTTGTGATATATGTAGGATGAATTTCGACCATACGTACGCTAAACCCGCCGATTTATATGATTCTGGGGTAGTCTCAGATAGTCAGCAGTGGGATTTGCGACATAAAGACTGCCAAACACGGACTAAGTATGTACTTAAAACGGATTTTGTACCTTGCATGTATGTATGTAAGTCTAAGGTTTATCATACTAGAATCCAACATGGTAGAAGAAATCCGTTGCCTTTAAAAGGAGGTTAAGATGCTAAAGGCGGAGAAAACCAGTTTGCAGCTGGCTTTAGAAGAGGCTAACGCAATATAAATAACAAAAATGATTGTTTCTGGTATGTTTAACCTTAATTAAGTAAAAATTCCAACACAGCCCCATTAACTGGTTTTTTGTGTATATTTAGGCGGTAGAGTACATTGGTACTGGAAGAACATTTCTATTGCCATTTGCTTGCATGCATCTGGACCTAGGGCCTATCATCATTTATATGCCAAAGGGTTTCCGCTTCCTTCGGTGCCTACTTTGCAGCGCTGGTATAGGAAAACTGAAGTCGTTGAAGGAACACTCACTGCTTCACTAAATGCGATGAGATCAATGACTGAGCTAACCTATAGAGAAAAAATGTGGGGACCTTCCTTTGGCGAAATAAAAGTTGTTGAAGCGTACGAGTATAATCAGGTTGGAGACCATGTGAGAAGGCCCGCAAATTACGTCCAAGTCGCAATGGTACGTGGCTTGTTTAAGTCATGGAAGCAGCCAATCTTCTTTGATTTTGACTGCCAAATGACAAAAAGAGTTCTGAGCTCTATAATTTTAGCACTAAGCAACATTGGGTTCACTGTAGTTGCCGTAGTGTGCGACATGGGTCCAACAAACCAAAAGCTCTGGAAGGAGTTAAATGCATCTTTTGGTAAGATCCCTATTCATAAAACTTTACACAAATCCATATGTTTACATACATACAAATATATGTAAGTGTACCTAAAACCATGGATCCTTCGGTCTCTTTATGTCATTTAGATAAGCCATGGTTCCCTAACCCAGCAAACGAGAACGAAGGAATTTTTACTTTTGCCGACGTGCCACATCTTCTGAAATTGATTCGGAATCACTTTTTAGATACAGGTTTGAAGTGGCAGGGAGAGCTGCTTACAACAAGGGCCATTTGTGATCTTTTAAATCACACATCCAGGTCAGATATATCCATAAGCTATAAGTTGACAGAAGAACACATTTCAGTTAAAGGAATAGGTATGTTAGTATGAGTAGCTCGTTTAGTTCAGTAAGGAAGAACTGATTTATAGGACGGCAAAAAGTTAAACCAGCAGCGCAGTTGTTCTCGCACACCACAGCCAATGCGATAAGACGATGTCACTCGCTAGGTTTTGAGATGTATAAGCCAACAGAGGCAGCAGATTTTATTCAGCTGGTTAACGACTGGTTTGATGTGATGAACTCAAATATAAAAACCTTTGGTTATCCTGGAAAGGTAGCCATTATCTACAATTTCCATGTCATCTTTTATCCTCTAATCGTGATTCTTTTCAAAATAATTTAATACGTCAAGGAGCCCTTTGGAAGATCACTTTCAAACCAGATGGATGTGCTTGGGAGAATGAATGAATTAATGATGCAGCCCATTATTCACAAAAAAAGTGTTCTTCAGCTTTTTCAAAAGGGTGTACTCATGTCTAACCGGTCTTTAGTCATGCTCTACGACTATGTGAGAACGAAGTCAGACGTGGAATACATATTAACAAATCGGCTCAATCAAGATGTGTTAGAAAATTTCTTTTCAGCCATCCGTAGCAAAGGTGGTCTCACCGATCACCCTACTCCAAAATACTTTAAATATATTTTAGGTAAGAATACTAAGCGGTATTGGTATATATTTATCAACTACCCGATTATTTGTTTTACCTGTTTTTAGCACGAAACACTGAAGTTCTGCAAGGAACCGGTAATGTGGCCCAACCCACAACAGAATGGTTGAACCCTGAACAATTTCCTACACAACCCTGTACCGAAAGCTTGTGTTCGAGTGGCGTTATTTGTCAGAGTAGTGAACCTGACGATATACTTGATATGGAACCGGAAATTCTCGCAGCGCTTAACCCATCGCAGGTAGGCACTTCGGACACATGCATGGTAATTAAGGATGATGCCTTGAAATATATTGCTGGTTATATTATAAGAAAGCTTGGGCTGGAAAATGAAAAGAGTTCGGAAAATGCATCTGGTTGGACAAGCCTACTGTCTAAGGGAAACTTAACAGTACCCTCATCCGAGTTCTTAGTCCGAATAAAAAAACTTGAAGACATATTTTATGATGTTAATGCCTTAGAAATAGGTCACTGTAAAAATTTAAAACGTCGTTTAGTTGAAAAAAGCGCTGAAGTCGATCTTCCGGAAAACGTTAAATGTTTTTTCTTTAAGTGTCGTATTCACTTCCGTGTTCGCAACCTAAATAAGCGCTTGAAAATTAGAAAGGCCAAACAAAGGATAATAGGCAACAAAAAATTAATTAAAATCAATCTTTGAGTATAGTGAGTTTGTATATATTATTAATACATATGTATGTTATTTTACTGTTGGCTATATATACTTTTATCTCCATGGTCTTAATTATCAAATGAAACCTTTTTAATATTTTATATTAACAGGCGGGGAAAGAATTAGAAAATTGAGTTGCATGGGCAATATGGACTCCTCAAGAATAATCATTGACGATAAAGCGTGTCACATCGAAGGCGCGATATACAACAGGTATATCATCATAAACCCCCTAAGAGATTTTTGCGCCAAGCTTCTCTTCCAATTTGTGGTGTGCCGATTTGAATTTTCCCTACAAATTGGTGGGACCTACAGTTTTTTGCCGACTCCGAACGGCATCTACAAAGGAGACGAATTTTTTGCTGAGAAGCCTGTCATGGCAGAAATACACTCGGAGAGTTTGCCAAACCACTGCCGAGGGGCGACCCCGTTTTGAAAAACTTTTTTCAAATCACTTTTGATGTTACCTGTACCAGGGCTCGAACCATGGACCTTCGGTGTGGTAGGCCGGCAACACTACCTTCACACCACGGCGGCCGCGGAATGGAACATCGCCCTTTCTCAAAAACGGCTGTTCTGATTCTTAGATAACGCTCTAGTCCAGAATTGTATCAATAACGTCTCATTTTAGGCAGGACGAATTTGCGTTTATATAAATATACATTTATCAAATTCAGAAATAGGTTTATCGTAGATTTTTTGTAAATATTCGCATATCACTTTTGAAGATATATGATTTATAAACATTCGTTGATGAAGTTTATAAAAATATTAGTTTAAACCTTTAAAAATTAATAACCGAAAACGCTTGTTTACTTTAAGCTATTTTTAAGAACACTTGCAAAAAGCTTGTTAAGAAAGAATTATTGAATATACTAAATATAATGCAATTATAATTGTAAAGTAAACTTTTTAATTATGGATATTGAGGTATTCGAAAGTAGATGTGCATTAGACAAATTAGTATTTCACTATCAAAGGGGGTTTTATTTCAACCCCAACTTCATGCCACAGGATCCGAACAGAAAGGACAGCCGTAATGAATATGGTACACATCGTCATCTAAGCGAAATAAATAATTTGGTTCGCAGTATATAGAAAGTGCAAGAATTTATAACAAACCTCATCAGTTCAACAGCCTATGTTTCATGCTCATCTTTAGCCTCAGCTGGACTATCAACATCCACCACATCAGTTGACTTTTCGGCGGGGTCCTCATTTGTTCACTAAGTCATTTTGGACTCTCCTTACATGTCAGAATCCTCGGCGGCACCGTTATGACCACCACCACCATAATCACCTCCAACATCATCATGTCTGTTGTATTACCACTATCATCCTTAAGCGGCATAGAGGATGGGCCGTCTACCTCGAATGAACCATCTAAAGATTGTTCCACGCCTTATTCGTTGTTCACTTCTTCCGTCTTCATACCAAAACCAACAGCATGTTTTGGTAATTGTTTCCTTTAGGAGACAACTGCTAAAACACGTCCAAAAATATTGGGAGGGGCATCAAACAACGCGTTTTGACTTCGGTATCAACAATCCGAAAGCGGATTTTAAATTTTTTGTTTCAGTGAAAAGTTATTTGCAAAAAACCCAAAAATCACCCAGGTCCGATCCCAAATAGGGGGCTTGATCCAATGTATTTATGTGCAGAACACCTTTCTGCGTAGGCGGCCTTTGGCCGCACTTCAATATAACTTCAAATAACCCTTAGCCGGTCCAACACCGGCTACGCGGTCCACAGTATCTAGATTACAACAACCACATGAAAATGGCAGAAAATTTTCAACTTTGATAGCAAATATTTCTTCACTGAAACAAAAACTCGAAAATCTGCTTCCGGATTATTGTTACCGAGGTCAAAACGCGTCTTTTGATAGCTTTCCCGATAATTTCGAAGGTGTTTTAGCAGTTGTCTCTTAAAGGAAACAAGTCCCGTTTTTCAATTGAAGCTTCTGGTATGTCTTCATCTAGCTTAGGTGGCTCTGAACGTGCTTGAACATTTAACAAACCGTCGTGGAATGAAATATCTTCGATACATAGTTAAATTGTCCAAACGTAAGTTAATTTTATACATTAACAGCAATAGAAAAAAACAAAACACCTCGAACAAATTAATATTTTTTCACATTTCTTTTCCCTTAATTCGATAACACCAATCAGCTGTTTTTGACGATCTCTACGCCAGTATGTTGTTTTTGTAGAATTGACTTTACCTTTATTACTGTACCATGATTTTATATTCTAAATTTTTTGAATAACCAATAATATTTTACTCATCACTCAAATTTTTTTGAATAAAAAATAAAATTTTATTTTTTATTTTAAAAGTTTTTTATTCAAAATGACACAACCCTGTTTCAAATATATTTCGATTTCGATAGTATGCATGATCAAATAATTTATATGGTCGTTTCAAATGACATAGCGTCTTCTTCTTCCTCATCCACACCTTATGTCAAACTATCATATGTTTGTTTTTTGTTTACATTCTTTGTTTACAGTTCTTGGAAAAGCTATTGAGTTCGCTTCGTGTTTTATTTATTTTTAACAAAAATTCGCTGTGAATTGATATTAAACGAGTGCTTTGTGATAACATTAAAAGAAAATGTGTGATTTATGTGTGTGTTATACGTGAAAAGCTTAGAAAATAGGCGGATCGTTATTGCGCGTTCCCTCTCACATGTGCATTTTGACACAAGAATTAAACGACGTCAAACGGTAATTTCGTGTTGTTGGCCGATTGCGGCGACCATATCGATTATTGGATCATGGATAGTATGTAAACATTTTTTTTTTCTTTTTTTAAGCTGAACCATGCGTGTATTACGTAAATACATAACAGAAGCTGCGATAGAAAAAAAAGGAAAGTTAATCTTTGCATTTTAGTATTCGTTTGTGGCCCGCGATCTTCACCAAGGCGTGGTCTGTGTCCATCTGCGTGCAGTAGACGTTCTGCTTACCATATCGGAAGTGCCATCACATCGTGTTATTTTTGGGTCGTTTTATGCAGCCGAACTTTTCAAGTACTATATTGGCCTGGTTCGTTGGCATATCTCTGGCGTCTTTGGTGTTTGCGTTTCAGCAACGGTCTCTTCTTTGGGTTGGTTGTCAATGCCTTTGCTGGTTGGTGTTCGACCTAGTTTCGGGTTGCCTGCATATTCTTTAATGCTTAGCAGCGGATGCAGGATTGGTACCAAATCGAGATAAAGTATGTATGATTGGTCTGGTTGGTGGCCATGGCCTCGCCTTGAATGGCGTGCACCATTTCTTGACTTTTTGTGGCGAATCTGGCGGTGGTCGATGATGCACTTTTTTTCTTTGACTATTGTTATCTGCAAGGATAAAAGCATACCTAAATTTGCGTGGTGGTAGTTCTCTGTAGTACTAGTTCGATGTGGGCGTTCGTCGGCTTAGAGTTTTAAGTCTCAGCGGAACGGTGTTGGATGATAGGTATGTTTCTATCGCCGGGTCTGCGTAAATTGATTTAAAGCGGACGAGGACGGATGCTCGCGTTTCATTACCTTTTCCTCAACTTGTGGCCTCCATGGCCTGCGGCGTAGATCGTAGTATTTTTTCTGAGTCTTTCTTCTCATAGGTCGGTTGTCGTTAGGGATACTGTCGGGGATTCTTCGGGGGAACGCCGCCTTCAGTGCGCACTTGTTGGGCTGTTTCTTCCAAAATTTATTTCAGCAGCCGATGCTTGTTCTGCTTCATGGTGCGCTGTGTTAATGGCGAAGTCAATTTGGGAGATCTCACTGTCCCAGGTGCGGTGGTCGGTTTTTGAGCATTGCGCTATCATGGTCATGATTACCCTGTTGGCTCGTTCGGGCGAATTTTCATGGCAGGAATAATCTGCTGTGAATTTGTGAGTTATTCAATGTTAGTAGAGATATGCGGTTAGCGCTTTTCCCACGAATTTCTTACCGTTGTCGCTGATGAAGATTTTTGCGCACCCAAAACGGTGTATCACTCGTTCCTGTAGCTCTACCCACTTGGAAAGTTAGTTGACCAGGACCAGTAGACATGTATTTCCCTGTTTGGATCGATTCAGGGGCTCTATGAATAGTGCCGTAACCATTTCCCATGGTTTTAAGCACTGCATGGTGGCCATCAAGCCTGCAGAACGGCTTAGCTCGATCTTGTATTCAGTGCAGTGGTGGCATTCTTTTTCGTATTTCGCACGTTTTAAGGGTTTCTTTCCTCCTAAATGTCCTGCGGCGTCGGAATCGTGCACTTCCTTGAGAACGCTTCTTTTGTTGTGGATAGATATACAAAGTTTATATGTTTAAACAGGCGGTTGTCAACGAGCTGGTAATCGAGGTAATGACTCGGGTTTTGTATTGTTTAGTTATTCTCCGTTTATACCAGTCGTTGTTGGTGTTATCCGTGACACATTGATATCGGCCTCGTCGTCTAGTAGGGGAAGTGGGCATCGGGAGAGTGTCCTGCCACTATATTTAACACCCCTTTACGGTATTCGATGTCGAGATTGTATTGCTGGAGCTCTACCGCCTATAGGGCCAACAGTCCAGAGGCGTTTTTTAATGACTGATGGTCGGTAATAACGGTGAATGTATAACCCTCTAGATATGGCCCATTTCACATATGCCCCACAGCACTGCTAGGCATTCTTGTTCGGTGGCGGAATAGCGTTTTTTCAGGGCCGTCAAGCCGCGTCTTGCATATCCATCTACTTACTAAGATCTATTGTGTCTGTAAATATGTTCCTTATGTGATTCGAAGTCTGTTATTTTTCACAAAACTTGCCTACTATTCTCTGGGATTGATAATCTTATCTCACTGAAACTTATCACCTTACTATCCACTTGGTAGACTATGTCCGTTTGTCTCATTGTTTACCCCTACTAGTTTGGCATCTTGTTTTGCGAAACGGAGTGGAAGGTCGTGGATGAAGGCACTCCTACTGAAATTTACATTCTGTAGAAACTGATAAGGTATTATAACTGTTTTAAATTCAATAATTTGGATGTTTTTTACGTTTTATTATTGAATACAACGCACCCTGTGTGGTTTGTGTGAATAGTAAACGTCAGCTAGAGAGCTAACCTTCTTGTGATTGAAGCAAGGGTGAAACCCAAACTTATGTTAACTCCAAATCTGGGCTGTCGAAATGGACGTGATTCGGAACAACACCACACAAACATTTTTGCATTTAATATGTTTGGTCTTTATTTTTTAATATATTTGTGATATTATGCTGTCGGAATGGACGCGATTCCGAGCAGCACATATGTTACATAATTACATTAGGTGATTACAGCTAACATTTGGCACTCCGGCGTAGTTGGGAAGGACGTGTTTCCAAGCCACTACTTATTTAAAATAGTAAGCAGATGTATCTTAATAGAAAAAGCGAATCAGAGGTATCAAAATTCTTAAAGGTGTTATTGTAGTTGATTTTTGTTGGAACGATTTTCCGTCATCCCTTGTCAAGTTTGGTTTTGTGACAAACCGGTTTCGTTCCTAGGCATTGAAAATGGCAGAACGCCGAACAAGGTATATTAACTTCATTTGCCTAACGGTAGTATGTAACGGCATAAACGAATCAAGATAGATATTGACTTATGTAAGAGAAATTGATTTAACCATGCCCGTCCATCCATCCGCCTGTCCGTGAACACGATAATTGGAGGAAATTTTGAGAAATCATAATGAAATTTGGTATGCAGTTTCCTTGGAAGATTTTGAAAAGGATCATACACATGTTTAATAGGCAATAACTTTTCGTAAAATAGCCTTATATCATTTCACTTTCAAAGTGACTGTGAACGAAGAAATTCGAAAAATTCAAAATTTTCGAAAATGGTCGTGGCCCCGCCTCCACAAAACTTTTTATGCCATGACTGCGGCAAATATTGATTTTTCGAAACGAAATTTGGCGAAAATGTTGAATATATAAAGGTAAGTCTTTTTTTTTTAAAATGGGCGAAATCGGTTGAAGGCCACGCCCACTTTTTTAACATAGTTCTGAAAAATTTGTTTGTAAAATTTAAAAAGCGATATTTCTATAACTATGCCAGCTACATATATAAATAAGATATTGCAAACAAATTAAGCTATTTAGGAAAAACTCCACCGTAATTGTAATTTTAGCTAGATATTTCAATGAAAATTGCTTAGCTATTTCTCAATAGTATTTAGTACCTGTCAAAAATTATTGAAATCGGATAACACACAAGCAAAATATTCGAGTAAATGGTTAATACCCCACTGCAATAGGGAAATTATATATATATATTTAAATAGACCAGCGTAAATTGGGATGCCATAATAGATCACTCCTAGGTATATAATGTTCTGTTCCTCCCGAACTTAGACTTCCTTACTTGTTTTTCAAATATGCATGTGAACAATCTAGCTGAGTGTTGCTAGCATTGAAGAATTTAGCCAAAGAACATAGAAACTTGAATGAATGTTTTAAATAATAAATAAATTACGTATTAGTTATAGTCTTTTGTAAGCAACTTTGAAAAGATCATTGGGTAGGTTATGAAAATATATGTGAAGTAACAACAAAAAATAAGCTACCAAGTTGATATAAGCGGTTTGAGTTAAAGGTGCTTAAACCATAACCGACTCAATTGATAGTGTTGAGCAGCTTCTGCAGAGTTAGGAATTGACGTCACTGTGAATGAGGCGGCAGAAAATGCCACAAAAAACAATCCATGAAATTTTTTTTTATTTGATTCAATTTCATAAAAATTGTCTTATGTTTCAGAATGCAAGGGAATAGACGAAGCTTTTGAAACTAAAAATGCCACGTCCGATAGCTATTTCAGCAACTTTCTGGTCCCACGTTGTTCACGCTCCATAGCGTTCCGGGGCACTTTCCACGCGACACCGTCCATTCGCTCAGCAGCAAAGTTGCTCTCCCACCACCTAGTCTCCCCACCGTTGCTCATGTCATCATTTCTAGAATCGTCATCATCCGTCTACAATTATTAAAAAATTTTGATTTTTTCCGTAAGAAAGTGTCAGCTGATTGCTCTCTCATATGCAGTGTTGCCTATTCATACGTGTGTATGCTGGTTATGGATCGTTTGCAGTTACTTTACAAAAATACCTCAAAATACCTTTTAAGTTTTCGTAATAATGTTGAAATAACCTAAAATTACGATATTAAGTTGTTGCTTTTAAATAAATTGAACGGCTATAATTATTTAATATTAATTTCGGACACTCATGATATGAAAAATAATTGTTTCAAAAGTACACGTTTGAGTTAGCATGCATGAAAACTGATCAATGCCGACATTGTATTGAATGTAAACAACAGAAAATGGCTGATTTCTCCGTTGGCGCCACGGGCATAAGATTCCTTCAAACGTACGTACGTACGGGATACGTAAACGTACGTTACACACGTCGGTGGGTAATTGGACTATATGTTTCGGCATTGTTAAAAAACTTCTCATTTGTAAGTACAGACATATTAATTTCACTCCAACTCATACAAAAAGATCAAAACTGGCATTGGTCGCATGTTCTTTTGCGAGTCATCCCGGCTTCGTTCTAGACTAAAAGTTTATATTGAGAATAGACAAGTTGATAATGTGAAATGTAAGTTAATATTGAGAAAACATAACTTGATAACGGAAACATTAACAAATTACTAGGATAATAATTGTGTAACAAGTAGATTTGTTCGGGGCCTGCGAGTCAATTACACCCCTACTTGCATATCAATTGAGTTAAGCACATCTGCGTGAAACGTGGTTACAAACCTTTTCGCTTCGTCTATCCATATACTGCAGCCTTTGCTCGCATACCCCAGGTCCATTGTCATACACTGAAACTAAATCGTTAAGATTATTGCCCAGTTCTGTCCACTTTGCCATTAGGTCCCCAATACACTGAGAGCAAGCTGTGGTGAAAGATCCTCTCCGCCTTTCGATATGCAGCATGTCTGCCGTGGTTACTGCGCCAATAAGGTTAACAATTGGCCCTCTTGACGCAGGTAGCGGCATGGTAGCACGGTGTCCAACCTTTGACCGGCCACGTGACATCCGACAAAACAAACTAAAATTGGTTTCATCTATCCACGCTATCTGTTTTCCGTTTTGAACATACGTGTTTAATTTACGTACATATTCCTGCGAATTCATGGTTACTGGCTGGGTTATCACTTTCTTACAGCTATACATTTGACCCTCAAGGTAGTTTGCCAGGGCGGTAGTGGCTATATCTACACGAAATTGGTCCTGTTTTTTTCCTTTCAACTGGATGAAAGCTCAGGTACAATCATCCTCCAGCCATGATAGTACAGTCGACACGTTTTCTTCTGTAAGCATTTTCGGCCGCCCTTGGCCTCTATGCTTCACCTCGGTATGCGCACACTATTGCTATTTTTATATTTCACGCGCTGGCTAAAAGTTTCAGAAAAAATCAAATTTGTAAGTAAAATGTAAAAACTCTCTTGTGTTAAAAAATACATTTTCATAATTTGTCCCTTTTAATTAAAAAAATTTTGATTTTACTTACCAACTACAAGAGCTAGGGCAAGTTGAGTTTCCCGCCCAAAAAGTCTCTACGAATTTGTATGAAAGAGATGTTTACAATTTAAAAGTTTAGACACGCTTTTGTGCTTCATGTAACACCTGCAGATTGCGCAGTTATCTTTAAACTCCGTTTTATTTTTTGAGTTATAACAAATTAAAGTTTTGACCTGAATTTCTTTTCTTTGTTTCAATAGAAACTTAGCCTACTTAAAAAAAAAAATGCAAGAAAAACGGCAAGTATTTTTCGTTGCGAAGTTTCATTCTCTATGTAAAGAAAATTAAATAAATAAAAACGACGTATATTTCTCGTTATGAATATATATTTTCTCACTATCAACCAGTGTGACCAGGTGATAGAAAAAAGAGGCTAAACCGCCAAAAAAAAAAGCTTAGAAAAGAAAAAAGGAAGCTAAAAAAAAATCAGAAATTTTTTTACAAAATCCATTTCAAATTTTTTATTTTAGTTTAAACTACTTGTATATAAAGCTGAAGACATAACTTAAAGGAACTATTCTTGTTTCAACACATTTTCATTGACTAGGAAATACATACTATAGAAAAATCACTACAAACTAATTAATTTTATAATATTTTCTTCGTCTGATGAACCAGAAAAGCTTGAGTCTGCGTACAAAGTTTGGGTATTTATCATAAAGATGAGATCATCGGTATTTTCAAAATTAGTGCAATATTTGGATAAGCGTTTAACGAGCATCTTATACAGGGTGTTTTTTTTACAGGTTTGTTTTTCGAATAGAGATAAAACTGGCATTTTGTGGTCAAATCTGGCAACTCTAATGTCATTTATGTTCAGTTTGGTTCGCCATTTCATCATGAACAGGTTGACAAAAGAACAACGCTTGCAAATCGTGCAAATTTATTTCGAAAATAATGGTTCAGTTCGCGAAGTTTACCGTGAGCTCCGTCCATTTTATGGTCGACATAATCGTCCATCAGAGCAATTAATTCGGTTAACCATGGATCGTTTTCGCACTACGTTTACTCTATGTGATAATACGCATCCGCAGAGACGTCGAACAGTGCGCACCGAAGAAACAATTGCCGCTGTAGAGCAAAGTGTTGAAGAGGACCCGAATGAATCGATTCGCCACCGTGCACAGCAATTGGAGCTTTGTCCATCAACTTTATGGAAGATTTTGCGCAAAGATCTTGGCTTGCGACCTTACAAGATCCAGCTTGTGCAAGAATTAAAGCCGCGAGACCATGCAATGCGTCGTGATTTTGGTGTATGGGCTGAAAATGAGATTGATTTCGATGCTGATTTTCATCGCAAAATTTTGTTCAGTGATGAGGCTCATTTTTGGTTGAATGGCTACGTCAACAAGCAAAATTGCCGCATTTGGAGTGAAGAGAATCCACATGAGACCCTTGAAACGCCATTACATCCACAAAAACTGACTGTTTGGTGTGCTCTATGGGCTGGTGGAGTCATTGGGCCATACTTCTTCCGCAATAATGCTGGAGAGGCAGCTACCGTTAATGGAGACCGGTATAGAGCCATGATAACCGACTATTTTGTTCCCGAATTGGATGGCATGAATGTGGATGAGTTGTGGTTCCAACAAGACGGCGCTACATGCCACACAGCGCACGTCACAATCGATTTATTGAAGGAAACATTCGATGAGCGCATAATTTCGCGGAATGGACCTGTCAATTGGCCACCAAGGTCGTGTGATTTGACACCATTGGATTATTTTCTTTGGGGATATGTGAAGTCGCTCGTCTACACCAACAAACCAGAAACGTTAGGGGAATTGGAAGCCAACATTCGTGGCGTTATTGCCGACATACGGCCCCATATGCTCGAAAAAGTGGTTGAAAATTGGACCTGAAGAATTGGCTTTATTCGAGCCAGCCGCGGCGGCCACATGCCCGAAATCATATTTAAACATTAATGGCATAAAATTATCCTTCCAATAAAGCCAAATTGATGGACCTTAAAACGATTTTCTTGTGTTTTATTTCAATTCGAAGTTCTATACCCCTAAAAAAAACACCCTTTATTAAGCAGCGAGTTAAGCATTTTAATTTTTAATCTGTTCTTTAACTTAGTTTTTAAAATGTGCATGGCACTAACAATTCTTTCAACCACCTTATTACTGAAAGGTAATACCAAAAAGATAAATACGAATTCGACCAGGGGGTAAATTCTGGTTCTGCGTTATCGTAAAGTGAAAAGTAAATGCGTCAATTCACCACGATTTTCGATTCCCGTTTTGCTTTCAATTTTCGATTTGAAGTGAAGTGAAAAGAGTGGAGGGCGATATAAATTTGGTGTTAACGTCAAAATTTTCAAAAATTTAAATATCGGATTTTTACAAATTTTAACGTTTTAAGTGATAAAAATTACTTTTATTCTTACAATTCTATAATAAACTATTATTTAGCATGTGCAACCTGTGCCGAGGCCATTAAAAATGTACTTCAACAAACAGATTTCACCGCACATATCAGAATCGCATTTTAGAGCTCAGTGAAGTGAAGAAAGGAAAACGTCAAATGATAACTAAAGTGGTAGAGGTCACAATTGTCCACTGTACGGTTATCAGCTTTCGCCACTGCAGCTCAATCAATGCTACTTGACTTGGAGAATACCTAGACTTTTCTTCTGGAAAGTGAGAAAATACAACCGGCTTTGTAACTTTCAAAGAAAAGTTATCTTTTGTAAATAGTTCATACTCGTATTATCAGGTAGGCGATGTCGCTTTGGGTTATCAACTCCATTAAAAATAGTTTACAATTTTTAAGAATAAATTTCTGTATTCGTCATCAATACTACCTTCATTCTTTTTTAATTGTATATATTCCTCGAATTTGTATAAAAAATATGGTGTTGGGACCAGAAAAGGTTTGGAGTAAAAAAAGGCTAGAAAAAAGCCACGAAGCTGAAACCAAAATTATTAGGCTAAATCTAGCCTCCAAAAGGCTAACCTGGTCACACTGTTATCAACTCTTGTGTATACTGAATATGAACTTACATTTCTCATTATCAACCTGTATTTTCTCAATATAAACTTACATTTTCTCATTATAAACTTGAAAAGGTGTAGAAGACATTTTAAAGTGTAGCTTTATGCTAATGAAAATTATGTTTCCGTTCTTCATTGTCCGTGTTCAAACACATACAAGGTGGCGCAAAAGTAAGCTTTCAGCATATCGGTTGTGGCACGTGCAGTGTGTGCTGTTGCACCGTCTTGTTGGAACCACATGTTTTCCAATCCCAATTCATCAAGTTGCGGCAAAAAGAACTCGTTGATCATTGCTCTGTAGCGCTCACCATTCACAGTAACCGTTTGGCCCCGACCGATTATTGGTCAAATAAATAGTCAGCAATATTCCGCGTTCTGGAGCAGTGTAGCGTAACATTGTTTATTAACGTGTATTTCGGATGTGTTTACTACTACACAAATGTCAAAACAGACCTGACTTTAGGGGCCAATCGCAAAATTTATAGCATTTTCTGATAGGAGGATGACTTTTGCGCCACCCTGTACAAATTGACGTCGAGTTGCTTTTTTGCTTTTTGTTGGAGAGAGGGCGACGATGGAAGGGGACGGGTACCGAGTTGCCTGTGCTCGCGAAACACGCTTTGTGTTGCCGTTCGTCTCAATTATGTTATGTTGGCGCAGATTAATCTTGACATTTTCCTTCATACCTTTTTTTACATTCGCATGCACACATATTAATAAACGACATAAAAGTAATTGTATAAACTGATTTTCAAAGTTTATTTCCAAGAAAATAATACAATTATATTAATTTGAGCTAAAACACATTTTTTCATTCAAAATATTCGTACAACGCAGTACAAAATTTCTTAGTACATAAGTATGTATTGAGAGAATGTCAGTACAAAACATAATCAACCAAAGCAATTCCTTCCCGTGTTTGAACAACATGGGAAACACTTGAGCAACACCAAAAGAGAATTGCCGATAAAAGCAACTCCGCGTTTCTCTGTTTGGACACGGACATTGTGACATGGTTGTTGCGTTCCTGCACTAGACGCATTTATTTGCCAAAGCAGAACTCGGGTCAAAGTTTCATGTGTTTTTGGCCTTACTCATTATATATAACTTGGCGGTAGTGTTGCTGGCCTACTACACCGAAGGGTCAAGGGGCAGGTAACATCAAAAGCGGTTTGAAAACATTCAATTTTTTTTAAAATGCCAGAGATCAGTCGCACGATTTCTTGCAGAGTACTTGTTTCCGTATGCGTATCCTTGTGGACATATGGTACTTGTACTCACTTACTTTCATAACTGTTTGTTGAAGTGGTTTTCTTTTGTAATCGTTTCCGATAGACGAGCTTCAGCAAATGTTGGACGTCAGAAAACACAAACACTTTTTCGGTAGAATCGACGTTATGTCCATTTATAAACATATATTTGTTTTAGAGACACGTTTCTTTCCATCACACGAATTGTTTTATTTGTTGTCTTACAATAAAATGCGTAAATATGGCTATTTTTCATGAACACTTCAAACTTTTTGTCAACACAACTTCTTTGCCGGGCTTTTTTGGCCAACTGGTCGAACTCGTACAATTTTCCAACTTTCATTTCCTCAAAACTGATTAAGTGCTTAAAAAGTATCGAAATTTCTTACCATTTAACGAAGAATTGCATGCAAAAGAAGCTTTATGAGCTTGGTAAGCCTTTGGAAAACATTTATGAAAACCAACTGCAACCATTTTTACGATGCAAAAATACATAAAAAAAAAATACCCAGCAAACGACAACGTCACATTTCATTACATGCAAAACGCACTTTATCAACTCAGTATTCCGTATTGTTCAAATAATTTATAATCTTAACAAAGATAACTTTTTCAGTCCTCCCTTTGCATCAAGGCTTCAAATTTTGTGCCAACAATGATTTATATTTATAACGATCCATTATAACTTCCGCAAATTACTACGCTGCCCTGCAAACTTTTTCTCGCCCATCACTTCCAACCATATTGAAGTTTACTCATCTGTGAACAAAAACGGCTTATTTTCGGTACAACCAAAGAACGTACACTAGTCAGAAAAAGTTTGCGTACAGATAGACTAGGCATCAAACTATTCAAAAAATCAATTAAAAACTAAGTTTTTCGATCAAAAATTCTGGTTTTACTCAAACATTGATATTCAGTTTTAATCTAATTAAAGTTTGGAATCCAAAAATACAAAAACAAAAACTAAAAAAAATAATAAAAGAGTCTATGACTAGCAGAAAACGCTTCAGAAAAAGTTTGTGTACAAAGTTATCAACGGATTTTCTAATGCCGCAGAATTTACCAAACTAATGGTTAATAACTTGTCGGATATCCTTCACGTTTCAAAACCTCTGCTAACCGCTTTGGCATTGATTTTACCAGTTTTTTCGTCTCTTCTGAATTCCATTCTTCGAGAATGACTCTTCAAATCGGATTTGCTTGAGATGTTTTGTTCTCGAATCCTGCGCTCCAATAAGTCCCGCAAGTATTCAATAGGATTAAGATCTGGAGGTGGTGGTGGTGTAGGCAATTGCTTTGGCACATTATACAACAGCCATAGCTTGATTATCTCTGCGGTATGTTTCGGATCATTATCCTGTTGAAAGTGAAACACATTTTCAAAGCCAAGTTTTTGAGCACTTTGTATAAAATTTGCCTCAAGAATATCAAGATACAACCTCTTGTCCATAATTGTGTCAATAAAGTCGAGATTTCCCACGTCCCCACTCGTCATACACCCCCACACCATAACACCACCACCGCTGTGCTTGACTTTAGGAACTAAGTTGTTCTTATTTATGCCTGTACCTTGTTTACTCCTAACCAACTTACGCCCCTTGATCCCAAATATGCAAAATTTGCTCTCATCAGAGAATAACACCTTTTCCCCAAAGCTCTGGTGGCTTATTAATGTGCTCATTGGCAAAGGTAATCCGCTTCTGCCTATTTATGAGCGAAATGTAAGGCTTCTTTCGTGCAACTCGACTATGATATCCGCTTCTTTTGAGGATTTTGCATACAGTATCACTGCAAATGGACTTTTTAAACCTTTTTTGGACTTCTTTTGCAATTTGGGAAGCTTTACTCCTAGAATTTTGCTTAACTTCTTTAATAATGAACCGGATATCTCGGTCGCTCAGCTTAGAAGGGCGTCCAGAACGAATTTTAGCAAAAGTAGAACCTCTGGTTTTATAGTTAGAAACCACTCTTTGCACCGAAGAGTGAGTCCTACCTACGGTGTTCCCGATTTCACGCAATGTTTTGCCTTCTTTCCAAAGCTTTACGATTTTGTCCCTTTCACCGGAACTGGTTACTTTCCTTTTATCAGCCATTAATCTAAAACGTCGAATTTTTTAGCAAAATTATTACAAGAGTTTCGTTTGAATCACCAATTTGGGAGTATCCTTTTCAGATATTGTACGCAAACTTTTTCTGAGCTAGAGAACTTTAATTTTGAAAAAATTTATCGATAAAATTGATTTTGCTAATTATTTTTAAAGATAATGGGTTTAATAAAGCTCTTGAATATTGCGATTAAGATTTTAAACAGAAAAAAAAAAAAACAATGGATAAATTTTATTCACCCTTATCGCAGAGTTCGCCCGAACGAAAGTTCGTCTTCGCTTTTTTTGTTCGGGCGAACTGGTTCCGCCTATCGATAATTTCGGGCGAACCAATGTTCACTTCGAATCAGCTGATGCTTAATTTCGAATTAATAGCGAACAAATAAATTTATTTGCTATTTTGTGAATTTCGTAAACAAGCGTACAATTTAGTAAAATAAAGTTAAAATAAAGCTTAAAAATGATTTAAAAACACTAAGGCCCGGTTTTTCAGTACAAGTTTAACTTAATTTGTCAGTTAAACTAAGCTTAAACTTGTTGCGCAGTTTTTCAGTCAACTTTAAACGAAGTTTAAACGTAGTTTAAGCGGTCAATTCGGCAGGGTTAAACTCTAGTTAACCTGTCAGCTGTTTTGCATATTTGATGGTTTTGGTTGTGGAACAATAAGCTTAACGAAATTAAGAAAGGACGATATTTTTATATTTAATTAAATACTGGATATATCATCTGACGAAAGTGATTATAGTGATGCAGAAATTGGCGAAATGCTAACTATAACAATACTGAGGAGAAGCAATGGCGTTGAATATGTATACAAATATTATCTGCTGCCGTATCTAGATAAAGAAAAAACCAATGTTGCCGTATAAAAAGCAAATATTAAAAGCGGCCTTAAACTCACACTGAAAAACCGCTCTGCAGTTTAACTGGAGTTTAAATTTATGCCGAGTTTAAGCAAACTTGGTTTAAACTGAGCTTAACCAAGGACTGAAAAACCGGGCCTAATAGTATTGGCCTTGGGTTGTTATTGATAGAACGAGAGGAGAATTTAAATGTGAGAGCAATCCGGAGGCAATTAAGAGACAATTCCAACCCTTTGAAGCTAAGTGATTCGCTGTGAGTAGGAAAAAGTTGTTTTGGGCACTTTTCAATAACAAATTAATTGTTTCCTTACTAGTTTTCAACAATATTACAGGCTAAATAAGCCAGCATTTAAACACTTGCTAGATATTCTGGCTGGCTCGTTGCCGCCATTGAAGCAGAAATTTGGCATTCCAGCAATCGTTAAGTTGAGCGCTTGTCTACGTTTTTTCGCAGAAGGAGGCTGTCAAAAAGGCATTGTCAATGACCATGAGGTGCGTATTAGTCAGTCATCTTTCAGTGAGGTGCTTTCAGAGGTACTGTGCATTTTGGAGCCATTGCTTTGTATCCAATGGATAAATTTGCCTTCCTTAGAAGAGCAACGCCAGATTGCACAAGAATTTTATACCAAGTTCGCAATGCAAGGAATTGTAGGCTGTGTTGATGGAACACACGTTACCATAACATCCCCTTCAAAGAATATTCACCAATTTTACAATAGGAAAGGCAAATGCAGTTTGAATGTTATGCTCGTAAGTATATACATATAATTTAATTTTAGATAAAATATAATTGTATTCATAAAATGGCTGGTCAGGTATGTGACAGCAACCTTAGAATTCATGCTACACACCCTGGTGCTTGCTACGATGCATTTATATGGAATATAAGTGATGTAAGATCGGAAATGGACCAAAATTATTTAGAAACTCACAGCAATGCTCGACTACTAGGTAACAGTTTTAAATCAATAAAACGAGTTCATTTAAAATTCCGAACATTTTAGGTGATGCAGGGTATCCCCTAGAGCCTTGGTTACTTACTCCATACAGAACACCAGAAAGTGGATCCCCTGAGGCAAAATTTAATAAAGTACACACGCGGCGTCGGAACATAATCGAAAGAACAAATGGTGTGCTTAAAAACCGATGGAGGTGTCCCTTAGGTGCACGAGAGTTGTACTATGCTCCTGCCAAAGCAACAAAAATTATCAACGTTTTTACAGCTTTACATAACATTTGCACTCATTACAAAAGTGAAGCTAATTTTCATAATCCATCTGATAATGCAGATTTGGGCGAAACTTCCACAGTAGATACTCAACAGGTCCACGAAGGCAGCAGTACCTTTCTGGCCACGGGCCAGCGAATTCGTACAGAAATTAGAAACACTCTTTAAATAAAGTATCTACATTGATTTCATTTATTATTTTTATTTAAAAGTATCAAGGTACTTCAGTCATCAAGCAAAAAAAATATAACATTTCATAATACTTAAACCTAAGTTATGTTAAAAAAATGCATTGCATTAAGCCTATATACGAGGTGTGTTCAAAAAGTATCGCGAATTTTGAATTTTCGCTGGTTACGTATATTCGAATTTCGAATTTTTTGTGGCGTTATGTTGGTACTCATGTCTCTCACTTATGCCGACAAGCTCGGCCATTTTGAATGTTCAGTTAATTGTTGACAGCTGCTTTGCTTGCACGTGTTTTGGATCGTCTTCGATTTTTACGCGAAATTCGTACCAAAATTGCTCAATTGAGGCCAAAAACAGCATCGCATGAACATTGCTAATGAGATGTTAAACTCTGTCCGCGACGACCCAAATTTGCTCCAGAGGGTCATAACTGGTGACGAATCGTGTGTTTATGGTTATGACGTGGAAACCAAAGCTCAATCATCTCAATGGAAGCTGCCGCACGAACCAAGATCGAAAAAAGCGCGCCAAGTTCGGTCGCATGTGAAAGTTTTGCTGACAGTTTTCTTCGATTGCAGGGGCGTGGTGCATCATGAGTTCTTGCCACAGGGAAGAATGGTCAATAAGGAATATTACCTGCAAGTTATGCGCAATTTGCGCGAAGCAATCCGCCAGAAACGCCCAGATTTGTGGAAGAACAAAAATTGGCTTTTGCACCACGATAACGCCCCTGCTCACGCATCGTTGCTTGTGCGCGACTTTTTGGCCAAAAACAACACACTAATGATGCCGCAGCCACCGTATTCCCCAGATCTGGCCCCCTGTGACTTTTTCTTGTTCCCTAAACTGAAGAGGCCCATGAAAGGACGACGTTACGCTTCTCTTGACGAGATAAAGACGGCATCGAAGGAGGAGCTGAACAAGATACAAAAAAATGATTTTTTGAAGTGCTTCGAAGATTGGAAAAACCGTTGGGACAAGTATATAATATCTCATGGGGATTACTTTGAAGGGGACAAAATAGATATTCATGAATAAATAAATAATTTTTGAAAAAACACAAAATTCGCGATACTTTTTGAACACACCTTGTACATATGTATGTACATACATAAAAATACTTCATTTCATGAAACTTAAATATAAGTGATGTACATAAAAAATTTAAAAATAAGTATGCAGTGGTTAAACAAAATAAATCAGCCTTTAATTCCAAGTCTTTCGGTTAAACTCAATTAACTCCTCTCTTACGCATCTTCTCCATTGTATAATTGTGGCGGCTAGTTCCTTTATTTTTTCTTCCTTCAGATCACACATCACCTAGCTTGTCACAAATTTCTCGTTGAGTATCGAGTTCTTTTAAAACTAACTCAGTAGTAGAGATGTTTTTTGAGCTTGCTCTACGAAGAACTGGCTGTGCGCTGACATCGCTTTGTTGGCATTCACTTGATGGAGCAACAGGCTCACATTCAGGATCAACAGCTTCGATGTCAGGCGTAGTTGCAGGAAAATCCGTACTACACCCAGGAATTTCGTCGCTCCGAATTAAAATATCCGACAAAATTTCAATATCTAAGTTTGTCTTAGACCTTTTAGCCGCCAGCCCGTACCTGTGCGAGCCTTCAACACTGGCAACAGTGTCTTTGAGGTCTAGCAGTTGATATATAGCTTCCTCGGCACTTGTAAGCGTTTGGGTTTTGTTGGGTCCGCCGCCTGTATCCCTTTCATACAATTTATTTTGTGACGCCTTCCTCCTCACATATCTTTTCTGGTCATTCCACACCTAGTTAAAAGATGCATTGTTATATGAAATAGATTTTGCATGCATTACTACAAAGAAATGTACCTTTTTCCATTCAAATTCACTTTTAACAGGTGGGCTCAGGCTATTCAACGATATTGTAAGCTGCTTCCAGAAGCCTGCCACTTTTCCTTTGTTTTATTTTGAAAGCCCTTTAGCAATTTCAGGCTTTTCTAACATTTTCTCCAACAGCATTTCCGACTGTGCTTTATTTATTGATTTACTCCTAAAAATAACACCATATTTCATTAAAAGAATATCTAATATTCAAAACAAACCGTTGCTTACATTTTGTTTCACTCTTGTTCGCCTGTAAAATAAAAGTGAACAAATTTGGCATTTTCCGTTGTTCATTTCGCCCGAACAAAGCGTTGCCAATAAGGCGGAATGCTTTTCGAACACGAAAAATGTGTTCGCCAATATCTGCGAAAAGGCGAACAAAAATTGCGAACCTTTTCGGGTGAAAATAAAACTCGCGATAAGGGCGATTATGAATTATGGCATTACAAAGGCATAGCTGACGAAAAGTGGGAAACACTAACATATCAATTCGCGGGTAGGTAACTCACCACTGGGGAAATTTGAATTTAAATCGCAAGTTTAAGGCTATTAGCACTTTTATTTTTATTCAATATTCACAATTAAATATTTTTGTAACTCCAACTATAAGTTTTTGTGTGAATATTCAATTAAAACACGATGAATTCAATA
Source organism: Merzomyia westermanni (assembly GCA_949987695.1). Lineage (NCBI taxonomy): Eukaryota > Metazoa > Arthropoda > Insecta > Diptera > Tephritidae > Merzomyia > Merzomyia westermanni. The sequence continues at coordinate 138,564,456 of OX465290.1, forward strand.
ATTTTACAGGCAGGTACAATGGTGAATTACCTACCATCGATTTGACAGCCGCCACTTGCATTCGCCGATCCTTATTTCCAGAAAGTACAAACTCTGCAAAAATGTTACGCTCACTCTGTTAATTTAGAAATACATAGCCGTAACCCCGTTTATAGGGAAAATGCGTTGTAAGGGGGACTATACGATATCTTGGCCAAATTTTGTGTTCCTCGCTATGAAATAGCAAGAATTATAGCTCAAACCCCACTTACCGAAACAATTGATTATATGGACGCTATATGTTATTTTCGTCCGATATGGATGATTTTCACTAGCCACATTACGTGTATAATATGTTCCAATTATGCGAAATTTTGAGTTCCTAGCTTTTAATTTGCAACAGTTATAGGCCGAAACCTGTTTATCGGAACAATCGATTGTTGCCTCCGACAAATGATTAATATATAACAAAATGGCGGCCCATACTAAATTTCAGTCAGATAACTCTAAAAGTGAGATACCTAGTTTGCGTTAAAACAGACAGACAGACGGACATGGCTATGTCGACTCAGCTCACCGCCCTGATCATTTCGGTATACTTATTAGTGGGTCTACATATCTCTTCTTCTCACACACAGACCAAAGTTATGATACCATTTCATGTTCATCAGAGGTATAAAAATGGCACCTAAATTTATGTGCGGAAAGTCTAACGACATCGTGCAACTGCTCCTGCACTGTTCGAAACACGGGAAGGCCAAATTGCAAAGGTGTAGCGCGATTGCTCGAAGGTGACTGCTAGATAAAATTGGGTTATCAAACTAAAGACGTAAGCTTAATATATTCGGCACATTTGTTTAATTTCTTATATGCCTCGTAAAGATTTTATACAATGTAAACCCCTTCAATTTGTATGAAAATTACATGTACGAGGAGTGTTCAAAAAGTATCGCGAATTTTGAATTTTCGCTGGTTACGTATATTCGAATTTCGAATTTTTTGTGGCGTTATGTTGGTACTCATGTCTCTCACTTATGCCGACAAGCTCGGCCATTTTGAATGTTCAGTTAATTGTTGACAGCTGCTTTGCTTGCACGTGTTTTGGATCGTCTTCGATTTTTACGCGAAATTCGTACCAAAATTGCTCAATTGAGGCCAAAAACAGCATCGCATGAACATTGCTAATGAGATGTTAAACTCTGTCCGCGACGACCCAAATTTGCTCCAGAGGGTCATAACTGGTGACGAATCGTGGGTTTATGGTTATGACGTGGAAACCAAAGCTCAATCATCTCAATGGAAGCTGCCGCACGAACCAAGATCGAAAAAAGCGCGCCAAGTTCGGTCGCATGTGAAAGTTTTGCTGACAGTTTTCTTCGATTGCAGGGGCGTGGTGCATCATGAGTTCTTGCCACAGGGAAGAATGGTCAATAAGGAATATTACCTGCAAGTTATGCGCAATTTGCGCGAAGCAATCCGCCAGAAACGCCCAGATTTGTGGAAGAACAAAAATTGGCTTTTGCACCACGATAACGCCCCTGCTCACGCATCGTTGCTTGTGCGCGACTTTTTGGCCAAAAACAACACACTAATGATGCCGCAGCCACCGTATTCCCCAGATCTGGCCCCCTGTGACTTTTTCTTGTTCCCTAAACTGAAGAGGCCCATGAAAGGACGACGTTACGCTTCTCTTGACGAGATAAAGACGGCATCGAAGGAGGAGCTGAACAAGATACAAAAAAATGATTTTTTGAAGTGCTTCGAAGATTGGAAAAACCGTTGGCACAAGTGTATAATATCTCATGGGGATTACTTTGAAGGGGACAAAATAGATATTCATGAATAAATAAATAATTTTTGAAAAAACACAAAATTCGCGATACTTTTTGAACACACCTCGTATACGGGCTTTACACAAGTTACGATGCATATAAGGATATAAACGAATACCCTGGTTTTTAGACTCATGACTTGTCGATTCCTGCGAATTTTGGTCTTTCCCTGCTGGTATGAACTTTTCACAGGGAGCCTAGGCATCTGAAGTTTTATTTACTGCATCCCCTTTTAAATCTGAACTCCTAAAACACACATTTCCCTACTCGTTTTTTATAAGAAAACATACTAGGTATATACATACATATGTATTTAATACAAGGGCGAATGCTTTAATCGGTGAGTGCAATATTCTTCATTTAGTTTCAAATGTTCTGGAAATAAAAAGGTAAGAATTTTCATAATTCGTATTTTGTTTTGGGGTGTCTAAAATTTATTTCATGTACGTACATCAATTTGTTTCCTTGAATTGTATATTATTTATGTATGTGCTAATGTACATATCAACGAAGAGAGAGAAACCCTCAACTACATTCGTTAAATCTGACGTTACTTTGGTTCGATCACCACATGGAATAATTTCAATACTTTCACCACTTTTTCAATGAATGCAACTGCAATTATTTTATTGCTCGTATGCGTGTGTGAATATGTCTATGATCGTGCTGCCACGCCATTCAGTTGATCGCTGCCAACGCCATTGCCACTGCTGACTTCGAAGTAGCGACGAGGCTACAGCGCCGCTAACGTACTCAATACCGTCCGCATCAGCATAAACGCTCCGCTGCAAGTGAATGGCTTTTTTATTATCTTTTCTCTGAGTGTTTGCTTTTTCCCATTTTCTATAAGCGCATAGAATATAAATGGAATGAGAGAGTATACGGTAATCACTTATTCATGCCGCAAAATCTTCAATAACACAACGATAAAAGCAAGAACAATAGAAACTTGCCAACTAATTGGCCGATTCATGGTTTACTTCGTTTATTCACTCGTCGTTTATTTCTTCGGCTCTAGTTCGTACAAATTCGAGGTGCGTCATTCGTAAATTTAAGTCGTTGCTTTTTTATTATTGTTAGTTAGGAGGAAGGCGTGGTGGGTACAAAAACTGCTAACACATTCCATAAACAAACAGTTATACACAAATATAGCGTACAAAAGCAAACGAAGAGACACAAGGGGTTGCTGACTTTTATGTTTCTGTTGGTGTAGGTGTAATATCGGGCGCTTCATCTTTAGTGACACTTGGCATAACACGAAACGAGGCGACAAAGGTCCACTTTATAGAAATAAAATATACTGGAGAGAAATAATAGGGGATTGATTTAAGCCTATCAAGCCCCGTAAAGCTTATAAACCATATAAAGCTCGTAAACTTGTATAAAAAGTGACAAATACTTAATCAAATTATACGTTTACACGCTTTATAAGGCATTTATAAGGTTGAATGAATTCCCTTAATTTTTAAATATAAAAATTGATACCATGGCGGAATTATAAAGGTGAACGCACGGCTAAAAGCAAAAAATACTCGTGTTTTTGGTTATTGTCTAAATCTTCTGTTGTTCCATTTGTGTGGAATATATCTGTTGCTAAAGGGCTTTTGTTCTCTTTTAAAAATTTTTTAAATTTTGTTGAAATCAATATGGGCCTGTGTCCATGTCTACTAGTAGCGATTACTCCGAATCTGCATGCACAAAAACCACGCGGGGTGTGTTGTATGCATTAAAAAAACAATCAAATTTAAACACTGCAGTTTTGAACGTAAAGACATACAATTATTGAATATAAATCAGTTATAACACCTTATCGGTCACTACAAAATGTAAATTTCAGTAAATTTCTCTCGGAGTGCCTTCATCATCTACCTTTCACTCCGATTCGCAAAAGAACTAGTAGGAGTAAACAATAGCCTCTATCAATGGAATCCGGTACTGAAATGCTTTTATAATCGGTACTTTCACTGGGATAATGGGAATGCGTTACCTTTTTCATGCATGAATAGATGTACGAAAAGCGTTGTAAGAAGAGAGAAATCCAGAGTTTTATACATAGTAGCATTTTTGACTTCGTAGTTTAACAGTTGTAAATTTGAATTTGTATTTTATATTGCAAAAATAAAAACTAAAATGTCGCGAATATCTACTTTGAAGCCGCCCGAGACCCGCAAATTGTTCGAGATAAGTGGCAAGTACGGTAGCATAATTGGTTGCAAGAAACCTGATTGTATAAGTGCTAAGTGAAAGAAAGATGCTTGGAAGAAGATTGCCCAGGAGTTCAACGGGCTGGAACGGACCTATATGATACTGGCGGTGGTCCTGCAGCATCGGTATCGTTTGCGAGGTGTAGAGTAGAGAATGCTGTCCATTTTGAATGAGAAGAAAAGCATGCAGAAGCACCAAAGCTACATCGTGGGAGGCTTTGGCTTTTGCTTAAAGTAGAACAAAGCAAAAATACAGGCTTAGCAAAAAAGGAAAAGGAAATAGTGGAGGTGCACATAAAGCTCATGCTCAAAAGGCGGGAGGTGGATGTGCTGCAGTGTAGGGAAACCCATGCTATGAAATGGAAATCCTCAGCATTGGACTGCAAAAGGGAAAAACTTGAGCTAAATAAAGTATATAGCGCAAAACCATAGGGCCTTGAATTTTGTGGCATATTTTATACAATACTTCGTTTTTGCTCTTTTGATTCTCTGTAGGGTTAGTTCGTTCCTTTGAACTCCTTCGGCAATCAATCGATCAAGGCGAACTCAATATAAGGTGGAAGCAAGGCGAATTACAAACATGCATACACACATTTTCCATGTATTTTGTTTTTGTAATTAATGGATCTAATGTCAAAATCGTACTGCGGTGAAATTTGTAGTGTCAAAATTCGAGAAAAAAGTAGCTATCAGCTGATTGTATAATGCCACCTTGTACTGAATTCGCCTTGCACAAAATTTTTTGATTTGATTTGGATAATGGTGAGAGTAGTGAAGGAGCTTTATGTTTACGTGGCTTTAGAATGTAAGTCAAGGCTAAGTTAAGTCATGTAGGTAAACCGGGCTTTCGTATCTAATAACTTGATGCGATCATTTAAAAATACAAACTTAGGGCCGTTTACTCAACGTCTGATTAACCGCTTAGTCACGACTTTATCAAATGTTGGCCCAACAACCATTTACTCAACGTCTGACTTGCAACAATTCGCTGATTATCTTCTGCTAAAAAGTTATCAAAGAATACGCCTCTGATCATGTGCTTATCAAAACACAAACTTACAGCTGAAAGTAAAAATCTAATTTTATGATATACTAGCAGACCCGGCAGACGTTGTCCTGCCTAAAATTTGGCTTGCCTACATTCAACAAATTGTACTCTTTTCTCCCCAACCTTTTCGCTTCTTCTACATGTATCCTTATCTCCTCCTTTTTCTTTCAACTTTTGTTTTTCCCCATCACCATATACCATTACTCTTCTTTACCCTCTTAATTTTCCTCTAACACCACCTTTATATCTCAAATTTCTATTCCTACTTACCTTCGTCTCCCATTTCCTCTGCGTGTACTGATACGTACATAGTTTTGAAGATATATCGAATTAACTTTTATTTGATCCTGGTACTGCTTTCTCTTTCCAAGGTTTTTTGATATATAAAATATCATTAACTTCAACCAAATAAATTAATCGTTATAACGAATTGCTACTTTAACCCTTTCGCTCCGACTTTTGTAGGGGATTTACATAGACTTTATTTTTGACTTTTTGGATACCCAGTGGTACTTTAAGTGTGTAGAAATTAAATCAATCTGGTACCTGCTGTATATAACGGTATTTTAAGGTGGGACATATGTATCCCAACAGTATTTCAGAATGGACATATTTGTCCCAGTAGGGTAGAAACTATATGTAGAAAGAAGTAAAACTGAATGATACGTGTTGTGCAACGTACTGCTGGGACATGTATGTCCCTATGTAAAACCCTATTGGGACATATTCGTCCCAAAACACAGTTTTTCTAAATATCTTTCACAAAACACTCACAAAAATATATATTTCTACTTACCAGTACGAGGAAACTATTTTTCTTTATAAAAATCAACTGCACTCATATATATACGTAGTATTTTGTCAAAATTACGTGTCAACTCGATGCAATACTTGCGGCTGCTCACAAACAAATGTTCAAAACAAAGCATGTCCGAAACTATATGTAACTTGGGTAACGGTAAATTTTAGTTATTGCTTGCAGCTACTGAATGGGACATTTTGGCTTTGTTTATAACGAAAATTTTTAGTTTCAGGGTTCAATGAAAATACTCTGGGATAACATTGTCCCAGCAGTAGCGAAAGGGTTAAGTAGCCTGGGGGCTTTGCTAAAAACTAAATATGGCCTGTGTCGTTTCACAGAGATCGGCAATAAACTTTGGACATTAATAAAGAACAAGCAAAACACAAACAATTTGGGCGTGGCACAGCCCACTTCTAAAATTATGTCAATCCTGACTAAGGGACACATATATCCAAATATTATTGATTTTTAGACCAAGTAAGTTCAGAGTTATGACGAATTGAAATTTTATATAGCCGGGGGGCGTGGCACGTCCACTTTTCTGAAATTATATATAGCCTATGCTTTAATCTGTGATCCAAAGAATATACTGTCGGTGCAGTACTTTGGACGCCCGATGCAAAAAATCGTGTGACTAATCTCTAAAGGGAGCGATCCGCGATTAATACCTTTAGTCTACAGTTGGCTATAATTTAATATACAAGTTACACGAGCAGGTACCATAATACCACTCAACGGCGCACCCTGTGATCACGTTGCTAAGCGTGTGACTTATTTAGTTCAATAAGAGGGAATCGCTGACGCAGCACACGCGCAACCATCGATCAGGTCACCTTACGTTAGTTATGGGAATTGCACGGTAAGAAATTGCGGTCTACACGCGCGAGCAGTTATGGGTAAAGCATGGAAACTGCAACATAAACATTTTAGTTAGGCTAAGAAGTTATTTAAGTAAGTTGCAACGTATGTTTAGAGTTAGTTGTTAATTAGCGTGCAAGCGGCACGAATAAAGAAGTTGTACCGTTTGTTGAAATCGTTTCCTTGTTTCATTTCATAGTATCGGAGGACACTTGGTTCCTCCGCACCTTTAATTTTTTTACATCTCCCTCGACACGGGAGATAACTGGCGCCCGAGCTTCGGAGTTTAGTGCAGGGTCCGTGTGTGATAAGTGAAAAATATCCTAATTTAACAAAAAAGAGAGAGAAAAGTTAAAAATATCCTAATTTAACGAAAAAGAGAGAGAGAAAAGTGAAAAATATCCTAATTTAACAAAAAAGAGAGAGAGGAAAGTGAAAAATCTCCTAATTTAACAATAAAAGAGAGAGAGGAAAGTGGAAAATCTCCTATTTTAACAGTGAGAAAAATCCTCCAATGAGACATTGGATCGTGTAAGTCATACGTATATTTCCTTACAGTTCTTATCTTTTCAGTATACCTAATCATGAACGCCGACGAAATGAAAAGATCATTGACGGAAATGAATGGCGCCATGAACGCCATGCTCGCCCAGCTGAAGAAATTCGAGGAGCGCCTCAAAAGCGTAGAATCGACAAACGCTGATGAGTCCATACAAGGACTTAGCCAAACTATAGAGCGACTAGAAAGTAGGGTAGAAGAGGTTCGTCGGCAATCTGTCGATAGTGAGGCAACACCAGTAGAAGAGCCACTTGTGACTCCTCAGACGGAGGAGGATCTTAAGGAAATAGCGAGGTTACCGGATTGTGTGAAAGAGCTTCAAGTGTTTGATGGATCCCGGGAGCACTATACCTCCTGGATCCATAGTGTAGAACAGGTCCTAAGTGATTATAAACCCGTACGGCAAAAGCCAATATATAGGGCAATTTTGAGGCACATAAGATGCAAAATTAGGGGAGCGGCAGATGCTGCTCTGGTGTCCCATAATATTCTAGACTCCGATTGGAAGAAAATCAAGGACATTCTCTCGTTGCATTATGCGGACGTCAGGGATATTGAAACCCTTGATCAGCAACTTACCCTTATGACCCAGGGGCGACAAAAGTTGTCCGAATTCTATGCCCAAATCAACAAGCAATTGTCACTTATGATAAATACGATAAGCACAGATAAATATGTGCACACAGAAACGGTGAAGGCATTGGCCGAGGCACATAGACGAAGAGCCTTGGATGTCTTTATCAGGGGGCTAAACGGCGACTTGCCGACTTTGCTTCTTATGCAGAAGCCGAAATCCCTGCCTGAGGCTTATTCGTCATGCCTCACGTTCATGAACGTGGATCGGCGAAACGCTATTTATCGCCCCTCACAGGCACTAAATAGAAGTGGCCGAATGTTCGGCGATACGTACCAATCTCCAACAAGGCGATATTTTTCGCGCGGCAGCATAGACTACTCTGGCACACCGCAGAATCCAGCCCCGACCCATTCTAGGTACAATTATGCAGCCCACTCCAATGGGAGCTTTGCAGACCGACATCAAAATCAGAGGGGATTCAACTCCCCATACGCTAGGTCAGGGCAAACCAGGAGTAGCCACCAATCTGCGCAAAGCTGGCGCAACAACAGTGACCCCCCAACGGCTTTAAGAGTGGATGCCGGTGCATCCTCTCAAACCCGCCAGACGGGAAATTCCAGGTTCTCTAGGTACGACGGGCCAAGGAAAAGTCAAGTTCCAACAAAATTCTCAAACAACGAAGCAAACAAGAAACAGAAATTGTTTCATCTAGTGGCCGTAGACGAAGAGGAGGGAGAGGATGCCTCCAGTGAACAAAAAGAGTCAACAACCGACCAACTAAATTTTACAATGGGAGCCTCGTGTCCGGCGTACCATATTTAGAATACGTTACTCAGGGTCAAGGTATTTTAGAGTTCCTTGTTGATACCGGCGCAAACAAAAATTACATTAGCGAGCGAGTAGCTTTGAACACCACCCCAGTGGAAAAACCATTCCACGTAATCTCGGCGGGGGGAAAAATCAAAATCGACAAGAAAGTTTGCGGAAATTTTTTTCAGTTTGTTGATAGGAATCTGCCGACTACATTCTTTGTTCTCCCTGGTCTAGAATCATTTGACGGGATAATAGGGGATGATACTCTCTCAGAAATTAAAGCAGTGTTAGATAGGGAGCTCAATACCCTCATTCTTAAACCAGACATCCTTCTGCCTCTTAAACGAAAGACAGCGCAACAGGTTAACTCCATTAATTTAGACATCCCTCTTGACAATTATGTCACCGAACGTACGAAAAGCAAGCTATATGGGATACTGGAAAAATACGAAACTTTATTCGGCCCAGTCGACCAAGCCATGGAAATTCAAACCAACCTCCAGGCTGAGATAAGAACAATAACCGAAACCCCCATTTACACCAAAAGCTATCCCTACCCCGTCAATATGCGTGGAGAAGTCGAAAGACAAATTCAGGAACTGCTTTCACAAGGCATTATCAAAGAGTCCTTATAACTCCCCCATATGGGTTGTCCCAAAAAAATCCGGCTCGGATGAAGAAAAGAAATACCGGATGGTCATTGATTTTAAAAGGCTAAACGCCGTAACCATTTCCGATACATATCCCATCCCGGACATCAACGGGACTATTGCCAGCCTTGGCGAAGCCAAATATTTTACCACGCTGGACTTAACGTCAGGATTCCACCAAATCCCAATGAAGAAGCGTGACATTCCCAAAACGGCCTTTTCCACAATGAATGGAAAATATGAATTCTTGCGACTTCCTTTCGGACTGAAAAATGCGCCCTCTATCTTCCAAAGAATGATAGACGACGTCCTCAAAGAATTCATAGGTCGAATTTGTTTTGTATATATCGACGATATAATTATCTTCAGCAAGGAAGAGGCCACCCATTTGAAGGACATCGAAACAATTCTTTCTAGACTACTAACAGCGGGACTCAAAGTCAACCTCCAAAAAACACAGTTTTTAAAAAGAAGCGTCGAATTTCTGGGTTATATTGTAACCTCCGAAGGAATCCTGCCAGATCCTAAGAAAATAAATTCAATAAGAAACCTTTTGCCACCCTCAAATCTCAAAGAGCTCAAAAGCTTTTTAGGTTTAACTTCTTACTACAGAAAATTTATTCGTGACTACGCCAAAATCGCGAAACCACTCACTAACCTCACAAGGGGCGAACACGCACAGGTTAAGGCTACGCAGTCCAAAAAAGTGCCAATATCATTAAATAAGGACGCGCTTAGGGCATTCGATGACCTTAAGGGAATGCTAACAACCTCAGAAGTCTTAACACTTCCCAACTTTGAAAAGACCTTTAACTTAACAACAGACGCCTCAGACTACGCTATTGGCGCGGTATTGTCTCAGGACTACGATGGTAAAGACAAGCCAATTGCGTTTATATCAAGAAGTTTAACAACCACAGAGGAAGGGTATGCTACAAACGAAAAAGAGATGCTCGCCATCGTTTGGGCATTAGACAATCTAAGAAATTACCTGTATGGTGCCAAGAAAATACGTATATTTACCGATCACCAACCACTAACTTTCTCCCTCAGCAATCGCAACTACAATGCCAAACTGAAGCGATGGAAAGCCCGGATCGAGGAATACAATTACGAACTCATCTATAAACCAGGAAAATCTAACGTCGTGGCTGATGCCCTTTCTCGCCTTAAAACACAAGTAAATCAACTGACTGATTCGATGTCGTCCACATCCGAGGTGGGTAGTCAGAATGCAACCATGGGATCAGATTCCGATACGGTCCATAGCGCAGAACAAGATAACTCGGACCTGATCCCCTTCGTGGAAGTGCCACTAAATGTTTTCAGAAACCAAATCGTGTTCGGGGGCAGACTTCAAATTTACGAAGAACCGCACCCTGGACACTCACGCCACTACGTAGGGATAGAAAATATTAGTGAAAACGAATTAGTTAGCATTTTGAAAGAAAAACTGAACCCAAATGCGGAGAGTCTATTTAGAACATTTCATTAACTATAAGGTGCGAATAGCGCAAACCCTTGTGGAGGACTTGAGAAACCCAGATAGTGTGTGTGAGGCAATAATGAAAGAGCACAAGAGGGCTCACCGTAATGCCACGGAGAATAGGAAACAACTTCTTGAGCGTTGCTATTTTCCCAAGATGAGCAGTCAAATTAGGAAATATGTACTGGCTTGTGAGACGTGCAAACTCAGTAAGTACGACAGGCACCCCCATAGGCCAGAATTACAGGCTACACCAAGCCCGTCGCGACCGTGCGAGATCCTTCACTTAGACATATTCGAAATTCAGGGGGAAAAATTTTTGAGTTGTATTGATAAATTTTCGAAATTTGCAAAGCTTTTCCACATCAGAAACAAAGGAACCCTGCACCTTAGGCAAAAAATAGTAAAACTTCTGCACTATTTTACTACCCCTAGAATTTTAGTCACCGATAACGAACGAGGATTGATTAGCCCAGTTATACAAAGCTTGTTAGAATCTCTAGGAATTCAGCTTTACCGCACTCCAACTCAGAGGAGTGAGGTGAATGGCCAAATCGAGAGATTTCACTCTACGTTACTAGAAATTTTTAGATGCCTAAAGGCGGAGAATGAAGCCCTCAGGACTAAGGAACTTGTTATCATAGCTGTAGATCGCTATAATAATTCAGTTCACTCGGTAACGAACAAAAGACCAACAGACATTTTTTTTAACCGCTCACAAGCTTCCAATTTCCAGGAACTCCTTGACCAGAGCAGAAAGATGAACATCCAAATTAAAACACTGTTGAGGGAAAAGCAATTGGCCCAGATAAAAAAACATAATAAAAAAAGGATGCTACCGGAGCGTTATGACGAAAATGACGTGATATACGTGAAGGATAAGCAAATAAAGGGGAAGCAAAAACCTTTATATAAAAAAGAAATCGTTTCAAAAGACAATAAAGTTTCAGTCACCACACTAAGTGGAAAAAAGATTCACAAACTCCACATTAAAAATATAAAAAGAAGGAGACAAACTACTCCCACACAATAAAACAAACAAACAAAAGATATGAAAATAAATTATAAAACATCTGGCACCAAGGGGGAGTTTATCTAACAAGAGCGGCTTGTAAGTGGGACAAATCGTGCCTTAGTAGGTTGCGGCGCCATCGAATATGACAAATGGCTACGTTGCTCCCAAAACGGATAACACGATCCCCCATAGCTGGTTCGAGAAATGTTAACACCTCTGGTCCAGATGAAAAAGAAAAAAGGAAAATTTAAGCTTATGCGCCTAATCCGCTAAGCAAATATTTATTTAACTCTCTGCGCCTAATCCGTAGATGAAAAAGGAAAAAAGAAAAATTTAAGCTTATGCGCCTAATCCGCTAAGCAAATATTTATTTAATTAAGAAATTTAACAAAACATAACTTGTAAACCACTAACAAAATAATATCGCAGGAAAGCGATGATCCTAAACTAAGATAGTAACACTAGTTTAATGATAATCAATGTAATCGTAAGAATTCCGCTTACTAATAATACCTTCCTACTATCAACAACATTTTACCTTTTTACTAATTAGATAACCTTAACTCACTTTCTTAGAACCTAGCAACTACTAACTTACTAACAACATTAAATTAGAATTAACATCTTGCGTTGCAGATTCCCACTGCTGGCATCAGCCATCAGCGCACTACATATATTCAACTACAAGGCTCCAATAGTAACCATCCAGAGCGGAGATGGGTGGATCATTGGGGGCTCATTCAAACTCATCCACGTCATCGACCTACAAAAATATACCACGATGGTGACTCAAATGGACAAACTGGCAGGCCATCTAACCAAACGAACCGACGAGCAACTCTTAGCCCAGCACTACATCAACCAAACACTCGAACGACTCGAAGAGTTGATGGGGAGCACAAGCAATACTAGAGTCACCCGATCTATTGACTGGATAGTGTCAGCATGGAAATGGCTGGCAGGATCCCCTGACGCAACAGATTGGAACAATATCCTCCACAGCCAAAACCAGATAATCGCGAACAACAACCACCAATATAAGGTCAATAAAAAGCTATTCACCACCACCCAAGAAGTATTGAATCGAATTGAAGAAGTGGTGAACCGCACCAACTACGTGGTAAAAGAAACAGAAGGAATCGAATTCGAGCAAAGCGCACTTCACAACATCGTCCTCGTTCGCGAAGAGGTCAATGAATTTGTGCGAGCATGCCAATTGGCAAAGCGAGGAATTGTTAACACCAACTTGTTAGACATAGACGAGGTTAACCAAATCCTATCCGAAGTAGAAACCCTCCCATACCAGAATGTAATTGAGGCAATCGAATATGGTCAACCATCGGTCCTCACAAACGGGACACTTCTGCTCTATGTTCTATCAATGCCGAAAGTGACGGCCAATAAATATAATCTCCTGATTACCCGCGCTGGAATCTACGCTGGTAAACAAGTGGACCTACCGTTCGACAGAATGCTGGTAAACCAAGAAGAGACATACGGGTTGACGAAGGATTGTATGGTTATCGGCTCATCCACGGTATGCAGCTCTGAGTCCTTAATTGCGCTGGAAGAGAACAGCTGCCTGCCACGACTCTTAAAAGGTGGGGCTGCTAGTTGTCAATTTATTAGACGCAACGGATCCCATATAGAGCTGGTAAACGAAAATACCATTTTCATTTCAAACTACCAAGGGGTAATAAGGAGCAACAATGCCACAAATACTATTAATGGCACTTACGTAATTCAATTCAACAACGAGACAATCAGGATTGGCGATGAAGAATTTTCCAGCAATGAAGCTGTTACAGCGCACGTCCTCCCAGCCGTACTTTCTGACATAAAAAACCACACCATGAAAGTCAACTTGGAATACGTCCACGACCTGACAATGGAGAATGTTAAGTATCTAGGGTATGTCAATGAAAGAATCAATTTTTCTATCGTTACAGAGGCTATCTCGATCTGCGCAATAGCCCTTATTGCCGGAACGATGTGGAGATGTTACACAAAGAAATTAGACCTTCCACCGGTTCAAATTCCTACGCATTGGACAGGAAACATTGACATAAATCGGATCCCCAAAGGCAAATCTGCACCTGAATTTTATCGCTCAGATCCTAGCCTGCCAGTCACAATCGTCAGTACCAACTCATTACCAGAAGGTTGCAATCACTCCCTACAAAATTTCTCCCCCTCACGCTTTTCGACATTTGATCTACGAGACGCAGATCTTTAAAGGGGGAGGAGTTACACGAGCAGGTACCATAATACCACTCAACGGCGCACCCTGTGATCACGTTGCTAAGCGTGTGACTTATTTAGTTCAATAAGAGGGAATCGCTGACGCAGCACACGCGCAACCATCATCAGATCACCTTACGTTAGTTATGGGAATTGCACGGTAAGCAATTGCTGTCTACACGCGCGAGCAGTTATGGGTAAAGCATGGGAACTGCAACATAAACATTTTAGTTAGGCTAAGAAGTTATTTAAGTAAGTTGCAACGTATGTTTAGAGTTAGTTGTTAATTAGCGTGCAAGCGGCACGAATAAAGAAGTTGTACCGTTTGTTGAAATCGTTTCCTTGTTTCATTTCATAGTATCGGAGGACACTTGGTTCCTCCGCACCTTTAATTTTTTTACATCTCCCTCGACACGGGAGATAACTTACATAAGTAAATTTTTATTTGTGTAGGGATGTAAGTCAATGTCAGTATTTGTAGCATACTTATAGGAGTTAAATGTACCCGTTTGGGTAAAAAGTGGATTAGTCCTTTCGTACCCGTTCGGGTATAAATGGGTACAATTGGTCTCTCCATAGTACATGCTCAAACAAATGTGAACAGTTCAACCCATACAAAGTGATCAGAACGGGTTGTAGTCGCATCCTCCTTTGCGACTCGCCCCGGATTGATCCTAGACTAATCGCATTTTTTGCAGGGATATGACTATGAGTGACTAACATTCCCTGCAAAAATCGAATAACTGAAACTCCAATTCGTATTCATGTCGGTAAAATATCTCGTAAATTTACGGGTTATATAGGAGTCAAGTGACTAGTAGCTGTGACACCGGTGTGAGAAGTACAGCTATATGTTTATCTTAGGTCAAAAAATAAATGAGAAAGAGCGAGATGTAAAACCGCACACTGTCGCACTCTTTGCATTCATAGGAACGACGAAAATAATTAATGTTGCTCAAGTGCTACATTTGCAGTGGTCAAAATTAAGGCTAGTATATAATTTGCGAGAAAAGGAAGAATTGAATTTTAGAAAGCGGTAATTTAATGCTTAAAAATATGCAACTTTGCAATTCTTTCTTAGAGTTTTAGTACTTTGAATGCTTTTTTTTTTGTATCAAATATACACAATCTAACTCCAGCTTATGAAATAATTATAAAGATTTCTCGTTTGAACTACTGTTTATAGCCTTAAATTGCATACAGGGTGGCTAATGAAAGCCGCTACCAAAAAAAAATTAAATAACTTTTTTTCTATTTAATGAATCTGGTTAATTTTTTTTTATTTTGCAGATTGACTTTTACATTTAACAAAAATGGATAACTGGGACACTGAAACAAGAATTTGGATTGTCCGCCGCTATCACGCACTGGAGTCCGTAGTTTCGGTTCAAAGAGAGTATAGGCGCACGTTTGGCGGCAATCCTCCGAGCAGATGGACCATAATAAGACTTGTAAACAATTCTGCCGAGCATGGGACAGTCAACAGAAGACCTTACCATCGAAACCCTTCAGTTCGAACGGAGGAAACAATCGCTGCTGTAGCTGCTGCCATACACAACAATCCACGTGTTTCGACAAGAAGCTTATCTGCTCAAATGGGTGTAAGCAGACAGTCATTACAGTCAATTATGCACAAAGATTTGGCCTTATTCCCATATAAAATTCAAATGGCCAACAAACTGAACGCTGCAGACTAGCCGATTCGCTTGGAATTTTGCCAGAAGATGCTTCAAATGGTGGAAGAGGATGGAAACATGTTGAACTGTCTTTTCATGTCTGACGAGGCCCATTTCGATTTAAACGGCAACATAAACAAACAAAATTGTCGAATATGGAGTGCTTCCAACCCACAGATACTCCATGAGACGGAATTGTATCCACTTCGTGTCACAGTGTGGTGTGCAGTTTCATCACGCTGCATTGTCGGGCCCTACTTCTTTGAAGAAAACGGTCACACCGTTACGGTTACTGGAGACCGTTACTTGAGCATGTTGAGAGAGTTTTTCTATCCAGAATTACGCCGAATGAGAATTTCTTTCAACTCTGTGTGGTTTCAGCAAGATGGTGCAGCTCCTCATATAGCCCAACCTGTTATGACAGAATTGCGACGAAAATTTCCCAATAAGCTGATATCCAGAAACTCCACATTCCGTTGGCCACCCAGGTCGCCTGACCTTACTGCACCTGACTTTTTCTTGTGGGGTTATTGCAAACAGGAAGTCTTCAAAGCAAAACCAACAAATTTGAATGAACTAAGGCAATCCATTCGAGAAACAATTGCGGCTATTCCTGTCTCAACTCTCCAAGCAGTAATGAACAACTTTTTGGTAAGATGCCGCACATGCATCGACGAGCAGGGGGGGCATTTAAATTCCATTATTTTTAAAACTAATTAAGCTATATTTAATAAAATTTAATGAGCTTTAACATGAATAAAAGAAAAATTAATTCCATACACTGAAAACAAAATTATTTGAGTTTCTTAATGTAGCAAAATTCATCAGCCACCCTGTATTATATATATACAATATATATATATACAAATATGATATGATATGATTTGTATATGATACATACAAATATACTGTACTACATATAGTTTAAATAAATTACTAAGTGGTTCTTTACCCTGCAATTGTTAAACAAAAAAGCAAAGTTTTGCAAAAGTCTTTTAGTTTTAAGTTATAAATCATTAATCATTTTATTGGCACGACTCCGGATTATGATTTCTGGGGCCGAAACGCGTCTTTAGTTACCTCTGCCGACATTTTCTGACGTATTTAAAAAGTTGACATCAGATGTGAACAATTTGCCTATAAAATTATAAGCATACAAAAATTTCAAGTGGAAACACACTAATAGCTGTATTATGTAAGTCTGTCTCATCTCAAGTCAATAAATTTGAGATTTTTCACTAGAGACAATTTTTGTGACTTCAGATGATTTCGGTATTCTCTAAGAGAAAATCACACAAAGTTCACCAATGATATGTGGTGAAAACACACTTGCATACATCTCAAGTACAGCAATTGACAGTAGATGTCTAGATATCGGGATAGCACAGGTAGTAAGCGTCTCGAGTACAAAGTGACCGACGCAGGTTCGAGCCCAGGATCGCGGACAATTTATTATTATTACTTTTTATTTTATTTTTTGTTAGTTAAATATTATTTTTTAATATATAAATGTTTCTACACTTAAAATTTATTCTTTTTTTGATTTCTTTAATTTTTAATCCAATAGTTTACTGTTTGTGACCTGCCTAGAACCAGCTGACAAATTAGTGATGTTTTTTTTTTGAGACTAGAGATGTGAGACAGCTTACTGAATAGCAAATTGTATCAAAATTGAAATTGACCACAAAATGTCTCTATTAGTGACTAGATACGGCTTACAGAATTCACATATTAAATTTCATGTCTGTCATAGTCAACTTAAAATAAGTTTCGGCCCATAAACATAGTCAGATTAAAATAGAGTTTTATCTACTTAAGCATGATTCTAAAATAAACATCATTTCATGTCTGTCATGGTCAACTTAAAATACATTTTATGTCTAGGACGGAGTTTTAATTTCAAAATGACGAAAATGTCATTTTAACATTTTAAAATCACGGTTTGTGATAAAGCTTACACCAAACTTAAGTTTTGCTTTTTTTGCTTGTTCCTACAGCTATGCTATGGTTAGTGAATTAAGAAGCTGACGAAGGATGACCTTGAAAAACATAAAAAATGTCTTCATACCACCAACCAACTTAATTTGTTATCATAAGGGGACCCTGTTACTTTTAATTTTAGCTAAAATCTTTGTTTAATATGACTATGATTGACCAACATTTTAATGTCTTGTTAAGTAAAGATTTTAATTAAAACGCGTGTTAAGCAACGACTATGATTATGCGCCTATATCTCAACTTCATACATAAACACTACAATTTCAAATTTCAAAGCGCTCTACTGAAAAATTTAAAACAAAAAAAACCTTGGTAGCTTTCCCTTATTGCCACAGAATTATTGAAGCTGCTTTTCTCAACCAGTACTAAGTTAAGTTGATATTGCAAATTCAAGAATGACGAAAACCGACATTGAGTGTTTCATAAAAATCATAGTCGTTGCTTAAGGCGTGGTTTCCTCGAAAGCGGTGCCGTTATATAGCGGCCGTCACATAGCGGTAGAGTAGGGTGTCAACAACATTTCAATGTAAAAGTAATTACGTGTAAAGTAAGAAGACAGTGTAGTTCACCGTAACGTAATGTAGCGGCACCGTAATATTAATGACGGCCGTCATGACGGTACCAACTTTTTCGTCAACGTGTTTTTGACCGTACTTTTGTAGCGGTGAGTTTTGAAATAATACGTAAATTTTACCTTGAAATATTTAATTTTTGAAATAAATATTTACATATTGTGACGAATTCGATGATTCCTTGATTATCAATCCTGGGTTCGATCACTATAAAGTCGAATAAACACACGCACAGATAATGTAAGTAATAGCTAGTTTTATTTACTAGTAATAAACGCAATACAAATTTAAGAGTTTGATAACTTTACAGTAGTTCACTATTGAACGCTTGAAAATAAACTGAACAACCCGCCTTGCTTGGTCACCGCCTTATATAGTCCAACAGGGTGCTTGCCTACGCACCGAGAACTTTCTTGGTTGTTCGCTTTTCGTGTTCTGGAAGGGTCGGTGTTATTTATTGGCATCTCCTCTTTGCATCGTATTCGAAAACACTCGCGCCATCTCTCTTCCTCTTCCTAGTTACACGCTTGCATGCATAAGCGTAGCCATCGTTATCTCTGTTGTGTTTTAACTAGTGGTGGGAGTGTTATTGAGTTAGGGATGGTACATGCTTGAGAATAATCGCCACAATATTTTAATTTTGCATTGAAAAAAGAAATTGCTTTCATTATTCCAAAGTTTGAATAAAAAGGTAAGTTTTAATTAAATAAATAGGTACATATGTATGTATATATATTATTAAATATGTATGTATGTACATATATTATTAAATTACTTATCTTAGATTTACAGGGTCAAATATGGAAACGGCAACATGGACAAATGAAGAGGACGAGGAGCTTATTGACTTCGTGAGGAATAATGAGTGCCTCTTCAATGTCCAATGCAAGACGTACAGAAACACCCAAGCAAAAAACCGGCTTTGGGATACCTTTGGAGCAAAAATTAATAAAACAGGTAAGCAGATTCAGGTGATTCCATATGCGGTTTCATCTTGAATTTTTGTTTATTATAATGATGAAATTTGTTGCAAGGTTATAGACAAGTTTGGAAAAGACACCAACGGCGCAATGGGTTCACTTGGTCATTGCGTACAGGGCACATTTGAATTTGCTAAGTACTCTGATACGAACCTCGAAGTATGCTTTGGATTTTTATTTTGTAAATAAAATCCAGCGCTTTTTTCTTCTGCAAAGACACATTATATTGTTGCAAAATATCCATATACTCAGCAGTGGCCATTGTGCCCTTCATCCAAAATAATGGACCAACACTTGTCCTGCGAAACAAGTCCACATAGCGAAATCCCGTTTATTGAAAATTTTTTTGTGGGGGCTATGTATGTATTGGTTCGACCTACATATTTGGTTTGGACATATCATCAATATATTTATTAGAAAATTGCTGCCCCTTGCCAAAAAAAATCGGCTCGATTCAACGACATTACTGCAAAAAGCATAAATCTCTTCCACATTGATTTCTAGTCTTTTTCTCATGGTTATCGGAGTCTCTTTTCTATTATTCGCTGAATAAGTATATTTGCTTCCAAAGCTACATACAGTGGCTCACAGCTTATTTGATACAGTACCAGATACGGAATTCAAAACGCTTGATTTTCGAAACTTAATGGAATATTGGCAAAATTAAAACGCCATATTATAGAGTGACAAATTAAGTATAAAGAATGGTATATATTTATTCAACTAAGTATATTGTTTAACAAAAATTTAAAAAAAAAAACACTGCTATTTTCCACATCACAGCTTATTTGATACAGTGCAAATTGTTAATAAAAGAAATTAAAACTACAAGAGCTAGGAATTCAATTTAGTATTTTGTGTGATTGCCTTTTGCCTTAAGAGGAGCCTGGATTCTAGTTTGCATTGAATTCACGGTCTTTTGTGTGGTTTCTGGGGTAATTTTCTGCCATTCCTCTAGTAGGACCCTCTTCAACTCCTCTTTTCCCGAAATTGTGTGGCTTCGAACTTTCTTGTCTAACAAGGACCACAAATTTTCAATCACGTTCATATCGGAAGACTGTGCCGGAGGTGTCATCAAATGGGGGCAGTTCCATATGAGCCAGGATTGTACGATTCCTGCCTTATGTTTTGGATCATTATCTTGATAAAACCGGAATTGACGGTCAATACCCAATTTCTCGGCACTTTGGAGCAAATTATTTTTAAGGATATCAAGATACATGGTTTTTTCCATTGTTCCTTCAATAAAAACTAAGTTGCCTACACCGGCAGCGGACATACATCCCCACACCATTACGCTACCCCCACCATGTTTTACAGTAGCTCTAAGGTTCTTCTTATTAAGCTCTGTATTCTTCTTTCGCCAAACGTAAGACATTCCGTCGGAGCCAAAAATATTGAGAAAATGACGGAGTTCCAAAACTCTGGGGGTTTGCAAACATGCTCCTTAGCGAATTTTTATCGCGATGCTTAATTTGTTTGCTTATAAAAGGCTTCTTACGAGCAACTCGGCAATTAAATTCATGTTCACGGAGCACGCGTCGGATCGCTTCAGCACTGCATGTTTTTCCCAATTTCTGCTGGACATCTACAGCTAACTTTGGAACCGATAATTTGGGATTTATCTTCACTTTTCGCAGAATATAACGCTCATCTGAGCCACTAAAAATTTTATTTGGGGCAGTTCTGCCCTTATTTTCCACTCGATTTTCATGTATAAAACCTTCTATTATATGTTGCACGGTCGAGGCACTAAGCTTAACTGTTTCACTAATTTTTCGCACAGATTGACCATTTTTGTAATGATGCAGTACTAATTCTCGTTGATCTATTGTTGTACGACGACCCATTTTTTTAACAACTCACTTCCTATTCATTTGGTTTCTTACGACACAGTAAAAAACGATTTGACAGTAATCCCATAGGTTACTGAAGACACAGACATCGAACTACATTTAAGGACACGCGTCAGTTTTTCTTTATACGGAGCAGAAATTCCTGTATCAAATAAGCTGGAACCTGCAATTTCGTGTCATAGCTACGAATTCCCGCTTGCAACGGAAATGCTTAGAGATATATACGAGCTGTTTGATGTAATTTATAAGTTGGAAATGTGGCTTGGAAATTGCATTTACAAATTTTTGCTATATAATTTTGTTTACATACCAATTCGAATTGAATATAAAATTGAGTACTGTATCAAATAAGCTGTGAGCCACTGTATGTTTTCAATAATCTCTGCTGAAAACCAAAACCGACCAAATGAAAAGTACTGTGTTGGGATTTGATATGGGTTGATCTATTTTGGGAGAACCCTGCAGAAAATTTGACTACCTCAGAACTAACCCTGAGATAAACCGTTTGGAGATGCCACCAGTCCTAGCTCAATCCCTAAGCAATGCTTTCAACTATCTACTTTAACATGGCATTGTCATTGGCGGTGGCAATTGCCACTACTGCATTACCTGGGCTGGTTGTGGATAACTTATTATCGATATACGATACTTCAAACTGTCTTTAAACTATCACTTTTGTAACCGGCACAGGACTATCCACAAAGCGTGTAGCTCAAGACTGTCTCTTTTGGAGAATGGCTCCCACTTTTACTGCAGGGAAGCTGTATAGCTCTGGTGTTGTTCAAAATGGGAACCACCTAAAACTCAAATTTCGGTGGGGCCACTCAGCTTAAGGGCATGCTGTCCTTCTCTTCTTTCTCTTTCCCTCCTGTATATAGCTGCTCCCTTTTTTTCTAAACACAAATGTATTTTAATTTTGATCATTTATTTTGTTCAGTACTATTAGGTTACGAACAACTTATAATAAAAATTAACTTTTTAATGCTTTAATATTTAATGTTTTGTTCTCTTCGTGCTAACGACCCCGTTGTTGAGACTAATTATTTACATAATGCTGCTCCAGCCATTCCACAGCGCCGATGCCATTAAAATACTCCTTAAACTTCTCCCGAATTCGACTGGGCGTATTGTGTTGAATTAGTGGTAATAAATTGTGTTCAGGTGAGGGGAGATTTTTGTGGTTTCCAACCTGATGTGGAATCGCAATAATGTCATCCCTTAAAATATTGTGCAGTATGCAAGCACTGGTAATAAGATTATCTGTGACTTCTGGTGCTGTTTCAATAGGTTGAAAAAATAACCGGAAGAGTGCACAAAATATGCCAAAGGTATTTTTAGTTGTTCTTCTCGCTCGAGAGAGTCTATAGTTATAGATATCTTTAGACTTATCCTGTAAGCTTTGTTTTCTGGGACAAGGTTTCATAAGATACTCATGCAGTGCAAATGCTTCATTGCCGACGAAAACATAAGGCATGTTTTCTGCTGATCCAATGCCCGGATAAAATCTGCTGGGCCGATAGTAACCCTGCAGTAAAATTGAAGCAGTCTCCAAAAGAGATAGTCTTGAGATACACGCTTTGTGGATAGTCCTGTGCCGGTTACAAAAGTGATACTTTAATAACAGTTTGAAAAATCGTATTTCGATAATCAGTTATCCTCAAGCGCAATTATCCCTTTCCGTAATGGCACTGGTTGAGAACTAGCCAAGCCAAACTACCCTAGGACTGTCCGAATAAGAACCGGTTAAGGATGGGTTGCCAAGTTATGCAGTGGTGACAATTGCCACCGGCAATGACAACGACATGTTAAAGTAGACAGTTGAAAGCATTGCTTAGGGATTGAGCTAGGACTGGTGGTGTCTCCAAACGGTTTAGCTCAGGGATAGTTCTGAGTCCAATTTTCTGCAGGGAATATATCTTTTGTATTTCATAGCTTCAGTTGCAGCAAAAGATGGGCGTACGTTCGAGATTATTACATAAGAAGGCGAGGAAAGCCATGTATCGGCTCAGCAGGCAATGCAGCAAAGCGAAGGAGTGAAAGTTTATCTTTCTAAGATAGGTACTCTTCAGCTTAAAGGTGGTAATACATTGTAGAAAATTACATATGTAGTTCTAATTGTAATACGCTTTATATGTCTTTTATATGTTTAGTAAAATAAGCAAAATTAGTGAAAGTAATGATGTTGAACTTAGCGTGAATGAAAATACCTCAGACGGTTCCTACCTGGAATATGTTTTGAAATAGAATCCGAAGATTACAGCAAATTAGATAATGTGAAGATAGTGGAATATTCCCAAAATACAAATTTACTTAACATAAATAACCAGTCGCAAAAAATAAGTGATGGCATGGCTTGCAGCACCTCACCAAGAAGTGAAAAGGCTGCCGAATCCCGAGCTCCTCAAGCTCCACCGATGACTAAAAAAAAATGTAACCCAAAAAGAAAAGAACGCAGAGAGGGCCAGAGACTGAGCTAGATGAGAATACGTTATTTTTTAATGCTATGACAAAAATTGTTAAAAAATTGCCCCCCCCCCCAAAGCAATCGCAACTACGTCTACAAATTTTTAATTTGGTCGGTCAAGCTGAAGCCCAAATAAATAATGTACTAATAGCATTTGTTAACTTGTATTTAATTAAAAACCATAAATGACATTAAATAAATACTAAACTTAAATTCTCTTTTTAAATTTTCTTTTTTGGTGCAATATTATTTTGATATCAAACCCATTAATTACAAAAACAAAATACATGAAAGCTGTGTGTATCTCGTTGTGTATATCGATCTCAGGCACCTGATGCATAAACTAACAATAAAGGTAAGGTGTTATTCCCACGACAGGTGATTCTTTATACCGGCATGGCCCGGGTTATTTTACCAGACAAGGGCTGTTATTTTACTGTAACCCTTTGTAGTTCGTCACATCCCACCTTGAAGTTGTCATGGGAGCAATCCTTTGGAGCGGAGCTGCTTTATTCTTTCTTGTTACGGGCGGGTATTGAACCCAATCTAGGACCAAGAGATTGGATCTGCTCAGTTTGCTAAACGTTCGTCTCCTACTCAATTCGTCACGTGTAGGAGATGGCTTCATAAATCATGATATTCAGGGCTTAGCTCTGCCATTCATATACTCCGTATAATCATGTCACCGCAATAGCCTTAAAGGTACAGAGCAGCAGCAGGGGAAAAAGTAAAGAAGCTTTGTGTGCTACATCTATTGGGTGAATATCTGCCACCTAATGGCGTAATATTACTGACCCGTTTGGTCCACTTAAACAGAGGAGACCCTAAATTCAAGTCTTGATTTCCGGAATGTTTTCGGTATGACCAACAGTTTTAGGACATTTCCGAACACTTCGAGATTGTTCTTGAAATCTTGATGAGCCCTTTTCGGCGTCACTTCAGAGTTACTTTCCGGATCCGAGATTTGTCGCCCCACTGCATGGGGCATTCGTTATCACTTCAAAGTCACTTCAGGATAATATTGATATTATCTTCGGGATCACTATGGGACAAACAAAACAATTTAGGGTCATCGAAAAATAATCGTAAAGTGGTCCTAAAAAAATAGACCAAATGATTCTGAACTGATACAAAAAACAGTCCCAGTTACTGAAATGCTCTGAAAATGGAAACAGCCCAACAATTTCTTATGATCCCAAATGGGTCCCGGAATTGATTTCAATACCAATATTTATAAGACCTCAAAATGCACTCGGATTTTAACCCGAAACGGGCCGCTGAAAAGTCCTGGGCTGATCCAAAAAAAGGAGTAGAACTGTACAATCGTGAAAAGGTCCTACACTGGGCCTAATGTTCGTTTCTTTTTCGACTATTTGGTAGCAATATTCGGCTGATTTTGAACTATGCAGCGGTCGTAGTTTGGAACTCTACAATAACTTTCGCGGATCTTTTGTCGAGCGAATCCAACTATCAGATAAAAGGACTTCCATGAAAGTTTTTGCAAATGCACCATTACAAAAATGTTTAAGGGAGTTTTTCACCACGGTACAAAACGCAGTTTGCATACAATTTATTTGTAGCCCTTTATTGCAGTTTCTGTACGCCTATCGCAATAGTCTGAATCCGATAGACTAATCCTTTTGCATAATTTTGACTGATTATAATCACTACCATAACAATCAATAATTAGTTAAAATATAATTATTTGGATTAGTGGACGTAATGTTATCTATATCGTTTGCTTTCAGTGAAACCCTGCAACGTGCAGTTTATACACTATAAGCCGACGATATACAAGGTGGCGCAAAAGTAATCCTTCTATCAGAAAATGCTATAAATTTTGCGATTGGCCCCTAAAGTCAGTTCTGTTTTGACATTTGTGTAGTAAACACAGAAAAAGCCAAACTCAAGTTTGGTGAAGCGATATCACAAACACAACCGTTATTTTAAAATGACGTTTTCGTTTACGATTATGGGCCTTTATTTTTAATGCTAGGTCCATGAAAATCTGGTCGATTTACCTGGTATGAAGCCGCAAAGACAAATATTTCAACATTTCTCAAGAAAAATTTTAAATAAATGTAAATATACTCTATGAAATTCTACCAAATAATAAAATGCTCAATAAAACCTTTCTGACTCGAACCTGATCATGCATGATGTATATTGAAGGACAATTTATAACGAAAATCCTTAGATAAAGAGCCATTTTATACGAGGAAATTAATGAATTAAATTCTGCTTTCGTTCTATTTTGTATTTTCTATTCGCGTTTACATGTGTAAATTTTTCTTGAAAGCAATTTTGAAAAAGAAAATGGCATACAAAGGAGAGAAGGTAGGCTTGCCAGACGTATTGATTTTACCCCTGCGGGTTAGGGACTTAGAATATGCCCGAGGTAGGCATACCGATCGTAAGAGGCGACTAATATGCACAAAGGTAATGACGTGCAACTCGATGGTTGATCTCCGGATATGATGCCTCTCACCTCTCATTACGGAAGGAGGGGTGACATGACCGAGAAGATTCCACTGGTCATAAATCGCTACCACGACAGTCGGGCAGTACCGCAAGGGAGTACCGGAGCGTACCGGATTCATATCCGGCCAAGGACTGTCAGTTCGACAGCACTGCCCAAAACCTTCGGGGAGTGTTTTTATCGTTACAACAACAACAACAACGTACTGATTTTGGCAGTATTTTGCTGATTTTTGACCCTGAAAATTGAAATGTACTGATTTTTCATAAACTCGAAATCAGTACTGATTTTTGCATGTTTTTGAGAACATTGTAATAATTTTCATGCGTTCACTAAGCGTCGTAGCCAAATTAAATAAAATTGGCGCCGTAAAGTTGCAATCATAGCGGCGGTGAGAAGTTAAATATTCGCTTAGAATCAGATACAGAATTTCAAAACTTTGAAGATATTTGTGAAGATTTTTCCATTAAGCATATAGACTATAATTTTCTCTTTGATGAGTTTGTAATGCTTAAAGGTTTACTTCCTACGGTAAAAGCAAAATCCGTAGAAGAAAAGTGGATGACATACCTTAGGGCCACTTTCATAAAGGCCGGTTAAGCCTAATCGGCGATTAACTTGACAGCTAACCGTACAAAATACGTAAATTAAGCTCCGGTTAGCTGTTACCGGCTTTTATGAAAGCGGCCCTTAATATGTGAGTTCATATTTTCCATACCACATTCGAACGCTGCAACGGTGCGTTTATTTAGCCTCATGTTCAATAGATGACGAGATGATAGAAATAAAATTTGCTTGGAGAATGTTGGGTGCGAATTACGGGTTAAAACAAACTACAAACTTACCTGCGAGGAACTTTACGACTTTTTAGGAACTGCAACAAGTTCATAAAGGTGATAAGTATTTGAATAAAGATCAAAAGTTGTAGTTCATTGCGACAATCTATTAGTTTTTACATCAAAGGAAGCATGTTCATATAAACATGTATGTGTTCATTTATATATGTAATAAAATGAGTTCCTAGCTTCAAGCAAAAAAAATTAAAGAAAGACTGTTTTTTAGACGTGAAATATGCATATTTTTACTATTGTTTATAATTTATTTTTATTTATGTTAATTAGTTTTATAGTAACGGCGCAGTAATATGTACCTAAATAAAGATTTTTAAGCCTGTTAAATAAAAAAAAAAACTGTTTGCACAGAATATTTCCTTATTTCTACCGATTTAATATGTGAAGTACTGATTTGTATTGATTTCACTGGTGTTTTACTGATTTGTACTGATTTTTAACACGCATGTACGGATTTTTGATCCAAAGTATCTGGCAACCCTAACAGAAGGTGATAGAGGGAAAAACTTGAAGGGACTTGACGCTACGGAGGTACTTGTGCGCTCCAGTCCTCCTCTCACCTCCTTCGCCTATGTCGCGGTAGACTCGAATTCAATACTTGAACCGTGTAAATCGATTGAAAGTCATATACAAACATCCAAATCAAAATAACTTTAAATTTGGTTTCCATGTCAAAAAATAAAATAATGTCAAAAACGAACTGCATTCAGCTCCTTAAATAGAAAAATTAAATGTCAGAAGTGTGATTATACAACGTCGTCATTTCATGAAATAACAGGGAAGAGCTCGATTCCACCAACCCATGCAATTTGCTTGGCGATATGTGAGTCTGTGCAAATGAGTGGTTTGATTCATTTCGACGCCCTACCAAAAAATAAAAACCTGGGAGCGTGAAATATAGATACCTCCCAAGACGTGTTCTGACTGGTTGAGCTTCACAAGCGAGGTGTGGGTTGCTTGGAACATACAGTACGGGGACAGAATGTTAGGAAGTCCTGGAAAAACCATCGAATTTATAAAACAGAAGCCGAATGATTGAAGGTCAGTGGGTATTCAGAGGTGTATAATGGGGAGCAAGAAAAATTTTTGTTGTGTTTGTCGCAGAAAGCAGCAGGGAGACGTTGCTTGAAATTATTAAAACGAAGATTGCGTCGGGCGCAAACGTCATATCAGATGGTTGGAGAGCATATAAAGATCTAGCGAGCCACGGTTAAACTCACTACAACGTAAAAAACTCTGCAAACTTCGTAGATCCCATAACCGACGCCGACACCCACAATATAGCTATGACGGGCGTTATCTTCGGGCCTTTATCCAAAAATATGGCTGCTCCTATACAATCTGGATGTGTTTACAGTGGAATTCCCATTTAGTAAGAGGAATAACGGTATCGAAGACGTATTTTTAAACTCATCGGCGTACTGTATGCCCCAAATCAAACATAATTGCGCTCTGCTTAGTAAGCAAAATTAATATATGTATAAACTAAGCTGTTCCATGTTTTTTCTTTGACTTGTTTTACCTGGAAAAGAGACGCCCCATTTTATGCATTGTATACATATAGTAGAGCATTGTATACATAAATAACATACTTACAACATTTAACCAAAGAACTATAACTACCCTGCCAGCCGCCAATGGATAAAAATCAGGATAAACAACGAGTCGCGCTTACCAAACAACTAAATAAACCAGGTTGAAAATGTTTTGCTGTGTACGTGTGAGGGCATACTTTTAGGCACTTGTTGCTTTCCATACAAATTTCAAAAATAAGCGTTGGTGTTAGTAAAAATTTAATTTTAATTTTATAAAAAATAAACCATCAATTCGCGGGTAGGTAATTCGCTACTGGGGAAATTCGTGTTTAAATCGCGAATTTTAAGGCCATTAGCACTTTTACTTTTATTCAATATTCACAATTAAACGTTTTTGTAACTCCAACTATTATTTTGTGTGTGAATATTCAAACAAAACGCAGTGAATTCAAGCAATTTACACGCATTTACAGTGGTGAATTACCTACCATCGATTTCACAGCGTCCACTCGCATTCGCTGTTGGATCTTCTTATAGTTATACAAGGTGGCGCAAAAGTAAGCTTCCGATGTTCAGCATATCGGTTGTGGCACGCGCAGTGTGTGCTGTTGCACCGTCTTGTTGGAACCACATGTTTTCCAATCCCAATTCATCAAGTTGCGGCAAAAAGAACTCGTTGATCATTGCTCTGTAGCGCTCACCATTCACAGTAACCGTTTGGCCCCGACCGATTATTGGTCAAATAAATAGTCAGCAATATTCCGCGTTCTGGAGCAGTGTAGCGTAACATTGTTTATTAACGTGTATTTCGCATGTGTTTACTACACAAATGTCAAAACAGAACTGACTTTAGGGGCCAATCGCAAAATTTATAGCATTTCCTGATAGGAGGATTACTTTTGCGCCACCCTGTATGTTCTTTGATTTAACTTGGAATTATCTTTCTTTCATGTAAATTAACATTCGATCCAGACCTGCTAAGTAATGATTAAACATCATAATGATTACCGGTTTGATTGATTACACTGGTCAACAGTGAAAAATTTTCCAGACTTTTTTTTAGTCGGTTTAAGTCAATTTAAGGGTGCTGATTACGAAAAAATTATTTGTTTCTTTCTAGCAGCTCTAGTTTTTAATTTTCGTATAGTTAGGTGTTACATTCTTACAAAAATTAGAATTTTTACATACTTAATTTTAATGATTTACCGCGTATCAGCACAAAATTGCCTTTTATAAGACTCTTGCCTGTGGGTCTTGTTCAAAATCCCGACAAAGATTCCAGCAGCAATCGGCCATCATATGCGTGTCCCATCTTCCTTGGTATCGCTCTTTCATAACACGAATATCCTGGTAAAATCTTTCACCCTGCTCTTCGCTATAATCTCCAAGATTCTTAGGAAACCGATTTAAATGGCTATGCAAATAATGAATCTTAATACTCATGTTGCTGCCTAACTTTGTTTCATATTACACCAATTGCTCATAATTCGCAGATTTTTGGTTTGCAATGAAAATTTGCTCGTCAATCAAGCTCGTTCATCGACCCAATAAAATCTAGGTCTGTCTTATCTGGGGGCCATCGAAAATACCTGCTTTTAATTTTTCGCAACTCAGTCCAGGGAATTTTTTTGATAAGTAAGCAAAACATTGACCATCTTTTCTTAACGCTTTAACGAACTGTTTCATTATAAAGAGTTTAATATGAAGCGGTGGTAATATAATTCTATCACGGTTTACAAAGAGTGGATTGATCACATTTGGGGTACCAGCAACCAGTGACTTTCTCAATGGCCACACTTTTTGAAACCAATGGTTATTTCTGTCACGGCTATCCCACATACATATGAAACACGGAAATCTTGTAAAACCTGCTTGTTGTCCTAAAAGGATATTAACCATTTTCAGATCAACGGAAATTTTCCAACTATGTTCTTCATATTTCTATTTTTGTAGCACTTGTGAAATACTTTGATACTCTTCTTTTATAGCAGTTGAATGACCAATGGGTACAGATCCATATTTATTTCCATTGTGTAATAGAACACACTTCAAACTTCTCTTGCTGCTATCGATGAAAAGACGCCAATCATTTGGTGTATATTTTTCTAGACCCGTTTTTTGCAAAATAGCTTGAACGTCATTACAGTGAACCAAACTCTCCCCAGTGGCAAAATATGGCAAAAAATCTTTTTCTCGAGTACGATAAAATGTAATTTTTGTATCTGGTGTTAGCAGTTTTTTTTTAAGTCTTCAAAGTTGTTCATTGAGAGACAGAAATTGGAAAAGCTTTTTATATAAGTAGTATTTCAATAATGTGCTTTAGTAAAACTGATTATATGACCTTGTTTAACGGGTAATTTACCCTTATAAATGAATTTCATTGGGCATATCAAGGTCTAGTATAGATACATATTCCTCCTCGAGTTAAGGTATTCAAGGGACGATAGAGGAGTGGGGAGTACTGCGAATGGGGGAGTACTGCGAATGGACAAAGGATTGCACTGCGGTATTTCTCGGCGCATCTCATCGCAATGCTAATGAAATTGCAACTTCTTCTAATGTGTATCTGCTATGCTCTACAACTATATTAGATAATAGTAGCTCAGGGCCGGCTGGCTTTGTATGTTGCTAGCAAAGTTTTCCTATCTTTTCAATGGGGATTGCATAAGCGACGAATTTGAGAATTTCATGTAACGTCGCATCCAAGATTTTAAGTTGGTTGACCGTTGATAGGGTGGCGCCATCAACCTAGACGTCCAGGTTCATCTGCTTGCGCCACCTCAGGAATTGGGAGGACGAGGATTCACTCGACGAAAAAACTGGATAACACCTGGATATAATCGTTTAGTTTAGAGCAAAAGCTCGTAAATTTTAGGGTCCTGTTCCGTTGCCATTATCATATAGTCGTCTGTATAGAAACAAAACAGTCATCCCTTGTTACCGATAAATGACGTCAATCGAAACCACCTAGGGAGCAAGCTATCCTCCGTCCATTTCTTCCATCTCAGTCTAGGCCTTCCTCTCCTTCTTTGCCGAACTCGTTTGTCGATAGAAAAACTTTCTGGGCCGGAGCGTCTATGTTCATTCGCATAAAATGATCCAAGCAACTTTTTACACTTGTTTTAAAGCACGCTTTGGCTCAGAAATGGACCCGGCAGTTTTTCATTGGCAGTGCCGGAAGAAGATGAGATGCCTCTTGGAGTATTCAAAAGAAAAGTTCTCCTGAAGATTTATTTCTACCCGTGATGCCAACGGCGAGTGTTGAATTTACGGATGAGTATACGAGCTTTATCCACATTTAGCCATAATGCAGCGAATTAAAGCCCAACCGAAGACCACAGCGAAGGTGTCTGGGTCATGTAATGCGAATGAAGAAAGAAGATCCGGCCCAGACGGTTTTCTTATCGAACCCCAAATTCGGCAGCAGCTAGGAAGAGGCCTATCATGTTATGGAAAGAAACAAACGGAGGATGGGTTGACCTCCATATTTGTGGGTTAAAATCGCCCAAGCGGTTAAGCGCCAAGAAAAAGCTCCGCTACGATTCTTAAAATGTGGTACAGTTCGACAGATATTGAATATTTTTTTCTCAATAACAATGTTCATGTTATGTTCGGCGCAATATTGACACCGTCGATAATAGATGCCCTTTCTTTGGCTTTCACCTTCACGATGCCGAACATGGATCATGTTCTATTTAAAGCTTCACCTTAATTGGACTTTATTGACAGCGTGATTGTAAATGCCTTTGTAGAACTATTGAAAGTTTGCATCCGATTACACCCACCGCCAGTCGCCCTAGATTCAAGTTTGTTAGAAGTAAGCTTCCGTTTCACAGCACTTTTGTAGTCCAACCAAACCAGTGTCCAAATAAAATCATGGTTAAAATGACATAAACGATTAAGTAAGTCAGTTGACTTATATAAAATAATCTTCTCTCACTGCCTAATGGGCGCGATCACTCTAAGAATTATCATCAAGCTCTTCTAACGGAAGTCCAAGGAAACGGGTAGTTACAACAGTGTTTGTCCAGAGTGATATTGGTGCTAGAAGAGAAGGTTCAATTGAACAGGTAAAGAGATGTTTAGTATCGTGAGGGGACATACCACATGCAGGGTAAGTGCTTGGTATGGTGGGGTTCAGTTTGGATAAGTAAGAGTTTAACCTATTAAAATATCCAGAACGACTTCTTGCTAACAGTTTCAATCCGTTTCTTTATTCTTTCCCAAGTGATGCCGGAAAGTGATTTTAGGATCTAGCTGCTTGAGGGTTTGGCCTTCATTATGGTTTCCTTACCCTCAGCGGAGCAATGGGCGCTGTGTTTGTGTTTATGCGCCCGACAGATGGCTCGTCTTTTGGCCCTGTCAGCAGGGTGATGCATTAAAAACTGTTGGCAAAAAGAGCTCGCGCCTAGCCCGTGGTCCGATTTGACCATGTCTCCAAATGTAATGGCGACCTTGTTATTGCATACATACGATATGGTCGCCGGGGCTAGCAGGCACATACTGGAGGAGATTGCAGGCCTGTCAACTGCCTTGGGAGACAAGAGTTGTGCTGACCCAACTTCGTTTTGGATATTGTAACTGACTGAACCCTGACATGCCGAATGTCATCTGAGCCGGATCTTCTAACACCAATTTCACTGTGGGTAATTGTCTACGACCGCCACCGAGTGCTAAAACGCGTCCAAAAATATCGGGTGGGGTATCAAAAGAAGCGCTTCGGTGCCAGCAGCTCGAATCCGAATCCAACACAACAACAACGACGAAAGTAAATCTTGGTAAAGACACTACGCATTATGTTTGAAATATTTAAGCATGTTTTCACAGTATAAGGCAGTTTAATTCACAGAAGTTCCTCGGTTATCTGTAAAACAAAGTGCCGATTAGCGTCAACCGGATATTGAGAAAACGGCCCTTAAGGTACATATCACGTGATAGAAAAAAAGGATAAATCGGCAAAGAAAAAGGTTTGAAAAGGCTAAATTTAAGAAAAAAAGAAGCTAAAAAAGTCGGAAATCTTTTTACGAAATCCATTAAAAATCTTTTTATTTTGGTTTAAGCTATTTGTATATAAAGCTGCAGACATATCTTAACGGAACTTTTCTTGTTCCAACACATATCAGCACATTTTCCTTGACTAGGAATTTTTTTTAAAGAAACACGTACTATCAGTGTGACCAGGTTAGCTTTTTCGAGGCTAGATTTAGCATTTTTTTGTCCTTTAGCCTCGTAGTTTTGGTTTTAGCTTCGTGGCTTTTTTCTACCCTTTTTTTACTCCAAACCTTTCTGGTCCCAACACCATATTTTTCATATAAAACTAGCTGACCCCGCAGGCTTTGCCCTGCGTGAAATTGTCTACGAAATCTAAATTTCTATAACCGATAGTTTGTTAATCCGCTGATTTTTTTTTCGTTAGTTAGAAAATGTTTTCGAAAATTGCTGTGATAGCTGATATTACCAAATATTTATTTTTTAACAATATAAAAACTCATTCACTTTTTTATTCATTCACTGAATGCTCGAAACAAATAAAAATTTAATATTGAAATCAACAGCATTTTCATAACGTAAGCATAACGCAAACATTGTTGGAGTCGATCCGAAAGTGGTTGCCAATTCTTACACTTAAGAACCGGGAAATTTTCATTTTGTCTCCGAAAAGTATGGCAAACGGCAGTCTTTACGAATTTCATAAAATCTGTGGTCATTTGTGGAAATATTTGCTGGATGGGTTGCGGTCGTGTCGATTTTTGATTGTATTTCGCCTTATTGGAGCACTCTGTGATAAACAATATTTTTCGTTTTGCTGTCAGATGCGAGAACGATCAAAGGGGATGGTTTTCCTACAAGGGGACATGCGACGTACAGTTGACCGTGTTAAAAACATTCACTTTCCAGGTTCAGGCCACAAACACTGAATGATTTGCATTGTGATTTATTTATTGTCATGGCAAATGCGAGGCGAATCGGAAACTGGATTCGTTTAAATTCGAATGGCATATCGATTGAGATCATTGGAATTCTTGGAACGAGAACTTCATCACCTCTGAATTTCCCTTTTAGTACCCTTGCGTGAATCACATTGCCCATGAGTTTTGTGACCGCTAAACGGGTTCCGTTGCATAATTTTGGTTGCTTTAAATTGCGAAGCATAATGACGACTGAACCAATGAATTTAAAAACTCGGTTCGATAGTTGGTTGCCTCGTCTTCATTGGTTATATAGTCGATAGATTTTAAGCAATGCAGTGAACCAACGATTTCATCTTGGATTTTGCAATTTAATTGGACTGTTGATACCGATGTTAAAACGCGTTGTTTGATACCTCTCCCGAAATTTTTGGATGCGTTTTACCAGTTGTCTCCTAAAGGAAAGAATTACCCATTGTTCAAATCAGTGAAAACTATTAAAATAGTGATCTTACAATTTAAAAGGACTTAAAGTCATTAATCAGTGTGGAAGTGCGTTTTTATTAATACAAAAAGATGGGAAAGTGCGCGTTGCCCCATAAAATTGTAAAAAGTGGAGACGGTCCGTTTTCCACTTTCCAAGCGACGATGCTGTACGCTTGGAGTGGTCCAGGTTGTGCAGAATTCAATTGCGAGCATCAGACTTGGTTTGCGGTGTCCATTTCGAAAAAAATGACATTGTCCGGTCAGGAAAACGAATTTTGCTTCTGGCGAAAGCTATGCCAAACCTGCCACCACGGCTGTTCCAAATAGCATTCAGAGCATTTCTGAACAACAAAGTTAATGCATTACCGTCATTTGTTTATTATATCCAATTAAATCATTGAAATCTTTCAGAACAACATCCCGAATGGAAAAAGTACCAAATCTAGTATGGGAAGTGGTGTCTGCCAATAAACCATTCCAACCAGAATTAAAGTAAGTCGATTTATTGTTAAAAAAATTAGCATTCAAAAGTTAAGTTAACTTTCTGGAACTAGTTTGAGTACAGATAGTAGCATCTGCCAATCTATCGATGCCGGTGACTGGGCAAATATTGCAACACCTTCAGCAGAGCGCGCGATATCTGGAAAACCCCGCAGTCAGGTGAAAGATTGCCAAACACAAAGCGAGTAAGTTATCTAAAGCATTCAATATAAATTCGTTATTGCTTTTATTTTCTATCTTATACTTAGCTTAAAGCTTTTGGATGACGGAGCTCTTCTGGAAGTATATAACCTCAGGAAGGAGGTAAAACGTTTGAGCGTGGAAAATCGAGAAGTGAAATTGAAGTAATAAGAGGCTAATGCCACTCTACACAATTTTCGCAAAATTTTTGCTGAGGGACAGATGCGACGAATGGTACTACCAGGCAAGTACACAATATCATTCCTAGATTACATGTAGCTAATTTTTTTTTCATCCCAAAGATCGTAGAGTGTATTGGTCCTGGGTGGACATATCGAATGCGATATGCATACACGCGGCAGGTCCAAGAGCGTACCATCACCTTTACGATAGAGGATTTCCGCTTCCCCACGTGTCGACACTACAACGTTGGTATCGTAAAACCGACGTTAGTGAGGGTATCTCGGCTGCATCAATCACATACGAGTACGATGAGCCAGGAGACTATGTGCAGGTGGTGATGGCACGTGGGTTGCAGAAATCATGGAAGCAGCCAATATTCTATAATTATGACTGTCAAATGACGACCGAAATATTACTTTCAATAATTTGGGCTTTAAAAAAGGTTGGGTTTCCAGTAGTAGCTGTTGTCTGCGACATGGGTTCCACCAACCGTAAGCTGTGGAGAGAACTCAATGTAACAATAGGTAGAATAAAGAGTTGGATACCATGACTTGATTTAATATAATTTTTTACTATGCATACTTTTTTTTTAGATAAGTCTTGGTTTTCAGTACCAACAGATGAGAATGATAAAGTGTTTGCGTTCGCTGATGCACCTCATTTGTTGAAGCTAGTTAGGAATCATTTTACGGACAGCGGAATTTTGTGGAATGGTCAGCTTCTCACTTCAAGC
This sequence comes from Merzomyia westermanni, assembly GCA_949987695.1. Taxonomy (NCBI): domain Eukaryota; kingdom Metazoa; phylum Arthropoda; class Insecta; order Diptera; family Tephritidae; genus Merzomyia; species Merzomyia westermanni. The sequence continues at coordinate 138,600,923 of OX465290.1, forward strand.
CCCATTCATGACGTTTTAAATCACACAAAACAATCGGACTTGTCCATTGCATATAAAATTAGCCACGAACATCTTTCTGTCAAAGGAGCAGGTAAGTTAACTATGCTATAATAAACTTTTGTTGCATAACCAAAGCTCGTGTTTAGGCCGACAAAACGTAAATCTCGCAGCACAACTGTTTTCCAACACAGTTGCAAACTCTATAAGACGCTGCTACTCAATAGGATTGGACCTTTTGTTATGGTATCGCAACAAATTGGAGCAGTAAGGAAGGCGGTCGGCACGATATGAGGTCGCACTGTGGCTAGTCATTGTCGGCTGGGGTGGGTTCTTGCCAACCTTACCGTCCTGCGCCATAATCAGAGAAAAGGTCAGATCGTGCCTTTGAATACGCGGGGAAATGCACAAAACCGCGCAAAAACAACTATATAAAAACAACATCCGGTTAAAACACCGGATGCCACGGACGACCGTTGACATTTAAATATTCAAAATACAAAAACTCAAATAAAACGGAAAATCAAATTAATTCAAAATAAACGGGCAACCAAAATATTTAAAATGAAAATCAAAATTCAAAAATAACCAAAAGCGAAACTAACTCAAATATAAAAATAACAAAAAATGAAACGAAATTAAAACTGAAATAACGAACGGAAAAAGAAAACAAAGATAAATTTAAATTAACCGAAAAGAAACCCTGAAATTTTAAACGAACCGGAAATGACCGGTTACCCTGCTGCAAAAGAAAAAAATTTAAAAAAAAAGAGGCCGAACATTATAAGGGGGCGCCGCGGGTGTGATTGCGACGCCCTGGTGCTGACCCACCCTCATCCATGGCCATCGGTGCACCAAACCGAATCCCGATGGCCCCTTACCAGGATTCCTATATACCTTCTAATTAATGGAAAGATTCAGCATTCCCATTTTTAACAAATTTATTCAAAATTCATTTACAACTAATTAAATCGACTTACGCTAGTATAACTATTTTATAGCAAACGAAAAAAATTTATTTGGTTGTACCGAGTTTTCTCAAAAAAAAGTTTGGGTTTTGGTCTTATTAGATAGTTATGTTATTCATTTTATTTTATTTTATTTTGTCTGGGTTTGGCCGTTTTTACTTTTTTTTTTGATTAGGTATTTTAAGTTAGGGTTTTCGAATTTTATTTTATTTTTAAGTCACATATTATTATTATTATGTTCATTTATTTTATTAAATAAATTTTTGTTTAAGTTTTATTTATAACCGCTTTATGAAATAATAGATCTACGCTTATACCTATTTCGCAATATTATATTATTGAAACTTACTGCTAGGCTACAAATTTTGGTATCAATATTGATGTATTTAGAAGTTTAATTGGAATCGAAGGGACATTATATCTTAAAATTCTTAATTAATTTTTTTGTTTTTCGCCCATACTCTGTCTTAACTTTCCAAAAGTGTAACTAAATTTAATAAATGACCCTAACGGTCCACGGACTACCATTTAAATGGAAATCGATATTACAATTATTTTATAAAAAAAAACCAATAGCTATAAATTTAATTATATTGATAAATAAAAAAAGGCAGTAAAGCAGTCGAAATTTAATTTACTTGTTTAAACCTTTTTGTATTGTTTTTCATGTATACGTATGCTAATCAAAAAAAAGTTGTACATTAAACACTTATTAATAAACGCTCAAATAGCAATAAAGAATTTTGCATTATAAGCAAACATTTTTGCTTTCGTAAAATCGCAGCAAAAGTATTAAGTAACTCACATTCTTGTAATTTTAAAGAATTGAAGTACTTGATAATTTGGCCATTTAAATACTAGATTTTATAATAAAGACAACAAACACTTAAACGCATTGCTCTAATATGAAGTCAAATTCTTTTTTTTTTTTTGTTTTTTTAGAGGAATGCGTCAAAGTAAATCAATTTTCATTTCATATGAAATTTTTTTTGTTTTGAATACTACGGCCTGGGGTTTTATGCGTTCGTCAAGCTCAGGTTAAACTAAGTTAGCTTAAGCTACATTCACTTTGTTTAATTTAATTCTATATTATTTGCAAAAAAAAAACAAAACTAACTACATCAGGTTGATCTCACCCATTGTTGCAGTAGGCTGTTGGTCGGGCGCTACTGTTGTTGTTGTAGGTATTAGTGCAGCGGGCCTACATGAGAACGGCCTTCGCTGATGTCACTGCTGGTTATGTTGTTGTTGCTGGTGGTGCGACGGGCCTATGATAGGACGGCCCTCACTGTTGTCACCGCTGGTTACAGTTGTTGCTGCTAGTGCGGTGGGCCTATATTACGTCGGCCCCCGCTAATTTCACTGCTGGTTGTGTTGTTACCTTTGGTTGTTGCTACTGCTGCTGAGGCTAGTGCGGTGGGCCTATATTAGAACGGCCTTCGCTGTAATTACTGCTGCTGGTATTGTTGTGGTTGCTGCTAGTGCGGTGGGCCTATATGAGAACGGCCTTCGCTGATGTCACTGCTGGAGGTCGTCGTGCGCCCTGGTGCGCGTTGTTGTTGTTGCGGTTTATGGCGGTGGGCCTATGTGAAGGCGGCCTCCGCTGTTGTCAATGCTGGTGTTGTTGTCGTTGCTGGATATCCAGAAATATTGTTGTGGCTGCTGCGACTGCTGCTACTGATGTGGTTGTTGTTGTGATTTATTTTTGTTGTTCTGTGAACTTTTCCTGTTGTTGGTTTGTTTGTTTTAGCTATTTATTATCACCAAGTTGTTATTTTTGTGGTGGTTTTTGTAGTTTAATTTTGTAGCTTTAGTTTGCTTTTATATTCTTTTTGCAGATTTTTTTTTTTCTTTTGTTTGTTAATTTTGTTTACGCACGCACTTTAAATTTGCGTTTATATTTATTCTTCTGTTTTCTTTTTGCAATTATCTGTAAAGACCAAAAGTTTTTGGTTTAGTTTAATATTTAAAATACGTTTCCGCATGTCTGTGAAATCACTGTTCTATAGGTTTTAGGCCGAATGTCGCACACACACTGATTTTGCTGTCCAGGTATATTAATATTTAGGTACTTCACAATAGTAAGCCTATATGTAAACGCTGCAGGTTAGCTGTACAGTATATTCACACGCGTAACACGATTTCTTTTACCGTGGAAATAATTAAATTTATACTTCTGTATGTACACACATATACATATACAGAAGAAAAACAACGCAATCACTTTTTTAAACAACTTTTTCGCGAAATGCTACTAACATTTTTTTTTCTTTTTACACGCGCACGACCGCTCGGTTCAAATCATGTATCCTTTTTTGAATTGGTCGAATGCCGGTGACGCTGCTATGCCCAAAATTATTTACTTAACGCGACTGCGCAATGGAAAAGTTCCGTTACCCGTTGACGTGGCGTGATTATTGCCAAGTGGAACATTCTGATTGGTCGTTACCATCAGATGATTGCTATGAACGGATTGAACCGTTTGGTGCTGCCACCTCAGCAAAAATGACGCACTTTCCCGTAGCTAAACGTCAAACCGGAAGGTGAATCAAAACTGTCACCCAACCAATCGCATTGAACCAAATAACAATTACTATCAATTGAAAGTAAACCATAACACTTTATAGGCCTCTTGAGACAGCGGATTTCATCCAACTTATGAACGACTGGTTTGATGTTCTTAATTCATCCATAACGACTTTTGGCTATCGGGGAAAGGTAATTTACTTATTGTAGTTAGGTTTCATGTACTGACATAAACATCTTTAAAAAAATGAAGGAACCTTTCGGGACAGTTTTTTCAAAACAATTGGATGTTTTAGACCGGGTTAGTAGGTTTATGAAAAATCCTATTATTCCCGATAAAAAAGTCTTAGAACACTTTCAGAAAGGCGTTTTAATGACCAACAACGCGTTGAAGATGCTGTACGAGTACGTACGAAGTAATTCGAATGTGGAATATATCGTCACACGGCGGCTCAATCAGGATGTACTTGAACACTTTTTTGGAGCTATGCGGAGTAAAGGTGGCCTGAACGACCACCCTACTCCAAAGGACTTTAAATATAGACTGCGGAAGTACATCCTAGGTAAGATCGTTCATAACACGTACATACAACATAACATATTTAAAACTTTATTAAACTTAGCACGAAACACTGAAAGCCTTAGAGGTACAGGGAATGTATCGGCAGACTCAACCACTTGGTGGCCAAGCAGGGAGTCCCAAACGATGACAAAGGCTCCAGTTCAGGTGGAAACCTTACCGATGATGGAGGAAGTGTTGAGGTCGACCAAGAGGTGGCCGATGCTTTGAATGCGCCTAGCCCTGACTATTGCAGCAACCTTCAAGAGGATGCCTTGGAATATGTCTCAGGATATATTATCAAGAAACGGAACCTTAAAGAATGCTGCAGCACGGACAGCACGTTTACCTGGGTAGACCAGATTTTCAAAGGGTATCTCCACAAACCATCGGCAACATTTTTGAACGAAATGAAGACTCTTGAACACATTTTTCATAGGCTGAATGCTCTTGAGATTGCGCACTGCAGAAATCTTCACAAAAAATTAATGGACAGAAGTTCACAAGTGGGTTTTTCAGAGGAAGTGAAGCGCTTGTTTTTTAAATGCAGAATTCATTTCTGAATTAAAAATTTAAACAAGCGATTAAAAATTCAAAAAGCTAAGCAACGTATAAAGGGTTACAAAAAGCACATTAAGATAAACCTCTAAGAACGGTAACCCAAAATTTATTAGCATTATTTGCAAATGTATACCTGTATTAATTTGTATTCTCTTCAGGCAGAAAACTATTGTTCATATCGCCACCAAAGTATAATTGTATCACATTTGGTCTTTATTATTTAATAACTTATTATCTTTAACGTAATAATCAACATTTAAATACTAATTATGCACAGCAATCTGCATCAGCAGTTATTTTAAGCTGCATCGTCATCAGCTATATAATTTATCATTTACATACGAAGTGATTCCACAAGTAAGTACTAACTCTGCTTTTTTCCTCGTTTACGCTTACATTAAATTAACTTCACTATTTCATTACAGCAATGCAATTTATCAATATCTATCGCAAAATGCAAGTATTGCCGACATATTTTGCTCTGTATTCAAATATGTGCTTTCAAAATCAAAACAGCGCTGTTTACTGTTGTTTTGGATTACGTTGAGCCTGAGTAACTTATACTGAACATAGTGTTGAAGTGGCTTCAACTCTAGACTTGGTTGCTAAACATGTAATCTAATACTGAGTATTACTGTTTCAGAAAAAAATATTCTTTTTCTTTCAATCAAGTTCTAAAATCCCATTCGAATGTGAAAAAAAAAACAAAAGCTGCAATATTTACAAAGCTAATGCTATAATACTTTCGTGCGATAGTACTTTCTTTAATAATTATTTAATAATTAATTTACAATATTAATGTAGTGTTTATTACTAATATAGTTCATACGTATATACATATATACTATTTTATAAACAACTTAATCGCAATTTTTACCCAAAAGTTAAGTTTAACAAACGATACTACACCTTTTCCATATTGAATTCAGAAAACATCAATTGAGTTTCAGATTAGGCAATTGGAATTCAGAATGTGTGAATTTGATTTCAGAAATAGGCAATTGGATTTCAGAATGTGTCAATTGGATTTCAGAATAGGCAATTAGAATTCAGAATGTGTGAATTTGATTTCAGAAATAGACAATTGGATTTCGGAAGGCGTCAATTGGATTTCAGATAAAAACAAATTTATTACGCAAAGGTGTAAGTTCAAGACAGGCTATAAATTCATTTCAGTAAATTATGTAATACAGATACAGTTAAAAACAAGACATATGTACATACATAAAAATATATCTGATTTTTGTTGGAACGATTTTCCGTCATCCCTTGTCAAGTTTGGATTTGTGACAAACCGGTTTCGGCGTTCTGCCATTTTCAATGCCTAGTTCCGTTAGAGAACAAGGGATGACGAAAAATCGTTCCAACAAAAATCAGCTTACTACCCTGTCGGAAGATCAACACAACAAAATAAAAATATATCATTCTCCGACCCTCATATCTTTCATTGCTAATGCGTCAGCATAGAATGATGCTGCGTGTTGCACCGCCCGAGCACAGTCCCCTGTTGTTATTGTAGCTTTTGCTTGGTCTATTTTGCCTTCAAGGTATTCGAGCCGTTGATCCATTACATTGAGGCCTTGCACTTGACTTTGACTTTTGCCCATATTATTTCAATTGGGTTAAGCATTGGACTGTATGGTCGCAAAAGCAGTTCGAAAGGTATTTTCTGAAATCCACTTGACGATTTCTGAAATCCAATTGACATGTTCCGAAATCCAATTGCCAAATCTGAAATTCAATTGTCGTTTTCTGAAATATAACTAGAGTTTTCTGAATTCAATCTTGAAAAGGTGTAGTTTATCAAGGCACCGAATGATATATATTAAAAATATTTCAGTTTGTTTTATACATAAAATAAAATTTGAATAAATACCCAATAAACAATGAATTAACCATAAAATTTCAGAAACGTTTAAATATGGTTTTCACAATTGTATGGTAGCTTTGGGAAAATAATTTGAGGTGAACTTTCTGCAAGGTGAACAGCTTGGCAGTTTTCAAAACATTTTTAAATAGTTTACTTATTTAATTTATATGAACTTTATTATATGGCCGTCGTGGTGCCCAAGGTTCGAGTCTTGGGACAGGTAACATCAAAAGTGGTGTGAAAGTTTTTCAAAACAGGGTCCGAGGGCATTTATGCCATGGAAGCCTTCTAATAGTCCAATTACCCACCGACGCACGTACGTAGTATGTGTCAGCTGACACGACCTGTCTTATGAGAGTGCCATGTGAACGAACACTCACCGATGTTCAATTTTTCCGTATACGTAGAACGTCATCTGCTTTGCTTTGCAGATGAAGTTTGGAGTCAGCAAAAAACAGAAGCTTCCGCCAATTTGTATAATGGTCGACGCAAAGGTTACATTTTAGCGCCTACAGATTTATTAAATGCTGCAGTAGATATGCCCTTCTACCAAGGTGAATTCTAGAGAGAAAAATATATTAAAATTCGCAGTGATAGCCTTAAAATATTTCCAAAATTCTTTGCTTAGCGTTTCTTCGTCTGAATGAATTTCATATTTACTGTCATTCTCATTTGATTCTGCTATTAAGAGGCATGATCGAGTTATATTTACCAGTCATATTTATAATCACTGCGATCGTGCAAAAATTAGTAATTGTTCACCACCTTCACCGAGTGTGAAAACCCGTCGAGAGGTGTTAAGAGACGTTTATCGGTCGAAGGAATCATATTCCGGATCCGGAGAACAATTGTTTTTAGTAACTTGCAAGATATGGTAATTGTTTCCTTTAGGAGACAACTGCTAAAACACGTCCGAAATTATCGGGAAAGGTATCAAAAGACGCGTTTTTTCGAGTTTTTGTTTCAGTGAAGAGATATTTGCAATCAAAGTTGAAAATTGTCTGTAATTTTCATGTGGTTGTTGTAATCACAGATTAGGGTGTACCGAAAAGTGCAGAAGTGTGTTCTGCGCAGAAATACTGGGGACCGCGTAGCCGGTGTTGGACCGGCTAAGGGTTATTTTTTTGAAGCGCGGCCGAAGCAGAAAGGTATTCTGCACATAAATACCTTGGATCATGCCCCCTATTTGGGATCGGAACTGGGTCATTTTTGGGTTTTTTGCGAATAACTGATACAAAAAATTGCAAAATCCGCTTTCGGATTGTTGATACCGAAGTCAAAACGCGTTGTTTGACACCTCTCCCGATATTTTTTGACGTTTTTTAGCAGTTGTCTCCTAAAGGAAACAATTACCCAAGTTATTTGCAAGCATAGGTGTTCTGTATATAAAACCTTTAGATATAGATCCCGATTTAGGATGGGCCTGAGGTAATTTTTCGGGTTTTTGCACATATTTTTCCAAAATAATAAAAATATTGGTTTGATTCTCATTGCTGCGACCGAAGCGCGTCTTTTGATACCCACATCAAAATTTTTGGATGAATATTATCACTCGCTGGCGGTCGTAAACAATTACTTAAAAAACTACAACTATCAACAAAACCACTTTAATTGTAATCATTGGAACCAGCCGGTTGGTAGTCCCACCGTTGTTGTAATCACAAATTTTGGATGTTCCGAACATTGCAGAATTGTTTTCTGAGCAGAAATCCTAAGAATCGCATAACTGGCGTTAGACGGCCATATGCACATACGAGGTATGTTCAAAACGTATCGCGAATTTTGAATTTTCGCTGGTTACGTATATTCGAATTTCGAATTTTTTGTGGCGTTATGTTGGTACTCATGTCTCTCACTTATGCCGACAAGCTCGGCCATTTTGAATGTTCAGTTAATTGTTGACAGCTGCTTTGCTGGCACGTGTTTTGGATCGTCTTCGATTTTTACCTATTCAAAAAAATGGATCAAAGAACCTGTATCAAATTTTGTGTTAAAAACGAAATTAAGTGCGCGGATGCATTCCGAATGTTGACTGTGGCATACGGAGAAGCTACCAAGAGCGTACCATCACCTTTACGATAGAGGGTTTCCGCTTCCCCACGTGTCGACACTACAACGTTGGTATCGTAAAACCGACGTAAGTGAGGGTATCTCGGCTGCATCAATCACATACGAGTACGATGAGCCAGGAGACTATGTGCAGGTGGTGATGGCACGTGGGTTGCAGAAATCATGGAAGCAGCCAATATTCTATAATTATGACTGTCAAATGACGACCGAAATATTACTTTCAATAATTTGGGCTTTAAAAAAGGTTGGGTTTCCAGTAGTAGCTGTTGTCTGCGACATGGGTTCCACCAACCGTAAGCTGTGGAGAGAACTCAATGTAACAATAGGTAGAATAAAGAGTTAGATACCATGACTTGATTTAATATAATTTTTTACTATGCATACTTTTTTTTTAGATAAGTCTTGGTTTTCAGTACCAACAGATGAGAATGATAAAGTGTTTGCGTTCGCTGATGCACCTCATTTGTTGAAGCTAGTTAGGAATCATTTTCCGGACAGCGGAATTTTGTGGAATGGTCAGCTTCTCACTTCAAAGCCCATTCATGACGTTTTAAATCACACAAAACAATCGGACTTGTCCATTGCATATAAAATTAGCCACGAACACCTTTCTGTCAAAGGAGCAGGTAAGTTAACTATGCTATAATAAACTTTTGTTGCATAACCAAAGCTCGTGTTTAGGCCGACAAAACGTAAATCTCGCAGCACAACTGTTTTCCAACACAGTTGCAAACTCTATAAGACGCTGCTACTCAATAGGATTGGACCTTTATAGGCCTCTTGAGACAGCGGATTTCATCCAACTTATGAACGACTGGTTTGATGTTCTTAATTCATCCATAACGACTTTTGGCTATCGGGGAAAGGGTATTTACTTATTGTAGTTAGGTTTCATGTACTGACATAAACATCTTTAAAAAACTTAAGGAACCTTTCGGGACAGTTTTTTCAAAACAATTGGATGTTTTAGACCGGGTTAGTAGGTTCATGAAAAATCCTATTATTCCCGATAAAAAAGTCTTAGAACACTTTCAGAAAGGCGTTTTAATGACCAACAACGCGTTGAAGATGCTGTACGAGTACGTACGAAGTAATTCGAATGTGGAATATATCGTCACACGGCGGCTCAATCAGGATGTACTTGAACACTTTTTTGGAGCTATGCGGAGTAAAGGTGGCCTGAACGACCACCCTACTCCAAAGGACTTTAAATATAGACTGCGGAAGTACATCCTAGGTAAGATCGTTCATAACACGTACATACAACATAACATATTTAAAACTTTATTAAACTTAGCACGAAACACTGAAAGCCTTAGAGGTACAGGGAATGTATCGGCAGACTCAACCACTTGGTGGCCAAGCAGGGAGTCCCAAACGATGACAAAGGCTTCAGTTTAGGTGGAAACCTTACCGATGATGGAGGAAGTGTTGAGGTCGACCAAGAGGTGGTCGATGCTTTGAATGCGCCTAGCCCTGACTATTGCAGCAACCTTCAAGAGGATGCCTTGGAATATGTCTCAGGATATATTATCAAGAAACGGAACCTTAAAGAATGCTGCAGCACGGACAGCACGTTTACCTGGGTAGACCAGATTTTCAAAGGGTATCTCCACAAACCATCGGCAACATTTTTGAACGAAATGAAGACTCTTGAACACATTTTTCATAGTCTGAATGCTCTTGAGATTGCGCACTGCAGAAATCTTCACAAAAAATTAATGGACAGAAGTTCACAAGTGGGTTTATCAGAGGAAGTAAAGCGCTTGTTTTTTTAAATGCAGCTAAGCAACGTATAAAGGGTTACAAAAAGCACATTAAGATAAACCTCTAAGAACGGTAACCCAAAATTTATTAGCATTATTTGCAAATGTATACCTGTATTAATTTGTATTCTCTTCAGGCAGAAAACTATTGTTCATATCGCCACCAAAGTATAATTGTATCACATTTGGTCTTTATTATTTAATAACTTATCTTTAAAGTAATAATCAACATTTAAATACTAATTGTGCACAGCAATCTGCATCAGCAGTTACTTCAAGCTGCATCGTCATCCGCTATATAATTTATCATTTACATACGAAGTGATTCCACAAGTAAGTACTAACTCTGCTTTTTTCCTCATTTACGCTTACATTAAATTATCTTCACTCATTTCATTACAGCAATGCAATTTATCAATATCTATCGCAAAATGCAAGTATTGCCGACATACGAGGTGTGTTCAAAAAGTATCGCGAATTTTGAATTTTCGCTGGTTACGCATATTCGTATTTCGAATTTTTTGTTGCGTTATGTTGGTACTCATGTCTCTCACTTATGCCGACAAGCTCGCCATTTTGAATGTTCAGTTAATTGTTGACAGCTGCTTTGCTTGCACGTGTTTTGGATCGTCTTCGATTTTTACGCGAAGTTCGTACCAAAATTGCTCAATTGTGACCAAAAACAGCATCGCATGAACATTGCTAATGAGATGTTAAACTCTGTTCGCGACGACCCAAGTTTGCTACAGAGGGTCATAACTGGTGACGAATCGTGGGTTTATGGTTATGACGTGGAAACCAAAGCTCAATCATCTCAATGGAAGCTGCCGCACGAACCAAGACCGAAAAAAGCGCGCCAAGTTCGGTCGAATGTGAAAGTTTTGCTGACAGTTTTCTTCGATTGCAGGGGCGTGGTGCATCATGAGTTCTTGCCACAGGGAAGAACGGTCAATAAGGAATATTACCTGCAAGTTATGCGCAATTTGCGCGAAGCAATCCGCCAGAAACGCCCGGATTTGTGGAAGAACAAAAATTGGCTTTTGCACCACGATAACGGCCCTGCTCACGCATCGTTGCTTGTGCGCGACTTTTTGGCCAAAAACAACACACTAATGATGCCGCAGCCACCGTATTCCCCAGATCTGGCCCCTGTGACTTTTTCTTGTTCCCTAAACTGAAGAGGCCCATGAAAGGACGACGTGACGCTTCTCTTGACGATATAAAGACGGCATCGAAGGAGGAGCTGAACAACATACAAAAAAATGATTTTTTGAAGTGCTTCGAAGATTGGAAAAACCGTTGGCACAAGTGTATAATATCTCATGGGGATTACTTTGAAGGGGATAAAATAGATATTCATGAATAAATAAATAATTTTTGAAAAAACACAAAATTCGCGATACTTTTTGAACACACCTCGTATTAAGGCCCACAACGCACAAAGATATTCTGCACATAAAACATTCGACTATAGTATGTTTTTAGCATTTTCCAATAACTTTTCAATGGAACAAGCAATTTTTTAAAAATTGTAATTGTTTTGGTCATAAAGTTTATTTTAACTGAAATGCAATTTGACATTTCTAGCATTTACTCTCGTTTTTTATATCAGTTTTTCTTTCTTTGACATTCCGAATGAATTCGCCCTTCATTAATATGATACTTTGTCTGACATTCCCAGTGCGAGAAAACAAAAACAAAATATGTGAAGTTTGTGTGTATGCCGAATTGAATTCGCTCCCTACCACCATATATAATTTCGCCATGGTAGGCAATGATGTTCGGAAAAACGTTGCTTATAAGCTCCTCTTTCGTTGAGACGAAATTACAAAAATTTGGGGGGAAGGAAATCAATCCATTTGATGCATCTACTGGAACACGACCATTGCCGATAGTTAGCAATTGGTGGAGAACGCTTCTGCAGATGGATCGCTTAGTAATGCAACTCGCATGTTGGTTGTTAGCTGCCGTTTCTTCACGTAACGCCACAATGTCGAAGATTTGAGACAAGCATTGATTTCATCGGCAGCGGTCGATCGTGGTATTACTGGTAGTGTTTGTCGGAAATCACCTGAGAGCAAGATCAATGCACCCCCAAATGTCTTTCGTCATCACGCGGATCTTTCATGGTGCGATTCAGGGCTTCTAACGCATGTTTATGTGACATGGTGCATTCGTCCTAGATAAAAATTTTGCTCCATTCAAAACTTTGGCCATTGCTGACTGTTCCGCGATGTTACAGGTTGGTTCTGCAACCGCTTGAAGGTTTAATGGCAATTTTAATGCCGAATGAGCGGTTCGGCAACCTTCCAGCGAAGTAGCCAAAATAAGTGATATAAGTAATGTCTTTGCAGTGCCACCAGGCGCATCAAGGAAAAATATGCCATAATTTCCATCATCAATTGCCTTCATCACCGTATCGTACACTTCTTTCTGTTAGGGATTCAACACAGGTACATTCGTTCTTACCAACTGGTTTAATGCACTTGTGTCGTATTCACGTTCACGATGCAGTTCTCGTTCGAAAGCATCGTTTATTCCACGATTTGGTGATGGCATTCTTAGCCTGACTAATAAACTGCCGCTCATAAGGTAACACATGTCTTCTACCAAAACCAAAGCCTGGTTGTGCATCTGTTCAATAATCTTAATTTTGGGATTCACTGAATGGGCTCGAGCACGATGCAAAATGTCTTCTGACATGTCATCCTTGTATTTGTCCCACAATTCACGTGGTTTCGATGGAAAACACGTGGAAATAATAATTGCAAACAATGTGCGTAACTGACCTGGAGATGCGGATATAGTTGCTTCGGCGATGGTCGTGTCCCAATGGTCCTCGTTTTCAAGCAAATTGAGCTCCTGGCATGCAGCACGAAATGTTGGCAATACTATACCATACCGTTCGAAGTGATTCAAATGATGTCGGCCCACGAACATTCACCAACAATAGTCGCAAGTAAAATCATTCATCATTATTCAGATGAACTATATAAATGCGGCCAAGAGCTTCAGTAGAACGCATATCCGGATGACCTGGTATTGTATCGCCTCGCTTTCTACGTTGAAATTTCTTCGATGAAGAATTCCAAGTGTAATAACGCGGCATCTCCATGTAAAGTAGCGTACGTGCAAAGTGATCACTATGGCAATTCGAGAAGAAACTGGTCAATGTTGTCGCTGGTGGGTTTTGAATACGTCTGGAGGACCATAATGACGTACACATGTCATTGCATCTTGCGCGTATTCATGCATATGACGTGGGCTGCCAACGAACGTCGCCGGTAAAATGGTCAACCGAACTATAATAGCTGTATTTCCTTCGGTGCAAATTGCATCCCGTAAATGAATGTACTCCTCCGTACGTAGGCTGCTTTGGTTTAAGCGTATAAAAAGGAGGTGCTCCGCTTCTATTTTGGCATACATATCGACGCAAAATTGCTAAAACAATCGGCGGAATCGAAGCAAATAGTTGTCGACATTTTGGCGAATCATTAAACGATACGCGTAAAATGCATTCCGCTAACATTTTTGGTGGTTTCCTCGCCTAAAATAATATCAGTGATATTAGTTTCGCATTGATATGATAATTATTATGATATCGATACTCACCGGTCAATGGACTTATCATTTTGATATTTATATAATATCCATGGTCTCCTTGCCAAAACATCATAGTATCGTATGAGCGATGTGTTTCGGCTATTCGGTTTACTTGCCCAGAGTCGCGTCGTGTTAGCACAATGTCGCGGGACTCCAAATTTTCACCTACTATCAAAACGCTAGCCTATTGAATTGACGTTCATGTGTTCCAGTCGGTCGTTTATCAGCTCTAATCGCAACTTTATAGTCATCAGTTGGCATTTGATCCAACGCAGTTTTGAATAGCCGAAGCAATGCAAGATGTTCATGAAGTAGCTGCTGCAGATCTCGGAGAATTCCTCTTCTCATTGCAGGATTGATTGTTTGACGCTGATCAAGCTGAAACAGTGTGGAAACATTCCCCATGAAATATATTTGTAAGAATTTATGTTGTGCATCTTCAAGCGGGAGTAATTCCCCAATTCGATGGTGAATTTGGCCGTGGATCTGTTGAGTCGATGAGGAAGTTATAATCAAATATTTCCTTTTATTGTTTTATCTACATTTTCGTAATCCTAATGTTTATGGTCATATTTTTAGTATTTTATCACCTTGAATGTCGGATTAAATCCAGGTTCATCAATAATATCTGCTCCAAATGAAGGCATTTGAAAGCATCCGCTATATTTCTGGGTGTTCGATAGAAAATGGCGTGATTCTAGTGTTTCACCACTAAGCAGGTAATGCAATGGCTCTGGCGGCAAGGGTAGTATTGGTAATTTACCCTTGCCACTGAGAAAGAATAACCCGGGTGTTTCTCCCGGGAACTTCAATGCATTGCAATGGCTACACAAAACCTCCATCGGGCCAATTTGAACGGAAGGAAGCGAGCTGTAGTCAATTGTGCAATCGTAATGAAATGCCACTCTATCCAAATCAGCACTTGAAGCACTTCTTCTTACAGCTCAACCTAATATAAACGCACAGCGTGAATTTTCTCTCAAAATTGTCTCATGCCCATACAACTTGTATGAGAGCAATCAAAATAGAATTGCGTGCGCTAAAAGCTAACTCAAAATCCGAAATTCGTTTTGCGTGACGTTTAGATTTGAGGTTATGCTAATTTTACGCATTGTTGTTTGATAATTTTTGTTATTTTAACGAATTGTTTTACACAAATATATTTATCTAAAATGTGCACCAAATGTTACAAATGTAAATTTCAACTTCTATATACAATAAAACCATTCAGCTTTCGACCAAAAAAAGCAGTGCACGGGCTTTTATTTCGGTTACTCAAATAGTTGCGTATAGACTTCTGTGCGTTGGCAAACGCTGTGCGTTTATGTATGGTTGAGCTGTTAATCATGGATTTCGATTTTCACGTTGTTGCGTTGGTGGATATGTTCGACGATTTCTCATTGTTAGCTGAGCCGTCTCGTTTACCGCCTGTCTTTCTCTTTGTGTTTGTGATGCACGATGTTGGGCTATACTAACACGGCGCTGTTCTCTTACGATTTGTTGTTCGTTCGCATTCAATTGGTTGGCGATATTCCGAAGTCTACTTGCATTGCGGGTTTGACGCGAAAGCAATGTGTACCATGTCAAGTGTGATATCTGAGGCAGAGACGTCAAAATTTATAGAGATTACGTCACCTGTTTTTATATTCTATATTGATCTCATCCTGCATCTCTTTCTATCATTCGTTAGAAGAAAGGAATTCGCTTTGTAGCGAATGCGTCGCAATATTGAAGTGTCTTAGAACTGCCATAGCTTTTCTTATAGATCCATTTCGGAAGCTGCTAGACTTCACTCATCAGAGCTATGGCAGTTGTCTCTAAACATTTTTCTTACTTTATTCAATCCAAAAAAAAAACTTAATAATTAATTAAAATGATTATTAATAAATAAAAACAATAATAATTTTCATAAAATTGCAAAAGTGAAAAATTATTATTCTTGGCCTTGACCTCGTTTCATGAATACTTGAAAATGTACAGGCCGTAAATCAACAAAAATTGTTGGTATAAAAAAAAGCAATAACAAAAACCGAGAGCACACGGAAAGGCAGTTCTGATGATAAAACAGAGCTGTCAAAAATCCATCATGATCACACTACTAACTGTCAAATGGCGGAAGTGGTTCATGCATATGGTAAAAAGATGAATAGAACTAGAAGTTTAGATGACATCAAAACCAGCGTATTGTTAGCTTAATGGTTAGCAATGCGTGCCAAAATTTCCCTGATGAGTGAAGTCTAGCAGCTTCCGAAATGGATCTATAAGAAAAGCTATGGCAGTTGTCTCTAAACATTTTTCTTACTCTATTCAATCCAAAAAAAAAAAAAAAAAACTTTTAATAATTAATTAAAATGATTATTAATAAATAAAAACAATAATAATTTTCATAAAATTCCAAAAGTGAAAAATTATTATTCTTGGCCTTGAGCTCGTTTCATGAATACTTGAAAATGTACAGGCCGTAAATCAACAAAAATTGTTGGTATAAAAAAAGCAATATATAGATTAAAGTTAAATGAAAGTAGTATTGATGAAAAAATACAGAAAATTATTTGTAAAACTTGTCAACTATTTTTAATGGAGTTGATAACCCAATAGCGACATCGCGTACCTGATAATACAAGGTGGCGCAAAAGTTAGCTTCCGATGTTCAGCATATCGGTTGTGGCACGTGCAGTGTGTGCTGTTGCACCGTCTTGTTGGAACCACATGTTTTCCAATCCCAATTCATCAAGTTGCGGCAAAAAGAACCCGTTGATCATTGCTCTGTAGCGCTCACCATTCACAGTAACCGTTTGGCCCCGACCGATTATTGGTCAAATAAATAGTCAGCAATATTCCGCGTTCTGGAGCAGTGTAGCGTAACATTGTTTATTAACGTGTATTTCGCATGTGTTTACTACACAAATGTCAAAACAGAACTGACTTTAGGGGCCAATCGCAAAATTTATAGCATTTTCTGATAGGAGGATTACTTTTGCGCCACCCTGCATGAACTCTTTACAAAAGATAAATTTTTTTTCAGTTGATAATTCTTTGAAAGTTACAAAGCCGGTTGTATTTTCTGGTTTTCAAGAAGAAAAGTCTAGGTATTCTCCAAGTCAAATAACATTGATTGAGCTGCAGTGGCGATAGCTAATAACCGAACAGTGGACAAGTGTGACCTCTACCATTGAATTTTGGGCGGAATTCCGAGAACATAAAAATTCATTAAACGAACCCGTTTTTAAGAACTGGTCGAATTCGTCCAGTGCACCTAAATGTAGTTGCACGCGGAAACTCCTGTTTTCAAAACTTTTTCCATGAAACTGGAAAATTCCATGAGTAAGTCCTTCTTGTAGATACAAGTATCGCAGTTAAGTTAAGTTTATTTAATTTTAAATATAATTTTACAGAAATGTGTACGAAATAACGTTTTGAAAAGCAGGAAAGAGAATTTTATACAATGTCTTACATATTTGAGAAACTTATATGTGATTGCTATGATCATAATTTTATAAGTATATAAAATTCAAGTTGAAACAACAATAATTTTTTTTTTACTTATATGTAAAAAGATTGGTCCGCGATCAATACCTTTCATCTACAGTGGGCTATATTTGTCAATTTTAATTTGTATAACTTACTTATGGGTGTGGAAAATAGGCGGGTCCGACCGTACCTGTAGTGGAACGGACATAAAACGGTACAATTAGTCCCTTCATAAGACATGCCCAAACAAAAGGGATCACTTTAACCCATATACAGAGATCAAAACTGGCATAAGTCGCATCCTCCTTTGCGACCGATCTCGGATTCATCCTAGACTAATCGCAGTTTTTTCAGGGGAGTAATAGCTTAGTGTATTAGTAACATTTTTCTTACAAACAAAGTTGCAAAAATTTCTGACATGACAATCACTAGCTTGCATATGATATATAAAATGACTATCACTGTTTTTGAAGGGATTTTGTTTACATTGCGATAATGCATACATAAGCGTCAGTCACTTGTGATAACCACTTGAATAATCAAATGACGTATCAGTATTGCTGTTATTGTCCAGACCGGCATTTTTTCACTTGACCATCACTATTGTTCCGCCTTTCGATTAAGATGAATTGATACGAGACTCTCTCACGATCTCTGATTTCGGTCCTCGATTATGCAGTGTTCCCAACTAACAAACACATGAAATAGTTGGCTACACTGCCTAATGGAGAACCGTCTGACATGAGATACATATACAATGAGGAGCCAGAAGCAAAAAACGAAACAAAACAGTTTGCATAAATCAGTGATATTTGAATTGTTGCGATTGCCGGTGTGAAAAAACAGTGCGCTGAAAAAAACATCGTTAATCCGAACAAATTATAGTATAGATATATGAGCTTTAAATAAAGGCGGTGGGAACATTATTAATAAGTGATTAAAATGGGAAAAGTAAAGAAGTGTATCGTGGGGTGTGCTGGTGGCCAGCATCTTATATATAAATAGACAAGATGAATGCAATGTAGAACCGTTTTCTGCTAAACTATAATTCTAAGGTATACAAATTATATATGTATAGATAGGAAATTTTGAGGTGTACTTTTATCCGTAAATAAAAAAAATTTTTAAAATCATTTTAATATAAAAAATTTAACATAAAAGTCACACCACTACACATTCACTTATTCACACTATAGACACGCTGTGTGTGTGTCTACTTGCTTTTTGTGTACTATGCTGAAGCGTGAGCAGGGCCGAGGAGTTGCTTTGTAGGAAAAAATTAAACAGCAATAAAAATTAAACAAAAATACATAGATGTATATTGGAACGATTTTTCGTCATCCCTTGTCAAATTGGTTTTGAGACAAAGCGGTTTCGGCGTTGTGCCATCATCAGTGTCGATTTTCGTTCTGATCTGTTGTGGTCGTTTGTCTTGTATTTATAGTAGGTAGCAGGTAACGTCAGCATGGGTGTCTGTTTGTGTACGTGTGTGCATGTGTTGTGTGTGTACATTCAGAAACGGGGGTGGTTTGCATCGATCGGTTTTTTTTGATCTTTTGCTGTTTTGTGCTTATTTGTCGGTGCGTGTGTGTTTGTTGTACCTGAGTGGTTGCTTTGTTTTTTGTAAACCAATTTTAAAGGTTCGAATATTGTGTCGGAAACAGTGTTTGTCTGTTCGTTTATTATTCTACCGTCGAATGTTTCTTGTTTGTAGATTTCCATGTTTTTGAGTACGTTCAGACGTCTGCCTTTTGCTTGTACATGTAGGACCTTGACTGTTTTTTTGATGTTTCCGGGGGGGCATTTATTCTCCGCCATGTGATTCGCAAAGTTGGACTCTGGTATGATGGTTGGATTCCGTATCTTTTTGTTGTAATCTCTAATGTGTTCTCTGAACCTCGTTCTTACTTGTCGTCCGGTTTGCCCTATGTAACTGTGCTGGCATTCACAAGTGAGCTTGTATACACCATGGCTGCTAAATGGATCTTCTGAGTTAGTTTTGGTTCTTAGCTTCCGTCCTAAATTGTTCGATGTTTTGAACGCTGTGTTGATGTTGTATTTTCTAAGGAAATTTGCTAATTTATATGATGCCCTTCCAGTATATGTCATTGTCGTCCAGGTTTGTGTACTTTCTTCCCCATTGTTTCTTCTTTGTTCTCTAAGGTCTCTCCTGAGTTTATCTACTAGTGCTTTTTTATATCCGTTGTTTGTAGCGATGTTATATATTATTCCAAGCTCTCTTCTATATGCTTCTTGTGTAAGAGGTGTTCTTTCCAATCTTTGTACTAAGTGCCTTAGCGCTGCATTTTTATGTTGTTGTGGGTGGTTCGAGGTACTATGTATTATTGTGTCGGTGGCCGTTGGTTTCCTATATATGTCGTAGTTGAATTTATTGCTAGCTTTATCAATACTTAATGTGAGGTCCAGATAATTGATTCCTCCGTCTTTTTCGGTTTCCATTGTGAATTTTATGTTCCCGTGCTGCTTGTTGAGGTACTCCAGTACTTGCTCTTCGTTGTTGGTAGTTAAAACGCATATGATATCATCCACGTACCTTGCGTAAAATAATGGGGTTCACTCTTATTCTACGACAATCCATATCCTCGATGAGTTTTTCGGTTTTTGTTATATACTCATCTTTTCCAATTAGCACAGTTGTGTTGCCTTTGTCCGCCTTCGTTGCGACAATGTTGTTTATCCTGAGTTTATGTTGTAGGTTCTTGACTGTTTTTTGCTCCGTGTTTCTCTTCTGTCCTTCCTTTGCTTTCACTTCCTTGTTTATTATTTCTCTGCACATGTGACTTGCGTGCTCTTGTTCCTCAACTGATATTGCATGATATTGCAACCTCTGCGTCTACGATCGCCTGTTCCGTTTTTCTTTTTTCGTTTTGGTCTATAATATTGTGTTTAATCCCTTCAGTAAGAGTGAACCCCACGGATGAATACCAGAAAGAAATCAAAGTGGCTATAAAAACTGCAACAAATATAATAGATACAAATTCGGCATATACATTAGTCCAAATGAACCCGTCAACTCCACCACTGATTGCGCTACCAAAAATCCACAAGCCAGGCAATCCAATGAGACCAATCATTAATTTTAAATCGGCACCATGCTATAAGCTATCTAAATATTTAAGAACAGTATTGAACGACACACTGGAACTTAGCAACGAACACACCATAACTAATACATCTGAAGTAATAAACAAACTTAGGACCGTTGAAGTGACAACAACAACAAACAAACGGACTTGCGATGGGAAACCCAACATTGGCTATTCTTATGGAAGCGTTTATGCAAAACCTGGAAAAAGAGTATATATAGGAATTAAATTCCAAATTAGGAGTGTTATTTTACGCAAGGTACGTGGATGATATCATATGCGTTTTAACTACCAACAACGAAGAGCAAGTACTGGAGTACCTCAACAAGCAGCACGGGAACATAAAATTCACAATGGAAACCGAAAAAGACGGAGGAATCAATTATCTGGACCTCACAATAAGTATTGATAAAGCTAGCAATAAATTCAACTACGACATATATAGGAAACCAACGGCCACCGACACAATAATACATAGTACCTCGAACCACCCACAACAACATAAAAATGCAGCGCTAAGGCACTTAGTACAAAGATTGGAAAGAACACCTCTTACACAAGAAGCATATACATAGAAGAGAGCTTGGAATAATATATAACATCGCTACAAACAACGGATATAAAAAAGCACTAGTAGATAAACTCAGGAGAGACCTTAGAGAACAAAGAAGAAACAATGGAGAAGAAAGTACACAAACCTGGACGACAATGACATATACTGGAAGGGCATCATATAAATTAGCAAATTTCCTTAGAAAATACAACATCAACACAGCGTTCAAAACATCGAACAATTTAGGACGGAAGCTAAGAACCAAAACTAACTCAGAAGATCCATTTAGCAGCCATGGTGTATACAAGCTCACTTGTGAATGCCAGCACAGTTACATAGGACAAACCGGACGACAAGTAAGAACGAGGTTCAGAGAACACATTAGAGATTACAACAAAAAGATACGGAATCCAACCATCATACCAGAGTCCAACTTTGCGAATCACATGGCGGAGAATAAATGCCCCCCCGGAAACATCAAAAAAACAGTCAAGGTCCTACATGTACAAGCAAAAGGCAGACGTCTGAACGTACTCAAAAACATGGAAATCTACAAAAAAAAAACATTCGACGGTAGAATAATAAACGAACAGACAAACACTGTTTCCGACACAATATTCGAACCTTTAAAATTGGTTTACAAAAAACAAAGCAACCACTCAGGTACAACAAGCACACACGCACCGACAAATAAGCACAAAACAGCAAAAGATCAAAAACAACAAACCAGCAAAAAAGGTCAAACAACAAAAATCACCAACTTTTACCTGCCTCAGTCAACCACAAAAAAACCGATCGATGCAAACCACCCCCGTTTCTGAATGTACACACACAACACATGCACACACGTACACAAACAGACACCCATGCTGACGTTACCTGCTACCTACTATAAATACAAGACAAACGACCACAACAGATCAGAACGAAAATCGACACTGATGATGGCACAACGTCGAAAACGGTTTGTCTCAAAACCAAATTTGACAAGGGATTACGAAAAATCGTTCCAATATACATCAATCATTCACCCTGTCGGAAAAACAACAAAACAAAAATACATAGCTGATCATGCATCAAGTGTTTATAAAAACAAAACAAAATAAGCATGTATTGTATTACTCGTGGGATCGGCTCACACTATGAGTGCCGAAGAGCTGGTAGTGGGCCAATAAAAAACAAGTATTCGCACTACAGAGCGTCTGTTGTGTGAGTAAAGGTGTCATGCATTTTTGCTTTAGTTGTTGTTATTGTATTGATCACTACGATGCCCAGTGTCAGGGGCTCTCCTGAGAGCACGAAAAGTTGCTTTGTTGTACACATTAAACAAGCCATGTAAAACATAAGCAAATATGTAAACTGCATTGCTGATACCTACAAACAGTGTTTACAAAAACAAAATAAATGATTATTCATAGAGCATTCAACACTGGATTAGTTTGGTTTTTGTATTTGTGGTTGGGTTTGTGTGAATTGAAATAAAATAAAATGAAATAGAATAAAAAAAAGTTTATTAAGAGAAAGTGAAGGGAAGGACGGTATAGAAAAGGAAAGAAAGGGAAGGGAATGGAAAGGAAAGTAAAAAAAGAAAACTAAAGGAAAGGAAGTGAATGGAAAGGAAAGGTAAGAAAAAGAAAGGAAAGGAAAGAAAAGGAAAGGAAGGGACTGGAAAGGAAATGAATTGAAAGCAAAGGAAAGGTAAGAATAGGAAAGGAAAAAAAGTAAGGGAAAGAAAAGGAAGGCAATGGAAAGGAAAGTAAAGAAAAGAAAAGACAAGGTAAGAAAAAGAAGGGAACGAAAGTGAAAAGAAAGAAAAAGAAAAGGAAAGGAAGGGAATGGAAAGGATATGAAGGAAAGGCAAGAAAAGGAAGGGAAAAGATACAAATGAAAGGTATTGCAAATAATTAAAATAAAATAAAGTTTTGTGGTTGAATTTCAACCATTGGGCGATCTCTAGTTTTCATAAATTCCCTAGCAAGCAGAAGGATAAATCTAGGTGATTATAATTATATATAACTGAATATTTTAAAAATTGTGCTCGTATTTCGATGACAAATTCAGTAATTACTTCAAAATAAAATATGTTAATCGGTTAAAATTTACCCAAACTTTCTTCAGTTTAAAGAATTTTTTTTAAATAAATACATTTTTAACTTATATTATATAGTTATCAGATTTTTTTGGAAGGAAACATC
Organism: Merzomyia westermanni; assembly: GCA_949987695.1. Taxonomy (NCBI): domain Eukaryota; kingdom Metazoa; phylum Arthropoda; class Insecta; order Diptera; family Tephritidae; genus Merzomyia; species Merzomyia westermanni. The sequence continues at coordinate 138,624,169 of OX465290.1, forward strand.
GATAAACTAAATATACAGTATAATTAAGGAAGAAAATGTAAAATGCGAAATAGTATGATTTAAAAAAAGATATATAGAGGCAACCTTTTTTGTTTTACAAACTTACATGGTTTATGATAGGCGTGTATTTCCTACACTTTTTGTGATTATGATTATTTTCATTGAAAATAAAACTATTTGCTGCAGTTTTTAATTTCAATCTTTAGTTTATGAATAAATGTATATTACTTATTATTTTGTTTTATTATATAATTTCTAATTAGTTAAATCCATATTATGCATTATTTATTACTGTATTTTTCAATTATTTTATAATTTTCATTTATTTAAATCTTTACTTTTATTTTATTGGCTTATTTTATACGTTTATTCTAATATGGGTGATATAGGGCTCCTGGGGAACCGAGCACCCAAAAATAAATTCGGTAACGCGCCTTTTGCATACCTCTGGTGGTGTGGAAACTGCAAAATACCCAAAAATCTACTCAAAATGCCCATATTTTGTTTCCACCATACTGGCACCTTTGGAAAATGTTATGGAAAATGAGCACTTTTAGGGCGCTCTCAGAGAGCGCGAAGTTTCGAATCTGGTCATCTTTGATTAAGAACGGGAACATTGAAAAATAAATTGAATTTTAAAGTTGCGAAAATGGGAGTGCGTGGTTTTTTTATTTCCGTCTTAATAATATATCACTTTTCGTCTACTTTTTAGAGAATAGGTGAGTTAATTATAACAACAAATCAATTCCTTATTCCCAAAGTGGAGAAAATTTTCATGATAAAAATGTATTTTTTATAGGTACACTTGGAATAAGTGTAGGCTGTAAAAAGGCCTCGAAATCCTATCCCAGAAAACATCATGCAATATATTTGTATTATCATCTCTTGACATCGACATATGCACACAAGTAAATGACATATTGTGCTTGGTAATTGGGAAAAGGTTTTTGCAAAACGAGTATAGCAGAAGGTGCTTTAATTGCACTGCTGGCCCAATAACGCAATTCAGCGCTATTGCACGAACTGATATGCCAGCCGATAGTTGGTCAAAGCCCTTCTGCTGCCAATAAAATAAACACAATTTTGATGCATTGTAATCAAAACGAAAATTTTAGTAAGTATTTTGTTAATATTTATTATCACAAATAGTTTACGCGAACAGTTTCAATATTGTTCTATGTTTGTCTATATGGATTGGGGATGTTGAGATTCTCAATATTTTACGAATCGGTTCCGTCTAGTCCGGTTTCAAGCGAACCGGATCGTTTTACTGGAAATAAGCTAAACTCAATCTTAGATACCTTCTTTAATCACGACATTTGGGTAAATTTGTTATTGTTAGTGCAATAGTTGCTTTATTTTCATTTGGAATCGAGTTTCTGTTGTTTTTAAGCGCATTCGGGTCTTCAAGCACAGAGTTTGCGTGCTTCTGAAACCGTTTTCCAGGTTATTTGGCATCAATTTGCAGTTCCTTATAGGTATTTTGGAAAAGAGTATTTGTTGAACTAGAGCCGAAAAGGGGCATCGAGACTAGAGTTTCAGTGTGATCTCTGTTTAGTTTTTAATAAAATGCTCGGCTCCATGGATCCGTAACTCAGTGGATGTCTGTTTCTTGCAATTTCTAAGAACTTATGAACTGTTGTCGTCGGGTTCTTAAATAATAATCTTATATATAATTAGACAAGATGAATGCAATGTAGAACCGTTTACTGCTAAACTATAATTCTAAGGTATACAAATTATATATGTATATAGGAAATTTTGAGGTGTACTTTTATCCGTAAATAAAAAAAATTTAAAGAATCATTTTAATATAAAAAATTTAACATAAAAGTCACACCACTACACATTCACTTATTCACACTATAGACACGCTGTGTGTGTGTGTACTTGCTTTTTGTGTACTATGCTGAATCGTGAGCATGGCCGAGGAGTTGCTTTGTAGGAAAAAATTAAGAACCGTAGTAGTGTGAGTAGACTTGCCATGCATGTTTTTGTGTTATTCGTGTGGTCGGCTCTCACTGTGAGTGCGAAGAGTTGGTAGTGGACCAATGAAAAATAAGTATTCGCACTATAGATACTCTGTTGTGTCATGCATTTTTGCTTTAGTTGTTATTGTATTCATTACTGGCTGCGATGCCCAGTGTCAGCTGCTCTCCTGAGAGCACGAAAAGTTGCTTTGTTGGATACATTAAACAAGCAATGTAAAATATGAGCAAATATGTAAAATTCATTGCTGATACCTACAAACAGGGTTTACAAAAATAAAATAAATGATTACTCATAAAGAGTATTAAACACCGAAGAAAATTAAAGGAAAATAGAGGAAAGGAAAAGAATTGAAAGGAAGGAAAATTAAAGGAAAGAAAGGAAAGAAAAGGAAAAGGAAAGGAAAGGAAGGAAAGGGAAGGGAATGGAAAGGATAGGAAAGGAAGGAAAATTAAAGGAAAGAAAGGAACGGTAAGGAAATGAAAGGAAGGGAAGGGGAAGGGAATTAAAGAAAGGTAAGAAAACGAAGGGGAAAGAAAGAAAATAAAAGGAAGGGAAGGGAAAGGAAAAGAAGTTTAAGGAAAGTAAAAAATAAAATAAGAGAGTACAAAAAGAAATCAAGGAAAATAAAAATATGTTAGAGGAAAGGAACAACAGAGAAAGGAAGAAAAAAAGGCGGATAAAACATAGCTACAGCAACAAAATAAAATAAAATAAAGTTTATTGGTTGAATTTCAACCACTGGGCGAACTCTAGTATTTTTAAATTTTAAAACTTAAAATTTAAAATATTATTATTTACTTATTGTAAGGCTCTACCTATTAGATAACATTTAGATATGTGATAATTTTCGATCTCACAGATTTAATCTAAGTCCAAAGACTGTAATAAATGAATAAATAAATAAATAAAAGACTCGGTTCTCCCGCCGTGATTGCCCCTACCTCATGCATCACTAATATGTGCAAAGGGCGATCAGAGTTTTCCTATATAAATCACTCACGCTTTGATTGTAATCACAGTCACACTGACTAGCAAACGTGATCAATATGAACCCGCTTAAGATTTTCTGTTTCGTGGCTATACTTGTTGCTGTTGCTAGTGCCGCACCCGGCCATGACAAGCACATAGGCAGTTTAAAGCCAACCGAATGGCTATCGGCTGCCGAATTGCAGGCTTTACCGTCAGTTGAGGATATCAATTTGCAACAGTTGGAGAATATGTCGGTGGAAGACGGTGAACGCATGATTCAGAAAGCTTGTAGGTATTTGGTGCAACTTTTGTTAATTTTTTTTAGAGTAATCTTATGCTATCATATGTGTATTTCTTCATCCTTTAGATCACTTGTCACAAATTAACCATGCTCGAAAGCCATCATTTGTACCAAGCCCCAGCAATGTCACAGACTAGTCCAGCTGTGGATAAGGCAAACAAGAAATTAGTTGAAGCCTACATGCAACGTTATAATGGCATACGTCAGCCAATCACTTACAACAAGCAGTTTTAAACGAAAATTCGCATATGTAACACTTACGGAACCATCCGGTTCAATTTTAATATTAAAATGCATTTAAATTCTAGTTTGACAATTTTACCCTATCGTTCACAAATTATTTGCCAGTTGGTAAAGTTGGAGGAAAGTGGTAGTTTTGGTCTTTTTAATCCAGTTGTAAATTTAATATAACTTATATTGATAAGAACTTTCATATTTCAGGTTGCACTGACTAACGGTGCAAAAAAGAATGAGCCGTATCACTGGAGAGTGTACGGATAAAGATATGGAGAAAATATCTACCTTGTTTCCACTGAGGATGTCTATGTCAGTTACATAGGTCAGGCAAAGGCCGTAGGCACCAGAGTTTGATCTAAAATAACCAAACGAATATAATGCCAGTGATTGCAAGGATATGGCAAAGTTGAATGAATTAAAGACTCAGCACCTCAAAAATGAGTTGGAACAACGCGAACTAAACACCACAGGCCATTAATCCGAGCTACAGTCCCGAATACGGGAGGCTATAGAAGCGGAAGGAATCAACTTTGATAATCATGTTTTCCATCTTGTGGATGAGGCGTCGACAAAAATGGAATAGAGAAAAAGGAGTCTTCGAATCCAGTAGCAAGTGTTGACACAAACATGATATTAACTGTACTGACACAGATATTGCCTAAACTGGGAAGCACAAAATCCAAAAATAACACAAGTGAAAGATTTATTTAGAGAACAAGAGGGCAAAATTGAGGCCGATTGCTTCAACGAGCATTCCCTATCCTTTGATGGTTCTGTTCCTTTCCAGTTATTCAAGCTACAGTTTGAGAAGACCGCAGCTGTGAATAATTGGGGCACTGAAGACATAGTTGCTGCATTATTCGTGGAATTGAAGGGACCCGCAGCCGAAATCTTACAGAGGATTCCTGATTGCGAACGAAACAATTATGAAGCATTGATGGGTGCAGTTGAGAGACGCTATGGTAACGAACATCGAAAACAGATATACCAAAAAGAGCTACAGAATCGCTTTTAAAAACCTAATGAAACTTTACAGGAATTTGCATCGGATAACGAGAGGTTAGCTCATCTAGCAAACGCAGACGCACCCGTAGAGTACATAGAAAGGATAAAAATCTAAACCTTTATAAATGTAATACATGATGTGAAGACGAGGCGGGCCACATCTGCAAATTCAAACAGATAACTCGCTGAGACTGTATCACATGCTCTGATGCAAGAAACAGCCTCGCTTTTGAGTAAACCAGCATGCAAGGCTCATTGCGTAGAAGTGGATAGACACAATTTTGGAAGCGTTGAACGGAGTACAGAACAAAAGTGATGGTACCATCAAATGCTTCAAGTGTGGGAAACTAGGTCACATACGTTATTGCAGCACTGTCTTCAGTAGTCTCGGAAATTCAGGTGGGCGTAAACGCAAAGCTGAAGAAGATGAGCAAGATGAACGCCCCATAATATCTGTGTCACAACTCGGAAGGAAAGCGAGTAATGTTACTGTTGAAGGCTACGTGGATGGGTAAGAGCGCTTGCTGAGTGTGGATACGGGTGCATGACATTCCATCATTCTGAATGACTTGGTTAGCGGGAAGGTGAGACCATTGCAGAAAGCTAAGTTGTGGGCAGTAACTGGTGAAAGCAAGCAAGTCCTGGGATAAGTGATATGTAAGGTTGTGATTGTGAATGTGGCTACGTATCACAACTTCTTGGTATTGAATATTGTCGACGAAGTCATCACTGGCGTCGATTTCTTGGCTGAGAGAGACATTCACATCAAAGTAAGGAACAGGGTTACGACTTACAATGGCCAAGAAGTTCCTCTAGTCTTTGGACACAATAGTGGCTATACCACCAAGGGAGTGATGTTGGATATAAAGCAGCAGAAGCCTCGTAAGGCAGAGGTAGCTCTTCGACAATTGGCTTTCATCGACAGGTGCCTCCTGAAGAAGATTCGGCAAGGCCAGGAAAAAGATCTAGATTTGGCACGTTGTTTGGTTGTAAACACTGTCAGTTTTTGTGAGACTTGCTATGTTCAAACATAAGGAAACGGATAGTGGTTGTCAAAAAAATCGTTGTGCAATTTGAAATAAATATTTTGCATACTAGCTGCATAAATCCGTGATACACCGGTTAGTATTAGCATAAATGCAATAAATAAATAGTAGTTAATTTAGAATATTGCATTTATTAGGCAATGCAAGTATTTATTTCGAGCAACCATTTGTTTTCTTTCTCAAGGTAACCGAAATCCAGTTAGTTGGAAATTTTTACGAACTAACTTAAATTTTATTTGCAGGCTTCCGTATATTATTAATAAATCCGAGCTTTTTTATTTCGGTAAGCATCAATAATACTCATATCCCCATTTTATTTTTGGTTTCTCTATGTACAGTTTGGGGTTGGAATCAAATTGGGTTTGGATGTATTTGCTTATCGGTACCTACCGGGAGACCACTACTCAGCAAGCACAACGATGAGATTCGGCAACGCAAAGCGAGGTTAAACTCCTAACTACTCAACCTAAACCCCATACGTGCATGTAGTGTGGTCCCCTAAGTTATGAAAATTTGTTTAACTGTTCAATGAATTAGGCTCTTTTAACAGAAATTTCACTAAGGTTCAGAACGATTAGGCACGGTGAAGAGCAGTGACACCAACACCACAGATCTGTCTGCCTAATCGCCAACTTCCTTATCCAGTCTGGCTCTAGTCCAACAATATTGAAGCCGCTAAGTTCCTGGGGCTTCCGTTAGAAGATTTTCATGAGTATGCTAGGTAAGGAAAGTTACGACTAGGCAGGACGAAATATCGTTACAAAAGCAACAGCATCTTATATAAATATGTGCATATACATATATATACGAGTGTATGGCGATTTTATCCGCACATGAGTACAATCAAAAGCTCCAATAATGCGTGTAAAGCGGGCAATTTGGTAAAATTGTATCGCTGCTTGTTTCATTTGTTCTTCATCAGAGGGCATACGTACATACTCAGGGTACAAACAGGCTATGGCATCAGTGATTTTATGTAAAATTCTGCAGGCAGTTGACTCGTGGGCACCAACGAAGTCCCCGCAGCTCAAGAGTTGGCTCATAGAAGACAATGCTTCGTTATTGAGTGAAGAAAATCCTAACGTACTAATTGTGGAACTTTAAAATTTAGGAAACACAAGCCTCTTTGAGCTTTCTAGCCGCACTTTTATCTTATCTAACAAAACCTGAACCTGAAAAGGTAAGGACACTTCACGACATTTTATGAAGAGATTCACACTTGGTGACGGCAGGAGTACACGACACGACAATGTTGATGAAATAGGTAACCTTTTCATCGTATCGTGTCGCCCCGCGTGCTGTCGATATGTGTGGCCTTACCTTAAGAGGTCAGCCTTGCAGTTATTATCGAGAATTGCTTGCAAGGTACTTAGCACAAAATACTCTAGCTATTTCTTGGCTGGAATTTATTTCGCAATTTTTCACTAGTAAGCATTATTCATATATCTGACGTACACAAAGTTGTCACGGATGCTCTATGAAGAGCTGATTCCCTCGGAGATGCTAAGTATGCTGCAGTCTAAGAGAAGTAGGTTATTCAACATAATCAATCTACCAGTGAGTAATATTCAAATTTTTTTAATGAGACGGCTGACCGTTTGGTCGATGTGCTGTGAACAGGCTAGCACATCCGCACTCCCTCCTTCGACCTGTGAATTTACGGTCAGACACATTGTGGACAGTCAGCTTAGTCAAGACTCAAGGCTGTGCCTTTCTGTGCGTCTGCCTCGCCTTCACTAGGAACACGAATGACGCTTTTTGTGATATACTTGTTGGGTGGCTTGTTTGTTAGCTAGAAATCTACTCTCATTTACTCGTCAATCGAGTAAATTTAAAATAGGTCACGAAGGACACGAAACCAGTAAAAGTGAAGGTATGTACCCTGGGTGCTTCGCTATATGTTGTTGTGTAGTTCCGAAAAAAAAGCAAGTAAGGAAAGGGCTGTCTTCGACTGTGCCGAAGACTTTATACCTTTCATGAATACGCATCACGATTTTAAGTGTCCGATCCTTACTCACATTTAGTAAAACCTCTGCAAAACTGATAATTTAAAGATACATAGCCCAAGCCCCATTTATCGGAAAAATCGATTGTATGGGAGCTATATGTTATGTTGGTCCCATCTTGCTGGTTCCGACAACTGATTAATGCTTTACAAAATGGCGGCCCCATACCAAATTTCATCCAGATATCTCTAAAACTGAGAGACTAGTTTGCGTTCAAACAGACAGACGGACAGACGGACGGACTGACGGACATGGCTAAATCGACTCAGCTCATCGCCTTGATCATTTCGGTATACTTATTGGTGGGTCTATCTCTTCTTCTTCTCATACTTACAAACATCGGACCAAAGTTCATGAAAGGTATAAAAATGTTCCCGAAGTATTGCATACTTAGAGGCCAGCGCTGAAAAGCAAATACAAGGCGACACACTAGCATACGTATAAAATTAAATGCATTCACAAAAGACGGAAAATACAAAAAATAAAGCCTTTATTTAAATTCCACTGGAAACAAAAAAAATATTTTTCTCTAATAAAAACAACAATTTTTTTACAACACACATACATACATACATATTTGTTGTGCATGCATATAAATATGTATGTATGTATATAATATAGGTATGATATAGTGTCTAACTGTATTGTATGTAGGTATATGTGCGTTCAAGCGCTAGGGTATAAGAGTGTTCATGTGCGTAAGATTTTGTCTTGTGTAGTCATCGATATGAATATACCAAATATGTATACATAAAGCGATCACATCCCACTTCCACATCGGTGGCTACCTTGTTCCTTTTATCACTTTCTCCGTACTCGTTTACATTCCCTTGATCCTGCACTACCATGTTCAACATTACCATCACCATCGGCTTTGTTATACGGGTTACGCATCACATGTGTACGCCTCAGTCGGCATTGTCCAGAATGGCATCAATTAGCGCCACCACCTTCTGTCGGAAGCGACGATTCTGTTTCCCGGACATTTCCCTCAGATATGGATGCAAGCTGTTGAGAAATGATTGATCAGCATCAGGTGAAGAGGGCATTAAACATTGGCGATGATGTTCATTTTTACTTTTAATCCATTCGGCAAACTCCGTCAGATCGACTGCAGACGCACTACGCGGTGTCGGCTGTGATTCTGCTGTAGCATAAGCGTTGTTATGTGCTGTGTTACCACCACCACTACTACCACCAGCACCAATGCCCATACCACCAGAGATGGCACAAGCATTTATGTTGGTGACAGACGTCGCCGTACATCGTCCATGTTCAGGTGTCGTTGCACCCTGTTCGGTTTTGATAGCCGTCGGAGCCGGTATGACAACTGGTACCGGTATGGCACACGGCGCTGTCATTGGTGGCTGCACAGTTAAGCGTTGCTGCTGCAGCTGTTGCTCCGCAGCTACCACATGCAGCGATACCACAACATCTTCCTCGGCTATGGCCACCTCTGAGGCATTTGAATCTTTGGTGTCGTCACTGCTGACTATGGGCATTGGTATATGATTGATGCGCGTCATTGGCGGTTGCGGTGTCATTTTACGTTGTGCAATTATTGTTGATGAGCCATTCGTGTTCTTTATGCGCGTCTTTGTATAGGGGATCAGAAATTGCAGATACTTAGAGAGGTAATATTTGCGTTTGCCGCGACCTGTGCTGGTACGTGATAGCTTCAGTGAACGTAGAAAACTGCTTCTGATCGTACGCCATCTCTCCCGGCAATTTCGCACTGAAAATAAGGAAAGGATTAAAAATAATGTACATACAACTATTCAATTCAAGGTATAATTAAGCATGTCTGATTTATTTAAAGGGCAGTTTATGTTTGTGCAAGGCATGAGGCAAGGGAATGGATTTTTTTACCAGTGCGGCACAGTGACTTAATAAGAGAGGTAGCTAATATCAAACATTTACTAGAAGACGTGTTTTTATCTAGCCAGAAGTTGAACAAACTCGAGAAATCGACTACGGTTTCCAGTTCATTCTATGTTTCCACTTATCGATAGCTACGAACCATATAATCTTAGTGAACTTAGTCAGTTTTTCACTGTGGAATGTAATTTAACTCGCCACTGTGAAAATGGCCCTAAGTGTGGGCAGGTTACTCATACGACCCGCCCAACGGCTTATACAAGAGCGCAATAGACATTTGGTATGTCAGGGTTCAGTCTGGATAGGTAAGAGTTTAGTCTGTTACAGTATCCAGAACGAAGTTGGGCCGGCATGACCCTTGTCTCCCTAGGCAGTTCGCGTTCCTCATCGGCAACAGGTGTAGCTTGTGCTTGTAGGACTGCATTCACCGGACGAGAGCTGACAAAGGAGTTTACCGACTCCGTGTGGATGAGATTGAGGGCCCGCCGAATTATCCTGTCTAGCGGCAACAGTCGTATTCTGCTGTTCATTTACGACACTTGTTTTAAAACTATAATGCAATACATTTGTCCATGGACAGTCTTTGGTACAAACTATTATATTATCTTCTTTTCGAGGAAGAGGGAAAATTAACACAAAAATTAGTCATTTCAGTTGTCACAGACTGATCCAAAATGGCCTGTGAAGTAGGCGCTGTAGTTTTTAAAACACTACCATCCATTTTATATCTATGCGTCTGCCGGATTCAGCAAATGTATTTCAATCCGGTATTCGGTCACACAGAACATTTAAAAGGGAGAGAGCAAGTTTCTGCTAGGGGAATTTTACTCAGTAAAACTTGCAAGTGAAAAACAGCTGATCGTGACATAGGAAGGCAGCAACAAAAACTTAGCAATTTGAGCAATTAACCAATCAAAAAAGCAACAGCTATTTTGCTTGCTAGTTTTTACTGATTCCTCTTGGGCGGAAACTTTTTGCGTTTCAAGAGAGTTTTACGTCATTCTCACTTTACTGACACTTCTTTGCAAGCTTTGTCACCGAACACGGCTTATGTAAGAATGTAGGTACATAGAATTTAGAGCTTTTTACTGCTTTATAGCGCATGCATATCTCCGTACATGCCTACATTCCATATATATAAAAGAAAGTGACGTTAGTTCCAGCGCTCATAACTCAAGAACGCCTGTACCGATTTAGATGACTGAAACCAATAAAATTTCCGAAAAATTCCTGAAAAAAAAATTTTATTTTCCCATACGTTTTGTATGGTGCGAATTTTTATAATTTTGTTTGTTTGTTAGAAAAGCTCAATAATGGATCGATCGATGGTGAAGTGGAATTGTGTGTGTGTGAAATAGTTACATCTATAGGGATAGGAATGGGGATAGGGATAGGTAAAGCCAATATTTCTAGATCCATTCAGGTAAATATCTGGGCAGGACAAAGTCTGCCGATCCCTCTAGTAGTACATATATGTAAATATGTATTTTACACAGTATATCGTTCTCTTCGCATCAAGTAAAAGTTTCAATTTTAAGATTACGAACTCTACAGCTTCATTGCATATCGTAAAATGCATTTTATAAAACAAACAAACTCGAAGCAATGACTGCAACCGAAAAATAGAATAAAAAATACAGAATGATAATAAATACTACACACTGTAATCACAAACAACGTAATATGAGCTTGCAATGTGCCTACATACACACATCTATACATACGAAGGCGTCAGAGAATTGCATCAGCAGCAAGAAGAGAGTAAGAATAAAAGAGCAATAGAGTAGCAGCAAAACGCTAGACTGTGAAAATCACACAAGCAGACAATTGACAACTTATTTGAAAAGCATGAGTGCCGTTGTAATTACAAATGGCAAAGCAAAAGCTCTGAGCACTGAGAATGCAATATTTGTACAAAAGCTTTTGCAGCAATTGCAGTTGACGCTGTCTCACGACAATACAATTTGCGATGTTGATGTACCTATTAAGCGACGAGTATAATAAAACGTAGCGGCACGTCGCGTTTCGTCTCGTCTGCTATTGACGTTGTCGCACATGCAAATGCAGCAAAACACGGCAACAAGTAAACAAAACAATTCACTAGCGGCTGGCGGAGCGAAATGATGTGACGCCCCATGTCGAAAGCACTTACCTACATACATACAAACATACGAATGCATATGCCACAACAAACACATGTTTAACGAAAAACTGACAGCGTAGGAAGTTGGGGGCGCGCAGTTATGGTTATGGGTACCGTATGCAGGGCAGTCGAGCACCTAAGCGGCCCCAAATGCATGGCGCATTTTGGCATTTTGAAATGAAGAATTCAGAAAAAATTGTCGCATTTGTCAAAACGATCCACGCATGACATTCAAAACGTCACGCCTTTTCTCTGCGCCAAGCAGATACAGTACGTTACCGCCGACGTATCTGTCATACGTTAAAATTTAGAACAAAATCCACTTTGCCGTATACGTCGGCCTAATTCGTTAAGCAGATACAATACGGCAATACGTTGAAAAAACTGACTGATGAGTCGATTGCGAGTGTTTGTGTGCCTAACAATATTTTCGACGGATACGGCCAAATTGATTCTGCTGTTTTACACGGCCAGAAAATTGGGCTAAATTTTAGAATGAGCTTGGCTAGAATTGCCCTGTCAATAACATGATCCTTTCAGTGAAACGCTCGATTTTTCGATATGCCTTCTACAGTTTGTGAAGCTAATCTAAATATAGAGAGGTCTAGATAGAGTTTTTCATAAAGTCGGCTTATTTTGTAACATAGTCCTACAAAATCATTATTTTGATAATTACGTTCAGAAATATCATATTTAAAACAGCCAAAAACCGTTATTTTCACAGTTTTAAACATGAATGCCTGCAAAACGAACCCCAATTTTAAAAATCTAACACTATATTCACGGTCAGCTTGCCGAAGTTAGTTAGAAAGACTGTGTTAAAAAATTACGGCTAGTACAATCTAACTAGGATACATCTAAATTATATTAATGTACATTACCCGTAAGTAAGTAAATGCATATGGTTTCCAAATGTAGTCTATCCATACCCTATAGAGAGTACATGGCATATTATTTGCGTTATTAAAAGGGTAAAACCAGTTCGAATAGAACTCAATAAAATGCTCATTCGGTTGACGTTGTTGGTGCGAAAGGTATTGGTAGCCCATATACTACATGTAAACACTTTAATATTTGTTTAAAAATATCCAATACACTCTGGCCCCCAAAGGCGTCTAGGCCATAATCTCATCTGACTCCCTGATAGTGGGACCTGATAATATGCATGTTTGCATTGAGGTCGCTGTTAGTGCTAACTGACCAGCATATTGTCGAACGGTAAGCTGCGTACGATAATCGGCGATTGTGATCGAAAGAATGAGCAGTTTGAGGTGTGTGGGTGGGAGCGTATGACAAACACTGAATTGCAGTTTAATGCATGCAACGCTAGTGCCGATGCGAAAACTTTTGAAGAACGAATGGCACGCAATTCTGCTCTGCGCTCTATTGTGGGCTGTGGGCTCGTGCATATGTAAGCATGCATGTGTGTTTGTGTGTATAAAGCTGGTAGTAGCTAGAAAATGCAAAAGCTCGCCCATATGAGCACACATAAATGAGACGACAGCAGCAACAATGAGAAATGCATTCGTAACAACAACAATAGCAACAAAATGCAAACACAAATTATTGTAACAAGAAATAGCACATACATTAATGCATATTTGTATAACGTAACAAAAACAACAAACTAGAAAAACGTAACAATGAAAAGTAAAAAAAATACTGCAACTACAATACATAGCAAGCACTAACAACAATTATGGTTATTAGCTATAAAGACGAAAAATGGGAGCAGCTGCAACGGCGCGATACGTACCTATATACTTACAACTAAATTCTTACATACCAGTATCTTTCGTTTCATTGGCGACCTCTTGCCAAGCTTTTTGGGTTTCGTCCTTCTTGCTGTAAGCTGGCAGCGTCGAGTTCCAAAGGCACGGATGGTTTTCGACCATTTGCACAAAGCGCACATTCAAAACCGGATCATCCTTGCGCGCCATACTGGCAGCGGACGACGCAACTGATGCGCGTCGCTGACGAATCGACTGTCGACGAATACGTGTGATTTGCCGATGAGGCTCGATGATGATGACACCGTCGTCCGCCTAAAATGCACAATAACCGTTTGAGTTTGTCTATCACACCTGTTATCGTAATGCCAATACAATAGATAGTTAAAGATATACTAGTATACTTTTAATGAAGCCACTCAGACGACTGCCCTCATTTGCAGGTAGTGTGCAGAGTGCAGTATATTATGGCGCGACGCGACGAGGCGAGGTTCAGCGCAGTTTTGAGTGTGAATGTGTGTGTATTATATGTATGTATGCGATTGTAGTTTTCATGCGACGCGAATTAAATAGTGAACAACGGTGCAGCAAAATCAACTTGACTGAACGAGCGTTAAGCGAAAACTGAAAAAGCTGCATTGGCGACAGCGGCGCCCCAACAACGATGACTACACTGCAATGGCAAATGGGCAACATCAAAAGCAAGAGCAACAGCGGCACATTTCAGTCAGCATGAAGAACGCGCACCGTAAGCCAAAACAGTAGCACAGTATGTCTAATGGATCATACGAGTAAGCAAAATTTGGAAATTATGTTTTTAAATGAATTGTATTTCAATAGGTTACGGCAATTTTTACAGTGGCGAGTTAACTTACGTTCCACAGTTAACCCTTGCTTTTCAATTTTCAAGTTGAGTTTACTAGAGTTTAACCGCTCAACATTGATTAGTTAAGCTCGGGTTAGAATTCATAAGGTTGCCTTTTGTGTATTGGGCTTTTGTGTAATAGCTAAAATAAAATTGTAATTCGACAGTTAACTGTGGAATGTAAGTTAACTCGGCACTGTGAAAATGGCCTTTAGTATGAGATCATTCTACCTGTTATATGTAGGACGTTTTTGAAGCAAACTTTCGATAAGGCGCTCTTGAACCAAATTCTAAGAGAACACGTTTAAGAAATTTTTATTAAAACTTTAAAAAATTAAGGGCCTAATCCTCTATTGCGAATCGAACGTTCGTTTTGTCTCAGAGACGAGCTGTCCGCTTGTATGCATTATGGGAAACCATCTGTGTAGGTACCAGACAAACAGCTGATTCTTACGTGACGATAACCCAAAAAATGGAAACTATGACTAAACGTTCTCAAACCAAGGAAAAAATATGTCAAATTCAAACCAAAACAAAATATTTACCGTTTGTATATACAAATTACACAAAAATATGCATATGGTTACCAATGCAGTTCTCTGTTTGACCCTATTGGCCAACCCCCCAACCATGACTCCCAACTCCAATCCAGGCTGCATTTCAAGCGTAGCCTTGCTTTTCTAAAAGACGCAAAAAAAGAGGATAAAGTAAAGACTTTGGCAGTAGATGGGTGAGTTGGACCAACAGCTGAGAAGTGGTGTGTACCTCTTAGAATCAAGAATTGCGCACGATATACCATTGAATCACTCGTGTTTCACAATTAGAAATTTATTACGCTTTTTTAGTTATTGAAGTATATTTTCCACAATAACCATAATATTGTACTTGAAAGATTAAATAACTGAAAATCATTACCGTCGGTAATGCAGTTCATATAACCGCGATTCTTACGTGGAAACGCTGGAAAAAACGAAAAATTCACATTAAAGAATGAAATGAAAACGCAAACGAAACGTAAGGAAAAATATACAAAATTTGTGCCATTTTCTGTCCACAAAAATATACACAAAACACGTGCACACTTTCGCGGTTACATGACGTTGCCACCTATTTTGTGGATTACGAGATTGAACTGCAATTTAAGCCGGCAGACTACCAAAGGGTGTAAAAGTTGCTAAATTATGTACTTGCAACTTGAATAAGAATTGAAATAGGAAGCGGTTGATAAATGATTATGATGTTGTTGTAAAGCAGATATAAAAAGCAACTTACTCGATTTATTTATATTATTCACCCTGAAACGATGACTTTTGATGCCTTTTTTAAATATTCCAAGTTTGACCATGAGTATCTTTGTAGAGCGTTATATTTTCTATACAGGTAAGTAAAATTCTGATGATTATATTTACTAGCAAATAAATAGTTTGGAAACTTTTCCACCCTTTTGATATTATGCCGGCTTAAGTTGCAGTTCAATTTCGTAACCACAAAAATAGGTGGTAACGTCGCGTGACCGCGAAAACTTACACGCGTTTTGAAAATATTTTTGTGAACAGAAAATACCACAAATTTTGTACACATATTAGTTTACAACAATGTAAACACTTTTTTACATGAAGTTTCGTTCACGTTTGCATTTTATTCTTTATTGCGCATTGTTTGTTTTTGACAGCGTTGCCATGCACGCTAGAATTGCGGTTACTTGAACTGCATTGCCAACGGTTACGATTTTCGGTTAGATAACCTTCAAGGTACAAAATTACCGGTTACGCACAGAATTGACCCGTTTGTGAGCTATACAAGTTTTAACAAAACCTTATGTGTTTTGGGAACTTTTGACCTTGAATAACTTTGTAAAGGCCACTTTAAAAAAAATAGTAAGTAAGACCTTTTTTGTTTTAGTGATAATATGTAGATAAAATTTTCATAGGAACCTATACCATTAATATTAAAAACTCATAATGATCAAGTGAATACTCCATTAACTAGGAATTCGATTTTCCTTGCACCATTCAAAACTTATGCACGATTTTATATACTTTTCAAACGGGGCGTATGAGTAACATTTTTAGGCAGAAGACTAGTGCTGATGTTTTGGTTTTGTTGTATTCATAAGCACAATAATAAACATATGGATTAATTGCTTCTCTTCTTGTATGGAGTCAGAATAAGCTTCAATAGTTTGTTTACAAAAAGAATGGTATAACAATGTTTTACATCATTCTTACATTCACATCATCTGAATTTTTTTATGTTGCAAAAAGGTGCTAAGTCCAAAGTTAGTAATATTCGGTATGGTAGGCAATAACACCACCCACTACACCTCTACTAACAACATGGCTCTAATAAAACCAATTTATTATTAGCGCGAATGTAATTGCCATTAGTTATAGCCCACCTTTTAAAATCTTTTTTGGTTATCACTTAAGACGCTCTTCGACCATTCGCTAAGATGAGGAGCGTGGACGTATTTTCGATGCGGTTTACTATCGATAAAGTGTCTAAAAAGGTTTCGGCAACGGTTTGATAGTGTTTATATCAACTATTGGCTCTAACTTGTTCCACATTCAAGATTTATAAATTTTATAATTTCTATGACTAGAACATATTTTTAATATCCATATCAGATTGTAAGAATAATAATTCTATTAACAACCCTTTAGTTGGAGCTGCTAGTTAAATGTTTCAGCTGTACCGTTTAGGTTTTTTTTACGACACTTCGTAGTGGGACATGAGCGAATCTTCTTTTTCCTCCTCGCTATTTCAAATCGTAAAGCCTTAATAAAAACTTGTTCTTTTAAATTGGATATTGAATATTCTAAAGCCATGAAGCACTTTCTTCTATTCGCCAATGACATATCACGTCCATTACGCACTGCATTGCACAAATGCGATTTCTTTATACAAGGTGGCGCAAAAGTAAGCTTCCGATGTTCAGCATATCGGTTGTGGCACGTGCAGTGTGTGCTGTTGGACCGTCTTGTTGGAACCACATGTTTTCCAATCCCAATTCATCAAGTTGCGGCAAAAAAAAAACTCGTTGATCATTGCTCTGTAGCGCTCACCATTCACAGTAACCGTTTGGCCCAGACCGATTATTGGTCAAATAAATAGTCAGCAATATTCCGCGTTCTGGAGCAGTGTAGCGTAACATTGTTTATTAACGTGTATTTCGCATGTGTTTACTACACAAATGTCAAAACAGAACTGACTTTAGGGGCCAATCGCAAAATTTATAGCATTTTCTGATAGGAGGATTACTTTTGCGCCACCCTGTATATAATTCAATATTTCCTTTTTTCATTTGACATAAAACAAGTTGTCTAGTCCCACTGTGCGCTGCTACTACCGTCGTCACCGACAAAATGCAGTTCGAGGTATGTAGGTTTTCCTACGTGCAAGCAAACACTTGCGCTGCATAGCAAAAGCTGCGAGCAAATTGTGTAACCCCCTTTCGCGCCAACGTTTTCCGAAAAGTTTAAGAGAATGCAGATAGTGACGTCATCATAACGAATTGCTGCGCGTTGAATATGCTGTAAGCGGGCGTAAAAGCACTACTTCAAACACGAATGAAATTGAAAAGAAAAACTGTTTTACCTTAAAGGGGGATGAATCTAGAACGGTGGGGCAAGGGAGGAAAATGCAAAATTACAAAATAACAGCTGTGGTCCGCATGTACAACGTTGTCAATTGCCAAATGGAAGGTATTAACGTGTACGAAAGCCTAAAGCCACACAATACCCTATAAGCATACATACGTATGTGCCTAGATATTTACATACATACATATGTATGCACTTGAATATACTATGTAAGGGAGTATGAATATCTCATTGCAGCAATCGTGCGAATTGCGTACGGGCGTCGTCGCTTTGACATGGCCGCGCTAGCGATCGCAATGACAGTAATTTAGCAGCAGTGACTGCAGAAATTGTCATCGGAGCAGCATTACCCAAAGCAGTACAAACTGCAGTCGTCTTCGTCTTATTGACAATGAACATCTGCTCTAGAAGTTTTGCAATCAAATTGCAGTTTTGTAAGTTTATTTTATATTTATAGCAAAGCTTTCGGCTATGCACTTAGAAGATACACATATCTACATACAGCGTTAGTTTCTTACGAGTTGTGCCGAATGCTTCTCAAATTGGCTTTTTGAGACGGATGAGGAACGCGAGCACAAACGCTGTTGTCGTGTGGCGAATGTGCATTGACAAATTTATTATTGTTGTTAGAATTTTCCCATTCTCTTGCTTTGTGCTGGTGTGTGCCAGTGTGCATGTCGATTTCGTTAATCTCATTATACTCAGCTGTGCCTAGTACCACATTTCGATACTTAAAATAGATGATAGGTTATGTTAGGTGATGTGACCGTTGCTGAAGTTGTGAATAAATAATTAAGTTTTACTTTAATTGATTATTTTTTTATTGTCGATATTTTTTATCGATTGTATTGGTAGTAAGTATCTATTTCTAATTAATCGATTATGAGAATTGGACATTTAAAATCCATTTTTGGTAAAATAGGTGAAACTATGAACATTAGAGCGTAAAACGGTGTATGGAGAAAAAAAATTGAATATGTTTGGTCTCAGTTTGAACACTTTCCTTAAGAGGTTTAAAAAAGGAACATTTTCTTTTTCTTGACACCCTGTACAAACAGCTCAATTAATTGTTTCTCTATAATTTCCATGTTTAATGTGCGATTTTTAAACGACGTACTTTAGTTATATGTGACAATTTTTTTTCTCGGATAATGAGACACAAATGATATTTAAAACTATATTTATTTCATTCTCAATTTTTTTAATTTAACACAGGGAGTTGGTTTTAAATCAATTTTAATAAAAGCTAAAGTTGACAGAGGTTAATGGCGTAAATATATAGACGGAATGTGACATGGGTTAACACCCTTGCAATATTAAAATCAAAAGTTAAATAGTAAAGTTATAAGCAAAAAATCATTTTTTTTATGATACGCTCTAATTAACACACAGCAAATGAAAACGCATAATTTCGTATAAATCACTTCTAGTCAAATGCTGGGTAGAACAGAACATTGGAAGCACTTATTTCTTTAAACTCTAAATTTTAGCAAACCCCTATTTTATTTTTAACTTAAAGACCAAACGTTTTGTGTTTTATTTATTATTTACTAGCTGACCCGCCGAACTTTGTTCCGCCTTAAAAGCACAAATCATAGAGTCACCCTGGGTCCACATTTAGGTCAATAAATTGGGAACCGGGTAAAATATCGAGGTGAAAGATGTCTTAAATTTTAGGAGAGACGTCTAGAAAATGATTATTGAAAGTTTCATTCATTTCTATGCAGTCGTTTTTGTGTGACGCGGGCGTTATGGTAAAAAAACCACATTTTTGGTCACATTTTTCCCACATTTTGGTCAATAACTCGGGAACTGGATGAGATATCCAAATGAAAGTTGTCCTAAATTTTAAGTTAGACTTTAAGTGAATGGTGAAAGTTTCATGCAATTGTATTCAGTAGTATTTGCGTGATACGCGCACAATCATACAGACGGACAGACAGACAGACAGACAGACAGACAAAAATTCTAAAAGTTGTAGATTTGGGTTCTGCTGGTCCAATAACGACCTCTCCTCTCAGTGTTTCTTGAATATCTTCAATGTACAGACATCGACCTGTTACAATTTTATTATATGTAAAGATATTCATAAGATAATTCAATTTCTAATTTAGTCAAACAGCATACTGATAATCTCTACATATTAATCTATAATATTAAGGACCGTTTACTCAATGTCTGGAAATTAAATAAAGAACTGTCTAAATTAACTTGGCCTGAATTTGGTAGTGAAATCGATCTAAACGTCTCACATTTCAATCAAACTATTTACTGCCTATTTGAGAAGCTTATTCCTAAACGTAAAGTAACTTATGATCATCCTACGCAAGCTTGGTTTACTAAAGAGCTTAAGACTCTGAAAAATAGGAAAACGCGATCATTTAATTTATATAAGAAATCCGGATTAAACAAACATTACTTACTGTATTCCATTCTACGTCAGAAGTACATAGATTTAAATAAAAAGTGATATAAAGCTTATATCTCTAAAACCAAAAGAGATTTTATTCTCAATCCAAAGTCATTTTATGGTTTCGTAAATTCTTAACGTAAAGTATCAGGGTTTTCCTTAGCCATGAAATATCAAGACATTATATCTAGCGATAATTAAGATATCTCAAATTTCTTTCCTTAATTTTTCAGTTTTAACTATTCTGCCGTCACCAATTCAAACTTTCAAAATTTTCCCTCTAAGCTACACGGGACACATTTGAATAATTCACCAATTATATGCGCCAAAGATGTTCTAATTTCAAAAGTCAATAAGGCTAGAGGTGTCCTAGCATTCGTTAAACGATGGTCTAAAGAATTTAGCGATGCTTATGTAACTAAAGCCCTCTTTACTACATTAGTCAGACCGATACTTGAATACGGTTCCATAATTTGGAACCCGCGTTACCAGGTTCATGTAGATCGCCTAGAATCAGTTCAAAAACAATTTTACTATTTGCCTTAAGAAATTTTCATTGGGATCCCTTGTATAATCTTCCACCCTATACGAATCGTTTAAAACTCATTAATCTGCACACACTTTCTAGTCGGACGGAAATGCTTGGAATTGGTTTTATGATTAAATTGCTAAGTGGTTCACTCTCCAGCCCATTTGTTTTAAGTGAAGTGAACTTCAATGTACCGTCTCGTCCTTCAGGGCATTTTAAACCTCTAGTCTTAAAACAGTGCCTAACCAATTTTCAGTTAAATTAGCCTTTTCGCTGTTTGTGTCAAGATTATAACTCTCTTTCTGGTAGATTTGATATTTCAGACTCGCTTTTCAGCATAAAAAAATCAATTCTTTCTATCCTAAATACATAGCTACTAATTGTTTCTTATTCTTTGACTTCTATATTAACTTCTAACAATAATTTTATTCTGTTAACTAATTATTTCTGAATGTATAATCTATCTTATATCTACTTTACTTAGCTGATGAGGTTTTCTCTGTAGCTGAGCAGTTTTAGATCTCGACGATTAACAAACCAAAGCCTTTCAACGACTCGGCACAAACGAATAATCCGCGCGTTATGCGGATGCGCCCCTCGGGTCGGTCGGGCGGGATATGGTGGGTAATCCGTTTGGGAATTATTATTATTATATGATAAACTTTATCACATGATAACCTAATCTTGGCTTGGCTCAGAATGACAGTTTCGCTTACACAAATTCTGATTAAGTTTTCATGATAAAGTTGGTCATTGTGAACGTTTTTGGGAAAAAATTCACAAAAGTTGCATTGTGAACTCATAAAAAATGACGGATGCTTTTTTACAATTTCAAATGAACCATTTGGTGTACAAATTTCGATTGTGATATTTCTTTTTGTGGATATATTACATTTTTAACTCTATTACTTGAAGAATTTGTTAGCAAAACAATTTATCACAAAATCAGATTATTACTTTCATTTGTCACTTTTTGTTTTAATAAGCATATAATCAGAGGTTCATCCTTTGATAACTTTTATCAGAAGATAATCAGCGAATCGTCGATAATCAGACATTGAAAATCCATATTAACAGTTTTTAAAGTTTTTGTCTGTCTGTCTGTATGTTTGGTCGCGCATCACTGAGAAACTGCTAAATGGAATTGAATTGAACTTTCACCACTGCATTACTAGAAGTCTAACTTAAAATTTATGTCAACCAAGGCGACCCAAGTTTTAAGCCATTCGTCGGCATAAGCAATTTTGTAAACTTTTTGGAACAAATCCCAACCTTTCAATTAGCTACACCAATTTTCAATTTATTGTAGTTTACATTTAAAACTGAACTGAAAAAAACGTCTAAAATTTTTTTAATTTCTTTTCATTTATTTCTGAAGGCTTTTTCAATTCATTAAGTTTTTCTCAAAACAGATTTATGTAGGTGAGTGGGTAGAGAAGACGACTCTGATGCGGTGGGCGGCGGTTCGAATCCTGCCAACTGACACGAATGTTTTTTAGGTGTTTTTAATTGCTAAGACTTTTGTGGTTTAAGATTAAAACTATTTTCTTCACGTTCATTTCTTCGAAAACTAGCATAATTTAAATTCTAAACCAAATTTGATTTGGACATATATGTAGCTCAGAAAAGTTTAAAATTTTGGCTAAAATTTTTAGCCGTGTGCTACAATAAGCGATGTGAATAAGTTCCATGTCTCAACGGGTCTCAGAGATAGGATGATTAATATCGGATTCGGTCTATTATAAGTCATTGTTTATACATAAATTATAGCCATATACATATATATGTTTTCGTATTTAGTTTTGGGGCCAATGTATTTGTATATAAGTTTGGGACTAATATATTTTTATACTTTTTATTCTTATTGTTTTGTATTATTTCACTGTAATAAAATATTTAAGAACACTGCGAATTTGGAGGTTAAAAACTGGAATCTGGATTATTAAAATCGGAAATTCGTCCATTCGGTTTTATTTTTATACACATAATCTCAAATTATTATATTATTCGTACAATTTTTTAACTAATACATCTAGTAGACATGCTTCGTATTCAAATTCGATGTATGTATAAGCAAGAATCGATTATTTTCTTTAAAAGTTTACCTTTCCAAAACCCTGCCAACCAGCAGTAGATAAAAATCTGGATAAACAGCAAGTCGCGCTCACCAAACAATCGGATAAAAAAGTAGGCAGTTTTGTTCGGCGATGTTCACTTTTTAACCATGTTGAAAATGTTTTTCTGTGTAGGTGTGAGTGCATACTTTTAGGCACTTTTTGTTTTCCATACGAATTCCAAAAATATGCGTTGGTGTTAGTAAAAATTTGTGAATTTGTAGAATCGGATTTTCAACACGGTTAGCCATTGTTGGTAGGGAACTGCTTACAGAGTAATCGATTTTTCCGACTCATAATCACATCCGTAGCAGTTGCCCTAGCTGAGGCTAAGCCCATTTAGCAATCCTTTATATAGCCAACCACTGCCTCGATAACTGCCAACAGGTGTCAGTCCAGAGCTTTGCTTACTTGGCTCAAGGCCAAGAAACACACAAGAAGTGGCCAGCGGAATGCCAAAATCCATAAACGCATTCACGTCTCGTTCGTAAGTGCTGCGCGGCCCAAGAGATCTGCTGCCGATTTCCTGGGATGTGACTAAGCCACTACGATCGAGGTCAGGTATTCACTGACAACCTTTGAATCATGTTATCGAGTAGATATTAAACTCGCTGAGAGTTGGAGACGGTGCAGTGATCAGTGGCCAGTGCTCTCTTCCAGTTCAATACACCATAGAAGAAAATCGAACTGACCAATTGACGAATTGACATCATACAGCCATTGTACCACCCTTGGAGAGTCCGCGGCGTGGCTCCAAAGAGCAGGATAACTATACTAACTTTTAATGTATTGAAAAGCACTAAAGACTAGTTTTTTCAGTAAATATATTGAAATTATATTCCTAATTTAAAGCCCTTTAATTTTTTGAACAAGGGCGTGGTCCAGCATACTCCTAAATAAATCAATCTTATAAATATTATTAGTCACAACTCAAAAATGGTTATTAGCAAAGTTGGTATGTGCCTGCAAACCATACCAAAGATTGTAGGTTTATTTCCTGGGACATGTTGTAACAAGCATAGTACATCGAAACTAAGTCGTCCTTGACTGTGATCGTCTATCCTCCTAGTGTACTTCAGCCATGAAACGCTTTTCCGAGTAAAATTCACGTGCGTTGGCCAAGATACCCAGCTGAGTATATTCTCTTCAGGTTCAACCGTATTTAAGTTTCCTTTGTTGTTGTTCGACCACTCATTTGTTTTCGTTTTTAAAAGGGAAAGAGTGGTGTCAGAATTGACGACGCCACAAGTAGCAAACCTTGGCACGTGTTTTCATTCACCGCTCTATATTGTAGGCATTTAAAAAAGTATCGGTTGAATAAATATGCATAAATATATGCACATATGAGTACGTATAGTACTACATATGTCTGTATGTTTGCTTTTTTTTTTGCACTAAGGCCACCCTTAGTTAGCCTTAGCTAACTGATTTTAAAGCCAAACGTTTCCGCACGAAAATCAAAAATGATAGGGAATGGAAAGCCATACGACAACTTAAGAGTAGTGAAAATCACCAAACTTGCGTCAAAACACACAAACTGGATAGTACCTGTAGGCGCTGATTCATGAGAGTTCTGGATTTATATCCGGCAAAGAACACTTAAATCTCTCTCTCTATGGCGCGATATACAACAGGTATATCATCATAAACCTCCTAAGAGATTTTTGCGCCAAGCTTCTCTTCCAATTTGTGGTGTGCCGATTTGAATTTTCCCTACAAATTGGTGGGACCTACAGTTTTTTGCCGACTCCGAACGGCATCTACAAAGGAGACGAATTTTTGCTGAGAAGCCTGTCATGGCAGAAATACACTCGGAGAGTTTGCCAAACCACTGCCGAGGGGCGACCCCGTTTTGAAAAACTTTTTTCAAATCACTTTTGATGTTACCTGTACCAGAGCTCGAACCATGGACCTTCGGTGTGGTAGGCCGGCAACACTACCTTCACACCACGGCGGCCGCCACACTTAAATACGTCTATACAAATTATTTACTGTTCGTAACCTTGGAAATTCTTCCTTCAGAAGCTTTTCAATTTCACAATTTATTAAATGTCGTTAACCCATAGCGAGAGTTATACCAGAGACTATAGTTTTTTTCTCATCGCCTTGGTACATTCCATGAAAGCAAAGGATCCAAATTAAGTGAGGCGACGCCACAGTGCTGTATGAGCGGACAAAAATGATAAATATCATTAAAATGGAAATCAACGTGTTTGGTATTATTGGAAAGATAATTTATCAAAGATAAAGGATCTGCTCTTAATTTTTGTTTCAAAGTAATGAATTTCTTACAAAAATCTCTTAAACTTGTGTCATTCTGAATTTTACTTTTTTTTTATGAGAGTGTGTTTAGTTGAAACCTTTAAAAAAATGCCAAAAATACAATTTATTATATCTTATCGTAATGTAATAATTTTCTTATTAGAAAGTTTGTAAGGAAGCCACTCTAAGCGCTTCTAAAGAAATATGAAATTTTCTGGTTGTTACGCTCCCCGTATTTCAAATAGAGATGCCCTATCGATTGGTTTAAAGGGTTCACAGCATGGCATAGTGAAACAGGTAATAGCACGGCGGCCATATTGGAAATTGCTTCTCTAAAACATCAGAACACAGCACATATTAAAATGTAAACAAACCGATTGCAGGCATGTTTGACAGTTTATCGAAAATTAAAATGAAAAAAATCTAATCAGCTGTTGAGACGATATTACCTGTATAGGTATGCCATGGTTCATAGTTTGTTTTTGGTACTTTACAATTTGGATTATACACCTACAAGTTTTGATAGCTTAGTCATCCTTTCACTTAGAAACAAAACTTTTTTCTCTCATGCGATATTTGTTTTTTATTATTGCCACATCGCTTAAAAAACAGCCAAAGAAAGATAATTGTGTTAACAGCAGTACCAACTGTATATGAGCTAAAGTGACAGCCCTCAGGGTCCAAGAGCTTGTCGGAAGCTAAGTCACTTCCTTGGACTAAGACGCATCCATTTTTACCATCAGGAAATCTTTTCTGTAGAAAACATAAAAATTACGCCCTATGTTGATGGAGCGTGGAAGACAGTTAGCATCGACCAGTAAGGTAAATAAATTCACGGATATTCAATACCATTTCCACTATAGTAAAATTCTATTAAAGCCGGAATCAGTGCTTATCGAAACGTAGGAGCAAGTTCCAAGCTGCTTAAAACCCTATAAAAAATATTTGAAAAAAAATCTAATAAAAACCAATACTGGCGAATAGCTCTTTATATAAGAGAGAATATAGTATGGCAGTGCTCCTATGAATCTCCCGCAGTAAAAATTCTTGCTAGCGATTTCACTTGTACCCTCACAAAACAATATTCACAATTTCATAGATGAACTTGATGCCGTACTTAGAAATACGAATAGAGAGGAAAGTTTTAATGTAATTGGAGATATGAATATAAATACCCTTAATGTTAATCATAATGCTGCAAATATGTATTTAGATATGTTCTCGGAAAATGGTATGCAAATGATTGTGAACGACGCACAGTGGCGCCTCTGCCGTTAAAGCATGGCAAAAATCAAAAAAATTATGAAAGCGTTCGCTAAATCTAATACATGTTTCTAATAGAGAATTTCCCAGGGATCAAGAATATACAACTGTTTTTTAAATATAGCTTACGAGGTAGACCCGCTCAAAGTTGACCAATTTTCAACATTGGGAAAAATTGGAAATTTTTCTTCTTTTTCGCAATTAAAGATAATTTAATTTAGGATTGAAACAAAAAAAAATTGTTTTTTTTTGTTAAAAGTTGGCGGATGTACCTGTTTTTGGAAATTTCTATTTTTAGGCCCTTTTTAAAACTTTGATGGAAAAAAAAAATGTTAAAATATGTGCTCCGTCAAATTCACGGTAGTTATTTGTGAAATATTTAGTTACCTAAATTCATAAAGTGTACCCGAGTCCAGCTGCAACTTCACTTTTTACATCAAATAAAGTTAAACAACCTTGGGCATAAATACGCGCCTGAGCAGGTATATATAATTCAGTACGGCCGTAAGGTCGGTTTTGTTATTGGAACTTGTTAACAACATACATTTTTTAGTTACGAATTGTATACCTGAAATTCATTTTAATAATTTGAGTAGGTATATGAAGCTATCCATCATACAATGCACATTATCATTCGTCTTTTGGAGATTAAGGAACTTAGTATTCTGTTTACTTAAATTAAGTGAATAGTATTTTTAAATATAGTTCACAGTTTAATATTTAGTCAGATACACTCGAAGCCAATTCTAATATGTATCTAGAAAACTCGAAACTATTTGCGGTGTTTAAATCTACAAAATCAAGACGGGACTTCGTTGAGGCTATTATGAGAGAATTAGCGAGTGAAACAAGCATTAAAGAAAAGGAAGGCCTGGAAGAAAAAATTGGTTTACAATACATTATGATAGAAGCACACAACCACCCGTTGCTATGGCTACAGCAGCATACGCTTGCGTGTCGCCAGGCAGCTTAAGGGCGTAAATATATTGTCTTCTATTATCGAAACAAATATATCAGATCACTATTCTTTTTAAGCGGGATTACTTTTACCAAAAACTACACAAATCAAAACATAAAAAAAGTTGTTTCTAGTTCAATAAGTAACATAAAAGTATCTGAACATTTATTGAATACGAGCTGGGATTCCACACTAAATTCATGCAACATAGATTATATATATTAATATATATATTATCTTTATTCGAAAACATATACAAAAAATCCGACATTCCCATAAAGAAGGAAAAGTAAAGAAAATCAAACGTATAGTAAACGAAATTATAGCTTTATGTGAAAATAGGGACAAAATGTATAGAAAGTGGAAATCCAAGCCCAGTGATAAAAAGTTAGAATTAGATTATAAAAGGTTTCGAAATTACGTTACTAAAGAAATCCAACGGACAAAAAACAACTACTACACAAATAAGTTCGTAGAATGTTAGAATGTTATATCAAAAAGACATGGCAGTTCATAAACGCTATAATTGGGAGAAAAAGAAAAATGAGATTAGCGCCTTATGTGATAAATTCGCCACTTTATTTGAGGAAGGCGTAAAAAGCGTTATACATACATGCAACATTAATGCTATTAGTGTACCTGATAGTAAGCTTACGAATGAAGAGGAGATTTTTTCAATTATTTCTAGACTTAGCGAAAAGAAAGGCCCAGTCTACGATGGTATCAAACATAAAGACTTGAAAAGAAATGCATCTGTGATAACTCCTGTGATTACAAAACTTGTAAATCTTAGTCTTGATAGTCATACTGTGCCAAAAGCTTTAAAAACTTCTGTAATACGACCTATGTTTAAAGCAGGGATTAAGACAGACCCAAAGATAATGGAAGAAGTAGTATACAGAAGGCTATCAACCTTTGCCAATAGGTATGAAACAATTGACAACCGTCAGTATGATTTTCAGAAAGGACGGAATATCAACCAACTCCTAGAATAAGAGTGAATGTTCTCCGATGGTTTAAAAGTTATCTGAAACTAAGACAATATAGGGTTAAAATCGATAACATATATAGCAAAGAAACATTTGTATCCTACGGAGTCCCATAGGGATCCAAATTGGGCCCGGTGTTGTATGTTATTTGTGCCAATAGCATGTTGAAATCTTTGAAAAATTATGAGGTATACGCAGATGCCGCGGCTATCCTAGTACCACATAGAGACTTTAATTCCGCCATCGAAATAATGCAGATAAAGCTGAATATATTAGCAAAGTGGTCACATGGTAATGGCTTATCAATAAACGCCATTAAGAAAAAAATAATGCATATTAGACCGCCTCATATCAAATCTAGTACAATAAATCTTACTTTTCACGACCATGGCTGCCTACATAAAGACTTAGTGCAATGCTAATGCGCAATAAAAATAGAATCTGTTCAGACTTTCAAGTACCTAGGCGTAATCCTTCATGAGGAAAACCTGTACTTAATTAAAAAAGCTTTCAAAATTTAAGTCAATTATGATGAACAGAGGTGCTCATATAAAACTTAAAAAAATTACTTGGGGTCACGGTGAAATTTTTTGAGTTTTAAAAGGTTACCCTGTACCAGTGTCGGGCGTTAATTAAATTATTATTCGATTTAATAATTGATTAAGAAATTAATTGCAATTAAATAAATTGATTTAAAATTAATTGGATTAAAATTTGAACTGCTTGTTTCAATTTTAATTATATAAATTTCAATTAATTACAATTGAAAAAATTATTAGTAATTTTTTAATTATATTATGAAGCAATTAATAATAATAATAAACCATTTTTTTACAATGACCCGGGTAATTCTTATTTGATTTATTTACATGTTCTCACAGTAGAAGTTCGTCGCAATATAACATAATAATTTCTGGGTAATATTATACCAGAGAATGCCCGCGTAGCGTGTTAACTGTTGGTAAGTTCATGAAAAATTTAAATTAATAAACTGTTAATCATAGAGAAACACAATTCATAATTTATTAATTGTTAATTGCTAGTTTTGCAATTGATTAATTGTAGAAGTTGCAATGAACATTTAAGTAATTGTTAATTACACTGGATCACAAATTCCAACTTTTTTTCTGCACCAGAGACGCCATAGTGAAATTCCTATGTAAAATCACCTCCTAATTCCGAAAATCAAGGTTATTTTTACTTGAATGGTACCGTTTTTGAGATATTTACGATTTACCGTTATTTCAAAAAACAAGAAAGATGGCTCCACTTAATCGTGTATATCTCAAGAACAAACTGAGCTCTTCCAAGACGGTTTGAAAAATTTGAAAGCTTATAAAATTTACTATAATCAGTACATACAACACTTTTTGCTAGGTCCTGCAGATTCAAACATATTGAACAATCATTACGGATTTTTTAAATTTTTTTTGTAAAAATATAAAAAAATTTGTACTTTGCGAGGAAGCATCTCGAAAACTTTTTGTTTTTTTGCAGATATTTTTTCCTCCCTCTAAGCTCTGTTTTATTACAAAAAAAATAAGCTATCAGTGAACAAAATCGATGAACTAATACAAAAGTTATAAGCATTCAAGTAAATATATCCATTTAATACTTAAGTACCCTACAAATAATAGCATATGTACATATGGTTCTGTCTTAACTCTATGATCTTATTTTATAATTGAAAAAGTTATGTGTCTTGTTTTGACGCTTATTTAGATTAGGATCGGTTTCTCTTATGAGAAACCAACAGTAGTCGCCCATCATAGCGACATCCCAGAATCCTTGATACCGACTTTCAATCACTTTCATTTGCTGGTGAAACCTTTCGCCATGCTCGTCACTTTCGTCGCCAAGATTTTGCGGGAAAAAATTTAAGTGGGAGTGTAAGAAATGAATTTTTAAAGACATATTTACTCCTGAAAGAAAATAAAAAAGTAAATTAGATAAATACATAAGTGACACATTAGTATATAATTTTCTTAGGCTGGATTTATCTTTCAATTCAGAACAAATTTTTTGTTTATATTTTTCCCGTTCTTGTTTGTTCGGAACTGGACGATGAATTCAAATTTATGGCTATATATTCTCATGTAAATATATGTAATATATAATTTATTATAATATGTTTTTTATTTACCCATTTCCGCATAGTTTTTGATTAAGTCGTTCACTATCATCTCGTAGTTAGGACTTTTGTGTTTGCCTAAAAAAGAAGTAACGACCTTTTCAAAAGAATCCCACGCTGCTGCCTCCACTGGTGACAATAGTTCTTTGAAATGGTTATTGGTCATCATTTTCCTTATTTGCGGTCCCACAAAAATCCCTTCCTTTATTTTTGCTTCTGAAATCTCTGGGAAGATTGTCTTCAAATGATGAAAAGCTTCGCCTTCTTTGTCCAAAGCCTTCACAAAGTTTTTGATAAGGCCGAGCTTGATGTGGAGCGGAGGTAGAATTATTTTTTCCTTCTTTATAAGTGGAGAGTATTTTATGTTATCTACCCCAACTTGAAACTCGATTCGTTCTGGCCAATCCTTTATGATGTAGTGGTCTTGACGAGCTCGGCTATCCCATTTGCATAGAAAGCAACAGTATTTTGTGTATCCACTTTGTAGACCACATAGCATTCCAACGACTTTAAGATCGGCACATATTTTCCAATCATGTTCTTCGTATTTGATTAACTTGAGCAATTTTTGCATAATCTCATATGTTTCCTTCGTATTTACTGCATGCGCGATCGGGATAGATGGCTTTTGGTTGCCAATATGCAATAATACGGCCTTTAAACTTAATTTATTGCCGTCTATGAACAATCGCCACTCTTTTGAATCATATGGTTCACCAAATTGTTTGAATAGACCAGCAATGTCTTTGCAGTAACAAACACTGTCCTCCTTCGTATAGTACTTGGAAAATTCTTCGTGACGAGTTCTATAATATGTTACCTTAACATCGGATGAAACAAATTTAAATTGTTGCATTCGAGAGGCGTGTAGTTCGGCCTTTTCCTTTGACAATTCCAAATCCCTTATCCAATCATTGAGTTGTGCTTGTGACAAAGAATTTCTTTCGTTTTCCGTTTGAAATTCAGTACAACATGATGCCGCGTAATCAGATACTACTGTTGACAATGAAACTGGAGCCGGAACTAAAGTTAAATTTGATTCTGGCAATGTCGCTTCTGTTGAAATTAGTTCTGGTAATGACACTGTAGATACGCTCGCATAGGTTACTTTTCTGGACTTTCCAACCCCAAGTACTTTTGTAGTACAAATATAGCAGTCCGTTGAATGGTAAGTTGGTTCCCTCCACTTCATTGGTGTAATAAATTTCACACGTCGCCTAAATAGATAGTTTCAGGAATTAGTCAGCTATGCATTAAAAGGGAACAAATTCCTAATTTTTACAACGTACCTTTTTGTTCCGGTTTCCGAAGAAATCAATTCGACTCGGCATGTGGTGCACACAGTGTTCGGTGTCCATGGTTTTTAGGCTCAATTCCAAAACACTTATAGTATGTAACTTTCAAAGGATTTGAAAACAAACGTCTCATACTTTTAACAATAAATTGACCGCAGATGAAACAGAACATATCTGGATCATTTGTACACTCAAACTCTCGCGCCCTTTTATTCATTTTTTATTTTAAGTAAATGACGGGTTATAAACTGCAATTATAAACTGAACAGTATCCGGCGAGCCTTGCAGATATTATGAAGGAACAAGGCGCATGTACTCTTATTTATACTTAGATCCAGTAAAAATTCAAGCCTACCTAAACAAAAAGGTTCCCTAGTTCTACAAAGAAAACACTACCTGCCTCAAAAATATGCTCTTGTTTAAAATGTACCTAGGTTTGAGAAAACGACACTAACAGCTTTTTGTATCTAATAACTTTTCGAAAATCTACCTGCTAACTAACTGATATACGAATACTAACACATATGTACCAGTAGGGTACTTAAGCATTAAATGGATATATTTACTTGAATGCTTATAACTTTTGTATTAGTTCATCGATTTTGTTCACTGATAGCTTATTTTTTTTGTAATAAAACAGAGCTTAGAGGGGGGAAAAAATATCTGCAAAAAAACAAAAAGTTTTCGAGATGCTTCCTCGCAAAGTACAATTTTTTTTATATTTTTACAAAAAAAATTTAAAAAATCCGTAATGATTGTTCAATATGTTTGAATCTGCAGGACCTAGCAAAAAGTGTTGTATGTACTGATTATAGTAAATTTTATAAGCTTTTAAATTTTTCAAACCGTCTTGGAAGAGCTCAGTTTGTTCTTGAGATATACACGATTAAGTGGAGCCATCTTTTTTGTTTTTTGAAATAACGGTAAATCGTAAATATCTCAAAAACGGTACCATTCAAGTAAAAATAACCTTGATTTTCGGAATTAGGAGGTGATTTTACATAGGAATTTCACTATGGCGTCTCTGGTGCAGAAAAAAAGTTGGAATTTGTGATCCAGTGTTATTAGTTGTTTTAACAATTAAAAATTGCCCAACACTGCCCTATACCAATAGTACAACAAACAGACAGAGGCAGAAGTAAAAAAGCAAGCCTGATGTGTATTTTGTTGGCATTTGGGGTAGATAAAATTTCAATAGTTTAAAATTCCCTGTGTCAAAGTCATGTCAAAAGTGATTAAAGGATAAGAAATTTCATTGTAAATCAAATGTAATTTTATTATTTTTGAAAGTAGACAGGGTAAAAAAAGATTAAATTTTGTGGCCACTGTCACTGATGAGGGCCTCTGTCGTGTTAGTTGGTTCACTGAGTAAGCTAACCTTGATCTGTGGTTCTGGTGATCTATGGTTTTGGTAACACCGCAAAACGACAAATAATCATCCGATGATAAGGTGAAGCAAGTGTTAAAGACATTGGCTGTTTCCTCGGTTTGCAGCGCAATGAGTTTCGTATTTGATACGGTTTTGTAATAAAATGATATGATCCATGACAAATCATTTTTTTAAAAGGTCTCCTATTCGTTGTATGTGTTATGATTATAAAACGCTTATATTTTCTTTGCTGTCATTTTCATATACAAATTTAATAGCACAATAGAACTGGGCAGCCTATGTATATCAACTTTTCAAATTTAAGTTAAACTGACAGTGTTTACCTTTTTTAGTTTTAATTTGAAATTTTTAAGTCTGAAAAGTAAAAGAGCCACAAAAACGGAAAACAACACTCAAACAATGGTAAGTATTATAGAAAATTACTAGCAAACGTATACATTTCTATATACTTTCTTCAGGAGAAGGCCAAACGCGCTCGGGTGAACCCCGTAAGAAGCTGGACGTTGGACGGGGAGAAGATGCTCGTTGAATTTTTAGGCGAAAATCACGAATTCGAGGTTTGTATTTATTTGTTTCTTAATCTAGATATTTGCTAAATGCGGGGCTCATATTAACGTGCACCCGGTTTCTGCGAATTCACCGTTTTTTTCCGATTTGATCTGCAGGCGCATCGATTTTTTCATTAGACCCTATAGATTTCCTTTCAACGAAAGAATTGTTAGCGTCAACCAACTTATCAGTAGCCTCAACCGATTTCAAATTTTGGCTAGCTTCAAAAAGTGTCTCCCACGTTTTCCCCCTTCGTCTATCGGTCCAAATATTTTTATGTTATAACTATCGTTTTAAAAGAGATATTGCCATAAAATTCTTAGTTTTTCCCCTGTGAAGGAGCAATTGATATAATCTGCCCTCGCGGTACTTTCCGACTGTCGTGGTAGCGATTTGATATGACCGGCACAAGCTTATAGGTCATGTCACCCCTCCTTCTGTAAGGAAGAAGAAGATGGGTAAGGGATGGGAGACATCATGTCCGTCGATCAACCATCGAGTTTCACGTCATTAACATTGTGCATATTAGTAACCCCCTAACTCGAAGGGGTTAGTTCCCTCCTTCTCTACCCCCAATGTTCCCCCACACTTCCAGCATGCACATTGGTCAGGACCATCATGCCCAGCATGTGGTATGTCTCCCATGATAATTTGCTTCTCTTGAACCTACTCTTCTAACACTGAAATCAATCTAGCCCAACCCTGTTGTAACTTCCAGTTTCATCGCAATAACTTGACGATGACCTTCGGAATAATCAGAACAACAACGTTTGGAGAAAAGTTCTTATTAAACATGTTTTTATTTTTAGGTACCCTGCTTAGAAAATGTTCATACTACTTCGAGTTTGAGAACATTTTAAATAACTGCACAGTTTCTAAAGAGGGTAT
Source organism: Merzomyia westermanni (assembly GCA_949987695.1). Lineage (NCBI taxonomy): Eukaryota > Metazoa > Arthropoda > Insecta > Diptera > Tephritidae > Merzomyia > Merzomyia westermanni. The sequence continues at coordinate 138,658,721 of OX465290.1, forward strand.
AGATACTACGAGTATATACGATGTTTTTGTAGAAACCGACGCAAACTCGACTCCACCAGAACCCAACAGTATGGAGGACATGAGCCGAGTATAGATAGTCGAGAAACAAAGACTGGAAATGGAAGAGAGGATAGCCATGGTGGAGCTTAAATTCAAATATAATAAAGAATATAATTGTTCTCATTTCATTTTTTTTACTTTACTTTACAGCTCCGAGGGTTATACCTAAGTATTAACCATTGTATACAAAAAAATAATAAATAATGCAATCCATGCATTCCCATTCACTGAATAACAATTTTTGAATTGCAGCCTTTATTCGCAGTCCTTTTTCCTTTTGCTTCCTCGTGTAGAAGAAAAAAAATAAAGGAATAAAAATGAGAATAATTATTCCGGAATACAAAAATTAATAAGGGCTGCAATCAAAATTTCTGCAATCCAAGGAATAATTTTCCTTGTACATATTATCATTGCAACTGTTTAAATCACACTTTGGTTTATTTAGTTTTAAACGATTTATTTCAATTAGCATTATAAAAAAAAAATAAGCATGTTCACTAGACTGGGTCGATTTATTAACCGATATCGCGGCATCGATTTTTCGATAGGTTTTGGAAAAGTCGATTTTTCGACCAAAACAAGTCCCAAACCCAAAAATAACATTTTTTTTCAAAAAACCGTTATCGCCAACGTTTTTAGCGCATAATTTTAAGTGGGACAGGAAATATGAGACAAATTCGTTTTCATCGAAAACATTTTTGCATGTATGCTGAAAACCCCCAAACCAAAACACTCCCCAAAACCCAAAAAAAATTTTTTTTTTTTCAAAAAACTGTTATCGTCAACGTTTTTAGCGGACATTTTTGGGTCGGACAGGGTATACATTTAAATTTTAAATTCAAATGAAAATTTTTTAGCAGGTAGGTAAGTCGGAAAAAGTCAAAAAAATGAAATTTCGCAGGCTCGAAAATTATTTTTTTGAGTATGCGTAGTGGAACTTTTTTTCCTTAGTCCAAAACCTATCGAAAAATCGATGCCGCGATATCGGTTAACTTTCGTCCATACAAATCGACCCACCCTAATGTTCACATCTTCAAGTCAGTCGTTCGTATCATTTGTACGAAATTAAGTAAGCTATTCCTCGTGTTACTCTCTACTGGTAAATTATAATACCCCAACACAGAAGGGTAATTTTTATTTTTATAGTCAATTAAAATGTTATGAAGAATGCAACACACCATAACCTATTCATTGCAATGGGTTTTGTTTGCTGCTGATTGCATTCGAAACCCAAGCTCCTTTAAGCTGCAGACAAACTTCCTTATCCATAAATTCATAGTCATAACCATACCATATCTATTGTCATCGATTAATGGTGCCTCAACCTAAAAAAGATGGCAATTTCATTTAAAGCAAGAAAATGGAAAAAATTTCTAATGAAACGAAACATAAAAAAGTTCCATACAGTTAATAAAACTGCCAGCTCAACAATTTGTAGGTTATGGATATGGCAGAAAACCAAAAACCAATTGGTTGGCTAAGGTATGGTAATGCCGTGATCGTTATGGTATGGTACCATTAAAAGATTACATTGATTTCCATAAGGTTGGTTGGATCAGCTGTTTTATGACATATAGCGCAGTGAAAAAATGTTTGCGTCATGTACACTGCCAGGATAACCAACTGGTACGTGTCATATCCTCAGCATGTAATCACAAACAACTTGCATTTTAATTGAGTATTGACGTTTACGCGAAAAGAACATTTCATGGTTTCTCGAAGGAGCTTCAGCTAATTTTATTTCGGAGCCATCAATATATCTCTTGACATGTTGAAGCTACAATTTGTTGCCTTTCACTTGTGCTGGGCCAAAATAAAAACTTGGGTTTAAGCCTTAAAATTGCTTTGAAAACGCGCTTGGTTAATGATAGTGCCACCATAACCTACACCAAAAAGGAAAGCCACTTTTCGCACCGAGCGTCCATCGCCGGAAGAGCATAAACGATAGAGAACTATCTTCAACTGCAATTCAACTGGAAGTTGTAACGAGCGTGAGGATGTTTGAAAAACAACGTCATCCTTTATTAAATTTAAAATATATTCAAACTCCTCAGGCCGAACGAGAGGCATTTGAGTAAACCTGCCAAAATCGAAATTCGGAAGAACATATTGATGCTACGTGAAAGATTTTGGAACACCAAACTGAATGCTTCTCCGATTGTTTTTAAGGCAAAACATGTTTGTTGAAAACCAATGCCGAGCCTCGGAAACCTCTGCGGGTTAGGGGTTTAGAATATGCCCGATGTAGGCATACCGGTCGTAAGAGGCGACTAATATGCACAAAGGTAATGACGTGCAACTCGATGGTTGATCTACGGATATGATGCCTCTCACCTCTCATTAACCATCTTATCCTTCCTTCCGGAGGGTGGATGACATGACCTGGAAGGTTTCACTGGTCATAAATCGCTTCCACGAGAGTCGGGCATTACCGCAAAACCGGCCAAGGACTGTTAATTCGACAACACTCCCCAAAACCTTCAGGGAGTGTTTTTGTCGTTACCACAACAACAACAACAGAGACTTCCCCTTCTAGGTGAAGATATCATCCATTTCGCTTCCATGTATGCCCATATGACCCATGACCAAGTATAGATGTACGTTTCCTCCTTATAAATTTTTCCTAGCGCCTGTTGCACTTCAATACACTTTTAGGTTTTGTAATTTACCTCTTTGTAGGATTTGTTTAACTTCGGATAAGCATAGTATAAAGCAGATTTGGAGCAATCGGTGTAAATGTGTATGGTACCAACCGAACCTTACGCCAACCCTTCACATTTATCACATCTATTGTAGCTTCAAACACCCATTTCGAAGTGCGGGCCGTACCATACAGTCTGTGGGCCCCGTTTCTGATGGCGCTGGTACAGGCTACTGCCACGAGGCATTGGGCCTAGTTTCAGTTGTCAACAATATGCTTTTGCCCATTAAGTCTACGGGTGCGATCTACAGAATGGCATTTAATAATTCTGTCGGGGTGACACTCAAGCCTCCCATTATACTAATTGTTGATTATGTGCATATTCTCTCCAGTTTGTTAACAAAAGTTCTTTTTTTTTATGGCTGGTAACCAAACGAGGACTCCATAATGACTATTAGCTCCACAATCGCGGTGAAGACCCAATTAGAAAGAGGGTGAGAAGACTCACGTGCACCCCGCCATGACTATGTAAACCCACATTTTGCGATTAACCCAACGTTGGATGCCCAGACAAGGACCTCTTTAAGTTCACAGAACTTCATATACAGGGTGGCTGATGAATTTTGCTCCATTAAGAAACTCAAATAATTTTTTTTTCAGTGTATGGAATTCATTTTTCTTTTATTCATGTTAAAGCTCATTAAATTTTATTAAATATAGCTTAATTAGTTTTAAAAATAATGGAATTTAAATGCCCCCCCTGCTCGTCGATGCATGTGCGGCATCTTACCAAAAAGTTGTTCATTACAGCTTGGAGAGTTGAGACAGGAATAGCCGCAATTTTTTCTCGAATGGATTGCCTTAGTTCATTCAAACTTGTTGGTTTTGCTTTGAAGACTTCCTGTTTGCAATAACCCCACAAGAAAAAGTCAGGTGCAGTAAAGTCAGGCGACCTGGGTGGCCAACGGAATGTGGAGTTTCTGGGTATCAGCTTATTGGGAAATTTTCGTCGCAATTTTGTCATAACAGGTTGAGCTATATGAGGAGCTGCACCATCTTGCTGAAACCACACAGAGTTGAAAGAAATTCTCATTCGGCGTAGTTCTGGATAGAAAAACTCTCTCAACATGCTCAAGTAACGGTCTCCAGTAACCGGTGTGACCGTTTTCTTCGAAGAAGTAGGGCCCGACAATGCAGCGTGATGAAACTGCACACCACACTGTGACACGAAGTGGATGCAATTCCGTCTCATGGAGTATCTGTGGGTTGGAAGCACCCCATATTCGACAATTTTGTTTGTTTATGTTGCCGTTTAAATCGAAATGGGCCTCGTCAGACATGAAAAGACAGTTCAACATGTTTCCATCCTCTTCCACCATTTGAAGCATCTTTTGGCAAAATTCCAAGCGAATCGGCAAGTCTGCAGCGTTCAGTTTGTTGGCCATTTGAATTTTATATGGGAATAAGTCCAAATCTTTGTGCATAATTGACTGTAATGACTGTCTCCTTACACCCATTTGAGCAGATAAGCTTCTTGTCGAAACACGTGGATTGTTTTGTATGGCAGCAGCTACAGCAGCGATTGTTTTCTCCATTCGAACTGAAGGGTTTCGATGGTTAGGTCTTCTGTTGACTGTCCCATGCTCGGCAAAATTGTTTACAAGTCTTATTATGGTCCATCTGCTCGGAGAATTGCCGCCAAACGTGCGCCTATACTCTCTTTGAACCGAAACTACGGACTCCAGTGCGTGATAGCGGCGGACAATCCAAATTCTTGTTTCAGTGTCCCAGTTATCCATTTTTGTTAAACGTAAAAGTCAATCTGCAAAATAAATAAAAAATTTACCAGATTCATTAAATAGAAAAAAAGTTATTTAATTTTTTTTGGTAGCGGCTTTCATCAGCCACCCTGTAGCTAATTGTTGGAAAAACTCTACCAATTATGACAAATAAAACATCAACTGCGTTCACCGTAAGTTTGGCGGATCCCACGAACCACCGATCGAAAAGTTTGTTTATGACCCGTGTCCAAATCAGTGAGATGTCCATCCAGAAAAATGTGAATATGATTAAGACATATTTATTGTATTAACAGTCCTTCTTTATGTTTCAGAAATACTTTACAAAAATAAAGTGTATATACAAATTTCATACAAATTTCAAGTTTCCGGAAACTAAAACCAAAGTGTCCGGAAACTACATTTTACTGTCCGGAAACTAGAGCAAATCGAACTTTTTTGAGTTTTTACTTTAATAATATTAAGGCCCGGTTTTTCAGTGCAAGTTTAACTCAATTTGTCAGTTAAACTAAGCTTAAACTTGTTACGCAGTTTTTCAGTCAACTTTAAACGAAGTTTAAACGTAGTTTAAGCGGCCAATTTGGCAGGGTTAAACTCTAGTTAACCTGTCAGCTGTTTGCATATTTGATGGTTTTGGTTGTGAAACAATAAACTGAACGCAATTAAAAAAGGACGATATTTTTATATTAAATACTGGATATATCATCTGACGAAAGTGATTATAGTGATGCAGAAATTAGCGAAATCCTAACTATTGCAATACTGAGGAGAACCAATGGCGTTGAATATGTAAACAAATATTATCTGTTGCCGTATTTAGATAAAGAAAAAATCAATGTTGCCGTATAAAAAGCAAATCTTAAACGTGGCCTTAAACTCTCACTGAAAACCCGCTCTGTAGTTTAACTGGAGTTTAAATTTATGCCGAGTTTAAGCAAACTGAGCTTAACCAATGACTGAAAAACCGGGCCTAACAAAATTATATTTTTAAACTAGCTGGACCCGTGCGCTCCTTGCGCAAAAAAAAAAAACAAAAATGGTTTGAAACCTTTTATTAGTCCAGATCTAGGATTTTTCAAACCTTTTTCTCAAATTATAAAAAAAAGATTTTCAGCTATGCTTGTTGTGAGACCACAAAAAATTATACAAATATGCGCAAACATCTATTTGAAATTCCACCACTTATATTACATTGACATTGAGCCATAAACTTGAGTTGATTCAACATCAATATGAATTAACTCAAAAAATGTCGTTGAGCGCTGTGATATTCGCAATGCCTTTAATTATTCTAGCACTGTTCAGTCTTAGTATTCAAAGTTAGATGTCGCGAAGCATGTGACTGTCACAGTCACATAGCGTTGCAGTACAAATTGATTTTTTTGTGCATTTACAATCGTTTATTTTAAAGAATTCATTTTTATAAAATACGCTAAAAAAAAAGCACTCCGCTAATTAAAACATGGTTTCGCATGTAGAGCTAGCCCCCACCTTTAAAACGTTACCTTATTTATTAATATTGGTTCCAAATGAGAGCAGAAAATAAAGAACTAACAGAAAAAGACCTTACAGAAATAATATATATGATTATACAGACGTCATATTATTGAGCAATATTTATGTTATTATAAACAATATATCTTTTCGCGGTAGCGTTTATAGTGAGAAAATGAGCTGAATTCAAAGTTGAGGAAAACGTTAAGTGTCCGGAAACTGGTGCGTTTACCCTACGTAGGTAGATTTTCGAAGGGTTACACTGGTCTACAAATTCGAACTTTTTTTCTCCACCAGAGACGCGAATATGAAACTCGTATGTAGAACCATCCCGTGATTCCGAAAATGCAGGTTATTTTTGATTCTATGGTACCGTTTTTGCGATATTTACGATTTACCGTTATTTCAAAAAAAAAAAAAAAAGATTCATATATTTCAAGAACAAATTTAGCAATTCCAAAACGGTTTGAAAAATTTAAAAGCTAATAAAATTTTCTATAAACAATGCATAAAATCGATGGACTAATACAAAAGTTATAAGCATTCAAATAAATATAGCCATATAGTACTCAAGTACCCTACAAATATTAGCATATTATTATGTACATATGAGACGATAACAATGTATGGAAGTTGTGTTTTAACTCTATGATCCTATTTTATGCTTGAAAAACGTATTTGTTTTGTTTAGACGCTTATTTAGATTGGGAACAGTAGTCACCCATCATTGCGACATCCCAGAATCCTTGATACCGATTTTCAATTAACTTCATTTGCTGATGAAACCGTTCGCCATATTCGTCACTTTCGTCACCAAGATTTTGCGGAAAAAAATTAAATGGGAGAAAATGAATTTTTTAAGACATATTTACTCCTGAAAAGAAAATAAATAAGTAAATTAGATGAATAAGTGACACATTTGTGTATAATTTTCTTAGGCTGGATTCATCGTTCAGTTCCGAACAAATTTTTTGTTTACATTTTACTCGTTCTTTTTCACTTCTCTGATACAGAATGAGAAGAGAACGAGCAAAATGTAAACAAAAATTTGTTCGGAACTGAACAATGAATTCAGCTTTAGGGCCGTTTTCTCATACAAATTTTTTGTTTATCTCGCAGATAGGTTTTAAAGTTCACTTTAGAAAACGGCCTTGAATATGTTTTTTTATTTACCCATTTTCGCATAGTTCTTGATTCAGTCGTTCACTATCATCTCGTAGTTAGGACTTTTGCGTTTTCCTAAAAAAGAAGCAACGACCTTTTCAAAAGAATCCCAAGCTGCTGCCTCCACTGGTGACAATAGTTTTTTGAATTGGTTATTGTTAAGCATCTTTCTTATTTGCGGCCCAACAAAAATGCCTTCCTTTATCTTGGCTTCTGAACTCTCTGGAAAGATGATTTTTAAATGATGAAGGCTTTAACAAAGTTTTTGATAAGGCCGAGCTTGATGTGAAGCGGGGGTAAAATAATTTTTTCTTTCTTTATAAGAGGGGAGTATTTTATGTTATCCACACCAACTTTAAATTCGATTCGGCCTGGCCAATTCTTTATTATGTAGTGGTCTTGACTAGCTCGGTTATCCCATTTGCAGAGAAATCAACAGTATTTTGTGTACCCACTTTGTAGACCGCATAACATTCCAACGACTTTAAGATCGGCACATATTTTCCAATCATGCTCTTCATATTTGATAAGTTTAAGTAATTTTTGCATTATCTCGTAGGTTTCCTTCGTATTTACTGCATATTTACGGCTTTTGGTTGCAATGTGTAATAATACGGCCTTTAAACTTAGTTTATTGCCGTCTATGAACAACCGCCACTCTTTGGAATCATATGGTTCTCCAAACTGTTTGAATAAGCCAGTAATGTCTTTGCAGGAAGAAATACAGTCCTCCTTCGTATAGAACTTGGAAAATGGTTCGTGACGAGTTCTATAATATGTTACCTTAAGATCGGATGAAAGGAATTTAAAATGTTGCATACGAGAGGCCTTTACCTTGGACAATTCCAAATCTCTTTTCCAATCATTGAGTTGTGCTTGTGACAAAGCGTTTCTTGCATTTTCCGTGTGAAGTTCAGTACAACTTGATGCCGCGTAATCAGATGCTGCTGTTGACAATGAAACTGGACCCAGAACTAAAGTTGAATGTGGCAATGGCAATGTGGTTCCCTCCAATTCATTGGTGTACTAAATTTCATATGTTGCCTAAGTAGATAGTTTCAAAACTTAGGCAGATATGCATTTGGTACGTGCAAATTCCTAAATTTTACTACGCACCTTTTTGTTCCGGATTCCGAATGAATTAATCCGATTCGACATGTGGTGCACACAGTATTCGGTGTCCATGATTTTTCAGTGTTTTTAGGCTGAATGCCAAAATACTTATAGTATGTAACTTTCGAAGTATTTGAAAACACACGTCGCATCCTTTTAACAATATATTGACCGCAGATGAAACAGAACCTATCTGGATCAGTTTTACACTCAAACTCTCGCGCCCTTTTATTCATATTATTTTTTTTAAGTAAATGTCGGGTTATAAAATGCACTTATAGACTGAACAGTATCCTGCAGATATTATGAAGGAACAATTCGCATTTACTCCTAATTATACTCAGATCAAGTAAAAATCCAAGCCTACCTAGACAAAAAGGTTCCTTAGTTATACAAAGAAAACACTACCTGCTTTAAAAAATTTGCTCTTGCTTCAAATGTACCTGGGTTCGAAATTTTAAAGTTTACCTGCTTGAGAAAATGGCATTAACAGTTTTTTGTATCTAATAACCCTTCGAAAATCTACCTACGTACTAACTAATATATGAATACTAATACATATGTACGTGTAGAGTACTTCAGTATTATATGGCTATATTTATTTGAATGCTTATAACTTTTATATTAGTCCATCGATTTTATTGGATGAAAGCTTATTTTTTTCGTAATAAAACAGGGCTTACAGAAAAAAAAATAAAAAGTTTTCGATATCTTTCCTCGCAAAGTACACATTTTTTTATATTTATACAAAAAAAAAGGTAAACATCCGTGTTGATTGTTCATTATCTTCGAACCTACAGGGCCTAGCGAAAAGTTTTGTATGCATGATTTATAGCATTTAAGTGATTAGCATTTAAGTTTTTCAAACCGTTTTGGAATTGCTCAATTTGTTCTTGAGATATACGTGATTAAGTGGAGCCATCTTTTTTTTTTTGAAATAACGGTGAATCGCAAATATCTCAAAAACAGTACCATAGAGTCAAAAATAACATCGATTTCCGGAATCAGGGGGTGGTTTTAAAAAATTGTAATTTGTAGACCAGTGTGATTAAATAAACTTAAAAAGGACTATAGTTACCAAATATATAGTATAGCTACGACCGCCATTGCTGCAAATAGTACCGAAGAAGCACTCAAGTAAACCTTGATTTAGTCGGTGAGTCGCAATATACGAGTACGTAAAACCATAATTAGCCTGGAGATACTCGTAGTGCTCTAGTGGTCATCAACACACCCTTATGGAACTGTTCCAAGTCCGATTTTTCTCTATTTTTTGGTATTACCACTTCTGATATAAAATCATCCATGCTTTGCAGGATTACTTTCTGTTGCATAACTTTTAGGCCAAATGGCTCCTTATAAAGAAAGTAGTATTGATCTCTTTGTTTTAACACTAAATATATACTTTACTTTTCCTGGATAATTATAGGTTCCTAACCATAAATTTACGACCCCAAACCAATCGTTGATTGACTGTATTACATCCACTGTGTCAATCAATTTATAAACGTCCATGCCTAGGGCGTGACAACGCCGTATAGTGTTCGCGGTAGTGCCGGAGAGCAAATGTGCTGCCAACTTTACCTTTTGCTTGCCTAATATAATAAATTGGGAATATATGTAGATACATAAACAGATTTTAAATAAACTAAAGCAAACAGACGTACTTATGCCTTTGATATCCAAGTGGTACTCTTTCATGTGATGGGTTATGGACATATCATTCTAAAATGTATGTTTCACCACATCCACAGTAGCACGCGTCGTAATAACTTTTCCTTTCCATATTTGACCTATACGGAGATAATGATTCCTTATAAATTTTAGCAAATGCGGATCGTCAGAAAATGCGAAAGTTGTTTCCCCAGAGCTCACTGGGCTAGGAACCCATGGTCCATCTGCAAAAATTGGCAAACAGTACAGACATATTTTACATCCTAATTTAAGACCACGATTTTTACCTATGGTAACTCCAAGTGTCCTTCACAACTTTTGGTTTGAAGTGCCCATATTGCAAACAATTGCAGAGTCCGGAAACCCTGCACCTTGGACCGATATTATATTACTAGGTCTCTGCATCGATCTTGCAGTCAAAGTCATAGAAGACAGGTTGTTCCCAACTTTTATACAGTTCACGAGCCATCACCACTTGATAAAACTTCGCTGGCTTCCCCACGAAGTCTCCAGTGGATTCGTAATCATAAGCTTCGGCCACCTTCATTTCATCGAACGCTAGTATGCACACGTTTTCTTGAGCCGATAGTTCGCTAATAGGGACCCGTGACTATACTGCAAGCTTGACTGAGAATGTTTAAGTATTAGTGCACTCGGCGGTCCTCGTGTCACACCTACTTACATTCGACTGCCGTCGTGTCTCTGCCGGCGTTGATTGGTTAAACTCTAAAATTTTGAATTTTTTTATGTTGACGCATGGTAAATTTGATTGGCTCGGGTGATGATTGACGAGCAGGGTAGTAATGTTGTGCTACGCTAGGCAATTGCGCCTACAGTGCAAGTGGAAGTTATTGCGCTAAAGCTGTTGGCTCAATTGCCTATCTCAGCACAATGTTACCACACTCAAAAACGAAGAAATCTTTTTCCGTGATACCGACTTCAAAACTAGGCTCCAAAATTAGCTCCAGGGCTTATATACTGCTATTGGCGCAGCCAAGGGAATGTGACCACCCTAAAGCAAAGTGCCTGAGTAATAACCTTCCTATCAAAATTATGTCCCTTAGGAGCTCGAGATCCACTTTTAAGACCATTCCTCACACATACCGCAAGATATGCAGGTAATTGGCTGCAAAGCTCTGCGAAGTGTCTATTCCTAGTACTTCAAAGCTTTCTATCCTTCTTTCTAGGAATGCTACGCGATATCGCAATATTTCTAGCTGGTTATCTTATATTTGCTCTCTTTATGAATCTCATCCGTTAAAAGAGCGTTAGTTTTTGATTGCCGACATACTATCCCAAAACTAACTAAAGGAGAAGAAATCTTTTCAAACCTAATAAGTTGGATGGCCTCATGAAAGGCCTCAACTTCAATCAGATCTCGGTTTGGAACAGAGGCACTTTCAGCATTTATTTGGAAACCTACCGGTACCGATACATAGTCCTATAGACTCTTGAACTGCGGGGTAATCTAAGCTCCCTATCCCTATGCCAATGCGGCCGTCGTTTTCCCTTCCAACTTGCACCGTAGATGAACATATACTTACATCTAAATCTGGAGCAGCTCCCTTAAAAAGACTATTTCCTTTCAGCATGTGTGAGGAGAAATGTCGATGGCATGCGTAAATGTATTTATCTTTTGCTATTGAACCTGTTAAAAAAAAAAATGGCGTCACTAATGTGGCATTATTATAGGGGTTTTCTCAATATTCTTTAAACGATGGCCGGCAGTTTATTTGACAAATCACTAAACAATAGCTGTCAAATAAACTGCTCATCAGTGTGACCAGGTGAAAAAAGAGGCTAAATCGGGACAAAAGAAAAGGTTATAAAAGGCTAAAATCAAGAAAAAAAGAAGCTAAAAAAAGTCAGAAATTTTTTTCCGAAATCCATTTCAAATTTTTATTTTAGTTTTAACTTTTTGCATATAAAGTTGTAGACATAACTTAAGGGAAGTATTTCACTGTTTCAACACATATCAGGCACATTTTCCTTGACTAGAAATTTTTTCAAAGAAATACATACTATAGAAAAATCACTACAAACTAATAAATGTTATAATATTTTCTTCGTCTGATGAATCAGAAGAGCTTGAGTCTGCGGTAATTTCAAAATCAGTGCAACATTTGGATAAGCGTTTTAACGAACATATAATATTATGCAGCGAGTTAAGCATTTTAATTTTTAATCTGTTCCTTAACTTAGTTTTCAAAATGTTCATTGCACTAAAAATTCTTTCAACCTCCTGAAAGGTAACATCAAAAAGTTAAATACGAATTTACCCAGTTCAAAAACCAACCCCCTGGTTTAATGATTTTTTTTGTTCTCGGACTTCGCCCAAAATTCAATGGTAGAGGTCGCACTTGTCCACCGTACGGTTATTAGCTTTCGCCACTGCAGCTCAATCAATGTTATTTGACTTGGAGAGTACCTAGACTTTTCTTCTTGAAAGTGAGAAAATAAATCCGGCTTTGTAACTCTCAAAGGATTATCAACTGAAAAAAAAATTATCTTTTGTAGAGTGTTCATATTATCAGGTAGGCGATGTCGCAATTGGGTTATCAACCCCATTAAAAATTGTTGACAATTTTTACGAATAATTTGATGTATTTCGTCATCAATACTACCTTCATTGAAGTTTAATTTTATTTATTCCTCGCAGTTGTATGAAAAGTATATTGTTGGGACCAGAAAAGGTTTGGAGTAAAAAAGCCACGAAGCTAGAACCAAAATTATGAGGCTAAAGGACAAAAAAAGGCTAAAACTAGCCTCGAAAAGGCTAGCCTGGTCACACTGCTGCCCATTCATTTAATAAAAAAAAAAACTGAAGCAAAATAAAAAGTGAAAGAATAAAAACGAAACACATTTTAGTAAAAACAAAATAAAACTGATGGAAAAAAATAAAAAATTGCAAAAATTTAAAAAAAGAAAACACATATTCGTCAGACCAGTAATTCGTTTTTGTAAAAAAAATTATTTATATGTGCTATGATCATGTGTGCTTATTTATTAAGTATTAAACTACAGTATTTAAATTAGTTACTAGGAAGTTGCTTGAAAATCGAATAAGCATAATCTCCAATAAAACAGACCAATGGCTGAGAACGTAGCCTTAGCATTCAATGTTCACCAGGGGGTCAATTATGGTTTTACGTCATCGTGAAATGAAAAATACTTTCACTTAAGTTATCACTTGACGTTTACACTTTTTAACTTCACTTAGCTCTAAAATGCCGTTTTGATATGTGCTGTGAAAACTGTTTGCAGAACAATATTTTGAATTACGTTTATGGAGGTTGTCTATGTATATTTTAATTTAAATATTTAAGTTTTAATTTTTATTGATCAAAAATTTTATTTTTAAATTGTACGACAAAAATTTTGAATTCAAAAGGTGTCAAATTAAAAAAAGTAGCACAGTTATTTAAAATTTTTAGTAAAAATTCAAAGTGAATTTACAAGCAAAGTATTTACTCATGACTCTACAGCGTTGACACAAGTTGTTCTTGTTAAATCATAGTTTATTACTGAATTGTTAAAATAAAAGTAATTTTCATCACTTAAGAGCCCTGTTAATGGTGGTGTCTAAGCTTTATGGACGGCGAGTAGTTTTTTTTTAAGTTAATTTATTGTATATTATTTTATTATTTGTTCATTGAGTAGAACGGGGGGTGCGGAGCACATGTTGCATAGGGGACAACCTTTGATTAATATTATTCGTTTTTATTATAATTATGAGTTCTATGTAGAACGGGGAGTGCGAGGCACCTTTACACCTTGTATGTTTTAATTGGGGGCGAGCACTGTTGGCTCTGAGGCATTGCACGGGATTGGCTTCCTCATTCTCGTTGTGAAAAACCCCGATTTGGGATTGCAAAGCATAAACTATATCTTTCGAATATATCATTAGCTGATTGCGAATTGCATGCAATGCAAATGAAATAAACGAAAGAAATTACTACAGTTTATGTCGCTTAAACAGGGGGAATAGCCATATCTATATAAAACAGCTGATCCAACCAACCTTATGGAAATCAACGTAATCGACTTATGGTGCCATACCATAACGCTAACGCCATTACCATACCTTAGTCAACCAATTGGTTTTTGGTTTTCTGTTTCGTTTTCTATGCATTTAGATTAAGTGAGCTATTACTTGCTTAAATTACTATAAATTTTTTCCATTTTCTTACTTTAAATGAAATTGCCATCTTTTTTAGGTTGAGGCACCATTAATCGATGACAATAGATATAGTAAACTATATGGTATGGTTATGTCTATGGATTTATGGATAACGAAGTTTGTTTGCAGCTTAAATCCTTCAAATTTATGAACAAAATCCGCTTTTTTCAAAGAATGTATAACATGCCTTGGCAGTTTGTATGACAGAGACAGCCACAATCATAATGCAAGATGTCTTCTTATGCTTATGCAGCAAAAGTCGAAAGGTGGTAACTTTTGTATACAAGATGGCGCTGGGGTTGCGCGTTCCTTTTTTTTTATCTGACGAAGCTATAAGCAGAGAACGTATACATAATGAGAAGGCGGAATTGATATGTTCCAACTTTTTCCCACGCAACCGTCTTAGTTGATTCACCATCCGACCCTATGTTTCAACTAATTTCAGATTTTTCCAACTTAATTGACTCACCACCATTCTCAGCGCTGTTAAATGTATGTTTTCTGCTATATGTTTGCTTGCAAATAAATTCTCTGCTGTTATCACTTATGTTGGCGTACTTGAACAATTGTTGGCAAAATAAACAATTTTATTATGTAATTTAATTTCTTTGTTTTATTTATAATTAGTATTAATAAGGTAATTTATAAATATTTAATTATTATAAATAATGAAATAAACAATAAAAAGTAAACATTTTGTCAATTTCCTCATGAAATTTAGGGACAAGGATGTGAGTTTTTGGTTGTACTGCTGGTTTATTGTTAAGTACCAAATTAGACGGCATTTTGTTTATAATATCTTTGGTGTAAAGTGTAGAGCCACGGTCATGGTTTACCTTTTGTGGTGTTGCGAGTTCGAATACGGCTGTCTAGATTTTTTGCAGGTTTGATTTTTTGTGTCTTCTTCTTTTCGTTATATTTGTGGGTAAGACGAAGACGGGTGGAAACAAGAAGCATATTTCTGCAACAATATATGTGCATTGCACCATGCGTGGTACAAAGAAAATATTTACATAAGTGTTTCTATTAGGATCATTAATTTATTTGAATATTTCTGAACAGGCATGTGCATATTTTTCTGAATGCTTGGTAGCATGGAAGTGTGGAGAGCAAACTATGCTTCTTCATGTTCAACTATGGATTTATAAAATCGACAAAAATTGAATTTTATGATATTTGTTCAAATCCTTGTTGCAACATTTCATTAGAACTTTCTGGATTCTATAAAATCGACAAACATTGAATTTTATGATATTTGTTCAAATGCTTTGTTGCAACATTTCGTTCTAACTTCCTCGACAAAATATTTTATTTCTTTTATGAATGGAGGATTGAATGAATTCTTGTTCTTACATTTTAAGGTTTGCGCGTAGAAATGGATTTTTGTTGTTGGATTTTGTGCGTAAGAATAGATTTTGTTGTTGCATATGTATAGGAAGATTTGCTAAGACGAAGACGGGTGCAAACAAGAAGAATAATTTGAATATTTCTGAACAGGCATGTGCATATTTTTATGATTGCCTGGTAGAATGGAAGTGTTGAGAGCATATTAGTTCAGTATGCTTCTTCAATTTCAACTTTCTGGATAAAATATTTTATTTTGTAAGATTTTGGCAATTATGGACATTGAAATTTGTCTTCTTGTTCTTCTTCACTTTGATCTCTTGATGAGACGAATGCGGGCATGGAATTTTTTCAAGTCAATATATTCAATGTCGCAAAAGGAGTTTTTGCAAAAGTACAACTCTACGCACATATATATGAAGTAGGAGTGTACATCATTACGCACATAAATATCCACGCATTTGTTGTTGTATATTTTGAAACACTACGCACATATATGTATATGAAGTACAAGTGTACATCATTACGCACATAAATATCCACGCATTTGTTGTTGTATATTTTTATGCACGAAGTAGAAGACAAATTTCAATAGCGACAAGTGTACATTATGACACACATTTATATGCCTGCAATTTTTTCTGTATGTGAATCGATGTGTGTTTGATCGTACTTTGATCAGGACGGGGAAGACTGGAGTATGAAACGCATATGTTCTGTGCACATTATGACGCGCATACATATGCTGGCATTTATATGACAATGTGTGTGCTAGGAATATTTGCAGCGCGAAGAAGACAAATTAAATTATGCTTGCAGCATAAGGGCATGACATATTTTTATGAGCGCCTAGTGAATACGGCTGTTTTAGCTATTTGGCGCTGATTTTTTTTGTTGATTTTTGCCGAATCATCTCGAAAAAAGGAAAAATGAAGAATGTCAAAATAAAATTGGCTATTTGATTGATTATCAAACAAAAATAAAAGAAATATAAGCTGACAGGTGCATTCGAACTCGCAAACTTAGAAAAAGTAAATTCCGAGGTCTTAACCAAAACGCCAGAAATTTGATTGTTAATCGTCCTCTAATACTACAGTTCAAGTCCATGAACTTATGCATTATCTACTAATGAAAACATGTTTATTATTAGTTTTTGAATTTTTAAATCACATTTATTAATATATTTTTTATATAAAATAATAATATAAAATCATTTGAAAAATATACGATAATTGTACTTATCCATGCATCAAAGTAAATAATTGTTAAATTCTGCAAATGGAAATTCTCTTGTTTCTTTGCTAACAGAAAATGTTATTTAAAAGATACAGAAATTCTCAATTATTTGGTGAATCAACTGACACAGTGGTGATAACTGACACAGTGGTGAATCAACTGAGACGGTTGCACGAGAATGGAAGCCATCCATGGAACACAAAAATTACGCCTTCTCATTATGTATACGTTCTCTGCTATTACAACAGCCTAATTTGTAATAAAACCAGAGAACGTATACATAATGAGAAGGCGTAATTTTTGTGTTCCATGGATGGCTTCCATTCTCGTGCAACCGTCTCAGTTGATTCACCACTGTGTCAGTTATCACCACTGTGTCAGTTGATTCACCAAATAATTGAGAATTTCTGTATCTTTTAAATAACATTTTCTGTTAGCAAAGAAACAAGAGAATTTCCATTTGCAGAATTTAACAATTATTTACTTTGATGCATGGATAAGTACAATTATCGTATATTTTTCAAATGATTTTATATTATTATTTTATATAAAAAATATATTAATAAATGTGATTTAAAAATTCAAAAACTAATAATAAACATGTTTTCATTAGTAGATAATGCATAAGTTCATGGACTTGAACTGTAGTATTAGAGGACGATTAACAATCAAATTTCTGGCGTTTTGGTTAAGACCTCGGAATTTACTTTTTCTAAGTTTGCGAGTTCGAATGCACCTGTCAGCTTATATTTCTTTTATTTTTGTTTGATAATCAATCAAATAGCCAATTTTATTTTGACATTCTTCATTTTTCCTTTTTTCGAGATGATTCGGCAAAAATCAACAAAAAAAATCAGCGCCAAATAGCTAAAACAGCCGTATTCACTAGGCGCTCATAAAAATATGTCATGCCCTTATGCTGCAAGCATAATTTAATTTGTCTTCTTCGCGCTGCAAATATTCCTAGCACACACATTGTCATATAAATGCCAGCATATGTATGCGCGTCATAATGTGCACAGAACATATGCGTTTCATACTCCAGTCTTCCCCGTCCTGATCAAAGTACGATCAAACACACATCGATTCACATACAGAAAAAATTGCAGGCATATAAATGTGTGTCATAATGTACACTTGTCGCTATTGAAATTTGTCTTCTACTTCGTGCATAAAAATATACAACAACAAATGCGTGGATATTTATGTGCGTAATGATGTACACTTGTACTTCATATACATATATGTGCGTAGTGTTTCAAAATATACAACAACAAATGCGTGGATATTTATGTGCGTAATGATGTACACTCCTACTTCATATATATGTGCGTAGAGTTGTACTTTTGCAAAAACTCCTTTTGCGACATTGAATATATTGACTTGAAAAAATTCCATGCCCGCATTCGTCTCATCAAGAGATCAAAGTGAAGAAGAACAAGAAGACAAATTTCAATGTCCATAATTGCCAAAATCTTACAAAATAAAATATTTTATCCAGAAAGTTGAAATTGAAGAAGCATACTGAACTAATATGCTCTCAACACTTCCATTCTACCAGGCAATCATAAAAATATGCACATGCCTGTTCAGAAATATTCAAATTATTCTTCTTGTTTGCACCCGTCTTCGTCTTAGCAAATCTTCCTATACATATGCAACAACAAAATCTATTCTTACGCACAAAATCCAACAACAAAAATCCATTTCTACGCGCAAACCTTAAAATGTAAGAACAAGAATTCATTCAATCCTCCATTCATAAAAGAAATAAAATATTTTGTCGAGGAAGTTAGAACGAAATGTTGCAACAAAGCATTTGAACAAATATCATAAAATTCAATGTTTGTCGATTTTATAGAATCCAGAAAGTTCTAATGAAATGTTGCAACAAGGATTTGAACAAATATCATAAAATTCAATTTTTGTCGATTTTATAAATCCATAGTTGAACATGAAGAAGCATAGTTTGCTCTCCACACTTCCATGCTACCAAGCATTCAGAAAAATATGCACATGCCTGTTCAGAAATATTCAAATAAATTAATGATCCTAATAGAAACACTTATGTAAATATTTTCTTTGTACCACGCATGGTGCAATGCACATATATTGTTGCAGAAATATGCTTCTTGTTTCCACCCGTCTTCGTCTTACCCACAAATATAACGAAAAGAAGAAGACACAAAAAATCAAACCTGCAAAAAATCTAGACAGCCGTATTCGAACTCGCAACACCACAAAAGGTAAACCATGACCGTGGCTCTACACTTTACACCAAAGATATTATAAACAAAATGCCGTCTAATTTGGTACTTAACAATAAACCAGCAGTACAACCAAAAACTCACATCCTTGTCCCTAAATTTCATGAGGAAATTGACAAAATGTTTACTTTTTATTGTTTATTTCATTATTTATAATAATTAAATATTTATAAATTACCTTATTAATACTAATTATAAATAAAACAAAGAAATTAAATTACATAATAAAATTGTTTATTTTGCCAACAATTGTTCAAGTACGCCAACATAAGTGATAACAGCAGAGAATTTATTTGCAAGCAAACATATAGCAGAAAACATACATTTAACAGCGCTGAGAATGGTGGTGAGTCAATTAAGTTGGAAAAATCTGAAATTAGTTGAAACATAGGGTCGGATGGTGAATCAACTAAGACGGTTGCGTGGGAAAAAGTTGGAACATATCAATTCCGCCTTCTCATTATGTATACGTTCTCTGATAAAACCCCTAAAATGTAGTAGAGAAATCTTGCCGATTTTCGTGTTATCTACTTTTTGATTGTGTCAATCTTCGGTCTATAGGTCAGCTTATCATGTGATCTATTTGTGACTTCCATGGGAAATAATAAAGCTTCGTGGCGGCATCTATGTTTGAACTTAATAGTGTTTTTTACGGTACATTTGTGGAATTCGGCCGATTTTACCATCCACTTTTTACTCCACCTTCCACCAGCCATATTCTAGTGGTGTGAACAACAGATGGCACAGCGATGAAATTGTTGAATTTCAAATTTCTTTGACTTCCTTTATTGCATAGAATCGCGGTTACATGAGCTGAATTGCAAACGGTTACGATTTTAGGTTAGATTATCTTCCAACAAAGTTTCCGGTTACGCACAGAATTTACGCGTAAATAATTTTACGTTCCATGCATGGTTTCCACTCTCGTGCAACCGTCTGAGTTGATTCACCACCGTCTGAGTTGATTCACCAAATAATTGAGAATTTCAGTTTGATTTTGACATTTACGCGCCAATTCTAGTGTGGTAATATCATTCGTTTTACCGACAAATAAATAGTTTGGAAACTTCTACACCTTTTTGGTATTCTACCGGCTTAAGCTGCAGTTCAATTTCGTAACCACCAAAATAGGTAGTAACGTCGCGTAACCGCTAAAAATTGCACGTATTTTTTAAATATTTTTGTGGACAGAAAATACCGCGTGTAAAAAAGTACTTGTATTGTTTATTAATTCTTGTGAACTAGTATGTGTACAAAATTTGCGGTATTTTCTGTCCACAAAAATATTTACAAAACACTTGCAATTTTTCGCGATTACGCGACATAACGACCTACATACCAAAATAGGTATTTTGTGGACAGAAAATATCACGAATTTTGTATGCATGCTATGTAGTTAACAAGAATTGTATATTGGAACGAATTGTATATTGTCAAGGGATGACGGAAAATCGGTCCAATATACATCAGCTTTCCACCCTGTCGGAAAATCAACGAAACAAAAAGAATTAATAAACAACATCAGTTTTTGAAGTAAGAAAATGCAAAAATGGCTAATGATTTACAAAACTATTAACTCACTTAAATCAAATTTATCGAAAACGAAACATAAAATTTCCACTCAGTTAATAAAATTAAAAGCTCAACTATTTATAAGTTAGGGATATGGTAGAAATCCAAAAAGCAATTGCTTGGCGAAGGTACAAGGTGGCGCAAAAGTAAGCTTCCGATGTTCAGCATATCGGTTGTGGCACGTGCAGTGTGTGCTGTTGCACCGTCTTGTTGGAACCACATGTTTTCCAATCCCAATTCATCAAGTTGCGGCAAAAAGAACTCGTTGATCATTGCTCTGTAGCGCTCACCATTCACAGTAACCGTTTGGCCCCGACCGATTATTGGTCAAATAAATAGTCAGCAATATTCCGCGTTCTGAAGCAGTGTAGCGTAACATTGTTTATTAACGTGTATTTCGCATGTGTTTACTACACAAATGTCAAAACAGAACTGACTTTAGGGGCCAATCGCAAAATTTATAGCATTTTCTGATAGGAGGATTACTTTTGCGCCACCCTGTATATTTATGGCGTTAGCGTTATGGTGGTATAGCACCATTAATCGATTGCAACACATATTCTGAGGCTATTGATTTTAATTTAAGTGTAAATACCTTCAAACTTAACTTATTTAAAATATTTAATTAATCAAATTGTCTGTAAGCGTTATCTGTAGACGAAGAATAAATAAATAAATAAAAATTATCCCTGTTTTTTTGCACGCATATACATCTGTGTCTGCGACTAAGAAAGCGGTCATCGGCAATTGCGCATAATCCATAAAAGTATTTGTCAGCACTGCTCCTCAAATGTCACAAAAACAGATATTTGTTTATGAAGTAGAGTAACGCGCATACATACATAGATTTCCTCTGTTGTCATTCCGCTGATTATTAAGGGATGATAAAACAGGTTGCTGAAAGTTTGTACAGCAGTTTTCAAAATATAGAGAAAACTACTTGGAAGTACTGATTTTATCCGCCCCTATATAATACTAGCAGATAAACTTGTGCGCTTTGCAGTCCATACAACTATTAAACGCAAACGCATATGCGTGTGAAAAAAAAACACGACTATTGATTTCCATGGTTGGTTGGATCAACTGTTTTAAATGGATATGGCTATATAACAATTAACACACTGACGCCCTAATTCTAGTGTGGTAACTACATTATTTTTACACCATTTTGGTAATTTGCCGGCTTAAGTTGCAGTACAAGAAAAATTGCACATGTTTTGTAAATATTTTTGTGGAGGAAAAATAGCACACTGGTTCTTGTTAATAAACAATATAATCACTTTTTTACACAAAGTTTCCTTTGCGTTTTCACTGACATTGTTTCATATTCGCCAGAATTGCGGTTGCATGAACAGCATTACATACGGTGACGATTTTAGGTTCCAGGCACAAAATTGCCAGTTACGCTCAGAATAGACCGGTTAGTCAGAAGAATTTTTCCCGATTACTTCTGATAAATCTGTCAAACGATCAGCTGTTGTGCATTTGTGAAGAAATTGTAAGCAAAATTTTTAAAGTTTGAGATTTAAAATGACCGTCTATCGTACTGCATGCGTTTAAAAGTTGCCGGGAACAATTTATTGGAAACTGATTGATCGGTTTTTTTTTCATTTTTATTGTATTTAAGTTTATAGTCTTATTTATTATTTTCCTGCTATTTGTAAATAACCTAATGAATTTAACAGAAGTTATATATATTTTATAGAAATCAATTTCTTCTGTGTACTCGGCGAAATTTTAGCTTTCAACAGTTTTACTATTTTCAGTCAGAAAAGTATGGTATTTGCCCTAATGTTTATCAGCGCACATATATTTGTATGTTATATATATATTTATTTAATAGTATTTGTAAAAAATGTAATATGAAGACAAACAATACCCGTTGTTGTTGTTGTTGTTAACAGTGCTTCGCCCTGCCCAATGGGCTCGATCACTCTAAATTGTCATCAGGCTCTTCTAACGGAAGTCCGAGGAAACGCGCAGTTTCCATAGGGTTGGACCAGAGTGATGTAGGTGTTAGAAGAGTGGGTTCGACTGAACAGGAAAAGAGATGTATGGTATCATGAGGGGTCATACCACATGCAGGGCATGTATTTGGTATGTTGGGGTTCAGTCTGCATAAGTAAGAGTTTAACCTATTACAATATCCAGAGCAAAGTTGTGCTAGTATGACTCTAGTCTCCCTCGGAAGTACACGCTCCTCTTCGGCCAATTCAGGTGGTTGCGTATTAATAACGGGATTCAAAGGCGAGATCTGAGAGATCTGTCTACAGACTCGGTGTGGAGGTCATTTAGAGCCCGTCTATGGTTCCGCAGATCAAACGGAAAAGTGATATGGTGCCGGATCTCATCGTAGTGCTTACGGTGCTACATCCAAAAGATGTCGATTTGGATGACTCGGCTTGTGACAGTTCAGAAGGAACTGTCTACTCAAGAGTTCCGCGTGCTCTTCAACATTGAGCAATTTTGACTCTTAATGGAGGGGATACTCAAATGACATAAGCAGACATCCCGTAGCAGTTCTGATGGCGGTATTTTGGCAGACTTGCAATTTCTTCCAGTTGGTGTCAGAAAGATTGGGCGACCATATGGGCGCAGCATAGTGAATAACCGGCCGACCAATAGCCTTATAAATATGTAGCACTAGCAACCCGCCCCGGCTTCGAACGGAAATAAAATATAATTGAATTGAAAACATACATACATACATACGTCCGAAATTTAATTATGCGAGAGATTCGTACATATGTACTTACATACATACGTACCAAGTTCTTTCACCATACGATCTAATTCAACATGACTGAGGTGGGATGAGATTCCCGCATAATCGGTTGACAGCGAACGAACACACAAACAGCGTTCTTTCACCATACGATGTCGCCCCACCTCATTCATGTTGAATTAGATCGTATGGTGAAAGAACGCTGTTTGTGTGTTTATTCGCTGTCAAGTTCTAATGGCTCATTCGTTTAACAGCGAACAAACACACAAACAGCTTTTTTGGAAAAAGTGCTGCTTTTGTTTAAACAATTTTGGTTAAATAAGATATGAAACAACTATTTTTTTTTGATGCAGAACGAAAGTAAATATTTCAAAGTTTAACTTCAAGTAAGTTTCATTTTAATCGGTGGATTCGTTTAGGATTTATGGCTGTATAAAAGAAAAATTTATGGTTTTTTACCACATTTTGTCCGATTGCCACGCCCCCTTTATATATTTCTTCACGTTATAATGACATAAACCTTCCTCTTCAACCAATCTATGTATTAAAAAAAACCGCATCAAAATCCGTTGCTTAGTTTTCAAGATTTACGCATTCAAGGGGAAATACAGACAGAAAAAGTGACTTTGTTTTATAATATGTTAAGAAGCAATGTTTCTTTGTCTTTTCCCCAAGTACTGCCGGCCAGTGACTTGAGCATCTTGTTGCGGCTCTGTACCTTTGAGGCTATTGCGGTGGCATGACCAGCGAAGGTGAGGCCGTTGTCAAATGTCACACCCAAGATTTTCTAGTGGTTGACAGTAGGTAGAGGAGCTCCATCTACGTGGACATTTAATTTTTAGGGTCAGATTTCGCTCGGTGAAGAAGCTGGGAAGGTCATGGAGGTAACTGTTGATTCTAATACAGAGTTTGTCAATGGAGGGACCCTTGCCCGAGGCCATTATCGTGCAGTCGTCAGCGTAGGAAACAATGGAGACTCCCTCTGGTGGGGGGGGGGATGTCTCGAAATATATAAATTAAACAGAAGGAGAGAGAGAACACCACTTTGCGGCACCCCTTGTTTTATTCTTCGTGGTCTAGATTTCTTGTTCCTGAATTTGACAACAATAGGCGTCCGTGGTGTCAATAAATATATCACTCTATTACAAATTCAATGCGATGAGTGAACAAACAAACCTCGTGCAGAACAGCTGGAGGGATTAATGCTGGGTAGTGGCGTCAATTCTTTAGCGCTGATATCATGTATTGTCGGTATCACCTCAATGCGTTCACGCAATTGCAATAAGTGCTCTTTTGGCGGCGATCCATAGGGCCGGTTTCACCAACGCGACTAAGACTAAAACTAAGTCGTGACTTAAGTTAGCACAGATTCGAGACTAACTTAATTTTGGGTTTCACCAACTGAGCGACTTAAATAATTTTGAGCACAACAACCCGATCAGCTGTTTTATGCATAGTAGTCTTTTTTCATACCAGACAACTCTACGTATCCCAATACCCCAGTGCGAAATGGACATGTATGGCCATACAAGAAGGAATGTATTGATCTTACACCCATTTCTCTTTAGTTGTAAGGTTCTAAAATTAGCGCTTAATTGAAAACGATAGTTTCGTAATGGTTGCATGCTAGAAAACAAGCGTTCACATGCATCTACGCTTACCCTGTTAAAGTCAAGCATGGTGAAGTTTCCGACTGGGGCGTTGCACAAAACAAATTAGCAACATTACTGACATTTAGGTTTTGAACCACAGCAACACTGCTTAGTCGAGAATAAGTCAGCTGGCAAGTTGACTAAGTTGTGACTTAGCTAAGTTACGTGGTGAAACTGAAAAAGTGAAAATCGCTACTTAACTAAGTTAAGTCGAGTTGGTGAAACCGGGCCATAGTGTTTTTGCATAGAATACTCGCTGATACCATATAAGTGGGGGCGTAGTTTATGCGACAATATATAAAGAATCCGAAGTCGGACGTATACTTTTATTACCCGTTCAGAAGTAAAAAACAGAAATAAATTAAGTATTCATGAAACGAGCTCAAGGCCAAGAATAACAATTTTTCACTTTTTGAATTTTTATGAAAATTATTATTGTTTTCACTTATTAATAATCATTTTAATTAATTATTAAAAGTTTTTTGATTGAATAGAGTAGGAAAAATGTTTAGAGACAACTGCCATAGCTTTTCTTATAGATCCATTTCGGAAGCTGCTAGACTTCACTCATCAGAGAAATTTTGGCACGCATTGCTAACCATTAAGCTAACATTACGCTAATGGTTAGCAATGCGTGCCAAAATTTCTCTGATGAGTGAAGTCTAGCAGCTTCCGAAATGGATCTATAAGAAAAGCTATGGCAGTTGTCTCTAAACATTTTACCTACTTTATTCAATCAAAAAACCTTTAATAATTAATTAAAATGATTATTAATAAGTGAAAACAATAATAATTTTCATAAAAATTTCAAAAAGTGAAAAATGTTATTCTTGGCCTTGAGCTCGTTTCATGAATACTTAACAATGTACAGGCCGTAAATCAACAAAATTGTTGGTATAAAAAAAAATCAATAGAAATAAATTAATTTAACTTTCTTCGTTTATTACTTTTAAATAAATTTTTACACTTGGCTTTGGATTCATGGAACTCGACGATTTTGGGGAATGTTGCCGAAAGTGACAGTCCTTTGTAGGATAGGAGTCCCGTACTTCCTTGAGGTACATGCCCGACTGCCGTGGGAGGGATTTGGTATGGCCAGTGCAACCTTCTAGGTAATGTTATCTCTCCTTCCGTAGGGAAGTAGAAGATGGGTAATGGGAGATATCATATCCATCGATCAACAATGGAGTTGCACCTCATTACCTTTGTTCATTTTAGTCACGTCTTGCGACTAGTATGCCTATTCTAAGCCCCCAACCCGCAGGGGGAGAACGAAACTCGTCTTTTGTATACAAATAGAGGTATTAGCGCCAACATCAGTATCAGCACAAATGCAGGAAGCCGCTTAGCGTTACACAGCCTTAAAAGGCATGACATAAGCACACAATCCAATTGTTGATAAAATCGTTTTGCTACAAATTTGGGGAAATATGAGTGCAACTAAAATAATTTTGTCTCTACTGCCTAAACAAAGTATTCGGTCATTGTGCGAGAATGTACAGGTGCGCTCCTTTTGAAATAAATATTTATAAACTCAGTGCTTAGAATATATATTTTTTGTCAAGCGCTTGCCAACAATTACTTCAGTGCGTCAATCCAGTTATAGATCATCCAATCCTGTTGGACCACGTGAAGAATACCCTGAAGTAGAGGTCGTATATAATGCCCCAGAATGGAAGTATGTCGAACGTTTGTTGCCACAAAAAACAATACCAAAACCGCTCGCAAAGCCGGAATATCCCTCAGGTTGGAAGCCGCAAACTGCAGATGATTTGCCGGATCTTAAATATTTTGTGGCGCGTACTAAAAACCACATGGTACCTGTATATTTAAAAACAACATTTCGTGGTCAACGGCGAGTCACCATTGTGCGACGCATACAGGGGGATATATGGGAATTAGAGAATGAACTAAGGGCTGTTGTGGAGAAAGCACGCGATGGTAAATTATGTGCCAGTCGGGTAAATGAAATGAGTTGTCAAATACATTTTCATGGTGATTATGTTGATGTTATACGGGAATGTCTGAAAGAGAAGGGCTTCTAGCTTTAAAAAGTGTGTTCTTTTTAAACATACATTTATACAAATATAGAAATAAAACAATTGTATAATCATTAATTACAATTGTATGTTCGCTTCAAATAATGTTGTGACGTCAGTTTACTGGGCAATAATATATTTGCATATTGCCGACTGAAACTCATTCGCATGTTAAAATATCGCAACGTTTGTCAATTCTAATCACTTGCAGGAAATTTGACTTGAATGATATTAGTACAAGCCAATTTCATATAAGTTCTAATTCCCTTCCTATTCTGTTACAATTTATTTGAGGCGAATATTCAATAGATTCTTTTATGATTTTATTTGTCTATACGTAAGCTTAATAACTAGTATTTATTTCAGTTAAACTAAGAAAGCGAAAATATAGCAAAGAAGAGTAATTATGCAAAAATTACTTCTGTGCCATCCTGAGAAAATGCAACATTTTTGATTTCGATTTTAGGGTACGAACGTAGTTTGGCGAATTTCCATTCATGGTCAAACATTGAGTAACTAAAGGTATTTAATCTACATTTCAGTTCTTTAATTACAACTATCATGAGACTACGGCGGTGGCGACCGCTGTAGCTGCTGATCTCTTAAGCGCTTTTCGTATTGTCGTCCAATCCTCCATGATATCCTCTTCACGCAGCATATATACAATGTAGGGACCGGTTACTGTAACCGCTTTTTTCCTACCAGGTCCGCGCACTTTGCTTGCTCGTCGATCTACAGCCCAGTCAGACCAAGAGATATCGACGTTATGGCGATCTTCTTCCAGTCGTCTTATTTTCTCCATGATATCCTCCTCCATTTGATCGAGCAATAGCTTCTTTTCACTCTGTAATAAAAGTAAAATAAAATATTGTTGGATCGTTTTTATGATGTGATACTAACAACATGATTCTGGACAATTTCCACTACCCCATTTCACTAGGAACAGTTACCGCCTTCGGTTTAGGGGTTTAGAATATGCCCGAGGTAGACATACCGGTTGTTGTTGTTGTTAACAGTGCTTCGCCCTGCCCCAGATTAGACAGGGTTACACTGAAAAAACCCGGGTCATTCCGGTGCGATAGAACCGGCTGTTGTGGGAATGTAGACATACCGGTCGTAAGAGGCGACTAATATGCACAAAGGTAATGACGTGCAACTCGATGTGTAACCCTGTCTAATTTGTCCCTGTCTGTCTAACTCGATGGCTGATATACGGATATGATGCCTCTCACCCCTCATTACCCATATTTTCCTTCTTTACGGAAGGAAGGGTGACATGACAGAAGGTTACACTGGCCATACCAAATCGGTACCACGACAGTCGGGCAGTACCCGAGCATACCGGGTTCATATCCGGCGAAGGACTGTCACTTTCGACAATACTCTCCAAAATCTTCGGGGAGTGTTTTTGTCGTTACACCAGCAACAACAACAAGCAAGACTCGAATTCAAAAATGACGAGGTGGCTTGATGTAAGCGAAGGGGGATCGACTGCCTAGTTGCGGGACAGAGTTGTTGTTGTTGTTAACAGTGCTTCGCCCTGCCCCAGATTGGACAGATAGAACCGGCTGTTGTGGGAATGGCGGGACAGAGTAGCTTGGGTTGCCGCTGTGGGCTGATATTGATAGGGGTTAGAGATGATATCCATAAAAGAGTTCAGTATGTATAAAAAATTGATCTATGATATCAAAATTCACTCCTGCGGCAGTCGAGCTAGTACCGGATACGACACGGGGCTTAGAATATGCACGGAGTAGGTATACCTGTCGTAAGAGGCAACTAAAATTCACAAAGGCAATGACGTGCAAATAGATGGTTGATATATGGATATGATGTCGCTCACGTCTCATTACCCACCTTATCCTTCCTTACGGAAGGAGGGGTGACATGACCTAGAAGGTTTCACTGGTCATAAATCGCTACCACGACAGTCGGGCAGTACCGCAAGGGAGTACCGGAGCGTACCGGGTTCAAATCCGGCCAGAGACTGTTAATTCGACAACACTCCCCAAAACCTTCGGGGAGTGTTTTTGTCGTTACAACAACAACATTGCGACCGACCTCCGCACACACAAAATTTAGTGAAAATCGTTAACCAGATATGCATTAGAACCATAATGATTACCTCAAAATGCTGTCCGGAAGCTTGTTCTTCTGACAGGAATTTGTGTTCAATATTATCTAAGCGATACTTTCTTAATTTATCGGCAACTTCTACGCGATTACGGAAGGCTTTGTCCAATTCTTTTAATGGCATTAAGTACTCTTCTGATCTTCCACTCCTTACATCTGCTATTTGTTGTTCATTTTGTTTGTATCGCTCCTGGTAATATAGTTCACGAAGCTGATCAAATTGCAGTTCGAGACTTGCTAAATTACATTATTAAAGTGGTTAACGGCACATGGAATTTACCGGTTGAACATACCCATATCTTCGACGTATTCAGATCTACGTCTTTCCATTTCAATGGCATCCATTTCTGATGAGTCATCAGACTCCATTTCATTGGCCTCTTCATCTGTGGAGTCTCGTCCCTGACTGGAGTTCGAATGCTCAGATTCCGCCCCAGAAACCTCTTCACCGTCGGTCGCTTCCCCCTCATTTTTCACAGGCATTTTGTTGGCACTAAGTTCTTTGCTATTTGTACCGAAATACAAATAGCTTAACTGTAAAAAATTGCTTCACCTTATTCTAATGATTTTCCTTTATTATGGCTAAATTAATATTTCTTGCTACTTTTATTAACGAATTGACTGCAGAAAGTTTTGTTGTTATCGAAAAGTCAAATGTCAAACAATTGGAATGTGGAATTTATCGACTACAGAAAAATCGACATGTAGATGGTGTACTATGTTTCAAGATGTTATATGTAGAGAGGTGGTTCACAAGCCGTCGTATTGTTAGATGTCAAATTAACTGCCGATTAACGTTAACCGGCATTTATGAAAGCGGCCCAACAGTGGAGGCAATAGTTGGAAATCACGGGTTCGATCAGCTATTTCGATGGAATTGCCATAACTATAAGCCCTTGGGGTTTATTTCACTTTTCATATTATATTACCTTATGAATTAATTTGTATAAATTTCAAATTTAAAAAATTTTTATGCTTACCTTTTACAATATACTTTTTCATCACTTGATGTGGGTTTTTTTAATATTTCTTAAAACTCCTTTTATATCGACGTGCCATACGAAAACTAGCACCTGCATTTTTGTGTCTGACGAAAAATAGCACTTTTGATTGTTGGCTGACGAAAAGTGATTGAGGAAAACTAGCACTTTCGGTTTGTGTCTGAAGAAAACTAGCACTTTCAATTTGTGTCTGACAAAAAGTAAGAATTTCGTTTTATTGCTGACGAACTGAATGACGAAAACTAGCACTTAAATAGAGTTTTTTTTTTAAAGGGTATGTATCTATAGACCGACTTGAAAAATTCCAGTTGTATGGGAGGTGCCACGCTCCCTTTTTCGTTATCCTCAGTTTTTTCAGAGGTGGTAGGGATTAATCTCATATAACCACGTACCAAATTTCAGTGGTCTAACGTAAATGCTTCCAGGGATACGAACTATTACAAATTTCATTTGCATGGGAGGTGCCACGCCCCCTATATATATCAAAATATTTTTTAGCCCATGACCATCCCTGGAAGATATCCAGTGCGTGTTTCAAATTTGGTTACGATCGGCTTATACGTTTAGGACACAAGTCGGTCTATCGATACATACATTATTTGAATTTTATATATATAGAATATAAAAATAGGAATTTGATATGTAGATAGATATTGAGCATGTGAGTTAAATTCAAAGTTAGCATTCCGACTTCATTGTTTTTGTGAACGAATCACGAAAATGTGTTCAGCGAAAATGTGGGGCTTATTTGAAATGGCAGGGATCACATAATAATAAAGTAAATATAATAAGAACAAGTAAGGAAGTTTAAGTTCGGGTGGAACCTAACATTAAATACAGCTTTGTAAAAGTGGTCGTGGTAAATGGTTATGGAGTTATGGCCTGTAGAGGATTTAAACTTTTTCTATTACCATGTGGTACCATAAATAAAAATGAACGCGTGTTTGTGTGTCTGGATTCCAAAGTACTCAACCGATC
Source organism: Merzomyia westermanni (assembly GCA_949987695.1). NCBI lineage: Eukaryota > Metazoa > Arthropoda > Insecta > Diptera > Tephritidae > Merzomyia > Merzomyia westermanni. The sequence continues at coordinate 138,689,793 of OX465290.1, forward strand.
TTTACACACACAGATTTTCGAATTCACTAGTTACAATATGGGCCATATGAAATTTTGGAACACAATGAATGTACTTGGTTTAAGTTAATGATATTTGGAGGCATGTGTCCTTCAATCAATATTTACACAATTTTAGAAAGGTTGGCGGTGGATCTTTATGATACTTTTACAGTGGATTCAGGGAGCCTCTGGGTGAGACGCTACATAAAATTGGCATAACTACGAATTTATTTGATTCCAGATAATGATATTTTATATAAGCGTGTCCTATATATAGGTAGTAAAAAAAAATAACACTGGTCTACATATTCGAACTTTTTTTCCCCACCAGAAATGCGAATATGAAATTCCTATGTAAAACCACTCCCTGATTCCGAAAATCGAGGTTATTTATGATTCTATGGTACCTTTTTTGAGATATTTACGATTTACCGTTATTTAAAAAAAAAAAAAGATGGCTCCACTTAATCATGTGTATCTCAAAAACAAATTGAGCAATCCCAAAACGGTTTGAAAAATTTAAAAGCTAATAAACAATGCATACAAAACTTTTCGCTAGGCCTTGTAGGCTCGAAGATAATGAACAATCAATACGGACTTATACCTCTTTCTTTGGTAAAAATAAAAAAGAATGTGTACTTTGCGAGAAAGGATATCGAAAACTTTTTATTTTTTTCTAGATATTTTTTATTGCTTTTTTTTATACCAACAATTTTTGTTGATTTGCCTGTACATTTTCAAGTATTCATGAAACGAGCTCAAGGCCAAGAATAATAATTTTTCACTTTTTGAATTTTTATGAAAATTATTATTGTTTTTATTTTTTAATAATCATTTTTAATTAGTAATTAAACGTTTTTTGATTGAATAGAGTAGGAAAAATGTTTTTTTTTCTGTAAGTTCTGTTTTATTACAAAAAAAATAAGCTTTCATCCAATAAAATCGATTGACTAATACAAAAGTTATAAGCATTCAAATAAATATAGCCATGTAATACCCCAGCCAAAAATGCCTAACGCATTCACAAACACAAAAGCAAATTCTTCTGCTGTCACCCAACACTATTGAAGCAAAAATATAGTCTCGCTGCATGCCAAAATGAGATGGGAATATATTATTGTCGACATAGTTGTCAATTAGTATATTGTATGCGTTCCACTCATTGTTGTTTCTTATATTGCCAACTTAAAGAAGAATTTTGTGCCACTGCTCATTGGCAGCATTGCCATATGTATTCGCTTCAAATCCGCATGTATTCACATCAAATCCGGTTACTTTTAAAGATCTTTAGGCTTACCCGTATTGAAGTTAAAAGTTGCGTCACTATTATTTATTGTGTATACGTGAAAATTTTTATGCGAATTGTGTGGACGGACAACATAAATCTGCAAAATTGTACGAAGCAGCTATTAAAACAGTTAAAAAACTACAGAAGTGGAGAAATAGAAAATGTATACCAAATTAAAAATTGTTTTTCAATAAAATTCAGTGTTTTACTGATTTTTGAATTTAACTGTTTTGTATTTTATTATATATGCATTGGGAATATGCGATAAGTATAACAGCTATATAATACGTTATTTATGCCATAGCGATAACGCATAGTTGTACCGGATTTTTTTACGCTATATAACATGTTATTTATGCCATAGCGATAACACATAGTTTTACGTGATTTTTTTCCGTTATATAACATGTTATATATTCCATATTAATAGCAGATTGAAAAGAGAAAGCTATATGAAAACCTTATGGCAAATCATACTGCGAATAAAAGAGAAGGCTTGTGCACACGTATAGTAAAGTAAATATATGTGAGGATTTGTCACTCGGCTTGTACAAACTGATGGAAAGTTTTTGAATTCCTCACGCATACTTTTTGTAGTACTACGGGTGGTTTAATGCATTATATAACAGATAGTGTTCTAGCTGGGACTGAAGTACCCTACACGTACATATGTATTAGTATTCATATATTAGTTAGTACGTAGGTAGATTTTCGAAGGGTTATTAGATACAAAAAAATTTGCTACTTTTTAATGCATATCCGACTAATTTCTGAAACTATCTACTTAGGCCACAAATGAAATTTAGTACACCAATGAAGCGGAGGGAACCAACTTGCCATTCGACGGCTTGTTATATTTGTACTACGGAAGTATTTGGGGTTTGAAAGTTAAGAAAAGTAACGCATGCCAGCGTATCTACAGCGCCATTGCCAGTACCAAATTCAACGGAAGTTGCTCATCTAACCACATTGCCATTGCCACATTCAACTTTAGTTCCGGGTCCAGTTTCATTGTCAACAGCAGCATCTGATTACGCGGCATCAAGTTGTACTGAACTTCACACGGAAAATGCAAGAAACGCTTTGTCACAAGCACAACTCAATGATTGGAAAAGAGATTTGGAATTGTCCAAGGTAAAGGCCTCTCGTATGCAACATTTTAAATTCCTTTCATCCGATCTTAAGGTAACATATTATAGAACTCGTCACGAACCATTTTCCAAGTTCTATACGAAGGAGGACTGTATTTGTTCCTGCAAAGGCATTACTGGCTTATTCAAACAGTTTGGATAACCATATGATTCCAAAAAGTGGCGGTTGTTCATAGACGGCAATAAACGCAGTTTAAAGGCCGTATTATTACATATTGGCAACCAAAAGCCGTCTATCCCGATCGCGCATGCAGTAAATACGAAGGAAACCTACGAGATAATGCAAAAATTACTTAAACTTATCAAATATGAAGAGCATGATTGGAAAATATGTTCCGATCTTAAAGTCGTTGGAATGCTATGCCGTCTAAAAAGTGGGTACACAAAATACTTTTGCTTTCTCTGCAAATGGGATAGACGAGCTCGTAAAGACCACTACATCATAAAGGATTGGCCAGACCGAATCGAATTTAAAGTTGGTGTGGATAACATAAAATACTCCCCTCTTATAAAGAAAAAAAAATTATTTTACTCCCGCTCCACATCAAGCTCGGCCTTATCAAACACTTTTTTAAGGCTTTGGACAAAAAACCATCTGTCGAGAGATTTCAGAAGCCCAGGTAAAGGAAGGCATTTTTCTTGGGCCGCAAATAAAAAAGATGCTTAACAATAACCAATTCAAAGAACTATTGTCACCAGTGGAGGCAGCAGCGTGGGATTCTTTTGAAAAGGTCGTTGCTTCTTTTTTAGGCAAACGCAAAAGTCCTAACTACAAGATGATAGTGAACGACTGAATCAAGAACTATGCGAAAATGGGTAAATAAAAAAACATATTCAAGGCCGTTTTCTAAAGTGAACTTTAAAACCTATCTGCGAGATAAACAAAAAATTTGTATGAGAAAACGGCCCTAAAGCGGAATTCATCGTTCACTTCCGAACAAATTTTTGTTTACATTTTGCTCGTTCTCTTCTCGTTCTGTATCAGAGAAGTGAAAAAGAACGAGTAAAATGTAAACAAACAATTTGTTCGGAACTGAACGATGAATCCAGCCTAAGAAAATTACGCACAAATGTATCACTTATTTATCTAATTTATTTATTTATTTTCTTTTTAGGAGTAAATATGTCTTTAAAAATTCATTTTCTGCACTCCCATTTACATTTTTTTCCGCAAAATCTTGGTGACGAAAGTGAAGAGCATGGCGAACGGTTTCATTAGCAAATGAAGTTAATTGAAAGTCGGTATCAAGGATTCTGGGATATCGCAATGTCCGTGTTCAAACACAGATACAAATGGACATCGAGGAGTTGCTTTTTGTGGGAGAGAGAGCGACGATGGAAGGGGACGGGTACCGAGTTGCCTGTGCTCGCGAAACACGCTTTGTGTTGCCGTTCGTCTCAATTATGTTATGTTGGCCGCAGATTAATTTTGACATGTTCCTTCATACCTTTTTTTACATTCGCATGCACACATATTAATAAACGACATAAAAGTAATTGTATCAACAGATTTTCAAAGTTTATTTCCAAGAAAATAATACAATTATATTAATTTGAGCGAAAACATATTTTTTCATTCAAAATATTCATACAGCGCAGTAAAAAAATTCTTAGTACATATGTATGTATTGCGAGAATGTCAGTACAAAACATAATCAACCAAAGCAATTCCTTTCCGTGTTTGAACAACATGGGAAACACTTGAGCAACACCAAAAGAGAATTGCCGATAAAAGCAACTCCGAGTTTCTCTGTTTGAACACGGACAATGATGGGTGACTACTGCTGGTTTCTCATAGGAGAAGCCGATCCTAATCTAAATAAGCGTCAAAACAAAACAAATAACTTTTTCAAGTATAAAATAAGATCATAGAGTTAAGACAAAACTTACATACATTGTTATCGTCTCATATGTACATAATAATATGCTAATATTTGTAGGGTACTTGAGTACTATATGGCTATATTTATTTGAATGCTTATAACTTTTGTATTAGTCCATCGATTTTATGCATTGTTTATAGAAAATTTTATTAGCTTTTAAATTTTTCAAACCGTTTTAGAGTTGCTCAATTTGTTCTTGAGATATACTCGTACATTTTAAGTGAAGCCATCGTTTTTTTTTTGAAATAACGGTAAAACGTAAATATCTCAAAAACGGTACAATAGAATCAAAAATAACCTCGATTTTCGGAATCAGGGGGTGGTTTATTTCCGAGTTTCATATTCGCGTCTCTGGTGGTTTTTGGCTGTAGACCATTGTAATTAATAAAATTATCAGATAATTGTAACAACCAAATTTCAGCATTGTATCTGCATCAGTGCAGTGGATTTGACACGTTTTGGTTTCCTACCTCTGTTTTAGAAAGCTTTAACAAAAAGTGGTCGTGGTCGTTCACCGACTTTGCGTATTTTCCGTGGGCGTGCTCTACTTGTCCATAGCATGCCTCGTATCAAAGAAAAAAACCTGTGTGCTGAATTTCATTCTATTAGTTTAGCCCATGGATATCACGACTGCCCCTGCGGGTAAGGGGTTTAGAATATGCCCGAGGTAGGCATACCGGTCGTAAGAGGCGACTAATATGCACAAAGGTAATGACGTGCAACTCGATTGTTGATCTACGGATATGATGCCTCTCACCTCCCATTACCCATCTTGTAATTCCTTACGGAAGGAGGGGTAACATGACCTAGAAGGCTTCACTGGTCATAAATCGCTACCACCACAGGCGGGCAGTACCGCAAGGGAGTACCGGAGCGTACCGGGTTCAAAACCGGCCAAGGACTGTTAATTCGACAACACTCCCCAAAACCTTCGGTCGTTACCACAACAACAAAAACGACTGCAGTGGCTTAATTAATTTTTTAATTGTAGTAATTTCTATACTTATATATACAAAAAATAATAATAATAGACAAGGGGGCTTAGACCGAGCTTCTCTATCAGCTTTTGATTTTCTGCTTGAAGTTGTCATACAAAGTGGAGGGGCCCTACATATTTTATGGCATCTACTAAGGCAGACGAGACGCCTTTTTATGGCAGGAATACACTCGGAGGATTGGCAACCTCCGGTGTGGTAGGCCAGCAAGACTACTACCACACCACACCTCAATTTATGTCGGCTCTTTCTAATATTAAAAACCAAAACCTCTTCAAGGAATCTGGACCCTGTAAGTAAGCAGAAAATCAAAAACAAAGTGCTAGTTTTCGTCAGCCAGAAGTCGAAAGTGTTAGTTTTCGTATGGCACGTCGATATATAAAAAAGTTGAATTTTTGAAGCTCGTTTAACTTGGTCTAGCTCATGTAAATGTTAATATATATTTTTAAAATATTTTGGCTGAGGTCTTAGAAAAAAGTGAGTTATGAAATTGAAAATTGCCACTTTTACGGCGAGCTACCTTAATGTATATGTACAAATTTAAAATTCCTTTAAAAAATCACACGTTTTCCAGTTCCACATTTTTATTTTATGTTATTACATAAATTAAATCGTATTAAATATGCAATTAATCGAACATGAAAATGGATTCAAACTTGATTAATTAGTTAATCAAAGAACAATTACTATCGGTTAATTAAAACGTTTATTTAAATTTTGAATAATTTTAATTATAATCTTATTAGTTTTATTATACAGAAAATTAGTAATCCCAACCGGATTAACCAGAAAATTCCAATTTATATGCTAAGCCCACTCTTCACTCAAAACGTCTTTATCGTACAGCTGGAAAGGTGCAATACTTCTGTACCTGGTTTTGAAAGAAAAATATGTTTTCAATCAATGTAAGTCCAAAAAATTTAAGAAAAGCTGCTTTCCATACATTTCAATACAAATTAAAATTTTTAAAACTGAGTGTAGATTTCACACAATTTGGTTTATTTTTTTTTACTAATGAAATATTTTCTGAAATGAATAAACTTACTAAGATTTCAATTAATAAAAACAATCATTACTCGGGTACTGATTTATCAAATAGGTTATATCGTTATATAAACTGAAAATTTTCCACAAAAGCGCATTTTCAAAAGAAAAAAAAGGGCCTAAAAACCGGGCGCTATTTGCTTTCAAAAGGTAAGTAGTGCCCCACGGTGTATTGCCTTTTGTCAGCGGACGGCATTTCCCTTTTGACTGGGGAATAAATCACTGAGACATTGTGTGTTGGTCCACTATGCCGAAGGTCCCAAGCTCAAAATCCAGGGAAAACTTTTCACCCCTAGCAGGTTTCGCTCAAAGTCAGCATATAAACTAGAAAATTGGGCGAGAAGCCAGGCCCGAAACTCGTCAGAGGTATATCGTACGAAATTGTTATTATTATTACTTTAATATCTTCAACAAAGACTCTCTTGAACTTGGCGTTCTTCAACTCTTAAACAATAATAAATGGAAAAACCTTCAAACGAAAAGTGCTTGCGTTGGCGAAATTCATGACGAAGCGCATTATTATAAAAGCGAAAGAAAGTTTGCAGAGATCACAGCGTTCTTTGGAATAAAGATCATCAAAATGTTGAGCTCATATAACAAATTATTAATTACTGCTCTGCTTTGTTTGTTGGCGTTAGAAACTGTAAATTTCATTATCTCAAAGAAAATAAAAAAGCTAAACTTTCTGTCTTACACTGATTGTCAAAATGGAAGTCGCTGGCAGAAAATCAAAAGCTAGATTTACCATGAAAAGAAGTGTAGCCGTGGAATACATTTCTCCCGACTCACATTTCGATAGTCAGACTAAATCCGATTTTTCAAATGCATATAAAATCATTATCGTTTTATAGTTTAATGCACTGAGTTCGAACGAGTACAAATTGTCTGGAAAACGCAAACCCTTGCTAACCCGTGAAGATCCTTCGGATTTGGAGGAATACAAACGTTTTAAACGTGAATCGGTGACCTCTATTAAGGACTTTCAAGATTTTGTGTCGCAGTCGAAAACGCAATGTGCCATTAAAATGGGATTCGATCCGAAAGATTTGCAAAAATCTTTACTTTATGAAGAGCAACCGACACTCAAAGAGAAATGTTTAATAGAGTGTATTTTGAAGCGTTTAGAAGTGGTAAGTTTACAACGAGCTACTCTTTTAAATTTATAGCCATTGAGTAATTTCGATTTTTAATGCCAGATGGACAAGAATAATATGTTGTCAACGCCGGCAATTGGACGCATTGCTAATGTGGTGAGCACAATACCTTTTTTATAATTTAAGTAATGCTATATATTCATATCGGATATCCATTAATATCAAAACACTCAAAAACCGATACCAATGGCAAACGTCAAATCATGGCAGAGTTATTGGGTCATACAGGCAATATTTCCCAGCGGTAGAAATGGGGAATAGTCACGCAGTATGGTTTCACACTGCAGGATGCACGACTACCTTCGAACCTGCGCTAACTGGATGGGTAGCGAGGTACTTAGTTGTTAGCAGAACGCTTGTTGTTTTTGTAGTAACAGGAATTCACCCTGATTAGTTGGATAACACTCCCCAGAGGTTTGGGGGAGCCCGAATGTTGCTGGAGCTATTTGGTATGACCAGTGGAACCTACCCCCTGCGGGTTATGGGTTTAGAATATGCCCGAGGTAGGCATACCGACTAATATGCACAAAGGTAATGAAGTGCAGCTCGATGGTAGATCTACGGATATGATGCCTCTCACCTCTCATTACCCATCTCTCCTTCCATACGGGTACATGACGTAGAAGGTTCCACTGGTCATACCAAATCGCCACCACGACAGTCGGGCAGTACCTTCGGTGAGTGTTTCTGTCGTACAACAACAACCAGTGGAATCTTCTAGGTCATCTCACCCCCTCATGTAAGGAGGAAGAAGGTTAATAATGAGAAGTGAGGGGCGTCATAACCGTAGGTTAAGCATCAAGTTGCACGTCATTACCCTTTGTGGATTTTAGTCGCCTCTTACGATAGGCATTCGTACCTCGGCCATGTTCCAACCCCTTAAAAACTCGAGTCATTTCGAAACAGTTGAGACAGATTCAACTATCTTTGAACTACCGCGTGTTTATATCTTATTTAAGCCGATAATTTTGTAAAAACAGTTAAACGGATTGAAATGACCATTAGAGAGATATAAAGTTCTTAGTTTGGTAAAACCCAAACTGGGAGGAGCGGTGTTAGTGCCAAGTGAAAGCAGGAACTCTTCTTTCGATTCAAGTGCAAGCTCAATATCCAAGAACGAGACAAGTCCTCAGCGACGATTACCAAAAGCGTTATACTTTATCGCACAACTGCCAAATACAGGAAGTAAGCTTAGCGAGAACTTAGACACTCATAACACTCCAAAGGGAATGAGAACCAGTTTGCTATCCAGGCAAATGAACTGTGGAGACGTTAAGCATGCATAACAAAGTACAAATTTACTGGAGCTTTAGCTACAAGGGAATCAAAACAAATTAGGATTCAAAACGGATTAGTTCGCAAGGAAAAGTGTAACTCTAAACGAGGGTAGTTGACGTAGACTATAGGATTTTTAAAATCTTTCCAATCCGCGGATTAAAATGTTAGGAAAGAGTCAGTTGTCAGCCTGGGCCCTACACTGACGTGTAGCATTGTGTTCGAGAGGTCAATGCATTAGCTAGCCAGCGCAACCTAACCTACCTTACTATTTATTTATTGGATTAAAGGACAGCACTGTATAGGGTTTTGACTCTAGCACCCACATAATTTTTCATGTCTTCAACTTAGACTGTAAAAAACTGTATGTTTGTTTAAACCTTCCAGATTGGCAATAATAATCCATTGATTACATCAATTGCTATGGCAACAGCTGATAACTGTAAAAAGTTCATTACTGGCAAAAACTCGTGTGAGCGCGCTCATCAAATCAATAAATGCATTGCTGCTGAGATGAAAATGCGGCGAATTAAATTAATTTATTAATATGCATAGATATGTATGTATGTATATATTTTATATATACATATTATTAGGTTCATAACTATAATATTAAGTTAAATTAGTTTTGTCAATAAAGCTAAATTATAATAAATTTTTTGATGACCAGATTCGAATTCTGCATAATACAACATACATAAAATTTAAAGAGGGTGGCTGGGAAAGCTTTCTAGAGTTTACTGCAAGCGCCTTAAATGACATCCATGTCTTATTTAATTTCCAAAGACCTTTGTGCTTTTATAAGGCATGTAGAAACAAGAGGATTCATCCGAGAGATGAAGTACTTCAGTACAGTCGAGAAAACCTCTGGACCTTAATGTAGAAATTAAGAGTACACTTACAACTCTCTACTAGCGTCGGTAAGTTATCCTCAAGCGGGAAATTCCTATCCAGCCCGACAGAACACACCGAAGGTAGCAATTCCTGGTGATGATCGGTATCGGAAGCATGCTTTAGGCGTCCTTGGCTATTATAAGTTGTGGGCCGATCGAGACTCAACCAAATTCTCAAGAACTCTATAAAAAATCTATATAAGAAAAGATCAAGTGATCTTCCACCTATATAACAAAAGAACAGGTAGTCTTCTCAAACTAAACACCTCATTTTGATGTCCTTCCCTTTTGACGACAATGTTTACCAAAAAGCTTGAACCTTTAGGAAGTGGCTGACTAACAAAAAAAAAAAGATACAAAAGTGCAAACGAACACATAAATTTTTGAAAAAGAACTGCCCATATCCGTAACAATTCTAAAACCTTGGGGGGGGGGGGAAGGGTTTTGTGTTACAGCGACAATAACAACATTTAGTGAGGGCCAAAACCCCTTATAACTACTATATCTTGGACCATAGCCGTAGTACTTTCAGGACCATATGCAAATAATTGTGGAACGTTTTTCGGCAGCAGTGCAAGATCAGTTAGGACCATCTTGGAATTATTTTCAGAATCTTTCCTAGTTGAGTTAGGTATGTGGAAATGTGAAAATCACATTGAGCCTTTGTTTCTCAGCCAATTTTAGAAGATATGTGTAAGCGCTAGCATTTGGTTAGATTAAATTTATAGCTGGTGTAACCCAAAACAGCCGTATATACTCGATCTTGTTCAAAATGAAGTTTACTTTATTCAAAATACGCTCTAACTTATTGGTTACATTTCTTTACTAAAATCATGATGGGTTGTTCTCGAATGGTTAAATAATGCCAAAATAATCCCAAAACACTTCTTAACTTATGCCGCGATGTTCCAAAATAATCTCGAAAAAATGGCGTCTTTGAAACGGTAAAAAATATAACCGAAACAGTGCCGAAATAATTCCAATCTGATAGAGGAAGAGTTTCAAAAACTGTCCATACATTTTACTGAGAACATGTCAAAATAGAAGAAAACCGGTTTCATTCAGGTCATACCCTAAATATCGCGCTTATACTAAGGAAAAGTTCGGGGAATCATGCAGAGTAGTCCAGAAATGATTTCAAAAACAATCCGATGTAAATCCAATGCCGTTTTCTTCTTAGAGAGGGATATGTTGACATCATGCTGTGTTTATTTAAATCTTAGTTGGGTATTTAAAACATTTGATTCAGAAAAAATTACACTAAAATATCATTTACAAGATACACGCAAGTACACATTTCGGTGCGTATTCGAACTTATTTTACTCCAGCAAAATCGCTTCATTTATCGCTTTACTGCTCGATTTGAGGTATTTCGAACTCTTGAGCTTTCAATTGCTTAAACATGCACATTCCGAATGAATGGGCGACTTCGCATCTGTTTAAAAGACGAGATTAAAATTTTTGCAAAACTTATAGTTTTTAAAATTTCAAACTTACGTATCGTCGATTTCCAATTCAATATTTCGTTCATTGCAACCGTCTGCGATTTCGTTGAGATCTTCCATTCTTTCAGGGTATAACAAAAGCATAAAGCCTACTAGCTTTTCGGTTTTCACTTGTCTACCATCATCGCGAAACTAAATCATAAAAATAAGTTAAAACAAGTAAGGGGGCAAGTTCGGCTGTAACCGAACATTATATAATCAGCTGTGAGCTTTGGCAACAAACTTGGACTTATTTTTCCCTTTCCGAGAAAAAATGTCTTCCTCTCACAGCGATATGTTGGAAGCAAAATAAAGTTGATATAATATTATTTTTACAAAAAATAATTGGATTTCACATTTTCGATTTACACCAAAAATTTGGGATTCATAGGTTTATTATTTAGGTACTGAATAATCACATATTCGATACATAGAAATGTGCCCATGGCTATAATCTGATTTGCCCTTTAAAAATAGCAATGGTAGTTGAGTGCCAAGGAACCTGCATACCAAATATCAAAAAGATAACTGAAAATTTCTTCAAGTTATCGTATTCACAGACGAACTGACGAGCCAAAGGACGCACATAACTTCATTAATTTCTTTTTTCCTCCATAACACTTAATTATGTATATTACTATATCTATCGCGATTCGTTAATGCAATTAAGACATACCGTTGGGTTAATAAAATGAATATACTCTTACTGTATATAATAAATATAATAATAAATATGTTCCTCAAATTTTCATACCAATTCGAACTGATCCATTAAGCAGCGACGCAGACATTTGGTTGTAGTCTGAGCGTCCTCTTTGTTCAAAAATAGTTCTTCAATGTGCTCTGTAATTAGAAGAAGTTGAAGATGGAACTTGAACTAGAATGTTTTGAGAATATTTGGTTATATTTCATTTCTTTGAGATTACCCAATTCAGGTTTCGGCTCACACTTATTGGAATAAGGTTCAATACCCTCCACTAATAGACCCATGGGTAGGGTCATAATGTCATCAGCCTAGGTTTGAAGAAATTTACGTTTTAAAAGTGTATCATATTTATTTTGTAAAGTAAATCAAGAATGCAACATAGGTACATATAACAGATTTATCTAGTTCATTCAAAGGTTTGATATGTCCTACAACATACCACGTCTAGATATTCACTTCCCTGGAACTGGAAGCACTTACATCTCATGTCAAAGAAGTCAGTAGCAGTCGTAAGCTTGGCAATATCAGGTACTGATACATTTGACAACCCCACAGCAGGTTACGTGCCCGTGTAAGAGACGACTAAAATATACGACCAGAACCGCTAAAACAAACATTCGGGTTGTTAACAGATCGTACCGGGTCTATATACTGAAAAGTATATTACAAGCAAAACAAACAAGAAGAGCAACAAAGAAAATAGCCAGAGATTAACCGATGACAGTGAGCAATGTAACAAGGGAGACATAAGTAGCTCCATACAGTTAGAGGTTGGAGAGTTACACTTAGGATATCCCAATGGTATCACTTAATATCTTGACTTCTGGTGTATAAGGTGTAGACTCGAGCTCAAAGAAACTAAACTTCCTGAAAGAGATGGAGAAATGAAGCATGATGTTTATTGCATTCAGAATAAGCCGAGCAAGATCCTGAATGCCATATGCGCTATACCTAATGGCCGTTTTGGCTCACAACAACATCATTTATCAAATATAAAAATCAAACAAAATCATTTGGGTTTCTTTGGCTACCAACCACAAACCAATCGGGTCGGCAGGAAAACTCTTGGCCACTCTTATTGTATACCACGAATCAGCCCTTATGGATTAGATTATGATTAAGGGGTGGCTAGGGACATGAATTACGACGCTATACCTTCTCTTATCTGTAACGATATCCTGCACAATAATTTTCTATTGATATTTTTAGGGATCGCGTATATGATCTCGTCTTGAGATGGGTAAGGGAATCAGAACTTTTTGCGCCTTGCTCGATCTCTACTGTACAGTGAAACCATGACTTGGACTACTTGCAACTCCAACTGCCTTTTCTATGTTGAAAATGTTGGTGTACCTGAAAATGGACTGCGGAAGAGTCGGGTTCTTCTTTTGTAGAGTTAGTATTGATTTTTTGCAGATTAGCGCTACTTTCGGGTATGCGATGTTTTTAGAATAATGTTTTGAAGGATTCCGAAATCGCTTCTACTCATTCGATGTTGTAAAGGGCAACCTGAAAAGCTTTATTAACTCAGCTTGCTGCCAAACCACTCGGTTTTCTGCACCCGTATGGTCTCGTTAGCAATCAACTTTACAACAAGCTTCAAGCTCATTATGGAAGATATGAGGCAAATTGATATTGAAATATTTATGTTATGATTGTTATAAACATTACCTTTCCGGGGGTTTAAGAGTTTGCTTATTATGTGGACAGTAGTTCTGATACTAGCACAATTGTCACGGCCGCATTTTTTTCAAACCTTTCATCCCACCTTGGACCATAGCTGGATTGGTGTTAGAAGAGTAGGTTATATTGAACAGTCAAGCGAATGTATCATGGGACATACCACAGGGCATGTATTTGGTATAGTTGGCCGGAGTCTGGATAACTAAGAGTTTACAATATCCAGATCGAAGTTGGGTCAGAGTGACTCTAGTCTCCCTAGGAAGGGCGCTGTGCTCTTCAGCTTGAGGGTTTCATCTGTTGGAAAAGCGAGAGGATGTTAATAACGGCTGAGTTATATGATGCCGGATATCATCATAGTGCTTAAGGAGTTACTTTCCTAGGCCACACTAAGTGTGCTGTTAGGAAGTAAGGTATATCAAGAAACAATTTCTGATCACCCAAGGCAGAAACCCATACTTATGGTGGCCCAATACTTCAGCTTGAAATGGTTTGGGAAAATAAACCGGCTTGGGGTTTGTGTTCCATTCCTCAGTTTACACTAAATGGAGATCGAAATAAATGTAAATAATTTGTCACCCTATTTGAGAATATCTTTGACGAGTTTGAGATGCCCATCTGGGAACATCTGCCCACTAGAAGTTTTCGCTATTTTGGAACGCTTCATAAAAAAACAATTAAAAATGAGAAAAAAAATAACAAAAGCTTCGAATGATGATACCGGAACGATTCGAGCAAGCATTGTCAATTCAGTAAAACCAATAATCCAGATTATAGTTTGGCATATCTATACGATACATTCGTTGTACAACATATATGCTATATAACAACAAAAACCAATTCATTACCAATCTTCTCCTTCCTTACGGAAGAAGTTGATTACATGACCTAGAAGGTCGCACACTGTTCAACCGGCAGTTTTGAAACGGACTGTCAAAATCGGCCTTCTGGAAGTTTGGTTATCGCTACTCAAACATACAAATAAAGAAAAACCAATTTTACCACAATGCTTACGTTTAGCTAGTAGAACATCTCAAGGATAGCGGTGAGACACGGCGTATGAGTAACATTTTTTTATTACACTTGAGGAAACGAGCAATAAAAGTCAAATAAATGTAATCTGATGAATGATTTAAGCACTCGAAATACTTCTTCTACTTTGTTAACTCCAAACATCTTTTGGATAACAGGTAAGCAAGGTGCTTTTGAGGGTTTAATTTCCAAAGATACTATAAGTCCGTCGACTGCACTTTATCATTATCAACCAACAAAAGCTACAAACATAGAAACATCAGCCTGATGAAGTCTGGAGCTTGATATCAGCTACCCTATGTCTCGTTTGTTGACTTTGCATATTTGCAAGAAACAGCGTTAGGGGATTAGAAAATGCCCGAGGTAGGCATATCTATCGTAAGAAGCGACTAAAATGCACTAAGGTGAAGTGCAACTTAATGTTTGATCTACGGGTATGATGCCTCTCACCTCTCATTAGCCATCACCTTTATTTTGTTCAACAAGTTTTTTCTTAATTATTTGATTTGAATATTTTTTTCGTAGTATGATTAGAAATAAATGTCAGAAAAGTACTGTTTGAAAATATTTTCGCTAAATGCTGTAGTTCATATAAAAATGGCAAGCGAATTGGAAGTACTAAAAACTATTGTTAAAAGTTTTCAAGACCACCCTTAGTGGACTTTCAAAAAAAAAAGCTCGAGAACTTAAAGTAAGCCCGAACACTGTTTCGAGGGTGTTAAAAAACTTTAAGGACAAATTGCCTGTTACCCGTAAGCCAGGTTCGGGTAGAAAAAGGGGTATCAGTGACCAAAACATGAAAAAGAAAATCATCACCGTTTTTCAGAAGAACCCCAATATTTCAGGTAGGAAACTAGAGCAGAAGATGGGATGTTCCGAGTTTTTTGTCCGTAAAGCAAAAAAAGGAAGCTGGTCTCAAAACTTTCAAGGTTCAAAAAGTTCCAGACAGAAACTCTGTGAAGAATGTGGAATAAAAACTAAAAATTTGTTTCTTTGAAAAATTCAATTGCCGCATCATGGACGACAAAACGTATGTTTTAGCCGACTTTTCGCAGCTTCCAGGCCAGGAGTTTTACACAGCAGACTCGCGCGGGAATGTGGACGAAAAGCTTAAGTCAAAAAGGCAGTCAAAATTTCCTCGTAAATTCCTGGTTTGGCGAGCAATCTGCAGCTGTGGAGAAAGGAGCAGTGCTTTTGTAACTACGGGAACAATAAACGCCCAAATATACATTACAGAATGCTTAGAAAAAAGTTTAAGCCTTTCCTAAGACGACATAAGGTTTCCACTTTTTTTTGGCCTGACCTAGCTTCTTGTCATTATAGCAAATTGGATTTGGAATGGTATTCAAAAAATAATGTGCATTTGGTGCCTCGAGAAGCAAATCCGCCCAACTGTCCAGAACTCAGGCCAATTGAAAGATACTGGGCATTGGTCAAAAAAGAAACTAAAGCAACAAAAAAAGTAGCAAGGAATGCCAAAGACTTTCGGGAAAAGTGGAGTTCAGCAGCTCGTTAAGTGTCAAATATTACTATAAAATTATTAACGATTTTTACAACAATAGTAGTGACAAAGTTGTTTATATATAATAAAACTTGTAATTAAAAGGATAAATAACAGCTAGTTTTATTTTCAAAATCGGACTACTAGTTTACGATATTTGTCATAGTTAGTAAATGACAATTTTTTCAAACGCACTCCTTACTTACAGAAGGAGGGGGAGATGACGTAGAAGGTTCCATTGGTCATACCAAATCGAGGCCGCGATAGTCGGGCATGTACTGCAAGGGAGCGTACCGGGTTCATATACGCCAAAGGACTGCCACTTTCGACAACACTCCCTATAACCTTCGAAAAATAGTTTTGTTGCTTTAAACAACAAACAGCAACAACAGCTAAAAATTCCTGACTTAGCTTATGTTGGCGTCCCAAAATCAAGCCACTATAAGGGATGTATCTTCAATATTGAATTTATATTTTTGTTAATTTTAATAAACACACACCAGCACATCTCTTGTTATGATAACTGAAATTGTTCCCGTAATAAATATGAATAAATTCCACATTTTATTTGCAATTGGTAAGGTAAGTTTTGTTATAAGCACAAATTTAGTAAAACTAGACTAAAGCATTCAATTAACATTACAATACATTTTATTGAAATTTTAACTCAAATTTGCATGTATTTTGATAATTAATATATTCGCCGGAAATTGTTTTATATATGCACAATCATCAGATAAAATTCATCGAACCGCGATCTAAATTATTTTTGTTCTTATATTGTGAGGTTTGGCTATGAACTAGGAATGTTACGGAAATGTGTTTAACGGAATCGAGATTAGAAGTGGATTTTTCAAATTTGATTGAAAGTGTAAAAAACACAAAGCGAAGTTCAGAATTGTGTTAAACAACAAGTTGCATTAACCCTTAAATGCCTGAAGTATCAAATTTGATACCAGACCTTCTAATCACATTGTAGAGATGCATTTTATTGCTTTTTTATGTTTCACTGCTTTTCTGTTATCACTGATTTATACAGGGTGGCTAATGAAAGCCGCTACCAAAAAAAAATTAAATAACTTTTTTTCTATTTAATGAATCTGATTAATTTTTTTTTTATTTTGCAGATTGACTTTTACATTTAACAAAAATGGATAACTGGGACACTGAAACAAGAATTTGGATTGTCCGCCGCTATCACGCACTGGAGTCCGTAGTTTCGGTTCAAAGAGAGTATAGGCGCACGTTTGGCGGCAATCCTCCGAGCAGATGGACCATAATAAGACTTGTAAACAATTTTGCCGAGCATGGGACAGTCAACAGAAGACCTTACCATCGAAACCCTTCAGTTCGAACGGAGGAAACAATCGCTGCTGTAGCTGCTGCCATACAAAACAATCCACGTGTTTCGACAAGAAGCTTATCTGCTCAAATGGGTGTAAGCAGACAGTCATTACAGTCAATTATGCACAAAGATTTGGACTTATTCCCATATAAAATTCAAATGGCCAACAAACTGAACGCTGCAGACTTGCCGATTCGCTTGGAATTTTGCCAGAAGATGCTTCAAATGGTGGAAGAGGATGGAAACATGTTGAACTGTCTTTTCATGTCTGACGAGGCCCATTTCGATTTAAACGGCAACATAAACAAACAAAATTGTCGAATATGGAGTGCTTCCAACCCACAGATATTCCATGAGACGGAATTGCATCCACTTCGTGTCACAGTGTGGTGTGCAGTTTCATCACGCTGCATTGTCGGGCCCTACTTCTTCGAAGAAAACGGTCAAACCGATACGGTTACTGGAGACCGTTACTTGAGCATGTTGAGAGAGTTTTTCTATCCAGAATTACGCCGAATGAGAATTTCTTTCAACTCTGTGTGGTTTCAGCAAGATGGTGCAGCTCCTCATATAGCCCAACCTGTTATGACAGAATTGCGACGAAAATTTCCCAATAAGCTGATATCCAGAAACTCCACATTCCGTTGGCCACCCAGGTCGCCTGACCTTACTGCACCTGACTTTTTCTTGTGGGGTTATTGCAAACAGGAAGTCTTCAAAGCAAAACCAACAAATTTGAATGAAATAAGGCAATCCATTCGAGAAACAACTGCGGCTATTCCTGTCTCAACTCTCCAAGCAGTAATGAACAACTTTTTGGTAAGATGCCGCACATGCATCGACGAGCAGGGGGGGCATTTAAATTCCATTATTTTTAAAACTAATTAAGCTATATTTAATAAAATTGAATGAGCTTTAACATGAATAAAAGAAAAATGAATTCCATACACTGAAAAAAAAATTATTTGAGTTTCTTAATGTAGCAAAATTCATCAGCCACCCTGTACTCTTTGAGTGAGAATCAAGAAATGAGCATGACTCGCTAAACCTGTTCAAATAACGGGACATAGTATTTTCGTGCAGGATTGAATCGTCACCTGTTTTTACCAAAAGTTTATGGAAATAAATCTTTTACACAATTAACTTTTTCAACAAATAAAAATACGTTCGAGGTGGGTGTTAATGTTGTTTTTTCTGTTATATAATTATTTTTGGCAAAGGCATATTTTAGCTGAAGAAAATCTGGAAATTTTTGGGAGTATCAAATTTGATACTTCAGGCATTACAGGTTACAAAAAATCGACTTATCTATTCCTTTGCTAATTATATGGTTAGCAACTAAATTGCATTTTTCCTTGGTTGGTTTGGTGATGATAAGAATTGGTTTGACAATTTTTCGTAGATATTTGTAAAACATGACGCCGGAAGAGATCGAAGCATTTTTGAGACAGTTGGAAAATGGTGAAATTTCTGAGGATGAGGCTAGCGAAAATGAGGATGACATCGATTATTTACCTAGTCAAAAGGATACACAGATGGACACTGACGACTCAGATGAAGAGGCAGATCCATCTCCATCACCTCAATTTTCTGAACCTCAAAATTCAGGGATCACATGTAATCCTCGAAATGTAGTCTGGAGGGTAAGAAAAATGGAGATTGTGCAAAACGCACTGCAGTTTGAGGGAGCCACTGAATATCCGCAGGAGATTTTCGATTTAGAAACGCCCTTTCAATGTTTTTCATACTTTTTCGATGACGAAATTTTAAAATTTCTTGTGGACAAACAAATATGCCTTTCAAAAAAATCCCAACTTTTCAGAACTGGTTACTATCTCGGATATACGAAAGTTCTTTGGAAATTTTAATTTTTACCAGTGTATATCATTATCCAAGTGTCAGGTTATACTGGTCTAGTAAGGTAAATTTTGAGGCAATAGCTGAAACTATGAGCCGGAACAGGTTTGATAAAATCAGAAAAATTTTTCATATGAACGACAACACCAAGCATTTACCACCTGAGCATCCTGAACACGACAGGCTGCACAAAATGAGACCTGTTATAGATCATTTGGCCAAAAAATATAAAAGTGTACCATTTGACCATCGCCTTTCTATAGACGAACAGATGTGCGCCACTAAAATGAGACATTTTATGAAACAATATTTGCCAAATAAGCCTCACAAATGGGGTTTCAAGTTATATGTTTTATGTTCTCTCTCGGGATATGCATATAATTTCGAACTCTATTCTGGTGCTAAAAATATTACACCTTTACCTGGAGAACCAGATTTAGGAGCTGTGTCAAATGTAGTTATTCGATTGTTACGTCCAATCCCAAGACATGTGAGTCATATAGTATACTTTGACAACTTTTATACGAATATTCCTTTGCTACAATTTTTAAAAACGGAAGGCATTTATTGTCTTGGTACTGTACAACGAAACAGACTTGGGAAGTCCCGCAAGTTGCCTGAGAAAAAGGAAATCATGAAGTCCAACGTACCTAGAGGGGTATATCATGAAAATGTTGCGTCTTTTGAAGGAACAGAGTTCTCGGCAATAAGCTGGAAAGACAACAAACAAGTATTATTGCTTTCCACATATGTAGGCTCTGAGCCAGCAGAGACTATAAAGCGTTATGACAAAAAATTGAAAACGAATGTCCAGATACCATGTCCTCGGGTAATAAAATAGTACAATACCCATATGGGAGGCGTCGATTTGATGGATAGCTTCACCGGTCGATATAGAATCCGCATCAAATCAAGGAAATGGACAATGAGACTGTTCTATCACCTGCTTGATATGACGGTAATAAATGCGTGGGTGCTGTACAAAAAGGTTGCATCCATAAAAGGTAAAGCTCCAAAAGATATTATGAACTTGGCTGATTTCAGGACAGACCTTGCTGACACATTATGTCGATATCTAAGCCGACCTGAAGTTAAAAGGGAAAGACCGTCAAGCAGTCGACAAGAAGAAACACCAGGACCCTCTAAAAAACCGCGAGCAGGTGTGCAGGTCTTACCTCCTACTGATATACGATACGACCGCGAAGGACATGAAAAAGAATTTATGAATGCAAGAAATAAATGTAAATACAACAAATGTAACAAGCTTACTTCCTGGATGTGTAAAAAATGTAAGATTTCTCTATGTGACAACAAAAATAACCAATGCTTTGCCTTATTTCATAACAAAGAACATTAAAATTTACTAAGACTTATGTGAGGCTTAAATGTCCAAAGTATTAAAACTGATACCAATCTTATTTTGTTAAATAAATACATAAAAACTAAAATTTAAGTTTTATTAGTATTATTATTTCTTTTATAAGGAATGCATTAAAATTTTTTTAACCCATTTGGAAAAATCAGGCTTTTAAGGGTTAAATTTTCGAATTCCGTTTATTTTATACGCGCAAACCCTTGCGCGTGAGTAAAATCACAGTCATTGTCTTGAATCCTGATTGTCAACAATTAAAAAATATTTTTACGTTAAAAGCTGTGATCTAGTGGGCTGAATATGATCTTTCGTTGCAACCCAGACTCGAGACAATCGAAACCGAAATCCTCAGTAGTGCCTTCCGAATCGGAA
The DNA here is from genome assembly GCA_949987695.1 of Merzomyia westermanni. Classification (NCBI taxonomy): domain Eukaryota; kingdom Metazoa; phylum Arthropoda; class Insecta; order Diptera; family Tephritidae; genus Merzomyia; species Merzomyia westermanni. Next base: position 138,710,826 of record OX465290.1, read on the forward strand.
TCGAAGCACCGTAACATCGTTAATATGAACCATAGATACCAACTTGTTCAACATTTCCTGCCTTTTGGGACATTTAATTTTGTGATGGAAATCGGCGAATTAGTGCTTTTTCTGTGAATTTTTCAGTTGTTTTTTTTTTTAAGAAAGTTTTTTAAAAGGAACTTATGTATATTTTTCTTTGCTACACATTTTAATAATGCCCAGTTAATTGCCTAAGTTAAACCTATGAGCTGTATAAGCTATTTGCAGACATTGACATAGTCCAACGAACTAAAACCTAACGTCCTCCTTGGCAAGACCATGTTGTGCGAATGAATGAAGATGTTTCGGGCCAGAAGGTTTTTTGGGCACCCACCGGTGGTAGCAAAGGCAAAAGGAGATCACCACTCCGATGGAAAGACGAAGTGCAGACCGATTTGTGATCCCGTAGTGTTACAAATTGGAGCCAATTGGCAGACTTTAACTAGATGTGAATCGGTTCTATTTGATTTCAATAACCATGTTACAAGTTCTGAACAAAATAATGTTTGTCGAAACGAATACGTCGTGACTCTAAGTCCACTACAAGCGCTAAATATATCCTTATGTGTTGGATTTTAATACACAAAGGCAGAACGCATCGTGTTTGAGTAAGGGATTTTTAGTTTTTTGTTAACAAAAATGCTAAAAGACTGCTTTTATTATTTAAAAAAACTGTTTTTAATGTTGCCCTAAGAATTTTATAATTTTATATTAGATAAAAAAAGTTTGAAAAATTCTCGTCCTTATCTATTTTTCCGCCACTGTCTGCTCTGATAACCTCTATTTTCACCCCTCACTCTCATAGTCGACCAAACTTTTGCTAACCTGAATTTGTTCCAGAGTGTAATATTAATGAAACTGCATACGCTAGTATTTTCAGACCGCGAAAGATACGGTATTATTTCGATTTTCTGGTAATAGTTTGTAATGGAATGTCCAATAACATTATCCTAAAGCGCGATCTGATGGCGATGAAGAAGACACAAATATTCAAAAATTTGTGAATAACTTTTGCAAAAAAATAAATATGCCAGAAGAAGAAAAGTAGTTTGGTAGAAGATAACATCTTGCATATAAATTTCGAAAATGAGTAAAATCGGTTTATAGATATAGAAAATAACCGGAATTTAGAAAAACTGGCCCAAACTTGTTTTTATGTTGTTGTTGTGAGCATAAAAGTGTTACAGAAAGAAACTCGAGCTTCGAAAAAAAGTGGCCCACTTCACAAATTTCTACCCCAGTATATGTATATAGTCTAAAATAAGAAAATTATAAATCAGAAGCATAAATTGGTATTGTGTTATTTAATCGATAGTAAAAAAATAGTAGTTCATTGACGAAGGGAGGTATGAACAGCGTGTTATAACGAATTTATTAATCATATGCAAATGTTCCGTGTCACACGTAAACCATACTAATGTTTACACTATCAACTTTACCCGCCCACTAATTACCGTTAAATATCAATTTGTGGTGTTTTCAATTCGTATTGAGCAACCTTGATTGCGGACCTATGTCTACATACAACAGACTGTCCGTTATTTCTCAAGTTGGGGGTTTTTACAGCTGCCATAGAAAGTTATAGTGTTTGGCTCAAAAGCTAATCAATTTGAAGACATCCCCACACTTTTCATATGAACTTGCTTTGACACAATCATATATGTATATTCCATAAATATTTGCATGGAAATTTTAAACATTCTATGCTTAATGCACAATGGAACGAATTTCTAAACCTAAAGAAAACAGCTATAAAATGATCAATAAATCAGTCAAAGTAATTTTCTAAAAAGTTGGTTCTGGCAAAGTTATTTTGAAAGAGAAAGTTTAAAGTTTTTTTAGTAAGGTTTTGAAACGAACGACTTCATGGCAAGGTAGTTAAGTTCTTTATCCAATGAGCTGTGACCCACAATAGAAGGTTATTGAAAGTATTCATAACTGCCGTCCCTAAATGATAGCTCCAAGCGTAAAATAGTTGTAAAAAATCTTAATGCCCATTCAATTTCAATTTCGACAGAGCGTTTCGCATTGAAGTTGGCTGCACAAGACAAATGTGCGCAGGAAAGAAGATAAATTTGTAATTTTCAAATTGCTTTTATTGCTGCTTCAGACAATACTTCCTCCTTCTTTTTAAAGCACTTACTTTCCGATATAAACTTAAGAAGGAGCGAAAGATCCACTCCAGTTACCTCTGTCAGACTGTGAAGAAAGCGTGTTCCCAGAAATATGAGGTCCTGGATATTGACAAAGAAAGTGGTGCATTGAGTCCTCTTCCTTCTTTTCTCCGGCAGCTTCTACATAATGAACTTAATCAGTCATCGTCGAAGTACCATATATATTGTACAGGTGCAGGTCAAACCCCACAACTCATTCAAACCCACAAATGCCTGTTTCCATATATTCAAGTTTTACGACTTTTGCGACATTTGCCAGTTTTCGTGAATTACCCTACTAAATTTTATTATATCCATGGAAAAATTGCCATTTGTTAAGTGAGGCACCCTAATATGTATATTTTCTATAATTTTTACCTTCAAATTAGAACAGAGTACAATATTTGTCTATTCTATTGTCATCAAATAATCTTATACATCAGTACATAAATACATCCTACTCAACAACTGGCTGTCAACATGCTTCATTGACAGTCACAAAAATTGCATAAAGAATCCGAGTTTCGTGGAAATCCACTGAAGCAGAACTGGAATATTTTAGCATGTTGACGTTCCTTTTCTAGCTTGGAAACAGCAATTATTTAACACACAAGGAAATCATCTGCCAACTTTTACATCCGTTTAGTATTCTGTCGCCTAAAGTTGCCGTCTAATTACGGAACTATCAAAAGATGTGGTAACGTGGTGTAACCGCGAAACATTGGACCTGTTTTATAAATATTTCATATGAACGTTGAATACCATTCTCATTCAAAATAAATCTATTCGAAAAGGGGTCTAGGTACTTACCAAACAAACCGAACTTTTCAGGATGGCCTGATGTCATCTTCCGGCTGGATGTGTTCATTCAAGGTTTGGCCGCAAAAAGAGCTCTCAGATTATGAAAATCCAACATGTGAAAGTCGGCCAACTACGAGCACGCAAAGATATTAGATGTCATGGCAAGGGGACTAATGTACGTCAAGACTGACTTATTTATGTTCTTTTTGATTGATATGAAGAAAACAATTACAAGAAGATTTAAAAAGAAGAAACACCCCAACGCTTAAATATTTATCTCTTGTTTTCTAGTTTTAAAATGGTATGTAGGCATGCGACTACTGTAAGGTTAGATCTAGTTAGATCCAATTAATAGCTGTGTTCGGTTACTAAACTTGCAAATAAGTGTTAGTAAAGTGACAATGACATAAACTCTCTCGAAACGCAAAAGGTAAAACGTTTCCGCCGAACAGGAATCAGTAGAAACTTGCAAGCAAAACAGCTATTGCTTTTTGATTGGTTAATAGCTCAAATTTTAAAGTTTTTGTTGTTGCTTTCCTATGTCAGATCAGCTGTTTTCCACTTGGAAGTTTTACTGAGTGAAATTCCCCCAGCAGAAACTTGTAACTCTCTCTCCCAATGAAATGTCAAAATTCGCTCTCTCCCTGCAAATGTTTTGTGTCACCGAACTCTTTTCAGTTTTAAAAATGTGATCCTCACCGAACACAGCTAATGCCAAGTGTCATATGCGAAGATATGAAATGTAAAAATTAAAAAAAAAATGTATATTTTACAGAAATGAGTAGCTAGGATATCAACTCAGACAGATTTTTCGTAAGAACAAAAACCCAGACAAAGTTTGGTGTATCGTCTCAGAGAAAGTGTGCAGATAATGTCGTCATCAACATCATATTTTGCAAACCGTCAAATAAGGGTGGATGAGTTTATGTACCGAGCCCTCCGTCCATATTTAGCATCTTTTTCGTACATGTCTTCTACGCATATGTCATGCTTGATTACACAGGTCCAACAAAATCAGTGCACATCTACATTCGGCTTGCCTTTGGTACGTATAACTGAGTGACAGCCGAATCTGAGCCGTATTACACTCTTCCTCTTGCTTCTCTAATATCTGTATGTAGTCCAGCAAATTAAAACTTAGCGGCTATGTTGGCTACGTCGTGGTATACGAACGGATGTAGAAGCTCCCACGCTTAAGATTGTCCAACGACACCTGCCTTTTGCAGCAGAGAAAAGCAGTGACCACTACTAAAGTTGCGAAAAACGAATAGAGAAAAAATAGTGTTTAAAATTTACAGCAATGGATAAAAATCTGAATAATCTTGAGTCGCGTTATTAAAAAAGTGGGCACTTTTGTTGAAAACGTTTTTCCGTGTACGTGTGAGTGCATATTATTAGGCACTTGTTGTTTTCCATACAAATTCCAAGAATATGCGTTGGAACGCAGAACATATAACTATAAAGCGCTGTGCCAATCGGTTGAAAATTGTAAATTTTGACAGAGCGAAAGAAAATGCTTACATTTATCGCGGTGAGTATGAACGTCAGAATTTATCCTATCCCATGGGGCTAGGTAACATTTTGACAACTACGAATGGCAATCTTCTTTGCATCTACTTTCGCAAATTGAGTTGCAGCGCATTTTGACTTTCCACTCAACTTTGACGTCTGCAAAGACATCTAGCTCAATATTTTTGTTTTGCTTCATTTGAGTCGAAATAATGACAGATTTTGCACAAAAGGAACTCGCGTGTACAAAAAGAATGTGCATAATATGTTTTGTAGACAGTTTATACAACTTTACAAAAATGAATATTAATATTAAATTGCCTATTGAATATATCCGGAAGCGGATTCTTCTGTCATCTTCATGTGGTTGTTGTAGACAAAGATATAGGGTGTTCTGAAAAGTGCAAAATTGTCAATGGCCAAAAGCCGCCAAAAATGCCCTTGACCACCTCATATTTCCCCAATTGGAAATTGAAATTGAAACTCACCACTGAGAGGATTGGTGCCTCTTATTAATATACTCTCTTGGGTTATATGTTCTTTGGTTGTAGTTAGTAAAAATTTGTGAATTTGTGGATTTAGAGCTTCACCACAGTTAGCAATGATTTGTAGGGAAGAATAGACGAGTTTTGTGACATTACGGGCAAAATTGCACCAATGAATGAATGAATGAATACATATGCATATTTTTCAGTAGTGTTCGAACTTAAGTGATGAGTTCGCAAAAACACTGGTAGATTTAAGAGATAAAGGTGAATTTCTGTTACAATTTAAGCATTTATAAGGCCGTGTGCTAATCGGAAACATTTTACTCAGAGGAAAAATGAGGTGAACAAGTTTTCCATGGTGTAAGAGTATTTTCCATTCCGCTGTGCCAAATGCAATGGTAAATTTTGACAATTGTAAATTTTGACATCTGAAAAAACCACGTGCGAAAGCAAATGGTCTGTAAATAAATTTTAAATTTACGTATTTTTTCTGCCATTATAAATTATATTTTACCGTTTACTAACGTGTTGGCATATAAATTTATTTGAAATAATATGATTGGCAATACCGAATGCATATGTCTGTACACATTCGTCGTTGTCAAAATTTTACCTAGCCCCATGAGCTCGGGTAAATTCTGACGTTCATATTCACCGCGATAAAGATCAGAATTTTCCTTCGCTCTGTCAAAATTTACAATTTTCAACCGATTGGCACAGGGCCTAAAATATAAAAATTATCCACTAATTTCTCATAGACGCATAGGTAAACGTGTAATTGTAATACCACATTTCTTTGTTATCCCTTTCCTAGCGCTTTATTGTCTAGTAATGGCACTTGGAAACACCAATACTATGCTCCAGCTCCTTCCTCGGCTGCCAAATTCTGTTGTCGATAGGCAAAATTTCTGGCCGGGGTTTCCATTTTCAATCGCCTAACAGACCTAACCAGCAGATTCCATCCAGATTCGACACTGCCAGTGATTCCGAGCTGTCGATCATGATAAGTATGGGAGACTTATAGAGCTCTATGTAAGCTTTGTTTTATTTGTTGACTGAGAACTTTACTTCTCAATTGACAGTGGCTGCGAAGGTACAGGTAAGCCGATTCTTTATTTTCTGACGGAAAATACTCCGTCTTGTTCAAGTTCACCGCAAGAGAAGGCAGCGCTATACTTAGAGGGAAGAATTTACAGTAAAGATCTGTTTTTGAGTTTTGTGTCTCATCAACTTTGATTTTCTGCATTGCTGTATTTTGAAACCGTCTTTGATCCTATTTAGGTCATGTTTACCTAGATTGGCAGAAATTTGTGTCAGAGGCCATCTTGCATTGGCTTGTATCTAAAAAAAAACCCTTAAGGCAGCTGTTTGTCTCGAAGTACATATGCCCTCAATTATAGTATAAATTATTTCTGTTCTACTACAACATTTCCTGTACAAAGGGGTTGTATGCGATAGCAAGTTAAGGAATAGAGATAGTAACAGTTGGCGTCAGAGCTACTTTAGTCCTGAAGACCGTGCAACAGTGTGCTAGCCTGGAAGAAGGGCTTATGAGTGTGTCAACCGATAATACCCCCCGCATAATTTTTCTTAAAGACATCAGTACTCAGAATCGGAACGTTTATTTTTTCCTACTTCCGAAATTAATACGCAAAAGCTAAAAAATGTTTCCTGGAACCGTCCGTTGTTAGGAGCCTGTTGTTTGGTAGCTTATTGAGTCCCTTATGGGGCATTTTACAATGCCTTTAAGTTACGTACTTATGTAGCAACCCAGAATTGTACGCCTAATGTGTGGTAGAGCTGGGTATTCGCACAGGTAAAGATTTTCTAGTTCCTCTCCGTCACAGCTCCTGCATCTATTGTTGAACGGAATCCCCATTATTTCAGTAGGTTGGTTCAGCGGCAAGTGCCCCGTGATCGTGGCAGTAATTCAAAACATTTTTTCCTCGACCTGTTTAGTAGATCATGTGTTCTCCTTTCGTCGTAGCTTGGCCATGTTTGTTAAGTGGGTTTTCAGGCGTAGTTGGAGTTCCAGTTGCGACCTCTAGTTTGTGCCCTCTATGTTCCTATGGTCGGAAACCCTAGAGTGATATTAAAGAAGTCTGCAGCCGCATAGAGCATCTTTTTGCAGCCCCAGTTTATACTGACTTTTCTTGTACACTTGTAGTAGCGTAAAAATAAATGCTTTTTTACCCTTCTTTCGATGTTGTTTTTTCAGCTCAGCTTCCTAGCTATTTCGACTCCCAGGTACTTAACTATCCTGGATAGGTAGAGTACATTATCATTTAGCGTAGTCATTCGAAGCATTTAGCGACCTGTCATTCATGTAAGCATGTTCTTCCACGGAAAGATTAAGTCTAGTTAAGGCCGAGCTTATGTGGATGTTTACAAGCTTGATGGATCTTTAGAACTATTATGTGATCTTCTATCGCTTTTGGTAAGAAGATGGCTTAAATCCTCCACCAGGTTTTTGGAAAGTGTGTTGGAGTGATGCTTGCTCTGTTCATTTTGCTTGCGTGGTAGAAGTGTTAGAATGTCTTATTTAAGAAAAAGCGGCAGAAGTTCGAACACTGTTCAACACAACTTCAGTTTTGCCTTCCGAATTGATTGCCGGTTATTAATATTGCACAATTAATTGGGCGTACCACTTTCATTGAAACCCTTCCCCTCTAATTGAACATTAATAAATTGTTCCGTTGCACATGTCAACACATGTCTTTGTACTAGTTGGATTATACGAAATATTTAATAGTTTCATGACAGTTGCTACTACATTATTAAGTTAAAGCTTCATATTTACCGAGTATATCTCATGCTTTACACCTTACATATTTATTACCTAATCGAATAGGAAGCAAATGCACTTTATTGTAAAAATTACATAAAATAAAAAGTTTTCCTGTTGTCATATTTGTCATGTCAGGTATAAAAGAAAGTTTTTCGGTTCGAAATAAAACATTTGATATAAAACATTACCGAGCATTTAATTGAAATACGCCGCGAATAAAATTAAAGACATATATAAATCTGTATTATCTAAATATTGGTTGAATAAGAATAGGAAAGAGGGTTCGGCCGCGATTTCGATTTATTTAAATTCGATATGTTGAGCAAAAGAAACGTTATTGTCCTTACATTTGTGATTTTTGCTTTGATCCTGCAAGCGGACCAAGTCATTGGCGGTGTGAGTTTTTACTGTGATTTGGACATATTTTACATTGCAAATAATCTAACTTCAAAAAACGATAGAAATAGTATTAAATCTTAATGAGAAAGTGGTAAAAAGACGAAAAAAAGGCGTGAGTACCACGAGTTTGATGTGTATCCTGTGAAAAAATTAATTTCTTTCTATTCCTTTCTTTTCTTTTCTTTTCTTTTCTTTATTTTTCTTTTATTTTATTTTCTTTTCTTTTCTTTTCTTTTCTTTTCTTTTCTTTTCTTTTCTTTTCTTTTCTTTTCTTTTCTTTTCTTTTCTTTTCTTTTCTTTTCTTTTCTTTTCTTTTCTTTTCTTTTCTTTTCTTTTCTTTTCTTTTCTTTTCTTTTCTTTTCTTTTCTTTTCTTTTCTTTTCTTTTCTTTTCTTTTCTTTTCTTTTCCTTTCTTTTCTTTTCTTTCCCTTTCTTTTTTTTCCTTTTCTTTTCTTTTTCTTTTCTTCCTTTCTTTTTCTTTCCCTCCTTTTCCTTCATTTTATTTCTTTCCCGTTATAATAGTTCTTTTCAGTTAATTTAATTTAATTTAATTTTATTTTTAGTTTATTTTATTTTAGTTTATTTTATTTTATTTTATTTTATCTTATTTAATTTAATTTAATTTTTTTTCCATTATTTTATTTTATTTTACTTTACTTTATTTTATTTTATTTTATTTTATTTTATTTTATTTTATTTTATTTTATTTTATTTTATTTTATTTTATTTTATTTTATTTTATTTTATTTTATCTTATTTAATTTAATTTAATTTTTTTTCCATTATTTTATTTTACTTTATTTTATTTTATTTTATTTTATTTTATTTTATTTTATTTTATTTTATCTTATTTAATTTAATTTAATTTTTTTTCCATTATTTTATTTTATTTTACTTTATTTTATTTTATTTTATCTTATTTAATTTAATTTAATTTTTTTTCCATTATTTTATTTTACTTTATTTTATTTTATTTTATTTTATTTTATTTTATTTTATTTTATTTTATTTTATTTTATTTTATCTTATTTAATTTAATTAAATTTTTTTTCCATTATTTTATTTTACTTTACTTTATTTTATTTTATTTTATTTTATTTTATTTTATCTTATTTAATTTAATTTAATTTTTTTTCCATTATTTTATTTTACTTTATTTTATTTTATTTTATCTTATTCAATTTCATTTTATTTTATTCTATTTTATTTTATTTTATTTTATTATTTTATTTATTTTTTCTTTTTGTATTAGTTAATGTTTTTTTTGCTTTTCATTCCATAAGTATAAAAGATTACACAAACATGGATAATCACTTATTTTGTTTTTGTAATGCTTATGATAAATGCAGTTGCCTTCGTTTTTTGCCGATTGATAGAATTCTTCGTATTCACTGACGATTGCCGAATAATCAAAAACATTTTACTTCAAACGACTTAAGTATATCCCAATATAACAATCAAGTTGAACCTACAAATCGAAGAAGAAACCATCGATCATAGAGTTATAACTCTAAGGGCTGTTTACATAAAATCCAGTTAATGCTAAACGGCGGTTCAGTGGACAGCTTACCGAACGATTCCCGTCAATTAAAGCCCTGTTAGCGTTAACCGGAGATTTTGAAAGCAGCCCTAAGTGTTGCACTCTTTCTTGATCTGCCATCTAACCTAATAATTAAGAGCTCGGAAACGTTTATTTTCTGTGCATCTTAGCTTATCATACATTTCCAACATCGCTTCCAAAACTCCTTCCATAGTTTACTTTTAACTAAGAATGTTATCGCAAAACACGCACAAACAAATAAAACGAACTCTGCGTAGAGGCGAATACGAGTTTTCAGAACCATATCGGATTAAGCAGTTTCCCGAAAAACGATGGCCTGTCAAGTCCTGGGGCAAATAACATCTAACGTTATCAAGCGGTCCCATTGTATTACTGTAGGAGTGTTTTAATCAGTGTTGTATCAGTGTTTTAATATACATTTTACAAATTGGTGAAGCAGCCAGCTTAGATCTCTTCGGAGGTGTAACTTGATAAACTATTACAACTAAGGAACAAGATAATAGCCTACCGATATTGCCATTTCCTTGACGATATCTACGTATTATCAGGAGGAATGCCAAGGGAGGCAAAATCATTTCAATCTCAGCTCATTGTTAAACTTCCGTCGATACTCGCCGTTTTGCATCACGGGGAGGACTATAATTCTTTCGCAGAAGTTTTCTCCTCGAATACTCAAAAAGCTCTCATCTTTGCTCAAACCTACCCCTTATTCTGAGCCATACATTCCCAACAAACACTGTAGTTAGATATTGATTAGAGGTAGTTTAGATAACCAGCCACATTCTCCATTCTAAAACGTTAGAGGAAGACTGGAAAAGCACTGGAGAAACATAGTGTTCTCAAAACAAAATGGGACATAATTCTCAAATCGAGAAAATCATAGTTTTCCAATCGAATTCTAATGTCATTATCTAATGGTATTCTAAGGGGAATTAAACTTATATTTGATCTGTAATCATTCTCGAGTCGATTACTATTGTAGCTCTCTAGCATCTTTCTCGACTCGAGAATTACGCTAGTTATCTAATGTGACAATCAAAATTTTTCCAACGTTAGACACTGTGTTTGTTGGGTCAGGACCATAGTGTAATAAACAAGATGAAGTAAATAAAAAAAGACAGAAAACGTACGCTATCTGAAATGGTACGGGTGTATTTTCCAGGTACGCAGGAGGGTACAATCTAAAAGAACTTTTGCCCGTTTTTGTAAAAAAGGAGTAAAAAAATTAATTACTTTCTAACATTAACAGTAGCAGAAATTTTGTTTGTGAAGAATAAACAGGATCAATACCGAGAGGTGAAAGGGATCACATCCATGGATAAGCCATTGTTTGGTACTTTATTACCTTTTACGACCCTTGAATGGTTTCCTGTCTTTCACTCTGGTATGGAACATTTCACAATTAAAATATGTAGCTTTACAGAGGCTTCGACTGGAATCGATCCAAATGGTTTCTTACTCAAACAATTTCAAGAAAGATCTGCGGAGATGGTAGTAGATCTTGTTCTGAATCGCTAATAAACTGTATTTAGCTCCAATATTTGGCGGAAACTAAAGAACATACCACCACAAATTGAATAAGAAGCTTCTCCACAAAAGTTGTCACACTTGCCTTATGAAACTATTACTTATTATTTTTTTTTTTTATAATTATTTGGTTGTTTGCCGTATTGGTAGAAGATATTTCTGACTCACCTTTCACATCAGCTTTTTTATATATAAATCGTCGTTTGGAAATTTTGTCTTTGTGAGGTACTCTTAAGCGCATCGTCAAAGATGCAGGATAGGGCTATTCATATTCCATATTGTATATGAATCGGAATCGTTGCACTGTTTAGGTCCTGTAAGATGAAAACATTTGCTTTTCTAAAGGCTTAGATACATTATTTTGTAAATAAATTGAACTTATTTCATAGCGATGTCAAAGTATTGATTTTACACGGGCATTACTATAGTAATATGTCAGTTACTGTATTAGGTGAAAACTCCTTAAAACCTTGCAGAAATTTACAGTTTTGTGATTTCATTGAAGGATATCTCTAAAGATAAATCGCCTTTTTTCGTGAAAGTGTCTTCCACGATATGATTTTGCTGAGCTTTGCTTTCAAGAACTACCAAAAAAGCTACGACCCGAAAATAGGACCGTTGACCTCGTATATTTATATAAAAAAATAGTAAAATAGTTATAAATTTATGTACTAAAACGTACTTGTTTTACACGAAAAGCAACACTTTTGCGGATACAACCATGGTTGTGTCATTTGCTCAGCTGATTGAATATTTTTGAACACACTGTCGTATACATTGTCAGAAGGAGATGCAAACAGCAGAATCCAAACCAGCAAAATGTAAACAAACGCGATTTGCATTTGCAATTTCATGGGTTTTCTAACGCTTATACTAAAAACAATTGCAAATACGGAAATATTCAATAATAATCACTTTTCAAACACATAATTTCTCAAAAATAAAAATTTCTCTGGTTTCTCTTCCCTTCATTCGCTAACACCAGACAGTTGCTTTTGACAATCTTTACGCCAGTATGTTGTTGCTGTAGAGTTGACTTTACCTTGTTATTGTACCATGAAAGTGACAGTCATTTGCCGGATGAGAACCCGGTACGCTCCGGTACTCCTTTACGGCACTGCCCGACCGAGTTTCTTCTGCTATACAGTTAAATTTTTCCTCCAAATTATCAAGACCTAAAGTTGTTATACCGACTCAAACCGTCATGTCCTGTGAGGGGCATTATTGTTGAGAAACATATAGAAATACATTCGAGGACTTACGCACCACTGAAAAAGGGGATTCCCTTTTCAAAAGTTTTTGGCGAGGCATTTCTAGACCCGAACCTGTTGGTGTGATAGGACAGCTTAGCAGATTTTGCATGGATGATCGGGTTGTGCTTCGACTTACGTGTTTTCCAATCTCCGAAAAGCTTACCCAATGTTAATGCCAGTCCTTATAGTTACAGTAGTAAGTCGCGATATCTTGTTTTATACTACACGACAGTATGTCTAGGTCCAAGTCGGTAGTGGTACGTTTATGTAACCTACCTTAATAGAAACCAAATTCCCGCGTTTGGCATTCGAGTGCTATGTAATGAAGTCAATGCATCGATAGGCGCTTCGGAAGCACTATCTACACTAGACAGCAATTAAATAAACGTTACAAGTATCAGGAATATTTATAGAGCTATATCATTTTTAAGAGGCTGTGGGATCAACTGCTGTCCCGAAAGATGGCACAGTCTTATATAATAGGGAATTTTCCATTGGCTTCTAAACATTTTAACTACAGAGATTGATGATTAGCTAAAAGCGATCATCTATCCAGCAACTATTTTTTTCGTTTTCACGGAGGATCAAAAACATTTTTTATAACGAGGTTCAGCCCTCAGAATACTAGGTGTATCAATCCAAAAGCCGCCTACTCTTAGAAAGTTTTTTGTTTTTCCCATTCTCGATCCCCTCTTCCCCATACATCACTAAATATCTAGCGTATGTGCAGGATTATAAAAGATTCCTGAAAAACTAAAGACCCAGGAAAAATAAGTCCATTCTGACAAGATAGTGGTCGTTTTGTTGTTAGATAACTTTAATCTTAACCTTAAATTAATAAAAAAATTATTTAATATATTTCAGGCCACAGAAGAGCAAATGATGGCTGCTGGTAAACTAATGCGCGATGTTTGTTTACCAAAATTTCCTAAAGTAACAACAGGTACGTGGAATGATGACGATAGCAGAATTCATAATAATAAGGGGGAGGCTTAGATGTGCCAATGAACTTGATGCCGTGTCTTTAGTACTTGGTCACATAAACAAATATTTCGGAACTTTTCACCTTATTCACTAGATCGGAAACTGTTTGAGAACTTCCGTCTCCGTCCATCAACTCGTCTTGAACAGTTTTATACACAGTAGAACTTAAAAAGAGCGTTAATGCTGGAACAAACACGGCCTTTATTTTCTTTTTCAGTGGGCGTTATTTCACTTTCCGGAAAGGAAATAAAGCTTGCGAACGTCAGTTATTTCCCTTCAGAAGGTTTCTTGATTTTTAATTCGATATTTCTATTTCATGTTTTAATAAGAATTAAATTTAATGAATTCACAGTTCAAAAAATTGTTGTGAATTAAACTAGGGGCTTGTTTTTAATCATTTAATCGAAAACGCCTCAGGCTTCGTAAATTTTTTTTTAATTAACATTTATTACTCGGCATCTGGTTTATCAGGGGCGGAATAATGGTATACGTTCCATGATCGTAAAGCGGGTTTTAAGTCACAATAACTTTAAAACTTTTCAACTTTTTAGGAGAGTTATAATGCACAATTGAACCGGCCGGTACTCCCAGCCAATTGCTCACGTCTGACGTCATTTCAAATTAGGGGTTTAGAGCTATTGTGATTTAAAAATTCGCTTTCGATCACGGAATGTATAATGTTATTCTAACCCAGAATATAATTAATCAACAGCTTTGATTATTGATTGAACTATTAATTAAAAATACACATTTCTTAAATCAATATCTCTACATATACAAGTAATCAAATTGTACCAGATCGATGTCTGTACATTGCAGATATTCAAAAAGCAAATAATATATAGGAGGGCTCATAATTAAGCCAACAATCCAAAGGCAACAGTTTTTAGAATTTAGAACGTTCGGTGAGGCTATTGCACCACACTGATGGAGTTGCAAGGAAAGATTTTCAACGTTCAGCTTTCTGTGTTGGTAAGCTGAAGTGATGTTTGGTACTCGAAACGTATCCATGTCTCAGATATTTGAATCACGGGCTAGGGATGGTCATGATTCGGACACCAAAGTCGATAGGCCTTTATCCATTACATGAATTCATGTCGTGGAGAAGGGCATTGTGGATTGTTAGGTTGCAGACACCATTACCCATCCAGCATTAAAGTTACAAGCCATGTTTTCGAGCCTCGCTTGACGGCTTAACCCATATAAGCTCAGCGGCCTATTTTTAAAACACCCTGATTTATCAATTATTTACAAACCTTTATATGTATATGAAATATTTTATCAAAATATCTGATAGTTCTGAATTTTACTTGCAAATGGTATTTTTAACAGCTTTAACTGAAAACTTTAGCAGTATAAATTGGTTTCAAATTTAGTTTGTTACCGATGCTATCTTCACGTCAATCCCAGAACACCCACATTTGTTATAATTGTCGAAATTGTGCTGCTTGAGTTACATAGCTAAAATTAGAAGGAAGAATCTCCGTAATTAAAAAACAAGTAAATTCTTAATTAGTAGAATCCATTAACTTTATGTAACCTATCACGGCCTGAACTGATTTTGCTTTGAACCGGACTCGTTATTAAAAATTTTTATTTTTTTTTTACAATATCTCCAAAACATTTTCGATTTTCTTCTCGTGCTTACTCAATTTCACACATATTTTTGTATATTTATTGTGATTTACCCTTTCATATAAAATTATTTGAGCACCACTGCTCATAATTTTTATCACATCGGAGTCGTAAAATACTACTATATGATCGTTTTTCTGAGGTTCATATTTTTCACATATTTAGGACTCATATCGGACTTCTAAATTATGAGCACTCCGAGAATGTTTGAGGGGTAGTGTTGTTTTATTTATTTGTCTTTACAAAAGTTGGGGTTATATGGGCTAAAGATTCATTGGTATATGAACGTAGATCCCGTAGACGGGTTTAATAAAAAATAGGAATGCAAAGCCTCGCATGAAGCTCTATTTTCTACTGTCGATTAGCTATCTATATCTAACTTCAGTTCTACCAACCAAACTCGCAATTTTTACCAGTTTTGATCTTCCTTCTAATTTCCTCCTTTTCAGAAATGGCAGATGGCATCATTTTGGGGAAAATTCCCGACCAGAAAGATTTGAAATGCTACATTACTTGTGTTTTGGAAATGATGCAAACGGTATTAAAAATATAAATATACGTACAAGCGTACAAACGTACATACATACATTCTATATACAAGTGCTTAATTACATCTCTTTCTACTTTATTATAGATGAAGAAGGGCAAGTTTTTATTAGAAAGTTCATTAAAACAGGTCGATGTAATGCTGCCCGACGATTACAAAGATGACTATCGCAACGGTTTTATGAAGTGTAAAGACTCAGCCAACGGAATAAAGAACAATTGTGATGCGGGATATGCGCTCTTAACTTGCATGCGTGGCCAGATAAATAAGTTCATATTTCCTTAAATATTTTTGAATGCAGAATATATGTGTGCAGATCTATAAGCTTGTGTAAATTATGGGTATGTACGTTTTTAAACGGATATAATAAAATATTATACATTTATAAACTGAGTCTCGGTATTTTTGTAAATCATAGTCATATCTAAAACGATAGTGATACTCCCAAGAGCGAGTAGATAAAGTAAGGACTTACTACATAAAATAACCATCTGAGGCTACAAACTAAAGCAATGCGAATGCCTGTGTGGAAGATCTCGTCATCTCGGCTGGGTGTTCCAAGACCCCTTTTTTCAGCAAACTATTGAAAAACGTCCCACCTCAGAATTTGTTGTTTAGTTGAGTTGTCGGAAGGAAACAGGTACGCTCTGGTATTAGCACTTTCCAGTTTTAGTCCGACTAAAGGGGAACCGATTTCTTTGATGATAAATTTACTCAAACTTTGTCACAATTATCTTATCCATTTCACCAAGGAACCCACATACCAAATTTTATAAAAACTATCTGTGGGTGCCAATACCTAAGCGCACTGTTCCCCAAAGCCTTCTAGGAGTTTCTTTGTTGATACTCAAACAAACACACGAATAAAGTCATAACCTCGTTAAGCCATAAATATGAGAAAACACGTAGTACCATCTGGCATAGTAAAGAAATCATGAATTGAAAAAGACAATGAATGACATCGCTCATTTAGAAAGCTGAAAACAGAATAGTTAAAACCTCATATCTGCTTATGCATCACAGAGATATCTGCTTGTTAAAGCATCTGGACTATAAAAAACAACTGCGTAGTGCTATTGTATATTGAATCGTATGATTAATTATTATGTACCAGAGACATAACAGTGATAAGTTTTATCAAATAAACTTTGCTTCATAATTAATTATTCGATGAAGAAAAAAATATATTTTTCAAATAAGAGTTATACGTCAACGTTTCCCAACAAGTAAAGTAAGCTTAAAGTAAATGTTTAAAAAGCTTTCCAAAATAATTGTTAAGCTTACCAAATTCTGATTTTTAGTTTATAAACCGTTAGAAAATAAACATTTTATAATTGAAACGACATGTTGATAAAAAGCTTATTAATGCAAGCCTATACACATTTTTTAAAGAAAGCTTTTTACAGGTGTTTTTTCTGAAACTTTATTCAAACCATATTTTTATATTACTTAGCTATTGAAATAAAATAAAAAAATAAGCTATAATCATACATTGAAACATGCAACTTAAACCAATTAATAGCAAATTGCAGAAGTGGTTAAGATGCAGCCATGATTTCTGCTCTTTCGTCCTCATTGAGATGCAAAATCTTTTATAAAACAATATAAACATTTTTTAAGTTGAAAAGAAAAAAATTGACAAGTAGCTTTCTCTGAAAAGTCGACTTTTCGACCAAAACAAGTCCCAAAACCCTAAATTAAAATTTGTTTTTAAAAAATCGTTATCGCCAACGTTTTTAGCGCATAATTTTAAGTGGTACAGGAAATATGAGACAAATTCGTTTTCATCGAAAACATTTTTGCATGTACATATGCTGAAAAAACCCTTAAAAAAATGGCGAAAGGGTCAATTTTTTTACCAAAACACTCCCTAAAACCCAAAAAATTTTTTTTTTTTTGCAAAAACTGTTATCGCCGACGTTTAAACCGGTCATTTTTTGTCAGACAGGGTATACATGAAAATTTTAAAATCAAATGAAATTTTTTTAGTTGGTCATGAAAAAAACCTTAAAAATCAAAGTCGCAAAAAGTCAAAAAAATAAAATTTCGCAGACTCGAAAATTATTTTTTTGGGTATGCGTAGTGGAACTTTTTTTTCCTGACCCCAAAACCTATCGAAAAATCGATGGCGCGATATCGGTTAATAAATCGACCCAGTCTAATACACACACCTACTTCAGTGTTTTGTTTTTGCTTTCGCGGCTTCTCCTGTCAAATTGCACAGAAATTTTTTATTTTGACACTAGACGCCGCTGCTCATATGTTCTTATGATATCACCTGCATACGAATTCGCTTTGGTTGCTTGATAGCTGTTATGGAGCAGAAATACTTTTTTTCGTTGCCAAAAAAAATTTTTACTTGAAATAAATTTTTGTATTTGTTTTTTAATAGTTTTTAGATATATAGTTATATATTTATTTCTCAGCAATTATTATATCCCAACGTTTATGTTTACGTTATCTAATAACCGTTGTTAATTCATACTTTACTTTAAATGGCCAGTTAACCGCCAAGCCGATTTTGACGATGCAACAAATTTAGCTCTCCAGTTTTTTTCATTACAAATTTGTCCCAATTGGAGACACTGCGGGATCGGAAATTGGTCTCCACTTGGTCCTTCGATCGATGATTTCTTAAAAAAGAAATCAGGGGGTACCATTGGACTACAGTTTATGCTGCGGTTGTCGTGTTAGTACTTCGCCCTACCAACTCCAATTTAGGAAAGTGTTGCTAAAACACACATATTTTTGTGAGTTGTTTTCCCCTGTTGACGACCAAACTTCCTTACCGATCTCTATGCCACTTTCACAGTGGGTTCAGCGGTCCACTGGGGTCATACATATAAAGTTGAAATTCGGCATAACAATTAATTTATTTGTTTCAAGTCAGGCCAGTGCGCAGGAGGGGAGGTGGGTTAAACCCCCCTCTCCTCCCCTATTGGGGATATTTCAGCATACATTTACAACCTTAGATAAGGTTCAAATTTTTTGGTGGGCATATGTATTCAAATTGTCATTTACGTTCGTGCATTCACTTGTACGTGTAAAGTGGATTGAATTTGCCTTATTACTTATAACTGAGCCGCAATGCGGCATTGAGAATGGGAATCGAAGAAGAAAATGCTTTACCCATTGATTTGCAACTGTAGAAACAAAAATTATACTTTCTGAATGAAAGCAAACTAAGCATGATTCCAATTATTAAAACAGTTATCCTGTGTGGCGGACAAGGATTTGCTCTCAGAGGTTCCAATGATACGGGAAGAATTTCTAAAGACGAACCGTTGACGAATGATGTGAACTTTAGAGCTCTCTTAAGATATCGAGCCAAAACTGATGAGCAGTTGAAAAAACACCTGAGTGATTCACCAAAGAATGCTATGTACATAAGCAACCGTGTCCAGAATGAAATAATCAGCATTTGTCACCACCTCATCATGAGTTACAACATCGATCGAGTGAACAAATCGAAGGACTTTTCTTTTCTCAGAGATGACACACCAGCCATTGCAGGATACTTGGATAAATGCGGCGAAAAGTTCATCATTCAGGAAGATTTTTTGTATTTTATTCCTATCACCGATTTCACTGGAAAGGGAATAGCAACTGCTTACCTTGATTTCCTAAAATCTTCAGGACTGGATTGCAGGTATTTCTTCGGGCAAGGATATGACGGTGCGAGGGCGGTAAGCGAAGAGTTCCAAGAGGCTTAAGCTGTTGTCAGAAAAACTTATCCACTCGCGCTCTACTCCCATTGTGCTGCTCATAGCTTCAATTCGGCGGTAAGCTCTGCGTGCAATATAACGGGAACCAAATATTGTGTGGGAGTTCTAGAGAATATCCATTCCTTCTTCATTTATCCGAAACGTCAAAATGCCATTCAGGACGCGATAGGAGAAAATGAACATCTATCGGAAACTCGAGTTAAGAAATTGAAAAAATTGTGTAAAACCAGATGGGTAAAACAGCATGAGTCCGTCACAACATCAGCAGTAATTCGCGCTCTTGAAGTGATTTCCACCAACTGAAAAGACCCAGCGACTTCGTCTGGAGCTTTCCAACTGCTTTCAGCTATAAAAACCGCAAATTTCCAGATATCCATGCATATTTTGAGCTCGGTACATTCTCTCATATTGTTTTTGAGTCGAGTACTTGAAGGAGAAAATCAAGATTTGGGAGAGGGTATCAAATTGGCTAATGCTGCGAAACAAATTTTGATGGAGAGAAAAGAAACCGCTAAGGGAGAGTTCAGAAAAATTTTCAAAACCGTGAGCGAAATTAGCGAGCAATATGAAATTGAATTGCGAAAGCCAAGACTTGCGTCGAACCAGACCCAACGTTCCAACGTACAAACTGATTCAGTTGAAGATTATTTCCGTATAACAATCTACATACGTTACATTGATTCGCTTTTGACATAATTGCAAGATCGATTCTTAAATCACCGCAATATTTTATCAAATTTCGCTTGCCTTTTTCCCAACTAAATGAAAATTTTCGAAGAAGAGTCCTGCGCTCAACTATTCCAATCATACTGCTCATTTTTGCACGACGATTTCCGTGACATCTGGGTGAACGAAGTACAACTTTGGCGGAAGCTCATTGCCGGAAAGGAAAGAAAAAACTCACTTGAAGCACTCGATATTTGTAATGAAGATGCGTTTCCAAATGTTAACCAAATGCTTCGCGTTATGGCAGTTTTGCCTGTGACAACAGCGACGAATGAACAATCCTTCTCAACTTTGCGGTGACTAAAAACGTATTTGAGATCAACAATGTCTGAAGATCGTCTGAACGGCTAAGCCTCACTCAATGTACATCGCGATGTCCAAATCGAACCGCAAATAATTTTGAAAGAGTTTTTTTCAGTACCTCGATGAGTTGATTTATTAAATAATTGTAACTAAACATGACTTTTGACAATAAAATGTCGGTACTCCGAAAATAAATTTCTTATCTTTTTTCATTGATTACGTAACTTGAGTTTATTTTCTGCGTACGGTCCTGTTTCAAGTTAATAATATATAATAATTATATAAATATACGTGTCCTATATATCAATCAAAGTACGCGTTAGCAAGACCACCTTCGGAGTTAACTACATATCAGTACCAGCAGATGAAAAGCTCCTCCTCGATTAGAAAGAGTAACTGGGAGATGTGAAGGAGATGTGAGAGGAAATAAGACGGTAAAGAAGAGGAAGAGGATATGGGCGTTGGGGGGAAAAGTAAAAGGAATAAAGAGGAACCGTCAAATGGTGAGGGACAGGACAACCTTTGGGGGGTCTGATATTATATGAAGATATGTATATGAGTACGTTTTCAACACATACCAGTTTAATGATACAATGGCAATACTTTTTTAGAAAACTGACAATTTTCATAGCCGAGATGTTAGAATATTTGACATTTTCATATTTCATTATTACATTATTATGATATTTTCAAAAAGTAATATTGTTTCAGTTAATATTTTTGTGGTTCATGATAAATAAATTAACTAATACAAGATGTATAAAGCCAAATAAACAGGGTTCTGTGCCTATAGAAAAGGCTGCATTCAATTGAATGCTTATTCAGTGTTAAAAGTTATTCCTTTTTCATGCAGTATTTTAAATCTTTCTTTCAAAATCTTAATGTGTGCAGCCTTATTTCTCACTCGTGAATTAAGAGGTGGGGAAATTTTAAGTTACATTCTTCAACAGGGAAAATTGAATTAAAAGGCACCAATCCCAATATGATGAATTAAAATCCCAAAAGATTGCACACTTTTTTTTTTATTAACTGAAACAATATTTACTTTTTGAAAATATCATAATAATGTAATAATAAAATATGCAAATGTCAAATATTCTAACATCTCTGCTTTGAAAATTGTCAGTTTTCTTAAAAAGTATTGCCATTGTATCATTAAACTGGTATGTGTTAAAAACGTACTCATATACATATCTTCATATAAAACAAGGAAATTTAGGTTTTCAATACCGAACCGATCGCACTACAGAATGAGACTGACTATCCAAATTGAATAATTGAAATATTAAAGCTAAAATTTAATTAAGAAAGCAACAACAACTTGCTTGTGAAAATGTGCCAGACGCTGGCATCAGCACTTTGCATTTTACCGGATGCGCGTGCAACTGGTTATTGACAAATAATTCGGTTGTTGCGCTAATTCTTTGAATTGGCGCAACTTCGATTGCAAAACAGGAAATGTAAAAGAATATTAGTTAGCAATTAAAAATTCACCTGTGGGAATTATTATTGCGAAATGAATTTTATATGAAGTGTCAGCAACACTTCGTTTATTGTAAGTTATTGTGGCTGTTGCCAAAAGAATGTAATTATGTAATTAGCTTTACTGAAGCGGAAGCAAAAGGTAAACAAGCTGTTGCAGCGATAGCCAGAATTAATGTAAATATGTAATTTGCTATGTTTTAGCAAAGGCAAAAGGTAAGTAATTTATAGTGTGTTAACTTATACTATCAGACCTGGCAGACTTTGTCCTGTCCTTCATCTTTTGACGCTTCCTCTTTATTCCTTTTACTTTTCCCTCAACACCCATTCCATTTTTCTTTTTCTCCCATAACCTAAGATAAACCGCTACGTCAGAAAGTTTAGCAATCAATAGAGGCGAAAACGACTATCGCAAATATATTGCAGATCCAAATACGAATATCGAAATGATTCATAAGTATCCGGGATTAAAAGGGTGCTATTTAAAATTCAATACCCCTTTACCTCCTTCAGCATCTGTGGAAAGAATGTTTTCTGCAACCACTGTTTTAAATGCCCCTCGGCGTAGATCTCTATCTGACGACAACTTCGAAAAGCTGCTGTTAATGAAAATTAATTATTTTTAGCATGGTTTTGGCTTTTTATTTATTGATTTTATGGAAGCTTTTCACATATTCCATATGTTTGCTCACAACTTTATTATGTAAACTTAAATTACACTTGAGATTGTAATTAAATTTGTGTCATATGACAGGCTCGAAGCAGTGTTTTAATGGAATGTTAGGATTTCATGAAATAAATTTAAATTATTTAGATTTTATATGAGACTACCGTGCCGACGTTGTTCTTTCCTTAAAGTTGATGGGATCTACCCCGTTTTCTTTTAATTTCCTTCAATGCCCCTTGATCCAACCTTAATTTTTCTTCTTCTAGTATCTCTCCGCTGACGTAGCTTACCCTTTACTTCATTATATTATATAGTGACTTTTAGAATAATTTCTAGCAAAAATAGAGATGACAAAGTGATGAAATCAGTGCCTTTTGTCCGGATTTTAGTTCATATAGCCACCCTTAGTCACCTAAACCATTTTCGAGCTGCCCCTGATATGTACACAAATTTAAACAAAATCAGTCAACCCATTTAGGAGGTATTTAACCACAGAAGAATTATATATATAAGCTAACCAAATTATTTTTCACTTTATGGAACTGGCTGCAAATTAGCCAAGCAAAATTAAATTTGGTACTCGTTGATTTATTAACTTTTAAGGAAAACAATCGTTTTAACATACCTGGATAGCTAAAAAATTCAAAAAATATCTACTCTGAAAAAAAGAGTATTAGTAGTGAATGGTAAAAGAGTGTGCATTCTTTTCAATTTTACAATCACATGAGATTGGGAATACCTTCGTCATTTATATTCTGTACTAAATTAAACTCGAGCATTCAATAACACACACACGTTTGGTTTGGCTTAAAATTTTTAAGCCATTCAGGAATGCATGTTATTTTATGTAAGCAAAAAATCAAAATTTTGAAAAGAATGTCGACTGAATTGATTGAATCTTTTTACAGCTCTGTTATGTGGGTGCAATTATCATCAATGAGAAAAATTGGCGGCCATTTTTCTCAAAACGAGGGCTCGTAAAAAATCCATCGAATGATACTGGATGATTCATCACAAACTACCAGACACCTAGAACAATCAATACAGTGGGTTTCTCCTTTTGAACATACACGGAAGCAAGCGAATGGGTCTCCTGACCAACGAGGTTATGGTCACAGTAATGAGTAATATTAGTTTCGTCTCTTTTCCCTGTGTCTACAAAAATTTTCAATCTAAGCCCGTACCCTGCTTCTTGTAGAGGTGAAAACGTTTCATTCACATTTTTGATGACTCATTTTAGAATGATTATGGTGAACTCTGATGCCGTATGGTATATAATACAATCGATTATTGGAAATATTAGACAAATTGCGGTTACATGCATACGTATTTGGTATCTACCATCATGGTTTACGTTTACTATGTCTACTAATTGTTAAAAGTGAATATTACAAAATGTATGCTAACAGGGAGTCATCGGATATTCAATACTTGCATATTAGGGAGGAGTTTATGCACTTTAATTAACGGCAGAAACAAGGTTTAAAGGAGTGTTACCGGAGTGGAAAGCCTTTTGCCGGCTATGGATCCAGTACGCTCTTGTACTAGCACCTTCTGATCTATTCCGCCAGCTAATATGATAAACCTAAGAAACTTTGGTTAAGGAATGTAGGACGTTTTTGAAACGGCCTTCCCAACTTCCTACTGCTCAGAATACAATGCATTCTTAGAGCATTGATTTTGTTATTATTATTTTATTGTTAAATTAAATAAGGCTTGCCAGCCAGAGCAAATAGGTTGAATGGCGGTTGCAGAGGACTAGAAAGAAGAGTAAGAGATGAGTTTGAAAATAAAACCATCTAACCGACAGGACCGCCTTAAAAAATTAGTTTTGAGAGAAGGGCTTTTGGTAACTACAAACAAGTGATAAAAAGAATTTCTGTACTAAAAAACAAATTTGTTGGTAAGTGAAACAATTGTTAAAGATTAGAAATTATGAAGAAGATGGGAATTTATAATTAACTTTATAGAATTATTGGCCAGCAATCATTCAGTTAACAGGCGAATCCGTCTATAGGCAGAGTGGGGGGTTTCAGCCCTGAAAGCAAAATTATGAAAATTGGCCTGTTAGAGGGTTAAACACGTTACAATGAATCGCGAATGCTCTACTGAGAGACTGAAGAAGTCGGGTGGAAGGAGCCATTATGAGTGTCATAAAATGCAAGGTTATACAATCAGTCAATACTATTGGCTTCAAGCTACCAACTTCCAGAAGGTGTCTAACAAGTATTCCCAATATGGAGCAATACTATTTTAGACTCTGTGACAGGGTTATGTAGGAATAGCCGTGGGACTCCCCACAAATTGTATACAGTTTGATAATACAAACATTTTTAAGGAAACGGTTAAGAGTATATGCCAATCTGCTAGCCTGCAAGGTGCTAAGGTAGCAACTTTGACTACACTGCTTCAAAAGCTTTAGCTCGACATCGACAGATTTCAGTAAACCCGATCTTTGGAATCCTGAAAAATGGTACATTCTCGAAAGAAACTAAAATTAGTTAAATCGATGTAGATATTAGTTCAAAAAGTAGACTGATATGGTGAGGGCAAAAAATACGTATGCGCCAATAATTATGTTTATATTACATATATAGAAATAAAATTTATTGCATTATATAGGCTGGGCTAAAGAAAGCTTAAGAACCTAATTTCATGGCAATACAAAAACTGAATGGGAAATAATTAAAAAAAGACCTTCTGTAAAATTGTCTTTTTGGCTCTTACGTATTTTTTGCGCACAGGGCTCGATATGTATGCATTACTTGGGAAAAATAGAGAGAGACGATTTGGAAGATTGGCGTGACGAAAGTTAAACGCAATGCAAAGATTTGGTTTGAGCGGAAAGAGAGAGACTGCTTATAAGGAAAATTAATTTACGAAATTAGTTATCATTTAATTGGAGAAAAAAATGTACAAAATTATTCACATTTTGAGAAATAGAAAGGCATGAGTTCCAAGGGCCACTACTTTGGTTATTTTGCGAAAAAAGATCGCCACAAGGTAACACGTGGACCGCTCTATTTGTGTCCCATTCACAGGGATTCGGCTGATATTCAGAATATATGTGCATATTAAAATAACTGTAAAGAAATAACTTTTCCTAAAAGTTTCATGCTATGTTCGACTGGGCTAATATTCGGTATATTTATTACAGGGTGTTTTTTTTATAGGTTTGTTTTTCGAATAGAGATAAAACTGGCATTTTGTGGTCAAATCTGGCAACTCTAATGTCATTTATGTTCAGTTTGGTTTGCCATTTCATCATGAATAGGTTGACAAAAGAACAACGCTTGCAAATCGTGCAAATTTATTTCGAAAATAATGGTTCAGTTCGCGAAGTTTACCGTGAGCTCCGTCCATTTTATGGTCGACATAATCGTCCATCAGAGCAATTAATTCGGTTAACCATGGATCGTTTTCGCACTACGTTTACTCTATGTGATAATACGCATCCGCAGAGACGTCGAACAGTGCGCACCGAAGAAACAATTGCCGCTGTAGAGCAAAGTG
Source organism: Merzomyia westermanni (assembly GCA_949987695.1). NCBI lineage: Eukaryota > Metazoa > Arthropoda > Insecta > Diptera > Tephritidae > Merzomyia > Merzomyia westermanni. Next base: position 138,736,907 of record OX465290.1, read on the forward strand.
TTGAAGAGGACCCGAATGAATCGATTCGCCACCGTGCACAGCAATTGGAGCTTTGTCCATCAACTTTATAGAAGATTTTGGGCAAAGATCTTGGCTTGCGACCTTACAAGATCCAGCTTGTGCAAGAATTAAAGCCGCGAGACCATGCAATGCGTCGTGATTTTGGTGTATGGGCCGAAAATGAGATTGATTTCGATGCTGATTTTCATCGCAAAATTTTGTTCAGTGATGAGGCTCATTTTTGGTTGAATGGCTACGTCAACAAGCAAAATTGCCGCATTTGGAGTGAAGAGAATCCACATGAGACCCTTGAAACGCCATTACATCCACAAAAACTGACTGTTTGGTGTGCTCTATGGGCTGGTGGAGTCATTGGGCCATACTTCTTCCGCAATAATGCTGGAGAGGCAGCTACCGTTAATGGAGACCGGTATAGAGCCATGATAACCGACTATTTTGTTCCCGAATTGGATGGCATGAATGTGGATGAGTTGTGGTTCCAACAAGACGGCGCTACATGCCACACAGCGCACGTCACAATCGATTTATTGAAGGAAACATTCGATGAGCGCACCAAGGTCGTGTGATTTGACACCATTGGATTATTTTCTTTGGGGATATGTGAAGTCGCTCGTCTACACCAACAAACCAGAAACGTTAGGGGAATTGGAAGCCAACATTCGTGGCGTTATAGCCGACATACGGCCCCATATGCTCGAAAAAGTGGTTGAAAATTGGACCTGTAGAATTGGCTTTATTCGAGCCAGCCGCGGCGGCCACATGCCCGAAATCATATTTAAACATTAATGGCATAAAATTATCCTTCCAATAAAGCCAAATTGATGGACCTAAAAACGATTTTCTTGTGTTTTATTTCAATTCGAAGTTCTATACCCTTAAAAAAAACACCCTTTATTTACCTGGACAGAAATCTATATACTCGTATATAAACATTTAGCCGTTTTTCGCGTTGTGATGAACTTTACGGAGAATGGCTGAACCGATTTTAACCAAACTTTGCCACATTGAAGAGACACAGTGAAGAAGGTTTATAACTAAAAAAGGGGGTTATCAGAAAAGGGGGCGTGGCACCTCCCATACAAACTTAATTTTTCATGGTGAATATCTCTAAAGGGGTTTAAGGTAGGAACCTGAAAATTGGTATAGAGCTATAGGATAACAATACCATTCTCACCCATACAACTGGGGGTTATCGAAAAAGGGAGCGTGGTACATCCCATACAATCTTAATTTTTCAAGGTGAATATCTCTAAAGGGGTTTAAGGTAGGGACCTGAAAATTGGTATAGACCTATATGATATCAAAGGAATTCAAACACATAAAAAGGGGGGTTATCTGAAAAAGGGGCGTGGCACCTCCCATACAAACTTAAATTTTCCAGCAGAATGTCTGTGAAAAGGTCTAAGGTAAGGACCTGGAAATCGCTATAGAGCTATAGGATATCAAAACCGTTTTAGCGCATAAAAGTAGGGGTTATGTGAAAAGGGGGCGTGACACAAAGAACACCTTTCATTTCTATTTTTCTTTCACCCAGCGAAGCGGGTGAGGGTTCGCTAGTAAATTTATAAAAAATTATCACTTTTGAGGGCGCTTTAGTTCAATAAAGAAATATTTCCAAGGAAGTCAAGGTACTTATCGAACATTTAGATTAGCTTTTTAGATAAATTGATTGTATTCAAAATATATTAGTTATTTCTGACCTATTTTTATACCTTTCATAAACATGAAATGGTATTATAACTTTGGTCTGATGTTTGAAAGTATGAGAAGAAGAAGAGATAGACCCACCAAGTATACCAAAATGATCAGGGGGATGAGCTGAGCCGATATAGCCATGTCCGTCTGCCTGTTTGAACGCAAACTAGTCCCTCAGTTGTGAAGATATATCGTTGAAATTTGGTAAGAGGCAGCCATTTTGTAAAACACTAATCATCTGTCGGAAACCGCATGATCGGACCAATACAACGCATAGCTCCCATACAATCGATTGTTCCGATAAACAGGTTTTGGCCTATAACTGTTGCAATTAAAAAACTAGGAACGTAAAACTTTGCAGTTTTAGTACATATTATATATGTAATGTGTGTAGTGGAAATCACTCAGGTCGGACCAACATAACATATAGCTCCCATATAATCGATTTTTCCGATAAATGGGGCTTGGGCTAAGTATCTTCAAATTAACAGTTTTGCAGAGTTTGTACAAATTTTGAGTAAGGATCGGACACTTAAAACCGTGATGCGTATTACACAGTCGAAGGCAGCCCTTGCCTTACTTGTTTTATTTTTATTTTTTTGACGAGGTTTAAGTTAAAGCTGGTCGAGCTGGCAAGAGGAGACCTCAAGGTCACACTGGCCAAATCTGCCATCATATCTGACCTTAAGCCAAAAGTCACAGTGGAGATATGCGATCTGAATTATCTTACTACAAAGAAGGAAATAATCAACGCTTTGAAGTCAAATTTCAGTATTGACTCGGAAGAGATGAAAATCAGCGCCACAGCGCCAAATACAAGAAAATAGGTTCGAGCATATGTGACTCTAACGAAAGAAACCTTCGGAAAAGGCGGACATATTACTCAATAGCACATGCATAAAAATAGGCTGGGTGTATGGCAGAATGAGCACACAGGCGACAAAGAAGCGATGTTTTAAATGCTTTGGCCCAAATCACACCACTCGGACCTGCAAAGGCCCCGATAGAAGGGGACAGAGATTATGCATCAGGTGTGGGGAACTCGACCACAAACTCAAACCCGCGAAGTGCTGCCTGTGTACGGCAGCAGACAATAAGAACACAGACCATATACCGGGCTCGGGCAGATGCGCGGTGTACAACGGCTGCGGAAAGCCATGAAGATTGCACGGCAACATGCTCAGAAGTAAAACCGCAGACGCCATTCTAACGCAACTTACAAAGGAAAGGAACATAGATGTTGCAGTAATAAGCGAACAATATAGGGACTGAATCCAGTTCGCAAGAAAACGCTTAAGAAATGTTTTTATTTTTGAAAAATGGGAGCCAAATTTGAAGTTATTTTCATTTGAAAGTTTGTATATGGCTATATGGTTGTATATGGCACATCGAGTCAGGAAATTAAAAAATGTGCATTGCTCCACCCTAATACGCACATATGTACATGTTCACACACGTTTGTATGTATCAGACCACAACTTTTGTCATGTTGCACATTGATGCGGTTTTCACAATCTAATATTCAGGTGAATTGAAAACGAACGTTAAAAGAGCTATTGATTTCATTCTTATGGCTTTACAATTTTATAACATTTGATGATCATCCAAAGTAAATCCCCCCATGCATCTACTGCTAAATTCGGGTATCAATGATTAACCCTTCCTGAGCCTGAGCTTCTTTGTTCTTTGGCATAACATGACAAAACCAGTAAACTCTTTGGACTTTAGTTAGCCATACTATGGACCATAAAACTTCCGGTGAGCTTTTTTCTCCAATACTCCAAGATCCATTTCATTTACTTTCCACGCTGTGCACGATTTTGAGAATTTCATCAGGACAGCTATGAAGTATAAAGTGGTCCTTTTTCGTCGGGGAAGGACTCTACTTCACTATCCAAAGTAGCACTCCTTGGCAGAAGTGATTCTCTGTTAAATTTCTCGGATGGCAATATTTTCGGTGTTAATGGTTCCCCATGAAACTATTATGATGTGGTGTGTGTTGATTCTCTTAGAACGGAATTTTTTCAAGGATTTGACGTATCGCCTCACTGATATGGTCCCATCAACTTATCGAATATAGGCTTATGTTTTTCGCACAATACCCTTTATGCGATACTATGGAGACTGACGTTGCGATAATTTACGTTGTTTGTTAGAGAACTTCGAAACCAACCACTTTACTGAATATTGCCGTCCTCACTTCATTATAGTCGGGTGGTGGGACAATTTTTCCACCGTCAGGGATTGGGATATACGTCGGTTACCAAATCGCCGTCTGTACGACCAAAGACTACTTTGTCAACCCTGGCAACAACGTCGATAAGCACGATGTTGGAGACATATGTAGTACCATAGGATATGAGCTTATACTGGTCATATGTTTTCCGCGTTGAGGTGGTTAATGATAAGGTGTCTTGATGACGTTATATTGCCAGAGACGCAGCTTTCGCGGGCAAGTTAATTTATTCTTCAAACCGGTATGAATCGAGTCGAGGCTGAGCCGATGATTGCGGATTTCGTTCCCATGGACACGCATCGTATTCCCAGTACATCGCCCCAAAGTAATTCACTTTTACTGGGACGATAAGCTCTCAGTCAACACTCTAAAGATTTCCCCCTGGGTCGCTTTCGGGGTTGGGAAGATTATACTGCCCAGTGTGATGTCTAATAAACCCAAGGCACCCTACGTTTACTCCCTAACTATGTTGCATCGCCGCAATAGGCGGCAATGATTGCTGCATATGGCTAGGTAGAAGTAGGCTAGGACGCGTGTTTTTTGCGTAGTCCAGACGGTTGTATTCCTACGTGCTCGGTGGCATGTGCATGAGTCTCAGCCGATTCCATTCACTTTCACAGCACGCACTTATCGTCAAGATTGACTAAAGAGTGGGTGTGTTTATCATTTGATTGCGCTTCAAGATATATTATTTTTTCATCAAGTTATCGTGCGAATGGATGGACAAGACTCAATAGATTTTTTCCGAGCCTAAAAGTACAATTAGGTAATAGAGAGCGTAACATGTCCGCCTAATGGAGCATTCTTTTAACTTGTAAGTCTTTTGATTTAATAACAAACATTTTAAGTTTTTATAAGTTTCAGTTTTTCTTCATTTCTTTATTGTTTCAGCATAATACATGATATATTTTGCAACGGTATATATTTTTTTTTTGTAATATTTTATATGTTAAAGTGAAAATACAATAATGAATAAACTTATAAAAAATGATTTAAAAACATGCTTCAAATATGAAGAGTACGCATCTCTGCATTTATGTATGTATGTATGCACTTATACAATCTAACTTGTTATATATATAAGTATGTATGTAGTTTAAGCACAGCTAAACGACTAATTTATTTTCATTCATTCAGATGATTTAATGTTAAACTTACAGCTCAACGCCTAAAAGTAGACAAACGAAAATTATTAGACAGTGAGTGTGGAAAAACAGCTTAGTTGAACATGTTGTTGTTGTTTTTGTTTGCAAATACCATTATAAAAGGCATTTTACATTCTTTCACCGAACGATCTGATTTAATTAGGCAATCATTAGCGCGGGTAAAATTTCTTTCGACATCTTTTCTAGCAGTTTCGAATGCTAAGCAAAATTCTAAAAAAAGGTCAAGAAAGTAAAGCGCCTTTTAGCCCTTAACTTCCCAAATTGAATAACGCTGTGCTGAAGTAATTTCTTCTTCTTAGATTTTCATGTACAATGCGAATATGCTGTGTATAATGTCGAACAACCTCGGTTAACGCAAATAGACTCGTCCGATTATAGCCATACAGCCCGATTTTGGCGCGGGACTACTGACAATTGTCATAACTCAGTTCTCACAGCCCCATTATAAATTATGTGAACAGTTTGAATTGAGCAATAAGAACTGTCATTGACTGCAATCTAGATTATTGTTCATAGAAAAAAATTTGATTTATTACCCACAAAAAAATTTTGCACCACGTTAGCCAGTTCAGTTTAATGCAACATTCCTTATACTAACCACGCCTTATTTCGATGAACATACTAATGTCATCAGCCATAAGGTCTTGCTCTCTCGATCTCTCTGAGAGACAATTTAAGCATAAGGCTTAAGGTTCGTGTAAAGCATAAATTTTCAACGCGGTTGATTGTTACACAAAAATATTTAAATACAAATATTTTTTCGATTTCATTACTTCATTAACTTCTACTCAAATTCAAGTTTAAGATATTATTATTTAGTAAAAAAACTTGTATCTGCTATGGCTTTAGTTTCCATTTGGAGGTGTGGAATTATTTGTTTTAGTGTCCTTCGAATGCTTTGCCGTCGAGTTGGAGTTAGAATTTGGTGACGCTGATGAAAATGTTGGGGTTGTGGTAGATTTCTTGCTATTTACTGCTACAACTTTATTGCTAGCATTTGGCGTTGAGTTTTTCGAGTTACTGACGCTTGGACTAACATCGGTCAAGGTGGATTGTTCAATATTTGTGCCCATTGATGAATTGATGAAATTTATGTATTGATGCAATTTTAAAGCTGCCACCAGTGAACTCAAGTAGTCGTTTAGGTTTCCTTGTTGCATACGTTTGATCTGTCTGGAAACGTTTCGATAGACACGACGCGAGATCTTATGCGAGAGTCGGCCAACGGTCTGGACTGAGTGTAATACGGGGTCCTCGCTAGCGGGAACTGGCGCTGCAAAGTTAGAGAGAAAACATTAATGAGATCTTGATCTTAAGCATTACTAGCTTATATTACATATTTATATACTAAAATTTACATAAACTATATGATGTAGTAATATCTATTGCTAGTAAATATTATAGTCACCACTTAACACGCCTTTGGATTGCCGTTCAAAGTGATTGACGACCTCTCTACAGCGTAATCCGGGCGTTTAAAGTAATACCGACTTACAAAATCCCGAAATATATAATCTAGTGATAATGAAACATAATAAAAACTCGACTAAATCACGATCATACGTAATCGCGACACATTTCATTTTGATCTATTCATTTTCAGAGTCGGAGCAATAGCTAAAAGCAAACAGTCCAAATAAACTATAAGATTAATCGCAGCTCCATCTTGAAGGTACTATTAGTTCTGCGGGTTAGGGGGCTTAGAACATACCCGAGGTAGGTAGGTGCGCCTGTCGTAGGAGGCGATTAAAATCCAGGGCCACCGTTTCGGTGTCAGAGAAACCGCTCCCACATGAGCCGAGCTAGTGCCACAAGGTGCTATTGCCAGAGCGTACTGTCATGTCTCATTCCATGAATTGATCCGCCGAATTAGAAAGTTAAGGTACTGCTACAACAAAGCTTTAAATGTTAAGCAGAGAGGTCGAAAGTCAACAACGTTAGCATTTGACAATCGTGACAGTAGTAAATATTTTTATTACATTCTTACCATAAAATTGTTAATATCCCTATTGACTAAATTTATTATTTCTGGATTACGGTTAACATAGTCTACAAGCTCACTAATTATGCGCAACGACATTGAGAGGAATACAGTGGAAGCAGCGACTAGGAATCTTAGATCGAGTTCAACATCTTGTTGATCGACTAAAAGTAAAAGAAGAGACAAAGTAATTCAAACATATTTAATAGTGAGCAGCGGGAGTAATAAAATATTGCTAGAGATCTGATTTACATATATGCGAAATGGCGCGCCTTAAAATATGTACATCTTGTAACTTCTGTCAGTAGCGGTTTTCAAATTTGAGTTGGATAAAGCATTTAGAATTTTGTTTAAAAGTGGCGAGTGTCAGCATTCGGTTGAAGAATGTCCTAACTCAGAGTTTTTTCAACAAGGGCCCAGGATCCAATAATACAGGTCGTGTTAAAAGACCAGCTGATTTTTACTTTTGGCTCGAATTTTGACATTACACTCTTATCTTAGTACGGTTTTGACGTTAAACTCACAAATTACAAAAACAAAATACATGGAAAATTTTTGTGTGTTTGTATGTTTGTCGAGCTGCTACGACCTGTTGTAGTTGGATCACGCAAGGGCCTGTCTCAGAATTTGATTCAAAGACGCAATGTCTACTTGTATGTGTAAAAAGAATATTTGCTTACGAGTTGGTAGGCACTAAAGATTAACTTTTGCAAATGCAAAGCGTACGGTATGAACGAAGAAACTTAGAAGAAGTTCCTTCACAATAATCGCACCCTGAAAAGAGTTGGGAAAAGCACAAATAGTATGTGGAACGAAGCTTTAACTAATGTTGTAACTTCAAAGTAGTTTGCCACTGCTCACGGTCACTATAAAGAAACGCCTACATACATTACACGCTAACATTCAAGATGGGAATGATCGAAACGTTCCAGAAGCTTTGCATTAAACTTAAAACATTGGTTCCGTTGGCGTTTCGCTGTAGTCGTATTCTTAACATAAGAGAAAGCCCAAAATGCAATTAGTCGGTGAGGTTACTTTACGGATAATAATCGACTGCATTGTTTCTCATAAGGTTGGTTGAATCAGCTGTTTTATAAGGTTACGCATCAATAACGTGAGCTTTACTCCCGAATTCTAGTTTGGTAACAACATTCGTTTTACCGGCAAATAAATAGTTTGGAAACTCTTAGACCCTTTTGGTATTTAGCCGGCTTAAGTTGCAGTTCACAACAGCGAAAAATTGCACGTGTTTTGTGAATATTTTTGTGGACAGAAAACACCGCAAATTTTGTACACATACTAGTTCAAAAGAATTAATAAACAATATAACCACTGTTTTACACGAAGTTTCGTTCGCGTTTGCATTTTATTCTCTATTGCGCATTGTTTGTTTTTGACAGCGTTGCCATGTACGCTAGAATCCCGGTTAGATGAACTGCATTGCCAACGGTTACGATTTTCGGTTAGATAATCTTCCAGAATTGACCCATTACTGATGGGATTGTTAAGTAACTGCAGTGTTGCCAAATGGTAGTTAAGACTGGAGCATAGGAAACCTAAAACATTCGCAATGCTCAACACAGCACCTTTTAAACTTCTTTTCGTTTTAAAATTCATCTTAATTTTGAATGATATGCCTTAACTTCAGCAACATTCAAGGCATGAAATAGCTGCCTAAGCAGTGTTCGGACTTGAAAAATTTTGCTTAGTGGTATACTGGTAAACAATTGTGTTAGATTTCAGTCTCTCTCAAATTTCGGTAGCATTTTACATTTTAAATTCTTGCATTAAAAATTAACTAGATATATGGTTAAAGTGCTAGCTCTTGACATTACTTATATATTAGTGCAGTAGTCGCTCACAAATTTCCATTAATTAAAATCAATGTTTGAAATATATTAAAAACTCTGAAATAAGCATCGAAAATCAACTGTCTGAGCGTATTACGTTTTTTGTCCTATCAATAATCGAACTAATATTTTGTTTGTGCAAAATAAATCTAAAAAGGGCAAACCACAATTTATTCGCATCACATCCACTACTTGTGGTTTTTTTTGCGCGTGTGTAATTTGTGTTTAACAGTGTCATATGACTGTCAACAGCGTCGCCATTTTCTATCAACATATTAAGAGCGGTGTGGATATGTTAATGAGAACAATGACTCATGTCTTATAGGGTAATTTATCCTTGAATAAAATTGAACAAAAACAATTTCATTGCAGTCTTTTGATGTTAATTTATTTAATTTTAAGATTATATAAAAAAATCTCCTCAGAAATTAATATCACCTTAAAAATAAAGTGGTTCTAATCGGTGAGCGTCTACTGTACTTGATAATAGCCATTGTAATACTAAAGGTTATACATATTCTTTTTCGAATCATCAAAACAGCCTATTTAAACTCATAATTTTTTAGCAACAGCTAAGGTACTAAAACACCACAACTAAACGCTTGGCTTTTCCTGCTAGGAATGGTAGTTGGAAAGCTGTTTTCGTATAAGCTCAATGCGGTACACAAAAGCTGTAGGCCCAAATAATTGAGTATACCAGAGAGTTATATTTTACTGTGCCACCATAATGACAAGAGATAGTGAGGTGCTCAGAGCTGTACTCGCTATTACCGTTTACTAAGGCATTTACCGATCGGCGCACGGCCTATCTAAAGTTCCTTTATAAAACTTCTAAAAAAAAAATTGCATATGCCTTGTTTGGGAAATCAAATTGGTGGCCATGATTTTGAATATAAATTGAATCACCAAAACTGCGATTCCGACATGCAATGAACATAGCTTAGCTTTTATTGACAAAATATTTGTGGCTTTTTAGAGTATTGAATTTGCATGCCATGTGAATTCGAGAAAATTATTTCAACTTACAGTCATTGTCAACGTGTTTGCCATTTTGCGCTACAGCGATTTGTTTATTATCTAAGAATAAAAATTATTTGGTATCAATTTATTGTTTCAAAAAGGCAGTAGCCATAAACACAAAACAATTAAAATGAATTTATTTACACTGATTGGTTGGTATAAGCGTTTTAGCGATGCGATGATGTACTTGAAATTTTGAATTTTGGATTTTAGCGTTAAATTTTGTCATTCTTTTTTTATACTACTTTCTGTTTGTTTTGATATTGGAGAAGATTCTTTCTACAAACTAAAATGGAAGTATAGAAATTGCGTTGAATTAAAAATGGCGTAAAAGCAAAACAAGCTTAACTTTCTAATAAATGGTTGGTGAAATGGATATTAGTCACATGAAAAATCTGAATATACGGTTATAAACCGAAAAGGACATGACATGTAGGGAAGTGTGCAACTAAAACTATTGTGTGGTTAGCCATAGGGCTTCCGCTGATTGATATACCTCAAACCTAGGATATGACGTAGCATGCATTATTTATTACAGATAGTGCGGATAAGCTTTACTTTTGAAAATTCCGGTTGTTTTTAGGTTTCAAAAGAATGACACATTGTCGGAACCAAATTGGGTTTCTCAAATCGAGAACATGTTTCGATTTGAGTTATTTCTGTAAGGTTTTGTTTAATAGATCAAAACCACTTGATAATTAAATAAATTATTATTTTTTTTTTAATTTAAATTTAAATTAATATGAATGTCCTTTATGTGTGTACAGGTATAATTCTAATCGATTTCATAGCTGATTCTGGAACTCTGATAGTTGCTACAAAAATCGGAATAAAATTATCAAGCAGAAAATATCGACCATCGCGTGACTAAAGCGGTTCTTTGTTACAAAATTTAACGGAGCTATACATATTTTCAGATAGCCAAGCAGCGTAAACTGCAGTAGATATCACGCTCACGACACAAAGTGAAACCTGCATTGTCAAGAAAATACATTATCAGAATCACAGCGACAATTAAGACCCACTGGCCGATTGTACAGTATGCGTGAGAAACGGGGAAAGAACGAGGATCCTTTTCAACAAAGCTTGCAGGGGCCGAGGCAATTGGACTGTAGGCATCACCAATTTTCTCTGTGAGTGTTTAATTGTTGTTGTAACAGCACTTCGCCTTGTCTAATCGAATATTGTGTCGCTATCTATTAGTTAACTTAATTTGAAAGGAATGTTAGGAACGATGAGTTGCGAAGTATTAGTTTTATGAAGAATCCATCTAAGTATAAGTTATGCCGTAAGTTAGTCACTTTCGCTAAGCATTAAATACTATGTCTGAACAAGAAAATATTAAAAATCACTCACCACTATAGTCTTCAGTTTCGTCATCGCTTTTGGGAAAATAATATTCTAACAGACGTTCCGCCAAAGCTGTTGTTGCATCAACGCCCGATACCGCGATACTGCCATAATGTGTGGCCAACACCTCATTGGCCTTGGCCCACGCAAGATCCTTCAAAGAAGCAGCTTTTTCTTGACCGGCAGACTTTAATTTCGATACACGTTCAAAATGTGGCTGCACCACTTCTACGACTTTGCTTTTAGCCTGATTGTACATCTCTTGGGGTGTTTCCTTGATAATGGGAGCAGTAACTTCCAATTTGTCAATACCTTTGACAAGTGTTTGATCTACATATTGTATGGGGCCATCAAGTTTTAATACGATGGGTGCTGCTGTGACAACTGCGCGCGATACACAATCCTCGGCAGCGTTGAGAGCCCAATTGAAAACTCGGTTACGGCCTGGAAAAGAAAAAAAATAAGAGATTAGAATTTATTAGTCGATATTTGGAAATTTTCGTAACAAAGCTGATTTTATTGGCTGTAGCAAGAGTACATAAAGAGGTTTTTATACACACCATAACAGATAAGTGCAGTTTTTGCTTGCTCTAACTTTATTAGTTGAAAAGATATTTGACTCTGGCACAAGCTTCTTCAGAATAGCCTGGCGGAATTTGAAAATAGTTTTTTTTGTAGACGCTTTAATGGAATAGCCAAAAATCGCATGATACTCTAACCTACATGCATTTATTTTTATGCCATGGCTACCCTAGAGTGAATCAAATTAAACTAGTCCAAAAAAGACCAAATCTATACTGGGCTACAATCTTATAAATAAAAATTAATGTGTCTCTGCGTTTCAAAGCGTCCAAAATACTCAACAGATCTTCATGAAATTTGCACAGTAGATTTATATCGCCCCCAGCAACATAAGATTTACATTCGTTATAACTCTTAATATATTTGGTTCAGATTAATGATAGTTCGATATATACAATTTTAGAAAAGTAGGCGGTGCCACGCCCACATAATTTTGTGTTGGTTTGTCCCTCAATGACGCTTAAAGTTCATTACCGATTGCTATGAAATTTACGACACAGGCTGTAAAATTTCTTGGAAAAGTAGGCGGCGTTACGCCCCTATAAAATAATAAACTCAGACTCGTCATAACTACGAATCGATATGCTTTACACGGTTGACATTTGTATATACATAAGTATGCGTTTTATATATGAACACATATATTTTAAAAACGTAGGCAGTGGGTTATATATCCACAGCAATATATCTATATAGTTTTTTATTTAAACTAGCTTATACCCGTGGGTTCCACCCCCCATTTCTATAAAAAAAATGCAGGTGTTAGGGATTAACCTCATATAACCCCTTACCAAATTTCGCTTTTCTAGCCCAAATACTTCCAGAGATATGGACTATGAAAAATTCCAGTTGTATGGGAGGTGCTACGCCCCCTTTTTCGTTATCCCCAGTTTTTTGGAGGTGTTAGGGATTAACCTCATATAACCCCTTACCAAATTTCACTTTTCTAGCCCAAATACTTCCAGAGATATGGACTATGAAAAATTCCAGTTGTATGGGAGGTGCTACGCCCCCTTTTTCGTTATCCGAAGTTTTTCTGGATATGGTAGGGATTAATGTCATATAACCCCTTACCAAATTTCAGTAGTCTAACGTAAATACTTCCAGAAATACGGACTGTTAAAAATTCCATTTGTATGGGAGGTGCCACGCGCCTTATATATATCAAAATATTTTTTAGCCCATGACCATCCCGGTAAGGTATCCAGTTAGTGTTTCAAATTTGGTTACGATCGGTTTATACGTTTAGGACGCAAGTCGATCTATAGATACATATATATATATATGTATACATACATAATTTGAATTTTATATATATAGATATACAATATATAGAGCAGACGGCGGATAGGGAGGTGGGGCGAGGAAGAGCGATAGGAAGGGGTTAAGAAAAAGGAAAGGAGAGAGAAGGGGAAAAGTGATGGGATATGCGAGAGGAAATAGGGTAGAAAAAAATGAGAATGATAGGAGGAGCAGATGAAAAGCAAGCGAAAAATGAGAAGAGGAAATAGTAAAAACTTTTCAAAGTAAATGTTGGGACAGGACAACGTCTGTTAGCTAAATTAAATTAAAATAAGCCAAATACACCAAACTTATACCAGTCTTCAACTAGGAATTTTCTACTAAGATCAAACTAAGTAAACCAAGGAACACCAAAGTTAAACTAGCCTACACTACAATTATCATTGTTGGAAGAAATCAGTCTGGAAAAGATTCTACTTATAGCAACAAATGTTCAAAGTTTTGGAGAATACTGCAGTTTTAAGAGATTAAAAAATACCAGTGAAGCTTGGCGAGGAGTTGGCACCGTATATGCATTCATGCATACTGATTCCAGCTATTTCTTAGAATTAGAAATGCTTAAAAATGTATGGCTAATTCATTGCTTATACCAGGTATAAATAAATTATTTACATATATGCACCAAAATGGACTTTCGTCCATCAAAGTACAAACAAGAAATTTTATTGAGTCTGCCATTTAGCTTGCTCTATCAATCACATTCAGAGTTCAACTGATAAGATAAGTCAAATGTTTATCAGTAGGTATGCATGTGTATGCAGAAAAACATATTTGCCGAGTCACAAGTTCAAAACACTTTGCATAAAGAATTACGTGCCAGCCACATGCCTCTAATAAAACTAAAATTGCATTTTTTCATAATAAAACATAAACAACTTTGATAACAAATACTTGATAAGGAAATGAATACAATTAAATCTTCTCAATCTTTCCAGAAATAAAGTTAATTCTGCGTTGCTCAAAGCTCCTAAGTCTCGAGTTAGTGAGGCCGGGGAACAGGGTTTTTTCACTTAGAGCAAATTATGTTGTGAAATTCAAGGGCTTTCTTGTCTGAATATTTCCGAATTAGCGATCTCAAAGCGGCAGCAGGCTAGCTCGCAATTAACACGCCTAAAGGGAAGAATACGTAAGGGCATGCAACTTCTCTGCTGTTGTGAGAATCCCATTCAACAAGACAAACCCAAGCGTCTAGTCAACACTGAGGTGCGAAACAGACAAGCAACGACCCACACTATCACAGCCATTAAGAAGCACAGGCATTAACAAACCAGGGGGGTTACTCTGTATCGAGATGCGAAAGCAAATGCTATTCGAGAGTTGTCAAAAAAAAATTTCTTTCGCATCGCGATACAGAGTAACCCCCCAGGCTGGCTCAAATGCGATCTGGATACTGCAGTAGTTTAAAATCTTACCTAACCAAACCCGACCTAAGCTAGACATACCAAATGTACATAGGAAGAGGCTTGAAGCGAAAGGATCTAAGTGACTTTTTTAAATTTGAGTTATACCCATATTTGTATAGTTGAATATAGTATATATTTGCTGATAAAGATAGCTAAGTCATCTCGGACATTGTTGTGCCATCTGTTAGCCCGACAATAAACGCACTATCTAGAATTTATATCGAATTTACAATAGGTAATCAACTTTATACATGAATATCTTGAAACTACGTCAGACCTACTTAGATCCGTTTGCTTCTAACCCCTTCATATGTCTCGCAGGTGCAGGGAATGCGCACGATACGAAAGAAAGTTATTTCAATGTGGGAAGAAAAATGGAAATACCGTTTGGAAAATATAGGGGAGCTGTTCGACACCTTCTTGTTCTTCCTAGATACTACAAGAGCTGCTGAAGTCATTTGTGGAGACTTTCATCAAATCTACGGACTATACGATCTCAAAAAAGATCACTGCAGGGAGATCGGTTACAGGTTAGAGCTTACTAATATACAAGTATGTGCATGTCACAGTTGGCAGAATAGCCTGACCCCATATCTAAATTCAATGTCTCCCTATCGGAAATGGCACCCCCGCCATAAAAAGCTTTGATTGCTGTTTAGATCTTTATAGATATCTCATATACCAACTTTTGTATAATGGCTTCAAGCCGATAGCTGATTCAAGGACATAATACACATTCATAGCATATATTTACGTCAGCACATGCTAATGTAAAATATGGGCAACTTGCGTCATTACTAGGGATGCCAAACTTTTGGATTTTACCAGTCCCAGATTTTCGGGGATCTAAATCTAAAATCCTGGGATGAATTTTAATTTTTTTTATTTATCTAAAAAGAAAGTTATTTAATTAAAAACAAATGAAATGCATACGAGTATATACCTAAATTGTTTTTTTAAAAGTTTTGCAGCAAATTTTTTGATTAAGGTAGTCGTTAATGTACAGTTGTGTACAATATAATAATAGTGAAATTAAATTGGATATCGGTTGACGAAATAAAAAGAAACTGTGTTTTTAATAATTTTCGTTTAAAATGTAATAAACTCCATAACAGAAACTACATATAAAGAAATTTCAAAGTTCAAGAAAGTTAATTAATAAAAAGTAAATAAACCTTTAAAAATTTACACAAAATTTCACTATTTTTGGACGAAATTTTTAGAAAATTTTTGAGTACGGAGTTTTATAGCTCATTGGATTATAGTATAATAATGTGCAAGTTAAAAGTACCTCAAAATTTCCTCTGAATTTCTAGAATTTTTTTTTACAACAATGTTGGGTATTTTTTTCCATGCAAAATTTACTTTTCTTCATGCGTTGTATGGAAAAATCACTCAACACCCTTGACGAAAAAAATTCTGAAAATTCAGGGAAATTTTTAAGCGACTAACTTGCCCAACGTATACTAAAATTGATTGGTCTACATAACTGCAAACTCAGAAATTCTGCCAAAAAATTTGAAGATTTTGATAGCCATTTTTTAAGTTGAATTAACTTTCCTGAACTTTGTGTAAGCTTTGAAATTTCTTTTTGTGTGGTTTCTGTTATGGAATTCACTATATTTTAAATGAAAATTATTAAAATCACAACTTCTTCTTATTTCGTTGAACGTATTCCTTTCAATTTCACTACTATCAACACAGCTGTAAATTTATAATCTGTATTATTGTGTTTATTAACCCTATAAATTTAAAATTGATACGGGAAAATGGCACTGATGTTAAGTCTAAAATCTGGTAAATTTTATTTTAAGAAGAAGCTAAATTTAAGTTTGAAAATTCGAATATAAAATAAATGAATGTACAAATTTGGATAGTGGGTGCGATAGCCCTTCAGTTTATTGTTTTTTGTTATAGCAGCTCATGTAACTATTATAATAACAAAAAAGTAAGTATAGTAAAACAATGAACAAAGAAATTAAGAAAATGGCAGATTAACTAAAAAATTAGAAGAAAGAAATCTCGGGATTTTCCAAACCTAAAACAGCACATCCCTAATCAGTGCACAATCAAAACATGCCTGGTAAATAAAATAAAAGGAAGAGATAAAGAAACCCAAAAATCGTATGATCGCCACTGCGTAAATATTTGTGTAAAATAATGTGAAAACCATGCCAAAAATATATGCACCAAACAAAACTGGCTACAAAAAAAAAAAATTAAATTAAAAATTTCAAGATGCACAGCAGAAAAAATCTGATATCTGAAAAGGTAGCGATTGGCAACGTTGCAATAAATAACAAATTAGGGGTATGAATGTATATACATTACATTAAGGCTGGGCGATTTATAATTAGAAAAACTAACTCAGAACGGTTTTGAGCTTCAAAGGCAACATATTTTTTGAGCTTTGTTGAGAAAGTTTGGTTCTTACGAAAAGAAGCACTGAAGATGCAAAACGTCTAAGTCTTCTTGCTTCTTTAAAGGGCGCTTACCCGTCTAACCGATTTTAGCCGCCCAACATAGCTCGCCAGTAGTCGGAACGCCTAAATGAGTTGGTCACAAAACTAAAATTGAGGAGGTATGCCGGAAAATCGCTCCAATATACAACAACTTTTCACCTTGGCGGAAAATCCACAAATCAATTATCTCCAACTTTTTAAATTAATTTATCAACAGAGCGTTTTTTTTTTAAAGCCCTCCCTGACTTTAGAACTCTCTGGGTACTTGTGTGTTTGGTCTCAAGTCAGATAACAAACGCTGCGCTGATACCACCTCATGTAGGGTGTCCTATTCCTTCTGATTGAGACGATAAAAGCTCGGTTAAAACCCGTAGGGCATAGCTCCAATGGGTATCCGTCAAATTAGTTTTAACATTCTGGACAATGCCAATCATTCTAGATGAACAACAAGAATGAATCAGCGCATCATGTTATGATTAGTTGCCCTGCTTTTACAAACCAAGGCGAAAGTTGGTTGAAAGTTCAACGTGATCATGTCAAACAATTAAAAGGTGGTTGTAACTGAGCTTACCGGATTGTTGTGCGGCTAAGGATTGCAATAACATTCGGAGAAATATTTTGCCTTAACCTGGGTGATCCTGAGTAATGCACACTTTTTTGTATTTATAAATATCATAGGAATACACGCGTGCCCCACGCTCCATATGAAAAAATAAGGGCATTTGATAAAATTGAAAATTTGAATAAAACTTGTAACTTAAACACCAATATCCTGGACCTTTGGGAACTAAAACGATTTTGTTATAATACTTTATATCATTTTCTGGACAACATATACAAACAAAAACATTTCAAGGGGGGGGGGGGGGGGGGGGGGGGGGGCAAGAAAGAAAACTAACACCGAGTCAGCCGCGTTATTCGAAGCGCTCAAACTATTATATAAAAAGAACAACAAAGATAAACAATTTAGAATACCAGTTTTTTACCTACCAACCAATAGCATATAAACCATACATATATAAACATACTAAAACTAAATATTCTTAGCGAAATTTGTATAACAATCGAACTAACTAGATATGAATCACTGACGACGACTAGGGATGATAAAAGATCAACTGTTCGAAAAGTTCACATAATAATGTCTCAAAATATTATTTGTAAATTTATAGACTTTTAATCCAAGTAGTTGTTGCTGCAATAGTACTTTCCCCTGGTTAGTCTGCACGCTCACTTATGGATGCGGATTAAAAAGCTTCTAACTGAAATGGTACACAATGAAGGTGTAGATAAGTTGGCCCACTGTGGTGAGAATGACTTCTCATCTATCAGCCCATCTCGTGTTTGGAAGAATATCGTCAAAAACTGTTTTTATTTATGAAGATACCATTTTTGAGCGTCTACCTCCCAAACCTAATATATAATGAAGTAAGCTAGTTTATTAAACAATATTTTGTAAACGTGGAAATCAATGTTTTCCAAACGAGTTGATTTGGTTTTGTGTTTTTCCGACAGGGTGGATACTGGATTTATATTGGAACGAATTTTCGTCCTCCCTTGTCAATTTTGGTTTTGTAACAAACCGGTTTCGGCGATCCGCCATCTTCAGTGATTGATTTCGTTCTCACTTTGTAATTACAAAATTTTACAAACCTTTAAAAATGTTTTAACAATTGTATGGTAGCTTTGGGAAGTAACTTGGGATGAAGTTTCTGCAAGGTAACTAAAGCACTATCAGGATTTAGCTTTTTAAAGATGTGCACAAAGTTTAGGAAATAGATATCCTTAACTCTTAAAGTATTTTGAAATCCGAAAATAAATTTTTTAAAACCTTCGCGATTTCCTTAAGGTTTTGAAAAATTTTAAACATGATCGAATTTAGTGAGAACATGCCTTATAAATACAAAAGGAGTGTGCGGAATCGCCGTAGAAGCTTGTTACAATGCCGGGGGATTGAGAAGTTAAGTGGCGTTAACAATCCACCTCTTCCTTGCAGCGGTTAGCAACTGCAGTGCGGAATATGAAGCTCAGAACCAACAAGGCTATAATAATAAAATTGCCAATTTAGCTACAGATGTGTTCATAATAATAGTAGTATACACTTAAGTTCAGGAAAGTTAATTAAACTTTAAAAAATAGGCATCAAAATCTGCACCTTTTTTGGCAGAGTTTCTAGAACACTTTTGAGTACCTTTGTAGATCAAACCCTTACTGTACGTTGAATAAAACGTTAATTAAAAATTTTTTTTTAAACCTCAATTACAAGTGTTTGAAAAGGGATCACTTTCGTTGATTCGACAATTTTTTTCAAACGTTTAACAATGATAATAGTAAACGTTTGCCAAACGAAAAGCTTGCTAAAGTAAGTTTATCACAAGCTTGTAGCAAACATATTTTGCTTATTGGGATATGTTTCATTGTTAACGAGTAAAAAGCAAAAACAGTACAAAGTTCAGTTCGCATGAAGCAAAATTAGCATAATGAAATAAAGCAAAGAAAAATACATAATTACCTAGTATTTATGTATGTACATACCCACTCCTGACTCGATATACTATATATATATGATAAATTAGTACGACTTGTAAATATTTGCATGCAAATAAGTGCAAAGAAGGCAAAAATTTATATTTAATAAAAGTTCAACAAGATAGAGAAGGTAAATGCAACTAAAACTGGGTGCATATACCAACAGATTCCATACATATTTATGATTTTAAAATTTTGGACTTTGCTCAGAATCATTTTAAAAGCTCAGAAACGAGCAAATCAAATAAATTAATTTGCTAAACCTCCAAAAACATGTACATAAAGTGCGTTTCATAACTATAGCACAATCAGGATTTAAACAAAACTAAAGATGTGCACAAAGTTTAGGAAATAGATTAAGTTAACTCTTAAAATATCTTGAAATTCAAGTGAAGCTTCAAGCATATGAATTCTGATAGTGCTATATTGCAACGTTTGAATATTTCATATCAGAAAACCGAAAATACAGTTTTGAGAGTTTGGCCGTCCAACATAGCTTTGACAATTGACAAAAAAGGTTCATAATGTTTTTTTTTTTTATTTTTTCCTATAAATTCTTTGTTTTATATACTTATTTCCTTTATTATGATTTTTTTTATTAATATCGTCTTAATATCCTATTTTGAAATTCTCTATTTGTTGGAATACATTTTTTTAATGTATTTCATTTAACATTTTATCATACATTAATTAGGTAATTATTTTTTAAAATTTTGCATCAAAATCATAAACATTAAATTGGCAAAACTGCAATAGGAATCCGAAAATATATACCGAAAACAAATTGTAGTACAAGTCTGTCTATTTTAGAGTACATAATTGTAAAGCTCTTATACAAGGTGGCGCAAAAGTAAGCTCCCGATGTTCAGCATATCGGTTGTGGCACGTGCAGTGTGTGCTGTTGCACCGTCTTGTTGGAGCCACATGTTTTCCAATCCCAATTCATCAAGTTGCGCCAAAAAGAACTCGTTGTTCATTGCTCTGTAGCGCTCACCATTCACAGTAACCGTTTGGCCCCGACCGATTATTGGTCAAATAAATAGTCAGCAATATTCCGCGTTCTGGAGCAGTGTAGCGTAACATTGTTTATTAACGTGTATTTCGCATGTGTTTACTACACAAATATCAAAACAGAACTGACTTTAGGGGCCAATCGCAAAATTTATAGCATTTTCTGATAGGAGGATTACTTTTGCGCCACCTTGTATAAAAACTCCTTGAGAAAAGAAGTTAAATTTAAGTCCTAGTGTGTAAATTAAAATATGCAAATTTCGCATGTGCTATAGTTATGAAACGCACTGTATATGTATGTATGTATAAGGTAAATAAGGGATTCTAATTTGTTTAGTAGGTATATATTTATAGATACTTAATGTATGTTTGTATGTAAAGCCACGGTTCAATTTTAATCATGCGATTATACTGACCAATTGACTTATTGAATATTTACTTAATTCACGGCACGCCAAAGCCCTTTTGTGACTAATTCGAATTAAATACATGTGTGTAAATATTAGTCTTTCTAATACACTTTTAGTGAAAAAGGGTTTACAAAACAATTGAGGTACTCACGTGAGACTGGTTATCGGACCAGAATTACGGTTTACTGAGTGAAATTCCCCCAGCAGAAACTTGCAACTCTCTCAATGAAATGTCAAAATGCGCTCTCTCACTGCAAATGTTTTGTGGCACCGAACACTTTTCAGTAAAACTTTTATAAAATTTTTTAAAATTTTATCCTCATCAAACACAACTATTTTCAGCTGAGATAGGGCGTTTTTCAATCAAATTGTGATTTAAACCTTAACGATAAAACAGATGGTGTTGGGCAGTATGGATATTTCTAAGAATGGAGTACCTTTAAAGGTACCGCGTACTTTGTATCAAGTTTTCTTGCCAGCTTCATATTTTATCACAAGATATGGTAACTCTTTATTGTTTGCGAACAGCTGATGCAATTTTTCTGTTTTAAAATAATGAAACCAAAATCATAGATTTGTGAGTATTTAAACTAAAGTAGAGATTTAGTACACCGCATTATTTGTAAAAACAATTTTAAACAATACCGGAATACTATAAACTTAAGAAAGCTTCTATGCATTGGCATTCAGTGCATTTGTTAGACCCTGGAAAAAGGACCATTCAGAAGAGCAAATCGTTACTGTTGGGGTTATTGCAGTGTCAGGTGAATTCAGACAGAAACTGGGAAAAGAAGCATAAACTTATTGAAGTCATTAATAGATGCGACAGAAAGAAAAGATCCAAAACGTAGGGGCAATGCGCTAGTTGTGGTACAGGAGTGGTATAGTCATTTAAATTCAGTAAGTAGTAAGCCAAGGAATCGGTTTAGTTTGTTTAAACAAATTTTATGTTAAAACTAGAATGTTGTTAATATAATATATAGGTTACCTTTATATGCCATTTATCAGTCAATTATTTAGTGATTGCTTAAATTGTTAAATTCTGTTATTCGGATACTCACAAGGTCAGCTAATGTGGCATGCCAGTCCGATGGAAATTCTTGGTAACGTTTCTTTTCATTAAAGAAATTTATGAATGCTTTATAGATAATGGGATTTCTGATGCAGTACTTTTATTTTTCGTAGACACCCAAATGCATATGTGAATTTATATAGACACTTAAATCACCATACATAAATAATTTATTTATTTGTTAAAACGATATTAAATTTCAAAATTTACAAATAATATAGCAATGTTAAGACGGGAGCACACACTATAAAAAATAAATAGTTATTTATATTTCTCCGGGTTTAATTAAATTTCAATAAGCGTATCTTGAACTAATGTATATATATCTACATGTTTATCCATATTATATCTTTGGGTCATATGAAAGGTAGTTATCACATTTGAGTGTATGATATATCTCTGTATATATTTGTTGCTTCGTTTGCGTACACCGTATAGTTTATTCGTTCAAGTCACAATTGCCTTCAATTGAGTTCAATTTAGCAGTAAGTACTGAAATCTGCTGTTTTGATGGTAGCTTTTATGAAACAATTAGAGCGGTCAAGAAGTGCTGGAGACACGGGCGAATAAACAAATTTTTCGAATAGAAAAATGTACACACCCAGTGAAATTGGGAACCAGTCTCCTAAAAAGACCATTTTGAGCTACACACTTCGTCAATCGTTCTGCACTGGTTACGAAAGTGATAGTTAAAGCGTACTTTGAAATATCGGATATCGATAATCACTCAACCACAACCAGAACTGCACGTAAACTATCCGAATAGTAGCGGTTGAGAACTAGCGAAAGCGAAGCTATCTTAGAACTGTCCGAATGGAAACCGGTTTAGAACGAGTTGCCAATAATGCACTGGGCGAAAAAATGGGCAGCTGCAAGCATTGCTTGGATATTGAGCTAGAACTAGTAGTGTCATTAAATGGTTTAGCTCTGATATATTTCTGAGCTAGTCCAATTTTCTGAGGGTAATAACATATATTAAAGTGTTTGATTTTAATGTGATATTTTTATTTATCTTTTTCCTACCAGAAAATATAATTCTTTGTAAAAATTAAACAATTATAGTAATTATAGCTAGTATAACTTATTGAAATCAAGCAGCCTTTTACCCAATTGGTTGTGCCTTTGATAGTGCCTTAAAAGAAAAATTCAATAGAAAAGTAAAACGCATGAAATCAACTTGGGAACTAAAGCTCAAAACATCGGTTCCGTTGACGCATTACTAAAGTCGTATCTTTATAAGGTTACCGATAACGCACCAATGTTTCTAGCTTAAATGCGTTTTAAAACTGTTCCAGAATGACTCAGTCCGTATGGAGTTCAATATACTCCAAGGTAAGTACAATAATAAAATGTTTGTATTGAATTTTATGTCAGCGAATGCACAATTGGAGGAATATTTTCCTCACTATTAATCCCCTGTTTTGCTTCACTTAAGCTGTCACTGCAAACCATTTTTTGGCAATTTCAGACGAGCACAAGGTTCGGCTGGGTGAAACAAACCCTTCCCAAAATCTTTAGGAATTACTTTCACCACAACAAGCAAGAACAGTTCCCTCTTAAAAAATTCCCTATCGAATATTGCTTTTTACTACGAGATATTGCGTCATTTACTACAAGTTCGTTCTTCTGTGGTTCCAAAACTAAACATATCAGAGCTAATGTCGTGACACATATAAAGAAAGCAATGACGAGCTGGTCATAAAAGCAACACGAATGTGGAAACCGGCTGCCGTTTAACAATAATTGAGTAGTTGAGAATTGCAAGTACCACAAGTGTGCAACACTCAGTCAAGATATGATGGATTCTAAATGTAGAAATATACACACATATATACATGTGGGTATACATATATGTATTTGTTTGTTAGCTGACGTTATTATACATATTCCAGGGGTGGGCAAGCTCTAGGCTGATAAAAGACACGTGATTGTTCGAAATGCTACAAAGAAGTAGACAAATTAAAATGGTTTATCAGAAAAGTATTTCAAAAACCTTTACATTTTGAACAGCAAAAATTTTGGGGCCGAATTACGACACACGTTCCGTGATCGTAAACCATTTTTCAAGTCACAATAACTTTGAAAGTGTTCAACTTTTTAAAAGAGTAGTAATGCATAATTGAACCGGCCGGTACTTCCAGCCAATTGCTCACGTATGCCGTCATTCCGCATCATGGGCTTAGAGCTATTGTGATTTAAAAATTTGCTTTCGATCACGGAACGTATAATGTCAATCGACCCCTGTTCCATAATAATCCATATTTTGCGATCTGCTTTTTTCTACTAGTAATCGTATTCAAACTTTTTTATTATTTATTTTTACTTCATTTATTAAGTTACTTCAACTGAAATCGAAAATTTTGCTTAATTTGAGAACACTTAAATTCACTTAATTTTTAACGACATCCATAATCGATATTATGTTTTTTCAACTATTTTCGTTTATCGTTCGCCAGCTGTTGTCGCTAAATAAAGGAAGAATATTTTGAGCAGAATTAGATGCCGTACCACCATTCTTCCATGTAAACTAATTCAATATTTAACCCGGTGAATGCCGTTCAAGCTTAGCTAGTAAACTGCAAATTTTCTAAACCAATCATTATTTAAAATCTTGAAAAATCGAATGAGTAAAAGTAAATGAACTCCCCTACAAAGCACCCTTCAAGTCAAAGCAATGATTTACGCTTGCCCACCACTTATGTATATGTAAGTAGGTGCATAGGTTTGCAAAGGTACGTGACTACGTGCAGTGGGAGATGAAATATGGAAAGAAATTAGAAGGAAAAAATATTTGCGCAGCAATAAAATGCTAACAATTTCAAATACTTATACACATACAAATTAAACTATTTCTGGAAGTCCATATATATATTTTTTTTGTTTAACCGCATTTTAAAAGTAGAATATCCTGTAGCGGTATCGTTCCACCTTTCCATAATTCCTAAATACATATTTAAGTAACTGATCTTGCTTCCAGCGAATGTACCGCACACGATGCATACATACATATGTATATAGGTAGTACATACCTTTAACATTTTGGTAGACATCATGACTCTTGTCCCATGCCGCATTCACAACCGGCAATTTAATAATCCGCTCCAACGATTCCAGATGTGGCAAAAGTGTATGTACATCTTTGCCTTGATCAAGCGCTAGGGAACCATTTGCTCCAGCCGAATTCGGTTTGCTTTGATCTGCACTTGTAGCCATTGTAATACTTTTTATAATTTTTTAAAAATTATTTTCTTTTAAAAATGTGTTGATGAACTTAGCACTTGCACTTCTATAGTTTTTAAATAATAAAATTAGTTTTTTATTTGAAAATTTGAGTTCACTTCATAAGAAGTTTCACAATTTCGCCGTCTTTTTATTGGTATTTTAATCTTAGAAGGAAATAATAAATGCAATAATTAGTTGCTTTAAGAATTTTTGTGTTTCAATGCGCTTATTTAATTATGTGCTCTCCCGTACAAATGTTACACACTTCTGATCGGACAATAGCTCTGTAATCTGGTATTATATGAAAAGTACTCGCACAATCTACATATGGGATTGTTCGTTTGGCCCCAGCTTCGTACTCAGAAATAGATTGTGGCTCTTGCTGCGTGTACGTGATCTCTATGTACCCTAGAGATGCCGATATTTCGAATTGTTATTGTGCCGGAATTTTCGGGATCTTATTAAACAATTTCGGGATTCTATCAAGACTCGCTAATTCGCAATTCTTCAATAGTTTGAGTTGAAAAATGTTAAGATATTTTTTGAAAAACTATGTAACCTTTAAGTATATAGGGTAAGCATTTCTGAACGGTTCTGAAACGGTTCAGTTAAAATATTGATTTTGTTTTCAGAGACTTGTAACAAAATCTTGTATAGAAATGAAACTTCGTTTATGCTGTTATTGTTCCCAGAAACGCATAAAACATAATTAGAAACCGAGCGACTGGAACCGTTCCCAATGAGTAACAGAAGTGTAACGAAACTTTACATAACAACACTGCCGGAACCCTAAGCTGTCACGAAACACTGCGCACAGCAACGAAACCTGAAACGCTACCTCTGTAACAAAACATATCTGTATAGAAACAAAACTAAGAAATGTTTCCCGTAATCGAAACTGTATGTAGACCTAAAGTTTAAAAACAATACTAGTAGCGTTTCTTGCATACCGAAACTGTAACGAAAGTGTAACAAAACCCTATGCGGTTCCTGCTAGTGGTTGTTTTTTAAAATTATGTATACATATAAAATTTTTATTAACCACAAATTCTACTCATTTTGAACTGTTAAGAAGATTCAATTTTTTTATCTCGCAAAGTGTTGTGAGACAAAAAATCTAATTAGAACTGTTTATCCGCTGAAATATCTACTGATAGTGATTTTAGTGTGTGTCACAAACCGGTGCCCTATGTATATGAATTAAAATTTTCATTACTATCTACATCGGCTGTTTCTTTATACGAACCAA
Source organism: Merzomyia westermanni (assembly GCA_949987695.1). NCBI lineage: Eukaryota > Metazoa > Arthropoda > Insecta > Diptera > Tephritidae > Merzomyia > Merzomyia westermanni. Next base: position 138,763,468 of record OX465290.1, read on the forward strand.
AATTTATACTTTTTATTGCCCCCTTCCGAACTCTAGTGGAAAACTATACATGAAGTTTTGGTACAAGTTTTGTTTCCATATCAGAAGGTTTCGTTACAAGTCTTGCTTCTATAGCTAGCGTTTCTGTTACAGTTCTGTTTTTGTGATCAAACCTGTAGGTAGTTTTGGTACAGGTTTTGTTTCTGCTGGAACCGTTCCAGAAAAATTGTTCCTAGTTTTGTTACAAATGAGTATCGTTTCTCACAGTTCAGTATAGCATGTAACGATACAGTTTTGATTATTACTTACCTGTGGAACAATAACGAAACAGAAACGCGTTGCAAGTCACTGTTTTTTTTTATCAAGTTGAATAACAACTGACATACTAGACACATTTTGACTATTCAAATACCCATGGTCATGGCAATCTCTTTAGATTACATTTTGTATTCCTCTAAAATTTAATTTTAAATATATCTTTTCTTAAAATCGCTGCAAAAACGATGAAAAAAAAATGGTTTATCAGTAAGCATTCGCACAAAAAAAAAAACGCATTGCAATATATTACTCTCTGACTGAGACGAGGCATTTTTGTTAGTTGTAAAATCCTAATTAAGTAATTTTTTATTATAGAACATGTAATATCTAAGTAAAAAATCTCGAATAAATTAAACATTTTCGATAGCGGGTACGGTTGGTTGGCTCATAGTTTTTTTTTACTTGACATAACTTTTGAGATGACTTGAAGTAACACAAACAACAAAGGAAACAAAAATATTCAAAAATATTGCTGATCAACAAAAAATTGAAATAATTTTTATAGATAAATCACACAAATTTCTTTTTGAATAGCATCTTTCTAGTCCCGAGAATCCCTTTATTGTAAGAAAACATGAGATCTCGGGAATGGCATCTCTAGTGTACACGTATTATGTTGCCTCTCTTATCACTGGCCCCTATACCCATACACCCATATATATGTACATATTTCTCTTTTTATTACCACTTCGCTTAAGAATATCTGTATGTAACCAGTTGATAGTTGACTCAACTACGTCTCTTTTGTATGCCAATAGCCGGCAAGCATTGGGAAATTCGTTTTTTATTTTGTCACCTCATATGACAAATTTGGAATTTCGGACTTTGAGTTCGCAGTACAAAAATGGGTGGTACCTACATATATGCATAACCTAACTGCGATTCTGTTGCGTATCTCTCTGTGGGGGCGTAAGAGTGTTTGTGGTATGCTCTTTGAAAATTTATCGATTACAGAGAAGGACATGCATTCTCTTGTTGTGAAAAAAAAGTTTATCACGTTCTGGTAGTCATCAATTCCAATGAACTTTATTTGATGTCAAAATTATTTCCGAATACTTGATTTTTATTGGTAGTTTATGGAAGGGATCGTGAGGTTTTTAAAATTAAAGTAAGGTAAAAGTTAAACTTTTGAATTAGAGGCAACACGAAATAAATGTTTAATTAAAAATGAAACTTAACAACAAACATAACATTTAGGTAAAAAAAATTCACTTAAATTTGTAAATTAAAACTATAATTTTAAGTCAAAATCAAAAGTTAAAACTTGACTTATATTTTTGAGTCACAAACAAAAGTCAGACTTTTAAGTCAATAATAAAAGTTAGAAACTGATTTATATTTTTAAGTCAAAAATATATCTTAAAATATGACTTTAGATAGCTATATAAAAATCCCAAGTATACAAAATGTGTTTCGGTCACTGTTTTGTATCTATAAATATCAATCTACTTTCGTTGAGATCACTGGTGAGGTCAAATTTTATCATACAGAAGCTCATTTCCGTCTTTGCAACCGCGCCACTGTTGGCAGCCATAATTTCGAAATAAAGGGTGTTTTTTTAGGGGTATAGAACTTCGAATTGAAATAAAACACAAGAAAATCGTTTTAAGGTCCATCAATTTGGCTTTAATGGAAGGATAATTTTATGCCATTAATGTTTAAATATGATTTCGGGCATGTGGCCGCCGCGGCTGGCTCGAATAAAGCCAATTCTACAGGTCCAATTTTCAACCACTTTTTCGAGCATATGGGGCCGTATGTCGGCAATAACGCCACGAATGTTGGCTTCCAATTCCCCTAACGTTTCTGGTTTGTTGGTGTAGACGAGCGACTTCACATATCCCCAAAGAAAATAATCCAATGGTGTCAAATCACACGACCTTGGTGGCCAATTGACAGGTCCATTCCGCGAAATTATGCGCTCATCGAATGTTTCCTTCAATAAATCGATTGTGACTTGCGCTGTGTGGCATGTAGCGCCGTCTTGTTGGAACCACAACTCATCCACATTCATGCCATCCAATTCGGGAACAAAATAGTCGGTCATGGCTCTATACCGGTCTCCATTAACGGTAGCTGCCTCTCCAGCATTATTGCGGAAGAAGTATGGCCCAATGACTCCACCAGCCCATAGAGCACACCAAACAGTCAGTTTTTGTGGATGTAATGGCGTTTCAAGGGTCTCATGTGGATTCTCTTCACTCCAAATGCGGCAATTTTGCTTGTTGACGTAGCCATTCAACCAAAAATGAGCCTCATCACTGAACAAAATTTTGCGATGAAAATCAGCATCGAAATCAATCTCATTTTCGGCCCATACACCAAAATCACGACGCATTGCATGGTCTCGCGGCTTTAATTCTTGCACAAGCTGGATCTTGTAAGGTCGCAAGCCAAGATCTTTGCGCAAAATCTTCCATAAAGTTGATGGACAAAGCTCCAATTGCTGTGCACGGTGGCGAATCGATTCATTCGGGTCCTCTTCAACACTTTGCTCTACAGCGGCAATTGTTTCTTCGGTGCGCACTGTTCGACGTCTCTGCGGATGCGTATTATCACATAAAACGTAGTGCGAAAACGATCCATGGTTAACCGAATTAATTGCTCTGATGGACGATTATGTCGACCATAAAATGGACCGAGCTCACGGTAAACTTCGCGAACTGAACCATTATTTTCGAAATAAATTTGCACGATTTGCAAGCGTTGTTCTTTTGTCAACCTGTTCATGATGAAATGGCAAACCAAACTGAACATAAATGACATTAGAGTTGCCAGATTTGACCACAAAATGCCAGTTTTATCTCTATTCGAAAAACAAACCTGTAAAAAAAACACCCTGTAGTACAGGGCTTTGTTTCCCTGGGAACCAGCATTAACACCAACAATAATGTGAGCCTAGAAATTGAACGAAGAATCACTCTTGCAAACAAATGCTACTTCGGGTTGAGTATACAATTGAAAAGTAAAGTCCTCTCGACGACGAACGAAAATAACACTCTATAAGTCACTTATGAACACTGACAACATATGATGAGGCGGCTCTGGGCGTATTCGAGAGAAAGGTTCTTCGAAAGACTTGTGGACCTCTACGCTTTGGCGACGGAGAGTACCGAAGAAGATTTAATGATGAGCTTTACGCAGACGCCGACATAGTTCATATAATTAAAATCCCCCGGGTTCCCTGGCTAGGCCACGTTGTGCGAATGAACGAAGATTATCCGGCCCAGAATGTATTCTTCTCGGCACCCGCCGTGGAAGCAGAGGAAGAAGGAGACCACAACTCCGATGGAAGGACCAAGTGGAGACCGATTTGCGATCCCGCGCAACGGGAACCGATTGGCAAACTATGTTGAAATCTCAAAATCGTTCAGGCGGATGTGCCCAAGACACCTTGTGTTTAAGAAATTTGGCAGATAATTTGGAACGAAGATATTTGGATATGGTAAGAACCGTCTATTAATGGCACACTATGGCATTTTAAAGAAACGTGACACGAAATGAGATATCACGACGTTTATGTAACAAATACTGCCACCAAAGAACAGAACCACAGCAAAGGCCTCATATTCTGCAATACTTACGGGTATTAGAAGTATTTCTCTCTCGAAATATATATTTAGACAAAGATGAAGTGTCGACTAAGAAAGATGAATTTGGTCACATCCAATAACCACGACAACACTACTTCACGGACGACTACGTTGAGCAAGGCCACAACTAGTGATACCGTGCATCAAGGAGGAAAGAGCGATGCCTACGAGACCAAATTGGGCTTTGGACAAGGGCTCTCTGTAGCGTGATTTCCAACTAAACTTTAGTTACTAAAGCAATCTTAGATTGCGAACTATAGGGCTGATAGGCGCCAGCTAAACAGATGACAAATAAGAAAAAAACTTGTGCTCTTTGCGAGATTGGGACAGTATTGCTCAGATAGTTAAACTTATATACATATGCATGTGTCAATGTTCAGTGATATACTATGCATAGATTTTCTGTTTACTCATGTTTTAAAACAAAAAAATTGTACTTTGAACTAATCCAAATTAAGAAATTTTCAAATCGATAATAAGAACTACTAGACGCCGTATTATACTTGTTCAAACCGAATAACAAAATTGTTAAACTACAGCCCTAGATAAGAAAGAACGTTCACCATAAAGTGTGCACAGGGCCATAGCCGGGTTCGCACATGAGCAAAAACAAAGGAAACAGACGTACTTCGCTAACACGAAAGAGGCGGTATCTGTAGATGAATCGAAGTTTGCAAGTACTACGCTTAATTTCATATTATAATGCATTGCCAGTTAAATTGTTTATTTTCTTAAGAAGTAAGTAATTACCATTGTTTTCTATTTTTAATGATCATTTCCCAATTGAATACAAAAATGTGATATAAATAAATTGAAATAAAAATAAATGATAACCTTCTTACTTTTTCGGGTTCAATTTAGGATTATTTCTGGACTGTTTTCGTAACTTTTTAGCGAACATTTCTAGATGGTTTTCGAAACTTTTCGGGATCATTCCAGGATTATTTCGGGATTGTTTTGGGACTTTTTCAGTTTCAATGCCGAAATGATGCTGTAAAAATTCTGAAATAGTACCGAAAACTATCCAGAAATGATGTAACAAGAACCCCAAAATTATCTAAAAATGGTCCCGAAAACAATCGGAATTTCATCAAGAAAAATATCCAAAAATGATTCCAAAAAGCTCTCGAAAAAGTCCCAAAATTTTTCCTAAAAATCCAAGAATGCAATCCCGAAATGTTCCTCAATCTACTCCTAAAACCCTTCAAATTTCACTCTCAATCAAAACTTTGCATCGCCGCCTAAGAAGTTAACTTCAAAAAAAATAAATAATGTTTTTTTTAAATTATTAGAAACAAAAACAAAGGAGTCAAAAGTAATCAATAACAAACAAAAAATGTAAATCAAATGCTACTTAATTAAGTATTTATATTTCTTTCCCATTAAACGTTTCTTGTTTTGGCGAGATGACAAAAAAATTAAAAACAATCTTTATATTTGATTAGTTTTTATTTTTATTAGTCAAAGTCATATTTTTTTTATTTTTCATAAAGGTAATTAAATATTAATTGCCATTAAAATATTTTGTATAAAATAGAACTACATCGAATAAATTAGTCTATTAATGTTGCTACAGAATTATGTTCTGAATTATTGAAAAAACAGGTGCTGGGTAAAACATCCTAAACTTTATGCCGATTCCGAACAGTAAAAGAAGGGAGTCGGAACGCCCACGCCCCCAATCAAAACTTTGTGTGATAGCTATTGGATCTTGACTGTTCCAAGCAATGATTGCAATATAAGGTATATATTAATTTGTTTTTGCAGATACATCTGCCCTGAAGGATTGTAGATACATTTAGTGAAGCGTAAATCATTCTATTCTAAAAAACCCCGGACCATTCTTCTATACTATCAAACCTCATCGCTTAAGCTTAATCTTTGTTTGTAATCTGATTAACCATACACACTATTTCAACGCCAATGTAAACAATGCCTTAGTCTAGCCCAGGGCAACGGAACCACTTGCTAGCTTCTGTTTGCGCCTATGAAATTGTTATTTAGTAAAGCATACAAATAGTTTCGAATAGTATAAACAGTTTATACACATGCATAAATAGTACCAACCATGAATCGACCTCATGATAGAAATATTTACCATAAATATTAGAAAGGCACTTTGCTCTCAGCCGTTCAGAAAGATTAACAGGTCTGTCTGGCTGTTTTACACACATCATCAACGTACTCGTTCGTATCAATTTCATCAAATCTAATTTATTAGAATATAATCAAATAAGTTTTGATAACTAAATCAAGCATTGAAACACCTAGGTCAAGGTGTGGAGGGTAATCCCCAATTAAATCTATTATTTATTGAAAGCTCCTTGACTTTGACAATTTTTTATAACTTTTACGGTGAAATAAATTTTATATAATTAGTGGCCTAAAGTGTAGCTTACGTCCGATGTTGACTTCTGACTCTTGAACCGATCAAAGGAAGGTGGGTTCAGACAGTACTAAGATATGTTGTAATCTACACTGACGTCTCAAAAACTACAGCCGGACTGCAAGTGATATTCTCAGTCGCGACAGAACAGAACTATTTTCGTCCATAGCCAGGTTGCTTCAAGCACATTAGCTTCAAGTGTGCGTCAGCATCGAGGATAGCTTTAAACATTCCAATATGTGCCTCTGTTGGCTGACTCGATTTTAAGATGTTGTATAAGAGTCCCAAATATATATATTTAAACTAGACAGACAACTCGCCATGATAGCTGGGTCGACTTACCGGAATTACTCGATTTTTACCCGACGAAGGGCTGAGGATGGGGCCGTGTGCAGAAGTCCACGCAAGTGGGGAAAGTTTCTGATCGCCATTCACCTGGGAATGGCCAGAGCGATTCTTTTGCACGCGGTTCAAGCAGCTCACTACTTCCGGGCTTTGCGCCCAAGTACCCTCTGGGTAACCACCGAACACCTGTTTGGTGGTGAGCTAAACGTGAGAAGGCGACAACCTGGTAAGGCCACTCCGACATAATCGGTTTAAGGGCTTGTTGGGGGGTTCAAACAGCAGCGTCTGATCACCATGTGGTGCGGCTGCAAGCGGGCGTCTGTCTTGGATCAAGCGGCTCGCTAACAAACGTGTAAAAGAATTCAACCTCCCGTGAAACGGGTTGTGCGTTGGCTTTGGGACCCACCACATAAAACAACGTTCCAATGAAATTCAACAACAAAGCCTCGCTAGCTATGTTGGACGGTCAAAATCGCCCAGGCGGTTAGATGACCATTTAAAGAAAAGAAGAAAAGAAGAAGGGCTGTTAATTCGCTTGTTGTGACTGTAACAATATTGGTGACTTGGTAACAAGCATACCGAGCGTACTCCAATCATAAAGGGAAAACTCGCCTCTCATTGCTTACCATTGTGAAAAATTGATAATACAATCAGTAATCAGATGGAGCCTACATTCCACCATCAGACTGCAATGAATTGATTGCGAACCAGTCTCCGAAAGGGACAGTGTTGAGCTACACGCTTTGTAAATCGGCCTGTGCCGGTTAGAAAAGTAAGAGCTGAAAGACAGTTTGAAATATCGGATATCGATAATCACTCATCCGCAACCAAAACTACCCCTAAACTTTCCGGTATGGCACAGGTTGAGAACTAGCCAAAGCCAAACTATCTTAGAACTGTCGAAATGAAAACCGGTTAAGAACGAGTTGTAAAGTAATGCACTGGCGACAGTTGCCATCGCCAATGACATCGCTATGTAAAACTGGACAGTTGAAATCATTGCTTGGGTATTGAGGTAGAACTGGTAGTGTCGTCAAACGGTTTAGCTCAGGAATAATTCTGACCTAGTGCAATTATCTGCAGGGGTAATATACCGGCTTGAAAATAAGAAACGGTACGAAATAACGGACGACCCAAGAAGGTCGCAAGTGATATGCCGATCTATGGTCGAGCGAGGACATCTCTTCCGTTTTGCAAATAAAATGTAGTCTGTGAAATCCATAAAAAAAGTAACACGTTCCAATAACTGCGGAGTTAGTCCTAATTATGTCCTATCCAAGGTTCTTGAGTATTGTGCCTACCGCCAGTGAGCTAGTTGGGCCTTACCAGTGCGAATTTAGACCTGCTACGTCCAGTATCTATTTGTGAATTTCAAAGCAAGGTTGTGCAAACTGACGTTGCGTAACACTGATTGCTCCCGGAGGATTTTTGTTGATCTCGCCGAGCCATGCTATCAGACAGTGGTTTCCCGAAATTTTGAAAATTTCAGCGACTTGTAAATTCCTAGATCAACCACCTCAAGCGCTTTACAAGATCCATCAAGGAATACGCTCCAAACAGTAAGAAAAAACGTCCACTCCGCCTCAGTGTAAAAAGATTTATTGAAAGGCATGACAGTATCATACCATTTTTGGAACTTCGAAGATGCATTGTCATCACGCTTGAAGAAATCGGACGGACCGTGGTCTATATCTTGAACAACATCAACCCTTCTTGCAGCGATTCAAAGAAGTTATTTTATAAAAGACTTATGAAGAGAGGTGTCAGGGCATCACGGAAGCAGCTGTCGGCTTGACCTCCACGAGGTGGTTATTTTTTCAAAAATTGTATCTATAATTCAAGTACTAGAACTAAACCCGTTGTGAGTACATACAAGTTGTAAATGTGTAACAGAATAAAGATCAAAAACTCAGTAATTCAATAATTTGAAGATTGCGTAGGATACCTAAATCTACGATTCAACGAATAACATATTTGATTTGACGCAAGGCGAATTTACTTACAGGTGATCTCATAAGAACATATGAGCAGTGGCTTCTTCTGTTAAAATAAAAAAATTCTATGCAATTTGACAGGAGAAGCCGCCAAAGGAAAAACAAAACACATGAAGTATGTGTGTGTATACAGCAACAAATTCGCCGTGATATCACCTGGTATAAATTCGCCTTGATTTGACGTCGTTTTTTTATTTTCGCAAAATGATTGTAAACATGGAAGAATTCAGATCCTACATATCGTGGTAAGCCCCCCTTGGCTACAAGCCACAAAGCTGCCATTACTTAAATGGCGTTTCACCGTCTAAATGGGTTTGGTCGTCCAACAAAGTGGGTCAGTCGTTTCTTCGGTCTGCAAACTGCCGCCAATTGAAAACAACACGGAATCGCAAATCGGTTCCTACCATCGGGGTGGTGGTATCTCTCTTCCTCAGAGTTGCAATTCGTCGTTCGAAAGATTGATTTAATTCGTATAATGTATGTATGTAAACATGATGAACTTAGAAAGTACCGGTCCTTGAGGAGCAATACCTCCTTGTAGAAGTAAGAACAACCTGGGTTTTAGCCCAGATGTTGCACTTTTTTTCCTTATTGAAAAAATTACACTAAATTTCGTGATATAAGCAAATAATAATTCGCATAGCGAGGACATGAATTCTCATTTGTAGGAGCTCACAATGACCTAAGAGAAAGCATGGTTGCATAAAAATTGGTTAAAAAAATATGTTTTTAACAAGTTTTAATTTCTGTGTATGTAAAAAATTATGCAATTAGGAGAATCGATTTCGATTAAAGTTGTATTCTATTATGCCGATATTATAAATAATTCAAAATGATTCATTATAGGATAAAACATTTCGTTCCAATTCATTGTGATAATAAAGTCGACTGTGAGCTAACTCAATTTTCTAATGTACAGCTAATTGGGATGTCTGTCAAAAGAAACTGGCTGAAGCTAATTATTTTGACATTAATAATATATTTAAAAAAGATATTAGAATTAAAATTAAAACCTTACATAAAAGCTGTTTTATTTATTTCGAAATAATTGCCACGTTTGAGGCAATGCTCGGCTAACGACTTTTACTTATAGTTGTTTCCGGATAGCTGAGAGATTTCTGTGTGCCCAGTTCTACTAAAACTTTTACCAGACTTAAGGTCGTTTTCTCATTAGCCTCTAACGTTAAAGGTTGCTTTTAATATGCTTGTGTTTATTTCAAGGGAAAGATGGAGTGGCCCATGGTATGAATATAGAAGGTAAATTCACTTCATGGAGTAGGCAGCCATATTAACCATTTGACACTAGCCGGAATTATGACATATTACTCCAAATCATGCTACCAGAGTAAATAGCAGAATTTTTTTTTTCGGTTCGTATATTGACGTGCGTGTCAGAAAAAAAAATTAATTAATAAAAAAAAAAAAAGTTATTTAACAGAAAACCATGAGCTGTGCGTTCAATGATTGTGATAACATAATACATTTTTGCAAAGGCTCCAACATCAACTTTTTTAAGTTTCCTACGATTCCCTTTGTTCGGAATCAATGGCTACAAGCTGGGGCCGTCGAGGAATCCAGTCTTCCGAATATACCGTTTGTTTGTTCAGCACATTACAAGTCAAGCGATATAAGATTTTGCCAAAAAAAACTTTCTTGGCAAAGAGCGCTATACTAAAACGCATTTCGGCTATAGGGTACGACAACATTTTCAGAATGTATCTACATCTGTACATACATCTAAATATATGTTTTTTCAGAGCAATATCAGAGAAAAGCCGTCGTAAAATTGACGATATTATGAAAATAAGACGTCATATTGTCGCTAACGGATGTGGAGTTTGACGGGCTCGAAAACTTCGGAGGCTATGTTATAGCCAAGATGGGGCTAAATCAGTTTGGTTCGAAAACAAGGGGGGAGATGGAAGAAGGCAGTTCATATGTGAAACTTTTATCTAGGTGTTGCCACATAGGATGTCTTTACTGGGTTGCCACCTACATGAACTTTTTTTTAAATCAAATCAAACATTTCTAAGTGGGGTGACCACTTATTGGTGTCATCTGAGCTTATTATATCTTATAACTTTTAACGAGCTATTCTTGTATATTCAGAATATCTCGAAAATGGCTTAGCCAATTTAAATGAAAATATGGGTAACATTTATTTGAACAGCCATACAATATTAAACATCTTCTTATTATCAAGATATGTTTTTAAAATTTCTTTTTAAAGATCTCCTGTAGCCCGATTCTGTAACTTTTAACCACTCGACGAGCGTTAAGCTTATCGCCAAATTTCGGCGTTTGTTCTTAACGAAAGTGCGATTCTGTAACTCTCCTTTAACGCCGCTAAACAGCTGTAGCCCGATTCTGTAACTTTTCACCACTCGACGAGCGTTAAGCTTATCGCCAAATTTCGGCGCTTGTTCTTAACGAAAATGGGATTCTGTAACTCTCCTTTAACGCCGCTAAACAGCTGACTCTTGATAGTGATAAAATATGGAAATACTGGTGTTCAGACGTATTTAGCCCTAAATTACATGCAAAAAACTCAAAACTGGTTTTTTTACTTTTTCCAAACATTAAAACACTTGTAAATATATTAACGCGATCGTTAACACCTCGAAAATAATTCGCGACAGCTAACCACACAAAAAGTGTTAGCTAACACTTTTCGTGTGGTTAAAAGTTAGTGAATACGGAAAAGCGTTAAAAATGGTGTTAAGCGAAGTTAACGCTAACACCTGGCGGTAAAATAGTTACAGAATCGACCTACTGGGCTGGTAAGTAAAATTATTCATACAAATCACCAGAATATCTTTATTGATGAGTATCTAAAGAAACTAAACTGTATGGCAACCTATGAAAATGCAGAGCAAAGCAGGGTCGCCCAGGTACTTAGATATTTAAATAGGAAAATGAAAGAACAAGACTTTTTATAAAAATAAGAAAATGAAAAAAAATGACTTCGTGACTTGAATTTAATAAAGAATATTTAAAATTTGTACTTTGTTTCATTTAAAATAATTGTTGGGGTAGGTGAAGTTCAATTTCGACTTACGACGTCAACTGCTTCGGCAAGTAAATGCATTTTTAACGATTCACGCGGTTTGCTGTCAAAATTTGAACTTTGTGGCCCTGTGCCAATCGGTTCAAAATTGTAAATTTTGACAGAGCGAAAGAAAATTCTGACATTTATCGCGGTGAGTATGAACGTCGGAATTTACACTAGCCCATGGGGCTAGGTAAAATTTTGACAACTACGAATGTGTACACATATTTGCATTCGGTATTGCCAATTATATTTCCAATGAATTTACATGCCAACACGTTATTACACGCAAAAAATACGAAATATAATGGCAAAAAAAAAGTTAATTCAAAATTTATTCACAGACTATTTGCTTTTGCACGTGATTTTTTCAGATGTCAAAATTTACCATTTCATTTGGCACAGCGAAATGAAAAATATTTTTACACCATAGAAAATTTGTTCACTTCATTTTTCCTCTGAGTAAAATGTTTCCGATTAGCACACGGCCTGTTTCATTTAAAATAATTGTTGGGATAGGTGAAGTTTAATTTCCACTTACGACAGCAACTGCTTCGGCAAGTAAATGCATTTTTAACGATTCAAGCGGTTTGCTGTCAAAATTTGATCTATTACTACTGTTTAGCCAACTACACACCCACTTTTGGATCACATATTTAATTTAGCGTTATTTTTGGCTGCTACATTTACTAAAGGTTCATAAATAACTAAAATTCGCAATACATAATAAACACTCCCCTAAAAATGGCAAAATATTCCCATTTTTGAATTTAACCAGTGTGGCAACGCTGCTCATAATGTTTACAAAATGTAAGACTTCAAAAATTCCCTGTAGCCGTCAAAATTTTCTTTATGAATTTACCTTGAGTGCTTATACCATGGAGTGGCCGTTAATTGAAAGTTCTGCCATTTTAATACAACTCTGCTCGTCTGAACTTTAGATAAACGTTAACAATGTTTAACTGAATGGTTAGAACTTCTCATTTGTAGGGATTCAAAATGACTTAAAAATCTGAAGCAAGCGATTGCAAAATCAATTGATATAATTAGCCTTTACTAAGAAACTGAAAAGTAACAACCTTTATCAAAGATTACGCACATGGCCCTGATATGTGGTTTGAAATCATCGACGCAAGGCTCGACCCTTACTGAGGCCACTTACACTTGAAATTGATTCAACTAACTCATTAGTGGGAATTGGAGGGGTCTTAAATCTCTCAAATAAGTTGAATGCTGCCAATGTTGAGGCATATTTGATCTTTGCAGGAAATACAATTTATCCAACCTCTGAACTTTTAAAAACCGCTAATAAAATACCTCTACCAAATTTACCAACCACAGATACAATTCGAAGTTTAATACTGGTTCTGACAGGTTTTAAATCGACATTATCTCTCGGTTTGTATATGATAGAAAAAAATACGTTTCTATTTTGCAACTATCTGTCTTAAGTTTAAATGGACATGCATGAAAGCTCGGTTGAAAACCAATGTACATTAGTTTACAATAAGTAAGACGGTTCACATTTCAGTTAATCCAAATAGTAGGCATTTGTACGGTTACATACACTGTGCTTCAATATAATAGGATCTTATTTCTCCAAATGATTATTCCATCAAATGAATATTCTTTGGTCGGCTTCTTATTTTTTTTTGTAAAGCAAAATATGATTAGCAGTTAAGGACTGAATTTAGGTCGAAGCCCGTTAGTTGGATATTCCAATGAAAACATTACAGCTTTCCATACTTGACATACGAGGTGTGTTCAAAAAGTATCGCGAATTTTGAATTTTCGCTGGTTACGTATATTCGAATTTCGAATTTTTTTGTGGCGTTATGTTGGTACTCATGTCTCTCACTTATGCCAACAAGCTCGGCCATTTTGAATGTTCAGTTAATTGTTGACAGCTGCTTTGCTTGCACGTGTTTTGGATCATCTTCGATTTTTACGCGAAATTCGTACCAAAATTGCTCAGTTGTGACCAAAAACAGCATCGCATGAACATTGCTAATGAGATGTTAAACTCTGTCCGCGACGACCCAAATTTGCTCCAGAGGGTCATAACTGGTGACGAATCGTGGGTTTATGGTTATGACGTGGAAACCAAAGCTCAATCATCTCAATGGAAGCTGCCGCACGAACCAAGACCGACAAAAGCGCGCCAAGTTCGGTCGAATGTGAAAGTTTTGCTGACAGTTTTCTTCGATTGCAGGGGCGTGGTGCATCATGATCTGGCCCCCTGTGACTTTTTCTTGTTCCCTAAACTGAAGAGGTCCATGAAAGGACGACGTTACGCTTCTCTTGACGAGATAAAGACGGCATCGAAGGAGGAGCTGAACAAGATACAAAAAAATGATTTTTTGAAGTGCTTCGAAGATTGGAAAAACCGTTGGCACAAGTGTATAATATCTCATGGGGATTACTTTGAAGGGGACAAAATAGATATTCATGAATAAATAAATAATTTTTGAAAAAACACAAAATTCGCGATACTTTTTGAACACACCTCGTATTGCAAGTTTAGGTCTACTTTACCACTTTGGTTACCAGGTAAGGTACGGATACAGACCTGAGTTAAAAAGTATAATATGTATAACTTACCACTTCCCTTACCAATTAATTCTGTATTAAGGTCGCATTCGTGAAGAAATACTTTTCATATGATAACATTTGCCAGAATCACTGTAGGGCTATTCATTTGTTGGCGAGTGTAGTTGTTTACTTTTATTCTTGGTAAAATGTCGCGTGATAATTATAACCATAGTACATAACGATATGTTCTACATATGTATATATTTATATACCTACATATTTTATATACAAATAAAAATATCAATACCTACATTTCGAGAATGTACTGGGTTCGACCATAATCTCAGACTGCTTATCAAGTCCAAATAGCGTATCAATTAAGTACACAATTTTATAAACACTTAGACATACATACATATGTGAATAAAAATAGAAATGCATATACGGAGGTGAGCATTTTGTATTTATAATATGACGGATTAATTTTTATTCTAAACTCTCATCTTACAATAAAAAAATAATAAATAAAATAGACCCTACTTTTAATTAGTGTATTTAAATTTGATTTATATTTTAATGTAGCGATGTATTTTATTAAAAGACGCTATTGTGGTTTTCGGAAGTCTAAATGCGGGTGATAATGAACAATATATACCTAGTAGTGGTCTATTATAGCATCTCTGTCTACGCAGGTGTATCGTTTTACTTTGAAATAAAGAAATAGTAGAAAAGATATATAAATTCCATTTTGTAGGGGGTACTAACTACTTGAACGGTCAATTTGCTACTTTATTATCCGGTTAGCTCAACCCTGCCAACCAGCAACGGATAAAAATCTGGATAAACAGTGAGTCGCGCGTACCAAACAAGTGGATATAAAAGTGAGCAATTTTCTTCGGCGTGTTTCACTTTTTCACTATGTTGAAAATGTTTTCCGAGTACGTGTGAGTGCATACTTTGGTGTTAGCAAAAATTTGTGAATTTGTGGAATCAGAGTTTCACCAAGGTTGGCAAGGGAGTGTCACCAGTGTTAGCCATGGTTGGTGGGGAAGTTTTAACAATTGCCCTAAGTATGTACCAATGAGAAGCAGCCTAAAAATATACGATGAATTTGAAATATTGAGATAGCATACTAAGTAATCGCCTTCGAAAGTGGCCTAATTTTAACTTAAGTCTACGTAGATCCACGCCTTTTAAATTTTACAAACTAATTTTTCAGACCTACACTAAAACAGTGGGCGTGGCCCTTGACCGATTCCACCCACTTTTACAACAAAAAGTAACCGTTAAAACGTTAAAATATTCTACAAACTTCGTTACGAAGGAGGATGCGACTAATGCCAGTTCTGATCACTTTATATGGGTTGAACTGTTCACGTTTGTTTGAGCATGTCCTATGGAGAGACCAATTGTACCCGAACGGGTATTAAAGGACTTATCCACTTTCTACCCAAACGGGAATACTCCTGTAGGTATGCTACAAAACCTGTAATTTACTTACACCCCTATGAGCATGCTACATAAAGTAGGCAGTGCTAGGCTCATTTTCAAAGAAATTCCTATAGAATCAATTGATTGAATTGATTGAGATTTCATGTACGCACCAAATTTGGTAATTGGTTTTCCAATATATCCTACGTTTAAAAAAGGTCGTGGTTGTTATCTGATTCCGCCATTTTTTGAAAGCTATGGAAGATGATTGCCAAGGAACATGCATACGATATCTCAAAATTTGCTCGTTATCGTGTTCACAGATGGACAGACAGATATGGCTTAATCTATTTCTCTTTTTCTCGTAAAAATTTTAATATATGTATATAATATTTACCTCGATTCGTTTATGCGCTTACGAACAAAACTAATAGACCATTTGTGGGCAGCAAAAAAAAATAAAATATTTATCTTATGTTGATATCTAACAAAATGCTGAAATATAAAATTTTTATTTTGTGATTGCAGAATAATTCCAGCTCTGAATAATAGCCACAGACCGTTATAGTCAATCCTCAACCCCTTTTTGAAATTTGCAATTTTCCCTGAGTTTTCCAAAATTAATAATAATATAATAATCAACCTTTAAAGATTGGTATGGTTTTCTGATTTCACATTTATACTTTGGAAACGTGGTAAAATTGAAAACAGAGAACAGGTCGAGGTTTGGCGTTTACCCCAAAAACCCGGTCAGTGATTTTTTTATTTTACAAAATAAATGGAAATGTATGTATCGCGTTATTAAATCCACAAACTTTTTTGTGGCGGTGTTTTTTGAACACTGTAAAACTATGTTATCGCAGTGTAAGCACCTATTGAGCAAGAATAAGCTTGAATGTATAATGAAGTGGGTATATTTTTATACCCAGCTGAACCAGTAAGCTGGTTATTATAGTTTTGTCCATATAACGGGGCGTGTAACGGTATAAAAGAATCAAGATAGATATAGAGCTCCATATATAAAAAGTTCTTATAAACAAAGAGAAGGAATCGATTGAGCCATGTAAGTCCGTCCGTGAACACGATAACTTCAGTAAAAATTTAGATATTGGGCTGAAATTCGGCTCACAGGGTATAATCGGACGATAGCCATACCCCTTTTTTCAACATAGAAACTTTCGAAATATGCAGATACAATAATACAATTTCGTATCTTTATTGTCTTCACCATTTTATGAACGATTTTAGCAAAAGGGGCATGGCACCGCCCACTTATGAGTGAAACTCGTGCTCTTAATAACTTCATCATCGTTTTTCCTACAACAACAAAATTTGGTACGAGGCATACCATTGTTATTGCAAATACACCTACAGAAACTAAGCGAAATGGCTTTTCGACCACGTCCATTTTTTCACTAAAGTTGACAGAAAATGAGGTAGGAAGTCAGAATATAAAAAGGGCTTCGTCAAGTCGGATATAATAACAGATCACTAAAAGGTATATAATGTTCGGTTTCACCCGAAATTATTTTTTATAGAATTGCCGAAAGTTTTTCATTGGCAAGTAGCCGTAGGTATTAGTACTCGAGACTTTATGTCTCTAATTTTTTTCTTTCAGAAAAGGCTTATCGTCTTGATGCTGTAGCTAGCTGATCATAGAGTCCATTAGGTTAACTAGAACGTGGTCGATTTGGTAGCGAGTTCTTTGAACGGGAACAGTCTGTTACACGATATGACCATAGCGCCCCTGCGGGTTAAGGGTTTAGAATATGCCCGAGGTAGGCATACCGGTCGTAAGGGGCGACTAATATGCACAAAGGTAATGACGTGCAACTCGATGGTTGATCTCGCGGATATGATGCCTCTCACCTCTCATTCCCATCTTATCCTTCCTTACGGAAGGAGGGGTGACATGACCTAGAAGGTTTTACTGGTCATAAATCGGGCAGTACCGCAAGGGAGTACCGGAACGTACCGGGTTCAAATCTGGGCAAGGACTGTTAATTCGACAACACTCCCCAAAACCTTCGAGGAGTGTTTTTGTAGTTACCACAACAACAAAAACAACCATAGCGCTCCGAGCGCTCTTGGAATGTAGCCATTTTCGCATCGTCTCTTTCCAAATGGTCATCTAACCGCTTTGGCGATTTTGACCGTCCAACATAGCTCGTCACTTGTTTATCGTTGCGCCAACTGGCACCAATCTCCACTTGATCATTCCATCGGAGTGGTAGTCTTTCTACAAAATCCACAAATCTTTCGAACGAATTCTCCCAGAGCCGACTTTACTTTTCAATTGTCTAATCAGCCAGAAGTAGCATTTGTTTGCAAGAGTAATTTTTCGTTGGTTTTCTAGGCTGACATAATTGTAGGTTTTAATGCTGGTTTCCAGGCAAACAAAGTCCTTTACTATTTCCAACTTATGGCTACCAACAGTGGCGTGGTTGCCAAAACGCAAGTGCGCTGCCTCTTTGCATTATGACAGAAGGTATTTCGTTTTGTCCTAGTTAACTATCAAACGTATTCTTCCCGCTTCTTTTTCTTGCTTGGAGTACGCAGGAATTACAGCGCAATTGTTAAGGCCTATGATGTCAGTGTCGTTCGCATATCCCAACAGTTGCACGCTCTTATAAAATATTATTTCAGCAGATTGTATTCTTTTTTTCAGCATCAAGTTAAGGAATCGCGCGATAGGGAGTCAGGATGACTGAAACCTCGTTTCTTCGAAAGGCTCGGAGGGTCCTTCCCAATTCTGACTGGGCTGGTGGTGTTGCTGAAAGCTATTTTGCACAGTCGTATAAGTTGTTTTGCGGCTTTAAATCAAAATAGATGTGACATGTGTCAATTCTTTACTCACGGGTTTTTCCAAGATTTGGCTAGCATCTCAAGCTCTTTGATTTCACGCTTTTCCGCCTCCACAACAAGAGCAATATACCTCCGAGCTACTTAATTTTTTTAATTTTTCCTACAAATTCCAGGGCCCAACAGATTCTGTACTTAAGAGCTTTTAGCTGAGAAGCTTTTCGTTTGTTGTTCCAACCCCGCCCAGTAATTATCTTGTGGATGCTTTTATTAAGCGCTTTATGCCAAGAAAGCAACCTAAAATTTTTTTGATTTGTGATTGTTTTTAATTTATGGTGCGATATATTGAAATAATTAATTTTTTTTCTTGATAAGTCTTGAGTTTTAAGGTCATTCATTTCTTTTTCAGTTTCTTCTGCCATCGGTTTGCATCTGTCACCAGGTTGATGTTTTTTAGCTCTGTTCTCTGTTGATTCTGAGCTGTTATCACTAAATTGAAAATAAATTTATTGCTTACGATTTCTGGAAACATTTTTGTAGATAATGTACGGCTGGGCCGGAAATCGACTTTTTATTATCTTTATATTGGGGCGCATAATCTAAAATCCGTTTGTTCTGACATACTTTAATTTTTTAGTAAAAAATTGGGTAATATTTGTGCTTAAAGCAGTAGAAATGGGGCCTACTCCAGTCACCCTCGTTAAAATATTAAAGGCATGTAGGAGTGTGATGTATGGCAGTATGGCAGATTAAGGATAACGGCAATATCTTCATGACTGCCAAAATAGATATGACATCGTATCGATATTCCTGTCCCTAGCCCCAACCCAGAAAGCGATTTATAAAACATTTAGCTCAATTCAATTTTTGAAATTATTTTCTGTAAAAAAAATAGCTTGCACTAAAATAATGTGAGCATTTCGAACAGCTACAACTATAAATATTATTATAAAAATATAAATTTTAAGTGTTGAGTTAATAGCTTATGGCAATAAACACTAACGTATTTACTAAGTGACAGATGTTAATCATTTAATAGGTTTTTTAAATAAATACACATACGACTATTATACAATCACGTGAATTTCAGTGAACTTTGAAACACTTTCAATACTGAATTGTGCTGGGTGTTTCATTTAGAAAACCAAAATCTTTTTATATGGTGTGTATATTAATTTTGACTAACGGTACATTGTTACTCATTTTTTTCGCAAAGGACTGTTCATTTATTAATGTTGCTCTTGCATCTTATTGGCCCGAACGGGTTGCATACTCGTACGTCGTTCATAGCGCTGGCGGCTTTGACTGCTACACAACCATGTATTGACAATACACCCATCAAAAGTTGCTTTAAAATCGATAAAGTTGGGATTATCCAAGATTAGGCGTATCTCAAAGATCTGGTCGGTACAAACGCACTGTTAAAGTACAATCCAATTCCAAGGAGTGGCATGTCCTCGTTCGAACAAATTTTTGCATGACTGTTAACTCGAAAGAGTTGTCATATCTGTTCCATTAAGAGCTCGATGATTGATGCTTCATTCACCGATTGACCAAGATATTGTCATTCTCGATTCGTAATGAGGGCGAACGATAGATTCCGATAATGCTAACAGTCTCCTTACCTATTTAACATTAAGAAGACTGGGCCCTCTTTAACTTAAGTGCGCTCTGCACGTTGCTTAGGTCGCCATAATTGTTGCGCAAGAATTTTTCCCGGTCGTGCAACCTTAGGCGATCTTTCAAACTTTCTGGTAAAAAATTTCCGCCGTTCTTTGCGTCAACCATCATCTTAAACTACACGCAGTAAAATTTCTTGCTTCTAATTAAGGTTTTTTTATCTCAAAATATTCAGCTTAAGGGTCAAATCTGTGCGTAACCGGTAGTTTTGTACCTGGAAGATTATCTAACCGAAAACCGTAACCGTTGGCAATGAGGTTCATGTTACCGCGATTCTAGCGTACAGGGCAACGCTGTCAAAAACAAACAACGCGCAAAAACAACCACGTTCAATTTTTCGCGGTTACCACCCATGTCGGTGGTTACGAGATTGAACTGCAACTTCAGCCGGCAGAATACCAAAAGGCTGTAAAAGTTTCCAAATTATTTATTTGCCGGTAAAACGAATATTGTTATCAACCTAGAATTAGGGCGTTAGTGTTTCTTTTTATGCCAACAAATTGCCATGTTTCGCACGGTGTCGAGGTTAATTGGCATCTTCCAATTTGAAGATGCCAACACGTGCAGGCTGAATTTTCCGAAAGATTCATGTGTGACTAGCCGTGATGTAAGCCTGCTCATTAGCCAGGGCATCCATCAACTGAAAGCAGTGCCTCAAATAATGCTTTATTTTTTCTTTTATTGGAAATATTTTTTTAGGTGGATGGTCTTAAGGCCAGGTTACAAGCCAGGGCTGCGGATAGCACATTTATAAAGCTACTGGCTAGCTACCAGAAAATGCTATAAATTTTGCGATTGGCCCCTAAAGTCAGTTCTGTTTTGACATTTGTGTAGTAAACACATGCGAAATACACGTTAATAAACAATGTTACGCTACACTGCTCCAGAACGCGGAATATTGCTGACTATTTATTTGACCAATAATCGGTCGGGGCCAAACGGTTACTGTGAATGGTGAGCGCTACAGAGCAATGATCAACGAGTTCTTTTTGCCGCAACTTGATGAATTGGGATTGGAAAACATGTGGTTCCAACAAGACGGTGCAACAGCACACACTGCACGTGCCACAACCGATATGCTGAACATCGGAAGCTTACTTTTGCGCCACCTTGTAGAATACCCAATACATACATACATAGCCAAATACACTTACTTAATGTAATCAAACAGGCATCGATAAGTGCACCTAAATGCAACGAAAAACGAAATCGAAAACAAATACTTAAATTTATGTCTGTACGTACATAGATATGTATTTCATGAAAGACGCGACTAACAAAGGCTGACAAAAAAAAAATTTTCGTTTTTAATTTCAATCTTCGTCTTCCTTTATTCTTTAAATACATATAGTGGGCATTAATTGCCATGAATTTCTAAACTTAAGGACCACCTTTCAACCGCTTGTGGTTCAAGGGAACAGCATCTAATTTTTCGTTGGGTGTAAAACACTCCATATCATGAACTGCTCTTTGGCACCCGTAACGTACATTTATGAACCAAGCTTCGACACCACGGTTACTTCTTGATTTTTAAAGAAAAAAATTTGATAAAATGTTCTAGAGTCTCTTTAAAATTCGTGGTCAGATGCTTCAATATCCCCGATACAGCCAATGAATTATAACTTAACCACTTCTACGCTCAACTGTTTCAAGGCATCGTAAGAGTTTAGTCTTTTGATTTTTTTGAAAACGATTCAAGAATTACGGACTAAATGAACTTCTGTTAGTACCCTCCTCACCTATACCACTCAGTACTTAGAAAGTACCTATCCTACAGTTAAGTCAAAAACTAGTGGCTTTACTTTCAAAACTGGATCTGTAGTGCGCATAGGAATATTGTAAG
This sequence comes from Merzomyia westermanni, assembly GCA_949987695.1. Classification (NCBI taxonomy): domain Eukaryota; kingdom Metazoa; phylum Arthropoda; class Insecta; order Diptera; family Tephritidae; genus Merzomyia; species Merzomyia westermanni. The sequence goes on from OX465290.1 coordinate 138,785,420, forward strand.
CAATTCTGATTAAGACAGTTAAAAGTCTTTCGTAAGATTTAAAAGACGTTGGCTATGGTGGCGCAGCAGTCTTACAAAAAAAGTTCAGACCTTTATCACTCGTGGCGAAAAGTCTTTTTTGGCAGTAGATTTTTTGTTGCTGTCAATGTAAAAGACAAACGTAAGTTTTACTAAAGGCAGTTTTGAGGTGCCCTGTATGTATGTCTTCACCAGTTAAAGAAGCGACTCAAAGCACTAGATGGAGGACATTTTTAATTTTTGAGAAAATTACTTACAAGCAAATTTCTTCTAGAATTTTAGACCAGTTCGAAACTATCGAACAGTTTTGCCGCTTTAGACAATTTCCACTTCCATGTCAAATTCGCCGGTTGATTGCATCCAGCAGAAATATATGACGAATTAGTAGGCACCCTGAATGCATTAGGAACGCACCTGTTTGTACCCTATGATTTTACGCTACAGGGTATGTATGTATGTACTTATGATAGTAAGCTCTAAATACCATATCACGTAAATACGTTGGACAACAAATATTGGGAAGTTGAACAATGTGACATCTTTTCAATCGCGATTGATGTAGATCTCTGATTCTGATTTCGCTTCCGTGCTTTGACTTCAGTTTTATGATCGATCAAATCTAAGCGCATGTCTTCCTACTACGTTTCCGGTAAATTTAATCCTATTTTAAATTTAAATCAAATTTAAATTATATCTCATAAAGAAATCCAACATACTCTGGTCTTAGCCAGTGGACGCCTGATTGTGTGCTTATCCTTTGTCCAAAAAAAAAAACTATTTTTTATAATCACCCTAGTAAATGCACAAGCATACATCCATAAATTGCCAGTGCAAGTGCCGGTAATATAATCTTAGTTTAAGTACAAAGTACAAACGCAATACTTATAAACCAATAAAAAAAGCATTACAACCATATAACTATAAATACCCAGTAGTAAAGGCAAGAACTGGTTGCCTGATTAATCCGCCAATTAATTTCACTAGTTCGGCAATTAGTTCTACAAGAGTGTTAATACATATTTACTATACATTTACATATATGTACATATATTAAAATTGTAATGTGACGATGTCTTTACATTGTAAATATCAAAGAAAAATTCATTTGGGAGCAGAAGCCAAAACGAAAGGTTATACAATTTGTATCTGTCTGTCAGTATGTTTGTACAGGTATTAAATATTCAAAATGTCCTGAATTGAACTGAATGCAATTTTTAGTGATGTATTGCTAGCTGTATAGGGTGGGTTGTAAATTTTTTTTGTTCCTTCGCTTAGCATGGGGACAGAACTTGGACTTTAATTTAACAAAGAAAATGATAAAAAAAAATTTATAAGTATTTTGGCCTACATCAATATATGATTATGAAATAAATAACAAATAAAAAAAAACATTGTAAAAGTGCTTTAGTATCTGCAGGGTGTCCCCTTGAAAGCCAATGGAGAATCAGAAAATGGAAATTATTTTTTTAAAAATGAAGTTGGCCATCTCCAAATTTTGATTGAAAATTAATTGTTTTATCCTTTTTTTTAATTTTTTTTCCTTAATATTATAAAGTGAGCTATGAATTTTATGCTTTTTTAATATGATAAAAATATGTAAAAAAAAATATGGCAAAAATATTTAAAAAATATATCCAAAATTTATGAACGTAAAAAACTATAGGAAGATTTTATGCTTTTGCTACCGTTTCCAGCCGAAAAAGTGCTCCCAGTCCCATGATATTATGCTACCTGCTCGAAAGCCAATGGTGTTGAGTAATTTATATTGGCGTAAAAACAAAGGGTTTTCCTACCAATGCTGAGAGTTTAATTTGATTCAATATCCAAATCGAAGTTGGGCGAGGTTAATTGGAGTATATCTTGGCAGATTTCGTTCGTTATCTGATATAGGTGGTGGGATAAAGTACAAAACAACACTGACTGGGAATGGTTTAATAAAAGAACTCACGTCTTTTTTGTGGATCTTATTTCATTGCTGTTCAGAAGTTCGGATCAAACTGTCTCTGAAGTAGTATTTAGCATTTGTTCCTCGCAATATGAGTTATATTTAGTTTGACAGCCCCTCGTTCCACGAGACTGTTCGTCTTCAACTGTTTACGCCTCCAATCGCGGATACGCAGACAATCGCGGATACCTCCTTGACCTTTTGCAATAACAACTACTCGATTTTGGTACTCACCCAATAAACACAACATATTTCGATCCACTAGATCGGAGAATACGAATTCTCGAAATTTTTCTCGGGTCATTCGCGGTTTCATCTCATCGGCATATCTAGGCTTTAGCTTCTTCAACAAAATAGCCAAGTCCGAAGACCAAAGTACGTAGTTATAAATGAAAAGATTGCAAATATGTAAAATATACAAGCTACTAAATTCTTTCTTTATATAACCAGTATAAAACTTGGTCCGTGGTTTCTATGATGACAAATAAAAATATGCACTTGCATACAATTCCGCCCCCCTATGGGGGTGGTCACAAGTCAACAATTATTTAATTAGACCGTATGTATGTTTGTATGCCCACCTTTAAATAGCTACTGCATGGAATAGAATTCTTCTTTCACATCGAAGCCTCGCACAACCACTGGCGTGTAGTGCGTCAGCTAAAATATATAAAAATATATATTACTAAGTGATTTTTTTTTATAGAGGGAACAAAGTTACTATCGAAGGCAGTGGTATGTTGAGTGTACACTGAGATTTTTTTTGTAGTTGAGGAAATGAAAGCAGTTATTTTTGAAACTGTTTTGGGAACCTCACAAAGAGTAATTTACACTAAATAAGCTTCGTAATCAAACTTTTCGAAAACAACCGATTCATCCGCCTTTGCGGTCGCCGTTCAGAGTTGGCATGAAACATGTAGGTCACGCCATTTTAGAAGCTATATGCAGACCTGTTAAAAAAAAAACAAATTTCAAAAGTAATCAAAACAACTTTTTTTGATTATTTTTGATTTTTTTTATAATCGTAAAAAATCATGATTTTTTTTGATAATTTTTTTAATTAATTGGAAAATAATCGTTTAAAATGTAAAGTAATGGTAATCAATTATTTAATGGTTTCTCAAGAAAATAATTAATCAAACCGGTAATCTGTACGATTAATAATCATTATTTAACACGTCTGGCTATATGTAACTCTTTAATCCACTTGTGGCCAACCTAGAGTTCGGGACTGGGCTACATTGCTATGATACCAAATAGAACCAAAGACGATGAAGTATTGAATTCAACTTCAGAACCAATAATTGTTAATGCAGGGTATACAAAGATAATACTCGTACAATATTTATTAATACCATTAAATGTTAAAAAATGGAAAGTTACATTTTATTTAATCGAAAGAAATTATGGACTGAAGTCTTATCAATAAAGTTGTGTATGCATAAGTACAAACTAGTACTCATTGTATTCGAAAGATTAAGTATATTCATATACACTAAGTGCAATATGTGCTACATACCGTACAACATTATACGTGCAAACAAATCCTTATCGCAATGTACACATTTACATTTTTCATAGTTGAGCTTGTTCTGATAAGCTGTAACCAAGCTGGTGGTTTTTTAACTTTCATCGAATGTTGTTATTACGACTTTCCATTCCATAAATAACTAGAAGACGTTGTAGATGTTGCAATTAACAATTAAAAATTGTTAATTGAAGAAGTTGCAGTTAACAATTAATTAATTGTTAATTATTAATTGCTTTAACAATTATAATTTGCCCAACACTGCCCTAAACTAATGGGAGACAAGCAGCTGATTTTAAAAGTGTTTTACAGTGAAGTTACATAACTGTTCACTTTGCCAAAAATGTGTACTCTGCGAAAAATGCGTTTAGTCTGGGATGAATCCGGGATGAGTCGCAAAGGAGCATGCGACCAATGCCAGTTTTTATTTCTTTGTATGGGAAGTGATCCCTTTGTTTGAGCATGTCCTAAGGAAAGACTAATTGGTCCCTTTTATGCCTAAAAGGGTAGGGTCGGACAGATTAATTTTGTTCCCTCAAGGTAGTCAAGTAGTCAGATAATCACCAAATTAGTCCTAATGTAACATTACGGTCGATATGTGCAGTAACATAAGTCTAGTGTTATCGATAGGTTTTTAATTCCAATAATATTTTTTTTTAAAAAGATCACCATTATTTGTGGGGCTTAATTTTCCATTACGGAATTAAGTTTTAAGGTGATGGGAACTAGAGGTCGCATTCAGTAAATAAATAAATGAACTTGTACCAAATGAAATCAAATCCTCCTAGTTTCTGGTCTGTTATTAGTTCCAGAGAAAGAATACCGGGTATCCGACTACTATGGAGTACGATGGTGAAGTTTCCGGTAACAAGCAAGGTGTTTGTAGCTTGCTTACTAAATTGTTTCAAAAGGTGTATTGTAAGTATACGCCCTAACAAGTTCTGTTATCAAAATCTGATATGAAGGGCTTTTGTCTTTTGATTTTTAAAATTTTTTCAAACGCAGCATCAAAACCCCTGGTTGTTCTTTTTCAAGATTGTCTCAACTGTGAAACTTTTTTAAATTCGTCGAAAATTTGCTCTATTAATCCCATCTACAAATTTTGTAACCGCAAGGATATTAGCAACTATAGACCCATAGTTAAACAGGAAACTCTGGCAAAGCTCTTTGACGATATTATCCATCGTAAATTGGTCGATCACATTGGTAAGGCTATTTTTAGAAGCATACGGTTCCGGCTGCCCTCAATATATTCACCGATGGCTCTAAGCTGGATGGGAAGGTGGGAGCGGGCATCTTTTCACCGGATTTGGGTCTAGAGGTCTCTTTCCGCCTTTCTGATCACTGTAGTGTGTACCAAGCGGAAATGCTGGCGATACACAGAGCGGTGAACCATCTGCTGCCTATAGCTAATGATGGCAAACGGGTTTTTATTTCCCCAGATAGCCAAGTCATACTAAAGGCCTTGGACACATTCGTCGACAACACAAATTCGGTCACTGAATGCCGCAGATCTTTCAGCGAGATGTCACAGCACTTCAGTATCAGCCCTATATGGGTACCTGCACACAGGGATATTGAAGGCAACTGCAGAGCAGACGAGCTGGCCAGGAGAGGCACCACCGACCATATCCTTCCGGGAAATGATTCGGTAGGTATACCCATGTCCACCTTTAGGCTTCGTGTGAACACAAGCACTGTATGAAATGCAAACGGACTATGGTCAATCATCTCATAAGGGGCGTACACGGGCGCTTCTGACTCTACACAAATCGGTTTTAGCATCCTTGATAAGGGTTCTAACAGGGCATTGTTTAATAGGCACTCACGGAGCCAGAATGGGGGTAGCGACCTTCGATTATTGTCGCAGCTGCAAATGTACGGAAGAGGAGGAGAGCGTCCAGCACCTCCTTTGTCAGTGTCCAGCACTTAGCAGACGGTGGTTGGCCATTCTAGGTGAACCATTTCTATAGGACCTTTCTGAGGTCTCAAGATGTGAAGTGAAGGCTTTAGCGAAATTTATTAATTCCACGAAGTGGTTCGACCCCACGCTTCAGGCATGGAAGGGGTCTTTTGAGACCGTATAAGGAATCACAACGGGCCCATTGGTGGCCTAAGTGTCGAGCTGTTACCTAAATGTTTCAGCTCAGCCCTTGCAACCTAACCTAACCTTGGTAAGGCTATTGTTTCGTCAGCACGGGTTTTTTTCCGGGAAGATCAACTTACACGAACTTAACTTTGGTGGCTAACCAAATTGTCGATGCCTTTCAGACACACGCACAACTCGACGTCATTTACACTGACTTCTCGAAAGCATTTGACAAAGTTGATTAATCAATATTGCTACGTAATTTAAAGATGTATGGAATCAAAGGAAACTTGTTGAGGTTCTTCTCTACTTTCTGGTCGAATAGAAAACTTTTTGTAACGATTTGAGATATCAAGTCATCGGTGTTTATCGATGCTTGGCCAGGGATTACGCAAAGAACTCATTGTAGCCCCTTATTGTTTCTGATTTTTAATTTTGATTAAGAATTTGCTAATTATTTATTTCGTCAAATGTTTATTTACATTGGGGTATTTAAGCAATCTGGCCTCCCAAAATTTTTTTTTGGCTTTAAATAGTGTAATTATGTTACTCATGGTGATTTCACTTCAATCTTACTTTTATTTGTATTATTAGTAGGCTAAGGTTCCGTGAGACTTCTCTGAGCGCTTAGTTTTGTGACAAACAAAAACCAAATGCACTCTGCAAATACATTATGTCACCCGTCATCTTCATTGTAAACAAGTAAGGGAGGCGATGTCTTAGGCTGTGGCGAAGGCTTTATACCTTTCATGAATACGCTTGACGATTTTTAGTAGTTGAATAAATTTGACCGTCATACTTAATAAACTGTTTGTTTTGTTGTACTAAACTGTTTAATTTCTCATTTCTATTTGCCGCATGCAACTAATTAATGCGATTAAATAATTGGTTACGAGTGATTACTCGACAACTAGTTCAACCTTAATCCAAAAGAAGTCTTAATCTATATACATATATAAAATTCAAATTATGTATGTATATATATATATATGTATCTATAGATCGACTTGCGTCCTAAACGTATAAACCGATCGTAACCAAATTTGAAACACGCACTGGATATCTTCCAGGGATGGTCATGAGGCGTGGAACCTCCCATACAACTGGATACATACATGATTTGAATTTTATATATATAGATAGAAATGTGGGGTGAAACCCACGGGTATAAGCTAGTATAGCTATGTACAGAACATCGATTTTAAGATAATTACACTGGCATACAAAAAAAAGTTGGCTGCATATTTGACAATACCCATCTAGGGGCTTGGTCAATATACCCAACGAAATTTCGAGAAAATTGACAAAAGATGCAACAAAAATTTTTAATCCCGAATTTTACTGATCTGCGGTTTTTGTCAAGTAACTAGAGATTTTGGGGGTATGTGAGCCAAACCGACCTCAGGTTCAGATTGTCGAAATACATGTCAGTATGTGAGTCCGGTGAAATGTAGAAGTAACTTTTTTATTCGTGTGGGTGCAATTTTTGTAGCTTTTCGTTATTTTCTTGAAATTTTGGACAAACAGACATTGGATTCGGATTCAACACGTCGCTTTACATGATCCTAGATGGGTTTTGTGAAATTTACAGCCAACTAAATTTTTTTTTGTATGTCTGTGTTATTTTTCCCACCGCTTGAAATCACCTATATTTTGAAAAAGCGCAAATAAGCGGAACCAATCTTTCCAATATTAAAAAAAAAGGAAATAGGCTATCCAGAAATATTAGAATCAATGCCGGGAAATGCCGGCCACTAAACCATAAACCCTTTTGAAAAAAAAAAAAAAAATTGAGAAAAATTTAGTCTCACTTCATTACTTTTTAAAAATTAAATTTCGAAGACGGTGAGGACTAATTACATCTTAAAATACATAAATAATGTACACACTTACCTGTTTCATAAGAATCCATAACTATATTTGCAAAAACTTCACGTAAACCCGTAAAAATATTAATTAAAAATGTATGTACTCTAAGAACGTTACAAATTGTTAGACGAAGTGAAATGGTCAAATCATGGCCAAACTATAATGGTTGTTTCGTTACGCTAACAACAACAATTCCCGTGTATTTTGTTAGTGTTTTTTGGTAATCGTTTGTCAAATGATACTTCAAAATCTTTATTCGCTTGCAAACTTAATTGTCAAATTTTAAAATCGTCGGAGACAATCTGACAATTACATAATTAAAAAAAATGCGATTAACAACGCGGTAGAACCAAATATTTTATATTTTCTGGGCAAGTTATAGATTGAGGTATTGTGGACAAAAGCAATATCATCACCAAAAGAGTCAGCAACAGCGACAACAAAATTTATATAACCATTTAAGAGATTATCCCTTTAGTTTGATATATGGAAATATTGGTGGCGGGAGAACACAGCAAATAGATGACAAAAGTGGTAATTTCTCTGCAATATATCAGCAAGGGCAGCACAGGATGCTACTACAGCAGCAACGCTTGCCTCTAGCAGTAATAGAGTGCATACTGATGAGTCCACCAGTTCCAACCAGCAGCGGCGATTCCAAGTCCTTCTCGGAACAAGCTGTTATGCGTCAATTGCTTGAGTCAATTTCTGATATGCGACAAGAAAAATTCAATACGTTTACAAGAGCAAAAACTCGGTTTGCCTTGCGTGAGGTAGCCGAACAGATGGAACTGGACCATGGGAACACTATAGTGTGTGGAATGTGTAAATCAGTGATTTAGACAACTTGCAGCACTAATTCGATTGTTTACTCTGGAAAGAAAAAAATTACTCTGATATCCCGTCACATCAAATCGCATCATACATTATAATGATATCGGGTCACATCAAACAATTTTATTTTATACAATCTAATCTGTAAAAATTATATTACTGAGTAAAATGAAATAAAATATAAAATTTTCTCAACCTGGTTCAATGGAAAAGATGCAAGGCCTAACAAATCGTAAAAAACAATGGATCATTTGTTGTAAAACAATAGATCAGATCAGATTTGTTCCAGATAAGTTAGATGTTAGACGCAACTTATGTCACATCAGATAGGCTTGGGTTAGGGACATGGATGGAATTTAATCTGTTTTTCAGGATAAGGGGAGGGAGAAAACTACATATTTTACTTACATCCGTTCCACTTAGTTTACATACTAAATCAAATGCCCCTCGGCAGTGGTTTGGCAAACTCTCCGAGTGTATTTCTGCCATGACAGGCTTCTCAGCAAAAATTCGTCTCCTTTGTAGATGCCGTTCGGAGTCGGCAAAAAACTGTAGGTCCCACCAATTTGTAGGGAAAATTCAAATCGGCACACCACAAATTGGAAGAGAAGCTTGGCGCAAAAATCTCTTAGGAGGTTTATGATGATATACCTGTTGTGTATCGCGCCATAGAGATAGAGATAAAAAATTGGTATTCGAATTGTGAAAATAAATCATTATTATAAATAAAGCATTGGAGGCTTGGCCTACTAAAAATAATTTTTTTTTTCAATTTGGGCCATATACAGTACAACATTAAACGTGCTTCTTCTGATAAGCTGTAACCAAGCTGGTGTTTTTTTAACTTTCATCGAATGTTGTCATTACGACTTTCCATTCCATAAATAATTAGAATAAATATTGCAAATTTTACCATGCGAAGACCTTTTAAGCAAACTTTCGAAAAAATTGGACGTGGTTGCCAACCGTTTTGTACTATTATCATCTATATATATAAAATTCAAATTATGTATGCATATATATACATATATATATGTATTTATAGATCGACTTGCGTCCTAAACGTGTAACCGATCGTAACCAAATTTGAAACACGAACTGGATACCTTACCGGGATGGTCATGGGCTAAAAAATAGTTTGATATATATAGGGGGCGTGGCACCTCCCATACAAATGGAATTTTTAACAGTCCGTATTTCTGGAAGTATTTACGTCAGATCCCTGAAATTTGGTAAGGGGTTATATGACATTAATCCCTACCACCTCCAAGGAAACTAGGGATACCGAAAAAGGGGGCGTGGCACCTCCCATACAACTGGAATTTTTCATAGAAACCCACGGTTATAAGCTAGTACAGTATAAAAGTAATATGAGAGATAAGTTGCCTGCAGCATTTGGAATAACTTTAATGGCTTTTGTTGTTGAGACAAAGGGCCAGTTAATGAGTCAAATTGTATCAGATCATTGTGGGATCTCAGGATCTGGTTATAAGTTATTCTTCAATAGTGTTCCTTAAAAAAAGCGAACAAATCGATTGAGAAACCAATGGATTCTCAAAATGGGGGCAATAGAGCGTATCACCAAAAAGAGTTTCAATTGTTCCCGGTTCGAATGTTTACTTGCTGGAAATTTTAAAAATGTAAAAAAAATTTCTTTGATATAAGCCATTAATCTTTTATGTATATTTGAGATTTTTTTTTAAATTTATTTAAAACCAACACCCTGTGTTAAAAATTAAGTAAATATATCAGTAAATATCATTAGCTCAATAAAAACAATTTTACCTTATTAATATTATCACTAAAATATATAGTACGCTAAGTCTTCCTGGCGGCCGCCGTGGTGTGAAGGTACTGTTGCCGGCCTACCACACCGAAGGTCCATGGTTCGAGCCCTGGTACAGGTAACATCAAAAGTGATTTGAAAAAAAAAAAGTTTTTCAAAACGGGGTCGCCCCTCGGCAGTGGTTTGGCAAACTCTCCGAGTGTATTTCTGCCATGACAGGCTTCTCAGCAAAAATTCGTCTCCTTTGTAGATACCGTTCGGAGTCGGCAAAAAACTGTAGGTCCCACCAATTTGTAGGGAAAATTCAAATCGGCACACCACAAATTGGAAGAGAAGCTTGGCGCAAAAATCTCTTAGGAGGTTTATGATGATATACCTGTTGTATATCGCGCCATAGAGAGAGAAGTCTTCCTGAGGTAGCAAATTTTGTCACACTTTATTATAAAGAGAAAAGTTCATCTTTGAACATAGTAAAACCCTTTCCAAAGGAATTTATATACGGTTACCAACAAGTTTGAAAAATTTAAAGAAAATTCAGATATTTAAAAAAAATTACTTTAAATCAAAATCGACCTGAATCCAAAGATTTATCTTTTCTGGAATTGAATATGAGCGATGAAAAAGCTTTGAGTAGAATTGAAAATCAGTGGAATAAGTTACTGGCAGTAAACTGGACTAATGTTCCGATTGGGTTAACTAGCTATCAATGCTGCTACGATTTTTGGCCGATATTTAAAGAGTTGCCATGGTATGTTTCACAAATGTTGCATGGAAATTCTCGGTTGGTATTTCGTCGGTAAGTTTTATAACTATGTAGGTTTCGTTTTGATGGAAATTTTGTTGGCGACTTATTTGGCGACATGTAAGTAAAATTTAGTGATTTTGGTGACTTTTAAGGGGGAATCTGGCGACATCTTAAAAAAAATACTGGCAACCCTGCTGCTAACGAGCTATCGACGGGTGAGTGGCAATTGATGTGAAGTGGCTATACAAATTGAAATGATAGCGCCACCTAACGATTCAAACAAATATTTTCAAGTACTCTTGCAACAACTCAAAATGACAATATATTTCAAAATAAATTTTAGGATTGACATCCTCTACCGTGTGAATAAACAACATCAAACGATATCTTTTCCGATAGCGACAATTCCAATACCGGGAGTAGAAATGCCACAAATACTATTCGGCCGAATACCGAATAACGAATATTCGGTCATCGCCTGCTATCAACAAATGTTGAAAAAATTGTTTTTATTCATCATAACTTACCACTGGTACGTTTGAGATAGTAATATTTTTGTATAGCTTGCGGGCTGAATACCGAATAGTAAATCATGAAAAAAAAATAACTCAAAATATTACTCACAAAGGTCTTTATTTAACTAGTAAATTAACTTAATAATATCCTAAATCTTACAGTGGTAAGTTAGGTGACGTGTCATAATGTCTTTTCCAAAGAGAACTAATGTCAATGACGTTAAATCTCATAATAATTTGACATTAACTCGCTTTTGCAAAGAGAGTTAATGTCAGAAAAACTAAATACTTCAGGTGCAGTTATGTACATAGATAATGGATGCAAGGATTTGCAGGTTTTACTCCAAATTTTCATTTTGTTACAAATTTGGGAATTATTCAAAAAAGCGCCGCAGGCGAAAATTTGGGATTTTTATTTGATTTCCTTTATCAGCAATTTTCCATGCACACATATACAAGGTGTCCAAAAAACAAAAGGTATGGTAAAACCTTATAAATTTGTATTTAAAAGAATTTATGTAGCATCAATAATTATTTATAGTAGGTTTATATATAAGGTTAGGTATATAAGGCAGTGACCAAGCAAGGCAGGGATCAGTTAATTTTCAAGAGTTGTTCAGTGAACTACTGCTTAGTTACTAAACTCTTAAACTTGTATTGCGTTTATTACTTGTAAATAAAACTAGCTATTAGTTACAATATCTGTGCGTGTGTTTATTTGACTTTGAAGTGATCGAACCCAGGATTGATAATCAAGGAATCATCGAATTCGTCACACTATATATTTAGTTATAGAAATATTTTTACATTAAACTTGTTTTCGATAAAGAACTAATAGAATTACATATATTTTCAATATTAAATAAATAATACTGTATAAACCAGTAAAAAGTGAACTTTCTTCTGATTAGTTAAATACAGATATGAGTCTTGAAACCAGATAAGAATCTTAACAAAAGAGTAAAAAAAAGGAAAAATGTGTCTAAAAAGGCTTAAAAAAAGCTTCAGAAAAGCATCAATAAAAGGCTCCAAAAACCATCAGAATAGAGGAAAAAATGTGCCTAAAAAGACTCAAAAAGCTCCGAAAAAGCTTCAGAAAAGCATCAATAGAAGGCTCCGAAAAGAGGCCAAAAAGATTTGGACTTATTTTGGACTCTTTGTTATGACTCCTTTTGGGGTGCCCGCGTAGAACGATTTTTCGCTCCATTCGCGTTTTATGGCTCCGAAAGGAGTCTTTTTTCCTACTTTTGGTTAGCTGGACATCTATGAAAACTGTATCTGCACTGTCAGCGTAAAAAAAATATTCCACGCCAATTCGTAGGTAAAAATCAAAGTAGAACACCACAAATTAGTTGAGAAGCCCCATATTCACCCTATTCGTCTCTTAATCGTCTTATAGGTTAAGCGCCAAAATAGATGATGTGTGGTTTCATTTTCTCTTAGCTGAAATTGTAACTGTGCGATTTCGGTTGACTTTTCTATGGAAATACCCACCTTTACCGATACACAGTATGCGTTATTCAAAAAAGTTTGCTTGCATTTGAAAGCTTTATTAATCTATTTATATAACACAAGTTATTGACAGTTGATTTCTAAGTCTTCGAAATCGGCAATGTCTGGGATTGTGATTTATTTTTTTATTTACAACGGCAGTTCTTAAACTCAAAAAAGATTGTCTTCATACTCCATTACTCTATAAGAAGGCCCGGTCACGCTCAGCTGCCGCTCAGAATTTATAATATACTGACCCCGATATCAATCATCGTATAGCTGAAACCCGCTAAAACATGGAACTTATTCACATCGCTTATTGAAGCACTCATTAGCATCTTTCTTTCAAATCCATTCAGCAGTTTTTGAGTGATGCGACCAAACATACAGACAGTTAGACAAAAATTCTAAAAACTGTTGATTTGGATTATATTGGCTTAATAATGATCCCTCCTATCAAGTTTTCTTAAATATCTGCCATATACAAGGTGGCGCAAAAGTAATCCTCCTATCAGAAAATGCTATAAATTTTGCGATTGGCCCCTAAAGTCAGTTCTGTTTTGACATTTGTGTAGTAAGCACATGCGAAATACACGTTAATAAACAATGTTACGCTACACTGCTCCAGAACGCGGAATATTGCTGACTATTTATTTGACCAATAATCGGTCGGGGCCAAACGGTTACTGTGAATGGTGAGCGCTACAGAGCAATGATCAACGAGTTCTTTTTGCCGCAACTTGATGAATTGGGATTGGAAAACATGTGGTTCCAACAAGACGGTGCAACAGCACACACTGCACGTGCCACAACCGATATGCTGAACATCGGAAGCTTACTTTTGCGCCACCATGTACATATATCGACCTGTTACAACTTTATTATATGTAGAGATTGGACACACGAGTTTTGATACAATGCGATACCTATGGATACTTCTGTCGTTCGATATTTTGTATGTACTCGAATTTTTTTAGCAATATTTTTGGGGATCGAGTAAATTAACACTGATACACCGTCAGCCAAAGTATTAAACATTACTATTTTTCCCCGTTGTCCTTGATTTATCTAGTCCTCATTCCTGATACCATATTGGTAATGACGTAGTTTATGAGACACCATAAACACCTGGAACACCTGATCGGGTGGGGTATCTGCAGACGCGTATCCATTCTGTATAAATTAATATTTATTATTAGGGTGGGTTTCGTTCAGGCATCGGCATCGGTTAGAAAGAAAGGCCTATTTAGTCTGAAAGTGCTACACTGTGTATCAAGATTTGTTCAGCTCTCATCAGACTTACTAGACATGTTATTATACCTTTCATGAACATGAAATGGTATTATAACTTTGATCCGATGTTTGTAAGTATGAGAAGAAGAAGAGATGGACCCACCAATAAGTATACTGAAATAATCAGTGCGATGAGCTGAGTCTATATTGCCATGCCCATCTATCCGTCCGTCTGTCTGTCTTTATGTTTGAAAGCAAACTAGTCCATCAGTTTTAGAGTTATCTGGCTGTAAATTGGTACGTGGCCGCCATTTTGTAATATATGAATCATCTGTCGGAACCAACAAGATCGGAACAATACAACTCATAGCTCTCATAAAATCGATTGTTCCGATAAACGGGTTTTGGGATATAACTCTTGCAATTTAATAGCTAGGAACATAAAATTTTTGCAGCTGCTCCTTACTTGTTACACATGTAATGTGTGTAGTGGAAACTAATAAGATTGGATCAATATGTCGTATAGCCCCGCTACAAACCATTTTCCCGCTAAACGGGTTTGGCGGGGGTAAGACTGTACAAATTGTAAATAAAAATCGGACACTGATATGGCGATACGTTTTCATGAAAGGTATAAAGCCTTCGTTGCAGCCGAAGACAGCTCTTTCCTTACTTGTTTGTTATAAATATTGTTAAAAAGGTCCTTCACTTTCTGATCCTATAAGAAAACACCCAAATACTTAGAGTTGTTATAAACTTGAGGCTCTATACCAATCACAGCAGGTAACAGGTTTCGTGTGAAATAGATTTGTGTAAGTAGAACAGCTAGCTGGAGTTTGGCTCTTATTGCATGTCATCACAGATATTATTATTATTATTTTTATGCCCTTAGATGCCGATTGAATGTGGGTAAATCTGGATATTTGATGCACATATGTATGTATTTACGCACGAGTGCGAAGCTACATATATAAAGATTTGTCAAGAAATATTTCCACTGATATTTCAGCTTCTTGATGTCCAGTGTGACCAGGTGTTGGAAAAAAGGCTAAATCGGCAAAAAAAAAGGTTAGAAAAAGCTAAAATTAAGAAAAAAAAGAGGCTAAAGAAAAGTCCGAAATTTTTTTCGAAATCCATTTGAAATTTTTTTTTTTTAGTTTAAACTATTTGTATATAAGGCTGTAGATATAACTTAAAGGAACTTTTCTTGTTTTAACACATATAAGGCACATGTTCCTTGACTATGAATTTTTTCAAAGAAACAAATACTATAGAAAACTCACTACAAACTGTTTTATAATATTTTCTTCGTCTGATGAATCATAAGAGCTTGAGTCCGCGTACAAAGTTTGGGTATTTATCATAGAGATGAGATCACGGTAATTTCAAAATTAGTGCAACATTTGGATAAGCGTTTTAACGAACATCTAATACTCAGCAGAGAGTTAATGCGCTAAGCAGATACAATACAGCAATACGTTGAAAAAACTGACAGCTAAATAGAATGCGAGTGTTTGTGTACGTAACAACAGATTCCACTGATACGGCAAAGTAGATTTTACTCTAAATTTTGACGTATGACGGATACATCGACGGTGAAGTACTGTATCTGCTTCGCGCATAAGCATTTTGATTTTTAATCTGCTCCTTAACTTAGTTTTTAAAATGTTCATGGCACTAAAAATTCTGAAAGGTAATACCAAAAAGTTAAATACGAATTTGACCAGATCTAAAAAATGGGGTTCGTTTAAAGAATTTTTATGTTCTTAGACTTCCGCTCAAAATTCTATGGTAGAGGTCACACTTGTTACACGGTTATTAGCTTTCGCCACTGCAGATCAATCAATGCTACTTGACTTGAAGAATACCTAGACTTTTCTTTTTGAAAGTGAGAAAATACATCCGGCTTTGTAACTGCAAAGAATTATTAACTGAAAAAAAATTAATCTTTTGTAGAGTTCGTATTATCAGGTAGGCGATGTCGCAATTGGGTCATCAACTCCATTAAAAATAGTTGACAATTTCTACGAATAGTTTTCTGTATTTCGTCATCAATACTACCTTCATTCAACTTTAATTTTATATCTTCCTCGAAGTTGTATGAAAAATATGCTGTTGGGCCAGAAAAGGTTTGGAGTAAAAAAAGGCTAGAAAAAAGCCACGAAGCTTGAACCAAAATTATGAGGCTAAAGGACAAAAAAAGGCTAAATGTAGCCTCGAAAAGGCTAACCTGGGCACACTGTTGATGTCCACAAAATACACACATATTTCTCTTTTAACTCACTCTCTCTATATCTCTGTCGCCCTGTCTCTTTACTTTAGTCAAATCTCTTTAAAATGCTGATTTATTTCACTCTTTTACACGTTCACTCTTTAAATAATTTGTTTTCATAATAAATTCGTCATAAAATGGTTGTATGGCGCCGAATGAATAAAGAAAACATTTTGGACTTTGATCTTTCTACGTGTCTTTTCGAGTACTCGTTCGACAACTTACATACCTTTCAGCAGACAAAATAACACTGAAACTATTTAAATGATACAAACATACGTACATTAATACAAACTAGATACAAATGGGCCAATCCATGATAAGCACCTCTATGATAATTGTTATTCAAATAATAAACATGTTTAGATAATGTAACATATCGAACTACATGCAAGTACCTAGTAGGTATTTTCAATTTGATCGTATGCGTCGAGTGTTACTTGGGCATACTCATAGTCAAAATTAAGTATGACTTAAATTTAATTGAAGCTCTTAAATTTTATATGGGCTATCTGTCAAAGAAGCTGCAACTAACTTTAGGTTTTACTCAACACTTTCGCTGCCGCCATACAAAACAAAAACCATTGTTAACCACGCGCCGAGCGTTAAGCTCATCGCCAAATTTTGGCGTTTGTTCTTAACGAAAATGCGATTCTGTAACTCTCCTTTAACGCCGCTAAACAGCTGACTCTTGATAGTGATAAAATATGGAAATACTGGTGTTCAGACGTATTTAGCCCTAAATTACATGCAAAAAACTCAAAACTAATTTTTTTACTTTTTCCAAACGCTAAAACTCTTGTAAATATATAAACGCGATTGTTAACACCTTGAAAATAGTTCGCGACAGCTAACCATACAAAAAGTCTTAGCTAACACTTTTCGTGTCGTTAAAAGTTAGCGAATAGGGAAAAGCGTTAAAAATGGTGCTAAGCGAAGTTAACGCTAACACCTGGCGTTAAAATAGTTACAGAATCGACCTATAGGTGACAATATAGAATTTTGGTTTTAAAGTCATCTTTACATCGTAGTTATATATTTAGTTTATTTTATTTATATTTTCTATAGAAATTTTAATGTTTTAGGAGGCTGATTACCGGTCGGTCACGTGGCACCCACATAAACATGTCTATAAGTAGTGCTGTGTGACCCACCGGAGGTCACATCAGTAATTTCAACTTTCTGAAAAGTGATGCTTCCACTTATAAACAGCTTTAAAATTATCCATACAAAATGCAACACCTCTGATTAAAAATGTGTGTGACCCACCGGTGGTGCACATGGCAGCGAACGTGTGAATTATACCCATCTATACTAGTACACATTGTTGAATACAGCTCAACCATATTTAAATGCACAGCGTTTGCTCACTCAAAGATCCTGCACGCAAATACATGAACAACCGTAATTAAAGTCTGAGCGTGTGAGAAGGCGTTTTCAGTACACAGGGATGCACATCTTTTGAATTTAAACAATCCTTTAATTTGGGGATATAATTTCATAGTCCCGGGATCCCGCGATTAGACGCAAGATGTGATAATAGCCATTCTCCAACAGTTGAGTTTAAAAAAGTGAAGAAAATATTTGACAAACAATTGGACTTGTAAAATGAAATACCCTAAAGTAAAATCATATATGTAGGTACACAAATATTTTTAAAAAGTGTTGAATTTTTGATGCGAATTGTGAAGTTTTTTTATGCAATTTTTAAAACGGAACATCTCGGTGAGAACAATTTTTGTGGAAAATTGTGTTATCAAAATAACCAAGTATGTAAAACTAAAGTATTAAAAAACATTGCATATCAACAAAAAGATTTTGATAATTTGCATTAGTGAATCAGTCATACTTAGGGTTTAGTAACATATTGTGGCGATTATTCTCAAGCATGTACCATCCCTAAGTCAATAACACTCCCACCACTAGTTAACACAACTGAGATAACGATGGCTACGCTTATGCATGCAAGCGTATAACTAGGAAGAGGAAGAGAGATGGCGCGAGTGTTTGCGAATACGATGCAAAGAGGAGATGCCAATAAATAAACCGACCCTTCCAGAACACGAAAAGCGAACAACCAAGAAAGTTCTCGGTGCGTAGGCAAGCACCCTGTTGGACTATATAAGGCGGTGACCAAGCAAGACAGGTTGATCAGTTTATTTTCAAGCGTTGTTCAGTGAACTACTGTAAAGTTACCAAACTCTTAAAATTGTTTTGCGTTTATTACTAGTAAATAAAACTAGCTATTACTTACATTATTTGTGCGTGTGTTTATTCGACTTTATAGTGATCGAACCCAGGATTGATAATCAAGGAATAATCGAATTCGTCACAATTGGTGTCAGAAGTGATATTGTTAAATAAATACCGAGAGTTTTCAAGGATAACAAAGGCATGGCAAAGTTGAATGAGCTGAAGATCCAGCAACTCAAAAATGAGCTGCAACAGCGTGGATTGAATACAACAGGCAATAAATCCGAGCTACAGTCACGATTGCGAGAGGCTATGGAAGCTGAAGGAATTAACGTTGACGATCATGTGTTTCATCTTGTGGAAGAAGCATCGACAAAAATGGAAGAGAAGGAGTCTACAATTCCAGCCGCAAGTGTGGACACTAACGCGTTGTTGACTGTATTGACACAGATGTCATCTAGCATTTCAGCTCAGTTGGAAGAACAAAAGACACACATGGCATCTCAGTTGGAAGAACAAAAGGCACACATGGCATCTCAGCTGGAAGAACAGAAGACTAGCATGGCATCTCAGATTTCAGTTCAACTAGACGAACAGAAGGCATACGTGAGATCTCAGATGGAACACCAGGAGACACGTATAACATCAAAATTGGAAGAACAAGAGGAGCGTATATCTATGCAGGTGGCACGAATGTCTTCGCAGCTAGAAGTGCAGGATGCGAAAATTGCACAGCTACAGAATAAAATCGATGCTGAAGTAGACGCACTGAGAGGTCGTATCCAGGAGTTACAACTGAATCGTCCAACTACTTCAATGAGTGTCCCGAAGGTAAAAACCCCATCTTTTGATGGTTCTGTTCCATTCCAGGTATTTAAGCTGCAATTTGAGAAGACGGCTGCGGTGAATAATTGGTGCACTGAAGATAAAGTTGCAGCACTATTCGTGGCATTGAAGGGACCTGCAGCAGAAATCTTACAGACTATTCCCGAGTCCGAAAGGAACAGTTATGATGCATTGATGGGTGCGGTTGAGAGACGCTATGGTAGCGAACATCGAAAGCAGATATACCAAATAGAGCTACAGAATCGATCCCAGAAACCTAATGAGACTTTGCAGGAATTTGCATCGGACATCGAGAGGTTGGCCCATCTAGCAAATGCGGACGCACCCGTGGAGTACACTGAGAGGGTTAAAATCCAAAGTTTTATAAATGGAATACGCGATGTAGAGACGAAGCGGGCCACATATGCAAACCCCAAACGGACATTCTCTGAAACGGTATCGCATGCTCTGACGCAGGAAACAGCTTCGCTTTTGAGTAAACCTGCATACAAGGCTCATCGCGTAGAAGTGGACACTCCGGCTTGGGTAGACAAAATTTTGGAAGCGTTGAACGGAGTACAGAAAAAAAGTGATGGTGCCATTAAATGCTTTAAGTGCGGAAAACCAGGTCACATAGCACGTTATTGCGGCTCTGGCTCCAGTAACCCCAGCAATTCAGGTGGACGAAAACGCAAAGCTGAAGGAGATGAGCAAACCTCCCAACCAAATCAGTCGTTAAACTAAATCGAGCCAGCCGAAAGGGGCGTGGACTGGCTCCCGCAACTGAATGCCCCATAATCTCTGTCTCACAGATCGGAAGGAAAGCTAGTAATGTTACTGTTGTTGCATATGTGGATGGAAAAGAGCACTTACTAACTGTGGATACAGGCGCATCGCATTCCATAATTCGATCTGATTTAGTCAACAAGGAGGTGAGACCATTGCATGGAGCAAAGTTACGTACGGCCACTGGTGAGGACACCCATGTCCTAGGAGAAGTAACATGTGAAATCGTAATTGGGAACGTGGCCGTTCTACACAGTTTTATAGTAGCAGATATTGTTGACGAAATCATAGTTGGTGTGGACTTCTTAAGCGAGCAAGGCATCAAGATCGACATGCAAAACAGGATTATGAATTACCAGAACATGGATGTGCCATTAAATTATGGTTACGAAAACAAATACGTTAGTAAGCGAGTGCTTGTGGAGGAGAGCCAACAAATTCCACCGAAGTCGGAAGCAATCATATGGGCAAAGATTGATGGAGATTATGGGACAAACAAATTGTGGGTTGTCGAGGCAGCAAACAAATCAAGGACGAACATATTAGTAGGAAAAACCCTGGCCATGACAAAACAAGATGGACATGTACCGGTAAGAGTACTTAATGAGTTCAAATCGCCGATTAAACTTTCTAAAGGAGCAATATTGGGACAATGCCAAGAGGTCGAGGTAGTTATCAATTGTGAACAGCTTCAGGAAAATGATTCTACCATCAAGATTAATCTTTCAGATGATATCACGTCGTGGACGGCAGGCCTCGAAAAAGATCATCAGAAAAAGGCAAAGGAACTTCTATCAAAGTACTCGAGCATATTTGACAAGGATGGTTCTAAACCAGGTCGGACCAAAGTTGTGAAGCATCAAATTGATACTGGTGATGCAAGGCCCATCCGCCAAGCTCCTCGTAGTATTCCATTGGCCAAACGCCAAGTAGTAAGAGAAATTATACAGGAAATGAGTGACAGCGGCGTGATCGAACCATCAGCTAGTCCATGGAGCTCACCGGTAGTACTAGTGAAAAAGAAAGATGGACAAATGAGGTTCTGTGTGGATTACCGGAAATTGAACGACGTAACGAAGAAGGATAGTTATCCATTGCCAAGAATCGACGATACTCTGGACTCGTTATCTGGCACGAAATGGTTTTCCACACTGGATTTGAAAAGCGGCTACTGGCAAGTGGAGGTAAAGGATGAAGATAAAGAGAAGACGGCTTTCAGCGTTGGAGAAGGGCTTTGGCAATTTACGGTAATGCCCTTCGGGCTATGCAATGCTCCAGCTACTTTTGAGAGACTCATGGACCAGATACTAAAAGGTTTGCACTGGCAAACATGTTTGGTGTACCTCGACGACATCATCGTGTTGGGAAAAAGCTTTGAGGAACACCTAAAGAACTTGGAGGAAGTTTTCCAAAGAATAGCTGGTGCTGGTCTGAAACTAAGTCCCAAGAAGTGTTCCTTGTTTAAAAAGGAAGTAAGTTATTTGGGTCACAAAGTAACTACGGAGGGAATCTGCACTGCTAAGGAAAAGATCGAAGCCGTAAAAGATTGGCCAAGACCGAGAAATTTGCATGAGTTACGGAGCTTCCTGGGGCTGTGCACGTATTATCGGCGATTTGTACCAAATTTTGCCAGCGTAGCTAGTAGTCTCCACGACCTTACAAGGAAGAATATGAGTTTTGAATGGAAGAAGGAACAGGAGGTGGCTTTTCAAACATTGAAGGAACGACTATGCACTGCCCCGATGTTAGCATATCCAATTCCAGGTTCAAAGTTTATTCTGGATACAGATGCGAGTGGTTATGCTATAGGAGGTGTTTTGTCCCAGGTTGTTGATGAACAGGAGAAGGTAGTTGCATACTATAGCCGAACAATTGGGAAGCCTGAAAGGAACTATTGTGTAACCCGGAGAGAACTGTTGGCATTGGTAGAGTGCGTTAAGCATTTCCACAAGTATCTCTATGGGCAGCGATTCCACGTCAGGACAGATCATGCAGCGTTGAAATGGCTCTTACAGTTCCGTAATCCGGAAGGTCAATTGGCACGGTGGATAGAGCGACTGCAAAATTATGACTTTTCCATAGAGCATCGCAAAGGTAGCACCCACGGAAATGCTGATGCAATGTCACGAAGACCATGTAACTTGGAATGCAAGCATTGTTCCAAAGCTGAAACCAAGGAAGACATTATAGATGTGCGGCTCATGACTATAACATCTTCGGACGAATGGGACATGGATCAATTAAGGAGGTGTCAGCACGAAGATCCAGATCTTAAACGTGTGATGCAAGGAATCGAACGAAACGAGCGACCATCAAGAGAGGAGATGTCAGCAGAAAGTCCTGTTGCCAAGTCATATTGGGCACAGTGGAATAGTTTGCAATTAGAATCCGGTTGTTTGCATCGAATATGGGAGAGTGAGGATGGTCAATGTGTTCGAAAGCTGATAGTCGTCCCAAGGAAGAAAATCCCTGATGTACTCAATCAATTACATAACGGTCCAAGCGGAGGTCATCTTGGAGTCACCAAGACCTTGGAGAAAGTCAAGCAAAGATTCTACTGGGTTGGTTGCCGTCAATCGGTCGCGGAGTGGATTGCCAACTGTGAAGTATGCATCAAAGCTAAAGGACCGAAATCAAGGAGCCATGGCCAAATGAAACAGTATAACTCAGGTGCGCCATTTGAGAGGATAGCCATGGATGTAGCTGGTCCGTTTCCTACTAGCAAACTCGGAAAAAAATATGTACTGGTGGTTATGGACTATTTCAGCAAATGGCCAGAAGTGTACCCTATTCCAAATCAAGAGGCAGAAACAATAGCAGAGGTGTTTACTAACAATTGGGTAGCTCGGTTTGGTGCACCGATGGAGATACATTCTGACCAAGGCAGAAATTTCGAATCAGCTGTGTTCCAGGAAATGTGCAAGACATTGGGCATTCGGAAAACTCGAACAACTGCACTACATCCTCAGTCAGATGGCATGGTGGAACGATTCAATAGAACCTTGGAAGAGCACCTGAGGAAAGTAGTGGATAAGTTCCAGAAGGATTGGGATACTCACATCTCCTTATTCCTAATGGCATATCGCTCTGCAGTACATGAAACAACTGGTCAGACTCCTGCAAAGGTAATTTTCGGGAATGATCTTCGATTGCCAGCTGACTTGAAGTTTGGGATAAACGCTGATGCAGGAGTAAATGCTCGGAAATCTACTAGCGTTTTGGAAGAAGAAATGAGAGAAATTCACGACCTTGTGAGACAACGGACTAAGATCATGAGCGATAAGATGAAGGCCAGGTACGACAAAGCAATAAATTCGGAAGGTTTTATAGAAGGAGATTTAGTGCTGCTATACAACCCACAGCGTAAGAAAGGTTTGTCCCCAAAACTACAATGTAACTGGGAAGGCCCATACAAAGTCATAAAACGGATCAACGATGTGGTATATCGCATACAAACTATGGGAAGGCCAAGGAATAAGATGAAGGTGGTCCATTTGGAAAGGCTAGCTGCGTTTGGTTCCGGCAATGTGTCTGATCGGGACGATCAGGCTTAGGTGGAGGGCAGTGTGGCGATTATTCTCAAGCATGTACCATCCCTAAGTCAATAACACTCCCACCACTAGTTAACACAACTGAGATAACGATGGCTACGCTTATGCATGCAAGCGTATAACTAGGAAGAGGAAGAGAGATGGCGCGAGTGTTTGCGAATACGATGCAAAGAGGAGATGCCAATAAATAAACCGACCCTTCCAGAACACGAAAAGCGAACAACCAAGAAAGTTCTCGGTGCGTAGGCAAGCACCCTGTTGGACTATATAAGGCGGTGACCAAGCAAGACAGGTTGATCAGTTTATTTTCAAGCGTTGTTCAGTGAACTACTGTAAAGTTACCAAACTCTTAAAATTGTTTTGCGTTTATTACTAGTAAATAAAACTAGCTATTACTTACATTATTTGTGCGTGTGTTTATTCGACTTTATAGTGATCGAACCCAGGATTGATAATCAAGGAATAATCGAATTCGTCACAATATTTATGTTTGCAATCCTAGGATTTTTGGGAACTAAAAAGCGCGGTATTGACATTCTTAGTACACATTGCAACGGTATGCTTCACAAGCAAATGGGATAACATAAGACACGAAAGCATGATATAACATATCTTAACGCAAAATATAACATCAAAAAGAACAACACGAAATAGCATAAGAAGCCATAGCGTAACCTACATAATATAACATAACTTAACATACATAACATAACAAAACGCAATATGAAACAACATAACTTCAAATAACTTAAGTTATAAAAATAGAATACAACATAACACATCTCAACCAATTTCAATATAGCACATCGTAGCGTAGCATAAAATAAAATAATGTTTTTGCTGTAATTTGTGAGTTAAGTGTCAAAAATGCAGCGAGAAATGAGCACACTGTCAAAATTCGAGAAAAAAATTTTAATCAGCTTGGCTAATGCTACTATATGATTGTTTGGCCATGATTAATATTATACAGCGTTGTACGACAGAACATAGTAGCTGTGTTCGGTAACAAAACTTGTAAAGAAGTGTCGGTAAAGTGAGAACAGGATTCGGTAAAAATTTGTAGCTCAAATTTAAACGTTTTTGTTGTTGTTTTCCTGTCACGATCAGCTGTTCTTCACTTACAAATTTTACTGAGTTAAATTTCCCCAGCAGAAACTTGCAACTCTCTCTCTCAATGAAATCTCAAAATGCGCTCTCTCGATGCAAATGTTTTGTTTCACCGAACACTTTCCAGTAAAAATTTTATAAAACTTTTAATAATTTTATCCTCACCGAACATAACTAGTATAACGTAACATACATGACGGGTAGTAACAACATAAAATAACACCGCATATCATAGCTTAAAATGACGTGACAAAACACGAGTCCGGTGATCGACAACCATTTCTTAAGTCAGCCCAGAGGTTCGCCCCGCCTGTAATATAAAGGCGCCTCTCCAAACTCTGATCACCTGTGGAGAAAAGTGGCCTTACCGCGTTGTTGTTTTTAGCGACAAAAGCACTCTCCGAACGGTTTGGGGAGTGTTGTCGGAAGTGATAGTATTTTGCCGGATACTCCAATGCAGTATATGCCCAACTGTCGCGGTAGCGATTTGGTATGATCAGCGGAACCTTCTAGGTCCTCTCAGTCCCACGTTCCGTCATGGGGCTCTGCTGCGGCGGAGAGATATGTAACCTTTTTCAAGGGTTTCAAGACTGAGCTCGCCAGGTGGGCGTACGAGCAAGATGGACTGAATGAAAAGAATAGCAGTGGCCATAACAGTAAAAGCAACGAACTTACTTCTGAAAGTTTGTAATTGTATTTTATATTTTGTGTCAGTGTTTAAATTTCCATTACTATTAAAAAAGACTAAATCTTTGGGTATTTTTAATTTGAATGATTCATTTATTTTTTGGGTCTTAATAAAAATGATTAATGAATTAATTAAAAAAGAATCAAAAACAAGTAAGGAAAAGGCTGTCTTCGACTGTGCCGAAAACTGTATACCTTTCATGAATACGCATCACGATTTTAAGTGTCCGATCCTTACTAACATTTAGTAAAACTCTGCAAAACTGATCATTTAAAGATACATAGTCCAAGCCCCATTTATCGGAAAAATCGATTGTATGGGAGCTATATGTTATGTTGGTCCGATCTGGGTGACTTTAACTACCCACAAAACATATCTAAACAGTACTAAACCTGCAAAATTTTACGTTCCTAGCTTTTTAATTGCAAAATTTATAGCCCCAAACCCATTTATCGAAACAATCGATTGTATTGCTCCTATCTTGCTAATTCCGACAAATGATTAATCTCATGCAAAATGGCGGCCCCATACCATATTGCATCGAGATATCTCAAAACCTGAGGGACTAGTTTGCGTTCAAACAGACGGACAGGCTAAATCGACTCAGCTCATCGCCCTGATCATTTCGGTATACTTATTGGTGGGCCTATCTCTTCTTCTTCTCATACTTACAAACATCGGACCAAAGTTATAATACCATTTCATGTTCATGAAAGGTATAATAATCATGATTAGCTATTAAAAAGAATTATCAAAAATAATTAAAAAAATTATCTGATATATTTAATTAAAAACAATTATATGATTAAAAAATGAGGTAGTTAAAAGTAATCAAACAATTAAAATTTATCAAATAATTAAAATCATTCAATCATTTAAAAATAATTAATTAATTAATTAAATTTTTTAAATTTATTAAATAAAAAAATGAAATTTTTGAACAATGAACAAAGTATATTAGAAAACAAAGAAGAAAAAGAACAACTCGTTCGTTCATTAAGAAAAGAACAAGAAAAGTTAATCTCCGAAATAAACTAGAAAGCCCAACTCTAGTCAGAGTGAAGTTGAAATTTCTTTGCACAGCCTGATTAAGAAGCTATAAAATACAGTAAAAACAACTTAGGTACACATCCCAGTGTCCGAGAAGAAGTCTGATGAGAAATTGGTGACTTCAAAACATGTCATTCCATACCAAAACTGTCCAAATCGTTGTAATTTTTCTCTAATATCAATTAACAAGAACAAGTTAGGAAGTCTAAGTTCGGTTGGAACTCAGTAGTGATCTATTATGTCATCCCAATTTACGCAGGTCTATTTTAATACTTTCAGTGCGTATTTGCGTTCAAATAGACAGACAGATAGACGTATCGAGAGACGGACATGACTACATCGACTCAGCTCATCGTCCAGATCATTTCAGTATACGTACAAGCATTTCATGTTCATGAAAGGTATAAATGTCAAAAAAGATATACAACTTCGCTTTTGCAGTAGGGAATTAACTACTTGCCCGGATATTTTACTTTTCATCCTGAACGTTTTGATATACATTAATAAATATATATCTCGATTCGTTTATGCCGAAAGAAGTAATATATTTACCTTGTGTGCGTAACAAAAATAGATATAAAAAATGTGTCTTTTATAGGCGCCAAAGAACTCAACCGATCTTTATGAAATTTTCACAATATATACTTGGGTTCACTGGATACAGCATAGGCAATATATAGCTTTGAAAAAGTGGGCGGAGCCACGCCCCCAGGCTATATAAAGTTTCAATTCGTCGTAACTCAGAACTTTTTTGTTCTAAATTAATGAAATTTGGATATATGTGTCACTTAGTCAAAATCTACATAATTTTTCAAAAGTGGGCGGTGCCACGCCCACATATTTTTAGTTTTGTATTGCTCTTGAACTTTCACGATAGGTTCAGGAGGTCGCTGTGCACAACACAGTCTGTATATAGCTTTTGGAAAAGCCCCCAGGTTATATAAAGCTGCAGTTCGGTATAGTTAGGAGTTTATTTGGTTCAAGTGAATGAAATTTTATATATAGATGTGTTCTATATCTCAAAACGTCAAAACAACGTCTATCGGGTTTGCTAGTGTATTATAAAACGGCCAAAGCAAACCACGGATTTCAGCATTCTTTTGTAGAACTGAGAGACTAGTTTGCGTTCAAATAGACAGACGGACAGACATACCGACGGACGGAGAGACGGGCATGGCTAAATCGACTCCGCTCATCGTACTGATCATTTTAGTGAACTTTTCTCTTCTTGTTCTCATACTTACATACATTTAATGTTTATGAAAGGTATGAAAATCAAAAAAGATATATAACTTCGCTATTGCAGTGGGCTATTAACTACGTGCCCGAATATTTCGCTTGTGTGTTTTCCGATTTGGCTAATTTTTGGCAGGAGTATAATACATACTACTGAGAAGCAGCTGGCCAGTTTTCATTGAAATATCAATATTGAATTATAAGCGATTGCCTTTGAAAATAGCAGAAATTTTATGCTGAAAAGTGGGCGCCGCCACGCCTACTTCTTCGAAATTGAAAAAATTTGTTTGCGGCCGAGTTTTTCTTAAAAAGCTTATTATGTGTGCAAAATCTAATTGATATAACTTGCTTGGTTGTAGAAATATCGCTCTTTAAATTAAAAAAAAAAAATTTCAGAACTATGTTGAAAAACTGGGCGTGGACATTAACCGATTTCGGCTAATTTTACAACAAACAGTTACCTTTATATATAGAACATTATCACCAAATTTCGTTTCCATAAACCAATTTTTGGCGGAGTTATGGCATAAAAAAGTTTTGTGGAATAGTCCACTATAAAAAGGGCGGGGCCACGCCCATTTTCGAAAATTTTAAGTTTTTGGATTTCTTTGTTTACGGAAACTTTAAAAGTGAAATATAAATGATGTAAAGCTGTTTTGCGCAAAGTTATTGCCTATTTAATATATCTACGATCCTCTTCAAAATCTTTCATATAAAAGTGGGCGTAGACCTTAACCGATTCCTCCCATTTTTCCCTGGAACATTCCTGCGTGCTGAATTTCGTTTCGATATCTTGAACGGTTTTTGATTTATGATTAATATTATTTCTAAATTTGACTTAATCAAAAGTGGGCGGTGCCACTCCCATTTTCAAAAATTTCTTGAAAAATTTATTTAATGCATCAATCTCAATGTATTCACCAAATTTTACCCTTATAGGTGTGTTATGTACTGAGTAATCACTTTTTTGTGTTTTCGAAAATATTCTATATATAAAAAGTGGGCGTGGCTATTGTCCGATTTCGCACATTTTAAATAGCGCTCGGAGATGAGTGCCAAGGAACCCGCATACCAAATTTCATTAAGATATCTCAAAATTTACTCAGGTTATCGTGTTCACAGACGGACGGACGGACGGACATGGCTTAATCAATTTCTCTTTTCGTCCTGAACATTTTGATATATATAAGTCAATATCTATCTCGATCCGTTTATGCCGTTAGGCACTGCCGTTAGGCGACTAAAGTTAATATACCTTGTGTGAGTAGCACTACTAGGTATAAAAAGAATTAATAATATTGTACTACAAATAAAAATAGAGAGACAAATTACGCCTTCGCTTGCAAAAAAAAAGAACATGCTTTTTTTACAACAATTTTCTTACATATTTTCATGCATGAAAAAGGTAATGCATTCCCGATTTTCCACTGGGTAGTAATAAGTATGCATGTATGCATACTCGTAGAATATACACCACCACTTACAAACGTTCTCTATGACCGCCACTTAAACCGGCTGCTAATAATGGTTAAGTATAATTTACTTAAAAATAAAAAGTATATATCTACATACATTAAGGTTGGCATTTTTTTTTGTGATATGTATTGAACTCAAGAAGCAAAGAAGAAGACAATTTTTAAAAAGCTTACTGAAATAAAAAAGTAAGCCTACAAAACATTAATGTTTTGTTTTAAAAATATTTTAAACCGAAATTTTTTATTTCTTAAGCCATTGAATTTAAATTAACTTCTTTTTTCAAGCATTTGAATGCATTTTAATCAAATGGTAGCAAATTCAGGAAGCGGGTTAATTGTCATGACTGCCGCATTTTGGTCGCCATTCTCATCTACAAACTTTCATGAATAAAAGTTAAGTTGAAATGACAAATAGTTTTTTTCTTAAAATTTGTTTGCTAACATTTCTCACTTTTAAAGTTAAATGATTTTCAAAAATTGGTCCTCAAGTTTATAAAAAGTTTACTTTAAACCTTCAAATGAATTATTGCTTATATTTTGATTATTATGGCAATTTGACTTTAAGTTATTTTTAAAACATTTTCAGTTACCGAAATGCTGGTTTGGTATAGGTTATGAGTGATTGGATATATTTGTTTTTAGGGTTCAAGAAATATTTTACGATGGGTCATGGGTAATAAAGTCTTGTTTTTAATTTCGAACTCTGAATAGGCTTTTGAGATATCGACCAAAATATGGACCGACAAAAAACCAAAATGTTGTGAGAAAAAGACTATATACCATATCCTTAAAGAATTCCAAGTCTGTGGTTTCTATTAGGGATGTTCAAATTTGATTTGTCAGAATTGGAATGCTTATCATGAAAAGTCTCAAAATATTCCTTCTGATACTGTGTCAAGAGATAGCACAGTATGTGAGGAATATTTTTTTATTAATTTGCAAAACCGTGAAATTCTATTCACCTCATAACTGTAAAAAATAGCTAATACAAGATGATTTCCTACCGTTTGACACAGGCCTTTTCTAGTTATAAACTGCCGACATTAAATTCGCTCTTTTGCATAATTGTATTTAATTTAAATATAACTAAAGTAGCTGTTGAATTGATCGCAGATATAGTGACAGCAGCGGTGGTAAGAAGATAAAGTTGTGGTATCAGGTTCAAGTATCGGACAGGTAACATCATAACATTCTAAAAAATGTTTATTTTTTATCAAACGCCCTCCGAGTGTTTTGATTTTGTTTGAATAAGTTCAAAGCAGCTCACCACAAATTGGTAAAGAAACTCGTGCTTAATGTCCTGAGAGGTTGCTTATGCTAAAAAAATGCAAATGGGTTGACACAATGCAATGTTTTATAATGGATGTCATATATGTTAATAAACGTCTAAAAATTTTATATTTATACCTTTTATGAGCTAAAAGAAATGGTACTATAACTTTGGTCCGATGGTAGTAGATTGAGGAGAAGGAGAGATAAGACTTACCAATAAATATGCTGAAATGATCAGCGCAATGAGCTGAGTCGAGTTATTTATGCCCTTCTTGCCCTCGGTCCGTCCGTCTGTTTGTTTGAACGCAAACTAGTCTAACAGTTTTAGAGTTATCTGTCTAAACTTTGGTATGCTACAGCATTTTCTAATATATTATTCATTTGTCGGAACCAGACCTGTTAAATTTGATTTATATTTTGATTGTGTTTCAAGAAAAGGCAATAATTAATTGATTACGATTTGAAAAAATCAAAAAATAATCATGATTTTTTACGATTATTACAAAAAAATAAAAAAAAAATTGTTTTGATCATGATTTTTTTTGATTATTCTTTTAGTTATTTGGAAAATAATCATTAATGGTAATCAATCATTAAATGGATTCTCAAGAAAAAAATTAATCAAACCGGTATTCATTACGATTAGTAATCATTATTTAACAGGTCTGATCGGAACCAACAAGATCGGACTGATGCTCCATATATCCCCCATACAATCGATTTTCCCCATACGCGGGTTCTTGCGCCATAACTCTTGCAATTGAATACTTATTATAATTAAGAATCGGACAGTGAAAATCGTGATGTGTTTTAATAAAAGGTACAAAACTTTCGGTTAAGCCGAAGACAATGCGCTCACTTACTTGTTTTTAAATGTTTTCGTTTTTGTTTTTTTACCAAATTGAGTGATAGTTCTACCCAGTTTTACTTGAACTGCTATGGAAACTTAGTCAAGCTCACTGTTTACCCGTACTAGTTTGGCATCTTCTTTTGCGAATCGGAGTGGAAGGTAGTGGATGAAGGTACTCCGAGAGAGTGTAATGAAGGAAATCGCGTTCAGAGTTGCTTTAAAGTAAAAACTGCAACTAAAAACTTCAATTTAAACTGAAATATGCATTCTATAGTAACTGATAACGTGTTATAACTGCTTTATATTCAATAACTTGGGAGTTTCAAGTCTTCACGTTCAATATTGCAGTATTTTAATTTGATTGTTTTATTACTGCATACAACGCACCCTGTGTGGTTTGTGTGTGTGTGTAGATTCGGAGTAAGTTGCGCTACTACCCTGCAAAAAACGGAAATACTCCGTTTCATACTCCATAGAATACTCCTAAAGGAGTATCAGAGTACTCCAACACATATCCTCATTCATATAAAAAAGGTGGTCCAATTTACATGGCAATGTCCGGTGATTGGATCACCTAATCCATCTCGGAGTACTCCGTTTCTTTGCTTTTGAATACTCTATAGACCACCTACGTGAGAGTACTCTCAAAATACTCCCATGGGATTACTCTATAGAGTATTCAACCGCAAAGCGAGAGCGGGAGTAGGTGGTCCTCAAAATAACACATACTCCCTTCTCGCTTTCGTCTAGAATACTCTATAGAGTAATCTTTTGGCAGCATTTTCAAAGTACTCCAACGTAGGTGCTCTATAGACTATTCAGAAGCAAAGTAAATGGTACTCCGAATAGGATTAGGTGATCCAATCACCGGACATCGCTATGTAAATTGGACCACCTTTTTTATATGAATGAGGATAAGTGTTGGAGTACTCTGATGCTCCAACGTTTTTTACAGGGTAGTAGACATATACTATGGTCAAGCTTCATTTAACATGCCGATTAAACAGAATCGTATCTGTTCGGAACGATTGCGAATAAGTCGCTAGATATAAACTGGTTTACCCTAATCTATGTGCAAATGTATCTAAGTAATGACTACGAGCATGATTAAATAATTTATTGGTTGTCGTAGATGACATAACGTCTTCTTCTTCCTCATCCACACCTTATGTCAAACTATCATATCTTTGTTTACATTCTTTGTGTACAGTTCTTGGAAAAGCTATTGAGTTCGCTTCGTGTTTTATTTATTATTAATAAAAATTCGCTATGAATTTATATTTAACGAGTTCTCTGCGATAACATTTTAAGAAATTGTGTGATTTATGTGTGTGTTATAGGTGGGAAGCTTAGAAAATAGGCGGATTGTTATTGCGCGTTCCCTCTCACATGTGCATTT
Source organism: Merzomyia westermanni (assembly GCA_949987695.1). Taxonomy (NCBI): domain Eukaryota; kingdom Metazoa; phylum Arthropoda; class Insecta; order Diptera; family Tephritidae; genus Merzomyia; species Merzomyia westermanni. The sequence goes on from OX465290.1 coordinate 138,818,177, forward strand.
TGACATAAGGGCAATACGTTGCCAAAAGGTAATTTCGTGTTGTTGGCCGCTTGCGACAACCATATATAATTGAATCATGACTACGAGTATAAGTACCGTACCGCGAGCGAAGGTGATCAACTTCACTCGTACATTTGCAGCGCTGGGATTCGCAGCGAAACGAAACGCTAACATTCGGTCAAGTCAAGTCGATACAGACGCATTTGCACAAAAATAGAAGAACGCAACTGACAACATTAAACGCCAATTAGTAAATTCAAAAAAATGGCTGATAAGATACCAGGAAATTATTTAACGGTGGACAATCCCGTGTTTTGTTGCTTCCTCTTTTGGGCGAGTGTATTGGTTATTAAAATGTTGTTAATGTCACTGCTGACAGCACTGCAACGGTTCCGATATAAGGTATGATTAAGTGTGCAATATTAAATTTGTGTGCAATTTTGTATTAAATGGCTGCTGCTCGGAAGAAAGACACAGAATTTGTTTCGAAAACTCCTTGTCACAACAAGTAGGTGACAAACAGCCAATTTTACAATTCTGCCACATCAAAGATTTCAGTTAAAGCTATTTAAGAATATATTTGAAAAAGTTCTATCTCACCTAAAAAGGCATTGAACTTACCTAGGAAGTTTCTGGAATAAATTCGCAAATAGTGGTCTAAACAACAGATTGCACACCATTTTAAAATGTTTAAGTAAAATTAAAAAATTACAAAAACCTGTCTTAAACTCGAAAATCAATTAAATACTGAATCAATATAAGTGAATAATCAACAAACAAAAAACGCAATCGATTGTACAATGTCCCGCGAACTCTCATCCTCTCATTGGGTTAGAAGAATCGGCACAATAGTTTGTTTTGGCTTTTTTGCTCATTGGGGCTAAATTTTAAACAAGTAGTATAGATTACAAGTAACTAAAACATTTCACAGACACATATTATGTTTATTTGGATTGTGTTAAGATGACGAAGTGAAAATGTCTGTAAAAATCAGTCTAGAAATAATTGAAATTACACTTTGCGGGCGGAATAACTTTGCATGCAAGTGACTGACTCATTTTATGAAAGCTTAGAAATTACTTCTGGAGCCAAAATGTGAACGTTTATTAAAAAAATAATAATATAAATCTTTTATCACCCTGGTGCAACGGTCGTTTTACCAGCGTGTGCATTTTGTACCCACAATGATTTCCCTTTTTTTTTGACTACTGAAAATAAGAAAGATAATTTAAGCCGGTCGTCAAGGACTCCACCGTGATCGACAATGACGTTTGTACGCACTTGGCCATTGTGATAGGGCCGAATATCTCGAAAACTAAGGCAGGTATCCAACAAATTTATAACACATTTAAATCTTCGTTGGTTTATAGTGCTTACATTATAACTTGTATTTATCCTAATTTAAACATATGACGCTATTCTCACGACGTTGGAAACACTATTGACTTTAATTTGGTTCCTCAAACAGGTTTTACGCCAATTGGGATTTCTATTTTTATGCACAAATTAAAGAGCTGATCAATTATAGTCAAAATGCGCATATGTATGTATAAATGCGTACATACTAGCTGTGTTCGGTGACAAAACTTGCAAACACTTGCAAAGAGTTGTCGGTAAAGTGAGAATGACGTAAATCTCTCTCGAAACGCCAAAAGAAAAAAGTTTTCGCCGAACAGGAGCATGATCAAATAATTTATATGGTCGCTTCAAATGACATAGCGTCTTCTTCTTCCTCATCCACACCTTATGTCAAAAGCTTAGAAAATAGGCGAATCGTTTTTGCGCGTTCCCTCTCACATGTGCATTTTGACATAAGAATTCACCGACGTCAAACGGTAATTTCGTGTTGTTGGCCGTTCGCGTCAACCATATAAATCATTAAATCATGAACAGGAGTCAGTAAAAACTTGCAAGCAAAACAGCTGTTGGTTTTTTGATTGGTTAACAGTTCAAATTTTAAAATATTTGTTGTTGCTTTTCTGTGTCACGATCAGCTGTTTTTCACTTACAAGTTTAATGAGTGAAACTCCCCCAGCAGAAACTTGCAACTCTCTCTCTCAATGAAATGTCAAAATGCGCTCTCTTGCTGCAAGTGTTTTGTGTCACCGAACACTTCACAGAATTTCATCATTTTTTTTTGTGGCTTTGAGTACTTCCGTGTGGAATACTGATTAGGCGGGAATGTTCTCTTGCCCCTCAAAGTGCCGGTTATATCATACACTAGTTTTTTGGTTTTGCAAATGTTTTTAATTATATTGATTTTAGGTTATAAATTTTTGTCCAACTTTGTTCACAATATAAATCATATTTTGGTGTTGTTCTGTTCAATTTATTTGTTGTTTGAGGTCCGTGCTGGTATAAATTCGCCTTGGTTGATCGTTTCTGTTATTTCTTTATGTGTGTGTGTGACCACAGTTTTTGATGGCGGGGATTTATTGTTCTTATTTGTCAGGTTCTTCTGCAACTTTTTTAGGTTGTTGTGTTAGAAAGCCGTTTTCATTCCATTTATTGGAATTAATATTAATATGCGTGTTATATCCGGTTATGTTTGGTGTTTCTTATGTTTTTATGTGCAGGTTTTTTTTTGCAATTTATTGTTAGAAAGCCATTTTTCTTCCATAAGTCGGATTTTGTTAGATAAGTGTGTTATGTCAGCTTTTATATGTAAGTAAATTTGATTTTTGTTCGTTTGAATGGTAAAAATTATTGGTCGCCTAGAACCCTGTTTTTGTCGGTGTAAATTGCCCTGGTCCTACCTCTTTGTCCGTATAAATGACACGTGCCCTGTAGTGTAAATTATTTGACTTTAGTTTACTTGTGTATACATATATTTAATTTTTATGCATTTTTCATGTTAAACGAATACAATTTAATTGGAATTGAATTTCTTATTTAGTTTAGTACATTTTTGTTTTCTTCGTGAGCTTTGCTTTTTTTCCCCGTTATTTTAAAAGTAACCCATGTCCCGTTTTGAGATTTTTATATTTTTCATACACGAAATTTTGTACGGTCTTAATTTGACGACACTCAAAAGCGAAGTGCGAGGGTTCTTTGATATTGAACTAAGGGACCCTTAATTTTAAACTCAACACAGCCCACCTCAACTATTGAGAAAGTTTGAGCAAGCGCCGTATCTTGTATGTGTTTGCGTGTTATGCCATTTAAAGCCGAAACCCCAAGGATTTTTACCAAAAATTGGAAAAGCTAATTCCTTGTGCTGATAAAGCTTGATAAATACTATGCCCACTCTGCTCGATCAGTTTCAAAGTTTGAAATCCACAAGTGACGCCGGGTGTAAAGTTCACCCAAAAAAAGTAGTTGAGAGCGAAATCGTCGATAAAATTCCTTGAATTATACTAAACAAAGTTATTCGTGCAATGGGAGTCGCGATTATATAAGATAATTAAAACAATTTTATTTTAATGTTTTGATTTGTTTATTATTACGGCACTATGTGCCTATTTCTATTAAACTACAAGAGTGAATTAAGCGACACTATGTGCCTTTCTGGATCTAAGCTAAGTTTTAGACTGCCTTATTCTTAAAGCTCAAAGTTACAAGCTAGCCTTCCTGAGCCAGCCTACGTGACCAAAGATGCTTGGTCAGCAAAATAGGGTTTGCGCGTGTAGCGCTCACCTGAAGTATTTCGTTAGGTGAGCGAATAAGCGGTTGCGCGTGTTTCGCTCACCAAAGGTGTTAAGTTTCGTTAGCGCAATTGCACCTTTGGTTGCAACAAGACTCCAAAGTATGCGAACGATTGCAGAATATTCTGTGGGAATAGAATTTATGTGAAGAAGTTCACAAAGTATTGTGTTAACTTATACACTCCATCATAACCGGCACCGTGTGACAACTTCAAACAGTCTTTTGCGATGTTCAAACGCAAACCTGAACCAGAAACCAAGGAACATCAAAGCAGTGAAACGATTACCGGTGTATATAGTTCAGAGCTTTTGAACAGATTCGATATTGATTTGAAGTAGAAACGACGAGCTGCTGCCTCACTCAGCATATTCCCCAGATTAAGCTTTAAGATTTCCATACCTGATTGTTGAAGTAAATGTCTGGCCGGTAAGATATTTAGGTCAATAGCAGAGCTGGGTAGTAATCATTACTTTAGAAATCAAATTACTCTCAATTCCCAATTACAAGTAATTGGAAAAGTAATCAATTCCTTTTCCCCACACAAAAGGAATTGAGTACATTTCAATTCCTGAAAAAAATTACCAAATATAATTTCCTCGTTTTGAGCCAATGTAATTTCTTACCCAATACTTTGAAAAGGAATTGAAAATGTAATTGAAATTTTTCCAAATACATTACAAGGAATCCCAAAAGTAATTTCCAATTTCCCATTCCTCAAAGTAATTGCAAAACTGATAAATGTTCATTTGCGTGTAAAATTTGTTTGCAATTAAAGGTGTGTTGTGTCGCCTGCACAAAATAGTTATGCTTATTATTAACTGTGCAGTTGAAGAGATGTTTGATGTCATGAGTGGACATATCACTTGCAGGGAATGTATTTGGATAGGTAAGACTGGATAGGTAAGATTGACTCAAGTCTCCTTGGGAAGGGCGCTCTCTTCTTCAGCTCTTAGATTTGGATCTTCGCCCAACAGAGACGGGTCTGTTTAACCTTTCCGTGTGCTCTTTAACATTTAACATTTTAGTCTCTTGGTGAAAGTGAGACTCAAACGCCACAAGAAGACATCCCGTAGCAACTCTGATTCTTCCAGCATAACGCACAACGAAGACATTGGGGCTATGTTGCAGTTGATCCCAATGTCATCAATTTGCAGTCGTAGCTTTGTGGATCTTTTTATGCTGCGTAACTTTTCGACTATATAACGAAAGACTCCCTTGGACTGGTGTTGAAGTCGTCAAGCAAAAGTTTGATATCATGGCGGAGTCAGCACTTATTTGCTTTATATAGTTTGTCATAGAAGGACTCCCTTTCGTAGATATATCATATCAAGAAAATTTACTCATCCGCTAAATCCCTATCTACACACGCCTTTGACAACGGAGAAAAGAGGACGACTCTACTTGATTGGAAAAATCAGGACGACTTTATGCTCCTTTGTGTGTTCGAATGTGGGTAATCATCGCTTTGAAGGGATCCCTTTTGAAATAATGAGAAATATCGCTCGAAAAGTCCATCAACATCCATTGACATACGTTTTTATACACGAAATAACTTTTCGCTTTTCAAGTACTTCCACAATTCCCTTGAGGAATGTAATGGGAAATTCGAGAGTACTTTTGGAATTCCTTGTAATGTAATTGGAAAAATTTCAATTACATTTTCAATTCCTTTTCAAAGTATTGGGGAAGAAATTACATTTGCGCAAAATATTTTTTTTTTAATTCCAAAGTTATGTTAGAGCTGAGACTTTGCAGAAAGGTCATAGTATGAAAGTTTGAACGAGTCCATTATAAATAGATTACACTGTATATGGAACTCTATATCTATATAGTTTCGTGCCTTTACCAACCCTGGTTATAAGAAAAAAATTATAATACCCTACGCACCCGTACATCTAGGTGTAAGCAAGTATTGAGAATGCGTACACAAAATATCTCTACAATGAATCTTTTGGAGTATATAATAACTAATCAATAATTTGCTTTGGGAAATCTTCCAATTGCAGAAACTGCGAAAATTAATTTTTTCTACACGCCCTAGTAGTCAGTCCTTTTGTGTATTGGTTACGCTTTGGTGCCAGCATTTGCTGGTACTATTCCGATTAGCCGTGGGATCTATTTTTTCTTTATCAAACTCTCAGCAGGCGTATATTAGAACTTTGTTGCATATTAAAAGAGTTTCCAAGAGCTATAATTCTAAGGACTTTGAGATACTTTATTAAAAAGAGGAATATATTTTTGGTAAATTTTTTTTAAGAATTGAAACGCAATCAATTCCTTTTGTGTAAGGCAAAGGAATTGATTACTTTTCCCAGTAATTGACACCTGATATAGCTGATGAGGAGCGTATTCTTCCCAGGGAGACTAGAGTCATCCTAGCACAACTTCGTTATGGATATTGTAATAGGTTAAACTCTTACTTATCCAGACTGAACCCCACCCTCATGATACCAAACATCTCTTTTCCTGTTCAATTGAACCTACTCTTCTAACACCAACATCACTCTGGTCCAACCCTGTTGAAACTGCGCGTTTCCTTGGACTCCCGTCAGAAAAGCTTGATGACGATTCTCAGAGTGATCGTACCCATTAGGCAGGGCAAAACACTGTAAAAACAACATTAACAACATTCCTTTTCCCAATTACTGAGGAATGTAATTGTAATGGAATTGAATTTACCCAGCTCTGGTCAATAGAAGAAGTCATCATTGAATAAAATTCCTATTTCTAAAGCCCCGAAAATTACATTACTTGGAGGGAATACAAAAATTCACAAAACGCTGGACTAAATCTAACGATCTAAACGGAGATAATTTTATAAAATAAAATGCTTTTTCGCGGACAAATAATTTTTTTTTTCAAAGAGGCAAGGAATTTTCAAATTACTCTTGTTATATTAGGCAAGTTGCGAATGTGTTATTTTCGACATCCGCTAATTATTTTAAAAGAAATAAATGAATTGTTAAGCACTCACTACTATAAAAGAAATCGAGGCCAAGTATAAAAATTTTCAGAAATTATTATTATGATATTTTGATACTTTTCATCAAAGTTGTTATTTGAATAGAAATTGAGCTGCTAGACTATTTCATCAGAATTGATGTTACGGGTTTTAACTCGAAAACTATCTGATGAGGGCAGTCCCTTGTTGTAAGGTGTAACCCGTTCGATGCAGTAACTTTTTCGGACAAACGGTTGTCCGCATCGGCATTCCCACGGCAGACTGGTCTACGTAACTGAATGACTACGGGTGTACCCGGTCAAGCGCTGATAATGTAGTATGACAATTTTTTTTTTTGCGTATTCATGAGGGCATAACTGCTAAAAGGGGCGAAGTACCGTTACTACAAAAACTGTCCACATCGGCACTACTCAACTAAATATTTGGAAAATGGTTTGGCCTCTATTCAAACAAAGACTGCCTCAAAGTTTGATTAACCCAAAATCATTATAACAGTTTAGGACTTTTTACAATTGATATTATTTAAAATTTCATCAAAATTTACAGACTTTGGGACTGTTGTTATTGTTGTTGTGGTAGCGACTATTTAACCTGCCTAAAGTATCACCCTTTTATCCAACATTGTCATCAGGCTCTTCTAAAGGGAGTCCCAGAAACAGATTTTGGGCCTACTCCCCCAAAGCTGTTTACGTGAGGTACAATCATTGTAAATTCATATATATACATATGTATACATATATTAAAACTAATAACAGTACAGACAAAGGAACGAATAAGAATATATCCACGATTCAACGAGCCTTACAAATCAGCATACGGGCTTGTAACAGTAGTACCGATTTCATTCTGGCAAGGGACTGCCCATATCAACAACAGTCTGTAAAACTTGCGGGGAGTGTTTTCCTTTAACAAAAATTACATATTACGGAATGTTCTGCAATCCACTTTCGAGTTGTTGTTGTTGTTGTTGTGGTAATGACAAAAACACTCCCCGAGTGAAATTGTGTGTTAAGCGTATGTTAATTTACCAAATGAACTAATCGATCAGCTTAATGACATTCCCACAACAGCCGGTTCTATCGCACCGGAATGACCCGGGTTTTTTCACCCGGCCAAGGGCTGTTATTTCAGTGTAACCCTGTCCAATCTGGGGCAGGGCGAAGCACTGTTAACAACAACAACATCAGCTTAATGATTTCGTCTGCATTGCCCATATATGTAGCGACACGTGTGTGTTCCAATAAAAGCAATTGCGTCGCTTACCAATCAATACATTTATTAATTCATAACTTCAACTTAGAAAAACACGATTAAGAATACTAAATACGAATTTAAGTGAGGAGCGAGCATCCGTACAGGTAGACGAGCCAAATGAAAAAGGGACGAATAAGATCAAAGCGCGTTTGGCGAAGTGCCTTTCGTTTTCCATGCTGTACGCTGGAATTTTAATATGTTGAGCGCCGCTCTCAGCTGTCTACGAGTATTCTGCTCTCAGTATGTGGAGGGGTTACCACATGCCTCCCCTTGTTAAAAAATTTAAATGCCAAGAATATTATGATAGAATTCAAAGTATAAACATTGTATAGCGTTAATTAATTAGATGTTATTCGCAAAGTGAACATGTCTTGCAACTTGCGTGGGCCTTGTTGCTACCTGTTGATCTTCGGTTGACGCTTCTTCACGGAGCTCATAAACAGGCTTAAGTCGGTCGATGGAGACTGGCGTGCGTTGCCCTTGGATCTCGACGTAAAAATATTTGTCAGTGCGTGATATTACTCGGTACGGGCCTTGATAAGGTGCTGAAAATGAAGGTCCAATTTGGCCTTGTCGGACTAAAACATGTGTACAGGTATCAAGTTCTCTGAAACGAAAGATAGAAAGTTTCCCGTGCCTCGACATTTCGCTAGGAGTTAGCTTGTGAAAATGATTTCTTAGGCTTACTAACAGGCCATGAAGAGGTAACGCTTTGCTTGCTGGATTAATAAACTCACCAGGAAGTCGAATAGGCTCACCATAGACCAATTCAGCTGGGGTTGTTGATATGTCGTTTTTCCACGATGCTCGTAGGCCCATTAGTACGATTGGTAGTGCGTCAAACCATGTCTCGTCATGACAAAGTAACGCCGACTTCAACTGCCGATGCAAGCGTTCAACAAGTCCGTTGGCTTGAGGGTGGTAGGGTGTAGTTTTCAAATGGCTGATTCCAAAAAGTTGCGAAAGTTGGCGAAATAATGTGGATTCAAATTGACCTCCGCGGTCTGACGTTATTCGTAGGGGAACACCGTACCTTGCGATCCAATGATAAGATATCGAGCGTGCTATTGTTTCCGTATTCCCATTTTCCAACGGAACTGCTTCAGGAAAACGTGTAAAGCGGTCAATTATTGTCAAGCATTGACGGAATCCCTTTGACGATGGAAGTGCGATCAGGTCAATGTGTATGTGCTCAAAGCGTTGAGTTGGCAACTGAAATTGACCCGGAGCTGAAACCACATGTCGCTGGATTTTGTTCCGCTGGCAGTCGATGCACGCTTTTGCCCAACCGCGAACATCTTTATTTATGCTGGGCCACACGTATCGACCTGTTATAAGCTTCTGCGAGCAACGTACACCAGGGTGGGCAAGAGAGTGCAAGGAATCAAAGACTGCTCTTCTCAATTGAGTGGAAACAAATGGCCGGACTGTACCTGAAGATATATCACAGTACAAATTAACGTTGTGCTCTGGAAATTTTAGTTTTTGTAGTTGCAGCGTCGCGTGGGGATTGGCGACGAGTTGATGAAGCTCGGTGTCGATGTCTTGAGCAGCAGCTAGTTGTTGAGGTGAGACGGTATCCGAGACTGCTTCGATGCGCGACAGAGTGTCAGCAACTATGTTGTTTTTTCCGCTTACATGTTTGATTTCAGTCGTGAATTGGCCAATGAGGTCAATTCGACGGAATTGCCATGGAGAAGCGCGTTCCGTTTTCTGTTTAAACACATGTTGTAACGGCTTGTGGTCCGTATAAATTACAATGTGGCGCCCCTCAAACATATGCCTGAAATGTTTGACCGCTTCATAAATTGCATGGAGCTCGCGGTCATAGGTGGATAGTTTGCGAATTGACTCTGGTAGTGTTCGACTAAAAAACGCGAGTGGCTGCCAGGCGCGGCGTACGAACTGCTGTAATACACCACCTACCGCTGAGTTGGATGCGTCAGTGAAGATAGCCAGCTCGGCGTTCATATTGGGATGGGCAAGTTCAGCGCATGATGCTAAGGCTTGTTTGGAGCGGTCGAATGCGTTTTGAAGTGTGTCTGTCCAAGGTACTGGGTGTGAACCTTTGACTTTCGACCCTGTAAGAACTTCGTTTAGAGGCGCAAGAAGTTCTGCCGCGTTCTTGATGAACTTGCGATAGAAATTTATCATGCCTATGTAGGCACGTAGCTTCTTTACAGTCGCTGGTGGCGAAAGGTCTCGAATGGCACTGACTTTCTCTGGCAGTGGTTTAATCCCGCTGCTCGTAATGTGGTGGCCAAGAAAGTTAACTTCACGCTGACCAAACCTTGATTTAGCAGTGTTGATGACGAGACTATAGTCCTTTAAGCGCTGGAAAACAGTTCTAAGATGATCGAGGTGTTGCTGCTCATTTTCTGAGGCGACTAAAAGGTCGTCGATATATGGAAATACGAATGGAAGGTCACGCGTAACCTCGTCTATAAATCGCTGAAAAGTTTGCGCAGCATTTCTGAGACCAAACGTCATAAATGGGAATTCAAACAACCCGAAAGGGGTGATAATCGCCGTTTTTTGTATATCGCTTTCAGCAACAGGGATTTGATTGAATGCCCTGACGAGGTCTATGGTAGAAAATATCGATTTTCCATGTAAGTTTGATCCGAAATCTTCCAAATAGCGAACAGCGTATCGGTCCGGCACGGTGCGGTCATTAAGACGCCGATAATCTCCACATGGCCGCGGTTCACCAGACTTTTTTGATGCAAGGTGTAGAGGGGAAGACCACGGGCTATCTGACGGTCGGGCGATTCCCAATTTTAACATTTTGTCAAACTCTCCTTTTGCGATATTAAGCTTGTGTGGAGCAAGACGACGTGCTTTACTTGATACGGGGGGGCCTTCGGTTGTTTTAATGTTATGTACCGTGGCGTGTTTCACTTGTTTGAATGCCCCGTCTGGTCGGGTAATAGACGAGAATTCTTGCAGTAAAAAAATGTAAGGAGACTGTCCGAGGATAGACCTTATTGCTGAAACTTGGGGTGTATTACGAACGAGCCCACGCGTGCTTATTCCTGAAATTTCGTCACTAATACGGTGGTGCTTAAGATCGACTAATAACCCGAAGTGACTTAAAAAATCGGCCCCAACGATAGGCTTCGTAACATCTGCTATGATAAAACGCCATGTGAAGTCGCGTCGTAATCCAAAGTCGAGGGTAAGAGTGTGATACCCGTAGGTTTCAATTGGTAAATCTGTTGCAGAATATAGCTGGTAACCTACTGGCACTAGATGCATTTTGATTCGAGCGCGAGGGAATACCGATACATCAGCACCCGTGTCAACAAGAAACTGTGCTCCTGTGGTGCGATCTGATATGAACAGGCGGCGCGAAGTTGTTGATGGGGAGACAGTGACCGCCTCTACTGTCCCTCTTTCGAGTTTCCCGTGAACTTACAGCCGGGAATGCAACGCTGAGCGTCTTTACCGAATTTTTTATGGTATCGGCAAATGCCTTCTGCTGGGAGACGTGTTCGACTATGTGAGGAAGCACGCCTGTTGCGGTACGACGTGTTTTCCCTGCCACGACTTCGTTCTGTTTTAAGATTTAGGGAATCTAAACGCTTTCGCAGATCCGCTATTTCTGCGCGCAAGGATTGCTCCTCAGAAACCATAGCTACAGATGGCGAAACATTTGGCATCACTTCGTGTATTTTGTCTGCTAACCTGCTAAGGTCATCTAAAGAAGCGTTGGGCTGTGCCGCCAGACAGGCACGTGTTTGTGGTGGAAGTTGTGACTGCCATCTTGCCTTAAGTACATTTTCAGGCACATCTGGGCATAAACTACGTAAATGGCGAAAAAATTGTGAGGGGGTACGGTCCCCAATTTGCTCGCCATCTAAAAGTTGGAGCAATTTAGCATCTTTCGACTTAGTAAGTCGTTCAATAAGACATTGCTTGAGAGTTGTGTAGGGCGTAGCTCCGGTTGGGGATAAAATTACGTCTTCAACCTCCGCGGCAGATTGAGTGTCAATAAGTGAGACTGCATGGTGAAATTGGTCGCGCTCGTTTAAAATAAAGCGGATTCTGAATTGCGCCTCTAATTGGGCAAACCACAACGCTGGCCGTTCTGAGGAAAAAGGAGGCGCACGTACCGAAATATTAACAGGAATGTTTGTTGGCGACGAGACAGTATTCGCCTGTGTGGTCGATGCGTGGTTGTTTTCTATGCTGTTATTCATTTCGGCTGAATGGGAGCAAGTAGCAAAAACTGCTTCAGATTCCCAGCGGTGAACAGAAGAACCTTTTTGTTTGTACTTTACCAGAATATGGTGCTGTGAAATCCTCTTCTTGGTACGGATGCTCGCCGATGAAAAAAGTTTTACTTACAAAATGGCAAAATTATTCTGTTTTTTCTCGCGTTCACAATATCGGGGTCACCAATGTAGCGACACGTGTGTGTTCCAATAAAAGCAATTGCGTCGCTTACCAATCAATACATTTATTAATTCATAACTTCAACTTAGAAAAACACGATTAAGAATACTAAATACGAATTTAAGTGAGGAGCGAGCATCCGTACAGGTAGACGAGCCAAATGAAAAAGGGACGAATAAGATCAAAGCGCGTTTGGCGAAGTGCCTTTCGTTTTCCATGCTGTACGCTGGAATTTTAATATGTTGAGCGCCGCTCTCAGCTGTCTACGAGTATTCTGCTCTCAGTATGTGGAGGGGTTACCACATATATAGGTATACCATACACCATTAACGTTCTCATTAATTATAATTTTCAGGTTTTTCCCAACGAGGAGGATTTATACTTTAAGGATCTTGAGGTGACATTCAACGATCCTCATGTTGAGCGAGTACGGCGGTAAGTATAAGCCCAGTTAGACATGCTTTAACATGTTGTTTGTATTCTCTTTTGCTTTTCAGTGCACACCGCAATGACATGGAAAATATTCTGCCCTACTTCACCATGGCGTTACTTTACATTTGCACAAATCCAAATCCCACTGCTGCTTGTGTTCTTTTCCGGATTGTGGCTATTGCCCGTGTATTACACACGCTTGTATACGCCTTCCGGTCGGTGCCGCAGCCATCACGCGGAATTGCCTTTGGTATACCAATGGCTATCACAGTTTACATGGCTTTCGCTGTGGCATTGGATGTGTTAGCGTACATTTAAGTGTTCACAACACATATATTTCTGGTATTTACAAAAATAAAAGAAATTTGTATGTTTTTGTTGTACTATTAATTTAATTGACATTCCGTTAGGAATCTCAAACAAGTTTTTTAACCAATTATATAATAGACTAGTAACAAAACCGAAATTAAAAGTAAATAAACTGTTAAAGGTAGCAAGTTAAACTTAATAACAATTAGCACTTCCGAGTGCGTATGTTTATATATTGAATCCCTGCGCTCGCATGCATTTTAAATGCGCTTCAATCAAACCAGTGCAGTTCTCTTCGCCACGTTCAACAATGCTGCAAAAAGTAGAACTATAGTCTACAAGGTCAATTATATAAAAACTGCAACTAACTAACCAAGTATCACGTGCTTTTTTTGTTTCTGGACAGGCACAACAGGCCTTGCACTTCGTTTTTTCAGTCGGCGCCGCTGTACCAGTGACATTGGCGGCGGCCGCTTGTGCTACTTCTTTTACTGGCGCGTTTCCCATTATTTGAATGGTGATTCTTTAAGAAATAGAATGACAGCTGTATAAAGTATAAAATAGTTAAGTTATTTCACTATTTATTTACACAAATTTTTTATTTGACAATTTTTCAACTTTACTTATTCTATTCCAATCTGACACTTTGCAAGTTCACGAAAGTTGCCATACGGTAACAGAATTTATGTAGTTGCCATTTTACGCAGTTTCTTAAATCGGATTTCCCGTTAGATGACGCCATCAGTCTATAAATCAAAACCCCACAGGAACATATCAGATTAAGTCACGGTTTATGTACGTCAAAGCAAAAACTTAGTTGTATTATTTTCCACTGGAATCATTTAACTTAAGCACAGGAAATATGAAAAATTACCAAAAACCAATTAATCACAATAGCATCACGTGAATACAAATGTCACGAGAAACAAATATCGACATTTTGAATTACCTTTTAACGCACGGAATTCAGTTTCGGTTGTTCTTATACAAGTTATATGAACATAAGAAATGTTTGGCAGAACATTTGCGCTATTAATTTAATTATTTATTTCAGTCTACAAACCTTACAGACTAGACAACAACAAAACTTACAGACTAGACAATTAAGTTTAGAATACAATTAAAATTAGGAACCACTGATGAAATGTTAGAGACAGAGAGCTCTTAAAAACAGAAAAACTAGAAAATAAATTAACATCAATACCCTTTTAATATAGTGAGTTAAAGTCATTAAGCATTCTAGTGATAGGCTCATTTACAGCGTAATTGCTCCTACAACATTTAATGACAAAAAAATCAACATGTCGTAGAGATCAACATGGAACATTAAGTTTAACTAGTTGTAGCAAAGATGGACAGTCAATGGTTCCATTTAGCAAACCATGTAAAAACAACAGAACAGCCAAGGCCCTTCTACAAGCAAGAGTTTGCATATCCATCAGTTGACAGCGAGAAATATATGATGGATTAGGAAGGTCAAACCTTATTCGGCATAGCGCAAAGTGCATACATTTTCTTTGAACACGCTCAATTCTATTAGAATGATTAGCATAAAATGGGTTCCAAACAATGGCTGCATATTCCAGCTTTGACCTAACAAAAGCATTATATAGCACTTTTCTAGTATACGGGTATCTAAACTCACGGCTATTCCTCTTAACAAAATCAAGCGAAGAGTATGCCTTAGGAGTAATAAAATTTAAGTGTTCCGTAAAGGGTCAGTACCTCTCAGCCACCGCTCATCCCGTAGCCTCCACCAGTGGGCTTGCCACTCAGCGTCAAGCGTCTGCTGATGCTGTTGCTGGGGATTCCATGGATACGGGTGTGGCCGTCAATAGGGCCAAGGGCGATGAGCGAAGGGTACCGGCGAAGCCCAATCATCAAAATAAGCGGATTGCAGCACGGATCCTGCGCAGGAACGCCACCTCACCGATAACGGAGGGGGATGTTTCTGCTAAGGACTGGGCGAAAGTTTAGCGAGACCTTGGACACGCAAGGAGGCTGAACACGGTCTTATGCTGACATGGCCAAGGATCGTAGGATTTTTGGCGTCATCGATGAGAGCAGCGCAGAGGGCAGGATCCCCAAGCTACAATGGAAGTGGATCGAGGCCGCGCTTGCTAAAGTTGCTCAGGTGAAAAGCCTGGGCCGCCGCCACCATCGTACACCGCTGCAGAATGGTTTCAGGGCAATGTTAAGCTCATCGCCTGTAATAATGCTAGATCGGTCGAGATGTACAAGGCCGCGCTACAAAGGATAAGTGAGGTGTATCCTGGTGCGCCTCAAGGCGGTGGAGGCGCGGGATATCCCTTCACGACCAAGGGCTAGAGCCTGGGATCCAGCGACCCCTACTGACACAGCTGATATCCTGGACTTTCTCCAGGAATAAAACCCGGGTATACCGACCCAAAATTGGAAAGTGGTCAACGTGGAAAAGACCGAACGGGCCACGATGCAGATAGTTCTGCTACTAGGCAGCGTAAGTGTCGAAGCTCTCACCAAGTGTTATTTCAGGGTCAGTTATAGCTTCAAAAATATCAACCTATATAAGGCCGACGTTGAATCGTTATTCAACCTCGAGACTCGTGTGGAGGTGGATGAGCCCTCCCAGCGAAAACGAGATGGAGGTTGACGAAGATAAGGAGATATGCCTCGTCTAGCTCAGACGGCGGCTTGGCTCTCAGGAGGCTATACTCCGAAAGCTAGCTTGTACGAAGCGACGCTCACGAAGGAGGCGTGAAACAACAGTGATGAGGTCCTCCAAATCAACCTCCATCACAGCAAAGCAGCTTTGGCTGCACTTCTGCTACACCTGTCATCAGGTGTAGTGGACATCGTTTTAGTCCAAGAGCAGTGGATCACTGGCAATAGAATCTAAGGACGCCTGCTTACAAGCTATACAACGCTCATAACAAGGGTAAGCCTCGAACATGTATTCTAGCTAAGTCTACTCTTACTGCTTTTCTTTTACCCAAATTTACGGACGGGGATTTGACAGCGGTTAGCGTCGAGGGGCTGCGAAGGAGTTGTAAGCTCGCTTCATTCTACCTAGCACATGATCATTAAGGCTCACTACCACGGGATAATTTTAGGGAGTTCGTGAGAGTAGCTAATGCACAAAATAGCATGATAATACTCGGAGGCGATGCAAATGTTCACCATGCTCAGTGGGGTAGCACGGACACAAATGACCGAGGTGAGTCTTTATGCAACTATCTATTAGTTACTAACCTATGCATATGTAACAGGGGAAGGTCCTTGACATTACTCTGGTCACAGATTCTTTCAGCTACCTTGTTGTTTCATGGAGAGTTTTAAAAGAACACTCCTTCTCTGACCATAGGTATATAAGCTTCTCTGACGTGGCCCTCATATGATAAGGGGCGTGCAATAGCGCTTCTGACTCTACACAAATCAGTTTTGGCATCCTTGATAAGGGTCCTAACAGGTCATTGTTTAATAGGCACGCACGGTGCTAGAATGGGGGTTACAACCTTCCATTACTGTCGCAGCTGCAGAATTAACGAAGAGGAAGAGAGCGTCCAGCACCTCCTCTATCAGTGTCCAGCACTCAGCAGACGGGGGTTGGCGATCCTAGGTAAACCTTTTCTATGCGACCTTGCTGAGGTCTCAAGATGTGAAGTCAGGGCTTTGGCGAAATTTATTAATTCCACGAAGTGGTTTGGCGCACTTTAGGCATGGAAGGGGTCTTTTGAGACCGTATATATTTTATATCACCTCTCTATGTTAAATCCCATTTCATTCCTAAAAATCAGTGTGACATAGAAAAAGAAAAGAAAATAATATTGGAAAATATATTTACACAAATTTTTTTAAATATTTAAAAGACTGGATAATAGTGTACTAGTAACTTTTATCAATGGCCAAAGCAACCACCATTAAGGACGCGCTCCGTATTTGGGAAGAAAAAAATGGCAAGGATCCAACAACGGTTGCAGAAATTGGCTTACAGTTTCAATATCCACCAATTGAAAAAATGGACAGCACACTAAACACATTAATCAACTGTCGTAAGCTGAGCCTATCATCAAATATGATTGAAAAGATAACAGGCATTAATCAACTGAAAAATCTTCGTATTCTCTCATTAGCTAGAAACAATTTGAAGACTATTAATGGCGTCGTAAGTAAATTCAAATAAAACTGATCGCTTATATTTAATATGTGTCTTATATTTATACTTAAAGGAAGCTCTTGGTGAAACATTAGAGGAGTTGTGGGTTAGTTACAATATTATTGAGAAAATCAAGCCCATTGAGTCAATGAAGGTTTTGCGTATATTTTATATATCACATAATCTTATTAAAGATTGGGCTGAGTTTAATCGCCTGGCTTTAGTACCTAAATTGGAGGAAATTTCATTTCTTGGCAATCTACTCAATGAAAATATGGATGAGTTGGCATTCCGAAATGAAGCCATACGACGCTTGCCGCTACTCAAGAAACTTGATGGTGAAACGGTCATAAGAGGCGATTAATGAACATTTTTAAATTACAGTATTAACTTATATTTTAAACACATTTTAAAAAGCGTTACTCAGATTACAAACTTAATACATTTCACTCAAGTTGCATCCATTTGTACTAAATTTGTAGTGCCTTCGGTAACAGTTGGTGTATTTACATTTACGGTTTCATTTAACTTCCGTTTCAGCTTCTGGACTTTTTAAACGTTGTAGCATATTATATGAAACAAGATCCATTTTTAAATGTTGAACATTCAGAGAACTTCCATCCCACTCCATTAAAGATTTAAACTTTGTTGGGTCGCAAAGATTAAGAAATTCTGCGAAAAGAGTATGTATAAAATGGGTAATTGTTTTCTTTAGGAGACAACTGCTAAAACACGTCCAAAATTATCGGAAAAGCTATCAAAAGACGCGTTTTGACCTCGGCAACAATAATAAAAAAGTTGAAAATATTCTGTAATTTTCATGTGGTTGTTGTAATCACATATTAGAGTGTACCGAAAAGTGCAAGTGCGTTCTGCGCAGAAATACTGCGGACCGCGTAGCCGTTGTTGGACCGCCTAAGGGTTGTTTTTTTGAAGCGCGGTCGAAGGCCGCCTACGCAGAAACGTGCTCTGCACATAAATACCTTGGATCAAGCCCCCTATTTGGGATCGGAACTGGGTAATTTTTGGGTTTTTTGCGAATAATTTTTCACCGAAACAAAAAATTGAAAATCCGCTTTCGGATTGTTGATACCGAAGTCAAAACGAGTTTTTTGACACCTTCCGATATTTTTGGACGTTTTTTAGCAGTTGTCTCCTAAAGGAAACAATTATCATAAATGTTTTAGCTTTTGCATTAAAAAAATAAACCTTACCCAATCCACCACTTTGGTACTCATTGCGTTCTTTTTCTATTGTTATCCTGATCACATCCTTTCTGGCCGCATGTTGTTTATAGCGGTTCTTGCTGATGGACTGTTTAAGGGCAATTTGTGCAAGTTCTTCGTCGAAACGCTTCAAATACAGAGCGATTAGCTTTTCAAATTCTTGAGGTGTTAATGGCTCTGTGCGCGCTTCATCGATATGGTCCAGAAACCAGCTCAATTTCTCACCCACAAAATTGCTTTTAATTGCATGACCCATACGAGCTTTGTGTTTGTTATTTTGACGGCGTGCTTTTTTGCTTAACGCTTTGGTTTTCCTGCTATTAGGGTGTTTGCATTTCAGTAACTCTTTCCGCAAATTAGTCTGCAAAAACACATTTAAATTTTCATCAAATGAACAAGAGATATGGTAGGTAAATGTATAGCTTACCATTTTGGAAAATCACACGTGTTGAAGTTGTTTAGTAAAGTAAAAAGTAAACAATACACCATATGATTATGACAACTACTGGCTAAGACAGTTATGTTTTTCGAATTGTAGCAGATTAAAGAATCAACGATAGCTGAGTTCCAGTCATGATATATGGGCGCATATTCACAGATAGCCATATAAAATTGTCAAATAGATTCAACTTAATTTAAATCGTACTTAAGTTTGATTATGACTATGCCCCATGGTTTTCGCAGATGACATAAATCACAAAATTTCTTAAAATTTTATCACAGAGCGCTCGTTAAATATCAATTCATAGCGAATTTTTATCAAAAATAAGTAAAACACAAAGCGAACTCAATAGCTTTCCAATAACTCTAAACAAAGAGTGTAAACAGAAAGCAAAGATATTATAGTTTGACATAAGGTTTAGATGAGGAAGAAGAAGACGCTATGTCATCTGCCTCAACCTAATACACCATTTAACCATGATCATGTACGCATACAAATTTTGCATGTAAAGATAAGGACGCATCTAGCGACAGAAGGCGACGAGACACTACACGACAAAATGGTAACCTATTTGATCAACATTAGGCGTGTTTCAATCAGGAGTGATCCAGATCAAGATAGGAATTTTGCATGTAAATGCAACAGCAACGTTTTGATCTTGATATTTATCTGGATCAATTTCGGATCCGTATAGAAACTCTGTTCGTTTAGTTTTTTGTAGTAGATTTTGTGACAGCCACCCCTTATTTGCTTCGCAGCACAGACACAAACAATTCTTATACAACTGATCCGTATCGTTACCGTGAGATCTTGATCGTGGATAGCTGATTGGAACACAACTATTGTCACGTCGTGTCGCATCGTGTAGTGCTACTGTCGCTGGGTGTGCAATGCTCCGTAAAAATACATACAAAGAATAATTTGTCGTGTCGTGCCAGGTGATGTGTCCTTACCTTAAATTAAACAACAATGTTGTGATCGTGATATTTTCCTGGATCAACTTCAATCAAGTTTTGATGTTTCTGTAAGTAGTTAATTAGTTCAACGTTTGCAGTATATACAACTATACGTGCCACGCAGGTGATACACATGTGGTATAGATCGTGGTATTGATACTATACTACAATGTGTGTCTCCACTATAAGTGTATAGAAAATTAAATCTGTCCTGAGCCGATTTTATCAAAGAACCCCCAAATCTTTTTAACGAATATTCAATTTATTTCGTTACCGAAGCAGTTAAAAATATTTCGCAACCCCCGCGAAAAATTTAAAAATTGCGAAAGGTTCTACCACTCAATTTATAATAATTCCTATTTTCATAAGCATTCAAAAGCACTAATACAAAGTACAAACGAGTGTTAAAGTACAAGATTTTACTTATTCAGCTTATTAAATAGGAAATAATGAACACTTTTTTAAATGCAAAATTTTGCATTATAAATTTGTAGAAACACCTTTCTGCATAGGCGACCCCTGGCAGGGCTTAGCGGGGCCAACAATAGCTTCGCAATCCACAGTATTTCTGTATAATTGTTAACCTTCCTTCAAACAAGTAATTTCTTAAGACACACCCCGGTCTCTCAGGCAGCTTTGAAATTAAGATTCTTTTAATCAATCTTGAAAATACCTCTATACATTTCGTTAAATTAAACAATTTTTAACTTAATTTAGTAAAAATCCATATATATCTAATAATAATATAACAAATAAACTCTCAAAAAAGGTCTAAAAATACTATGTCTATGAGAAATATCTATTATTCCTTTTGTTCTGTTTTATGCACACTTCAGCTATTAAAATTAGAATACACTTTACAACTTTAATCACATTTGTTGAATTTTTGGATTTAAATGCAGATATTTAGGGCAGTTTTCTCAATATCCGGTATACGCTAGCCGGCGTGTTGTTTGAGAGATAACCGACGAGCTTCTGTCAATTAAACTGGCTATTATCGTTAACTGGACATTGAGAAAACGGCCCTAAATGTTATTTACAATATATAAAACTCAATGTCACTCAGAGCTATTGATGTAAATTTGCTATAATTCGAATTTCCGGGAAAATGTTGTGATCTCGGCAAAAAAGCTTTTCCGAGAGCCCAGGATTCTCTGGATCCGGTTAGGATTCCTGGGACCGACACGTGTATTTTGATACCGCTCCCTATAATTTTCTTGTATAGCAGTCGGTGTTGGTCGTAAACAATTACCACGCACTTATAGTTAGCTTTAACCCATGCATATCTGCCTTCGAAATCGTCTTATGCATCAGCGATCTACTTATCGATGAATGTAATAGATCTGCATTATTTTCTACCTTCTTTAGCGATCGTGCATTGTTCAACAGGAAAGCAAACAAATGTAACAATTGCTGATAAGGCATATATTCCATACAAACATATCTATGTAAATAGACTTATTTTCATGGTCTTCCACACGTACCAGAAATTAATTTACCAAGAAGTACAAATTATATGTTATTGTGTTCAAAGATCGGCTGAAACAGAAATTTTACTGTCGGTGCATTGCATATTTGTGAATATGTCCTCAATCTTCCTGAGAAAGGGTCCGGCGACGATGCTAAGGAGTTATTTGCCGCATTCAATCAATGTTGGCCTAAAAGTACGAAACTATAACTATGTTTGAGAATATTTGTGTGCAAATACTAAAAGAAAATCACTGGCTAAGTTCGATGAGCCGTTTACAGAAAAATATGCTAGATAATTGATAAGGAATAGTTTATGGACTTATATAACTCAACATAGACATCATACGCTATATTTACTTTTGACACTTGTGTAGGACTTCGAACTGTCACTATGAAAAAATAAGGCAAACACTTTTGAATTATTCTCGCGACCATGATGCGACAAGGCAATATGTGCCCACCACTGAACAAGATAAAATGCTGCCGTAGGGACTATCCATAGTTGGATAAAAATTGGCTTGGTCTGGTCCTTAAACCCGATTCCAATAAGAGCATCCGTGCGTTGTTGTAACATCAAACCTGAAACTTCTGTAGGATACTATCCAAGTGACATCCTGGTTCCGTGAACAGAACGAACACGACTTTTAGTAATGGATCGACGCTTTAATTTCGCTTTTGGTTATACTAAAATAAAGTTCCTTGGTTATGAAAAACCCGATCCATCGTATCGTGAAAACTACTAACGAAACCATCACTGTTGTACACCCAACTGGTTAGGAGGCCTAGAAAATACCCAAGGTATTCCATCAGGTGATAGTACCTAATTTATATCAGGCAAAGGGCTGACATCAGTATAACTAATTTTGATCGTTACGTCCCATTCCATGAATGGATGCGCAGACTAAGCAGGGCGAAATACTGCCACTACCACATCAACAATACCCAGCGAGTTTGGGGGTCATATAATATACCCACCTTTCGTATACTCTTGTAACAACAATTTCGTTTTGGGCCAACTTTGTTGAAACTTATAGTTTCCTCGTACTTCCGCTAGAAGAATCTGATGATTGTCGGAATGATTGGACTCAATCAGCAGGCGAGGCAGTGTTAATACCAAAAACAACAATCACCGGAGCGTGTACTTCCGAGGGAGACTAGAGTCATACTAGCACAACTTCGCTCTGGATATTGTAATAGGTTAAACTCTTACTTATGCAGACTGAACCCCAACATACCAAATACGTGCCCTGCATGTGGTATGACCCCTCATGATACCATACATCTCTTTTCCTGTTCAGTTGAACCCACTCTTCTAACACCCACATCACTCTGGTCCAACCCTGTGGAAACTGCGCATTTCCTCGGACTTCCGTTAGAAGAGCCTGATGACAATTTAGAGTGATCGAGCCCATTGGGCAGGGCGAAGCACTGTTAACAACAACAACAACAATCACCCAGAAGTTGAAGAAATAGTTTTCGCTGCAAAGAGTCTATTACCAGAAGGTGCTAGTACCGGGGCCCACCGGATCCATATCCGGCAAACCACTCGCCATCGGTACATCCCGTTCAACCTTCAGGGAGTGTTTTCCGGTGACATAACTTCAGCTCGCCTTAGAAGAAACTATAGCCCGGTCGTTAGGTCGCGGTGTCATATTGTTTTTGCTCTAACGCTAACATTATCTACAAAAGGTTGTGGGGAGTTTTGCTGATGTGAGATCCACTTAACGGATATCACTAACCACAGCGGGTCGCTGTTGTGGCTGTTGTTGTAACGACAAAAACACTCCCCGAAGGTTTTGGGGAGTGTTGTTGAAAGTGGCAGTCCTTTGTCGGATATGAAGCCGGTACGCTCCGGTACTCTCTTGCGGCACTGCCCGACTGTCGTGGTAGCGCGATTTGTTGTAACTAGTGTAACCATCTTGGTCATGTCACCACGGCGGGTTAGGAGCTTCGCATATGCCCACTGTAAGGTATGCCTATTTTAGGAGGGGACTGAAATCTACCACCCGAAGTTTCGTCGGGGTCAAAAAAATCACTCAAACAAACCCAAGTTCGTTCCGCTGATTAGACCAGACTGTTGCGTGGACGACCCCCACCCTTCTCCACCACAAAATAGTCCACCTTATAATAGCTTTCTATTCTTAATAAATTTCCTATTTTGATTTATCATATTAAGCCTCTTAATGCAACGCAATTACGGAGTCTTCACCTCACACCATACATGGACAAATTAGTCTCTTTCAAACTCAGCGATATCGGTGAGGGTATTCGCGAAGTTACTGTAAAGGAGTGGTAAGTGATAACTAAGTTTTATTTAGGGCTATAAGTACGATTTTTTAAAATTATCTCTATTCTTTTTTTAGGTTTGTTCAAGTTGGAGATACCGTTCAACAGTTTGACGATCTATGCGAAGTGCAATCGGACAAAGCTTCCGTTACGATTACAAGCCGTTACGATGGTAAAATCGTCAAACTTCATCATCCGATCGATGACATTGCTTTTGTTGGCAAACCATTATTGGACTTCGAAATCGAGGTAGAAGATGGTGATGAAAGCTCCGAGTCTGATTCAAGTTCAGCTTCAGATTCAGTGGATAGCAACAGTAGCCCAGCTGCAGTACAGTCAATCAATGAAAAAGTAGCTAGTGATGAGGACGTAGCACGTCATATAGCACTTGCGACGCCTGCCGTGCGCCGAATGGCTATGGAAAATAAAGTAAACCTCTCCAAGGTGGCAGGAACAGGCAAGCAAGGTCGTGTGCTTAAAGGCGATGTACTTGAGTATCTTGGCCAGGTACCAATTGGCACTAATATACCACATCCTACACTCACGAGCAAAGATAATGCTCTGCCAACAAAATCTGAGCAGAAAACTTCGACTTTAGCAGCGGATCGGATTGAGCCATTGAAAGGTGTACCTAAGGCTATGCTGAGGTCAATGTCGGAATCGTTGGTATGTATTATACAAAATTTAACACTAGTTAATACTAAATAAGTAAATACATAACTATGACCATTTCAGAAAATTCCGCACTTTGCATACAGCGATGAGATTGACATGACTAAACTAATAGATTTTCGGGATCAATTGAAAACAGTTGCTATCAAACGGGGTATAACAAAGTTAACCTTCATGCCGTTCTGTATCAAAGCTGCATCCATTGCTCTTTCAAAGTATCCAATTCTTAATAGTTCATTGGACATTGAAAAAGAGGCGGTGATTTACAAATCAGCTCATAATATTAGTGTGGCTATGGATACCCCACAGGGTTTGGTAGTGCCTAATATAAAGAATTGTGAGAGTAAAAATATCCTAGAAATTGCAAAGGACTTAAGTGCACTAGTCGAAAGGGGACGCAAAGGCGCCTTGGCCCCACGAGATTTTGCCGATGGTACATTTTCTCTTTCAAACATTGGTGTGGTGAGTTGCTGATGTGAAATTAATAATTCAACAAAAAAAAAATTTGCTTTCCTTCAATAGATTGGTGGCACCTATTCACATCCCTGTATTATGGCGCCACAAGTGGCTATAGGCGCTATGGGACGCACCAAGGTAATACTTTCTATGCAAGGCGAATTTATACCAGGTTATATTACAGCGAATTTGTTGCTGGGTACACACACATACTTCATGTGTTTTGTTTTTCCTTTGGGGGCTTCTCCTGTCAGATTGCATAGATTTTTTTTATTTTGACAGAAGAAGCCACTGCTCATATGTTCTTATAAGATTACCTGTAAGTGAATTCGCCTTGCTTCTGTGTAAACGGTAATACACAGGTTTTCAAGCAGTTCTACTCTTATCTGTCACTGCCACTTATGCCACATTCCCACAACAGCCGGTTCTATCGCACCGGAATGACCCGGGTTTTTTCACCCGGCCAAGGGCTGTTATTTCAGTGTAACCCTGTCCAATCTGGGGCAGGGCGAAGCACTGTTAACAACAACAACAACAACTTATTCACCACTTGTTTACTGCTTTGAATTTTCCTTTAGGCTGTACCCCGTTTCAATGCTAATGATGAAATCGTAAAAGTTTACCTAACGCACGTTAGCTGGTCGGCAGATCATCGCGTTATTGACGGAGTTACAATGGCAAAGTTTTCTAATTTATGGAAACAACATTTAGAGAACCCTGCCTTATTTTTGCTAGTGTGAATTTTTCAGATGATTCTCGTCTTAAAATTCAGAAACTTATTTACACGGAAAGGCTGTTTTGCTGCATTTATTTACACACATTCCTAATTAAGTCAAACCGTTAAATATTGATTTATTTTAACTATCCAATCCATGATAAAATGCATTTAAACAAATTTTTTTTACTTGAAGGTGTAAACGTAATCTCAAAATGATACTCTAGGTGTTGAAAAATATATATTGAAATGCAATATTTTGTTAATAATTGTTAATATGTGTCATATTTTGATATTGGTATTTTTGTTAAATAAAAAAACAAAAACGGAACATTAAAACAATTACGTCAGTATTTCGCGTAACAAAAAACTTCAGCCATTCTTTCTTTGTGATAAATGACCACAATGGGAAGCACAAAGCGATTACAAGCAAATTTGCAGTTGTTCCCAACTCATTAAGAGCATTCGCCTTCTTCAGTCGGGTGGTTGTTAGTACTTATTATTATTGTAGCAGTACTTTGGCCTGCTAAGTCGGCGCATCCAGGCACAAGAGCCTAGGTAGCGGTACCAGCTCAACTGCCGTGTTAGCGATTTCGTTGAATCCGGCATTCTTCGCAGATAGTATCAAACTTTAAATGGATAAACAGAGGCAAACCTGACATGAGGTCAATATTAGTGGCTAATCCAGGCGGAGGGCATTCAGTTCATCCCTAGCTTCTTTCGAGACTAACAAGGTGGACCCCAAATTATACGTACGGTCGTCAAGGATCTGTTGGATTTAGAAACGAAATATTTAAAGCAAGAAGAATTAAACAACCATTGCTTTTACCGCCACAGGAGTTAAAACAGGCATCTAGAATCGCAAATGATTAAAATCTATAGCCCCAAGAAGTGGCTAATGGAGGTGTCCTTTCTTTTTTTTTTTACATATCGAAACTCCCTACGCCACTAGAGTGCCAACAATAGAAGAAGAGTAAAACAAGCCACTCTCCCTCCAATTTCATACGGATTAGAGCCTGGGAAATTTGTTACGAGAGTTCAGTATATAATCAAGTAAAGATAAATATATAATAAACAGCCGTTTGATCCGACGGGTTAGTGATAGGCCATCGATGAAGTTGCCGTAAAGTAGACCTTTTTCATCAACCAGCGATTGCATAAAAAAAATGCGTCCGGCATATGAGGACAAGAGTTACTCTGCCGCAACATAGATTTGGCCACTGCAAATGCTTCGCAGTCCCCGCACAACTTGAACCGCTTCTGTATTAAATTGCGCAAGCTAGCGTTAAAGGACTGTTCACCTCTGTAACGCTCACCTAAATCTTGATTTTGAAATCTAAGAGATGTTAGCTGTGTTCGGTGACAAAACTTGCAAACACTTGTAAATCTCTCTCGAAACGCAAAAAGTAAAAAGTTTTCGCCGAACAGGAGTCAGTAAAAAATTGCAAACAAAACAGCTGTTGCTTTTTGATTGGTTAATAGTTCAAATTTTTAAATTTTTGTTGTTGCTTTCCTATGTCACGATCAGCTGTTTTCCATTTACAAGTTTTACTGAGTGAAATTCCCCCAGCAAAAACTTGCAACTCTCTCTCTCAATGAAATGTCAAAATGCGCTCTCTCGCTGCAAGTTTTTTGTGTCACCGAACACTTCACAGTAAAAATAAAAAAATATTCAAAATTGTATCCTCACCGAACACAACTGTTGCCTACAAACTGTTCTACGGGTTCGGGTCTTGCTGACAGCTGTCACATTGACAGTTATATTATTACTATATATCACACACACAGAAACACTAAAGTACTGTTATTCCAAATGCTATCATTTCAACTCTAAACAACTACCGGCTATAATAGCGCCTGCGTGGAAACGACAAATGCACATGTTCCACCCGGCTTAATAGCTCAATGTTTACCAACAAACCATTGTTAGTGTTGAATTATTTCAAAACATGACATGCGCATTGACGGCGAAAAAACAGCAACAAGTTGTTGGAAATTTTCCAATTCCAGGAATTTTCGTAAAACTCAACACGACCTTTTAAGCTTTCAACACGGCCTCAAGGCTTTGGAAGCTTTGACAATTTTCATGGACTTGAAATTTTATCAGTTGCGTTGCAGAGCTGGTGGAGTAAAGATGTAAAAGCGGAACACCTTAAAGTACTAAGTTCCACATGTACATAGAAAAAATATATATAATATATAAAGAAAAATTAATTGTAGGCTATTAATCTAATATAATGAGACTGAAAACTGTCTGTAAGCTAATCAAAGCAGAGAAAACTTAATAAGGACTGCGTGCAAGGAGAAAAGTGGGCAAAGTAAAAAAAGGAGTAGAGAAATGTTAAGCAATTAGAAATGTAAAAAAGTGATTTTTTTGTATAAAAAGAAGAGTTGAGTGCAAAAGTGTAAATGAACATTTTCTTTGAAGAAAAATCATTAAAAGTGAAAAATATTTTGCCTGAAAATTGTGAATTTTGGTTGACCGAAAAAAATGTATGTTGAAGGTCAATACGCTATGAATCTAGGAAATCCCAAGGAAAGTGCTGAAAATAATAAAAATCGATTGGTAAGTGTAAATATAGTAATAAATTTTAGCTTTTAATGTTAGAATTTATTAAAGAATTTACCATTTTTCCAAACTACGTTTCATGAAAAAGTGTGAAAAAATGTAGAGAAAACTAAGCAAATGATAGTGAAAAAATTTGTATGTATACTTAAGCAATTTGGACTGCTTTAACGATTTTTCCAGTGACCTTGTTGAGTATCAACGCGCAACGCGCACAACGCACCACAACAACTGCGCCTCAACCAGCCGACAAACCAAGCAACAAACATATCGACCAATATCCCAACCCAATGACGAGACACACCGACCAACATGCGATTACGTTTGACATATGTACACACATACATACATACATGCATGGGTATTTAACACACACACCTCCCACTTGTATTGAAAACTTATGGAGTGCTGAACAAAACCATGCCATTGATTTCATAGCAGGAACAATCGAAAATATCAAAACTTTGGGGACAACGTGAGCTGGCTCACATTGTTTTGAGACAAGTTTTCCTTTTTCTTGCTGTAGCTGAGAAATAGTTTATTTCACTTGAATTCTTCTTACTTTATGTACTGCATACTTCTTGTAACTCAACTCAACCCAGCTGTGGCTATTACCTTTGTCCAATGTTTCACCTGAATTAACCGAATAAGGAAAGTTTCCAAAGCTTTTTGTCTAATTGGAGCATTTACTTATTGTATTTCACCACAATGGTTAACTTTCGCTAGTTTCGTTCATTGTAGAAGTGAACTAGTATTCGTTTGTCGATTACTATTGAAGAAGAATTTCGAAAATTAAGAATGGCTCAATATTTTTTGTGACTATCCGAAGCATTTTGACGCTTTTTATTATACCTGTTTAGTTGTGCTTAGCGCACTAGGTATTATAAAATTCTTCCCGTAACGGGAACGAACTGGACAGTATCTTTATTTGCGACTTCGATGAAAAATCAAAACACAAATAAAAATACCTTCCATTTAAAACAAATTTCAAATAAAAAATATATTTTATTTTTGGATTCGTGATTCAACCAAATCAAAATCATGAATTTATGGGCATTGAAAACAAGCGAAATCGGACCATAGCCACACCCACTTTACTATAGAAAATTGTCAGAAAATGGAAAACTTCTACAAATTCATTAACTAATACCGGTAAAGTAATGACATTCAGCACGTTGTTTAAAATTATGGGGTTCAAAATTTTGTGAAATAGGCGTGGCAACCCCCACATAAGAAATAAAACAGTTTTAACATTTAAAAAACCATAACTTAAAAGCGTTTAAGGTAATGCAAAGCATAAAGAACGTATGAAATATCAAAGAGAATTTGGACGGATTATAACGCAAAGAGAACAATGAGCCATCTAAGCAGGTCCAGAACGGATACCCACAACCTTGTAGCAGGTTGCACAGGTCACTAGCACGCATGCTGAAAAGTTTGGCACTTCGTCCTCTGATCACTTCAGTAATTGCAAAGACATAACTTCCACATGGACTGTTGAACATTTTATCTATCCCCCTACTTAAAATTTTTCCTACTAAAAGAAAAGATTTTCATAGCAGAAATATACTCAAAGCATTGCCGGTCACTGCGTAGATTGAGCAATTTTTTAGAAAAAAAGTGCTGAAGAAGAAAAGTTCAAGAATCTTTGAACGGCAATTGAGGCAATTTATTTCCTATAATTTAATAAAACATGTTTTTTAAAATGTCATATTTCTTGAAAGTATGATTGAAGTTAAAAATTACATTCCGGACTTTTCTACTACTTTTATCCCAAAGGGGAACTATTGTTCCCTTTTCTGTACAATTCGTACAAGGTGGCGCAAAAGTAAGCTTCCGATGTTCAGCATATCGGTTGTGGCACGTGCAGTGTGTGCTGTTGCACCGTCTTGTTGGAACCACATGTTTTCCAATCCCAATTCATCAAGTTGCGGCAAAAAGAACTCGTTGATCATTGCTCTGTAGCGCTCACCATTCACAGTAACCGTTTGGCCCCGACCGATTATTGGTCAAATAAATAGTCAGCAATATTCCGCGTTCTGGAGCAGTGTAGCGTAACATTGTTTATTAACGTGTATTTCGCATGTGTTTACTACACAAATGTCAAAACAGAACTGACTTTAGGGGCCAATCGCAAAATTTATAGCATTTTCTGATAGGGGGATTACTTTTGCGCAGTAACCGTTTTTCACCGACCGATTATTGGTCAAATAAATAGTCAGCAATATTCCGCGTTCTGGAGCAGTGTAGCGTAACATTGTTTATTAACGTGTATTTCGCATGTGTTTACTACACAAATGTCAAAACAGAACTGACTTTAGGGGCCAATCGCAAAATTTATAGCATTTTCTGATAGGGGGATTACTTTTGCGCAGTAACCGTTTTTCACCGACCGATTATTGGTCAAATAAATAGTCAGCAATATTCCGCGTTCTGGAGCAGTGTAGCGTAACATTGTTTATTAACGTGTATTTCGCATGTGTTTACTACACAAATGTCAAAACAGAACTGACTTCAGGGGCCAATCGCAAAATTTATAGCATTTTCTGATAGGGGGATTACTTTTGCGCAGTAACCGTTTTTCACCGACCGATTATTGGTCAAATAAATAGTCAGCAATATTCCGCGTTCTGGAGCAGTGTAGCGTAACATTGTTTATTAACGTGTATTTCGCATGTGTTTACTACACAAATGTCAAAACAGAACTGACTTTAGGGGCCAATCGCAAAATTTATAGCATTTTCTGATAGGGGGATTACTTTTGCGCAGTAACCGTTTTTCACCGACCGATTATTGGTCAAATAAATAGTCAGCAATATTCCGCGTTCTGGAGCAGTGTAGCGTAACATTGTTTATTAACGTGTATTTCGCATGTGTTTACTACACAAATGTCAAAACAGAACTGACTTTAGGGGCCAATCGCAAAATTTATAGCATTTTCTGATAGGGGGATTACTTTTGCGCAGTAACCGTTTTTCACCGACCGATTATTGGTCAAATAAATAGTCAGCAATATTCCGCGTTCTGGAGCAGTGTAGCGTAACATTGTTTATTAACGTGTATTTCGCATGTGTTTACTACACAAATGTCAAAACAGAACTGACTTCAGGGGCCAATCGCAAAATTTATAGCATTTTCTGATAGGGGGATTACTTTTGCGCAGTAACCGTTTTTCACCGACCGATTATTGGTCAAATAAATAGTCAGCAATATTCCGCGTTCTGGAGCAGTGTAGCGTAACATTGTTTATTAACGTGTATTTCGCATGTGTTTACTACACAAATGTCAAAACAGAACTGACTTTAGGGGCCAATCGCAAAATTTATAGCATTTTCTGATAGGGGGATTACTTTTGCGCAGTAACCGTTTTTCACCGACCGATTATTGGTCAAATAAATAGTCAGCAATATTCCGCGTTCTGGAGCAGTGTAGCGTAACATTGTTTATTACCGTGTATTTCGCATGTGTTTACTACACAAATGTCAAAACAGAACTGACTTTAGGGGCCAAATTTATAGGATTTTCTGATAGGAGGATTACTTTTGCGCAGTAACCGTTTTTCACCGACCGATTATTGGTCAAATAAATAGTCAGCAATATTCCGCGTTCTGGAGCAGTGTAGCGTAACATTGTTTATTAACGTGTATTTCGCATGTGTTTACTACACAAATGTCAAAACAGAACTGACTTTAGGGGCCAATCGCAAAATTTATAGCAGTTTCTGATAGGAGGATTACTTTTGCGCCACCTTGTATATGCAACTATGCTAGGTGACAATTAGGGAGCTTCAAGTTTGGTCTGTCAAAGACTGACAAATCTTTTATAATTCAACAATGGGTTGTCTAATAGCTACATTATAACTTTAGTCCATACTTTCTTTGATGGTTTATGAATGTAAACCTATACGAAATTATCAAAAAATGATTTTGTCAACCTTTATATGAACGTTACCTTTTTTCTATTAACCCTTGCAATAAAAAAAATCTTGTTTCCAATCATAACAGCTCATTGAATGCTGTAAGTTTAACCTATTGTTTGAAAATAACCTATGAGTTTTGCTTTTTCGTCGCATTCTCAAGTACAACATTTTATCCAAGGCGAATTTATACCAGGTGATATCACGGCGAATTTGTTGCTGTATACACACTCATAATTCATGTGTTTTGTTTCTCCTTTGGGGGCTTCTCCTGTCAGATTGCATAGAATTTTTTTATTTTGACAGAAGAAGCCACTGCGCATATGTTCTTATAAGACCACCTGTAAGTGAATTTGCCTTGATTTTATCCAAACTTTACAAAACAATCAAGTGGAAAGTATCCATTAAAATGGCGTTGATAATCCATCTAATGTTACTCATACGCCACGTACCCTCCGTATTAATATTTTATTTTATTTATTTAAATTAGGAGGCTGTACATTAGAGCGTCTCGCCTCACAGGCAAAAAAAAAAGTCGGCCGTTCCTCCCCTCATATGAAGTGTTTTTGAAAAACATTTAAAAAAAATTTTTATTTTTCTGGCAACCCTAGATGTCGCCCAATTACATTTTTCTTCATATCTTTGGCATTTGTTGTCGGATTTTAAAGTGTGATACACCAATTTTTTTGTCTCAAGGAGTGGGCTTTTCCCAAAAAAAAGCTCATTGATCTCAGGCGCTCCGTTGTGGTACCTAATCACCATATCTCAGTTGCTACCACCCTAATGTACCGATCTAATAACAGCAAATTAAAAAAAGGTTAACGATTTTTTACGGTCTTCAATTAACTGACATTAGGGTGGTAGAAACTGAGATATGGTAGGTAAGTACCACAACGAAACGCATGAGCTCAGTGAACTTTCTTGAGAAAAACCTCCTCTTTGAGGCAAAAAAATTGATGTGTCACACTTTAACGACAACAAATGCCAAAGATATGAAGAAAAATGTAATTGGGCGACATCTACATAGGGTTGCCAGAAAAAAAAAACAATTTTTTTTTAAATATTTTTCAAAAACACTTCATATGAGGAGAGGTACGGCCGACTTTTTTTTTGGTGATACGCTCTACTGTACATGTAA
Source organism: Merzomyia westermanni (assembly GCA_949987695.1). NCBI lineage: Eukaryota > Metazoa > Arthropoda > Insecta > Diptera > Tephritidae > Merzomyia > Merzomyia westermanni. Next base: position 138,851,155 of record OX465290.1, read on the forward strand.
CACTTAAGTCTTTCAAAGTACATCAACAGAACTAAATTAACAATATTTGATTGTTAACCTATTCAACGAAGTACATAAGTTGGAGTCAGTCCAGATACATTCTTGTATAATTTAAACTTAAATTTGCGAAAACTTAGAAGGCTATAGTGAAAAGCATTATCAGATAAGGGGAACAGATTAAGAAACAGCTAGAGTGCCAGATAGAAAAAAAAACATACACATTCCAACCAATTTAATTTAGATTAAAATAATTGTGGATTACGGTTTTATAGCTACGCCTATTCACAACAGTCTTGACAGATTTTGGAATGGAATTCCAAAGCCTCGCAGCATTTATGAAGAACAACCTTGAGGAAGCCAGGTAGGAATATTTGAGAATTATAATCTGTTGATGCCTATTAGACCTTGTCAATCGCAACTTCTGGTAAAGATATTTGGGAGATTTATATTCTAAAAATTTGTACATGAATATACAATTTCTTGCAACTAGATAATTACAAATAGTGAAACCAAGAATTTTAGTTCTCCATGATCATATCTTTTTAGACCATACACGTAACGTGTGACATTGTTGAATGCAACTTGAATTTTATGAAACGAAACAGAATCGCGCTTACTATACAAAAGTTCAGAATACGTAATGTGAGGCAAAATGAGTTGCATAGCCAACTTCCTTCTCGTATCTAATGGGGTAAACAAAGTTGACATTCTTAATCTACGTAACACAACATACACATATATTACTAACAACTTTATTTATGTGAACCGATCAACTCAACTTAGAATTAATAATAAAGCCTAAATTTCGTATCTTGTCCGTAAACTTTAGGACACTATTACCAATAGACAATATCTTCTAAATGCACTGAACTATTACCAATGAGCAACACCTGTGACTTAGCAGCATTAAGGAGAGGACAATTATTAAGTCCATTGTTCAATTGCTGACAGATCACTGTTGACTTTGAAACACAAATCCACAACTAGACCAACACGACTGGAAAAATACAAGTCAATATCATCAGCGTAACTATGTACTTTCACATGTTGACATACAGAGAATACATCAATGATAAAAAGATTAAACAAGAGAGGATCCATAACAGAACCTTGCGATACTTCAGAATTAACGGCACTAAACATGGAAGATTCAGCCCTACAGATCACCTTTTGTGTGCTGCCTGCAAGATAGCTGGTATAAGCTTAAGAGAGCTATTCGAAAAACCAAAATAAGCTTTTTAAGAAGGAGGACATGGTCTACCGAATCAAATGCTTTAGAAAAGTCAAGAAGACAAAGAAGTGTAAGATTACCATTGTCGAACTGTTCCCTAATGCCATCATTTTCATCATAGCAGTGAAGCGGCGATGATTTTCTCTAAAGCCTAAATTAGATAATAAAATAGAGATAAAAGATGATTCCGAGCAATGAATTCCGAAATTTGTGCTGCCATTAAATACTCACGCACTTTGGAAAACACTGGAAGTATGCTTATTGGTCTAAAGTCACAGGGATTATTAGCATTATTATTTTTAGCAACTGGAATAATGACAGCTTTTTTCCACTTGTCAGGAAAGCAAGCAGTAGTAAAGCAATGGTTAATTGTAAGAGTTAGAGAGGCCAGTATAAAAGGTAATACAAGTTTCACAAATCGCAGGGATATTCCATCATTACGTACTGCATTCGATTTTATCATCATAATTGATTTAGAAACATAAGCCTCTCTAACTCCGCTAAATTGAAACTTCTCTTTTAAAGTAGGATTATCAGTAAAGGTGTGCAATGGCGTGAAATTCATTATTTTGCAGATACTAATGAAGTAATTACTAAGTGCATTTGGATTTATATTGCACTCAACTTCTGGTTTTCAGTATACATTTAGTGTTTTTAAATTACGCCAGAGATCTTTTACTGCTAGAGAGCGACTTAATTTTACAGAACAATTTAATTGTTTGGCATTTCTTATAACTGTAGTGGCTTTATTACGAGTTATTTTATACTGGGACCAAGCATACTCAGTACTATCACTCTTCCATCTAGCATATAGTCTATTCGTAGCTTTTATTGCCAATCTTACTTTCATGCTATACCAGGGACAAGAGCTGTCCAGAGCCCGAAAAGTACGCAAGGTGCATGGACATTAAATAATTGGGTCAAGTTTTTGTTTAAGTAGTCAAGTTTAGCAATCATAGTCTCAAGTAACCAACACTCAGACCAGTTAACATTTGACATATCATAAAATAATACATCACGGCCACCAGAGAATTTGACTTTTTGATATTATCGTCAAGGGAAGAGACTTTTGTATAGAGTCGTTAAGAATTACTTAAAATAAAATAAAACTGTTAACTTCAAAAAAATTATGAAAAGGGCTAACTCCATACATTTCAATACAAATTAAAATTTTGGAAATAGCTTATGTACTTAAACTTGGTTTTTAAGCGATACGTCAAGAAAGAACTTTTATAATTCAATTGTCTTTAAAAGTGAAATGATAGTGTTTGCAAAAAAATTAAAAAAAAAAATCTAACTATTTCAAGGCGGGAGGGATTTTGTCTCTCAGCGATCCAGATTTAACAGCGAAAACAATGGCAGTCCAGAAAAGCAACGGCAAATAACTCTTGCCAACAAGAGCTACTTCGGACTCAATAGAAAATTTAGAAGTCCATTCCTCTCTCGACAAACAAAATACGTAATCTATATATCTCTCATATAACTGTTTTGTATTAGACTCAAGGGGTTTATAAAGCAAATGTAAATACTTTAACCCTAAGCTCTAAGGAGTTTTTAAGGGCAAATACAACCACTTGAATACTATAAGGGAAATATACATACGCACTTTTGCCCTGAACATTAAACAGTTTAAAAGGGCATATATAAACACTTTGAGCCTTTGAAAGAGAAGTGCTTTTGCCTAGGACCCGAAAAAAATTTACTACTTCAGCAGAGCTATCGGCATTAATAAAAATACCTTTATTAGGACGTAGGTGAACATTATCTGTTTTGTAGGTTGTCATGGACAGTAGGGAATAAAGATGGAACGGCATGTATCGCAAGAAATTTAACGCTGAGCAGTACCAGCTGGCTAGGTCTTGTTATCAGAATAAAGAAATACGCTCCGCCCTACAAGGTTTCCCTATCGACAACTGACAAGAGGAATATGGGGAGGATGCCTTGCCCTATTTTGGTGTTTCCAATTGGCATCAGTTATCTCTAAACAGAAATTAAAGACGTGCTTTCTATGTCCAGGTTCTGTCATCCGAACTCCGCTTGAATAGGTGGAGGAGTTAAGCTTTTCAGTTGGGTTTACAAAAATCGTTCTTTGGCCTGAAACTAGCTGTAGCTCGCACTCATACAGACAGAGGAGAAGCTGCAACAAATTAAGCGGTTACTTTGCTTAACAAACATATTACTTGGTTTACATAGAGAGTAACCAAACTGGCCTTCTTATCTTAAAAGTAAAGATAGTGCTGACAACTGTATCGGCCTGCGTGTGTGTGAGCTTTGGCCAAAACTCCATGTTCTGAGGGTGTATTGGAAACTTTGTAATCAGCCTTTGTATGCTTTTAAATTTTTATTTCTGTCTGTTATTTTCTAATATATTTCAAAAGAGTCTACACAATAATACAATAACCGCACGTTTCTAACAAATGACTTTTGAAAATGGTCAAATCTCATCTTTCATTTTATTATTAAAGGAATCGTTGAAATAAAGCTGTAACAATCCTCAGTTGCTGCAAGAGAGAAGGGGGGTGTTAATTAAAAATAAATTTAAACGTTGCACTCAAATAACGCCAATTAAATAAACGAGTTCGCATTTCACATCGTCGTACGTGTAATATAAGACCAACTGAGCAGCAACACAGGCAACACTCCTCCTTCACTTTGTACTTACAAAGAATGCATGCAAGGACTTTGCTGGAACTATTTGAGTTGTGGTTGAATTCTCTCAAGCGTACAATTCATTCTCATAATATCCACTTCCGTCTTTTGTTTTATCCCCATTGTCTCGTACGTATATACCCACTTGTATATTCTGGGCATTCAGGACTTCAGCTATTCAAGCATTTCATTTCTTTAGTACATACATAAAAGCATACCAAATTCCAGTCTACTAATGTCTATACAGCATGAATGAATTAACATATATGTTAGGATATGTTAGAGTGGTTAAGAAAAAGTACTATTTTTGGAAACCCATGTGCTATGGGCTCGTCAGGCCGGCCCGCGCTCTAGCATATCTCGGGCTTCACCCGACCAAAGGTTAATATTTTAGTAGGCATCTTTCAGTGGACGTGCCACAAAACAGGTCAGAGTACTTTTACAACAACAACCAATACATGTCTATTTTTACTGACAGATCAGATAGATATTTGAAAATATAGTCATTAATGTTATTTCTTTATTTATTGGAATGGAATAATGGAAATATCTATAGCCATATTATCTACATATTTCGAAAGGCCAGCGGGAATATGCGCTGCAGAAGCTGATTGCATATTCGGGCACCTCGAGAACGCTTGAAGTGTTCAAAGACGTATCCAGTCTTTCTAATGCTGTCAAACGCCTGTTATTTACATATCAACCACTCAATCGGTCGCCCCACCAACTTCATCACCTCAGACAATCGCGTCTATATCAATTGGACTGATGCTGCTCTTCCCAGTCCGCCTCATGCACGAGCGTTCGCAAGGGCTATAGAATTTTTTTCGGCTCGCTACATTCCGCCGGGTAGAATACAGGAATTAGATCACTTGAGAGTTTTTGACTCTGGTCACAAATACGGAAATCGGACGGCTGGAAGATCAGCACAAACGCGCCAAATGGGAAGACAGCTTAAGGTTCTTCCAAAATCTGTCTGATCCGAAAACATGTGCGCGCTGACAATACGTACTGCATCATTCGGTTGAGAAATGGTGAGCCATCAGTAGGTTCGAAAACCAACAAACGTCCAGTACCCATTACCAATACCACTACAAACCTTGAGGAGGCTACCCGCAAGTCTGAAAGTCGACACCTATAGGACCGGATGGCATATCTATTAGGGTGGGTCGATTTGTATGGACAAAAGTTAACCGATATCGCGCCATAGATTTTTCGATAGGTTTTGGGCTCAGGAAAAAAAGTTCCACTACGCATACCCAAAAAAAAATTTTCGAGCCGGCGAAATTAAATTTTTTTACTTTTTTCGACTTTGATTTTTAAGGTTTTTTTCATGACCTACTAAACAAATTTTCATTTGATTTTAAAATGTTCATGTGTACCCTGCCCGACCCAAAAATTTCCGCTAAAAACGTTGGCGCTAACAGTTTTTTGAAAAAAAAAAATTTATTTTCCGGTCTTGGAAAAGTCGATTTTTCGACCAAAACAAGTCCCAAATTCGTTTTCATTGGAAACATTTTTGCATGTATGCTGAAAAAACCCTTAAAAAAATTTTGACCCTTTCGCCATTTTGGCGATGGCGCTATATTGGTTAACTTTCGTCGATACAAATCGACCCACCCTAATATCTATGCTGATCTTAACACATCTAGGGTATGAGAGACTTAGTTATCTAACGGTTGTCCTTAACTTCTATATGATTACCTTTTCCCGGAGTCGCATCGACTGATATCTCCCCTTTAGACAGTTGTTAAGGCGTTGGGGACGGAAGCGTTCCGGGTTTCCAGGTCGTATATCTGGCAAAATACTGTCATTTTCGCCAACACTCCCCAAAAACTCCGGGGAGTGTTTTTGTAGATAGAAACAACAACAATAACAACTTTACAGACAGTCCTACTTCTTACTCTTGGGTGCACCGTAAATGTAGGGTGCACCGTTTGATAACATGTTCACTTTAGCTCCTCAATCAACCGCGATTGCCACCGGTTTAAGCGACATAAGCTGTAATTATTTCTTTCGTTTATTTCATTTGCATTGCATGCGATTGTAATTCGCAACCAGGTTATAAAATATTCTAAAGATATAGTTTATGTTTTGCAATCCCAAATCGGGGTTTTTTACAGCGAAAATGAGGAGGCCAATAACGCGCTTATACCTCAGGGCCACAAGTGCTCGCCCCCAATTGATACATGAAAGATGTAACAGGTGCCGCGCACCCCCCGCTCTATACAGAACAAATCATTTATAAAACTTTTGCGCAAGACGGTCGTCTAGGCCTGAGCCAAAATAAATAAAATAATACAAAAAGTAACTTAAAAAAAACTACTCGCGCTCCATAGTACAAAGTTGCAACAAATCCTCAAGACTTAAAAACCGGTGACAACATATCGGCTTGCCGACTCTGTGGTACGCGTTTGAAAATATGGTCGACGAGTTCAGCAGATATACTTTTGAAGAAGTTACAGAGTAGGTAAACTCCTTTGTCAGCTCCCGCACGGTGAATACCATCGTATTTTTGCCGCTGGGGAAACTGGCCCAACTTCGATCTGGATATTGTAATAGGATAAACGGTTAAACTCTAATTTATTCAGACTTAACCCAGACATGCCGAATGTTTGTTCGGCATGTGGTGTATCCCCAGCGATAGCTTCTGTCATTTTAACTGTTCAACAGAACATACTCTTCTCACGTCATTTCTATTATGTCCTAACCTTTTATAAATGGCCAGTTTCCTACCAATCTTAATCATAGATCAGTGATGTGGGCTCAGACAGCCGGGGAGGGTTACATAATTACCATGTTAGGTAAACTTAAACGAGCTGCCTGTATTGCGATGACGAGGACGGTTCGATCATGTCCTAAAGAGTTTCTGAACGTCAAACAGAACACTACCGATCGATATTTTTTATTAAGACATTAACCAGCATTAAATACTCTGAAGAGTGCGTACATACGGACACGTCGCCATATCTCAGCAGTCCCCGCCATTCACTGAGTGTTTTTCAATACAAATAGTGGAGTCATCTTCTCGTATAGAGATTCTTGCGCTCTTCTCTCTTATCAAGTGTGGTAGCTTACAGTGTGTTATCCCTCTGTCTCGCCTCCGTATATCCTCATATGCTTCCTCTTCAAATATTTCTGAAAAGTTGATACCATATAAAAGTGTGGCGACATTCAAATTTGGCAGCCTTCACCTTACAACTCACTCACCCGCTTGTTTTTATTCGCATTGCAGGTTTTTACGCAAAGCAAACTTTCTGCTTTCTCTATTAAACGGTGTGCACTGTAGAATTGAGAAATTGAATTTAGAAATGAAAGCAGTGGGTCGCAATGAGTCATCGATGTGTAAAATGTTGTAATTCAACCCTTTGCAGTTGACATATGGAAAACGTAGTATACATTCGTATAGATATGTTCATTGTATGAATTTATAACTTTAGTGCTTAAGCTACGCCCATGCATTTCCACATAATTGTCGCCTACTCACTTGGGAAATCAAGCACACAATTTTCATGTATATCGGAAATGTATTTGTATTTTCTTGGTTAGAAACGCAATGTATAGCATGCATACTAAGGATGCTGATCCCGGCATCGCGTGACATTTAAGGAGCCGACAATTCTGAGATGTGTTTCCTTCAATATCGGGATTGGATGTTTGGAAATATGCAAATAAAAACTAAATACGTGTGATTTAATTATCTCATTTCTTAATTTTTTGGTTAATGTGTAATATTTTTGAATATTTTTATTAATTTTTTTGTTGATTGTGTTACTTAAAGTGACTTTCCAGCAACTAAAATGAAACTGTGGGGGTTCCTCTATAAAACTGAGGTTCATTAGATGATCCAATTCAAATTTTGCATTAGAATAATTCAAAAATCTTTATGAAAAACTTTAAAATTTTAGAAAAAAAAAAATCGGGTACCGATCTTTGTATTTGATCTTGCTTTGTCATTAATAAAATAACTTTCATTTTAAATTAAAAATCGTATTAGAAACTAGAGGGAACGGCAGACTTTGTCCTGCCCAGATATTTACCTGAATGGATCTAGAAATATTGGCTTTTCCTATCCCTATCATTATCTCTATCACTATCCCTATCCCTATAGATGTAACTATTTCACACACGCACAATTCCACTTCACCATCGATCGATTCATTATTTAGCTTTTACAACAAAAAAGAAAATTATAAAAATTCGCACCATACCAAATGTATGGGAAAATAAAATTTTTTTTCAGGAATTTTTCGAAAATTTTATTGGGTATTCTCCTATTCTGGTCAAAGAAAAATCTAAAATCATCCAAATCGGTGCAGGCGTTCTTGAGTTATGAGCGTTGGAACTAACGTCACTTTCTTTTATATATACATATACAAGATAAGATACTATTGCTTACTTAAGCTTTGGTTTCCTCGAAAGCGGTGCCTCAATGTAGCGCCCGCAACATTGGCGTGGATTACGTTGTCAAAAATGCTGCAATGTAAAAACAATCACGTGGAAACTGAAGAGATGGCGAAGTCCACCGTAACGTAATATAGCGGCAAGCATAATATATTGCGGCCGTCCTGGGGGTAGCAATTCTTTCGGCAACGTATTTTCCAAAACGGTGAGAATTAAATAAAATATTTCAAATATTTTTACAAAAAACAACAGTTCTGACCAAGGATGCTCAACAAACGAAAAGATTATATTTCGTTTCGTTAGTTCACAAAAAAAAATTATCAAAATAATTTTATCAAAATAATTTCGTTTCGGTAATTCACAAAACAATCAAAATGCAACCGATAACGTTGCAACGGTTGCAACGAAGTAAATCAACGAAAATATCTCAATTAAACTTTGCTGGCAATACTTTCAAGAGACGCATACATAGCTTTCAGCTAAATCAAATCAATTCTTGCAAATATAAACTTGATTTTTAATTATTGAAAAATTACCATGGTAATTATATTCTGCAAGTAACTAGAGTATATAGTTATTAAAAAGTTAGAATTGAATGAAAAACTTACCCAAAATACGCATTCCAAAAATTTAATGTTTACCTTTCTTTCGTTTAAGTTTGTATGTATGTCATTCGGAGGACTGTTCGTGACGGTATTGCGATCAGAATAACAACATAAAGTTTAGTATTTCGATACTTTCTTTTCGCTAATCAATATTATTATTTTGATAATTTCATCATCGTTTTTAGCACAAAGAAATTATTTTGATAATTACCTAAACGTTAAAAAACTGAGTCGTTTCAACAGAAACGATTGGTTTGTTTCCGGTAAGCCATAATATTATCGTTACGATGATGCATCCTTGGTTCTGACATTTCTGTTTATTTGAAAAAAATATCGGAAGTAAATAAAAACAAAAAGCAGAAGAAAATAAGTAAAACAAAATCGGGCAAATTGACCGCAACGCTCATCGAACTTTACAGGAAAGCGGTGTCGATAATGACGGTAAGCATAGCGGCCGCTATATATCGAACGTTGTATTGATGCACCGCTTTTCGAGGAAACCAAAACTTTAGCGACATACAAACAAATATAACAAAATGCACTTTTTTGCAAAACTTAAAATTTACTTTGAAGATTAAATGTGAACTTGTAGCTTGCGAGATAGCAATTAAAATTGTGAGCGCCTATTATTTTCTCTACTTTCTTATTTTGTTGTTGTTTTCAATTCATATTTTTTTTTTGGCAAACAGAAAAGAGTGTATCTAGCAGCGAAAGGCAAATAAAAAAACTGCCATTGTAAAATTAAATAGTCTCTCAAACAAGTTCTTCAGGTTTTTTTAAACTTAAGTGTAGCAGAAAAACGACTACCCAAATCGTGGAACTAATTTCGGGCTCACGATAATGTAAAATTGGATCCCGAAAATCCCGGGATTGGTTTAATTGAAAATTTGAACAGTTTGCACTCCTAACTCACACAAAGTTGGTTGAATGCCACACTTTAATGGGCAACCTGGTACGAAACATATTTTCCACTAACTATGAAGAAGTACATATCGCATGCCGTTATCACGTTGACTCAAATAATATCAATGCCCAGTAAAAGTCAGTTATATGCGTTAAAGATACCTTCAGTCCTTAACTAGTTTTTTTTATCGTTTGTAGTAGAAATATTACTTGATCGATTATCAAGATCGACTTGTGTTGAGTCAAGAAACCTGGTAGTATGCTTAGATTCAAAATTTTTAATTTTTGAGTTAGCTCACTTCAAATGTAGATGTGCGATATGTGCATAGATATTTATGTATATACTCAATTTACAAACTTTCTGGAATTAATATTTTAATCACCTTCATTAGACAACATGCAATGTTTGCCCTTCAGGGATTAATTAAAGAACAATTACCCTCTTTTATTACGCGAAGTGACATACTCGTATATTGATATGTATATATTTAATTTTATATGCGCATATGTATGTGTTTGTTAATCTAAGTATATATGTTACTCCTGCAACCGATTTGTAAGTTTTTGTGCTGAGAATGATGTGAAAAAATTAAGTGTACATATACTACATTAGGGTGTCCGCGCGAGTGTCCAAAAAATAACTCATGCCAATTTCCAAAACAAATTAATTGGCTGCCAAAGTTTAAATATACATCCCAAATTTGGTTGTTGTAAATTGTAATAGTGATGCTCCGCCTTGCCTATTCGTCACTTTCCTTACAAAATTTCCTCATAAAGGCTGTTTTATGCACTGAATTTTGATTGCATTTTTTGTATTTTTCCGAAATAATCGATATATAAAAATTGAACGTGGTTGTCACACGATTTTGCGCAATAGCGATGTGTAGTAAGGAAACTGCATACTAAATTTAAACAAGATATTTAAAAATATGCCCATGGCTTCAACATTATTTTCCTCCTGATCGCCTGATCCTTTGATATATGTGTATGTATAAGTCTATTTAATCTATCTATACCTTTAGGCGAATAAAATTCATATACATATACAAAAATCTATACTATGGTTGATAAGATTCATGTGGAAATTTTCGGATGATTTTCATTTCACTACAGCTTATGAAACTCCTTTTCACAGTTTTACATGCGCTCGTCCGACTCGGAGAGCAGTCCATGATTTCTCTTGGTTTACACGAAAAAAAATATATTGAATTGTTACTTTGATTAACGGTAGCGAACCAAGTATGTCAACAAAATATATTATTATTTCTAAAGCATAGTGACACATAGTTTTGATATTGCCCAAGTACGTTCTAAGTCAATAGACTTTCAGACCAGCCTAATGCAATACAATATAACTTAACGCTATAGTTATGTTCATATTATTAATGGGGTATAAAATAGGGCCAAACAAAAGTATTTTTGTATAACTTAACAAACTGCGAGTTCATAAATGGATCAAAAGCAAACTTTTATATTGTTAATTAAATTTATTTCTTAGATTTATAATTAATAAAACATTAAGAAAATAATTAACCGTTTAATTATAGCTGGCTTTAGGTCAGGTGCATTAAAACACGTTATTTTATTTTATTCCCAATGTATATCAGTCTCCACCAAAGATCGTCATCAGGGGCTACAACCCGACCGGGTTATACTGATATCGGCAGACCTATAGTAGCTTGTAGTACTAGCCTCACAGCCGTCAGACAGATTTCGTTGACTCCGGAACCGGTATATTTTACAACAGTCATGTATATTTTAAGCCCCATAACCCGCAGGGACTAGACAGCATAATGCTCTATTAATTTCATGGCTTACTACATCCATCGTCTTTATTAAGGGTCCAGATATTTCGGGTACAGGCCCCTGATTTGTGCTCGTTAAAATGTTTGTCATGGCCACTTGCACTTAACTTTATATTTCATTTACTTCCTTCATAATATACGAGCCATTTCTCTCACGCTTTTCAATAAGTGTTGAGAAATGTAAAAATATCCCTCTTTAATATATATACTATGTAAAATTTCATCACATAAAAGTGAGCGAGTGCTTAGAAATGTGCAATTGATATTAATCCAACCAGAAAGTGCTTTTATCGCCCTTGACACAAATCCAACAAAAAATACAAAGCGAAATTCAGCATCATGGCAACAAATCCAGCGTAACCATCGAAGCACAATTGCGTCGTGACCGCCTTGTAGCATAGATACATGCAAGGATATCTTTTTCTCTCAGAATATTTAAATAAACACACATCAAAAGAATGCGATATATATTTAAAAGCCATGCTTCACATTTCGCGTCCTCTTTGTTTGCAGTCTGAAATGTAGATATACGAGGTGTGTTCAAAACGTATCGCGAATTTTGAATTTTCGCTGGTTACGTATATTCGAATTTCGAATTTTTTGTGGCGTTATGTTGGTACTCATATCTCTCACTTATGCCGACAAGCTCGGCCATTTTGAATGTTCAGTTAATTGTTGACAGCTGCTTTGCTTGCACGTGTTTTAGATCGTCTTCGATTTTTACCTTTTCAAAAAAATGGATCAAAGAACCTGTATCAAATTTTGTGTGAAAAACGAAATTAAGTGCGCGGATGCATTCCGAATGTTGACTGTGGCATACGGAGAAGCTACCTTGGACCGAAGCAACGTTTATCGGTGGTACAAAATGTTCTCAGAAGGCCGAGAAGATGTGCAAAGAAGAACAAAAATTGGCTTTTGCACCACGATAACGCCCCTGCTTACGCATCGTTGCTTGTGCGCGACTTTTTGGCCAAAACAACACACTAATGATGCCGCAGCCACCGTATTCCCCAGATCTGGCCCCCTGTGACTTTTTCTTGTTCCCTAAACTGAAGAGGCCCATGAAAGGACGACGTTACGCTTCTCTTGACGAGATAAAGACGGCATCGAAGGAGGAGCTGAACAAGATACAAAAAATGATTTTTTGAAGTGTTTCGAAGATTGGAAAAACCGTTGGCACAAGTGTATAATATCTCATGGGGATTACTTTGAAGGGGACAAAATAGATATTCATGAATAAATAATTTTTGAAAAAACACAAAATTCGCGATACTTTTTGAACACACCTCGTATGTCATATTAAATGCAGAATTTTGAAGCTTCATCTTACTTCAATGCAATGTCATTGATTTGTTTGCCATTTGCAAAACCTAATTTATTGTAACAAAGTGCATACTATATTTGATACGTAACCCGCAGACAAGGGTTGAAAGAGCTAAACTTTTAGTTATTTTTGCAAAATAATATTTTAGAAAATCAGCTTAACTGTCTACTTTGTTCTTTATTTCGTAAAACTAATAATTATCACATCAATCAACCAAACGAACTTACATATATATTCTGGTTTGCAACGACTGACAATTGTTATAGCCCTATTTCAATTTTGCCTATCAATGTATATATAAAATAAAATGTTTGTCTGGATGTGTGCAGATATAAGTCAGGTTGCGTCCTAAACGGATTGAGCGATCATAACCAAATTTATAACCAGACCTGTTAAATTTGATTTGTAATTAGTAATCAATTAATTAGACGACTTATTTAATTGGTAATGCTTATTTTAATTGTTTTTCAAGAAATAATAATTAATAATTAATTATAATAATTATTAATTGATTACGATTAGAAAAAAATTCAAATAAATCAAAAAAAGTTGTTTTAATTACTACTACTCTACAACAATAGTGAAAAAATCCAAAAAAAAAAAACAAAAGAAAATAAAATATAATAAAAAAAATCTAAAATAATCAAGAGCAATCAAAACTTTTTTGATTATTTTTTCCTTATTTTAGTAATCGAAAAAAATCATGATTACTTTTTTAATTCATTGGAAAATAATCATTATAAATTTTAAGTAATGGTAATTAATCATTAAATGGATTCTCAAGAAAATAATTAATCAAACCGGTAATCATTACGATTAGTAATCATTATTTAACAGGTCTGTTTATGACAGAAACTGTAAATCTGCCAGGAACGGTCATAGGCTAAAAATAATAATAATGGGAACAAAGGGGCGTGGCATCCACTTTACAAATGTTGACACTATACGACTGAAATTTTTTACGAGTTCCATGAAGTTAATCTCCAATAAATGCAGAAAAATTTGAAATAGTGGAAAGTGCCATGCCCCATTTTCCCAAACAAATCGAATTTTCCATTTAACACCTGCAGAAAAATCATTAAAGCTCAAGTACAATCATTAATCACTAGTTCATGTTTGATCCACTCTCATCACCACAGACAGATGAGCCTTAGTGAATACAAGCAATTTCGCCGGAATGACCTTGTCAGCAGGAGTGAGGAAGTATAATGCGAGTGGCCAGCGGAATGACAACTTACTTATATCTAGCCAAGCCTGGTTTGACAGTACGCATCTAGAGGCAAGAGAAGTTTTCTGGTATATAACTATGCCCCGCCACCCAAATGATTATACACGGCTAAAAATTTGAGCCTAAATCATTGTGTACCATATCAAGTGTGATATCTAAGGCATACACGTAAAAAAAATAAAAACAATTGGCGTAGGAGCTCTCTATGACACTTGTACTGATACGCAATGGCCTAAATTTTAAACCATTCGTCGGCTTAAGCAGTTTTTTATCTACACCAATTTTGAATTTATTGCGAATTAGATTTAAAACTGAACTGAAAAAAACGTCTTAAATTTTTAAAATTTCATTGTCATTGAATTTTTCTCATTACAGCTTTGTGCGCGCCCATTGTTTAATTATACAAGGTTTGTCAGCCATTGACGTTTTTGACAAATGGCGACTTGAAGCTCCCTTATTAAATGTCATCTGATTGGCATTCATCGACTGTGTTGCTTCTTTTCAATAACGTTTGAAAATTGCCCTAAAAACCCAAAAATTAAAAAAAAACCTAAAAATAATAAAAGATGGACCAAATTATATAAATATGCCAGCTTTCATTGGACAATGGATTTTTATACCCAGCGTGTACTAGTACACAGGTTATTATAGTTTTGGTCATATAACGGTGGTTTGTAATGATACAAAATAATGGAGATAGATATAGAGTTCGATATATCAAAGTTCTTAGAATAAACAGAGAAATCCGTTAAGACATGCCCGTCCGTCCGTAGACACGATAGCTTGAGAAAATTGAAAATATTTTAATGAAAGATGGCACACAGGTTGCTTTCTGGCCAAGCTAGGTTGCTATTTAAAATGGGTGAAATCGAACAATAACTACAATTTTCGATATCGAAAATTTAGAAAAACGTTTAAAATGATATAATTCAACAATAAAAGCAGCTACAATCATGAAATTTGTTAAACAATTATTTAGGTGATTGTGCTATTGACAATTTTACCAAATTTTTTAAAAAGGGGCGTGGTACCGCCCACATAGGAGTGAACAAATTTTCAAACTTCGACTGCTAATAACTACAGAACCGTTTACGCTAGAATAACGAAGTTTAGTAGGATGTATGCTATGGTTGTGGTAAATACACCTATAGAAAATAAGTGAAATAAGTCAAATTCGACTGTTAATAACTTCATAACCGTGTAAGATAGACTTACGAAACAACTTATACATATATGGACGAACGGTCGAGGGGTGGGTTAACGAAACCATCTGGTGGATTTTTGCACACCAATTGATAGGCTGGAAATGGTGTTTCAAACGTTTAGGGCCGTTTATGATAAATTTTATCACATGATAACCTAATCATCGCTTGCCTCAGAATGACATTTTCGTTTACACAAAAGTCTGATTAAGTTATCATGATAAAGTTGGTCATTGTGAACGTTTTTGGGAAAAAATTCACAAAAGTTGCATTGTGAATTCATAAAAAGTGACAGCTGATTTTGTTTACAATTTTAAATGAACCATTTTGGCTTACAAGTTTCGATTGTGATATTTATTTATATTGATATTATTACATTTCTAAGTTCTATTACTAGCAGAGTTTGTTAACAGAACAATTTATCACAAAATCAGATGTTTACTTTCAGCTGTCACTTTTTGTTTTGAGAAGCACATAATAAGAGATCCATCCTTTGATAACTTTTATCAGAAGATAATCAGCGAATTGTTGCTAATCAAACATTGAGTAAATGCTTTTTGGGCCAACCTCTGTTAAAGTCTTGATTAAGCAAGTAATCAGACATTAAGTAAACGGCCCTTAATGGTGATCAATTGATAAAGCACCAGAACAAGATGTGAAAATTCAGCTCCTACAAATCTTTGCTTCCGAAATCGTTATGAATGCAAAATTTATTGAAATCAATGTATAATTACGTAAAGTCACTGGACTTAATAAATGGACCAGGCCTACTGGGGAAACCACGTAAAAAAAGGCTCGCCAAAAACTCTACCTTAAGTGGTGTGTATATTGCAAAATTTGAAACCCTTCTCACGAATATCCATGAAAACCCGCCAAAATTCGTATAATTTAAGATATTTGACAAACTTTTACTGTACAGAACCAAGCTTTACAGGAAATAAAGTGGTTTTATAATGCTTCCCAAAGCACACAATTTTTTCTAGTAAGTTGAATTTTAAGACCATTTGCCATTCAAGAATCTTTGAGCGGCAAATGAGGCAATTTATTCCCCATAATTTAATAGAGCATGTCTTTTAAAATGTCATATTTTTTGAAAATATATTTGAAGTTAAAAATTACATTCCGGACTTTTCTACTAATTTTATCCTAACTATTGTTTCCCTTTTCTGTACAATTCGTAAATGCAACTATGATAGCTGACAATTAGGGGGCTTCAAGTCTGGTCTGTGGGTAGAGCAGACGACTCTGATGCGGGAGCGTCGGTTCGAGACTGATACAAATGTTTTTTTAATTGTTAAGACATTTCTGGTTTAAAATTTAAACTCTTTTCTTCACGGTAATTTTCTCGAAAACTGCCAAAATTTAAATTCTAAACCAAATTTGGTTGGGACATATATGTAGCCCAGAAAAGTTTAAAATTTAGGTTAACATTTTTAACCATATAAGTTTAATGAAGTCCGAAGCAACCGCTAGTGTGGGAGAGTCTTGTTTCAAAGCTACCGACTCCAGCTGCTAACATGTCGAATTTAAGTTGAAATAGGACGTTTTAGCATCTTGTTTCGAGATAGGGCATTCTTCGGCCAAATTCTGCGATAAGCTGTTTTTCAACCATTTCCTGACATATGCCGATCTTCTACTCTGCCGACAATGAACGTATCTGAGTAATAACGCATGAATACATATTGCTTGAGTAATAACTAAGCTACATTTCACCTGGTATGCAGGGAGTTAACGCTTACATTCAATAAATAAAAAAGAACAGCAAATTCCGCCCAAGTTGTCATGTCAATCAATCAATTATTTGCGCTTTGTGCGAAAAGTAATGGCGTGCTCATTAGACATTTTAACAATTGCTTGGCGGAATTTCATTTAACAATGAACTCTAATTTACAAGCGTGTTGCGCGTGCCACCCAACAATTCAAGTATTTAACAACCGAAGGCGTTGCAAGTTGAATGGACTTTAAATAGTAAGTCGACTTTTCTATCACTTCAAGCGTCACGAATTCATTTCAACCGCATTGTAAGAGGCGAAAAAGGGAATATGAACGACAGAGCTTAACCGTGCAACCTACAACTTGTGCATGGGAGTATTTTATGTACGCATCAGGGATGTTGCGAATATTTCTACTTCACATTAGAAAGCGTGCATTTTTCGTATTAATCCTGGCACTGCTCATCGCAAGACTGGTTCTTCCGTTCTCTAGCGAACTATATGGTACCCTCAAAGGAGTACTTAGTGAGTAAGAAATTTCGTATAGACAAGAGGGCCCAGTGGAGCGTTCATATATGGTATGTTGCATGGTTTGTTCTTTTTGTAAATTGGTTATTTTTTTATTTGAATCTTACATTGAAAAGCGATAATGTGAAAAAATTAGGAGCCCACGCCATATCTATTAAGATCGCTCTATTTCAGGTGCTGCTAAACTTCACTTATCCACGAAATTTTGGTGCAAATTTCAATCAATTGACCATCTGAGTGGTTAATGTCTGCTTTTGCTTTTTGTTGTTTTTATTGCTATCCAAACCAATTAAAACCACCAATCTGATGCTATTATATCAATTTAGGACGCTAGAGATTTTTCATAATGTAAAAATTTAGTTCCAACTGTTCTGATAAGGTGACCGCTGCAACCTGGTATATTCCCAATGGGAGATTTGGCATTGTAGAATCAGAATTTAACGTCTATAGGACCAAATGCTCCGTCCTTGGTGGACGTTTTTAATATCATGGCAGTAGCCACAGTCATATGCTTTTTCTAAACTGTTGTAGACTCAGTACCTGTCCTCGACGTTTTCCTTCAAATAACTTTAGAAAAATTACTTCCTTCCGCATTCGTTAAGTTTGAACTTCCATATACGCAACATCCCTATTACAAACTCACATACTTTGCAAAAAACATACCGCTTACGAGTGCTTGTAACTCCCACACAAACGTACAAGTATTCCATTGAAAATGGCACAACTCGTCGCATGCATTCTTTACTTTAATTCGTCGCAAAAATGTCTGGCTGCTTTTGAGCTTGTCAACAATCACACAAACGTGTTGAATGTTTAGTGTGTGGATGTGTTACGTATACGCCATGGCGGGGCCACATATGCTGATGGTCACTTATGTAAATTATGATTTAATGTCTTATGTCCTTTACATATTTTAAACTAAATTTACTTATAAATATATGCGTATGTATGCATGAATATTCAAGTGCGGTTTCAATCAAAATATATATACATTGATAGGTACATTAGGGTGGTCAATTTTCAGGATTAAATTTATTGCTTTGCTTTTTCAGACTTGAGATTTATTTTTTCTACATTATAAAGAGGGAAATTCAAGCGGTGTTAAGTCGAGTAAAAAACACATGCGTACCGGGTTCAAATCCGGCCAAGAACTGTTAGTTCGACAACACTCCCCAAAACCTTCGGGGAGTGTTTTTGTCGTTACCACAACAACAACAACAACAGATGTAACTAATACGATTTAATAATAAATATTCACGTTAAAATTCATGGGTTTAAAGAAATTAATGAACTGAATAAATATAGAAATTTATAATAACGTGTGTATGTGAGCGCAGCTCATCTCAAATGTCAACTCGCGACTGACTGTCTTTGACAAATTTTTCATTTTTTAAAAGTATACGTGCTTCTCATTAAACAAGAAGAAAATGAAGTTCCAAAATCTAAAGACCTTACACAGGTGTAAAGGACAATTCAAAGAACGCAAACTCCACAAGAAAGGTTTTAAGGAATTATAAAGCATCAGCTGATATCCTCTAAGTTGACAATGACATTGGGGTATATCAGCTATTCCGGCGGAATTGCCAGTGGGGAATAATTGTAATAGATTTCTGTGATATCTATCGACTTTATCGAAATCACTTGCAAATTCCGATTAAATTAATTGAATTCTCTCATAATCTATTACATTTCTCCCGCCGAGAGTTCCGTCGAAATAGCTGATAGACCCCATTGTGCGAATCAGATTGGTAAGCCTTTGGAATGGCGCGTCATTTGGTAAATACATACCTATGGTATAAACTTCCTGCAACTGTGCTTAAACTTAAACTTGAACTTAAATTTTAAGCCATTCGTCGGTTTAAGCAATTTTTTAAACTTTTTTGTAATAAATTCCAAACCTTTCAATTACATACACAAATTTTCAATTTCTTGCGGTTTAGATTTAAAACTGAACTGAAAAAAAACGTCCAAATTTTTTTTCATTTAGTTCTGAAAGTTTCTTCAATTCCTTGAATTTTCCACAACCAGTTTTATATGCGCTGTAGCTCAGTGGGTAGAGCAGAGAAACTCTTTTCTTCACGCTCATTTTCTCGAAACCTGGCATAAGTTAAATTCTAAACCAAATTTGGTTTGGACATATATGTAGCCCAAAAAAGTATTAAATTTAGCTCAAATTTTTAGCTGTGTAAAGTAATTATCGATTTATTAAACTTACTTCAAAATAAAAATCTTCAAATATGTATCCTATTTTATTTGAGCGTAATTTCAAATTTATATACATAGCTAAGTACATTGAATTAAATGAAAAAAAAAAATTTAGACGTTTGTTTCAGTTCAGTTTTAAATCTAAACCGCAAGAAATTGAAAATTTGTGTATGTAATTGAAAGGTTTGGAATTTATTACAAAAACGTTTAAAAAATTGCTTAAGCCGACGAATGGTTTAAAATTTAGGCAAATTTTTTATTTCTGAACTAGCGCAGGAAAAGAAACATGTACTCTAATTGTATTAAAAAATGAAGTGCGTCTATAATTTTAGCTTTTTTTAAATAAGATATGATCCCGGTTCGCCTACACAAATTTTTGGTACCGATAGAAATGTTTCGTCCTCAGCAAATACAAGTGAACTGAGTAATAATCACCACATACGAAGAAAAAGCATACGCAATGTTTGCGGACATGTGTAAAAATCTAAATTCTTTTGATTTGAGCACAGTTCTACGCGCAAAGGGCACAACCACGACATACTCGTACACCAAGCAAATCAGTCATTGGCGCAAGTAAATTTGTGCGATGTATTTGGCGTCTTACGGAAGCTGCATCAACTATCGGGGAATCAGTTTACTTACCCTAAAGGATCAGAAGTTAAGCTTCATCTGGCACGAATAAAGAGGTAATGCGGTATATATTTCGTGGAACAAGGATAAGATGAATTATTCAACAATATCGCCTCACTTTAGACTTGGGAGCCCTGTTGCAGTTCGCAAACACAGAGGCAGTAGGAAGGAAAACAGTGCTGTGAACCGGCTATGCTGAGGAAAATCTTCTGTTACCAAGACAAAGGGACATTTATATTAGTAGTTCCAATAATGGGAAGATTTGACTCTGCGTGTGGATGTTACATGTTTGAAATACAAATAAAGTCGTGTAGACGTGTTAATTAAACTAACGTGTGTCAATGTACGCCCAGTAATCGAACCGTTCATGTCATGACTTTTAATGTGGGAAACAGGTGAGCTGTCAATAAACTTTCTTTGTTGAATTTCACGCAGGACATCTAAGAATGTTTAAGCACTGGTAGGGATACACAGCATTTGTGTTATTTACCAGAAGCGATCACATTTGAAAACAGGTCAAAGTTCATTACTTTTGCTTTGTATAGTGCGAAGGGCATTGTATTCTTTCATTTTGCAAGAATGTGGGAAATTTTGATATATTATGAAGTACTTTAATGATTTAAGTTACACTAGCTTAAGTTGAGTTGGTTTATGGTTAATAGACTGGGCAAAGAAACAAACTTTTTTCTTTTTTTGAAAATCATATTAATATTATTTTTTAGAATGGCTGAATGAAAGTTTTCGCAGGTGGGTCGTTCTAAAATAATCAACCCTTAATCATGCGAAAGTCGGTAAAATTGACAAAGTAAAATATAGTAAAAAGATAAATACAGTTTCTTCAGGGCACTATAATTTAAACAACAAATTCAATTTAACAAACCGGTTTCGGCGATGTGTCATTTTCAATACCATTTTTCGTTCGAACGAATTTTGAGGGATGACGGGAAATCGTTCCAATATATATCAGCTTTCCACCCTGTCGGAAAATCAACAAAACAAAGTATTCATTCAATAATAGCAAATCGATCCGGAGATAATGTGGATATAAATTCGAAATCGAAATTTTAACAATAATTATAAAGTGCAAAAGTTGATCTTATTATCTTGTTAATTTTTCGCCCCCCTTTATTGACAACCAAATTTAAGTAAAACAGGTTTTCTCAAAAAAGCAATGTTTTTCTACTACACCTTTTCCAAGTGTACTTCAGAATCCGTAAAATGTACTTCAGAATAGTCAATTGCACTTCAGAAACCGTAAAATTAACTTCAGAATAGTCAATTGTGCGTCAGAAATTGTGAAATGTATTTCAGAATAGCCAGTTGTACTTCAGAAACCGTAAATTGTAATTTAGTGACTGTAAAATGTACTTGTACAATTGTACTTCAGAAAATAAAAATTGTACTTCAGAAGCTGCAGAGTTAATATGATGTTACCACTTCTGAAGTACAATTTATGGTTCCTGAAGTACAATTGATTATTCTGAAGTACATTTTACAGCTTCTGAAGTACAATTTATGGTTCCTGAAATACAATTGATTATTCTGAAGTACATTTTACAGTTTCTAAAGTACAATTGATTATTCTGAAGTATATTTTACAGCTTCTGAAATACAAATAACTATTCTAAAATACATTTTACGATTTCTGAAGTGAAATTGACTATTCTGGAATACGTTTTACGAGTTCTGAAGTACAATTGATTATTCTGAAGTACATTTTACGGTTTCTGAAGAACATTTTACGCTTTCTGAAGTACACTTGAAAAAGGTGTAGAATATAGCTTATTTCTATTTTTTCCCCAGTCTATTCTTATGCCATCAATGCGGGAGGTTACAGAGTGAAAAGAAAAGTAAACAAAAATAATAATAATAATAATATGAAAATAAAAGAATATAAATAGATAAAGATACATTTTCATTATGTATTTAATGCATACAAATTTAAATTAAAATAAAAGCAAAAGAAAACCATGAACTTTGACAGAAATAAAAGTGAAGGTTACTATTGCAGTTTCACACCTCAATGAATGAATTGAAAGATATATAGTCCAAATCCCGTTTAGAATCGTTTGTATGGGAGATAAATCTGTATACGAGTATATAAATTAAAAATTTTGTATGTATGTATGTAACCAAATTTGGGACACACACACTGAAAATCTTCCAGGCATGGGCATAGATTAAAAATAGTTTCGATTTCTTAAGGGAGATATGGGTAAAGAGGCGTGGCACCTTCCATACAAATAGGCATTTTTTCGTAATGCATATCTCTAGAAGTATTCATGTTGGACGACTGGTCTAGAATAGATAACAAACTTGTAGAAAAGTTGTTGATAGTGACACCGCATAATGATAATTTCGGTGCCATATCAGGACTATTTCCGAATAATGTTGGAAAAGTGTGTAAAAGCATTTCGAATGATTTTAAAAATGAGGTAGTTTTTAGGTAACATTTCGCAATTGTGTTTGAGGTTTTTCGAGTATAACTTAGGGATGATTTCTATTTTATTCTAGGAATTGTTTCAGAAGACTTCCAAAATAATTTTGGTATTATTTGCGATATAGATTATTTCTGTATTTTTTGTTGTAGCTGCTTTAGCCGATATCTTCCTTATCGATTGACTGAGTGGAAGATCATCCTATTTCACATTATATTTAAAGAGCACGGTAACTCAGAGCTTTTTTCAACGCACTGGTTATCATAGTTGATAGTAGATAAAGTTTAAGCTGAGCTAGATCGACTCTGCAACTAATATATTTATTTATTTGACATGCACTTCCAGAGCGACATTTGTACATGATAGATATTAAAGAAAAACATTAGTTTTTAGAATATTTACCTTCCTTTCTGTCTGTTCAAATGTATGTATGTTTGTACGCGCATCACTCCAAACTTGCTGCATAAAATTGAGTGTTATTTAAATCGATTAATTGCAAAATCCCTTACATCAAGTTTAGATCACCCTTTACCACAGGGAAATATTTTGCATGCTCAAAATATGTTTATTAGAGTGGGTCGATTTGTATGGACGAAAGTTAACCGATATCGCGCCATCGATTTTTCGATAGGTTTTGGGCTCAGGAAAAAAAAGTTCCACTACGCATACCCATAAAAATAATTTTCGAGCCTGCCAAATTTCATTTTTTTTTTACTTTTTTCGACTTTGATTTTTAAGGTTTTTTTCATGACCTACTAAAAAAATTTTCATTTGATTTTAAAATTTTCATGTATACCCTGTCCGACCCAAAAATGCCCGCTAAACACGTTGGCGATAAGTTTTTTAAATGCAAATAGTACATGCAAAAATGTTTTCGATGAAAACGAATTTGTCTCATATTTCCTGTCCCACTTAAAATTATCAGCTAAAAACGTTGGCAATAACGGGGTTTCGAAAAAAAATTTTATTTTCGGGTTTTGGGACTTGGTTTGGTCGAAAAATCGACTTTTCCAAAACCCGAAAATAAACTTGGTTTTCAAAAAACCGTTATCGCCAACGTTTTTAGCCCAAAACCTATCGGAAAATCGATGGCGCGGTATCGGTTGATAAATGGACCCAGTCTAATGTTTATACATATAAGTGAATTGTAACAGGCCCATGTGTTTACATAAAAAATAATATGCAAAAATGCATATAGGGATCTTTATTAGAGAAAATGTTACCAAATCAACAATTCTAAGAATTTTTGCATATATCTACGTATACTTGCGCTCACATTACTAAATAACAACTGCATGGAATTGAATGCTTTTTTCATTAATGTTTTTCTGGGGGTGAATCTTGTATGATAGAACATTTTTGGGTGTTGTTGTGGTATATTATTTTTATTTTCGTGCATCTGAATCCACTCACTACCGTGAATATTTAGATTGAAAATAAAAATAGACTATCAGAGTTAGATTTGAAACCTTTGAATAAGAAGTGGAAAAGCCTATAGACGGAGTAGAATTTTTTTAAAACTTCTTTGAACATAATAGCAATCAGTTCTAAAGAAACTCTTAAAGTCAACGGGAAATTTACAAAAACCGAACACAAAATTCCCACAGTTCATACTCGCCTATGAGCCACCTAATGGAAGTTTTTTACTTGACTGTTGCATTGTCACCGCGTTCTGAACCGCGCACCAAACTTCAAGCTTCTAACCGAAAGGAAAGTTTCTCAACATTTAGTAGCTAGATTCTTATTTTTTAAAGGTTATTCCTAAATATCTTGCTTCAGGTCATCAACTAGTAAAATCTTGTCGAAAAGTTACCTAAAAATCTTTCGCAAATTTCCAAACTTCGATCGGGTTTTTCTAAATGCCGCGGTTCCTGCGACACCTATCTTATTTTTATACCTTTCATAAAAATGAAATCATATTATAACTTTGGTCCGACGTTTATAAGTATGAGAAGAAGAAGAGATAGACCCACCAATAAGTATACCGAAATGATCAGGGCGATTAGCTGAGTTGATTTAGCCATGTCCGTCTGTCTATTTGAACGCAAACTAGTCCCTCAGTTTTAGAGATATCTCGATGAAATTTCGTAAGAGGCCGCCATTTTGTAAAGCATTAATCATTTGTCGGAACCAGCATGAGCGGACCAATACAGCGCATAGCTCCCATACAATCGATTTTTCCGATAAATGGGGTTTGGGCTATGTATCTTTAAATTAATAGTTTTGCAGAGTTTTTACTAAATGTGAGTAAGGATCGGACACTTAAAACCATGATGCGTATTAATGAAAGGTATAAAGTCTTCGGCACAGTCGAAGACAGCGCTTTCTTATTATTCCTTACTTTGGTGCACTAAAACTACGTTCTAACAATATTTTAAGCTTCAAGACTCTAACTTAATGGGAAGTCATTAAAAATTGAACAACAGAAAGTACTGGACTGATTTCTACTAAAGAATTCAACTTCTGTCAAGTTCATTGAGTAATTTACAAGTGTCGGAAAATTGTTAAAGCACGTGAACGTATGGCAGATATCGTAATTTGGTATTATGAGTTTAGTAAGCGAATTCAACTAATCGTAAACGTCAACCATGTCTGTTTGCTAGCAAAAAGGAATTCGAATGCGTTTTAAATTGTCTGCTTTCTGCATTAGAATTTTTGAATTTGATATGACAGATTTTTCCATTTAGAATTTATATGACGTATATGAGACGTGCACAGTTGACCCGAATGAAAAAAGGCAACCACAAGACTTACAGCTTACCCGACTTAAAAAAAAGTAAGGATTATTCCTAACAATTTGTAGCAATTATTTCCATTTCGAACAGTATCACGTAATACCAATATTGTCATGCGTAGGACCAGTCACGTAATCTTGTTTGTGCGATTGCCGTGTCGATGACGGAATATGTAATTGGAACCCAGTTTAAAATACAAATAAAAATTTAAATTTCTTAATCAATTCGAAGTAAATTATTCCCTGGACAATTTGAAGCGTAGTCAAGACGATAGATAGTCTTTTTAAAGATCAAATTAATCAAAAATTTCCTTTGACTAAAACTTGCAACTTCTGATTGACTCTCACACTGACTTATGCGCCAAGCAGATACAGTACTTCACCGTCGACGTATCCGTCATACGTCAAAATTAAGAGCAAAATCTACTTTGCCGTATCCGACGAATCTGTTGTTATGCACGCCAACCCTCGCACTCTACTTAGCTGTCAGTTTTTTTTAACGTATTGCCGTATTGTATCTGCTTGGTACATTACTCTCATTTTTGGGCTCTCAGTAGTCCGAGAACTTTGTATTTAAGTGATTCCTTCTTAGGCTGCAGAGCCTTATGAGAAACAATGCAATCGATTATTGGTGCTACATCGTAATTCGCTATCCGTAACCATGATCCAATAGTACAGGTCGTGTTACTAGACCAGCTGATTTTTTACTTTTGGCTCGAAATTTGGCATTACACTCATTTCTCAGTACGATTTGACGTTAAACTCACAAATTACAAAATCAAAATACATGGAAAAATTTTGTATGTTTGTATGTTTGTCGAGCTGCTACGACCTGTTGTAGTTGGATCATGTCCGTAACGTAACCTTACCGACCAATTGCATGTTGGTTTTTCTCTTACGTTAGGGATACGACTACAGCGATACGACAAACGCACCAATAACTTCAGCTTAACTTCTGACTGATTCTGACTAGTAAGGGATTACAGCTATAAATTCGGGTAGTTACTATAAATTCGGGTAGTTGTTATAAATTCGCGTAGCTACTTAACCAAAAAAAAAAAGAGTGAATAGACGAAGGTCAAGAGATAATGTGATAAAAGCTTCATAAGCTTCTTCGGGAAGGAAGACATTATATTAATTATAATATTTAAACCATAAAAATAAAGCATTCAAAACACTGAGCTCACGACAAAGAATAATAATTTTTATGATATAATTTTATTTGTTTTTATTTTATAATAATTTAATTAATTACCAAACACACAATTCAATTGAATTGTTGGTAAGCAAAAAAAAGTATTTAATATTTTTTAGCATCACCCATTGATACTTGTTTAAACACAGTTTGTTTAATATGCTGTAAAATCAAATAAAACTTTTAAATAACTTATACGCTTTAAAATTACTTGTTACAGCTCTCTAAAGCCTTTGATAGCTAAACCAGCAAAGAAGATAATTTAAGAAACCGACAAAGCAAGGCAGCGTCCTCCATTGCCTGTTTCAGCAACGCAAATTGATTCTAAGAAAAAGCTCTAAATCTTACGAAAATACCTAAATAATGGCTGAACAACAAAAACTTTCGTTATGTCCACGACTGGTAGACTACATGGCCATTGTGGGCGCACGTACAATTCCGTCACTCCCCAAAGGGATACCCGGCAATAAAACGCCGCCGGTGCAGGTGAGTGGAAGAGTATTTTCTTTTGTGTTAGTAAATATGGTAAATTTATACAGTTTTACATACAAATGAATACAGAGATGAATGTAGGGATCTATTTGCTTGTCTCGCCTTTGAGGTATATGTTAAGTTAGTGAGCTCGTTCATCTCGTACATTTTAATTGGCATGTGTAAGTGGAAAAACATGTTTATTTATAGCAACTGTTTTGGTAATATGATAATGTGAATGGCGGCAGCTGTAATATTGTCAATTGCTGGCTTGCACACAAGAAAGAGGCGTCGAGTTTTAACCAACATCAAACAAGTTTGCAAATGCGTAGGTAGGTTCGGCAAAGGGAATTTCCTTGACGTTAATAAACTTCTTAAGTCGTGACGCAATAAAAATTATAATTCAGAAAACACACTTAAAGTGAACATATGCTTTCGCTAACTAATTTAATTGACATAACTTACTTAACCGTTCGAATGTTCGTTTATCCGTTTTATTAACTGGCGTCCATTGAAAACCATGAGGAACCTCAAATGGTTATTCATCTGATTTTTAGCTCGTTTTGGAAGGTTCCTTCTTCTGCTTCTTTATCTTCACTAATGGGCTAGTTAACGTTGCCGCTAGATTTTTATTGGTTGAACTATATCAATATATGCGTTAAGCTTACATAAATTATCAATAACTCTTGTTCAGTGCTTATAACCTTTGGAAGAACTTTTCTCTAGAAGTCCGCCACCTTCGCATGGGGGCTCGGGTCCTTCATGTTGTTGTTGTTGTGTTTGCGATACGTGCCCTGCCGAGTCGTCACTTTCCTTGCCCAGCATTGTCATCAAGCTTTTCCAACGAAAGTCCCAGAACCCTCACGGCTTTAACATGGTTGGACCAGAGTGAAATTGGAGTTCGAAGAATCGGCTCAGTTAAGCAAATAACTAGATGGTTAGTGTCATAAGAAGGCACGCCATGCCCGGCAAACATTTGGCATGTGGGTTCAGTCTGGATCGGTAAGAGTTTAATCTGTTACAATATCCAGAACGAACTTGGGTCAGGATAACTCTTGTCGCCAAGTTCGCGTTCTTTTTCGGCGACAGGTAGAGCTTGTGCGTGAATGACGGCATTCACTGGGCTAGAACTGACAAAGGAGTTTATCGACTCGGGCCTGAGGGTCTGTCGATGCACCTTTGGATCAAACGGCGCAAAATTGATGCCGGATCTCATCATAGTGCTTACGTAGTTTTTTCCTTATTCGGGAGGCGGATTTTCTTCGAGCAGCCATCTGTTCAGGAATTGCCTGGCCAACATCTCACTATGATTTTAGCTCAGAGCATTTTTGCCTTGCTGTGGAGGTGGTGTTCAGGTGATATAAGGAGGCATCCAGTAGCAGTTGTGAGTGCGGTGTTTTGACAGGCCTGCAACCTCATCCAGTGTGTGTCTCAGAGCTGGCTGTCGAATTGCCTTGTACGTTCCCAGCAACGTTTCTCTATCTTTTCCCCAAGTTGTTGTTGTTGTTGTTGTAACGACAAAAACACTCCCCGAAGGTTTTTGGGAGTGCTGTCGAACTGACAGTCCTTGGCCGGATATAAATCCGGTACGCTCCGGTACTCCCTTGCGGTACTGCCTGACTGTCGTGGTAGCGATTTATGACCAGTGGAACCTTCTAGGTCATATCAGCCCTCCTTCCGTAAGGAAAGAGAGATGGGTAATGAGAGGTGAGAGGCATCATATCCGTAGATCAACCATCGAGTTGCACGTCATTACCTTTGTGCATATTAGTCGCCTCTTACGACCGGTATGCCTACCTCGGGCATATTCTAAGCCCCTAACCCGCAGGGGTGATCTTTTCCCCAAGTGTTGCCAGCTAGTGGCAATCTGACCGCTGCTGAAACGAGTTTTTGACCCCTTAGATTCTCGGTTGGAGGATTTTAGTCGCCTATTACGACAGGCATGCCTATTACGACAGCCATGTCTATATTCCAAGCATCTAACTTGCTGGGGTAGGACGCTATGTGAAGAGTCTCTGAACAACAGCCATCTTGGGGCAATTTTGAGTGTTGTCTTAGTCCGTACTTCGTTTCGTTTTTAGACAGAATATTCGGTAGCTCTTATTGCTGGAATATGGCACAAGCCCTATTTCCGTCACTCTCTTCCCTTTTTTCAAAATGAGACTCTCTTCCTTCTTCATCAGTCTGAACTCCGTATAATGCATAGCTCAATACGCGTTAAACGCTATAAGCAAAAGAAAACGACCCTCGTATCATAACAGCGTTCAGTAGCTACTGCCATAATACGCTTATTCAGGATCTCAAAGAGTGTTTCCCACCAGAGCTAAAGATGTGAACTGCGAACTAGTTGCGAATTATTTGTTTGAGTACCGACAAGTGCTATTGCCACAGAGTTGTGTCTTATCCGACTTTTGTTTAAGTTTTATTCATAGCGATTATGGAATTGAATTCCAGTAACGTCTGGCTACTTCTGACTCGTGCGGGGTGGCAACTAAATTAACGGTGGGCGGTGCTTTAAAAACTTTAATAAGATACTAGTTTTCCTGAATCGAAATTCAGCTAAATCTCTTAAAACTCACATTTGAGCATTTTAGAGCTGGCGATTTCTGGAACTTCGCTGCAGATTACTTTCTATACTTTTCACAGGTGCCGAGATCAATTACAGATAATTCCCACATTTTTCTCTGTCCCAAGCCGTCTTCATCATTAAATCTCAAATATATATTTGCATGTGACAATTTCCGTTTCAGATTCCCGAGCTGCTTCGTCGCTATCCACCCTCAGATCATGCCGACTTTCCACTTCCCCTCGACATGGTTTACTTCTGCCAGCCGGAAGGTTGCACAAGTGTGGGACCGCGCCGTACTGTATCTGCTATACGCGACATGACCTCATTTGTATTTGCGCTAACCGACAAAGATTCTGGAAAAACACGCTATGGTATCTGTGTTAATTTTTATCGTCCTATTGAAAGGCACACAGCTGAACGCGGTGCAGCTAGTGGAAATAATGGCGCTGTTGTCCTGGGACAAAGCACAAGAGGGCGGCGTAGTTCTGCGTTTCGACGTGAATCATGGCGTAAAAGTATGGAACGTAGTTCGGATTCAGCATTTAGTAGGCAAGTTGATTCTATAGTATTTAACTCACAAACTCATCACAGCACAAGTAAAAAAAGTTTTGATAACAAAATTTGCAATGTAAAGCAAATTGTTCAAAATTCGTTAATCATTAACTCACATGATGCTAAACGACGTATTTTTTATAATAGTTACGGACTCTTAACTTCTTCTAGCGACTACAGAAGTAACGTCGCTCCCAGTGATTCGGATCGTGAAATGACATCGCGTCGTGATTCGGATACACCGAATCAACGTCATCTAACACATGGACCGCTTGTACATGGACAACAGCAGCAGCAGCAACAACAACAACAACAACAACAGATGCACCCACAACAAGTGCCCAAGCTGGGTTTAGTAGCACCCTCTGCTGACTCAGAGTCGGGTGGTAGTCATTCGCCTTCACCACGCGCCTCACGCAAACGTACAAAACTGCGTAATCAGTCGCTTACATCGCTCTGTATCATCTCACATCATCCTTTCTTCTCAACCTTTCGTGAGTGTTTGTTTATACTGAAAAAGTTAATCGATGCCTGCAATGAATCGTCATCGCCAAAGCGTTTGGGCGCTTCACAAAAATTAAATCGTGACAACGTGTGGACAGTGCTGACGGGACATGCCACAGAGTCTACCTCGTCCATAGTGCTGCATGATGTGCGCGAAATTGAGACATGGATATTGCGATTGTTGTCCACGCCAGTGCCTGTACCGGGTTCCACGCGTGTTGAGGTATTTTCATGAAATTTTAAAACTTTATTCGTTGACTAATCACTCTATCTCTCACCTACAGGTTGAGGTGCTATCACCCACAGTGCATGAACCGCTACTATTCGCATTGCCTGATCATACGCGCTTCTCGATGGTTGACTTTCCATTGCATTTGCCGCTGGAGTTGTTGGGTGTGGAGACGTGTCTCAAAGTGTGGACTTTAATAATGCTAGAGAATAAAGTACTCTTTCAATCGCGCGATTATAATGCGCTCTCCATGTCGGTAATGGCGTTCGTTACCATGCTTTATCCATTGGAGTATATGTTCCCCGTGATACCGCTGCTGCCGACATGTTTGAGTTGCGCCGAACAATTGCTGCTGGCGCCGACACCTTTTGTGATTGGCGTGCCGGCTACATTTTTAATGTATAAAAAGAATTTCCGGTGAGTAAATGTGCTTAATGCAAACAAAAAAAATGTTAAGAAAACTCTTTCAATTTGTTTTTATAGCTTGCCAGATGATATCTGGGTGGTGGATCTGGACTCAACAAAGTTATCACCACCTACCGGTGGCTATGAGGAAATTCCTCCACTACCTGAGCCTGAGGGTACCATACTCAAGAATCACCTGAAACAAGTAAGCAAATATTAACAATCTATTGAAGCTTTTAAAAAGTTTTGTAAACGAAAATTTAATAATATAACTGTTTTTACGAGAAATTCGTTCTAAGCGCGAATTAAAATTGTAAAATATTGACTTCTTCCTTTAAATGTGCTGTAACTTCGAATTGGCTTTTTTGATTATTTCTTTCAAAATTTCTATATATATATATTGTATTTACTTCAAAATCTCGACAGAATAATTTACGTGATTTTCAACATATATTAACTAACAAATTTTTTTTTGTAATTCATCTGGTGGTTGTTCATTAAATTCATTTCAAGCATATATTTCATAACACATTTTCAATACATTTAATTAAAAAAAAATAATTTTATATCTTATGTAACTTGATATTTATTGCGCAATATACTACGTTGTTATCAGCTTTTAATTTTCAAATCGACAGCGGAGTGGAATATCAATTTATCTCTGCTGGCTGTTATAAAAACCGTTACCATTTTGTTTGAAAAAAGCGCTGTCCCAGATTTTTTTTTAAAAAGGCCCTTTCCCAGAGCAGTGTTGGGCGTTAATCAATTAAATTTTTAATTGATTTATTAATTGATTAAGAAAGTAATTGCAATTAAATCAATTGCAATTAAAGTAATTACAATTAAAATTTTAATTGCTTGTTGCAATTAAATTATTTAAAATTAAATTAAAAACAATTGAAAATTTTTTTATTAATTTTTTAAGTGTATTATGAAGCAATTAATAATACTACCCGGGTAATTCTTGATTGATTTCATTCAAATATTCAATACAATTTATCAGGGGCACATAACTTTCACGAAAGTGATATTTGGAAGACATCAAGCAATTTTTTGACATATATATAACCTACATGTTCTAGCAGTAGAAGTTTGTGGCAATAAAACACCATGGTACCCGGCTAGTAATATACTAGATAGCGTCCGGGTAGCGTGTTCATTGTTAAACTCATAAAACAATTGTAATTGACAAATTGTTAATTATAGGAAACACAATTAATTAATTGTTAATTGCGAGCACTGCAATTGATTAATTGTTAATTGTACATTTTTGCAATTACAATTAAAAATTGTTAATTGTAGAAGTTGCAATCAAAAATTAATTAATTGTTAATTATTAATTGTTTTAACAATTATAATTTGCCCAACACTGTCCCAGAGTATTTTAGCTGAGCAAGGCTATTTTTGAAACTCTATTGCTCCAGCTCGTGGTAAGAGCAGAGCCGAGAGTAGAAAAAAAACTTTGGTTCTGCTTTGAGCTACTCCTCATTGTAGTACATAGAAAAAACAAACGTTTGGATACCTTTATGCAGAAAATATTCCTTGTCTTAGTGCTAAGGGCACAAGCTCAATGCCTAAATTGAGTACAGAGCAATATTTTTTTTGCTGTCCGCAGCATACAGCAGCTCGCTCATAGTGTTGAATCTGCTGTTTACTCCGTTCTACTACGCTACGTAGCCCATTGTAGAGACAAACATATGCGATCATGATTTATGCTCTCTCCTCTGCTAAAAAAAAATAGCGTAGCTATTTTAATTCTGGTTCAGTACCTTATTCAAAGCTCAAAGTTTCCCGTAACATTTAGGGTTTCCAGGGGGTAAATTCTGGTTGGGCGTTATCGTGAAGTGAAAAAACTCTTTTCAATTTAGTTATCACTTGAAGTTTTCCTTTCTTCACTTCACTGAGCTCTAAAGTGCGATTCTGATATGTACGATGAAACCTGTTTGCAGAAGAACTTTTTGAATTGCGTTGACACAAGTTGTTTTTGCTATTATAGAATTGTAAGAATACAAGTAATTTTTATGACTTAAAACGTTTAAATTTGTAAAAAATCCGAATTTGAATTTTTAGAAACTTTGACGTTAACACCAAATTTATATTGGCGTTAACTTCTTTCACTTCACTTCAAATCGAAAATTTAGAGTAAAACGAGAATCAAAAATCGTGGTGAATTGACGCATTTACTTTTCACTTCACGTTAACGCAAAGCAGAATTGACCCCCAGTTTCCTTAAATTTTTTAAAAATTAAATACTACCTAACATGATACATTAAGTTAATGGGATAACACTCAATTGTCTATACCTAAGTCTTTAGGAAGCTGCAAGCCTGGCAAAACACTGCACTCAAGACTTCCGTTAGCAGAGCTTAATGATAATGAAATATCCAAAAATGGACTTGACGCTTGCCCTGCCTGAGTAAGAAGTACTGTTACAATGACAACAAACAAATATACCAAACATATCAGCAGCCTTCTACGCATGTTAGGAAAATGATATGCGTAAGCTCTGACGTACAATGTGGTTTCAGTGAAAGCTGTCCAATCCATCCAAGGAAAGTTCTTTTATGCTATCGGAACCAAAAGGCCAACGATTGCTGGCGTACCAGCGCTAATTTCTGCCCACTAACGACTGAGTAAAGAAGACAAATTTGTTGGCGTCAGTGTCAGCACCTTTGCTCCTTGGCAGCAATGTCACGCTTGAAAGCTACAAATTTCTGATATGATGATACTAGAAGTTCTTAATTGTATTTCGATGCAGATTTTAGACATATTTCAGTGTATATAAAATCAAAAAGATCAAGTGGACTTGCTCTTTCTTCTTGTTTCTGACTGGCTTAATTCTGAGATGGCGCATTCTTCAAATCTTCGTTTTGATGCCAACTTTCGACCAAACAGCCGTGATAGAGCGTTTCGCCACTCAACCGTCTAGATTCAACTCACACTTTTTGCTTAATCTATTCTAATCGCTTATGCTAACTATCTCTTTCGCTAGCTAATGAACAAAGCTGCTAAAACTTTCGCAAT
This sequence comes from Merzomyia westermanni, assembly GCA_949987695.1. Taxonomy (NCBI): domain Eukaryota; kingdom Metazoa; phylum Arthropoda; class Insecta; order Diptera; family Tephritidae; genus Merzomyia; species Merzomyia westermanni. The sequence goes on from OX465290.1 coordinate 138,885,702, forward strand.
CACTACTCACATACTTCATGTACATTTACTACATTGATTTTTCTCATACAAACTGTTTTCTTTTCAAAATTTCATTACATGAACACAGGCTATGCAACTTATGGATGAAGCTGGACTCGGTGTAAATATATTTATTTTATTTGTCATCTAACACTAACAAAATATAGAGTCATTAACTTTTCAAAGCATGTTTTATGTTGAACTTAAAAACCTATTATCTTTAAGTTTAAGATAAGTTGTTAATTCAATAGATGTGAAAAGTGTTTTTTTTATTTTTTATTTGGAGTCTAGTTTTAAAAGAACGTGTTTTAGAGTGTTAGCTAGAAGGATGTTTTCGGGTGCCATATTTTTCGAATATCGCAGTGTGTGTCTATGTGGCTTCGACCTTTTGGTAAATAGTAAGGTTCTTATAGGGAAATATGGCTATCCAAGCAATTCCATCTTCTTTTGCACCTCGTTTACAGAACAATTCAGTTTTCAGTTTAAGCTAGAGAGATATTCATCTATTTCTCCTATCGATTTTAGATTTGTGCTGTCCTGCATCAGCTCTAATAAAAGACTAGCTTATGCGCAAAACGTTGTTCCGCCATATAAGTTGCTACTATCTTGTTATTAAGTCGGACCTTGCTTCGATTTCTCTCTTTTCTCTCTTTATGGCGCGTTATACAACAGGTATATCATCATAAACCTCCTAAGAGATTTTTGCGCCAAGCTTCTCTTCCAATTTGTGGTGTGCCGATTTTGAATTTTCCCTACAAATTGGTTAGACCTACAGTTTTTTGCCGACTCCGAACGGCATCTACAAAGGAGACGAATTTTTGCTGAGAAGCCTGTCATGGCAGAAATACACTCGGAGAGTTTGCCAAACCACTGCCGAGGGGCGACCCAGTTTTGAAAAACTTTTTTTTTTTTCAAATCACTTTTGATGTTACCTGTACCAGGGCTCGAACCATGGACCTTCGGTGTGGTAGGCCGGCAACACTACCTCCACACCACGGCGGCCGATTTACTTCTCACTATCTTTCGGGTTTTCTTAATTTTCTCTTCTTCTACCTCTCTCTGTTGTTGTTGTTGTTAACAGTGCTTCGCCCTGCCCCAGATTGGACAGGGTTACACTGAAATAACAGCCCTTGGCCGGGTGAAAAAACCCGGGTCATTCCGGTGCGATAGAACCGGCTGTTGTGGGAATGTCTACCTCTCTCTCTTCTTATCCACCTCTGTCTTTTTTTATCACCCAACTGAGGGTCTATTTTCCCCCAACACTATTCCTTATCCTTTTTCCTTATATCTACCGCTACCGCTACCCGGAATACCCGGAATACCCGGGTTTACCTTAAGGTCAATAACTTAAACCAAACAAGGGGAATGTAGTTATAAAAACCCTTCTACTAGGGATGTGCTCTATATTCGGAAAAATCAATTTCCCATTAATAGTTTTTTTTGTTTAGAAATAAATCGATTTCTGATAACATTAAATTTACAGAATATAATTGAATTATTAAAAATGTAACAGGAGTAATAAAGTCAATAAATTCTCGGCTCCTCAAAAAAAAAAAATTCCGTTTGAACAACGCTATTTTATCATTAAGTACATGGACAACCGAGCTTTTCTGGGAATTTTTCGAGGTTGCCATATAATTTAGGGTGTTGTAGATACTGATCAATAGAAACATTGTGGAATCGCTTACATATAGTTTTATTTACAAACGGTGTATTTAATTAATTCGTTCAATTAGTTTTCGAGATAATGTCAGACATCGAAAATATATATACATATATAGCCCTAGGTATAACACACCTATGTAGAAATTCGTTTGATACTCACATTTGTGTATCTTATTTGAATTTTTTAATTTCAGATAGGTGGAAACTCGGTAAAAACCTCTTAGGTGGCAGCACTTATATAAGACACCTTAGATTGTAGCGGATAACTTATATATGTACAAAATTTCATAGAAATGTGTCAAGACCTTTTCGAGATAATAGCGGATATGTCAAAATTTTAATATATAGGATTAGGTGCCAACTTTACATAAAAATATTATTTTAAAATACGACATGAATCCCAATGTCAAGCGCAAAAGAACTTGTTTTTCAGTCTACCATATTATAATTGAAAGCGAAACTTACCAAGAACGCATTCTAGACCATTTCTCGGTTCCATGAAACAAGCGACGCGCTTATATTTTGCACACTGAATTTATTTCATCTCTCCTTGTAATACACTTGATTGTAGGTTCTGTCAGATGTAAGAATATAAAATCATAAAGATACTTTAAGTGGTTATGATTTCTTAGATTTTAAAGATATATATGTATATATACCAACTTTTAGTGAGTTCTGTTTTTCGTGACTGTAATATTTTTGAATACTTTTCTAAAATCAAATTGAAATCCAGCAGTATATCTATTGTCTTGTTGCTCGTCTTTGATATTTCTCTAATACTTTAAAACCTCTTCTAAACAACTCTTAACCCTACCTGTATCATCCATCCATATTCCATAACAACATCCCCACCGTTAACATGTGATCGCTGCATGTCGATTAAAACATATTTATAGAGCTGCATTTACTTTTATTTTCATAACGTTATTGTTTATACATCTTATTCAGTTTAGTAGTTCATAAAAAATTTATAGTTTCCGTATTGTACTTAAACCTAATAAAAAAAAAACACAGACACAGCTACCAAGATAAATGTTACAGATTATTAAAGATATTTACATTCGAATAACAGGCGCTGTCTTCCATGTCGGCTTCCAATCAGGCCATATCCGCCCAACAACTTATGCCATCTGTACGTGACAGTCTCACTGAGCCCACATTACTAGGGTAAGTACTAAATCTCAAAGTTCTGCTGTTGAAACTAATTAAATATTCGTTACAGCGTCTCGCAAGTCCGTTTGGCCCTACAATCACCCACACAATCGGCGTACGCAAGCCAACGCAGTTCAATGTCAGCACAAGGTACACATTCCAGGCAGCCAAGTCCCATGAATTCGCCCGCATTGAATCCGTTTGTCTATGGCACGGATGTCGACTCAGTAGATGTCGCTACGCGCGTTGCAATGGTAATGCTATGATTTATCCAATGCTATCTATGTCTTAACTTTCTCATTTCATTTCAGGTTCGTTTCTTTAACGCACAAAATACTTTGGCTAACTTTGCCGAGCATACGCGCACTTTACGGCTCTATCCACGTCCCGTGGTGGCTTTTCAAATTAACAGTTTTCTACGTTCACGTCCACGTGCCTCACAGTTCCTCAATCAGTTTGCACGCACACAAGCAGTAGAGTTCCTCGCTGAATGGTCACTAACACCTACTAATGTTGCCTTCTTGCGTGTACAAACTGGCGTAATGGATCCAGCTCAGGTTGGCGATAAGCCAAAATGGTTCGCTTATAGCCTTACACCCATACGTTTCTCAGTTTGGGATGATGGTAGCTCACTCAATGGTGCGCTACGTTCACTCAAGCAATTGGAAAGTCAAGCCACTGATGAGAGCGGTTCCGATTCGGAGGGTGCAGAAAGTTCAAGTTCCTCTTATTCCTCGCTAAGTGATTTTGTTTCGGAAATGGTATCTTCAGATTTATCGCCTAGTATACATGATGTCTTCGGAGCACACAATCGACCACATAATGTGCCACAAACACTTTCATCAAACCTTGATCCAGCCTTAGTATATCATCCGCCTAGAACATTGCAATATCCAGCGAGTATGTCTCAGAAAGTAGAGACCAACGAAGATGAAGAAGTCGAACGTGCAGAATCGCCTATGTCATCGTCATCGAGTCGCTCTGATTTGAGTTCGCCCAGCCGTGATTCCGAATTTGAATTTCCAGCTAAAACTGCAGGTCCATTCGATTTAGCAGCACCAGCGGCAATACGACTTGAGGCGACCATACGTGCAGCGAGTGTTGATAATGAAGGCAACGAATTGGGAGAACCACGAAAATCACCTGTGATGGCACATAAGCAACAACATCAACAACAGCGGCATGGTGAAACGGACCATATTGGCGTTGAAAAGAAACGACCGGTTTGTAGTTGAGACTGAAAAAAGAGAATGCTTTGTTTAACAAGGAAATAATTTCTTTATGAACAGCCCCCAATAACACCACCAGTCTCTAACATACTAGCGCGCACTGGTAGTTCTGGTTCCAGTTCGAGTAGTCCTGGACGTCAAGGCTCACAGGGCTCACTTTTTGAGAATTTCGCGTCACATGCCAAGGACTTAGTGCGTGAGACTACGCGACAGAGCAGTCAAGAAGGATTACTAGCTCAGGTAGACAAGGTAAGCACATTTTTTAGTACTTGCGGAATATCAAGAACACATTTTGTGCTTAATCTGTGTATTTTTGTTAAATGTGTTTTATGTATTTACCGAGGACCAAAGAAACAAATTAGTAAGAGGTCACCTGACACTTTTTTCGGTTGGTTATTCCAAACTTTTATTGAAAGGAGTAAATGTCTTCGGCCCTATAACGACTGCGGGTTCTATGTATCGGAATATCGTCACAAGCGCAACCCTACTGCTACCAACGTTGACACGCTATTAACGACTAGCACCCATCAAACTACTAACTGCCGATACTAGCTTCCATTACATACTCCGCATAGCTACTATTTTCACAGTAAAACGAGGAGCAAAGCTGAGCTATAGCCGTCACTATCACCTTCTGCTTTCAAACACCTACTTAATTTTCCAACACAATCTAGTCCCTATCACGACGTAGATTATCCGCGCAAGGGCTGGCTTTCCCAGAGAAACACGATCCCATGTTATCGAACAATATGAACTACCCAGTGCCAGCTGCGATCTTCTGGTTGTCACCGGATATAATGTCCACAGTACATAGACTCGAGTCACTCTAGCTCAATCACGAATTGAATGTTATAATACGTTACTACTACTACTACTTAGCCCGAACACTGCCGTCCGTCCACCCCTATTAAAAGAAAATTTCCTAAGGCTTCCGGTAGAATATCTTTATTCGAGCTAAATGAGTGGAGACAGCAAAATAGGGTGCCTAACTGTTACAATAATAAAATTCCACAGTCCACAGTCACTTAGTCAGCTAACATTAGCACTGCTGAGTGTTATGCCGGTAAAATGTAGCCACCATGAAACAAAGACTCAGTGTTGCTGCTATGAGGAAGTCAAAATTTAGGTTGGCTCTCGGCCTGTAATAGCAGCACAGAAAATTGTTGGAGCTTTTCTATCAAGCTGTAGAGAGAGAATATATGCGATCATCAGCTAAATTATTAATAAAGCACGTCTAGAAAACTAGTACTCTTACAACTTTTAGAATCTCGCCGCAAGATTTGCATTAAATATATATTTAGGAACTACTTTGGGTCTTTTACATACATTTTTTTCGGTCCAAGGTTTATACTATATTTTCTTTTATGCCTTCAATATGTAATTTTTTCTTTAAACTTATAATTTGTTTCTGAAACTTCATACAAACGACAACTATTAGCAACATTCTATGGAAGGTAGTATACCCGAAGAGTTAGACGAAAAAATGCGACACACTTTCGAAAAGGTTTGTAAAACAAAGCTCTAACTATTGTATAAAACAATAGCACAAGACACAAACTTTGAATTTAGCGTTGAAAACTATTTGAAAAATCAATTAACAAAATTAGTTACATCACAAAATTCTCGAATAACAGTTTACTATATTCACTCTTTCACAATTTTAACTATTAAACACATATTCATAGCTTATACAGGGTTATCCATTCGAGGCATAGATACATTTTTTTCGGTTCTTGGACTTAAAGGAAGCGTGCATTATAACGATCTGTTTACTTTTCTCAAAATACCTATAGATTTCACTTTAACTTCGATTTCCGGATACAGTTATAGTCTTCCGCGCAAAACCTCTAGGTGCAGCTAAAAATTGTTAATCATATATGGACAACTAGAGCACTAAACGAGTTCCTTTCTTCACAGACTAAACAAACCTACGTAGGAAAACTGTCAAACATTGAAAAGTACAGGATTAGCTGTGTTTGTGTTAAAGAAGAACGAGAAGAATAAAGTAACGAGATTTACGCTAACGCAAAATATGCAAAAATTGACATTCATGAGTGTCAGATGATTGCCACTTAAAACTTTGTGTTGCACACTAAACACTTTTTATTTTGATATTTTTAGTAAAATCATAAATTAAAGTTCAAAACAATGCAAAATTCAAAAAAAAAAAATTCTTCCCGAAATTTGCTACTTCTAAAAAAATAGCCAATAATTGTTCATAAATCCATTTTTATTCGATAAAAAATTATAATTTACTCGATAAAAGATAATAAGTACTAAAAAATTACCAACTAGACCATCACTAACACCCTTTAATATTTATTTAGAGTAAAAGTTATATTTTACATTACAAAATAATCATCGATTTTTTATTAATAGCTCTAATACCTCTTTATTTCTCAATATGTAAATTTGAAGTGTAGTGTGTAGTTTTTGTTTTACAGTTCTTGTTTGTTTGTTTGTTTGTAGATTTACATATGTTACTTCCATTTAAATATTAAAATGGAAGATTTATTTGGCACGGCTCCTTAGGAAGCTATAACGCCATAACTAATTCTTAATTATGATTTCTCTTTATGTTTAAATTGGTTTCTTTAACAAATTTAAATAATGTCAAACTTTTTTTTTCTGATTTTCTTAGGCCCGGTTTTTCAGTACAAGTTTAACTCAATTTGTCAGTTAAGCTAAGCTTAAACTTGTTGCGCAGTTTTTCAGTTAACTTTAAACGAAGTTTAAACGTAGTTTAAGCGGTCAATTCGGCAGGGTTAAACTCTAGTTAACCTGTCAGCTGTTTCGCATACTTGATGGTTTTGGTTGTGAAACAATAAGCTGAACGCAATTAAGAAAGGACGATATTTTTATATTTAATTAAATACTGGATATATCATCTGACGAAAGTGATTATAGTGATGCAGAAATTGGCAAAATGCTAACTATTACAATACTGAGGAGAAGCAATGGCGTTGAATATGTATACAAATATTATCTGTTGCGGTATCTAGATAAAGAAAAAACCAATGTTGCCGTATAAAAAGCAAATATTAAAAGCGGCCTTAAACTCACACTGAAAAACCGCTCTGCAGTTTAACTGGAGTTTAAATTTATGCCGAGTTTAAGCAAACTTAGTTTAAACTGAGCTTAACCAAAGACTGAAAAACCGGGCCTTATTCTTTCGGTTCTTTTCGTTTGAATTGTTGCCACATAATGTGCTTGTACAGTTTACTCAGAGTTTCGTTCCGCTATTCTTTTTGTTCTTCAACTTTTCAATGTTTCGTTTCACAAATCAAATTTCTTCTCCTTCAATCAAATCACTCTTTTCATTTTTCAGTTCTATTATTCTTGCAATTTTTCACTGTTCCGTAATTTTCACAAAATCAATTTTTCTTTTTCAAGTTAATTTAACACTCTTATCGTTCTTCCGTTGCGGGGAGCACAAAAGCTGTCATTGAGAATAGCTCAAAGAAGCATTGAACATCCCAAGTTCGCGAAAAGGCGCCCAAGAGCTGACCAAGTCCACTTTTTAAGCCCAACCAATACCAAGCCTACTTATATAATTAGTTAGAGCGCACGTATTTTGCAACCAACGACACAAACGGAAGTGTTTACAGTTCTTTTGTCATACGCACAACAGCTGATCGTTTAACAGATTTGCAGGAGTCAGACTGATACTGGTAAATTTCAGAAAGAGAACCTTATGTTATTATTTCTTTTTTGGGCTCTCAGTAGTCAGGCGATGAGTAGGGAATGAATTCCCTTTGACTATTTCTGACTAGTAAACGGGTTATAACTAAAAATTCACTGCTGAATTGGATACAAATTAAGGGGCGCAAAAGAATTCGTTACCGAGTTTTGACAAATTTTGAACGAATTCGAAATCGCTTCCGAAATTCAGGCGACTCTGGGCGAATAAAAATGTTGCTATGGAGTTTTTAGGAATCTCGTTAACGAAATCATGGTATACGTCTAAGTAATCAATCCAATCTAACCAAAATTAGGAATCGAATTTTAGGAGAAATTTAATGCAATTTCGAAATCATAAATCTTTCAGTAACTTATGTAGATGTACTTGAATAGAACTTTTTACGAAGGGCTTTTCTTATGTAAACCTTAAAATTGATGTGTCCGATAAATATGAACTTTATTCAGAAAAAATGCATTTTCAGGGCTGAAAGTCTATCAAATAAGAATGTGGATAGCCCTGTACTTTGACATGGTAGTTTTTTTTTTAGATTATTAATATCGCTTAACTCACACTTGATCACGCACAAAGCTCAAGTAAAACATTAGAGATACATATGTACGTACACGCTTAGTAACTCAGCACCTTACTAGTTACAGTAGGATAGTTTCATTTGTTTGGATTCAGATTAATTCTTTTTTTCAATCAACATTTATTTAAATAAAGCTTTCTCATATTTCCTGCATAGCGCTTAATTTCCTTGCTCGTTTATTTCACAGTTCACGTTGCATGCGAAAAAAGCGGCCGGTGAGGCATCTAAGCAAGCTTTGGAAGTTTCCAAGCAAGCTGCTGGCGTTAGCAAGCACACCTTCGATGACCTAACTTACGTGAGCAAGTCCACCATTGGTGATCTAACCAAAACTGCCAAAGAAGCTGCTACGAAGAAGGGCATTATAAAGGTGGATGAATATGACCAGACCACAGGCCAGCAAGTCGCCGCACACAAACAAATGCAAGGGTCCGGTGGACATTTTTTCTCGTCGATAGGCACTGATTTTAATGGGATCGCCTCATCAACGTCTACTATGTTTTCGGGCATGTTTGGTGGTAAAAGTGAGTAAAAATGGGATATTTATATTAAGTGCATTTGATGTACGATCGTCAACAAAATGTGTGCTTTTCCACAGAAAATCAACAAAAGCAACAAGCATACACACAACAAAGTGGCGTCGGTGTGCAGCAAAAGCCGAAGGCGGGCATTAATTTCGATCCATTTCCAAATCGAAAAGGTCTCGTAGAACGCACACCACTAATCAAACACTCTGGACCAGGAAAAACTCAGGAAGACATCACACGCCAACAAAATCAAGAACGTTCGCACAGCAATTCAGAGAATCAGGCTTTCCTAAATGATATAATAACACAAGTGCTGGCCGGCGAGGGTGTGGGTTGGTTGAAGATGAATCGCTTCAAAAAACTTATGGAAGATGAATCTTATCGCACATTGGTGCTTGGTAAACTCAACAAAACTTTGGATAAGAAAATTATGCCTGATGATCATATTGACGATGTGGTGGGTTTATGTGCTTTTTTATGCACTGTACAACAATTTTAGAACAGTGTAAATATTTTATTTTGTTGAAAAGGCGCATCACAAGGAAAACTTTTGCTGAACAAACTTACTGTTGTTGTTGTTGTTTTTAGCGACAAAACTACTCCCAGAATGTTTTGGGTAGTGTTGTCGGAAGTGACAGTCCTTTGCCGAATATGAACCTGGTACGTTGGTGTGACTAGTGAAATCTTCTAGGTCATCTCACCCCCTCCTTCCATTCGGAAGAAGAAGGTTGGTAATCAGCGGTGAGAGGCGTCATGTCCGTAAATCAACCATCAAGTTGAACGTCATTACCCTTTGTGGATTTTAGTCGCCTCTTACGATCGGCATACCTACATCGTGCATGTACTAACCCCCTAACCCGTAGGCCTGTAGTGTATCACATCTGAGTCTTTTGTACTTGAATGTGAAGGGATCGATAGAGGTGTTTGGGCTCAACGCACAACAATTTCAAGAAATTGCCATTTTGTGTGTAAAAAAAGAAATCAGACCTGTTAGACTATAAGTATCAGTAAAAGTAATCGGCGGAAAGTGTTCTTTAAAAGAAACATAATGATCAAACTGTTGCAAACAGAAGATCTTAAGTAGTTGTAGTGTTATCAAAAATTTTCAAGTTCAGTTTATTCATGAAATTTTTCTTTACAGTGTATTTCCAAACCTGTTTGGAAAGGAATGTTAAAATGCCTGCAGGCTGTTACAGCTGGTTTCGAGGTTACATTTTCCAACTTTGGTCTTGGTGGTATGGCTTCAATATTTCAAATGATGGAGATTGCACATACGCACTATTGGAGTAAAGAGTTTCACGAAACGACCGACATGTCGTCAAGTTTACTTTCCAGTCTTGTAACAAGTCCAATGGGTAGTCGTGAGAATTTACGTTCTCCATCTAGTCCTATGGACTGTCAATCTGGATTGGGCAGCGAGTGGGCTTCACCACAAGAATCACGTAAGAGCTCTTCTGCGGCTACAGCAAATTCGGCAACAGCGCGACGTATGTCATCTGCCGAAAGTCAAGATGGTCAAACAACAACCGAGATGTTTAAGGATATGTTAGCACAAAAGCGTACTGCTTTTTTGAGCAAATTGACCTCATTCGACTCAGATGTAAGTTGTTTGTTGGGTTATGTCTATGTAAATGCATGGGATTGTGTGCTAGAAATTCATATGCATGCATTTGCATGCTGTACTCGAGTAGATTGCATGCTGCAGCTATTTTTGTTGTATTTAGCGTTGCTTTAGTGCCTGCTTGATGCCTCACCCAATATTTGCTATTGGGCTATTTCGCAATGCTAATGCATATCTAGTTATAATCAATAAATTGTATTTTCGATATCATAGATTTCGGCCCACAAGCCCCAGCACACTTTTCATCATCACATCCCCATATTGACGTTCCCTAGTGGATAGAATTTAGGTCGAATCCCGTACTTTTCTGACTAAAACTCGTTAAACTGTAAAAAGCCAAAAATTCGCTGAGAGCGAGAGCGTAACACTACAAGGTACAGGATTGCATGCAAGACGATAGGTGGTCTTTTAAAAGATCAAATTTTAGTAATTTCGTTTCCAATTTTTCGCCAAATGCACAACCGCTGATCGTTTGACAAACTTACTAGAAGCTGTAAGCGAAAAATTTTCTGACTTAAGCTGCAGACAAACTTCCTTATCCATAAATCCATAGTCATAGCCATACCATATAGTTAACCATATCTATTGTCATCGATTAATGGTGCTTCAACCTAAAAAAGATTGCACTTTGATTATAAGTAAGAAAATGGAAAAAATTTCTAATGATTAACGCAACTAACAACTCACACATTTAGATGAAATGCATCGAAAACGAAACATAAAAGTTCCACACAGTTAATAACATTGCCATCTTAACAATTTGTAGGTTATGGATATGGCAGAAAACCAAAAACCAATTGGTCGGCTAAGGTATGGTAATGGCGTTAGCGTTATGGGTTGGCATCATTAATCGATTGCATTGATTTCCATAAGCTTGATGGGATCAGCTGTTTTATATGGATATGGCTATGTCACCATTAGGGCCTTTTACACGATCACACTGTGTGACAAACATGGTGATGGCGATCAAGAAGACCAGTTTTTTCACATATAAGTTTATTAAAGGAACTTGAACAGTCCAGCCCGGCGGACTACAAAAATTTTCTCCGAATGGATCCTTCTGTATATAAGGAACTTTTGGAAAAAGTAACACCTTATATAGAAAAACAAAACACTCTTATGCGAGACGCAATCTCGCCTGATGAACGTCTCTCTGTAACATTGAGGTATTTGGCAACTGGAGAGAGCTATGAAAGTTTGAAATTCCAGTCGTATATTTCAACTGCAAGTTTCTGGATAGCTTCGATATACTTCGAAGAACTCCTTCCAAATTTCTTTGTTTGCCCGCGATGCCATTACCCTCCAATTTTTGCTTATCGACTGAAAAAATACACTACGTGCATGATGCAAGCGTTTACACTATCACACATGTGTGTCACACCATCATGTTTTCTAAAATTTTAGAAAACCATCACACATGTGTGACACACACGAATTTCTTATGTTTACACGCTCACACTTCTCATCACACCGCAAATGTTTGTCACACAGTGTGATCGTGTAAAGGGCCCTATTAACAGGGCTCTTAAACTTGCAACTTCTGACTTAGGCCCGATTTTTCAGTCCTTGGTTAAGCTCAGTTTAAACTAAGTTTGCTTAAACTCGGCATAAATTTAAACTCCAGTTAAACTGCAGAGCGGTTTTTCAGTGTGAGTTTAAGGCCGCTTTTAATATTTGCTTTTTATACGGCAACATTGGTTTTTTCTTTATCTAGATACGGCAACAGATAATATTTGTATACATATTCAACGCCATTGCTTCCCCTCAGTATTGTAATAGTTAGCATTTCGCCAATTTCTGCATCACTACAATAACTTTCGTCAGATGATATATCCAGTATTTAATTAAATATAAAAATATCGTCCTTTCTTAATTGCGTTCAGCTTATTGTTTCACAACCAAAACCATCAAATATGCAAAACAGCTGACAGGTTAACTAGAGCTTAACCCTGCAGAATTGACCGCTTAAACTACGTTTAAACTTCGTTTAAAGTTGACTGAAAAACTGCGCAACAAGTTTAAGCTTAGTTTAACTGACAAATTGAGTTGAACTTGTACTGAAAAACCGGGCCTTAGAGAGCAACATATTTACTCTCATTTGTGTGCTCTTAGCAGTCAAAAAAAAGTTTCGCAGTGTTTTTGTAATTTAAGTAAAATGCACTTTCTTTTGTATCAGAGTAAAAACACTCAGGCCCGGTTTTTCAGTCCTTGGTTAAGCTCAGTTTAAACTAAGTTTGCTTAAACTCGGCATAAATTTAAACTCCAGTTAAACTGCAGAGCGGTTTTTCAGTGAGAGTTTAAGGCCGCTTTTAAGATTTGCTTTTTATACGGCAACATTGTTTTTTTTTTATCTAGATACGGCAACAGATGACATTTGTTTACATACTCAACGCCATTGCTTCTCCTCAGTATTGTAATAGTTAGGATTTCGCTAATTTCTTCATCACTATAATCACTTTCGTCAGATGATATATACAGTATTTAATTAAATATATAAATATCGTCCTTTTTTAATTGCTTTCAGTTTATTGTTTCACAACCAAAACCATCAAATACAGCTGACAGGGTAACTAGAGTTTAACCCTGCCAAATTGGCCGCTTAAACTACGTTTAAACTTCGTTTAAAGTTGACTGAAAAACTGCGTAACAAGTTTAAGCTTAGTTTAACTGACAAATTGAGTTGAACTTGTACTGAAAAACCGGGCCTCAGAATAGCTTTTAGAATTGTGTTGTAACTAGGCCGAGTTACACGTCAGTACCCTTTAAAGTATTTTGCCTTCGCGATGATGTCCTCAACATACTACCGAGAACAAGTAATCGGCTCCTAGTCCCGTCCGTTGTGTAGAATTTGATATAAAGTCTGCAGGCCTTCAGAGGAGAGATCACTACTTCTCAGTTGCCCCTGCTTCCATTTAATGGTTCATAAGCATTTAAAAACAAATTATACAGTTTGAAGTTACCGCGACTAATACATTTATGTTTTTCGAAAACTATCTATAATGATGCTATCGCCAATTTTACATCTCCATTTTGGGAAACAATTCTACTGTTTGATTTAGACCAACTATAATTAGATATCAAATGTTTGTAGCGTACTTAAATATGTGCTACCTACTATATTCATACATCAAAATATCTATTTTAACCTCTACTATTCGTTATTGACATTTAACCTGTGTACTACTTATTTACAAACATTTGAATGGTTCATAAGCATTTAAACATTGCCATGTTCGGGTACTTGTACCGTAATAGCAGTGTTGTGCTTCCAGTAGTACCTTTGTGGGCTTGCTCTTAGTTCGTAGTTGATCAATTGCATATTGTAAATACATATATATGAATGCCAAGTTTTGTTGTTGCATAGTAGTTAGAGGAACAATGAATGCATTTTCTCCTGATATGTGGTATCCATTCCCAGGGTGCCGGCTCCACAGGTGCTCTATCTGTTGTTAGTGATCTACTACCCGCTGGTAGTTTGAGTGTTCGTATGCCTGCAAGTTGTCGGTCAACGGTATCTGATACCGAATATGAAAATGTAAGTACAAACATACTTGCAGTATATTATTTTGTCCTGTAATTTTAAACTTAATCTATATTTGAGTTTGATTGTGCTAGAAAATCTACTAATCTCGTATGATAAATCCACTAAACAAATCCTGTTATTAGCAAATGAATTAAAACGAAATTATTTAAAAATTTGGTTTCCCAAACTAATTTCGCCTTGACTTTAGAATTTCTTTACTAAATATTTGATAATAGAAAAAGGTGTACACATAAAATCTTGTTAATGCATGGGTACACATTCAGTATGATCTTATAGTTAACATGGCTATGACTTTCAGACTACTATGGGTACTTCAAGGGATTCTAAACGAAGTTCTGGTAATATTTGGTCCGGTAAATCAACGCTTAGCGCTGGCTTTCGCTATACGGGCGGTCATTTGATTAACACATCTTCCTCACCATCACCGGATAGTCCAAGAGTATATCTGTTTGAGGGCTTAATTGGGCGAGATCGTTCAAATTTGTGGAATCAAATGCAATTTTGGGAGGATGCTTTCTTGGATGCAGTGAGTCAAGAGCGTGACATGATTGGCATGGATCAGGTGAGTGAATAAGAAGGAAGAGGCAGTATTATAATTATAGTTCGCCGAGTGGTTGCGAGTCAATCACAAAACGTTATTTATTTTATTTTAATTAGTTTTGTTTTATTTAATTTAATTTTTTTTCATTATTTATTTTATTTTATATTATTTTATTCTATTTTATTTTATTTTATTTTGTTTTATTTTATTCCACTTTGTTTTGTTTTGGTTTTTTTTATATTTTATTTAAATTTACCTTATTCTGTTTTATTTATTGTTTTATTTTTGTATTTTTTTTACTTTATTTTATTTTATCTTATTTTAATATTTTTTTATATTTTATTTTGTTTTATTTTACCTCTTTTATTTTATTTTATTTTATTGTACATCATTTTATTTTACTTTATTATATTATATTATATTTTATTTTATTGAAAATTTTTTGTATTTTGTTTTATATTATTTAACTTTATTTTATTCTTATTTATTTTACCTTTTTTATTTTATTTTCTTTTATTCTGTTTTATTTTGTTTTACTTTATTTATTTTTTTTATTATCTATTTTTTTTATTTTTTTTTTATCCTACTTTGTTTTGTTTTGTTTTTTTATTTTAATTAATCTTATTCTGTTTTATTTATTTTATTTTATTTATTATTTTTTTTTTATTTTTTTACTTTATTTTATTTTAATATTTTTTAAATTTTTTTTGTTTTATTTTACCTTTTTTATTTTATTTTATTTTACATCATTCTATTTTACTGTATAATATTATATTTTATTTTATTTAAATTTTTTTGTATTTTGTTTTATTTTAATTTATTTTATTCTAATTTATTTTACCTGTTTTATTTTTTTATTTATTTTGTTTTATGTTACATTTCTTATTTTATTTTATTTTACATCATTCTATTTTACTTTATTATATTATATTTTATTTTATTTCATTTTATTTTAATTTTTTTTGTATTTTGTTTTATTTGATTTTACTTTATTTTATTCTATTTTATTCTATTTTATATTATATTATTTTATATTATTTTATTATATGTTATTTTATTTTATTATTTTATTTTATTTTATTTTATTCTATTTTATTTTATTTATTTAATTTTAATTTGTTTTACTTTATTTTACCTTTGTTTTTTTATTTTATGTTGTTTTATTTTATTTTATTTTACTTTTTTTATTTTATTTTATCTTTGTTTTTTAATTTAATTTTTTTGTATTTTATTTTATTTAATTTATTTAACTATTTATTATTTTATTTTAGTTTATTTTATTATATTTTATTTAGTTTTATTTATTCATTTTATTTTCTTTCATTTATTTCATTGTCTACAGACATTTAAGATCGTAAATAAATTCACCTCTTTGAAGAGTTGCCTACAGTCTTAATCTACTTTAATTATGCTTTTCCCCACTAGGGTCCAATTGAAATGATGGAACGCTATAAATCACTCAGCGACGAAGAGCGTAAGCGTTTAGAACATGACGAAGACCGACTACTCTCAACGATGCTGTACAATTTAACAGCCATACTCGTTATGCTTGGCGTAAACAAAGAAGAAATACGACGTAAAATCCGACGCCTCTTAGGCAAAAGTCACATTGGTTTGGTTTATTCCACCGAAGTGCACAATGTTGTAGACCAAATAAATAATCTCGTGAGTTGTCCCCCTTTGCTCTAATAACACAAACTTATTGCTCGCTTTACTTGTTCTACTCGTTTCACAGAATGGTAACGATATCGATTTAAAACCGCTTGGTTCGAGACTGCTACATCGTCAGAGTTTCACCGTGCATCCCGGATCTGATGCAAGTGGTCCACTCTTATTTATGGAGGTACGCGACGATGGACTTGTGGTACGCTCTGTAGATGGCACCATTGTCGAACGTTGGTTCTATGAACGTTTGGTTAATATGACATATTCACCTAAAACAAAAGTGCTCTGTCTTTGGCGTC
The DNA here is from genome assembly GCA_949987695.1 of Merzomyia westermanni. Classification (NCBI taxonomy): domain Eukaryota; kingdom Metazoa; phylum Arthropoda; class Insecta; order Diptera; family Tephritidae; genus Merzomyia; species Merzomyia westermanni. The sequence goes on from OX465290.1 coordinate 138,902,213, forward strand.
GTAACGGTGGACAAATACAACTCAATCGCTTCTATACTCGAAAGGTGTGACATTGAAATATTTGTTGTTGTTGTATTGTTACACTTTTTAATATTTTTCTGGCTTCTTCATAACAACAGTGCAGAGAATTGTATAATTGCATTAAGGAGTCAATGGAGCGCAGTGGCACGCCAAAGAATGTGCCCGAGTTAGGTGGTGAATTTCCTGTACAGGATATGAATACTGGCGAGGGTGGCCTACTACAGGTGTGCTTAGAGGGTGTTGGTTTGTTGTTTTCCAACAGTAAGGTAAGTGCACTGATTTACAGTAAATTTTGCAATGTTTTATTTGTTCGTCGAAAAATTTAAATATTTTAAAACATTTTCTGGTGTAAAAACATTTTTAGGTATTTGTGGGAAGTTGTTATGAGTATTCAACCATTTTAAGTACATATATTTTCCAAAATCTTTAACGCCTTCTATTTCATACTCTTTTAATTGTTATTATTTCTGTGAGATTTTTCAATTGTAAAGCTACGTCAAAGGTTTTTCTTATTCTTTGTTGTGTTTTGTGGTTTCTTTTTTTTTGAAGTTTCCATTTTTGTTTATTTTATGTTCAAAAAAGAAGCGTTATTTAATTTTAAAAAATTCATACAGTTGTGAAGTTATTCATGCGAAATATTTGTTTGTGTATAAAAGCAAGGACCTTCTCAATTTTTATAAAATTATTTACTCGAAATTATTTAGTTTCATAATTGAAATGCATAATCAAAGAGAATTTCGTATATACATTGTGGCGCTGCCGATTTAGTAGCATTTTTCACGTTGACCCCTTATTCCCATTAAAGTGCAATGAATAGGATTATTTAATTTGTATTATTTATGATTTATGTCAATAAACATACATATATATTTTGTTTTGGTAAAATTTTGAGTTGCAGTCCTATGGACATATTTATGGCACAACTGTAAAATTGATTACTCTTCAACCAAATGCTATAAAAAGAAGTGATACATAAATAAGCGGGGAAAACAGGCTACAGTGCTGATTCGGATTAATTAAGCATCTACACCTATCCCATATAAAGAGTTCAGGACAAATTGGACCATGACGGATCCACGTCCTAAATACTTCTAAATTAACGTAAAACAGAAAAAAACATAATTTTGTTTTTTTTAAAGAACGTTTATTAATTGATAAAGCGAAATAAATGATTTTCAAAAATTCATATACATATATCGCATGTTTTATTGTAAACAGATGCAACTCAAAATTTGGTTTTTGGTGATTTCCCATTGCGCCAAAATATCCGATGGATAAGATAGTACTCATCACCGGACGAAAATGGTAGTCATGGATCTATTTTATGAATCTTATTTTTTTAATGAAATTCTATACAAAAAATAAAACTTTGATTGCGTCTTTCCAAAAATATAAACATTTTGAATTACATCTGTTTACAAGAGGACCTGCGATATCTGGAATTGAACTAGCAACATAATAGCCAGTCGATTCTGAGCGTAACCGGTAATTTTATACCTGGAAGATTATCTAACCTAAATTGTCGGTAACGCAGTTCATGTAAACACGATCTACACAAAACTGAAAAAATCGAAAAATGCAAACATTGTTTACTAATTCTTTTTAACAAGTATTTGTACAAAATTTGTGGTATATTCCGTCCACAAAAATATTTACAAAACACGTGCAATTTTTGGTGGTTCCGAAATTGGACTGCAACTTAAACCGGAAGAAAAACAAAAAGGGTGTAATTTATTTGCCGGTTAAAAGAATGTTGTTACCTTACTGGAATCGTGGGATAAATAGTTGAAAAATTAATATCATGAAAACCTAGAACTTTACCTTAAAAGGTTTCTAACCTTCTTAGATCTTGGGTATTAACTATTTGCTGTTTGTACTCATTTCGGAGTTATTAAATATAAAGCAACGTCTGACGTCGGATAAGAATTTACAAAACAATTTGTATAACCTTTATTACTAAAAAGGGAACAAATATTCAATATGAAATGAACAGTAAATTTTTCCCAAGAAAATTGGTGCCTTTAGATTTTGAAATTCCCGCTTTCCTTATAAAAAAATTTGCTGCCGTCGATTATGTAGTAATTTAATATTTCATTAGAGTTGGGCAATGTGAGAGTTTCCTAACTCGAAGCTCGTACACATCGAAGTTATCTTTTCGTTGTTTCTGCAGTTGTTAGTGATGGGAGTCTTAAATGCATTAGTTATATGCGATAACATTTTCTAAGCCACAGCATACAGTAGACCAGATAAGCAAAACAAAAGAATGTAAATATGCTTATTTGACAAATTTGTTTCATTTCTGTCTAAAATAAATAAATTTTTATGCACTTTTCTTGAATTTTATAAGCTATTAATTGCTTTCAGAGAAAAATAGTATAGAAAAAGACAAATTCTAAATAATTCGCATGTGTGACATCATTAGAGGAAAACGTCTATATCCTTCCTGATGCACTACAAATATGACCCATTCAAAGAGCATTAACCAAACACAAACAGAGTTAGATGCGACTATATTTATAAGGCAGGGTTGCGCATCCGAATACGACTGTCCGGTTAATATGATAACATGGTTTATTTACCCAACCACCGGATAGTATCGAAACCAATTGAAAGTATCTACATATTTATTTGCAATAAAGTGGTACCCGGATACTTGGTATTTGGATGCTATAAAAGATGAGAAGCATCATCCAATAACTACCTAGAAACAGTCGATTTATACTTCCTTTTGCTTTGAAATTCATATAACAAATTATCTGTGTACTTTTGCACCGGCCGGTTCAAATGGGTTAATGACTTAAATCACCAATACATACACATTTTTCATGGACTAATTTTCAAATAAGCATAGACGTCAGTATCTTTGTTCCAAGCTTTCTTATTTTTACCTTAGTATTAATTACTAGTTGGGGAAACTAAAATGTTTAGAAAATTGTTTATAAATCTTTAAAAAATAGTAGAAGTAACTGTAAAGATTAATAAAAACTAAGATGCAAAAAAACCCTCATGATAGCAGTTAACACCTTAGGTTTTCGAGATCATTTCGGCACTGTTTTCAAAACTTTTTAGGACTATTTCAAGTTTATTTTGGGATGAAAAAAAAAACAGGGGAAACACTTCCGAAATCATCCTGAAAAAGTCCCGAAATAGTGCTGAGAAGGTAAAGAAAACAATCCCGACACAGTCCCGAAAAGCAATCCCGACATGATTTCGAAAGAGATCCGAAATAGTCCCGACATAGTCACTAAATGATCCCAAAAAATGATTGGAACCATGCCTGCAGTTAGTTATTTCCTAAATTCTACTATGTACAATACTTTGCTACAAGTTTACTTAAGAAGTCTTTTTGCGAAATCTTCTAGTTTCAGGGTATTTTTAATTTTTGTGCCTTATTTTATCGTTTATCATAATTACCCATAAATTTCTAATGGGTTGAAGAGAAAGACCAAAGAATAATATTGAATATTCAAGCCCATTTAAAATCTTTTGGACTAAGGGACAATTTTGACCGGCTGTTTTAATTGCATCCTCTTGAATACAAATATTAAAAATTTGTAGATGTTAGGGCTGGAAAACATTGATCGCATGAAAACAGGGATGTGTCGTTTTTTTAAACGAATTTCGTGAGCTCTTTTTGACTTCCTAAATTCAGAATTACAAAGCATCTGTGTCTTTACTTTTAGTTAAATATATGACAAATAAAACTTTTTTTTTTGCTTTATTGTGATTTCAAATACACAAATGTGGGTGTTCAATTCGGAAAAATTTGGGAACTTTAATCTCAATCCTAATTTAGGTACAAATAATTAAGAAAGCCGAATCTGTCATTACAAAAAAAAAAATTATGAAACTATTTTGTTTACTATACATGATTTAACTGTACAAGATTAAAATAGTTGAGAAAGAAATAACACAAAGTTGAACATAGTTTAAGTTCTCTCACTGGTATTAAAAGGGTGGATTAAAAATTTAAACTACTTACTTCGTAAGTAATTTATGCTTGAATTATATTTTCAGCCGAAATCGCGCAGATCTGAACATGATCTAAGATTCCCGCAATACTTAACTTATCTATAATTTTCTATTTTTGTTGTGTTTTTTTGTAAGTTCTGTATACTTTCATACTTGTGTTAAAATAATATTACGTAGCTTTTTTCATATCTCATTATAAAAATACATATTTCATTTTCTAAACGTTTTAAGTGATAAATAATTTATAATAATAACAAATAAAAACACATTTACCGCAAGTTCGCATTCTCAGTTATATTTTGAATCATATTTTTTAAATTATTTTTTAACACATTTTTTTAATTATTAATACATATATATGAAGAGTAAATAAAATAACTAAATATAATGCTAGTGAATGTACTGAATGCTAATTACTAATTTATATTTGTTAATTAAAAACTTTGTTTACCTACTAACAGCTGCTACAATATCATACTTGCTATTTAATATTATTATTATTCTTCATTCACCATACGCAATTTTTATTATAAACATTTTATTTTTGTTTTACATGCTGTACTTACGTAATTAATTTAATTTAATATAGTTTGACGCGTCGAATTTTTTTTAAATGTCCAAAAGTTTTTTCCAGTGAAACTTAAAATTAAGTTTTAGGGCTTTTCAAATGCAAACAAGTGTTTTTTTTTATTAAAGTTTAAAATAACAAGCATACATATATACATGTTGGGATGCTAGGGAAGTTGGTTTGTCACATAACCGAATTCGGAATCGGGTTTGGGAAATTTGCTTTGTCAGCATCGAAACCGAAACCGGGAGCCGAAGCAGGCTGTAACAGACGAATATCAAGTGAGGATGTTATAAAAACAATGTTAACCATTTCTTTAGTAGGTGGTTAGTGTTGTGATTAAGCAAAGTTGTTAATAGTAAAACTAAATAAACTGAAAAAACTTTCAGAAATAAACGAAAAAATATTTAAAAAATGTTATATGTTTTTTCAGTTCAACTTTAAATCTAAACCGCAAGAAATTGAAAATTAGTGTAGGTAATTGAAAGGTTCGGAATTTATTTCAAAATTTTTTAAAAGTTGCTTAAATTGCCGAATGGTTTAAAATTCAACCTCAAACTTTCAGCCGTGTAGCAAAGTATATGGTGATATATCTTTTGCTATAGTAAACAACCTTTCTAATACTATATTGAACTTCTAAAAGAGAAAAATGTTTAACACTAGGTACTTTGCTACCCTTTCACGCAGTTTCTACTGATGTTTCCCGTTATAAATCCGTTTCCAAACTGTCTAAACGAAAATTCGTATAAAAAATCAAAATAAATTGTCGAGTTCCACAATTCGGCATATTAATAGAAGCTCCGTAACATCCCTAATGTATACCTACAATTGTATGTAAACGTGTAAAAGTAACTATTTTAGCTATCTCTTTCTATTGTACTTATTTTTAACTTACTACTCCTGTCTTGTTCTCTCTCTTTCCACTGATCTGTTTAAATTTTGAAAACACCTATGTACATTTTATTGTTATTCAACTCACGCAATAAAATGACTAAATAGTTTGTTAATAAATTCTTCAACTTCCATTTTCTTATCAAAGTAATGCTGTTTAATATTTGTTTGTTTATTTTAATTAGCATCAGTAATTTAAAGTTAAATAAATTCAAATTAAAAAATGAAATTTTTCACGTTTATCAAGTTTTTCTCATTTTCACTTTTTTTAAATATTTTTAAAATAAATTTTAAAAACTTTCCACATGTAAATAGTCAAACCCTAGCAACATAAACCACTTCTTGTTTCATTACATTTGGGGTATTCACGTAGGACTGGTTGTAAGGTAAACTGGTTATGTTTTTATATCTTTAGCACAGTTAACTAAATACATTGAAACGCAAAATTTTAGAACAGATAAATTGATACACCGGCTAACATGAATACGTCAACTTTTTTATACTCAGCTGTGTGTGTAGTATAACTTTATTAGTTTTGCACGCGCAACGGGAAATTCTAAAGGCATAAACGAATTGGATGGACTTCGTTCTTTCTTTCATATAAAAAAAAGTTGCAGAAGTCCGCCCTAAATTTGAAGCTTACGTTGAGAGGTTTCGGAACAATTTTAATTATTTTTATCCTTACAAAAACAGGCCAAACTCTTTTTTTTCTAACTTTGCTAAATGACATCCGATTTTTAAAACTGATATGTCAAAATTTTATATAGATTCGTCCTTAAAATATTCTTTTTGCACCAAACGAAAGCGCTTTAAAACTCAAAACAATGTTGACGTGTGGTAACAAAATTACGTTTACATATTTAGCTTTTACCTAAAAAATTTTCTTATAGATAGAAATGGAAAAAAAACTAAAGCATAGAGCTGAGTATAAAGTGTTCGTTTACACCCAAATTTAGACTACCTTCTATTTTTATGTTTTTGTTCTTTCTTTTTTGTTTTTTTTTTCAATAAAACGATGTTACTAGTTTTTCAGGTTAAACCCTCTCAGTACTCGAAATGGCACATTCATACAAACAAAAAGAGTGCTTTAGTTATAGTTAATAAACTGAAAATGAGAAATTCTCTAAATTAGTAACTTTTGAGATGGTCCTTGTGTACATGAGCTATATTAAATCAGTTTTTGATCTATGCAATCTTAAGTTGTTTCATTATTTTTCAATTAATTTGTGAAGTATTGATTGCATTTTTTATTTCCATCTAAAAATCATGTAATCGTCTAGGAGTGTTAGGATTCGGCTTCATTCATTAACTAAACGCGCCTCTTCGCTCAGCTCTCAGCTGTCACTAAGGATTATTTTATAGTTGTATAGTACTACAGTGACTTAAAAAAACAAAAAACAAACAAACAAAAAAAAAAAACATTTATATTTAGTTGTTAGTTATTACTCAGCCAAAAATAAATTATGATTATAAACAAATAATTAAAAAATTAGTAATGAAAATTCTCCACTATAAATAATTGTTTAATTTTTTTTATTTTGTTTTTATACCTATTACTGGTTTGTTAATTTGTTTGCTTTTAATTTTTGATATGTGATGCGGATTGCTGCCGCTCTTCTTTTTGGATTAACTCGATACCTACTCGTTACTTCGTATTCGTACTCGTTCGATTGGTGAACTATCTGAAACATTCAATGCCCAAACAAAAATCAAAAACAATGCAACAAATCTTGCAATTCATAAAAGGATTTCGAGGTACTGAAAATGTTATTATTTCATTTCACTAAAAAATACCAAATATAAATGAAGTTAACTTTATTAACAGTGAAAAGTCCACTTAAACTAAAAACAAGCTACATTTACTCGTACAAAAAATACATTTGTTGATTTTCTTTTCGTAACGATTCAAGTAGTACTATTATACTCGTGCATATTAATTTAATTTTTTTATAATTTGTTGCTATTGATTTAAATAAAGCTTGGCATTTTCAATTTAGCACCACCCCAAAACCTAGTAATTCTAGCAAAAAAAACCTAAGGTTATCTTCAAAACACTTACTCTCACAAACAAGCTTGCTAAATAATTGTATTTCACTACTATTCTCAGAATTGTACGCATTTTGTTTTATTTTCTGTATTTTTTTTAGTAAATAATAATTGAAAACTTCAAAAAACTGTTTGACCCACATATATTTGCAGCGCAGCGCAGTACATAGCTGTGACACAACGACCTGTTAATAGTTCACAAAGCATGCGTCAGGGTTCGGAAATTACGGCAATTGCAGTAGACTTATTACATTTTGAGACCCAAATACGAATCTGCGGTCTACTGTGCAATAGCTCGAATTGATTATATTCTTACAAAAAAGTAAGATATTAAATTTTGAATGATCTTGGAACGATTTTCCCTCCAAAAAGCTTTCGTTAGCACTAGAAAGAACACTGAAGATGGCATAAACCAAAACGGATTTACCAAAATCGGAAAGGGGCTACGGAAAATCGTTCCAAAGTCAAACCAACTTGCAAACATTACCATTCAAATAGAAATATATGGTTGTTGTGTATTAGGCTGATAAAGCAATTAATAGGAAGGTTTGAGGTAATGTAGCGTTTCTTTGCATGGGCTTAAAAACTTTCGAAATAGATGAATTGCCCCTACTTTTCTGCTTCTTATTAAAATCTACTGCAAAATTCCTCAATTTAATCCAACTTTTCCTCGAATCTATTGTTAAATGAGAATTATGTAGTCCGAGCTCATGGCGTACAGCTGCTTTGCCTAAATGGATTAAGGCATTGTAATGGGCTTTTTTGTTGAGATATATTTTTCTTAATTTCATAGCCGCACAAAAAAATTGCGTTAGACTATATTGAACATCATTCAAACCTTGACATTGATTGTGAATATTTGTGTATGAAAGTTGATTTTAAACGACAGACACTGCACGCTCCACTGCTGGTTAAAATGTCAAATACATGTTTACCCCCCGATTCTGTGTTCTTGACAAATTGTCAATATTGTTAGAAAGTAAAAAAGCAACAAACAATATTCCAATTTTGACGCAGTATTCAAAATACTTTTTTACAAATATTTTTTAATTGAACATTTATCAAATTTGTCAAGAACACAGACTAAAGATTAGGGTATCCACAGTGGCCTGGTTATCTGGTTATAGTTTTTACTCAGTTTACAAAGCTAAATAAAGCTGATAATATGCTAGCCAGGCGAATGTGAATACAGCAAATGATTTTCAATAACATACACTTAAATAGGAAAAAAGTTTAAATACAAATGATTTATATAACTGGTTGAAACATGTAATTTCGGGTAATTTGTAATTTTATAGCGATTTAACACCAGAATAAACAATGACAGCGAAAAGCTGTTACTGATTTAAAATATCAGATATTTTTTGGTTGACTGTTATTGAAAACTGACTTTATTCCATAGAATGAATTACAATCTAAAGTACAGTCGCTTCAAATGCTTACAAATACTTTTAGTACAGATTTTATGAGGTAATATATGTAATGGCCATTTTAAGTCTCCTCGGTCGTCCAGGGGTTAGTGGAGCTGTTGAAAAATAGAAGATGAGCTTTTATCAGCAGATAATACTTGGACAAGGAGTATAATAAAATATTAAAAAAACAAAAAATAAATAAAAACAACACAATTTTCCATTTTCCATTGTTCAATCTACTTTCTATTTTTGCACAAGGCAGTCACCGCAGTCGGCCGCCGTGGTGTGGAGGTAGTGTTGCCGGCCTACCACACCGAAGGTCCATGGTTCGAGCCCTGGTACAGGTAACATCAAAAGTGATTTGAAAAAAGTTTTTCAAAACGGGGTCGCCCCTCGGCAGTGGTTTGGCAAACTCTCCGAGTGTATTTCTGCCATGACAGGCTTCTCAGCAAAAATTCGTCTCCTTTGTAGATGCCGTTTGGAGTCGGCAAAAAACTGTAGGTCCCACCAATTTGTAGGGAAAATTCAAATCGGCACACCACAAATTGGAAGAGAAGCTTGGCGCAAAAATCTCTTAGGAGGTTTATGATGATATACCTGTTGTATATCGCGCCATAAAGAGAGAAAGAGAGTCACTGCTCATACTCTTTTATAGTAGCTCTTAACATCCAAATAATCATAAAGAAATCCTTGAGCGAGTTTTTTAGATAAGTTTAGTTTAAAAAATTTGTTAGTGTAGTAAGTCTAATGAGAGAAAGTAATTATAATAATACAGTGTTTGTTTGAAGATTAGTGAAAATTTTTCGGTTAATGTTTTTTTAATCGTATAGTAATCATTATTTTAACTAGAATATCCTATTTCTTATAGAGTTTCGACCCGCTGAATTTGAATAAGGATACGACTGTTTGAGCTCGAAGATGTGAATAAATATTTTAGAACATTTTTTCAAACAGTTCAGTTTACCATCCATCGATTTTCAATATAACAATAGATACCAATCTCCATTGATTTAACTCAACTTTTCTTCAAGAACAATAATAGTAAATACTAGTAAACCCAGCCCGCTTCGCAGCGTCTCAGAACTAACAATAGACTGAGTTCGATTTCCATCATTATATCCCATACCAGATAAGAAAAGGAACTTAATTACATCGCTTATTGCAGCACTTATTGTCACTTTTCGTTTGATACCCATTTTGTGCTAACACATTTTGGCTCTCCTTGGTCCACATATCGCTCGATATCTCCGAAACTAGCTACCGGTTCAAAAGACATCTTAAATTTTAAGTTAAACGTCTAGTAATGCAATGGTAAAAGTTCCATTTAATTCCAATTAGCGTGATGTTTAGTGATGCGCGCCCAAACATACAGACAGACAGACAGACAAAAGTTCTAAAAACTGTTGATTTGGCTTTTATAGGCTTAATAATGGTTTGTTGTGCGTTTTAATATAAACCTCGATATTTGATCATTGTTTTCAGATTTGTTTTTAATAAAAAGCAACAATAAGTATCTTCCAGTTTTTTTTTTTTTTGTGATTAAGGATATTGATAATTTTTTGAGTTTTATTTTTTTTAATCGAAAATCTAATTTTGTAGTTTAATATTTTTGATCGAAAATAAAGCTTATTCCTTGAACCATATTTTATCCTTCAAGTTAAAATTTTTTTTCGGATTGAAAAACTCAAAAAGCCGATTCGCCTTTTTGACACGTAATTTCTCATAAATATTGGTTGGTATAATCTCGTCAACATATGTACTCAATAATTTAAAGATACAAGTATCCCCTGTAGTCGAATTTTATTTGTAGGGCTTTTTGCGAAAGAGTTAATACTCAAAACTTAGTTTTTATTCTTGAAGCGTAAAATATCGCTCAAGGAAAAACTTTTATTTTCGAACAAAAATATAAAACTCAAAATTTTTTTTTATTTTCGATCAAAAAAAAATAAAAATAAAAAAAAGATTAATTAGATTTAATTTATATAGGTTTCGCTAAAACTAAACACTGAGGATGGCGGAACGCCGAAACTGGTTTGTTACAAAACCAAATTTGACAAGGGATTACGGAAAATCGTTCCAATATAGGTACATCGAATAAAAATATCTTTGAAAAAAATTTTAGAAAAACCTTTGACAAAACCAACGTTCTGTTTCGATTATATAGCACTTACTTCCAAACGAGACGATGCCTAGTTTTGAGACACGATTCAACAATATATCCCATAGTTCGTCCCTAGAAAGAAAATCTTTATTTTGTTCGAACTTGAAAAAGAGTAGAGTTTGCAAAAGGTAGTAGAATTTGGTTACATGCATGAAAATCAATAGAATACCAAATGGTTTTTTTTGTCTTTTAGTTTCTCTTCAGTCAACCAATAAAACCTAATGAATTATATAATTCGTTTAAAGATATTTTGTACAGAAATATATTGATTTTACTTAGATAGCGGGAACATTTGCAGAAAAGATTTGGTTAGATTTCTTGCCTTAGGTCACATCAATCAGAAACTAAGCTTTAGAAGTGTAGTTTTCATTACGAAGAGCCTTGCCGTTGAAGTTCATAAACAAGCAGCTTCCGTCAATTTGACTATGGACCCAAATCGTGTGCAAAATGTTAATTTAGGCAGGAAGTATAGATCGGACACAGTACAGATTAAGTTTAAGAGTTTCCTAAGAATTCATCTTCAAAACGATGTCACAAACTTTGCAGGTAGTTTTTTGTGTAAAAAATGTTCGTTGTAATATTTCAAATTCAGAAAAATCAATACACAACTAAAATCCTTAGGGTGCGAACAGAGTGAGCGCTGAAAGCCGAGCCGAGATTGTCAGTGCGATAAAGATTGTCAGTGCGATAAAACTGATTACATACAAGTCAATACAAATAAGCTTTTGTATAACACAGTGAACGCCGATAAGAGCAGAGAGCAAAGCCGATGATTGCGAGAAAACAGTTTCAAAGCGTTTGGCGCTCTTTTTTGCATTGTTGATGTTTACTTTTTAGCGTGCAGTCGTATTTTTCAATAGTTTAAAAATAAAGAAAAAAAGAAAATCGATTCTCAATCATGATATAAATGAAGAAATTCACCAAATTCATTCCTTTTTAGTGTAATTGGATGTTTTCCAAATTCTTTTGTGTTAATAATTTCATTAATCACACTAGGAGAAGCAAAATACTCTCCATCCGATGAATCAATTACCGTGTACAGCAATTTTATAAACACAAATAAACAACAAGACTAAATGACAAAAAGGCAAAACACATCGAATAAACAGAATTTCAGCACTGATTCTCGCATTCACTGTGTTATATACAAATTTTCTTCTCGCATGAAAATAAGCGTCAATAAGCTCGCCTAGACTCCGCTCGGCATCAGCTCTCACTCTGTTCGCACCCTTATACATAAATTTGATGTGCAGGACGCTGCACGGCATGATCAAAGCGGATCTCACTACGCAGCGTCAGTGACGAATTAATGAATATGAAATAAATCTGTAGTGCGACTGTGTATACGCTTACCAACACCAAGGTGTCGTTGCAGCCAAGGCGAATTCAGTACAAGGTGGCATTATCCAATCAGCTGATAGCTACTTTTTTCTCGAATTTTGACACTACAAATTTCACCGCATTACGATTTTGACATTAGATCCATTAATAACAAAAACAAAATACATGGAAAATGTGTGTCTCTATGTTTGTAATTCACCTTGATTCCACCTTATATTGAATTCGCCTTGGTTGCAGCCCTGTATACAATTGGTGCTCCGAAAAACAGCTGACTTATCGGCAGTGATACCAATTGTATACAGGAATGCAGCCAACGGTACCTTTGGGGTGGGTAGGCAGAAAATCCGCTAACTCAGTTTAGAGTTGGGAGTCGTACGCGTCGGTTCGAATATGTGAAAACATAATAAAATCGAAATTAAAGCTTAGATATCTAAAGTTAAATTAATTAAAAGAAGCTTAAATAAGTGCAGTAAAAACGTATCTTAGTTAAATAAATTAACTGTCCTGACTGTTTTATTAAAAGGCCTTAAGTACGCGTGTGTTTGATAATAATTAGCACAATTTGGTACCCACCAACACAAAGTGTGGGTAACCAACATTATTATTTTATAAATCGAAGGAATATCATAAAACAAAATGTCAAATAGTAAGATATTTTGTTCTGTTGTTTGATGTATTTGAATTATAACAAAAAAAAAAAAACAAATATACATAAGTATAGATAATTATTTGAAATATCTCGGAGAACTTATATATATAAAAGAATATCCCAAGGTATAAGAATTTAGAAGGTAGATTCATTTTTAAATTTTTGACGGATATAGAAACATTTTAAAGCTTTTTTTTGATTACATTTTTCGTAAACATTATGGAGAACAATTGCCATATTGGTAATATCAAACTTTTGGTAATTTCGAAAAATGTGTTTGGGACTTTTTCTTCCTTTTTCAAAAAACCTCATAAAGAAATTTCGAATTATAATTATTCTAAAAAAAGACTGCTAGATTACTTATAACAAATGAAAATCCGGTTATACCCGAAACCTATTTAAGGTTTTAGCCCAATGCACGCTTGCTTTGCTGGATTTGCCTCGAGTTACAGCTTTACTCTGCAAATCTTATCTTATTCTTTTAAGATATTTTCTTCAAATAAAATTAAAAAGAAGGACTCATTTAAAGTTTTTCTTCCGGAACATTGCAAACCCCAAAGGCATTTGCTACTGAAAAAATGGAGAGAAGATAACCTAAAATTTTAAACATATACTTTTGATTTCGGTGCCAAAAGTTCCTTCCAATCACCAAAAAATTTTTGGATCTCAATCTGGTAGCATGATATGTCATAATTTCAGTAAAAGTCAAATGGCTAGCATGCCAATAACTGAATTTACCTCGTATACTTATACCATGGAATATCCAATGACGAATGTGAGTGGAAGCTGTCAACTCGGTGGTAGGGAATTCACCACTGTGCCTGGCTGCAAAAATTTGTCAACTCTGTATTTTAATTGAAAATGTTAAAAAAGAGTTAAGTGAAAGTTAAAAAACATTTAATTGTGTTTTAAATTTGGAGTTTTAATGTCATTAAAACCTTCGCATTAAATGCATTTGCATTTCGTGGTGAATTACCTACCCTAAAATTGATGGTTTACTGTTTCCACACTATTCATGCATTGAACCTTTTCTATTCTTTAAAATTCTCTGGATATCTGCATTTATTCTCTTCTAATATTATTTATTATTTTAATCTGAACGCGGTATATATCATTCAAATGTCAAAACATGGAGCTGCCCATGTTACTTAACCAAAACAATAGCAGTAAAACCAGCAGCAGTGCGTGCAGAGCTACTGCACTTACAAATACAAACAAAAACCCTTACTAAATTTATTGACAAATTGATTGTCATTGTTTTGTGCTTGTGTATTTCGTTTGCTTAAATATTTTTTGAATTTAGTAGTTGTAGTTGACTTTCAAAGTACTTACAAACGTTTGATTGATTATTGGTGATATTTTTAAAATTACTTTTATGTTTTTAGTTAAAGAAACTATATGACAAAATTTAATAGTATAAAGTTAGCACTTGAGGTAATGTTTTGCTCGAAAAATTTTATAGTTTCTTTTATTTCTATAAAACTAATGTTCTAACTATACATATATATTTTCTAATTTAAATTTTTGTAAAATATTGAGCGGATTGACACAATACTGATTAAACAACAATTAATTATTAAATTTATTTTTAAAATTCATGAAACAAAAAAGTCTTTTTAACGCATGCCGAGTTAATTAGTTAAGTTAAGAGAACAATAGAACGAGTTTTAGAAAAATAAATACACATTTTGTTGTTATAAAACAGCTTCTAATTTCCCTTCCACTTCATTAACAAATTACCGCATATTAGCAGAGAAGATATACCATCGAGAAGTTACAACGACGAAGTTAAGTGGAAGCTGTCAAATTACTGCCAGGTAACTCATCAACTCCCGAGCACTGTGTTTTAATTGCAAAATTTGAGAAGAAACATTTTATTAAATATACAAAAAAGATTGGCAATATTACATATATAAAAATAAAAGTACAGAGAGCATTAAAACTGTGGAATTAAAAGGCAATTACGCTCGTGGTGAATTATCTAGCCGCAAATTGTTGGTTTGCTGTTTCCATCTACTCTCCCGTTAAACATTCACTAAGTTCTGTCTTCCCTGCTGTTACCTTAACTTTCATCTGCCACTTTCCATTCATATCCCTGTACAAGTAAATCCATAAGGTGAACCCATTTTCACTGCGTTATAGGTTTATTGCAACCCTTGTCCACCTAACTATCATCAATATCAGCATTCGCTAATGTTCTATGCTTGTCTCTCGATTTCTTAATTCCCATTGCAGTATAACGTTACTGTAAAAGCTAAACAAACAAAAAATTTAAGTAATAAAATAATCAAACCAAATTTTATTTCAATGTGCGCGTTGCCACTAAGGATCATTTTCACCATAGATATGATGAAAACGGGCCTTAAATATATCATATAACCAAACCTATACAGCTATTAAATACATTTTAGATACTGAACTTATTTTTTTGTTGTTTATAATTAAGGCCATCTCACAAGTGCTAATTAGAATTCAGTTAAACCTGTACTTGCTATGGTAAAAGCTTTAAAACCCGTAAGCCTCACAACGAAAAATCACAAACATTTCTTCACAGTTTCTAGTACCCCACGCTTGCGTTCTGTAAATGTGGTTGAAATTTAGCGCTATTATATTAGTTGTTTTTATTTATTACTTTTTATTTAAATACAAAATAATTAAAGCTCATGTTTATTAATTGATATTTTTGGTCAGCTTTAGTTTTTTTCGTTATCCCATAAATGTTTATAAAATTCAGTTAGCAACACTACCGACTATACAAATACCAGAGAACGTAGATTCATAGATCGGATCTAATACAACGAATACCGTGAAATAATAGTTGCGTTTCAATCAGCTATCCAGATCAGTATCACGATCAAGATCTCACGGGAACGATACGGATCAGTTGTATGAGAGTTGTTTGTGTACATATGTGTGTTTATATATACATATATGTCTGTGCTACCTAGCAAATAATGGTTGGCTGTCAAAAAATCTATTACAAAAAACTAAACGAACAGAGCTTCTATAAGGATCCGAAATTGATCCAGATAAATATCAAGATCACAAAGCTGATGTTGCATTTACATGCAAAATTTCTATCTGAATCTGGATCATTCCTGATTGGAACACGCCTAATAAATTACAACAGAAGAACTTTATGGGTTTATTATGTAAAATAAAGCTAGTCTTTTTTCTCGCTTGAGCAAGAGCATGATACATAGAGTTTTCACACTTTAACTTACAGCTACTTTTATCTTCAACTCGGTTTAAAATGTTGAATATATACATAGTGCTTTTCTTAACCAGAGCCAGAACAATTCAAAAAGCGCTGTTATAAATAGACTTGTGTGGCAGTGAGCAGTCCAACAAAATCCGCATACTCTGAATTTCGAATACATCCTAACAACTTGAAACTAGGGTATAGAAACTCCTTTTTCATAGGTCCCAACAGTTATTCACCTATTTTTTATAACATGCATGGTGTTGTATTATATATGACTCTACTAATAATAAAAAAGATGGTTTCAATTCCTAAAGCTTTTGCAAATAAAAAGCAGATTTCTGTCTGTCACACATGTTTATATGCAATTTGACTGTTAAGACTTGAATACCTTTTTTCCTTCTTCTCTATAAATTTACGTTCTCTGGAAATACCATAGCTTGCTTTGAACTTTTCTGCAGGCATGTGACAGCATTAGTGTGTACAGTTTTTAGCTAAAATATTTGAAGCATGCATTTTTTATTGTATGCTTTGCTTTTCACTTTTTCTTTTACTTCAGCTTAGCTTCTGTGGTTGCTTTATCTATCGCTTGGTTTTTATTATTTTGCTGTGAATGTATATGTATTTAAGTATTTAAAATATAATATAGTATACAATTCTAATGTAAACGCTGTAAATAATTTTGCTCAGTGTACAGTTTTTGCCAGTGTACATATTTGCTGCTGCGAATGGAAATGCTTATACTCGTATATTTATTAACAAAAAAGTGCGCCTTTTAATACTCATTTACTTAATTTTTTTGAATACATACATATGTAGTATTTTTTGAGTTTTTATTTGACGTACATACATACATACATACGTATGCTCAACTATAAAAGTGATTACATTTTTACTTTGCATGCTCAATACTTAAACAATTTTATTCAACATCAGTACACCAACACTTACCCAATTTATAAAAATAATAATATTACCAATGAATTTGTCAAATCATGTAAACATTTTCAGCTATTTCAAATGTCTTACTTAGCTTGTTTATCTTCTTACAGTTCTTCGTGCGCTTGGATCACATACGAAAATGTTTCACACAGAAGGGCGGTGTTTTCGTTTTGGAGGAATACAGTAAGTGCCTTTTTGTCAGTATACATATGTATGCAGAGAACTCCTTATATCTCGGCTTAGAGTGTAAACCTGCTAAATTCAGTTTTTTATCAAAATTTACTTTTTTATACAGTTCAATAGACCAGGGTATATTGCATAAAGCAGGATAAGGATATTGTTGATCAATGAAATTTTAAATAATTTTTTGCCTGCCATATAATATTTTTTGAATGTTAGTTAGAAGGTTTACAATCTAAGCTGACGATATTATTAGCAGCAATAAAGTGAATACCCTGAATCTATTATCGATGTGAAACTCATTGCTTACTTTTTTTATACCATTTTCTTAAAAACTACTAAAGAAATGAATAAAATTCCTAAAGCTTTTGAGTATTGGGACCTCAAAGTAGCCTTCAAAACAAATTGTTTCTTCGTTTGACCAACTCACGCCAATTCGAAGCAACGTGCGATCGCAAATCTTTATCCACATTTTTTTGTGCATAGCCCTCTTAGTACAACAAACTATATGTATTTAGGTTCAGATCCGGGACAAGAAACATCACAAATAATTTTGAAGAAACAAATTTTTCAAAACTGTGTTGCTTCCTGATTCAATGAATTTATTTATTGTGGGCGAGTACTAGTGACTCGGAGGTGTAAGTGCAGGATTGGCTTCCGCATTTGCGCTGTGAAAAACCCCGATTTGCGTTTGCAAACATAAGCTATATCTTTGAAGTATTTCATAAGCTGGTTGCGAATTATAATAGCATGAAATGCAAATAAAATAAAGGAAGCAAATAATTACAGCCTATTTCGCTTAAACATGGACACGGTTTATAAATAGGGACCATCGTGGTGTGGTAGTAGTGTTCTGGCCTTCGAAATGTTTGTAAACAGTTTTTTGTTTTAAAGTGATTGACATGCGGCACTAAAAGTGCATCCTTAATTTTAGTTTGAGAGCTTCCTAAATAGATCTTTCCGAAAGGCTATGGTTTTTTGCATATTTTTCCACATATTCTAAAATTTAAAAAATAACCATTTTACAAAAATCTAAAAATCGGTCTTGAAAAAGTTTCACTGCAGTTTCGCAAGGCATTCGCATTCTGAAAAATGCGGTTGTTTCATTCCTGATACATACACCGCGTTACACACATTCTGTCCTATGAACCAAATATACTTCTTCGGAAAGGGGAGAAAAAATAAAAATACACGTGTATCGGCGATTTTCATGTACACGTCAGAATTTTTTTTTATGTATAAAGTATAAAGCTCGTAGTGTCCGTCTGTCCTCCTGTGATTTTTACTTGGTGGGAATAAGCCACAAACGTAACAAAAGTTATTTCGAGTCGGGCACTGCATTTTTTCTCAGATAAAATATATAGAAATACGTTTTCCCACAACAGAACTTAAAACAATTGTCAAAGTATACGTCTCCTAGTAGCGCAACTGTCAGCTGATCGGAACAAACACACAAACGGCAGAGTGTGTTGTATCAAACAATAAATTAAACGAATTTAAATGATGCAATATTGATTGTGCAATTCAATGTTTTATCTGTTATACCAGTTGTAAGTGTTGTAAAAGTCATAAACAGTTTAGTGTCAGAAAGTTACTATTGATAAACTACAAATATATGGAGTCGGATTGTTCGAAAAGCAATTATTTTTTTTCGGAACGCTTTAATAGTTTAAAAATTTAGAGTCCCTCCAAGTTATGCCAAAAAAAGTGGAAAAAAATAAAAAATATTTTTAAAAAAACCAAAATTCAGGAAAATCTGAGAATTGATTAAAATCTATTTTTTTTTTAAATTTGACGTGATACAGACATTTCCACGAGTCTGCCTTCAATAATTCGGCTCGATTGGATCGCGGAAAAAGGGTTAAAAATCGATCCAAAGTCTTTCACACAGCCGGACAGACGGACACTACGAGCTTTATACTTTATACATAAAAAAAAATTCTGACGTGTACATGAAAATCGCCGATACACGTGTATTTTTATTTTTTCTCTCCTTTCCGAAAAAGGTTATTTGGTTCGTAGGACAGAACTAAAGCTCGTTTTTGTAACGCAGTGATATGTATGTTTATGCATAGCTAAATATCGATAAATTTTCAGTGTATTTAAAAAATCACAATAAATAATAAATTTGGTTTTGTGACTTGTGTATATTTCCTTCATTCAGATCCTAAAACGCGACATCTTATTCAACGTAAATACAAATCTAAACTGGTAAGTAATGAAATCATTAATTTCATGAATATTCAGCACAAGTAAAGAGCATTGAAAAATCATTTCACCATGAGTGTTTAACCAAATTCACTTAAACTAAAATGTATGGCTGACATATGTAAATAATACTATTATATGTACTATGTGTATATATGTATATATATGAACATATATCTATGTACAGAATTCATACACCCTTATAAAGAAGTATTGAAGAAAACATGAATCAGTAAATATATTGCATAAATAAAGGGAGCTCCATGCGTTTCTAACTACGCCTATAATAAAAATATATTCCATATTTTACCTGTAAAATATAAATATTTAAATTGCTTTGTTTTATAAATTTTATATATATAAAATAATTATAAATATATGCGCACGCCTTCTAATACATTGTGCTAGAAAAAAAAAATCTCAAAAGTTTGAAATTATTTTCGTTCTCTGTTTGATTCGCATTTAGAGTATTTTCCTTTCATAAAGTGTTTGATTCCAAGTTGAGAATATTACCTTCGATATATGTAGTTGTAAACTAATGAAAAGGCCATCAAATGATATCAACTTGCCCACTACCTTATCGATAACTTTCATACTTTGAAGGCATAAACGAAATTTTCTAGGTGAAGTCTTGATTTGTACCTTAACAAAAAGAAAAATCATTTAAGGCACACCCTAATGTTACATATACAATAGATTTCCTTCCCAATTCACATACCTTTTCAGTAATTCCGAAAAAAAGTTAGTAAGGTTATTCATATAAGCTTATAAAAGTCTAGTAAAGCTTATAAACTTCATAAATATGTCACTTTTCATAGAAGCTTACGAGATTTATGCGATTTATAAGCTTTACCGGGCTTTTATAAGCTTATATAAATAACCCTAGTGTTTCTCTCTTGCTTTAAGCTGTTGTTGCTCACAAAGTACACTCGTTAGTGTACGACTGATGTCTAAGTTTTGGCTGCTGCCGATCCCGGCTAATAGGTCGACGGACCAATTATTAGCCTGCATATAAATTTATTTATATAGCACTGATATATGTCTGTAAATCAGGGTTGGGTTACTTTGAATAAAAAATTATTCAAATAAAAAATACAATTTTATTTATTATTTAAAAAAATGTGGGTGATGAGTGAAATTTCATGGATTATTAAAAAAATTTTGAATAAAGAATAAAATTTCAATTTCAAAATAAAAAATAAGTACATCGAGAAAATTTCGAAATGATTCCAAAATAGTCCTAAAAACAGTACCGAAATGACCCGGAAAACCCCCACAAAATAATCCTGAAAATGATCCTTAAAAAGTTCCAAAATGATCCATTAAACTATCCTGAAAACATCCAAGGAATTCCACCAAAAGCCTTATTTTGTCCAGCAATGGTCCAGAACTTGCATCAAATCAAATAACTGAATTTCAATTTAAACAGAGATAACAAAAAAAACCTTCATTTATACACATTTTGTGTATATGCACATATGGCTATAATTTTGCTGTATCTCGCTGTACTTATTTTTTATTTTGAAATTGAAATTGTATCCTTTATCCAAATTTTTTGAACAACCAATAAAATGTCACTCATCACTCAAACGTTTTGGATCATTATTTTTCAACGAATAAAAATAAGTTGTCACCTTTCGACTGTGTCTTAAAAACTGCTCCACTACCAATATGGTATCAGGAATTATTCTATACAAAAACACTATTGAGCGACGCCGAAAGAGCACTGATACCGGCTAAGGACAGGCCGAAGAAGGCTGATGCCGTCTTTTTTGACCGATTATCAGCATTGCCGATTCTGATTAATCGGTCGGACACTAACGCTCGTGATCTATGTATATTAAAATGTTTTACTTTTATTTCTCTGTTATTTTTATTTGAATAGAAAAGGAATATTTAGAGCCAACCGCCACAGCTATGCTTGTACTTCCATTTCAGACTTCTTTAGGAGTACTTTGAAATCAGTTTTATTTTAAGACTTTTAGGATAAAAATTCGAGATTATTAATAACTATTATGTTTTAATTTTTTGCTCCCAAACATTTATAATTGAGTAAAATTCATCAATTGAATACCAAAACAGAGAACATTTTGTTTTGTATCTTTAGTTCTGCTAAAAAAATTTGATTAAAAAAATTACAGTTTAAAATTTTTTTTAGTGATCGCCATTTCTGAAGAAAATAATAAAAATTATCAATGACATTTTAATAGACTATGCTCAGAATTCTTTTAATCAGACTGTTCTCAGAATTCTTCTAATCGTTCTAGAATTCGGTACAGCGGTACATTTTTTTGTTGTTGAAAATACCGATTATATCATTATAGGTAGTCCCTGAATAGCAAAACTTGAATCTTTAGATATAGAATATTAGCTAAACAAATAAGTATAAACCTTCCTTCAGATAACTATTCCCAGTTCGCATACATTATTTTTACTACCTTTATATTAAGTCCCTTTTTCTAAATTAAAATAGCAAATATGCTCATTTTTTATATTTGAATTTTTGTATTGAAATATTAAAATAAGCAATTAAATTTTGTCAGTGCTTTTGTCCACTTTTGACTGAACAACTCTTGAGTTTCCCTCCGACGCATTTTCTTATCAAGAGAACTTCCTTATATCAGCGTCTCAGAAAACCCGAAATGAAGCTGGTAAACCTGTTCAACTCCTAACAAATAAACTATGTATTTACTTGTTGTTTGAGCTTTTTTCTCTCGCCAAACGTTTTTACAGCAGCAGCCCAGAGTAGTTTCGAATTCACTGTAACAGCATGCACTTTGTTTATAAAATATATTCACATAATTTTAAAAATCCATCTAACATTTGTTGTTCATAATTAATTTTTTTTTTTTTTTAATTCCATATTTGTATTTACTCATAACACCGCCATCACAACAACCATAACCACCAACACAAACCAACCAACCAACAAATCATACTCGCCTACATAATCACATCATAAAAAAATTATTTAAAAAAAAATATAAAAAAAATAAAAATTCGCTCTATACATTCGTGTACATATTTTATTATGCGAAATTACGTTTTTATCTGTATGTACATACAAACAACAAATACAACCAATCAAAACGATGAATAAAAGGTGCCTGTCGAATATATCCTTCATCATTTCATACGTGTCCTCTCTGTTGCTTACAATATGCATTTGCGTAAAAGAGAAACACGTAGCGCAAAAAGAAAACTGAACAATGCGGAAGTTGAGATGAATTTGGCATTGAGCCACAGTGGGATTGGTGGATCGGAGGAGCAAGAAAACTAAATAATGCATATGACAAATCAAAACAAAGACATTTTATTGTATAATCAAGCTGTGATAAATAAAAAAAATCCCTTAAAAGGGCTTCAACACATCCATTCAGCGCTATTACACTCAAAAGAAAAACATCTGCGCGTAGCCAAGTTTATGAAATGGAGCTGCAATGCCAAACAAGTTTTAAATCGAATGTTAAAATTTCGAAAATATTGCCTCATTTTGTGCCGACTTAATTTTATCATAAAATACTTTTGTATACATATGAACTTTCTATACACTGAAAAAACTTTTAACTGCAATAATAATAATGTTACTTTTTCACTCAATTAATACGTATTTGCCGTTTTTACAATCCTCATTAAGATCTATTATAAATTTTTGTGTATTAAAGTATTTATAAACATAGTAAATATAACAAATCGAACTATTTAAAATAATATAATATAGAAAACTTGTAGTAAATCAAAATTGTGTGCATGTTTTGCGTATTGCTATTGTATATTAATATTATTAATTTAAAAACTAAAGTAATATTAAATAAATATTTGTAAAAATTGAAATAATCGCCAATTCAAAATCACAAATGTGTTTTTTGTTTAATATTGAGTATGTATTTAGTGTTTTTCACACACTGTCCATTAGACTGTGCCAAAAAAAAATTGTATTTGTTTTTTAATTGTGTTGATATCATTTTTCAGACTGACGAGAAAAAAATAGTAGAAGGTTTCAGAACTTGATATTAATTTTTAAGAAACTATCATTGCTAGTTTAGATTTTAACGGATTGCGCTCTTTCTTGCTTTGAAACTGCCACGTAATTGAGTTCAAAAATTGGGCTGAATATAGCTTTGTCAAAAATAAAATTCCCAACAAAAAAGTCCCAAATGAAAGCTTTCGTCTGGCAGGCCGTTTTGGAGCAATCCAGCTTTAAACATTTAAATCAATATGGCAAAATCATGAAGATTCTTAAAAGAAATTCAACCTCCAAAAAAAAAACCGACTCGGGCACCAAAATTTTGAGTTGACACCTTCCTGTGGGGATTTTCATTTCCTACTATTGCGCTATATTTTTACTTCACTGGCTTAGCAGTTTAAAAGCATAAGATCAGTCCTAAAAAAATCTTAACTTTCATTGATCTCTGAAAATTAAGTTAGGTCTGTTACTTTTACAGCATTTGTTTTCGCGATTTTAAAAAAAAATATCCACATAATTAAAAAAAAAATGTTTGTTTGGTCCAGTCTACTGTCCATGTACACATTTTTAAGTGTGTTGATTTTGTATTGTAAATATGTACCTCACTATGTACAGTTCTTTTATACCAAGCTATATTTGTCCTCATTTGCGTTTCTGGCTTTGCTCATTTAGCGGTGATTTTCACAACCTCCCATTAACCAAAGATGGTGAAAACGGGCTTGAGTGCTTGTTTGGTAAGTTCGAGTACTACACTACGGTGTCGAATGGGCTAAAATTGAGGTTAGATCATCAAACCGGTTCTAAACCTTTATTCTTTAAGCTACAAAGGTCGCTTTAAACTAATTTTGAGGTTGGGAGGGTTAAACCCTATCTCTCTTTTTGTTATACCTAGTAGTGCTAAGCACACAAGGTATATTAACTTTAGTCATCTAACGTACGCAGTACGTAATGCCATAAACGGATCGAGATAGATATTGACTTGTATATATCAAAATGTTCAGGACGAAAAGAGAAATTGATTAAGCCATGTCCATCCGTCCGTCTCTCCGTCCGTCTGTGAATACGATAACTTGAGTAAATTTTGAGATATCTTAATGACATTTGGTATGTAGGTTCCTCGGCACTCATCTCCGAGCGCTATTGAAAATAGGCGAAATCGGTTGATAGCCACGCCCACTTTTTATATATAGAATATGTTCGAAAACACAAAAAAAGTGATTACTCAGTACATAATACACCTATAAAGATAGAAATTGGTGTATACATTAAGACTGAGGCATAAAATAAGATTTTCAAGAAATGTTTTAAAATGGGCGTGGCACCGCCCACTTTTGATTAGGTCAAATTTAGAAATGCTATTAATCATAAATCAAAAACCGTTCAAGATATCGAAACGAAATTCAGCGCGCAGGTTTCCAGGTGTGCAAGGAATGTTTGAGGAAAAAATAGGCGAAATCGGTTAAAGTCTACTCCCACTTCTATATGAAAGATTTTGAAGAGGGTCGTAGATATATTAAATAGGCGATAACTTTGCGTAAAATAGCTTTACATCATTTATATTCCACTTTTAAAATTTCCGTAAACAAAAAAATCCAAAAAAAAAAAAAATTTCAAAAATGGGCGTGGTCCCGCCCCTTTTATAGTGGATTATTCCACAAAACTTTTTATGCCATAACTCCGCCAAAAATTGATTTGTTGAAACGAAATTTGGTGATAATGTTCAATATATAAAGGTAACTGTAACTAGTAAAAATGGGCGAAATCGGTGCATGTCCACGGCCAGTTTTTTAACATAGTTCTGAAAATATTTTTTTTTTAATTTAAAAAGCGATATTTCTACAACTAACCAAGTTATATCAATCAGATTTTGCACACATAATAAGCTTTTTAAGGAAAACCCGACTGCAAACAAATTTTGTCAATTTTGAAGAAGTATGCGTGGCGTCGCCCACTTTTCAGCATAAAATTTCTGCTATTTTCAAAGGCAATCGCTTATAATTCGATCTTGATATTTCAATGAAAATTGGTCAGCTGCTTCTCAGTAGTATGTATTATACTCCTGCCAAAAATTAGCCAAATCGGGAAACACACAAGCGAAATATTCGGGCACGTAGTTAATAGCCCACTGCAATAGCGAAGTTATATATCTTTTTTGATTTCCATACCTTTCGTAAACATTAAATGTATGTAAGTATGAGAACAAGAAGAGAAAAGTTCACTAAAATGATCACGATGAGCGGAGTCGATTTAGCCATGCCCGTCTCTCCGTCCGTCTGTCTGTCTGTCCGTCTGTCTATTTGAACGCAAACTAGTCTCAGTTTTACAAAGGAATGCTGAAATTCGTTGTTTGCTTTCGCCATTTTATAATATACTAGTAAACCCCCTTAGACGTTGTTTTGACGTTTTGATACATAAAACACATCTATATATAAAATGTCATTAACTTGAACCAAATAAACTAGCTATACCGAACTGCAGCTTTATATAATCTGGGGGCTTTTCCAAAAGCTATATACAGACTGTGTCGTGCCCTACGAACTCCTAAACCTATCGTGAAAGTTCAAGAGCAATACAAAACAAAAAATATGTGGGCGTGGCACCGCCCACTTTTGAAAAATTATGTAGATTTTGACTAAGTGACACATATATCCAAATTTCTTTAATTTAGACCAAAAAAGTTCGGAGTTATGACGAATTGAAACTTGATATAGCCTGGGGGCATGGCTCCGCACACTTTTCCAAAACTATATATTGTCTATGCTGTATCCAGTGAACCCAAGTATATATTGTGAAAATTTCATAAAGATCGGTTGAGTTCATTGGCGCCTATAAAAGACACACATTTTTTATATATATTTTTGTTACGCACACAAGGTATATTACTTCATTCGGCATAAATAAATATATAATTAATGTATATCAAAACGTTCAGGATGAAATGTAAAATATCCGGGCAAGTAGTTAATACCCCACTGCAAAAGCGAAGTTGTATATCGTTTTTGATATTCATACCTTTCATGAACATGAAATGTTTGTAGGTATACTGAAATGATCAGGAGGATGAGCTGAGTCGATGTAGGCGTGTCCGTCTCTCGATACGTCTATCTGTCTGTCTGTCTGTCTATTTGAACGCAAATACGAACTGAAAGTACTAAAATAAACCTGCGTGAATTGGGATGCCATAATAGAGCACTACTAGGTATATAATGTTCGACTCCACCCGAACTTAGACTTCCTTACTTGTTTAGATTTTAACTACTGCTAATAAATCAGACCTGTTAAATTTGATTAGTAATTAGTATTCAATTAATTAGACAGATTTTTTAATTGGTAGTGATTATTTTTATCGTTTTTCAAGAAAAGGCAGTTATTAATTGATAACGATTAAAAAAAAAAAAATTTTATCTGAAAAAGTCAAAAATAATCACAAAAAAAAGTTTGGTTACTTCTGATTATTTTTTGTTTTTTTTTTTGTTTTCGATTGTTTTTGTTATATTTTTGTGCTCTTACAACAATATTAAAAAAAATTAAAAAATAATCAAAAAAGAAAGTCAAAAATAATTAAAACGTTTTTTTTATTATTTTTTTATTTTTTTAACAATCGTAAAAAATCATGATTTTTTGATTATATTTCTATTGATTGGAAAATAGCCGGTATCCATTACGATTAGTAATCAGTAATATGTTTAAAAAAAAATGTTTAACAAAAAAATAATACTATTTAGCTAGCTAGACCTAGTACAATAGACAAATCTGTTAACATTTTGAATACAACCGCAAAATAAGGATCTAGGTCCACCACCTTCTTTTTCATTGTTTGAAGCATATTTTGGAGCACAACGTTGCTGTTGCCACTGTTACCGACTCTGTTGTTGTCGTAGTAATGGAACCTCATCCTGAATAAACGCCTTCTTCTGCGAATTATCATTCAGATATTCTCTAAAAGTCTTAAGAAACTGACAGTTTCGAAAGCGTTGGCCAATTATGAAGAGGAAAGATTTTCCTCTGTGGGACAAATCTGTGCATGATGGTAAAAAGACAACCTTTCAGTAGGTATGACTTAAAGTTGGTGCCCAATTGGTGATGTGTAGCTCATAACTGATTGGCATTGACATTGATTTGTCTTTGCTCGTCGGTGTGGGTGTTTAATGCTTGGCTTCTCTGACCGTTCAAAGCCATGAAAAGCGTAGCAGAAACTCAATGGAAACACCACCCTGTGGCACCCCTTGTGCATTCCTCCTAAATTTAGTTGAGGGATATCTAAAAATAAGATTCCCTTTCGACATTAACAGTCGAGTTTTATTGACTTTTACAATTTTGGTCGTTAAGCCTATAATCAAATATTTTATTAAAACTCCCTTTGTTTTTGTGTTTGCTAGTTTCTCACGTTTTGTGGGGCATACTACTCTTACGTGCTTTGCATCCCTTCGCCTGCGCTAAAAAATCTATAGCCAAAGACATAGTATCATTGTATTTTCTCGGCTCTGAGAGCGATTTTGTGGTTGACCATTACAGCAGAGACATTGCAGATCTTAAGAGGGGCACACTCTCACTTGCTCCCTTCATTTCCACGTTCAGTCTCGCGATTTGGCGAAATCCTCTGCTGAAACACTGTATGCTCTGCAAATAATTTTCGGTTGATATTTTCGGACACAAAATAAAAAGCCTTTCAAAAAAAGTTGGTGGTGAGCTATCCTCCTCTCAAATGTAACTACTTACAAGAGATTTTTAAATATGAAGATCAAATGCATAATATATTTACATATAAAGCAACAAAAAAAAATTGTATAATCTCAACCACTTCCAGAACACCCCTAAAGATATCGCACCAATTGTCATTTCGGAAGCAATTTAAAATCGCGTGATTTTTAGAACAAGCCTTATTTTGAAGTTTTTTCTGTAACCCCGGTCATTTCCGCATGCACAAAAGCATACGACATCGGTGGTGTAGGCATCGGTGACAATTCCCTTAGGCGTATCTGCAGGTATCGAAAACAGTCGTTAACAGCAGCAGAGTAGCGGTGGGGTGCTTTGCTAATGACAGCCGGGTCTCTGTTTTGGAATCATCCATCCCACCACAAATCCAAAACAGACTTTATCCGTTGCAGACTCCATTGCATTGTTGTAGGATACACAGGTACATCAACCAGAAAATTCGATTTGGCCTCAATAAAGACAAATTTTATGGCCAAAAAGAAATCTAAAAAAGTTTCGTTTTGGACAAAGCTTGTGAATCCTTAAGTACAAACAAAAGTTGAAAGAACCTTTTACGTTTGCCGCGTTAAAGGTTAAACCCAAAACCAATGCCCCTGGAAAAACTTGCACTTTGGACTTAAGACCACTAACAAGGCGAATTCAATACAAGGTGGAAGCGAAACGGATTACAAACACGCATTCATACATTTTTTGATGTATTTGGTTTATGTTATTCGTAGTTCTAATGTCAAAATCGTACAGCTGCAACATTTTTAGTGTCAAAAGCCAACAAAAAAGTAGCCAGCAGCTGATTGCACACTTCCACCTTGTACGGAATTGGCCTTGACCACTAATATCCATTGCAAGAACTTATTTAGATAAAGTTCTAATAGCTGCTTGGGATATACATTTTTTTGATTTCTGCAATCCCGTGGTTTTTGAGATCTGATTTTACAATGCCGGGATATCGGGGTTGAAAAAAGTGAAGAAAAAAATTGTTAACCTTGAAATATATAACTACTAATTTGTTGTTTTATCTTATCACTTTTGAATAAAATTAAGCAAATTAAAGCCTTAAATAAGAAAAGAAAAATTGTTAATTGTTAAAATAATAAAGAAAACTGCTTTTTGCTGACGAACAGACATGATTGACGTTTACGATTTGTTATTATTATTAACTAGTAAAACCCGCTCGCTTCGCTGCGTCTCAGCACTAATAATAGACCGAGTTTGATTGTAATCATTATATCCTATACCAGATAATATATGGAACTTAATCACATTGCTTATTGCAGCACTCATTATTAACTTTCGTTTGATACCCATATTGTACTAAACACATTTTTAGTCATCTTGGTCCACATATCGGTCGATATCTCTAAAACTGGTAATGCTGTCGGAACAAATGATATTTTCAATTTTAAGTTAAGCATCTAGTAATACAACGGTAAAAGTTCCATTCAATTCCATTCAGCAGTTTTTGAACATACAGACAGACAAACAGACAAAAATTCTGAAAACAGTTCATTCGGCTTCTATTGGCTTAATAATGATCCCTGCTATCAGATTTTTCTTAAATATCTGCAATGTACAGACATCGACCTCATACAAATTTTATTATATGTAGAGATATTGTAGCAGTATTTCGCCCGAGATCTATGAAATGGGACTGATATTGACAGTGCTTTGCATATATTAATCCCGTACCCTCTGTGGTAGCGATTCGTTTTCCCGGGAGCCGACGTCGATGTGGATTTTAGTCGCCTCTTACGACAGGTAAGCATACCTAAGGCATATTCTAACCGCGTAACCCTTAGGGTGCCTTATGAACTTCACTGAACTCATAATACCATATTACGATAGCTGCTATACAATAACGCATCACGTAACACCAAATAAGCACTTTCAAGAGAAGAGTGTTCATTTAGACTTACCAGGTCTTAGGCCGCACGTATAAAGTACAATCAGCTTGTGCGTTGGGAACCTGTTTGGTCCTGTTAACCACTAATAATATAAAAATCACTCGCCAATAGTTTTGAAAAGTGTTGTCAAGGTAACAGAACTTTGCTGGATATGTATCGGGGTCTTTCAGGCACTTAGACCAGTCTATGATAGGAGCGTTTGGTGTGTACATATACTATTTGAGTGGCATACTCAACGATGGATGTTTGTTGACCAGCGTTCACCACAATCAGAATTGCAGTTTAAGATACCTAACGGGATTACCATTCCACTTTTTAAGGATTTGCAGGCAGAAACGCAAATGAAAATATTTTATTTTTATTTTTTAAAAGCCAAATTGTATAATTATCCAAGAAATGATATAAATTCGATTTTAAAAACCTAAAATTTTACATTTTCTCTTTCCAAAAGGCTGACCAAATTTGTTACGCGGTATTATGCGTTTTCTCCTATGTCGCGGCTGGGCAGGAGCAGAAAAAGAATCCCGTCGTCATCACACCACAAATCCAGGACATTCATGCCCAACAAAAGCAGCAACATGCACAACAACAAAAACAATTGCAACATCACCAACAGCAGCAACAACAACATACACATCCAAGCAGTATTGGTGCACTCAGTCCACGCTCAGCTTCACAAGTGACATCACCAAAGCAGGCGACACACACGTCCCACGCGAAGTCGCCAACAACAATGGCACCACATCAAGCAAATGCTAGAAATCCAACAATTACCATACGACACACAATACCGATGCAAAAACCTTCCGTTACTACGGCTACAGTGCAACCACAAGCTAAATTGCCACACGCCTCAATGGCATCGCCAGCCACAATTACCGCTACGCCTCTGACAACAACAACGACAGCAAGCAGCGCGTGGCATCACCATCAACAACAGAAACAGCAACAACATCTAACACAAACGCCACCCGTTTCGCCACTACAACAACACCATCAACAATCACCTGCACATCAGATAACCGCGCATAGTCCACTTAGTCGTACAAGCAGCGGTAGTAGTGCCACGAGCCAATTGCCACAATTACCACCACGCGTAGCCTCACAAGCCTCTACTGAAAGTTTACACACATCACCACCGGTCGCCAAGTTACGTGGCCCACCTCCTACCGGTCCACCACCAGCTATACCACCAAGAACTCGTACAATGGCACGTGCGACCTCTATACAAGTGCATAGTTCGGCTGCGGCGGCTTCAGCAGCAGCCAGCAATGCTATAGCGGGCGCACGTAACTTTGTACGTCAAATATCTGCTAGCTCCACACCGCCACAATATACACCTCAAGCGCCACCACCATTTGTTATACCAAAACGACGCACCTCATTATCACGAGCATCATCAGTGGCGTGTGCGGGACCAACAGGTACACAGACAATGGGTACTATTGGTGAGGGGTCGACTAATCAGCGACCATCATATGGTAGCATTAGTATGGGGGCATCGCAACAAATTCAAAATTACCAACAACAACAACAACAGCAATCGACCAGCCCAAGTGCTGGAAATAAACACTGACGAAGGGGTTCATTCTTCCGATTTAGTGGCGGAAGTGATGGTGGCAGGCGTGGAAGTGATGGTGGCAGGCGCGGAAGTGGTGGTGCAGGAGGCGGAAGTGGTGGAGGTGGCGGTAATAGCGGCGTCGAACCACAACCGCGCGAAATGTGTCGCACTATTTGTATTCCATGGCTCTGAAAAAGTGAAACGAATGGGCATGACGGCAAAAATTGGCTGCTCAACTTGTATAATACTTAATGAGCTTTACTTATAATTCACACACATCCAATTCATTGTATGTATGTATATAAGCCGCATAGCGGCTGCAACTCCATAACTAGCCGCTAGACATTTAAGGCTTTGTGGAGTTTCAACTAGACCTATAAAATAAGTTGCTTGGAAGTAGTCGAGATTCTACAATGTCTGAAACGCTCAAGAGGATAGTGACGGAGTTGAGCCTCAAAGGGATTAGCCTGTAGGAAGAAAGTATTGAAACTCCTGTAAAAATTATATTTCATGAGATATCACTTAAATCTAGTCCAAAGAATTTGATAGAGAAGTTAGAAGAGTTGGCCTTCAAAGCATGAGGACCGCATTCTGCACTGCTGAGACATATACAAACCAGGCACGTTTGTGGAGATCAATAAGATCTTAGCGTATTTCCACTTGAAAACCGAAATGACACACTAACGATTGGAAAATGGCATATTTGTTAAAAGCTCCCTATCTCAGCCGGAATAATATGAAAATTAAGTGGACAGGAAAGTTGACTAGAAAAACAATTCTGAGATATGGGTTTATTTAAGAGATCATTGGCTGGCGTAAGGCGATTTAAATAATTTGCACCGATTTTAAAATGTTTTGGGTACTTTCAGTTCATTGGTACTCGCAAATTCTTCTATAATGGTTTTTTAAGTGAATAGTAGCACCGACCACTGGCAAAGAGCATTAAATAAGACGGGCAACCAACGGAACGCATTCCATTCAAATTGCGAGTAAGAGCACATACCTAACAATATTAAAGAGGATGTAGGATAAAATAATGTTAGATTCCTGCCAACCACTAATGGATAACAATTGCTTCTCCGTGTAGGTGTCAGGTGGGAGAGGATGCATACTTTTAGGCCCTTGTTGTTTTCCATACAAATTTATTGCTTGGAATCAGAGTTTTACCGCGGTTAGCAATGGTTGGAGTCCAAGTTTTCAGCACGCAAAGGTAGTTAGGCATGGTTGATGAAGCAAGTTGGTATCCAGGAGACAAAATTTGTAATGGTGTTAGAATCTAAGTTTCCACCTTGGCAGAAGTGGTTAGAATGGTTGCTAGGGAAGGTTCTTCAATCAGTGGTTAGTTCTAGAATTATTGTTTGCTAAGAGAATGATTTCTCGAATACGTCTAAAGTTGAATCGAGAAGATTTTATTGGTCGATTTCTGACTCGAACAGAAGCTAACTTGAACGACCTCTATACTAAGGTGATGTATGTATATTTCCCTACAGGGAAAAGTTGCTAATCCAATTTACATTCACATAAACCGAAATCGGAATAAGAAGCCTAATTACGTCAAAAGTTTCCACATTTCGGATACGTTTTCCAAACTCCGTAATATCGCTAGTTAGCAGACTTGCCCAGAGGAGTTTTAGTCACGCAAAATTAGTTGGACTACGCTTTCTCCAGAACAAATCAGAAACTTATTTTATAACGCAATAAAATATGTATACGAAGTCGCTGGCATCGGTTAATGTTTCATGAAACTGTAGAATCTATCATACCCCTCATATCTTTCCAAAGGATCTAAACATTTACTATTTACATTTGTTCAATTAAAAAAATTAAATGTAATGCAAACAGTCTTAAGAAATGACAAATAGTTCCATAATAAGCTTTAATAACTTAAATTAAAATAAATTGGTTTTAGTGTTAGAGTTGGCTAAAATAATTGTAGGCCCATGAAAGAGATTTATATAATTAAATGTATCGTCAATGTTTTTCCAAAAACCTGCTTTCGCACCGCACCGCCTAACATTTAAAATGCCAACTGAGCTCGCAAACTATCGATAATTACTATTTGTGTACATTATCGCCACTGTTGATAATCAATGACGTACTATGGATAAACAGCGGTGACAGGTAGAGAGAATAGCGCCCTACACTGGTAAACAACATTTTTGTACATGGGTCGTGCGTATATTTTTTTTATTGCTTTTGCACCCAGAAATAAGAATATGAACATAAAAAAGTTTTTGATTTGGGTTTGTTCGAAAAAATAAGAACAATGAAAAACATGAGAATTCATCAAAATTTGACATAGATTTGATTTATTAGAATTAGAGTATAGTAAAAATCAATTTAAGATTTATTCTTATAAATTTAGTTTTACAGTTTAAATGTTTAAAAATGCTTTTTCCTGCTTTTCCTGCCATATTCGGTAACATTTTCTCTTATTAACGTCCAAATATAGTCCTCCATCATGCTTTGCGTATACTGGCCTTGGTAGCGTTTCTCAAACTCCATTATATCTTGATGTAATCGCTCCCCGTGTTCTTCTGAATCTCTTTTTCTCTTTATGGCGCGATATACAAAAGGTATATTATCATAAACCTCCTAAGAGATTTTTGCGCCAAGCTTCTCTTCCAATTTGTGGTGTGCCGATTTGAATTTTCCCTACAAATTGGTGGGACCTACAGTTTTTTGCCGACTCCGAACGGCATCTACAAAGGAGACGAATTTTTGCTGAGAAGCCTGTCATGGCAGAAATACACTCGGAGAGTTTGCCAAACCACTGCCGAGGGGCGACCCCGTTTTGAAAAACTTTTTTCAAATCACTTTTTGATGTTACCTGTACCAGGGCTCGAACCATGGACCTTCGGTGTGGTAGGCCGGCAACACTACCTCCACACCACGGCGGCCGCGCTGAATAAGCTCCCATATTATCTTTGAATTTATGCAGATGTGAATGTAACATGTGCATCTTTAGCGACATTCTACATCCGGTGGCGGAAAAATTCGTAATCATGCCAGTTATCAGCTCTTCATAATTTTCATCCCTATGATTTCCAAGGAATCCATGAACTACTGCCTTAAAACTGTTCCACGCTAGTTTCTCCTCATTGCTAAGGAGGTCCAGGAAAATATCGCAGTTCATAATTTATTTTTATTTGAGGGCCAACAAAGACTCCAGCTTTAATTTTCGCCTCTGACAGCATTGTAAAAAAAGTCTGCAAATATTTGAAAGCTTTAGACTTAATATTAAGAGCCTTCACAAATTGTTTAATAAGGCCCAATTTAATATGCAATGGCGGAATCAATATGTTTTTAGGATCGACAATTGCTTTATGTTTAATATTAAATCTTCCCACTCCATACTCAGTACGTTCAGGCCAATGTTTTTGGCGATAGTGGGCGGCATCATTTCTGCTATCCCATAGGCAAAGATAACAGGAGTGTTTGGTATATCCACCTTGCATTCCAGTAAAAAAAACCAACCATCTCGAAGTCTCCAATAACTTCCCACTCGTATTCCGTAAATTTGATTGCAGTTAATAGCATTTTAATACTGACATAATTTTCTTTGAGATGTATGGAATGTGCCAGTGGAATAGATGGAAATTTGTTCCCATTGTGTAGTAGAACTGCTTTTAGACTTTTTGTTGAGCTGTCGATAAAGAGGCGCCATTCATTTGTATTACAAGGAATACCAATTGCTTCAAATAAACCTTTCACGTCATAGCAAAAACAGAGTCCATCTTCCTTACTGTAGAAACAAGAAAATTCTTCATGACGCTTTCTTTGCCGAGATACTCGTATTCGAACATCAGAAGTGAGTAAATTTCGTTGTTCAAGCCGCGATGCTAATAACTCTGATTTGTCTTTTGATATATTTAAGTCTCTTATTAAGTCATTGAGATCTTCAGAGTTGATGAGATGTGGTATTCCTGGTTCAAATTGAGGAACAAATTCGGAATGTACGGATGCAGATGAACTCGGTGTTTGAAAGCTGCCTTGAGGGAATAGTTGCTTTTCCAACACAGGTGGATCAGGTACAGGATTTTGTATATATATTGTTTTCCTTAAACGTTTCCCTTTCAGTGGTTTCACTATACAAAAATAGCAATCACTGTCATGATTACTCGGTTCCCTCCAAATCCTCGGCACTGCGAACTTCATGGCTCTTTTCTCACCTTGGTACCAAACTATGTATAATAAAACGTAAAGCATTTCATAACAATTTCAGTTAGTAGTAATTATATATAGATATATGTATATATATATGAAACAGTACAATAAAAAAGAGAAAATAAACTTACGCTCCAGAATGCTTCTGCAAGAGTTACTTGAAACATGTGGAGCCCATTTTTTGTCCTGGTTTTTAACAGGTAGACCGAAGTAGGCTAGGTAGGTCTCGCAAATCCTTGTGTTTTTAGTTAAATCAAACTTTTTTTGTCTTCTTTTAATACATTCGCCACATATATAGCAAAACGAATTAGCCGCTCGTTTACAACTTCTCGAAGACATCATTCCTCTGTGATATGCAAAAACATAGTGTCGTCCACAACGAGTTACCCAAGAAACTACAGCTTCTTAAAAAAACTTTACTTACAAAAACGCTATCAGGTAGCTGGCATGCTCTATTGCTAGGCCTGCCAATCCGTCAGTAAAAGTTTCGATGAGTTTCTTAATATGTACTTAACGAATTGCCAAATCTACCTAAAATCATGTGTATCTGGGACTTTTTATCTCCTTTTTACTGTTTCTCAGCCACATTTTTTTTTGTTTTTTTTTTAAGATGAGTATGTTGTGCTTTAAGTAGATCTTTTTTCGATGCATCGCTGCATCAGGTAGCTACCCGCCGCCCTCTATCAACCGAAATAGCGCGAAAGGACCTACATTAGCCTGGTGCAAAAATGCAAAATTTTCAAATAGCTATAACTTCTACAAAACCAAATATTTTTCATTCGTAATTGCATTTTTTTTTATAGAATTGAACATAGAATCCGAATATATAGGGCAAAACCCATGTACAGAAAAACAAATTTTTTTTGTGGACCTGTGTTATCGATGCTAGCGTCTATCAATAGTTTGCGAGTTCACTTCACGGCAACTTAACATCTGATTTGAAAACTACAACTTTAAATAAACGTCGATTATAAAGCTTTTACGAAAAAAAACAAAGTTTCCCCGCTTCCTTTTAAATTTTAATGATGTCGCTATGCAAATTTATTCATACCAGGGACCGTATTTAAGAGTTATTTTCGAAATTTCATATAAGCTAGACATGACTTTCTAAAACAGCAATAAAATCTTGACTTTAATATTGAAAGTAAAAAAACAAAAAAATATAGTAAAAGCTCAAAAATGAAAGTAAAAAAAAATTACTTTTCTAATAAAAGTTCAAAAAGGAAAGTGGAAAAATTGTCGTTTATAGCAAAACTTTGTTCAAAATATAACGATAAATGACAAAAATAAAGGTGGAAAGCTTTACTTTTATTATAAAAGTCAAAAATAAAGGAATCAAATTTAATTTAATAATACAAGCAAAACATAAAAGTTCAAATTTGACTTCTATTATAAGAGCCAAAAATAAAATTTCAAAAATAACTTTTTAAAATTTAAAAAAAATAATTACTATTTGACAACAGTAAAAGTTAAATTTTAAGTTTTATTTTTTCCTTGTAAAATCAAGTTTTTCTTGCCCAAGACAGATGCCCTTATT
This sequence comes from Merzomyia westermanni, assembly GCA_949987695.1. Lineage (NCBI taxonomy): Eukaryota > Metazoa > Arthropoda > Insecta > Diptera > Tephritidae > Merzomyia > Merzomyia westermanni. The sequence goes on from OX465290.1 coordinate 138,939,655, forward strand.
TTTGTAAATAGCTGTTTTACAAAATATTTTATTTTATCAATTAGGAAAATTAGAATAAAATAAAAATCTGTTTTTAAACTTTTAGTTTTACTTTTACTAAAAAATCAATAAAGAAATGCAAACAAAATCGAAACCGTGACAATTTGAATCAGTTTAATTTGTCAAAACAAAATTAATTTTTTTAGGAAAAAAGAGCTACGACAACTATAAAAATCTGCAAGGCTTAGGCTAGGTTGTACTGGCTTGTAAAACAAAGCAATGACCTTGTATAAACGCATTGAGTTCATAGTGTTACATTCGGCTTGAAATGTTCAATCAACCATGCAAGCAAGCGATATTGTAAGAAGAGAAACAAGCTTTTGTATTGACCGTGTGAGGTTGTGTGTGTGAAAGCTTCTCGCATCCCTACAAAAAATGAAATTAGCTTAGGATGAATCCGAGATGAGTCGCAAGGGAACATGCTACCAATGCCAGTTGTGGTCTCTTTGTATGAGTTGAAGCGATCTCTTTTGTTTGAGCATGCCCTAATTGCTCCCTTTCATCCCAAAAGGGTAGTGTCGGACAGCTTCCCTTTGATCCCCTACGGATACGGTCGGACAAGTTTAGTTTCAACACCTAAAAGTGGGCTCCAGAAATTAAAATCGACCTATCCCAACCATGCCTGTAACGGAATAGTTGGGATCAATTGTAGTCCACTGCAAATGAAAGGTATTGATAGCGGATAAGTATCTTTAGAAGTCAGTCGCAAAAGTTTTTGCAGGGATTTACTGCTTCGAACACACTGCTTGCGACGTCTTCGAAAAAGCTTTGAGTTAACCGCTTAAAATAGTATCCGGGAACAATTTTGAAAGAATCGGTTGTATTCCTTGAAACTCATAAACATTACGGTCCCTGATTTTAAATAGCACAAAATTTCTATTTCAACTCATGAATTTGAAACTAATGAATAAAAATAATTCATAATACTATTTAATTATTAATAAATAAAGCAAATTAGCACAAGCTGAACAAGACAATTGAAGGCAATCTAGATAGGGAATGTAATTTTAACGTTTATGTAATGTAAATACTAATAAATTATTTGTGTGTATGTATGTAATTAAAATAAAAAAGCTTTCTATGTGTTACTAATTCATAAAACAGTGTTGATATATTTCTGAGTAATAACGCAAGCGAATTCGCTAAGAAAACCTAAGCAACGTAATATGTGTATGCACTTAGATATAATTAAATAAGCAAATAAAAAAAAACAACTGCAAAGGAATTGTCAGGGAAATGTACGCATATTTAAAAAGCTGAAAATGGTAAAGTAACAAAAAGTTTAACTTAACTCAGCCTTAAAAGGGGGGCATATATTTGACTCTAAAGCTGCATGCATAGTAAATAATCACAGAATCTCAGCGCTGGAATCGCAGAGATAACAAATACTATCCCATTTCTTAACTAAGAAAATATATATATTATATGAAATTAAATAACTTGAAATCACTACCAAATGAGTAAAATGTAAAAAAGGCACATTAAAAAAAAGAAACAGTAAATTTTATTTATTTATTAAATTCGCATCTTAATAAAATACTTGCCATACCATTATTTTAGTTGAAAATATAAGCAGAAAGTTCAAAGTTTAAATAAGCAAGGTATTATTGTGAAACGAGTTCAAATGTAGCAAACATAAAACAATATTGTATGTGTTTTTTTTTTATTTTTAACTTGAGAATATTGCTGAAATGCTGTAAGTTGGAAGATCATAATTATAATGCAAAACACAAAAATCCATAAAAACTGGAACAATAAATAATTGTTACATATACAATTTATTAATAATTGTTTTCATTCAAAAATAAATTAATAATAAACATTCTCTGATAGTAAATATTTATTGAATGATATCGGAATCCTTTAGCCAGAAACATAAACTAGCCAAAATGAAAAAGTTGCAAATTCATGTTTCTTGCAAGAGGACGGCGATATTTAATCGATTCATTCCATTTGTAACATAGTTTGTTGCTTAGATGGGTAAGTTTCTAATGTAATCTCTAGACTTCAAAATGCCGATTGAACCAGATTTGCTATTTTTTTCCAATATATGCCCCACTTTAGATCTTAGCCTACTCACTAGTACAAGGTGGCGCAAAAGTAATCCTCCTATCAGAAAATGCTATAAATTTTGCGATTGGCCCCTAAAGTCAGTTCTGTTTTGACATTTGTGTAGTAAACACATGCGAAATACACGTTAATAAACAATGTTATACTACACTGCTCCAGAACGCGGAATATTGCTGACTATTTATTTGACCAATAATCGGTCGGGGCCAAACGGTTACTGTGAATGGTGAGCGCTACAAAGCAATGATCAACGAGTTCTTTTTGCCGCAACTTGATGAATTGGGATTGGAAAACATGTGGTTCCAACAAGACGGTGCAACAGCACACACTGCACGTGCCACAACCGATATGCTGAACATCGGAAGCTTACTTTTGCGCCACCTTGTAGATGCGAGATTTTTGAAAGCACGGCTAAGTGTACATTGAATACAATTTTATTTCAGAAACTTACTTAGAAGTATAATATAGAGATAAACACTAAATAACATCGGTTTCTTTGTTCTGATGCAATGAGCAATCGACAATAGCTGCTGGTCCTCGGAAAGGATGTGAAATGATGGTCAACGCTATGAGCTTCTGTAGCCCATTAGGTCGACAGAAACTTATACAAAAAACTCTACGCACAGCATCTACTCTGGCTCGTATGGAAACTTTAAGAATACCAGTGTAATCTCGGGGCTTAGGGTTTTGTGATACAAAACCTACTAGGTATGACTCATCTATGTGGCCCATTCAGCACTCATATGCCCATACGCTTTAACTGCATAGTTTTTGCATCGGAGTTCAATACCATTGGACAGTTGAACCTAGGAAAATATACTAATACACCACATAATTTGATGAGCAATGATGCGATTAATTAAAGAAATAATAGTAGTTGGCGCGATATATACCTCCTGAGTAGATTAAGGCCTATCTTTTCTACCAATTTGTGGTGTGCTGCTTCTAAATGTTTTCTACAAATTGGCAGGACCTACAGTTTTTTACCGATTCCGAAAGGTATCTGAAAACGATATAAATTTTTGCTGAGAAGCCTTCCATGACAGAAATACACTCCGAGAGTTTGTCAAACCAATGCCGAGGGGCGACCCCGTTTTGAAAAAAACTTTTTAAAACCACTTTTGATGTTACCTGTACCAGGGCTTGAACCTTGGACCTTCGGTGTGATAGGCCAGTAACACTACCGCCACACCACGGCGGCTGCCGAGATAGCATACAATTCCGCTACCCTGTACTAGTTTTTATGGGCGCCTAGTTATATAATGTGCTAGTATACTACATCACATGATGAGCAATCATGCGATCGAGTAACATACGATGACATATTGTGCACGGCCGCATCATGGGATTATCAGTTTTATGACATGCGATTTATATACTAATATATTAGTACCACACATCACATCATGCGAAATAATATAATTTAACTACCAAGGATATATCTTCCGATTCTGATACTCAGCCTTACTTCTAATGGAGTGCTAGTGCACTATCAAAATCTGGGGCCCGCCTACATCACACGATGAAATATCATCATGGTGTAGCATACGATGCCATATTGTGCAAGGCCACATCAAGTGGTTATCAGCGATGTGGCATGCGATTTGTATACTAATATTTTAGTACCATACTTCTTCAAGAGCTTTACTATGAGCTTCGGATTCTGATACCCTGCCTTACTTCTAATAGGGTGCTAGTCCACTATCAAAATCTGTGGCCCGCAATGGAAAATATGATAGTTCACCACATCACATTATGAGCTAGCATGCGAAGTAATGTCATATGATGGTCCACTCTGCAAAGATACATCATGTGCGTTCCGCTAGTACACTACGAGTATATCGCACGTTTGTAAACGGATGTAACCCGAAAATTTTGTTTCAGAGATTTTATAATGCATTAAAATCACCAACTGATGAGATTGTGCTCAGAGCTGTAGAATGATCAAATGGACTAAAACAGGCAAGGGATCGGTCGGTTACATTCGTGAACAAAAGTACTTGGTCTTGAAATCTCCCTCTCATCTTAAATTTATCGCCGAAAATATTTATATTAGGTACATACATATAATATAATAATTGGGACCAAAATTTGTTTTTGCCTACATTCCGGTACAACATGAAGGCAGATACTCGAGAGTGCTCTCCGAAGTTCGGAAGCCATTAACTTTTCTCAGTAAAAAAATATAATAATAATCATTATCGTTGCTCGATTACGTAACAATTGACGTAATTTCAAACTTGTTAATTTGGACAATTCTTCTACTGGGGCTCTACCCTGCCAACCAGAAATGGATAAAAATCTGGATAAACAGTGAGTCGCGCGTACCAAAAAAGTGGATAAAAAAGTGGATTCTGCCATTATCGTGGCATATTAAAGCACGCCAGTAATCCCTTGTTATCGATAAATAACGTCAATCGAAACCACCTAAGGAGGTCAAGAAATCCTCCGTCTCAGTCTAGGCCTCCACCTTTTTTTGAGGAAAACTTTCTCGGACGGAGCGTCTATAACCATTCGAATAACAAGACCCACGCAGCGGGGCTTTTGGGATTCAATTTGCTACGCTATGCTCATAACTGCTAGCACAGCTTATTGTTAAATGTCCTTCGACACTCGCCGTTGGTATCACGAAAACGACCATAAATACACTGTAGAAGATTATGGCCATAATGCAGCCAAAGGTTTCGCTGGCTGGGTCATGTTATGGGAATGGATGAAGAAGATCCGGCCCAGGCAGTTTTCATATCGACACTCGAATTCGGCAGCAGCAGAAGCAGGAGGCGTATATTGGTATGAAAAAAATAGACGAAGGATAACTTTACCTCCCAATGTGTGGGCTAAAATAGCCCCGGCGGTTAAGGCCCAAAAGCACCACCACGATGATTAAAATGTGGTACAGTTAGACAAATATAAAATATTTTCCTCTCAAGAGCAATATTGTGGCGCAATATTGAAACCGTAGGTAATAGACGCCCCTTCTTTGGCTTTCACCTTTACGAAGGGGAGCCTGGGCTATGTTCTACTTTAAGCTAAAAGCCTTTGTAAAACTTGCTTATTATACGACAAAAAAAAAATTTTAATTCTCCATAATTATTATCGAATACTTGTATTTTAAAAGTCTCAAAGAAAAAGTATTTGAAGACTCAAAAAAATAAAAATTACTCATAATTATTATTTTGCAATTTTTAAAGTAAAATATCAGAAAAAAAATTACGGATGACTCAAAAAAGTATTTCTGAGTTATAATTACTACGAAAAGCTTTTTTAAAGGGGTCTATCAGCTATTCCGGCGGAGCTGCCGGCGGGGAATAACTGTAATAAAGTTTTGTGATCTTTATCGACTTCATCGAAATTCACAGGCAAATTCCGATTAAATCGATTAATTTCTCTCATGATGTATTACATTTCTCCCGTCGGCAGTTCCATCGGAATAGCTGATAGACCCCTATATTTGCTGAAATTTCTTAGCTTTTATGAAACTCAATTTACAAATAATTATTATTTTGGATGTCTGCTATTTTGGACATTGCTCCTACTGGGGCTTTATTCACATTAGTTTAGATCAAAAACATGGCATAATTTTAGGATAAACATTTACAGTAGTGGCTAAGTAAAAAAATAATTGACTTGAAGTAAATACATTGAAATCGGTTATTTAAAAAAGTTTTCACATTTCGTTACATTTCTACATTAACTACGTAATGGCCGAATTAGCCTAGACTGAGACTTGAATTGACTTGGAAACCCTAAATCTAACAAATGAGCAGCACGTGTACGTAGTTACCCAGAAAATAACTTAACTTAGAAATTGGAAAAAATACAGATTTTTGATTTCCCAAGTAAGTTTTTAAGTTCAAAGGGAGACGTAAGAGAATTGTGCTACCATATAACTTTTTTCAATAGTTTGAATAAAATTCCTTCCTCTATTGTATAGCATACGTAGTTTTTGACTGACTGTGGACCACAATTTGCCAACACCAGCAGAGAGTTTGCAGGACTCTAGGTGCTCCTCCCCATTTATCGCGTTTGTGCTGCTCAACCAGCCGTCTGATTTCAGCAGAAAGATGCTTCATCTGAGAACCCGCAGGGCCGAAGGGACGCACATGATCACGCTCGTTTGCGGGGAAATTCGAGCGAATTTCATTAATTAATCAGCTTTGTTGAATTTGATATAGATCCGGCTTATCGAGTGTCAAAGTCGGCGCGGCGATCCATAGATCGGATAATAGATACATCCAATTTAATGATCCAATTCAATAATCAGTATCAGTCGCCAGGCAGTGCAGTTTATAAGGCCTGGACTGACCATAGTTAGGTCACCACTTATCTTGTGGGGCGTCGCCATTTACCGCGCAGAACGTCAAATTGTCGCCTACCATCGACCGAGAAGCTTTAATGCCATAGATTATGGTATGCTTTAAACTCTCTGAGGATTACACGATTCTTGCCCCTGAGTAATGCACAAATGTCAGGGCGGTAATATCTTGGACAACAGTTGACAGGAAATATATATATTAACAGTCTCGAGATTGGCATGGCCTTACCGAACAACAATACCTGGCGTTCTAGGATGTTGGATGGATAATAAAGGCAAGTCCGCCCCAAGTCCTCTCTCACGATCATATCGATCGCAGCCCGTCAACAAGGCGCTGTTGTTTCCGAGCTCAGAGCATATCGGCACGTGGCACAGGTCATAATTGCATTTGACTGTTTCCGCAATGCACTTAACGGCAAGGAGCTGGTGGCCTTGGCTTACACTTGTGCTGGTGCTGAAATAAGAAGATGAAGTAGGTACAGGGAGCTTTGGCCCGGCTCATGTCGATCAGAATTTTTTGTGCCCAACCCGAAATATATTGCTTTGACTACTTTACGAACACTGGCTACAATTAAGAATCGTTTTGGAAGTAGTATATATTAGAAATATACATAGTTGCTACCCAGTAAACATATTTGAGCATCTTAATTTTAAAGCCTATAGAGACATATTTTTAAATGCAATCTCAATAGTTTTTTCCTTATATTGTTTACACCAAAACATAGTTTGCATGCAAAATTTCCGTAGTTCAATTGCATTTAACAAAGTAAAGACTCAAACAACGAACTTGCTACCACAAACAATAAACACATTCACCCCTCTTTAGGTGTGCCCTAATTTCCTCTTGTTATTGTTGGCACAAAGGCAAATATTTTAATATGCGTACAATGTTTCAAATATATTTTGTAAACTGCATAGCAAGTGTTGACAACAACAAAAAATAAATAAAAATGCCAATAGCGGGCAAAAGTAGCGACAAAAAACTGTGGGACGAGTTTCAAGGTCGCCGTTAAGTAAGCGAAGAAGCGCGTTGCCACTGACACATAGATGTGGAATGCATGCAATGATGTGCGCATGTGTGTGTACATGTACATTAGGGTGGGTTGGTAAATCTTTTTTATTTTTTTCGCATAGCAAGGGGTAGAACTTAGGCTTAATAAAACAAGTAATTAAAAAAATGTGTCTCCACATTTTGATGTAACCCATTCTATTTTTAAATAAATAATAGGCCAACCATGACACACTTCTTTTATTCTATAAAATATTACTCATTTAGCTGAACCGTCAAGATCGTATGTATCTAACAAATAGCATGCATACATCTGATGTTGCAGATAAATGAGTATGGCATCATAATTATTCAATGAAAAAAACTGAGATTTTAAACTTTTGCAAATTTTGACTAGACATTTAATGTGGGTACTGAAAGTTGTAAAAATTGGAACAATACAACCAATTGTTCTGGTAAATAAATAAAATACTTGTTGTAAATAGGATAGGATGTTGTTGTTGTGGTAACGACAAGAACACTCACCGAAGGTTTTGGGGAGTGTTGTCGAATTGAACCCGACCGGATTTGAACGCAGTACTCCCTTGCGGTACTGCCCGGCTGTCGTGGTAGCGATTTATGACCAGTGAAACCTTCTAGTTCATGTCACCCCTCCTTCCGTAAGGAAGGATAAAATGGGTAATGAGAGTTGAGAGGCATCATATCCGTAGATCAACCATCGAGTTGCACGTCATTACCTTTGTGCATGTTAGTCACCTCTTACGACCGGTATGCCTACCTCGGGTATATTCTAAACCCCTAACCCGCAGGGGTGGATAGGATAGGATAGGAAGGGACAGTTAAAATCACGTTTTGCGATCATGAAAGGTATAAAGCATTCAACATAGCCGAAGAATATGCTTTCCCTATCTAGTTGTAATCCTTTTGATTATATAAGAAAGGAAAGTTAATTTCATTCAGTTATATAGTTTTTTACTTACAAACGAAAAGTAATAGGAAGAATTTTTTTCAACTCCTGACTTTTTGTTGGCTTTCGAGGGAACACCCTACAGATTCTTGAATACTTTGGCAACACTAATTTTAATCAGTTATTTATTTAAAAATCGAGTGGAGCTTCTCAAATACTTGACACAAATGTCTCTCTTTTTCTTCTTTGATAATTCAAAATTCTAGACCAAATGCTAAGCAGAACAAATAAATTAACCGACCCTAATGCAGATATTTTGCACATTTTTGCAAGCATGAAAACATATCAACAAAAGCACAAACATACAAATTGCAATTTAAGCGTCAAACAGAATCGCTGTGAATATCTTGCTGTGTTATTAAAGAGAAAAATACTGACTACTAATAGACAGCTAATTATCGGCAATTGGATGTTACTTTGGCGGGTGGTATCTAAATTCAAGTAAAATGGGCAGCTAAAACTCTGACAGCGCTGATGTGTTACGCATGAAAACGTGCCACGTTCAAAGGTTGCCACATTCGTCACGTACAGCTAGAAAAACAAAAGTTGCCAGTCTTGCGAACACTTGCAAGTTCCTCGTTGCAAAAATGATTACACAATTTTTATTTGTAAGTGATTACTGCGTATCTTACATTACTAATCATTTGGAGGCGTACGTAGAGCAATAAAGCAGATAAGCAAAGCCTGCGTACTTCAAATAAAAAAAAAATTACAATGATAAAAAATCTATTATGACGTTGGATTTATATTTTTGATTCACTGATTTGTACGGGTTAAGTAAGGTTATGTCGAGGGGGCGTACATGGAATTTTCCACACATCTAGTAGAAGTTAATCACTTACGTCCAACAACTTTTTTCCTACTCCATCTCTAGCATGTGTGCTTAAGTGACAGTAAAAGATCGAGAGAAAGTGTGCCCATAAATCTGAGTCGATTTGTCTGCAGTCCTAGACATCGAAAAATTAAGTAATGGATCGACTCCGCTTTCTACTCATCCGGAAAAATTCTCCAGTGTCCCTTGGTTGGTATAAGCCATGGTCGGTTAATCGCTAACCCTGTGGTTTAGGGGTTCAGAATATGCCCGAGGTAGGCATACCGGTCGTAAGAGGTGACTAACATGCACAAAGGTAATGACGTGCAACTCGATGGTTGATCTACGGATATGATGCCTCTCACCTCTCATTACCCATCTCCCCTTCTTTACAGAAGACGGGGTGAAATGACCTAGAAGGTTCCACTGGTCATACCAAATCGCCACGACAGTCGGGCAGTACCGCAAGGGAGTACCGGACTCATATCCGGCTAAGGACTGTCTGTTCGACAGCACTCCCCAAAGCCTTCGGGGAGTATTTTTGTCGTTACAACAACAACAACAACAATCGCTACAATAGCATCGTGTGTAGTGCTGATGCCCCTAAATACTCTTATTTAATAAAGCCATGCATATATTTAAAATTTGTACCTCAATACTAAAACGTTTAAGATCTACTCTGATTGAGTTCATCTGTATTTCAGAGCGTTACGACTGGAGCTGTGAACACGAACAAACCTCAGGTTTTAACCTCTTAAAGGACCGAAGGTGTTACTGATCAAAGAGCGAAGTTCAGCTTTCCATTTTTTTTCTAAGCCGCCAACGGAACATTATCTCTCGTGGATTATCATCGTTTACCGCGCGATGTAACCTGTAAAACAACGAACTAACCCTAAAAATTTTACAAAATTCAAAAGGAATATTCACCTGTGGAACGAATGGCTCATGAAAACATTGCTTGAAAATAGCCGACTTCATCCAGGCGGATTTCTAGCTCTTATAGCCTGTGCGGCACTGAAAGTTTTTAAAGCAGCTTGGATTGTTTGCCTTTCAAAATATAAAGATTTTAAGTTTATGGGATCCAGTGGCGTTTGAACAACATAAACACTTGATTCGCTGTTTCTCCGACTTTACCCCTGGGGCTCTCTTCTCCAACTGGACCAGAATAAGCCGTACTCATTAGCATTGTGTAACTTATTGTTGCACAACTCCAAGTCGGTTATTTAGGTAGGTAGGTTGCAGTGGCTGCTAGTAAACGAACTAGCACACATAGGCCCCGGAGGTCCCGTTGTGGTACCACATGGATCTAAAGGTAGAAGCAACCCCGTCATCGCCAACGCCACAACCACAACGCCAAACAGCTGCCCCAACCAAACCTATGGAAATCATTGGAAATCAATGTAATCGATTGCACTTGCCATAACATGACACCAACGCGTTTACATTGACCTCCATAAGGCCGGCCGGAACAGCCGTCCAGCGCCACGGGTAAGACGCTGGCGACAACGAAAACCGCTTGTACCCTAAAAACCCCTACTCGAACCATTTTGTGGACTCCGCGAAACGCAGACTGTCCTTCGGCTTAAATAATGATAATTCGCCGAGATGATAGAAAATACCGGACCCCAGATATTTTAACCTAATGCCCCACAGCGCGGGACATTCACATAGGAGATGCCTCACCGTTTCAGGCTCCTCCTCATCTCTACAGGTTCTGCAGAAGTCATTAAAGGGAATACCCAACCTTTCTGCATGCCTGCCTAGACCTATATGCCTCGTTATAAGCCCCATAAGTAACGAGAGTTCCTCCCTTCTGAGTTTGAGTAGGTCCTCCGACCTACTCGTTATGATCTCTGGTCACACCAGCTTTGCATGACTGCAAGTACTGATCTTGTCAGATCTTGTTGCTTGTTGGAGGAACTTATGCCTCGTTAAGAGCTTACTGGTCGCGAGCGGCATGCCTAAACCCTTCCAGGACTGTGAAAGTGGAGCGGATGTGCCCCCTCTAGCAAGCTCATGTGCCGTCTCGTTACCCGGTATGTCACCAGGTGAATCGAGAGTTGCTCAGCCATCTCGTTGAGAGATTTTCGGCAGCCCTCCACAGTCCTGGAATTACATGTATATGCCCCCAGCGCCCTGAGAGCTGCTTCGCTATCAGAGAAGATGTAAACATCACCATTATTGATGTCCACTGTCTTCAGAAATTCTACAGCTTCCTGTATATCAGCCACTTCCGCTTGAAAGATACTACAGTGGTCAGGCAATCTAAAACTAATATTAAGACTCAGCTGGGGAGCGTACACCCCTCCTCCAAACTTGTCATCAAGTTTCGAGCCGTCTGTGTACATATGGATTGAACCGTTGTCTTGTGGAGGTCCAGGGCCCCAATATTCTCTTTTTGGAATTGTGATTTGAAATTTCTTCTCGAAACAGTACCCTTTTTTGAATTCCTTTTTTGAAGTTTGCTTTATTTTCCTTCAGTTTTGCATGCAGTGCTTTTGTCTTTTCTCTCAACATTGAAGCACTTACTGGCCAGTTCTTATTTTGCATTCGGATAAACCAACGATTAAGAGCTTTCTCCATTTTTGGCAACTCCGATAAAAGTAGTGTTTTTCTATTTTCAAGTCCAGAATACGTGTTGTTTACGCATTTTAAAATCACTTGTTTTTTGGCTTTAATGCGATAAATTGTTGATTTATCAACATTTATTTCCTTGCTAAAAACTTCACAGTTGAGCCTTTTTTTAAAAGGCCAAGAATTTCAGCTTTTTGTTTTAATGTCAAGCAAACAGGTTTTTTAGAACTAATTTTTACCAAAAATCCTAAGGCGAAACACTCCTTGCAAAACCACAATCTGGACTGTAAAAAATTAAATGCCTATTTTAAAATTGGCGGATGCCCCAAGTTCAGAATTACTGCATTTCAAATAATTTTCACGTTTATTGTTCATGTTATAGAAGTTATTGGGTGTGTTTACGTTTTAGAGTAGTCAATGCACAAAAATGCTGGTTCACACTTTAGAGTGTTCACGTGATCGAAGGTGCGCTGTATGAGCCAATTTTTGTGATTTGCTTTGAGTTGAACGGGGTCATTATGTAATACGCAACTTGACGCAAGGAGTCACTTCTTTTTCATATAAATCCGATCTCTAGTTATGATATCTTAAACTATTTAAAACTTAAACTTAAGTAAACTTGCTTTAATGAACGTGAGCAAATTTTGAGACTTCTTATTGAAATTTGGTATTCAGGCTCATTGGCATCCACTATTTTGGAATATACAAAGTAGTGGGTACTCGTTTAATATTTTTTTTTGTACAGTTTTGAAAACATTCACAAAAATACTTTTAGGCGGTAAAAATATGGTTACCAGCAAGAAATATAACATATGTAGGTATATTGGAAAAACAAAATGCCCTTTCTTTGAAATTGGCTACCACAATGCAAGGTGTCTGCTTTGAAAATTACGCCTGAAAGTCACGCTGATGTTACAACAACAAGGTGTTCCGTGGTAAAAATAACTAGCTTGCTAAACTCATCGGCACTCGAATACATCGTCTTGTTTGCAAACTTAATTAATATGGCTGATGAGAGCCCTTAAAGTGTAGATACTTCCGTTCCATACAACCAGCTAGTAAATATTTGCTGCTGTCGTAAGTTGTTGTTGGTAAAAGTGTTCAAAGTCAAGGTACTCGTGCCACTTCTGTATAAACGTAAATTAAACATTTAAAAGATTCAGAAGCAGCGAATAGCTGTTAATTTAAAAAAGAAAATACTCATTAAAATAGTATCAACAATTATATGAAATGTATATTAGACTGGGCCAAACAATTTTTTTTTTTTTTTTGAGAATTATATTGATATTTGTCTCCAAATAACAAATACAAATACTGTACATATATGTTTAAGAGCGTAGTATTAATTTTTAGGGGTATACAATTTTTTTACTTTAATAATGCCAAACCATTGCAGTAATAAAAATTTAGCTGTGTAGGAAATTGAATTCCTCACAAAAAAGAGCTGAATCAAATAATCGACGAAGAGCCGTTCCACAGTAATCAAGCATCAACCAATGGTACGTTTACAATTTCACGTTTTTCACTCAGTAATTTATTAAAAACGCAGAAAACCATATAAAAACAAGTAAGGAAAGGGCTGTCTTCGACTGGGCCAAAGACTTTATATCTTTCATGAATACGCATCATGGTTTTAAGTGTCCGATCCTTACTCACAATTTGTAAAAACTCTGCAAAACTGTTCATTTCATAGCCCAAACCCCATTTATCGGAACAATCGATTGTATGGGAGCTATATTTTATGTTGGTCCGATCTGGGTGATTTTCACTACAAACATTACATATATAATATGTACTAAAACTGCAAAATGGTACGTTCCCAGCTTTTTAATTGCAACAGTTATAGGCCAAAACCCGTTTATCGGAAGAATCGACTGTATGGGAGCTATGCGTTGTATTGGTCCGATCATGCTGGTTCCGACAATTGATTAATGCTTTATATAATGGCTACCTCTTACCAAATTTCATCGAGATATCTTTAAACTGAGGGACTAGTTTGCGTTCAAACAGACAGACGGACGGACGGACAGACGGGCATGGCTAAATCAACTCATATTTTTGGTGGGTCTATCTCTTCTTCTTCTCATACTTACAAGCATCGGACCAAAGTTATAATACCATTTCATGTTCATGAAAAGTATTAAAAGATAGACAGCCATTAAGAATGTAAGAATGAAAGCTTGAACGTTTTATGAAATTTTATATTCTAGATGATATACGATATAAATGGATAAAAATTGAGTGAAAAATACCAAGTCAAGAACAATAAACTTTATTTTTTTAACTTGAATAGTAAATAGTTATTGAAAAGTAACTTTAGCAATAAACCTCTAAAAACAAATATCAAGATCTGAAACTTTTATTCTGAAAAATAATATCAACATAACTGGAACATTTTTTATGGCCAGTCTAATGTATATTACGGTTGTCAAATAAGTAGGTGAAATATTTTTAAATCTAATTTTTTTTGTTTTTGCTGTTATCTTTGTAGAATATGATATTGTCTCTTAAGTCAAGTAATTAACGCAGGTAGTAAAAGTGGTTTAGTTTTGTTAAAAGTTTCTAAACTGGAAACTAAGCAAAAAGTGAAAACCCTAATATTCACCTCGTTAAGTTGTATACCATTTAAGCACATGTAGGTACTTTTAGTTTTGTAAATATTTACCATAAATTGAGTAAATGTCGCCCTTCAAGAAAATGTGCATAGCACTTTAGTGCGGTGGCACGTACGCGTATGACGAGTGCGACGTGTACTGCTACCAGCTTAATCAGCTACCGATGTACTGCTGCATCAGCTAATATTCAAATTTAATCTGCGCAATTACGTACGCTTGATAGACGATGTAGGAGTGTTTATGTGTTCAAAATATTTACGCTAAGCTGATATGAAATGTGTGAATTTACTCTATTTATGTAGATAATCTAGCGTTTCATGGTCAGGCAGAGTGCACACATTTTCAATAAAACAATACATATGTATGTGTGCATATAAACCCTGTAGTGAATTCAGTACCCTGCAAAACATACGATTGGTCTAGGATGAATTCGGGATGAGACGCAAAGAAGCATGCGACCAATGCCTGTTTTCATCTCTTTGAAGCGCGGTGGATGTTATTTGAAGGGACAGAACACCTTCCCTGCAGTCAACTACCAAACTGGGTAGTAAACATTCTAGTTCATTAACCAGAATTTAGTGGTCTTATTCATACCAGTTTGGGCGACTGAAACGTTTCCGCTATCATACACACCAACCAGTGTGACCAGGTGTTATAAAAAAGGCTAAATCGGCAAAAAAAATATTAGAAAAGGCTAAAATTAAGAAAAAAAGAAGCTAAAAAAAAGTCAGAAATTTGTTTACGATATCCATTTCACACTTTTTATTTTAGTTTAAACTATTTGTATATAAAGCTATAGACATAACTTAAAGAAATACATACTATAGAAAAATCACCACAAACTAATTAATTTTATAATATTTTCTTCGTCTGATGAATCAGAAGAGCTTGAGTCTGCGTACAAAGTTTGGGTATTTATCACAGAGATGAGATCATCGGTAATTTCAAAATCAGTGCAACATTTGGATAAGCGTCTTAACGAACCTCTAATATTAAGCAGCGAGTTAAGCATTTTAATTTTTAATCTGTCTTTTAATTAAATTTTTAAAAATTCTCTCAACCTCCGCATTACTGAAAGGTAATACCAAGAAGCTAAATACGAATTCGGCCAGTTCTAAAAAAGCGGGTTCGTTTAATGAATTTTTATGTTCTTAGACTTCCGCTCAAAATTCTATGGTAGAGGTCACACTTGTCCACTGTTCGGTTATTAGCTTTCGCCACTGCAGAACAATCAATGCTACTTGACTTGAAGAATACCTAGACTTTTCTAAGGCTACGAAGCTAAAACTAAAATTATGAGGCTAAAGGACTAAAAAACAAGTAAGGAAAGGGCTGTCTTCGACTGTGCCGAAGACTTTATACCTGTCATGAATACGCATCACGGTTTTAAGTGTCCGATCCTTACTCACAATTAGTGAAAACTCTGCAAAACTGATAATTTAAAGATACATAGCCCAAACCATAATTTTCGGAACAATCGATTGTATGGGAGCTATGCGTTGTATTGCTCCGATCTTGCTGATTCCGGCGAATGATTAATCTCATGCAAAATGGCGGCTCCATACCAAATTTCATCAAGATATCTCAAAAACTGAGGGACTAGTTTGAGTACAAACAGACAGACGGACATGGCTAAATCGACGCAGCTCATCGCCCTAAGTTATAATACCATTTCATGTTCATGAAAGGTATAAAAAGGCTAACCTGGTCACACTGGCACCAACAACCCTCTAAAATTGTCGACACATGCATATGCGACCCAAAAAGAAAACAACTCAGTATTCGGACAGCAATATTTAAACATTCATTTAATTAAATTAAATATACAAATTTCATGAAATAATATTTCTTATAGTAAAATCATAATCCTTTTGAGAATTTCGTGCTTCAAATTCTACATTTGGGTTGCAGATCATGTACGTATGCGTCAACAAAATCACCCTTATTTTTTCCGACGTCGCTACTGCATAACGGCGTACCAGCAACGCAAAAACGAATAGGGAGTGCTCAAATGAAACCACGAAAAAAGGTAAAAACGAAACGATCACTTGTCAAAGCAATGGAGTAAGTAAATAACATTTCTTTTTGGACAATCGAAGTAGCCTTTCTCTGATGAAAAGGTTTTTAAAAAAATATTGATTGGTTTTTATTTTCCAGGGTTGACTTATTGGGATTATAAAATGCAATTTTCATAAATAAATTAACAAGGAATCGTTTAGAAGCTGCAAAAACGGAAATGGTGAGGGTGGTTAAAAACAGCACTTTTAAAAAATTTAGTTACTAAGAACTTGCACAATATGTACTAGAATTCCATAATCTAGTTACCTGCATGGTTATTTGCAAAGAACTGCGAAACTTATAACTTTCTCCATAAAAAACTAATCTTACCTTAATTTTATATAAAGATATTTTTACAAGTATGGATTAGATTCAATCTCAGATTAATATTTAAATTTTCCATAAAATGTTTCAAGAAAATTTAAAGATTTCTGCCTGTGAAATCTATTATAAAATTCATTCAAAAAAGGACTATTTAGAAAAAAAGAAAATTACTTTTTATAAATGTTTTCCAAAGGCAAAATTGCTATGAATAGCGACTATATTTTAATTGAAATTTGTTTCAATTGTTCAATACAGCGAAGTAATATTTATTTTGAGTGACACATATTTTATATATCGAGCCCTAACAGCTATTTTAGTTTAACCAACAAAAATAACATTTTACAGGAGAAGGTTTTATAGTTTACAAATATAGAAAATGTTAAAGCAAAATGTTACTTACTCGTACAACATAATTGCCTTTGCTTTATTTTTTTATGGGATTATTTTAAGGTGGTAATATTTTGTGCGATAGTTTAAAATAAACAGAATTATCTATATCTGTAAAAATACGGTTTTTAGAGTTTTGTTGGTTACGCCAAAATTGCAGTAAGGACTCGATATGATGACTGAATTTTCATTAAAGTGGTTTGTTATGTAATTTTGCAATTTTCGTGTATTTTTAAACCCAAAATAAACTAACCTAGTATGAAGTGGTACAGTAATTGGTATGATACTGATGCATAGCCTAACTAGAATGACGGCTGGTATGATACCGGTGCATGTACTGGCTAGTATGTAAACTGGTATGATCCTGATGTTTATACGGACTAGTATGTTGAATATGATCTTGATGTATATAATGACTAGTACGTCAACTGGTATATTGCTGATGCAAAGACTGACTAGTATGCCAATTGGTGTGGTGCTGATGCAGAAGCGGACAATTGCCATCTCGTAGGACAGTGCCGTGTTAAGAATACCAGTTGCTAATATGAAAAAATTACAGAACTTGAACTAGTTAAGTCGGTTTGACAAACTAGTATCTGACTAGTATAAAACTACACGGCTAAAAATGTTTGCCCCAATTTTAAACTTTTCTGGGCTACATATATGTCCAAACCAAATTTGGTTTAGAATTTAAATTGTGCCAGTTTTCGGGAAAGTGACCGTGAAGAAAAGAATTTAAATTTTAAACCAGAAATATTTAACAATTTAAAAAAGGATGAAAAGTATTTGAGTCAGTTGGCAGGATTCGAACCGACACTACCGTATCAGAATCGTCTGCTCTACCCACTGAGCTTAGGCGCACACAAAATTGTAATGAGAAAAATTCGATGACTTGAAAAAGCTTTCAGAAATAAATGAAAAGAAATTTTAAAAATTTTGGACGTCTTTTTCAGTTCAGTTTTAAATCTAATTCGCAATAAATTCAAAATTGGTATAGGTAAATGAAAGGTTTGGAGTTTATTACAAAAACGTTTAAAAAATTGCTTAAACCGATGAATGGTTTACAATTTAGCCTCAAATTTTTAGCCGTGTAGTAGAATTTACTGCATTGTTTGTGTAGGCCATTTTTATTCGGGAAAAAATCATAGAACGAAAGGCTCATAACATACCTTTGACAAATCTACTACTGAATTATTTCGCTATTTACTATGATGCTGTTCTTGGGAAGTGTTAACCCTTGTACTCACATACTAATCTGAATGCGCGCAAAAGTATGTGTTGTTGCTTGTGTTATTTTTACGTCGATCAACAAATAAATATGACTAAACTAATTTGGCACGCAATGCATGCATAAAACCGTCGTAAGTACATTTTGTAAGAGTAAATATTATTCGTTTTGTCCATACCACAAATGTTCATTGTAAATAAATTAGTTGAATAAAGACAACACCAATTGCTAAAAAGTTTGTTGGTTTTTCACATGCTTAAGTGTCATCAAGAATTTATGGTCACATTTGACGTTTGCATGCATTTACATATATGTACAGACATACATACGTATGTCTACTTAGCAGCTATGTTAAAGTGTCAGCGTCGACCCTTATTTATAGAAACTTCAAGGCAGAGGAGTTCCAGACTGACTGACGTCCATAAGTTAGTAGCAGAGGCACGGCTGTGTAGCGATTCCATACAAGCTACAGAAAAAAATAGATAACGTTCGCCGATTTCACAATAATTCGTCTACCCACTCAGAACGGCCACGCCCCCTCCACAAAATTGTGCGGGGAAAATAAAAACGCTCTTCGCTTTAAACATTGCTAGAATGTCAAAAAATTTAATTTAGTAAAGATCGGCCCACCACACGTGCAACTTGTATATAAAAAGTGACTGGTGTCATCTGATTTCAAAAGCAGGTTTAATTTTTATCCTTATTAGGGATTTCTATGCATATTGTTTCTTGTTTACCACATCTATAATTCGAAATGAACCAATCAGGATCTGTTCCAAATACATTAAAAAAATTATATTTGGCAGAGCGAAAACTAAACATGCTTATTTGACAATTCGCTTTAATGTATGAGTTAAAAATTTTCATCAAATGTAGGAACGTAAAATTTTTCAGGTTTGGTACTTATTATGTATGTAATGTGTGTAGTGAAAATCAGCCAGATCGGACTTACATAACATATAGCTCCCATACAATCGTTTGTTCCGATAAATGGGGTTTGGCCTATGTATCTTTCAATTATCAGTTTTTCAGAGTTTTTACTAATTGTGAGTGAGGATCGGACACTTAAAACCGTGAATCGTATTCATGACAGGTATAAAGTCTTCGGCACAGTCGAAGACAGCCCTTTCCTTACTTGTTTTCTTTGAATGTAATTTCAGTTTAGAACAAGAAAAGATATTTACATTGTATTATATTAAAATACATGGTGCTTAAATCGTTTTATTTGCAATGTGGTACTAATACATTTTTATTCCTAATTGTTACAGGGATCGGACATTTTCGCAGTAGTAGTTTTATTACTAGTAAAGATATGGGAAGTTAATAATTCAACTTTCAATGCATATTTATTTGTTTATTTATCAAAACAAATGCAGTATGTCTGTGGCAATCGTTCTATGGCCCTGTCGATTAGCACAAGGCCTAAGTAAAGAACGAATTGAGTCAAGCTCTCTCGAAACCGCAAAAATTAAAAAGGAACAGGAATTGGTAAACGCTGCCAAGCTAAACAGCTGCTGTTGTTTTTATGCGTTAATAATAAAGTTTGAAGTTTTTGTTGCTGTTTTGCTTAGTAACGATCGATCAGCTTTTTTCACTTGAAAATCTTACTAGTGAAATCTCCCCAACAGGAACTTGCAGCTTCCTCTCCCAAATAAATATCAAAATGCGTTCTCTCCC
This sequence comes from Merzomyia westermanni, assembly GCA_949987695.1. NCBI lineage: Eukaryota > Metazoa > Arthropoda > Insecta > Diptera > Tephritidae > Merzomyia > Merzomyia westermanni. Next base: position 138,959,729 of record OX465290.1, read on the forward strand.
TACAAGTTTTATGTGTCGCCGAACACAGTTCAGAAAATTTTTATAAAATTTTTAAGCTCCTTTAACAGAGCCTTTACCTGATCAATATTTGCGCAGAAATGGGAGAACCATAATTAATATATATATATAAAGATCCATATCTATATTCCTTATGCTCGCATACGAAACGTATGTGAAATAGTAACTGGAGCTTTTGTGAACCTTTCTTTTAGTTGTTTTCAAAGGGTTAATGAAAACAAATTACTGACACATGCGAATTATTTCACGTACATGTTGTCAAATAAGCATGTTGTCAGCTGCCGGCTCACTGTTTCACTGTGATTCTAATTGTGTGTCAGATGAAAATAGAAACGTTATAAGCTTTCAAAATATCCAAAATTTATTTTAAAAATCCCTATGTTCACTTTTGTTCAGTTTACAACGAACGACGCCAATGACAAATATTACAAGAAATACGCACTTCGACAGCGCTCTTTGGAAACAAGGAAATGATCGATGGTTTCTCATCATCATCATTTATTGGGGCTTGACTGCCTACATAGTTTTTGCCGTTGCTTATCTAAGCACACCACTCATAATCATTTAACGATAACTGACACTAATTGCGGAGGTAAAGTCATCCTTCATTTAATTTTTTCAACTCAATCGAGGCTTGTCGAATTCTGGGGTCGATACTGAGCGTACGCGTTTATATTCAGTGCATATATTGAACACTCTCTGTACCGTCCACTGTTCTATATTGCACCTCTAACTCTCTCTCTTATACCTCCTCTCTCTACCTCTCCATATCACGCCAATACTCTTTCCTTCCCTTTCCCTTTTTATCATATTCTTCCATCTCCCTATATATTCCTCTGGTTTTTAAAATACCGTTTCTTCACCACTAAGTTCTTCTCTTTTTTCACTTTATTTGAGTTTTTCATAATTCAAAAATTAGGAACTGGTCTTCCGGGACTTCACATTTTCCACTTTAAAACTGGTTTTGAAAAAAGTTCGAACAATCACACAACCTACTCTCCATTTGTTTTACCTCAGTCATAACATTTTCAGCATAATTTTACCGAAGTGTAACCGAAATATATTAGAAAACCAAATGTAAAACCTTGTCTTTTATTTTATACAAATTGACCTCGAGCCGGCAAAAACATCCAATAATTTTTTCCACTCAAAAATGGTTGGAATTATAATTCATGCATCACGTAGAGAAACGTGATTATAATAATTTTTGTCCAAAAAGTACTATATATAAAAATGTTAAAATAAAGTCTTACGCAGCAGATGTAAATCATTAGAAATATATTTGAGGAAGACCTGCATGTGAGATGTGAGTCTAAGTACATCTTACACGGTCATACAAAGAATATATGTATATGTAACTGGTCTAGCTATTATTTAAATTTGTCAATTGATTAAGTACTAGTGCTACATAACTTCATACAAATGTTGGCTATTAATTCCTCCTTAAGTGCTAAAAGACATCTGACAATTTTAAAATGTTTATTAGCATTATGGTTATGCATTTAATTTGAAGGTTCTTCATATTTGTGTTTCGAACTCAATTGCGTGTATGCGACTGTGTAGGTATGTAATAATTTAAATGTGCTAAGTAAACTACTCACTTTTGGAGGGTACCAAATGCAGGTTTTACTTCATAAATACAACATGGCTTTGTATAATTTCAACATTGAGATTGACTTCCTGTTCTGAATTACTTGAAATCAAATGACATATTTTAAGAAGACTACACATTTCTTAGATGTCGAGATTATCATTCGTAAATGTAAATGTGTTATTGACAATACTGAAATATATTTATTAAGTATAAAGTTGTATTTGTCCATTAACAAAGTTTTTTTGAGAAGTACTCGTATTTACTCAAGGATTTTGCTTGTAATTTTTAATAAAATTTTTGAATTTCTGTTTTTAGATCGATATTAAGGGAAAAGATTCATGATCTGCTTTCAGTCAGCCTGATTCCTTAGATTTTGTTGAGAAGGTGGTCTTAAAAGCTATTGATTTTTGTTCAAGTTCAATATTGAAATAGCTTAACCAAAAAAAAAAAAGATAAAAGCTTATTTCGAAAGAAGACGTTCAATGACTCAATCTTTTTGAAAACGAAATCAAGGCCCTGGAATGCAAATTGTCCATAGAGAATGTTCTCTAATCTTAGATTTGCCTCAATCAATCATAAGCTTAATAGAAGAGGAGACTAATAAGAAATTGTATAAAACCATTTGATTTGAAGTTGTAAATATTAGCACAACCCAATAGAACTTGAAGCGTGATCTCCGCAAGCGATATATAAAAGTACTCCCCTTAACATACCTTCGGATCAATAACAGAGATTTTCACACTCTGTGCTCCGATTTTACTAATCTTGCAGCAATGGGTCAGTCTGTTTTTTAATGCTATGTATGCCCTTATTGCTGAGATGTAAGGTATTTATGAGTTTTCTTCTATTGCTCGCTTACGAGTTTTAAAATAGTAATCTTCATTTGCTTTTATAGAAGGCTTGCGGCATGTCCCTCCAAAGATCTTTCATTACTCTCCTAGGAGGTTAACTAAAATTCTCGAAAACTCCCCCATTACTCGTTTGTGATTCATAAAAATGTAATTACAAAAACTCCATTATTGTTTTTTGGTAGGTGAAAGAGAGGTTTTCTATTACTCGCCCTCCTAGAACATGCAATGCAAAAAAAGGTTTAATAAAATAATGATCTCTGGTTCTACTGGATAATTTGTTTTTCATACGAGCAATAGAAAAGCATACTTACGTCTTTTCAAAAAAAATTTTTTTAAATGAACATTTTCACCAAATTGACGACAAATCAATTTTCATACGAGTTATGGGATTAAAAGTATTGTCGATCAATCCACTTTAAAAGCGGCAGCGCCAAGTCCATATTCGGACACTTTGGATGAGAAATAGAATAGATATACAGTTACTTCACGCCGAAATATTACCTATTATATTCATTTATGATCCTATGAACGTCTCCTTTCGACGAAACCACGCTCTCTCTAAATACTGGTCCTGCAATAAGGAGCAGAAGCATGGACGATGACAGCCGCAGATGAGTCGGCCCTTGGAGTATACGAATGAAAGGTTCTTCAAGGAGTTATAGGCCTCTACGCGATGCCGACGGTGTTTATCGATTATCGAAGATCATTCAATGATGAATTGTATGAGCTCTACGCAGATATGGACATAGTCCAACGAATTAAACCCCTGTGGCTATGTTGACTTGGTCATTTAATGCGAATGGAAGAAGATGCTCCGTCCCCGAAGTTATTCCTGTCGGAACTCACCTATGGCAGCAGAGGAAAAGGTAGGCCCTCACTCCGTTGGAAAGACCGAGCGGAGAACGATCTGCGATCCCTTGGCGTTTCTAATTGGCGTCAATTGAAAAAGGATAGAGTCTGGTGGCGCGCTTTGTTGAAAGGTCAAAATCGTTTAGACAGTTAAAAAACAGCTATTAAGGGCTGTTGACCTATATATGTATGTATATAAAAGTGGGTGTGGCCCTTAGCCGATTTTGTCTTCGCAACCTTCATAGTAATAAGAGTAATCTGTGTGCCAAATTTTGTTTTTGATTTATGATTAATAATATTTGTAAAATTAGCTTAATCAAAAATGTGCGTTGACACGCCCATTCGATATATAAAAAGAAAGCGTGGCTATCATCCGATTTGGCTCATTTTAAACAACGATGGAAGGTACCAAGGAACTTTACTTACCTAATTTCAATAATATATCTCACAATATTGCTCAAGTTATCGAGTTCACAGACGTCCGGATGCACGGACATGGCTTGATCAATTTCTCTTTTTCTTCTGAACACTTTGATAAACATAAATGTTATAACTCTGAATGTTTGGATGTGAAAATGTCTTTTTGGTTAGTTCTAAGTCTGTGTATATTTGGCTTGGACTAATTATTATTATATTTCGTATAAACAGTTTAGGAATGTGAGCAGTGCCAGCCCCTACCCAGTTTTTTTTTCAATAATAAACTAGTCGATAGCTGAGTTAATTTGGACTTGCTTTTATTACGAAGAATTAATCTATAACATTGGTAAGCAATTGACCTTTCTAAGGCTTTGTGTTTGCTCGCTCTAGCCCTAGCCGTTAATCGAAATTTGCAAAAAGATATTTCTAACTTTTACCAATAGCCGCATTTTCTTACATTGATAAGTAATTGGTTTTCCAATGGTTGTTTATTTGATCGCTCTAACTTTACCCGCTGATGAGAAATTTCCACAATACACCATAGCGATCCTTTGGTAAAGGCTTCAATAATATATAAATATCAAAGTTAGGATGTTCAGATCTTCTCTTTGGGAACAGTATTTTTTGAATCGTTGCTATCCTTAGTTCATTTTGTCCAGATCAATAATATTTTGTATATGGGTGTCTTAGCAAGTTGAGAAGTGTGGTATATCCCGCTGTGCGGACTAAGAATAGGGGTTTAAGCACAGTTTTTTGTTTCCATTTTTAGGTGCGGAGAAGCCCACGGATAAAGGCTAGTACGTCAATATTTTTCCCGATTCATTCTAATATACATTGTGAAAGTACCATTACTAGGTATAAAAATAAGTAGATTTAGATTTAAATTTTGGACAAAGGTTCGAGAATATGAAAACGTGAAATGGGAAAATCCTTTTGCTAGTATGTAATATTACAAATATAGATCGCGCATTAATAACTATTTTAACAAAAAAATAATAAATTAATAAGTAACTATAAAATCCGAGATTCATAATAATACTGAAAACAAATCTACAATTCCCATAAACTGACAAACATCTGCTTGAGTTGACAAGTCAACCAATGAATACCTAAATGTGCAACTTGAGCTAAGCAACATCCGTTACCACAAGCCAATATCAGCGCGTCAGTGAACCATTCCACGATATGACGTCAACAATATGCCAGCAGTCTGCACATTACTACACATCGCGTGTGGCATGCAGCTTGAAAATGAAATAATACTCAATAGATATAAAAGTGTGGCAAAGCAATAATATTAAAGAAAAAAAAAATTGCAAGAAAATTGTTTAAGAAAGCAATCTAGCATGCGATTAAGCCACATTGCACATACAATGCCACTGGCGGCAAATGTGCCAACACAAATTCATTGGTATATACCCTGTAGGGAAAATCTTCAGTTCTGAATTAGTGCCGATGCCCTAGTTAGTGGGAATTTTCGACTGTTGCATTACCTTTCCTATGCTTCGTGCGTTTCGATCTCGTTCGTTTCTCGATACCATTTAATTGGCTTTCAACCACACCAACCCTGCACAAATTTCGAATAGCTCTGAACTAACACAAAGCCATTAGCCGACCTGCCCCAGTTTTGGTAAACACCCAATGCAGTACTTTCAACTGTCCATTCGTTCTTATTTGATTCCCATTCGGATAGTTCAAGATCTAGTTTCTATTTGCCCTGTAGCTCTAGCTCTAAACAAAAAATGTCTATCCTTATTGATTTCCCTGCAGGGTATATATGTAGTAAGTATGTATGCAGCACTTATGAATGTTGATATTACATGTAACAGGTTCATTTCTTCAGTCTTTCGTTTTTTTATGTTATTTTCGTACGAGTGGCGTTGACGGGCTCGTCTATTTGCAAATCGTTTTTAGCACTCACTCCATAGTTGCCGGTTCTGTTTATTGAGCCAGTGACAGTTATTGAAATTGAGAGTGCACTTTTGTTGTAAAATGAAAACGAAAATGTATACATTTTTACTTATTCCACATGTTATCGTATTTTCCCACTTTTGCATGCCCAAGTGTGGCCAATTTAACCATCACGGCAGTCACCTTCACAGCTTTGGCAATCGTCCATTTCACGCAATTATGGGTTTGTGGCACGTTTGCTATCATTTTTAGGTTGTTTTGTAGACACAAACACATCTTGGCCTTGTCGGCGAAATAGATAAATTGTGGCTAAGTTTATTGGGGAAATAAAACACTTTTTATTTTTGTATTCACGCACATTGTATATTTTGATTTTTTTAAAATTATGTTAGCTGCTAACGGCTAAAAATGGGCTTAATATTATCATCAAGCAGTGATGTTTCTTATCGAGAGATGACGCTCAGCATGCGGCAAGTACATTAAATATTTCAGGGTCTAGCCTGAGTAGTTAATCGCTTAACCTATTACAATGTCAAGATTGAGGTTGAGCCAGGGTGAATTGTGCCTCGCTACCTTGGTGGCATTCCCCTGTACTTGTAGGTGAGGATTTCACTTGTATACCGCCGCTCTGCGGGCTTGAGTTGAGCTTGTTCGATTAAACAACTGAATCTTTATGAATGTCGTTAAAAACCTGCCGTTACAGACGTGAATCAAGCGCCTACGTTATTTACACCAGACTCTCATTATGGCGCTCAGAAAAATGTTCTTGATTTTCTTCTTAAAGCCTAGTAAGAGTGCCAATTGGAAACGCTGTCGTATTGTTTCAAAATATTTTTGAAAAACGTCCTATTTCAGAAATTGATGTATAATGTCCAACCTCTAAATTTCATTTAAAAGCGACCTATCTGAGCTGAAAATGTATTCAGCTTTCGTTCATATAGAGTGATTTTAAAACTCAGTCTGAGATAGGGCAGCCTTCAAACAAATTCTGAGATAGGTCTTTCTTTAAATACTTTTAAATGTAATGATTTTCTAACTATCGGTATAGCGAATAGATGATGCTATGCCCTCATTAGTATTCCTTTAACTTTTAAGTTAACTTAGATTTTTGACCCCAGAATCTTGCAAGTAAGAATAAGTTTTGGGAACGCTTGTAGAGGCCTTCTATGTCGGAAAATATTGCATTAAGGGGGTCCTCTACTCTCGCGGTTTCATAAAATAGATTTTTTTAAATTTAATTTTAATCTATATGTACCCAATAATACGCCACAGAGAGGATTTCTTTGAAATCACATTCCTTGGCATGCTCCTGGGCTACGTAATGTACCCGTCTCCATGTACTGCAATCACCGTAATTATACTTTTCATGAACATGAAATGGTATTATCACTTTGGTCCTATGTTTGTAAATATGAGAAGAAAAAGAAGAGATAGACCGACCAACAAGTATACCGAAATGATCAGGGCGATGAGCTGAGTCGATTTAGCCATGTCCGTCTGTCTGTTTGTACGCAAACTAGTCCCTCAGCTTTTCAGATATCTTGATGAAATTTGGTATGAAGCCACCATTTTGCATAAGATTAATCAGTCACCGGAATCAGCAAGATCGGAGCAATACAACGCATAGCTCCCATACAATCGATTGTTCCGATTAACTGAGTTTAACCTATAGACATTGAAATTTAAGAGCTAGGAACTTTTAATTTGGGGGGTTTAGTTCATATTACATACGCAATGTGACTAGCAAAAATCAGCCAGATCGGACCACCATAACATATAGCTCCCATATAATCGATTGTTCCGATAAATGGGTTTTGGGCTATAAATTTTGCAATGAAAAAGCTAGGAACGCAAAATTTTGTAGGTTTGGTACATATTATATATGTAATGAGTGTAGTGAAAATTACCCAGATCGGACCAACATAACATATAGCTTCCATACAATCGATTATTCCAATAAATGGGGTTTGGGATATGTATCTTTAAATTAAAAGTTTTGCTGAGTTGGTACTAATTGTTAGTAAGGATCGTACACTAAGAACCGTGATGCGTATTCATGAAAGATATAAAGTCTTCGGCACAGTGGAAGACAGCCCTTTCCTTACTTGTTTATCTTTAAACGCGTTTTCCCGAAAGTGGGGTTTTTTCAGCTGCCGAGTAAGACTTTTCATAAAAGTATTGTTCCGATTTCGAAATTTTTTATATTGAATTAATCAGTGAACATACCGCTATGTTTTCCAGAGTGCGATTTGCGAAATTTTATTTTGTTCTATTTTTAGAGTCTCTAATATGTCAAAAAATAACGTGACAATTAAAACTTTTAACAAAGTGTTGCATAAATTTTGCAATTTACAAACTATGTGAATTCTGTTCCGGGAAAACATAGCCAACGTAACTGTGATTATAAAGAATATTTACTTTTTAATTACAGCCTAACCAACTGGCCAGAATTTTACTCAAGCGGGACCCATGCAGTATCGACATCAATTTAGTTAATAAAGTTTCAAGGTCAGCAAAATTTTTTTTTTTGTGTTCGCTACAAGAATTTTGAAGTCAAAACATGTGCCTTTAAAATAAATAAAAAGAATTTTAAATCCATTCAGTAGATCTTTCGGAATTTATTTCCAAAAAAAAACGCTCGATTTTAGGCCTCGAGAGTAGAGGACCCCCTTAAATGCCTGCCTCTTGCATAGTGTCTATTGACTTTTTGTCCAGTTCATATTTTGTGCCGAAACAAAAAAAAACACGTTGAAAAACGCGCAAGCTCTGAGTTTCTTGAACTTAAAAATAATGCAATATACCCTTTTTTCTTGTGTTCGCTGATAGTTAATATTTTATCGTTTCATGAATATTTTATGACTATGGCAAAACCATCTTTTTAGAAGCATCATAGGCGCACACACACATCCCTGCATACGAATTAGTGCCGAGAACCAGTTATGGACTGGCGTGGCCAACCAGATCTTGCCATCGTCTCTTAGTGCGCTAATCAAAAGCAGCAAGATGCCAAGGGACATTACAACACAAATTATTGCACATTGATTTGATGGGACTTTGCCTTCTGCTGTTATGAAACCCCAGAAGGCAATTCAAAAGCCAAGAGGCCTTATATTTTCAAAGCTGACAGAAGGGGAAAGAAGAAAAGAAATTCCTAATGAAGATGACTATCTGGCATGTCAAACAGGATCTGCTGTAAATCTGCCTGTCTAACCACATTTCAGTGAAAAGTGGCAACGTTGTGGATTAGGAAAGAATCTTCTCTACCAGAAAGGCTACACAATCATTTACTCATGGTCATGTGTATGTTTGTGTGCACTTGAACCTTTACATGAAACTAGATGAATGAAGCACATTGCAGACAAAGACAAGTACATTATTTTATCGCAACATATGAGGCTTCCAACAAGAGTTCGCTTAGTTTGTGACTCTTTAATATTTTACTGAAGCCAAAAATCTGAAATCCTTTACAAAAAATGTTTTAAGATTTCTTTGGAAAGTGGTGGCTGCTGCTTTGACAGTGTGTATGTAAATTTAGTATGTAAACTCATAAAATCATCTTCTAGCGAAAACCTCGGAAACCTGCAGATAGAAGAATTTTTTCTAGCGTTTCAGTGTCCTGAATCAAGCTATTGAAATAATAGTTGACCAAGATGGTTCCAACAAAAAAATTTCTTCAAAGGCATTCTTGAATCTGTAGGTTGTCCACTTTAATCCCTGTTTTAAGGTATGAAAAGAAGAGATGGGCCCACCAAAAAGTATACCGAAATCATCAGGACGACAAGCTTAGTCGATTAAGCCATATTCGTCATTCGTTCATTCCGTCCGTCTGTCCGACTGAAATTTTGTATGGGCCGCCATTTTATGAGATCGTAAAATTTTTTAATTATTGTAAATAAGGATCGGATACTATAAAGCTGTTGCTTGCTTATTGAAAATTTAAATAGAACAAGCAAAAGCGATCATTGTTGCTTGAAATTTTTAAGTGCCCGATTCTTATATTAACATAAGGCTTTACTTAGAAAATGCTCCATTTAAGTAAGTCAGGTTGAAAACAAAACTTTGTTGTGGCATAGCCCAGTTATCTAAACGTGTTTTTGAGCACCCACATTTGACAACATTTAAATTAGTTTCTGATATGAATATTTTTAATGAGGCTGGTTGAAATGCTTACGAAAAATGTATCTTCAAGACTGCCCGTATCTTCAAGATTGCCCGTAAAAGTCAAAAATTGTTTAAGTGAAAATACCTCCAACTTCGTATAATAGTTGTTTCCGTTTTTTAATTTTCAAAAAGCAAGCATCCGTAACCGAACGTTTGCTTCTCAGCATTTTTCATGCCGCTGCTGTGGCTGCTCGATGTTTTCAAGAAATAGCAAAAGCTTACGATTTGGTTGCTCATTTTTTTCAAGCGAAAGCAAAAGCAAACAGCCTGCTTCTTAAGCAAGACAAATTCAAAAGCACGGCATCAGCACATTTTCGTGGCTTTTACTAACATTGCTTAAGCATTTTGAACCCTGAAAAATTTTTTAAATTTGTTTCATTAGGGTTTTAAATCTTAACCGGAAGAAGTTAAAAGATAGCGTAGGTAAGAAAGTTTTGGGATTTACTACAAAAAAATTTAAGCAATTTTTTAAAAATAGTTAAAAAATTAAATTTAAATTTTTACCCGTGTAAAGTTTTCCCTCAAACAAAAAACATATATTTTTATATATAAAGCCGAACAAATTCACGCACTGTGCATCATCCTGCTATCTCAGTTTGCCACATTTTAATAGCACATTGTTGCCTCAGCAGCAGCAGCAGTACAGAATATTGTTGCTAATATCTAACTCGCAACCTGAATAGTAGGTTGGCCATTCTCCAATGTGGCCCAAGTTTTTTATTTACAATTGTGTGCAGCTCGTCCAACCGCTTTCGTACGCAATGCTTAGAGCTAAATATGATTCTTGTTGCCACGAATCCAACATCCAAACAAGGAACATGGAGTTGAAAGCAAAAGTGTGCATATACTGGCACTCACCATACATTCGCAAAATGTCTAAGCATTTCAAAAGAATTAAACCATTGTATGCACATAAGTAAATGTGTTCATAGCTGCTAAACTGTGCCACAAAAAAAATTGCCAACGAGTAACAACGCATGACCGCATGCGCATGAAGTGCAATGCACCACCGACGACCTAAAAACTCAAACGGAATTGCCCATATAAATATTAAGCCAACAACAAAATATTTCCACACCTAAGCTTTTTTGCTGTTGCTGTTGTTGTTTGTGTATAAAGCCGCCACAACTAGTCACACCACAACAACATTTCAGACTGAACAACAAATAAATTAGAAGCCGTCTAACATTCTCTTTCGCGTAAATAATTAGACTGGTCTATGTACCGCGTACAAATACAAATGTGGCCAACAGAAATGTCATGAAATCGGTCGGTAAATGTTGCAACGAAATGCAATTGCAGTTCAAGTCGAACATTGACGAATGTATTGCATCAACAACATTTACCAACACATTTTTTTGGCCAATTTGGCGCGAATTAAGCACAGATGGTACTTAGGAGGCCGAACTTCGCTTTCGATTTTTATGAGCATAGAATTGTATTATAACTTCGGTTGATGTTTGTAAGTATGGAAAGAAGAAGAGATAGACCCACCAATAAGTATATCGAAATGATCAGGGCGATGAGCTGAGTCGATTTAGCCTGTCTGTCTGTTTGAACGCAAACTAGTCCCTCAGTTTTTGAGATATCTCGATGAAATATGGTATGAAGCCACCACTTTGTATTATATTAATCATTTGTCAGAACCAATAAGACCGGACCAATACAACGCATAGCTGCCATACAATCGATAGTTTCGATAAATCGGGTTTTGGCTATAAATTTTGCAACTAAAAAGCTAGGAACGTAAAACTTTGCACGTTTGGTACTTATAATACATGTAATTTGTGTAGTGAACACCACCCAGATCGGCCCAACAATCGATTGTTCCGATGTGGTTTGGGATATGTATCTTTAAATTAACAGTTTTGCAGAGTTTGTTAGTTAAGGATCGGACACTTAGAACCGTGATGCGTATTCATGAAAGGTATAAAGTCTTTGGCACAGTCGAAGACAGCCCTTTCCTTACTTGTTTTTTATTGTTATTTCCACGCAACGAAGGGGCATAAGGCTCCCATTATCATACAGCACCTGCCTAAGGGTAAGCTTTTGCCCTAGTCTTAACGACATGTTAGCCTGACCTCATTTTCCAAAAACGTATTTAAACAAGTAATGAGAGCGCTGTCTTCGGTAGTCCAGAAAGTTTTATACCTTACCTGAACCTACTTAATTGACAGATATATACCACAAATCCTGTTTATCGGTATAACCGGTTGTAAGGGAGCTACTGATTTTCACTATTCACATTATATATGTTATAGGTGCAAAAGTTGCAAAACTTTAGGTTTCCAGCTATTTAATTTCGTTATTCATAGCCCAAAACCCATTTGTTGGAACTATAGCTACGAAGACTATGAAGCACAGTTCAACTAGCTCACAGGCCGGTTGGAAAGATACAGGACTCTACACTCATTTAAGACATTAGTTACATCCGTGTATCAACTACATTAAAGATATAGAGCAGCGGGATCGAAGCGGTTGTTCAGCGCAGTATACAGTTATCATATTCCATCCAAGTGGCAAGCTCACCTATGCGAGTTGACTCCCCTTACAACGAAGTCAAAAAAATCGTTCCCGCAACAATGGGGCTAGAAGGTGCTAGTATCGAATCGTATAGGATTACCATTGGCTTAAGATCATCTTAATCGGTAACACTCCCATAAATACTGGTTCAAAGTTTTGTAACTAGCAGCCAAGGCTCTTTCCAACCTAGAACGATGTAGGTAAGATAAGTTTAACACAATATTAAATGTAAACAGGTTCTCTGATCCTTACGTTCCTAGTCTGATATCTGGGCTGAACATTAACCGGAGGAAGACATTTACTATTTCTTTCACCAAAATAAGATTTGTCTCGGGAATTAGGGCAATCGCCCTAGGCAAGGTTCCCTTGGAGGCTAAGACGGAAGCGAGAATCTCATCGGCATTCCCAAGTCTTGCAAATCAATATTGGGCAACCTCTAGAGCAACTTTGGTGGTAGTAAAATCATACACCAAACTTATTCTTCTAACGTGTATCAGTGGAGCCATATGCACACTCCCTATAGTATTAATGGATACCTGCTAGAGTTAACTGCATTAAATATAAAAAAATAAATCAGACCGACAAGGTAATTAGTAATTTAAAATTGATAGCCTCTCCGATAGAGCTTTTATTAAAACTGTACACCTGTAGAGTACACAGCCGGTTTGAAGACACCAGAATAAGTAACGCTAGAGTTTTTAAAAATAAGTGCATACTTAAAACGGTGGTTCCCGATCATCTTTCTGGAGGAAATATATCAGCTTAGTAGCTTATCACATTGTCCTGCTAGCCTGACTTCCAATAAACAAAGCTGTAGATGGAAACGAGCGCATACTACTCCACCCAGTAAGGCACCTAAAGTAAGTCCCATAGAACTGGAGCATTATTTCCTAGGCCCTATAAAATAAGAGACGTGTGGAGGCATATTAAGATTAGTCAGGAAGGGCAATGCGACGGGATAAAAAGAAGTATGATGATCATAATTGGAATTCGTACAAATATATGCAGACCCCAAAAGCAGCAAAAACCAGGCATATGGTTTAGTAGGCTAAGTTGTTTCTCCTGAGAGCAGACTTGTTAAATTTGGTTAGTAATTTGTAATCAATTATCAGTTTTGATTATTTTGAATTTTTTTCAGTATTGTTGAAAAAAATCAAAAAATCAAAAATAAATCAAAGAAATCAAAAAAAAAGATCAAAAGTAATGTAAACAATTGTTTTTTATTATTTTTTATTTTCTTTAATAATAGTAAAAAATCATGATTTTTTTTAAATATTTGTTTTTAATAAATAGGAAAATAATCATTAAAAATTTAAAATAATGGTAATCAATCATTAAATGGATTCTCAAGAAAATAATTTATCAAACCGGTAATCATTACGATTAGTAATCATTATTTAACAGGTCTGCATGAGAGTGGCCGGCTTACTTGAGATACTGCGAGTATATGAAGTCATTATATACGAGGTGTGTTCAAAAAGTATCGCGAATTTTGTGTTTTTTCAAAAATTATTTATTTATTCATGAATATCTATTTTGTTCCCTTCAAAGTAATCCCCATGAGATATTATACACTTGTGCCAACGGTTTTTCCAATCTTCGAAGCACTTCAAAAAATCATTTTTTTGTATCTTGTTCAGCTCCTCCTTCGATGCCGTCTTTATCTCGTCAAGAGAAGCGTAACGTCGTCCTTTCATGGGCCTCTTCAGTTTAGGGAACAAGAAAAAGTCACAGGGGGCCAGATCTGGGGAATACGGTGGCTGCGGCATCATTAGTGTGTTGTTTTTGGCCAAAAAGTCGCGCACAAGCAACGATGCGTGAGCAGGGGCGTTATCGTGGTGCAAAAGCCAATTTTTGTTCTTCCACAAATCCGGGCGTTTCTGGCGGATTGCTTCGCGCAAATTGCGAATAACTTGCAGGTAATATTCCTTATTGACCGTTCTTCCCTGTGGCAAGAACTCATGATGCACCACGCCGCTGCAATCGAAGAAAACTGTCAGCAAAACTTTCACATTCGACCGAACTTGGCGCGCTTTTTTCGGTCTTGGTTCGTGCGGCAGCTTCCATTGAGATGATTGAGCTTTGGTTTCCACGTCATAACCATAAACAGACGATTCGTCACCAGTTATGACCCTCTGGAGCAAATTTGGGTCGTCGCGGACAGAGTTTAACATCTCATTAGCAATGTTCATGCGATGCTGTTTTTGGTCACAATTGAGCAACTTTGGTACGAATTTCGCGTAAAAATCGAAGACGATCCAAAACACGTGCAAGCAAAGCAGCTGTCAACAATTAACTGAACATTCAAAATGGCCGAGCTTGTTGGCATAAGTGAGAGACATGAGTACCAATATAACGCCACAAAAAATTCGAAATTCGCGATACTTTTTGAACACACCTCGTATAAAGCTCTCAGTACAAAACTTGAATAGTTATTATAGAACAATTCAAACTCCCAAATACCTTTATAAACCTAGTAAACGTTTTATTGACGCCCTGAGTTGGATGGTTTCCTTTTTATCAACAGACGATGTATCCCTTAAACCGTCCAAGAAATTTAATCAACAACATGAGCATTACTTAAATTTATTAAGGCGCGAATGTCAAGCACAGACATCGCCGACCAGTATGGCCTAATAATAATTATAACAATCCTGGATATGAACTCGCGACTCTAGCTATTTGAGAAAAGCGCACGACCCACGTACACATATCCTCAATAGTAAAAGCTCACCCGAAATTACAACAGCAATTCTAAAGCTAGCACAAACTCACATAAGCATAACCGAATATTGAAAAAATGGGTCCACAGAGCACAAACCGGCCTTATACTGGCTACATCCAATTGGTGGCAAGCAGACTTGACAGACGGCGAGCAGCGATCATTACCACAGAATGGGCCATTGAATATTCACACATACAAACACATCTATCCATATGTGGGCAAATGAATGCTAGTCACTTAGTCAAACGAGTCCCGTCTTGGAGGCCGGTTTTTCCACAGAAAGTGAGAAACGACCAAAAAGCTGCATATCAAATCCATAAATTAGCAATTCGAAGTTCGGAAGCCCGACAGGCAGTCGGCGTTCCGGCTGTACAGGCAACAGCAACCGCTTTGTCGGCTCGTCGAATGTGGAAATTCTTGAGAGCAAATATTTTCAAGAAATTGTTGAACAAAAAGTAAACAAACACAAATGCATAGAAGCAAACATTCAGCTTGGTATACTCAAGTATGTATGTATGTACTCTTGAGTCGATGGATTGGCAAATTGTATGGGGCGATAACGCAACACTTGCACTTGTGGTCTGGTATGTGCGCTTGTTGGTGTTGTAACCATACTTTGTGTTTCGTAGTGAGCAAGTCCACTCATGGAAAATCTTCTATAGGGCGTCCTAGGAGTTTGGTAGTTTAAAAATTGTGGGACGAAAGTGATGATTTTGTTCAGTTATTCCTTTGATTGGCTAGAGGTAAGATCGCTGTGCAGTAGCAAGTGTCCGTCGCCGTTGTCTGCCTAGTGAAGCATAATGAATTGTCAGCAGAAATGGTACTTCGTCATAGGACAACGATTTCATGGAGGAACAAAGCTTTTCCATACCATTAGAAAAGTTGCAAGCAGCGAAGGAGCTCATGATAACTTTAGGGAAGCCCATCCATCTTTTTTCAAGTTGACATAGATGCGGGGTTTTCGATGTGATGAAGTCGGGTGGATCAAGGGGAGTATAGCTACCAAATGGGTTACGGGCTTAGAATTCACCCATGGTAAGGTACGTATGCCTGTGGTAGGGAGGAGCATAGCCCACTTGGACACATCTACTGTTAGTTGTCATACCGCATTATATAACGGCAGCACTCGCATCCATTTATTTAGCATATCGCTGCGTAGCGACAATAAAACTTTGGAAAAGCAGAGCTTCAATGTATGCTCCGGAGACTTGAAAACAGCTGAATATGAATTGTCTCATCTAGCAGTGCCCTGTCAACAGTTCAATCACCATGGAAAGATGGGCTAGAGTGAACACTAGTTTGTTGGTCGCTTGGCATCAACAACGGGCCCAAAGGACCTCGTTACTTGCCAAGAGGTGCTATCAGCCCAGGGCTTACTTAGCTAACCCAAAGGCCACCTGCCCAAAAGTAAAGTGCATTTAGGCAGCGGAATGCCTGCCTAGTTAGCACGTTGGTTGTCTAGTGGCTGTCTGAGTAAGTGTTAAAATCTCTGTTTGTCACAGCAGTGGATAGCCTCTCATTCTGCTTAATGAAGGCAACATCCACTTGTAAGATGCTCAATGAGCGAGTAGCCTAAATTTTCCAACTCACCCATCCAGCCTTATCCCGTCCGTTAATGGGTTCGCCAGACCTATAAACCACACGCCATCCTTGAATGAAGATGCTCGGGCCCAGAACGTATTCTTATCGGCACCTGGCGGTGGAAGCAGGTGTAGACCACTCCGCCGGAAGGGCCAAGCGGGGACCGATTAGCGATCCCTTTTAGAGCAGACTGTCAAGCTATGTTGGACGTCCAAAATCATTTAGACGGTTAAGCGTTATTTAAAGATAGGAAAGAATGAAAAAAAAGAAGACATAGGCTGCCGCTTGGCATTGTTCTTGCCTCGGTAGATAGTCCCAATAGGCACGAGCAACAGCTATAATTCTATGTTGGCATATCTGATTGCTTGTATATCAAATTACCACAGATATGTCCTTGACCTAGTTCTTAGTAACAATAATCAGATAAATCAACATTGACTCCACCAATAAATATGTTTGTATGTATTAAGATAAGAATAGAATTTATGTATTGTACATATGTACATAGATACAGTCCGTCACAGAAGAATTACGCACTCGTCTAATATTTAGTATGTTGGCGCGTTATAGCTCCAAGCAGTTTCAGGTTGAGCTTTCCCCTTTATTTTTTGTTCTAACCTGTAACTTTTCAAAGTCCGAAAGCTAACTGAACCCAACTAGTGGAAGACGAAATTCCGTTTTCGAACAAAATATCTTCAGAATTTAGATACTACATCAACCTGATTAGAATAGATTCATCCTGCTTAGGCTATAAACTAGCGTAACAATTCAAGTATTAGCAGATTGTCTTGCCTTGGGTCAATGAATACAGTGTTTGCTAAACTGTCTAGTTACTCATGGTCCCGCGCAGAAGTGTGTGGTTAAGGTTAGTTATACTTAAATAAAAATATTTAATAATTCATTGAATAATATAAACCAAATCCAACCTGGGTGTGCTTTTATTATGGCGGTGAATGTGCATATTTTATTGAGGAATAAAATATTATCGATTTACAAAAAAACTTAGAATTGAAAAGTATCCAGTGGCCCTGAAAGTGTGTAGTTTCAAATTAGCAACTAAAGTTAGAAATATTTAACTGCGAATGTTTGTTCGCGTTTGTATGTAGAAGATGTTATAAAGCAAGTTCACTTTGATTAGCGAATTCCAATCTAGCGTCGGTATCTCAAAGTCAAATCCATACACCGATTTATTTAATATATTTATAGCCTACTTATTAATATATTCCAGCCTACAGGGCAGCATACAATTTAGGATTCCAACATGTAGTGTCAACATATTTAATAGCGCGTCATTTGCGCTTTATTGCTTAGAAAAATCAAAGCATTTTGAATGGGATAAATTAAAACTATTTTTGGAGCAATTAGAAATTGGAAATTACGTCTTATGGCACAAGTTCGTTAGCTTAAATAGGCTTGTCAATTTTTTTTTTATTTGTTTGTTCAAATAATTTTGGAAACGGTAAAAGCGACTATCTCATGGTTGGCAAGAGGAAAATGTAAAATGCAGAGAAAAACAAAGAGGTAGCGAAGAGTTAGATGTTGGCGAATAGGAGTAGGAATGGGAGTTTGAGCATGAAAATGAGGAGAAAAGAGAAAAGGCAAAGCAAGTGGGGCAGGAAGGTGTAGAAGAAAAAAGAAAACTATAGGAAAGCTATATGCGAGAGGATAAGTCGGAGGGCGTTGGAGTGGTGTGGACTGACAAAGTATGTACGAGTATGCAAGTAAATTTTCGGGCAAGACATAACCTATCGGGTCTGCTTGCACTGAAAGTAAGAGCAATTCCTCAGAAAATTCGCACTTATTGACGTTGTCAATATGATAAAAACAATATTGGTATCTTAGCGCAAGCAATTGAATTAGCATTGAAAATAGTTTTGGTTGATATTGACAACCATAATAGGGGTGTATATGGGATAAAGAAATTTTGAACTACTTCTACTAACTGCGGAGTCAGCATATTTGCTGTATGCGAAGTTTATACCGGAGATAACTTGACTCAAAACTATTTAATTTTTAGGTTTTATTTTTGAGGTAATAAAACAGACTCAAATTTTCACTTTTTAACCAAATATAAAACTCACATTTTTAACATTTATTTTCGAATCATAAAATTAAATACAAACTATAACTTTTGTTTTAAAAATTATTTTTTTTTACCCAAGAAAGAAAGGCAACATTTCACTTTTTCACATTTTAGCTTTGGTTTTGCGACTTAGAAAATTAATGTCGACTTTTAACATTTACTTCCCACATCGAAAATTAAAGACAAGCCTTAAATATGATATCAAAAATCAAATTTTTAAAATTATAATATTTTTGACCTCAGAAATAAAATGAAAATTTCAAATTTTGAAATATAAACTAAAAATTTTCTTATTCAGTGACTTAAAAATTACAACCAAATTAAATTAACTTTTTAACCTAAGTAATAAAATTGTATAAAATTAAAATTTAAAACAATAATTGAATTTAGTTGTTGATGTTTTATCGGGCATGCACGCGATTACTTTATAAACTACAAATTTTAGCTTTGTCTTTGTGTCTTAAAAGTTGAGTTTAAATATTTATGCTAAATAACTAATGAAAGACACTATTTTAACTTTTATTTATATTTGTATTTTTCAATTAAAACTTATGAAATTCTAATTTTTACTTTAATTTTACGTCTAAGAAATCAAAAATCCAAATTTTATCTTCTTTTAGGGATTCGAAACTAATATTTAAAAAGTAAATTCAATTTCGGCTTCAGAAATAAAAGACAATTATTTTTTTAAATAAATTATAAAAAATTTCAGCTCAGGTTAATAAAACTAAGTCTGTTTTTATTCGTGATTTCGATGCTAGATAATTTTTTTTTTTCAATGGAGAAGAACAAAAAAAAATTAGAAAGAATTATAAGCGTACAAGTTCACATTTAATTTTCAAAGGAAATTTCAAATTATAAAAGGAAACCATTTTATTATTTTAGTCTTATGTCGCTAAGTGCTTACGAAAAAAATCGGATTCAGCTTGCTTGCAAGAATATCTTTTTTGTGTTCAAATATCATATAGGTGCTCCAGCTGACTTCTTTATTTCGATATAAAAAAACTGTTAAATGTGACCACTGATAAATTAAAAATATCACGTGGCAAGGCCCCTCCCACCCTCTATTGTATCAGCGTGCAGCTGGTGTGCAACCACATATTAATGGCATTGTTCTAAAATTCCATAGGTATTTTATGCACGAACCAAAACTGATGCTGACGACTTAAAGCAAAATATTTGCAGTTCTACAAAAACAAAAATAAGAGTTTACATAATTGCGTGACTCTAACTATAAACTAAACTACATATATGCATAACTATTTTTGTTCATATTTTATTAAATAATTATGCACGTATGTATATAAAAATAATTGTTGACGTTAATACATACTTAAATTTGTACATTGGTAACATCGCCAACGAAAAACTTTTCAGTCAACAGAATTGGCTCTTAACTGCAAATTGCTAATAAATTGAATGCATAAAGCAAAGTTTACGAAAATAATGAATTAATATTAATAAAACGTAAATCAAAAAGTTAAGTCAAAGTGCTGTGCTTGCCGCAAAGTCAGCGTTCATGCTTAGTGCTAATTCTCAAGCTTTGATGTTATCTGAAAAGTTTGTTTGTTTTTGCTGTTTGTTCTTATTTGATTTTCCGTCTTTGACTTTGCGCCAGCTGACTTGTTTGGTTTTGTCTTTGCTTGCATTTATGCTTTTGCTCGTGCTTTTTTGCAATTGATTACTTCATTTATTTGCAGCGTCGCCGACTTTGGCTAAGCGGTTTGGTCTTCATTTGTCAAAGCTTTGGCTTTTGAAGCTCGCGTTGATTTGCGCCACGCTAAGCTGAGTTGTGCTGCCACGCGCAGCAGTGGACATAGTGGCAAATAAGTTGGCTTAGAGCCGATCGTAACGATTTGTTCGTTCAGTACGTTTTAAACGTTTCATCTTGGCGGTTGTTTTGACTTGAAAATAAGCAGTCCGCGGGTGTGAAGCAGAGAAGGTATTGGTTGGAAAATAGAATTTTTGAAAGTGAAAAGTGCAACACAAAGAAAAAATTGGATTGTTGTGCTTAATGTTTTATTACAGTTTTGTGAATGTGAATTAATATTAATTTAAAAATAAAATTTTTTGAAACGGATTTTAAAAATTAATAAATCCATCAAAGTGTAGCAACATTTAAATAATTTAAAAATAAAAAAAATATAATAAATTATAAATAAAATTAATAAGAAAGAAGAGCAACATTTTTTTAATAAAGATTTTTGGTGTTTTCAAAAAAAAAGCGCCGCCATTAAAACATGCCTGAAAAATTAACATTTGTGACTTATTGTGATGTCAGATAAAAATTCAAAAATTATAAATTCAAAACATCGAACAAAAACTTTCTCCTGTAATTTCGATTCAGTATCTCTTTTTTCTGCTGCTGTTCTTGATTCCCGGCAGAAATAAATAATTTTTCGGACGTAAAGCAAAATCTTAAGTTTTATTTTAATTTCCAAAATTGGGGTGGGTTAAAAGCAAGAACCAAAATATTCCTACACGGCTAAAAATTTGAACCTAAATTTAAACCTTTTTTGGGCTACATATACATATGTCCAAACCAAATTTGTGGTTTAGAATTTAAATAATGCCAGTTTTCGGAAAAATGAGCATGAAGAAAAGAGTTTCAATTTTAAACCAGAAATGTCTTAACAATTGAAAAACATAAAAAACATTTGTATCACCTGCCAGGACTCGAACCGCTTCAGACTCGTCTGCTCTACCCACTGAGCTTTGACGCACACGAAATTGTTTATAGCAAAATTCAATGACTTGGAACCCCTTTCAAAAATATATGAAAAAAATTTTTTTTTAATTTTAGACGTTTTATTTATAATTTACTTATTAATTGCTTAAACCGACGAATGGTTTAAAATTTAGCTCAAATTTTTAGCCGTGTAATAAGCCCAGTTAACAAATCTATCTTAGCACTTTTATTCAATACGATTTTTTTTAAATGGAGGGCGATAATCTTTCAATTTCCAATGATTCAATCATAAACACAATAATTTGTTTAAAATTATATTTGCCATTAAAGCTAAATGGCAACCCCACAAAAAGTGAATTTTGTTTGAAAAGTGTCAAAATTTGCCTCCAAGAAAATGTCGGACCTTTTTCAAGATATACGAGTATATGAATATAATTGTACAACAAATATATAATAGAAGCTCACTTGAGGAAGAAGGATTAGTTATCAAATATAATTGGCAACTCTATCAAAAATTCTCTCTCAAAGTGTTCGAACGATAACGATATTTACGTACCTATTTCACTTCAAGACAGGTCTAACTAGGTGGCAACTTTATACGCTGATTCCAAAAAAAGCAGGCCTATCATAAATTCCGTCAGCTGTTTCGTGTGGGCACAGTCGGGCAAATGCTATCACCCGCTCCGTAATGAGCACAAAGATGAATTGAAATAGTCTACCGAATTTCTTTAACTTCTTTCGAGTTTCCTGAACACGACGGAATGAATGGCAGCCTAGATGTAAAATATACACCAACAACTGATTATATGTAGCAAGTTAGATAGGTGGAAGTACTACAAAACATAAGTATTTTTCTTATCTAAATAACCTCTTGTTTAGTACCCACAAATCATTAAACTGTCTCATCATTTAATATTTGTGACAAATTTATGTGGCATCCTTTATGAAAGTATTTATATTATTGAATTACAATCCCTCCGATTTCACTGATATTTGGTACGTGGATTTTGGTTTCTTAAAAAGTTAAAAAAATAAATTTGATAGAGATCGGAACATAACCACGCCCACCACACATATTACCGTTACAGAAAAAGTGCCTCTGATTTCAGAAAGAAGTCTCGACGGCTGAGTGGAACATCCCATTACTTCAGATTTTTTTCAAAAACGGTCTATCTTACTCAAATTTCAATGTATTTTTAGCTGAGATAAGGCGCTTTTGAAAAATATTTTGAAATAAAGTGATATTTCACTCAGTCGTCGATATGTTTTCCACATAAAAAGTGTATTGCTTCTTGTTTACAATATCTGTGACTCGCAACGAATCATCAAGTAACCGATAACTAAAGTTTGCTGCCAGCCTTTGAATTGAATTGAATTGAACTGAAAAAACGTCCACAATTTTTTTTTTTAATTTTTTTTCATTTATTTCTGAAGGTTTTTTCAAGTCAATGAATTTTTCTCATTACAATTTTGTTTGCGCCCTAGCTCAGTGGGTAGAGCAGACGACTCTGATGCGGAGAGTGCCGGTTTGAGTCCTGGCAACTGATACAACTGTTTTTTATGTTTTTTTAACTGTTAAGACATTTCTGGTTTAATATTCAAACTCTTTTCTTCAAGCTCGTTTTCTCGAAAACTGGCTTAATTTAAATTATAAACCAAATTTGGTTTGGACATGCATATATGTAGCCCAAAAAAGTTTTAAATTTAGGCTCAAATTTTTAGCCGTGTACTATAACTATAGCCTTTTAAATTTTTCTATTAAAATCAGAAATAATGAAATTTTAATAATTACGACGAAGAACTACATGTGGCACATACATCGACAAACCTAATAGAAGGTATCCCTATAAAGTTTAAAAACTATAATTTTCGCACCTCTGTGTACATCCATTCCCGCTGGCCTTAACAAAATATTGAATAATCGTAGTGTTTTTTTTTTATATTTTCGAAAGATTGAAGTTGTAGTTTTTAAAAGTAACGGTACTCAGCACCAGGTGAATTCATTAACAAAAAACTAACTAAAACAATTTTAAAATTGTTTCAGGGCCCTTCTGTGAAGTAATATCTAGTGAAAACTATAATTTATTATTGCTTAAGGGATATAGGGTCTTCTTGGTTTTTAAAAATTCTTTGAAAATATGGTAATTTTCCACCCAGCCGCTGAATTATTTTCTGACCTTTCCTATAATCCGTCATATATCTTTATTAAGCTGCATTAACTCCCACAACTTCGTATCTCTCCATATATCTTCTCTCACTAGTCCCTTTCTTCTGCCACTCTATTCTTATCATACTATCTCTCTTTCTCCAACTTTCTCTGTACCTTTCTTTCCAGGTTTCTTTTTCTTATCTTCATATCTTTGTGTTCATTACCCTATATTCCCAGGCCAATAATAAAGAGGATTCTAAAGAACAACCAATGTTACACCCCAACCTAATATAAATGCACTCCGGCAATTTTCTGTCTCATGCACATACAAATTGTATGAGAGCAACCTAAACTAACCGCACATCGTAAAAACCTAACTCAATTTACAATTTTTGTTTTGCGTGACATATCGATTTGACATTTACGTTCAGCTGGCACGTCGGTTGTGTATATGAGAGCTACTCACGCACGCCAATTTGTTTTGGTTAGAGCCGAAAAAGTCGTTTATTTTCGTGCGATAAAACACGCTGTGCGGTTATAAAGGGTGTTTTTTTTAGGGGTATAGAACTTCGAATTGAAATAAAACACAAGAAACTCGTTTTAAGGTCCATCAATTTGGCTTTATTGGAAGGATAATTTTATGCCATTAATGTTTAAATATGATTTCGGGCATGTGGCCGCCGCGGCTGGCTCGAATAAAGCCAATTCTACAGGTCCAATTTTCAACCACTTTTTCGAGCATATGGGGCCGTATGTCGGCAATAACGCCACGAATGTTGGCTTCCAATTCCCCTAACGTTTCTGGTTTGTTGGTGTAGACGAGCGACTTCACATATCCCCAAAGAAAATAATCCAATGGTGTCAAATCACACGACCTTGGTGGCCAATTGACAGGTCCATTCCGCGAAATTATGCGCTCATCGAATGTTTCCTTCAATAAATCGATTGTGACGTGCGCTGTGTGGCATGTAGCGCCGTCTTGTTGGAACCACAACTCATCCACATTCATGCCATCCAATTCGGGAACAAAATAGTCGGGTATCATGGCTCTATACCGGTCTCCATTAACGGTAGCTGCCTCTCCAGCATTATTGCGGAAGAAGTATGGCCCAATGACTCCACCAGCCCATAGAGCACACCAAACAGTCAGTTTTTGTGGATGTAATGGCGTTTCAAGGGTCTCATGTGGATTCTCTTCACTCCAAATGCGGCAATTTTGCTTGCTGACGTAGCCATTCAACCAAAAATGAGCCTCATCACTGAACAAAATTTTGCGATGAAAATCAGCATCGAAATCAATCTCATTTTCGGCCCATACACCAAAATCACGACGCATTGCATGGTCTCGCGGCTTTAATTCTTGCACAAGCTGGATCTTGTAAGGTCGCAAGCCAAGATCTTTGCGCAAAATCTTCCATAAAGTTGATGGACAAAGCTCCAATTGCTGTGCACGGTGGCGAATCGATTCATTCGGGTCCTCTTCAACACTTTGCTCTACAGCGGCAATTGTTTCTTCGGTGCGCACTGTTCGACGTCTCTGCGGATGCGTATTATCACATAGAGTAAACTTAGTGCGAAAACGATCCATGGTTAACCGAATTAATTGCTCTGATGGACGATTATGTCGACCATAAAATGGACGGAGCTCACGGTAAACTTCGCGAACTGAACCATTATTTTCGAAATAAATTTGCACGATTTGCAAGCGTTGTTCTTTTGTCAACCTGTTCATGATGAAATGGCGAACCAAACTGAACATAAATGACATTAGAGTTGCCAGATTTGACCACAAAATGCCAGTTTTATCTCTATTCGAAAAACAAACCTGTAAAAAAAACACTCTGTATTAGGTTGGACGGCTGCATTTTGATACCTAGCGTTTATACTCGTATAACCTAGGCATTGTTACAATGTGCTCATAGCTTTTCGGAGTCTTTCAGGGTAGTCGTCTTATATGCCTCGGTAAAGCTTGCATTCAATGTAAACCTCGTAAACTTGTATGAGAAACATCTCATATATATGCGTTTTACACAATTTACGAGGCATATAAACATATAAACGAGTACCCTGTTTATGATACAAAAATAAGAGGAACGTGCCAGATGCTACGTAAGAAAGAAATTTATGCACAACATCATATTTTCTATTTCTGCAGATATTTTTACTGCATTTAAAAACGATTTAAATATAACACGTGAGACAATAAAACGATTTAAATATAACACGTGAGACAAATAGACATAGCCAGTAATGACATACAAAAATAACTAACTAAATTGAAATAAAAAAAAGTTTAGTAGACCTATTTAATGAACATTTACGAAAACCCTACTAAACTCCTTTAACATGATGCATTCAGCATAGAAGTGAAAAAATAAAATATATATATAAAAGTTTTACGATTTTCAATTATAAACAAGGTGAACTAAATACATTTGAAAATGCGTGAAAAAATCGGCCGCTACTTGCTGAGAGGGCAAGTCTTGCTCCTCGTGCTGCACACATTAACCAACGACAACGCACACGCACTGAATGCACCCAACGCAGCAGCACATCCAACATGTTCGCTGGAGAATAATTGCAATTTGAATGACAATTTCCTTACAGCGACGGGTGAACCGAACGTTAAGACGACCAACAAATTGGAAAGTAAAATTAAATCGATTTTCGATGACAAAGTAAATTATAGCATTAAGTTGTTTGCGGATGAGGATGTCATTGAGTTCAATGCGCTTGATGGTAATTTAACCGAGCGTGACAATGTGGCAACTTCGGCAACAGCAAACTTTACACTGGGACAGCTGCAAGATGCTGCCGATGTGGAGGACGATGAAAGAGGTGAGTTGCTTTATGAAATAATTAAATGTAGTACGAGTATAGCACGAAACGATGTCTAACTCGACGAGGATTTATTCGGTATAGCCATTTACTTTCTAGCACAGCTCATTAACGGAAGGACCTGTTATCTTGCAGTCGTCTGAGGGAAAATAATAGAAACTATCTACTTCAGATGGGGAATAGAGCCTCGACATGTAGAAATTAAACACAGACGACTGCGTACAACTTAGATAATTGACAGTAAATCTTTGAGTTTGAGTCGTGTAGTTAGGTTTCTTGAAAACGACGACTTAGAGCAGCACCGCTTTGCTGTAAACTTCGATTTTGTTTAAGAAATTTTGCTGATTGTTTTGCCGTTTTTAATTTTTATTTATTATTAATATTTTTATCGAAACAACAAAAATGTTGAAATGTAACATATAACATACCTACAAAAGTTCATCCAAATTGTTCAAGTCTTTTGCGAGATAAAAGCAAAAAAATAAATATAATAGTAATAGGTGGCAACTCTCCCACATACAATTAGTTTTGCTGCAATACAACTTAAAATCGCTTTTATTTGATATCAAAAGTCCGAACTCTGATCAAATTTTCAAATCATGATGCTAAAATATTTCGACTTTTCATTTAGCTATAAATTAGTAATTCCTAAAAATAAAAAAAAATAGACAATTTTTAAAATGTTCCCCTGAAATCTGAAAGAGAAATAACTCCAAGCTCCCGCCAAAGATATGCTTATACACAAGCGCACAACCCGACAAATAGACCTGGAATATTTACAGTTCAGCCAAATTTGCGTGAACATACATGCATACAGTGGGGGACTTATAATTATACTGCTGGGTGATTCATCATTACAAGGTGGAGCTAACCAATCAGCTGATAGCTAGATAGTTCTCCTTTCTCGAATTTTGACACTTTGCCAAATGGATGAAAAATATAAATTTTCACAGAGCGAAGGAAAATTCTGTCATTTATCGTAGTGAATATAAACGTCAGAATTTTACCTAGATTTTGACATGGTTCAATATTAAGGTTGTGTCATTTCCTCAGCTGATTGAATATTTTTGAACATACTGGCGTATCCATTGTCAGAAGAAGATGCAAACAGCAGAATCTAAACCAGCAAAATGTAAACAAACGCGATTTGCATTTGCAATTTTAAGGTTTTTCTAACGCTTATACTAAAACAATTGCAAATATGGAGATATTATTCAATAATAATCACTTTTCAACCACATAATTTCTCACAAATAAACATTTCTCTGGTTTCTCTTCCCTTCATTCGCTAACACCAGACAGTTGCTTTTGACAATCTTTACGCCAGTATGTTGTTGCTGTAGAGTTGACTTTACCTTGTTATTGTACCACGAATTTTGACAACTACGAGTGACATGTAAGTGCACATACAAAATGTGATTTTGACAATCATATTATTTCAAATGCACTGTCATTTTAAAATTAGGAAAAATTAGTAAAACCTCGTAAGTAACATTTTCAATTATCAAAATTGTCCACAGCAAAATGGAAAATATTTTACACCTTAGAGCTTGAACTCCGAAAAGAGCTTATGAAGCTTTGTAGAACTTTCTGTGAATAAAACGGGAAGTGGATTCATATATATAATTTTTATTGCTATAAATGTGGCATCAAAGGGCCCCGCTGTATGGCTCATGGGCAATGTCGATATAAGTTTAGGTAGTCATCGTGGCTTGGTCGGATGATTTAAGGTCATCTCCTATGATATCAAAGCTGTACATCACAGGAAATTTAATAATGATAATCAATTATCGAATGACTATGAACACTTCGGACAATCGAGCTAAATTGTAATTGTCTTCCCAATTATAGTACCACCACTGTGCATATAAGCTTACGTACACATGTATGTATAATATATGAGGGATTGATTTTATATGTCAATATTAGGTTAATCTCGCTTTCCTATGTTTGCTTATGTTCATTTCCTTGCCGCCAATTTACTTTTTTATTTTGCAAAATCAAAGAAACAATTTTAGCCAAGCAATGACGCGAAACCTAAACCCAAATATGTACATGTGAGCATCAAATTCTCGAGTGTGCGTTGTGAATACCCAATTACTCGGCAAGTGAACTGATGGATGGATGTCTGTTTGTTTGTGAATAAATATGTACATATAGTAAATTTATAGTAATGGAGGCCCATATTTTAATTGAAAATAGTTTTTAAGTTTCTTCTCACATAAAATTTCATCACAGACAATGACCGTTGTATCCAAAATCAATTACCAAATCAAAAAGTAGGTAGACGAAAAAAACCCAAAAATTTGTATTTCAATTGCAACCTTCACCACTTGAGCGATAAAACTGTTAACTTAGTATTCGCATTTGGCTTTTGGGTGGGCAGAGAATATTATTTTATTAAAATTAACAATGGCCTCTCCGAGGAACTGTCAGAAGTCCCAGGAAAGTGACAGTTTCAACAGGTTGGAGGTTTCGTTGGGAGTACGTCTCACCAGAAAAAAAATTTAGAACACCCTAAATTAGACATTCCTACTGCAATCGCCACATCTGCTGTTTGTCCCCGTCTAGGCGGGTCAAGCTGCTTATTAGCGCGACTCCTCTTTATCAGCTAATGGAAGCTAGGCTGTGCCTCATTCTACTCCTGGGGAACGGTCTGAAAACGCACTCTAAATCAAAGGAGTATATAAGACGAATAGACAGATAAACTGTTCAACAGCTAGTCCGCCATACACGCCATTGCCACAGAGTGGTCTGATGATTGTCATGACATGCTTACAGTAGTTTTAGAAAACTTGAACATTATTATATAGATTGGCAGATCTGCAGCCCATCCAACGCGCCGGACATCTTACTAAAGTTCTTCCGAACTGACTTCCTAGGTAACTTTTGATCATCAGCGCCATCTACGGGGCGCCAACCATCCAAGCGTATTACGTCCCTAGATCCCCCCCGAAGATAGTCCCCTGCGCACGGCCCTGAATAAATGGAACTGAAATAACTATAAAACGTATTTTAAAATAAATATAGTAGTTTATTTAATTAAAAAAAAAGTTGAGGAAATTGTCAGGATTCGAACCAGCAACATTCGAAGAAAAGGTCTCGTACATATTCATTAGGCTACTGGCCCGTTTTCACCATCGTTGCATATCTCTATCTCTATGGCGCGATATACAACAGGTATATCATCATAAACCTACTAAGAGATTTTTGCGCCAAGCTTCTCTTCCAATTTGTGGTGTGCCGATTTGAATTTTCCCTACAAATTGGTGGGACCTACAGTTTTTTGCCGACTCCGAATGGCATCTACAAAGGAGACGAATTTTTGCTGAGAAGCCTGTCATGGCAGAAATACACTCGGAGAGTTTGCCAAACCACTGCCGAGGGGCGACCCCGTTTTGAAAAACTTTTTTTCAAATCACTTTTGATGTTACCTGTACCAGGGCTCGAACCATGGACCTTCGGTGTGTTCGGTTAAAAATTGTTTTCCACACCTAATTTACAATTGTTTAAAAAGGGATCACTTTCGTTGATTCGATAATTTTTTCCAAACGTTTAACAATGATTATAACAAACGTTTGCCAAACGAAAGGCTTGCTAAAGTAAGTCTATCGTAAGCTTATAGTAAACGTACTTTGCTTATTAGGTTATTTCCTGTTTTGTAAAGTAATATTTCTTTTTCAATACTACGGAAACTACTGTAATTAAAAAAATTCATTTTAACACTTTCAAAGAGGGTACTTAGCAAATTTTTGTTTTTACATTCCGTTCTCGAGGATTGTACTAATTTTTCTCATAAAGATACGGTTGTTGACATTTATATTTTTTTTTTTAAATAAAAACAAAACATTTCGGACATTAAGGGTAATTTTCTCAATATCCGGTTAACGGCAGTTTAATTGACAAAATACTTGCTTACTACCAGTATCTTATATATAAATAGACAAGATGAATGCAATGTAGAACCGTTTTCTGCTAAACTATAATCCTAAGGTATACAAATTATATATGTATAGATAGGAAATTTTGAGGTGTACTTTTATCCTTAAATAAAAAAAATTTTTAAATCATTTTAATATAAAAAATTTAACATAAAAGTCACACCACTACACATTCACTTATTCACACTATAGACACGCTGTGTGTGTGTGTACTTGCTTTTTGTGTACTATGCTGAATCGTGAGCATGGCCGAGGAGCTGCTTTGTAGGGAAGAATTAAGAGCCGTAGTAGTGTGAGTAGACTTGCCATGCATGTATTTGTGTTATTCGTGTGGTCGGCTCTCACTGTGAGTGCGAAGAGTTGGTAGTGGACCAATGAAAAATAAGTATTCGCACTATAGATACTCTGTTGTGTCATGTATTTTTGTTTAGTTGTTGTTATTGTATTGATTACTGGCTACGATGCCCAGTGTCAGCTGCTCTCCTGAGAGGACGAAAAGTTGCTTTGTTGGATACATTAAGCAAGCAATGTAAAATATGAGCAAATATGTAAAATTCATTGCTGATACCTACAAACAGGGTTTAAATATAATAATAAAATAAATGATTACTCATAAAGAGTATTAAACAACGAAGAAAATTAAAGGAAAATAGAGGAAGGAAAAGAATTGAAAGGAAGGAAAATTAAAGGAAAGAAAAGGAAAAGGAAAGAAAGGAAAGGGAAAGGAATGGAAAGGATAGGAAAGGAAGGAAAATTAAAGGAAAGATAGGAATGGTAAGGAATCGAAAGGAAGGGAAGGGAAAGGGAATTAAAGTAAAGGTAAGAAAACGAAGGGGAAAGAAAGAAAGTAAAAGGAAGGGAAGGGAAAGGAAAAGAAGTTTGAGGAAAGTAAAAAATAAAATATGAGAGTAAAAAAAGAAATCAAGGAAAATAAAAATATGTTAGAGGAAAGGAACGACATAGAAAGGAAGAAAAAAAGGCGGATAAAACATACCTACAGCAAAAAAATAAAATAAAATAAAATAAAGCTTATTGGTTGAATTTCAAACACTGGGAGAACTCTAGTTAAAGTTACTCAGCAAGTTGCTGGATCTGGTATTATTTTAAAATTAAGTTTTGTGACTGCATATAAAAACGAACATGAGAAACAACGAACGACCTACTGCCCTATTGATATTCGGCTCCAGTTCATATTCGACTTTAATACCTATTTTTCTTCAAATTATATTCATTTTATTGACCTATGGCCAGTTTTATGATCACAAGTTCATTTCCTTACTCTATGAAGAGCGAATGTTTTTGTTTATTAAGATATAAAATAGTAATTAGTCACATAAATGCAGCATATGCTGGTATTTTATTGTAATTTCGCTTGTGTAAACCAAATGCTACTAAATGATTTTGAGAACGAATTCTGTGGTTGTTATTATAAAAATATAGTTCTAATATATGCATATATGATCTATTTGTGTTCGAAACTTTATTGACCCAGCTCTCTTGTTGTATGGCTCGCAGTCAGGGACAATATCGAATAACATCCGAAAGATTTGTGGTCCTAAATTGGTTAAGTACCACTGAGTGATGATGATTGTATTGTAGAGCTTATCACACAAAAAATGTTTAGTTTTCAAGAATGGAAAAATTAGTTATCTGCAGCACCCCGTAAGAACTCTTCCCCCCTGTCTAAGGCGTTGGAACGCCAACTATTTGAGTGGCTGTCAGTCATCGGTTGAATTTAGAGCCGAAAGATCAAAACCACGTATAATTAAACAAGGGGTGCCACAGGGTGGTGTCCTATCCCCGCTTTTATTTCATTATTACATATCGAGGCTCCCTTCTCCACCAGAGGGTGTCTCGATCGTCTCCTACGCCGATGACTGTACGATTCTGGCGACGGGCCCCTCTGTAGACGAGCTCTGCTCAAGAGTTAACTCTTACCTCCCATCCCTGTCCGTTTTTTTCGCTGGACGAAATCTGACACCGTAACCGACCAAGTCTTCGGCCACCTTATTTACGACGTGGACAGCGCAGGCGAACATGGAATTAGACGTCTACGTCGACGGCATTAAGCTTCCGACTGTCACACACCCCAAAATCTTAGGGGTCACGCTTGATAACATGTTCTACTACGGTGCTCATGTAGCCGCGATAGCCACCAAAGGACAAAGTCGCAACAAAATCCTCAAGTCACTAGCTGGCAGCACTTGGGGGAAAGATAACTGCCAACGTACAAGGCAATCGGCCAGCCGGTTCTGAGCTACGCGCCGCCTATATGGTCACCGGGGCTAGCAGAGGAGGTTGCAGGCCTGCCAAAACGCCGCACTCAGAACTGCCACGGGGTGCCCTCTTATATCTCCTGAGCATCACCTGCTCGGTGGAAAAGAGCATAGCGCGATGTTGACCAAGCAATTTCTGTTCAGCTGCTATAAACCGCAGCATCCGAACAGGAACCCGCTCAACGAAAATCCGCCTCCCAGGAAAATAAGGATTCATCTCTGTACGCACTATGACGAGATCCGGCATCACATTTTCTCGCCGTTTGATCCAAAGGTGCATTGGCGGGCCCTCAATCTCATCCACAGGGTGTCGGTAAACTCCTTTGTCAGCTCTCGTCCGGTGAATGCAGTCCTACAGGCACAAGCCCCACCTGTTGCCGATGAAGAACGCGAACTGCCTAGGGAGACAAGGGTTATCCTGACCCTACTTCATTCTAGATATGAACCCTGACATGCCAAATGTCTCCCCACGATACTAACCATCTGCTCATCTGCTCAACCAAGCCCACTCTTCTAACAGCAATTTCACTCTGGTCCACCCCTGTTGAAGCCGCGAGGTTTCTGGAACTTCCGTTAGAAGAGCCTGATAACAATGTTGAGTTGATACTTTAGGAAGGTCAAATAGTCGCTACCACAACAACAACAACAACAACCCTGTAAGAACAGCGCAATTCATTTTGTTCCTTATAACTTTTTTACTTGGCCTTTCACAGCAATAAGGGATATATTGTTATATCATATGTCATGTCAAGTTGCATCCCTATACGTCATTACCTTATTATGTCAACTTAAGCTTTTAGTAAAATCGTTCTCCACCTGTGCCTCTCTCTTCCTCTGCTTCCATAGTTGAGTTCCGACAAGAATACCTTCCGGGCCGGAGCATCTTCTATCATTCGCATTGCATGGCCAAGCCAACCCAGCCGCTAGGTTTTAATTCGTTGGACAATGTCGATGTACTCGTATGCGTGGAACTCATACAACTCATCATTAAATCTTCTTAGGTAAACACCGTCGGCATCGCGTAGGGCCCATAAATCCTTCGAAGAACCTTTCTCTCGAATACTCCAAGGGCCG
Organism: Merzomyia westermanni; assembly: GCA_949987695.1. NCBI lineage: Eukaryota > Metazoa > Arthropoda > Insecta > Diptera > Tephritidae > Merzomyia > Merzomyia westermanni. The sequence continues at coordinate 138,993,409 of OX465290.1, forward strand.
ACTCATCTGCGGCTGTCATCGTCCATGCTTCTTCTCCATATTGCAGGATGGGTATTATGAGCGACTTGTAGAGCGTGGTTTTTGTTCGTCGAGAGAGGACTTTGCTTCTCAATTGCCTACTCAGTCCAAAGTAACATTTATTGGCAAGGGTAATTCTTCGCTGGATTTCTAATCTGACATTATTGTTGGTGTAAATGCTGGTTCCCCGGTAAACGAAGTCCTCTACTATTTCAATCTTATGGCTGCCAACAGTGGCGTGTGTGCGTGAATGCGCTGACTCTTTGCATGATGACAGAAGGTACTTCTGTTTTGCCCTCGTTCACCTCCAAACCAACTTTTCTCGCTTCTTTCTCCAATTTGGAGTAGGCAGAACTTACGGCGCGGTTATTTAAACCAATGATTTCAATGTCATCGGCATACGCCAGCAATTGTATACTCTTGTAATAGATGGTTCCTGAGCGTTGTAGTTCTGCGGCTTGTAAATATTATTTTCTCCAGCATCAAATTAAAGAAATCCCACAATAGGGGGTCACCATGTCTGAAACCTCGTTTAGTTTCGAACGGCTCGGAGTGGTCCTTCCCGATTCTGACTGAGCTGGTGGTGTTGCTCAACGTCATTTTGTACAGCCGTATAAGTTTCGCTGGTTATTAAGTCTATGATTATATTAATCTTACAGACTAGAAATACAAATCCAAATCCTAAAGTTATATATGATACATACATTTAGACATAACGCGAAGAAAGTTTAGAATCAAAACATGATCTCGGGAGAGCAAACTCCAGATCAAGGCTACAAAATATTTTATTAAATTCTGCAAGGGCCCTCGAGATAGGGTCATAATTATGGTAATTAGCACGGATTACTTTGACATGAAACGGATATTGAGCACGAAGAGTTCTGCACGGAACATTGAAACTTATTTGTGCTAAAAGTTTCCGACAGTCTACCAAACCGCAAATTAAGTCATATATAAACATCAAAGGTTGAATAGAACGTCAGGACGCCAGCGTATTCATGTTTACGAGGGCACAACGGGCATTGTAAGATGGTAATGGATCGGTAAAGCGAAGCGGCTGAAGAGCAAATCCAATGAAACTTTTCTGTACCCTTTCAATTCATCAACAAAGACAACATCTAAGATATTATTTAACTTGTTGAAAAACGAATGAATTTGAGTGAGGTTTATACCAAAGAGGCTATCAATGAAATTTATTTCGCATGACCTATTCACATTTGTAGGTGTTAGGATGCCATTAATAAGAAAATTTGACCAGGTAATTTTAGACAGGTTAAAGTCTCCAAGAACACAAAAATGACAATCTTCGTTTCTTTCATACAGATTCATGATATTGCTTGTATGAGCTGCGTATAAAGAATCAGGACTAGTAGGTGGTATGTAAGACACACAAAGATACAGTTTGCCAATATTTCCAAAAATACAAGGTGGCGCAAAAGTAATCCTCCTATCAGAAAATGCTATAAATTTTGCGATTGGCCCCTAAAATCAATTCTGTTTTGACATTTGTGTAGTAAACACATGCGAAATACACGTTAATAAACAATGTTACGCTACACTGCTCCAGAACGCGGAATATTGCTGACTATTTATTTGACCAATAATCGGTCGTGGCCAAACGGTTACTGTGAATGGTGAGCGCTACAGAGCAATGATCAACGAGTTCTTTTTGCCGCAGCTTGATAAATTGGGAGTGGAAAACATGTGGTTCCAACAAGACGGTGCAACAGCACACACTGCACGTGCCACAACCGATATGCTGAACATCGGAAGCTTACTTTAGCGCCACCTTGTACATACGTATAACTGATCAAGAAGGGAATCATCATTTTCCAGCTGGACTAAAGATGAACGAAATTTTCGATGGACTGCAATTAGAACCCCTTCACCGTCCCTATCCTTGCGATACAATTGAAAAGTATTAGGATCAAAAAACTCAGTATCAACAAAATTACTATTTAGCCATGTTTCTCCAATTACATAAACACCAAACTCGCACCGAGAAGTAGATGAAAAAACATCAACGGCTTTCGTACGCACTCCCGCGATGTTTTAATAATAAACATTCAAGAGATTATTATTTCTCACATCACCAAAATTAAAATTATGAACTAAATCACTCTTGCTGATATTTTCGAAAGGTCCTAATAATGATGCCCGATGGCCATGAATTTGTTCGAATAAACAATCGTAGAAAGCGGGAGAAACGCCAAGTTTAAAGGTTACTCTCTCTAAGTCATTAGGAGACATGCCATTTTTTACCAACGAACGACAAGAAATATAATGACTAGCAATCCCGAAATGTTTGACTACGTACTCTATGACATTTTCTGCGGCTACTGAAGGTTTGAACGATGAGATATGCAGCCAGTTCTTTTTAGCGAATCCTTCGAGATCAGTGCTATATTTTCGACCAACAACCGCACTCCTATGACTCTTTCTCACAGCTGACCCATTGTCAGCAGCACCAATGTTAGCATCAGCATCACAAATACCTTCAGAGGCATTACCATTATTAACGAAGATACAAGGTTGAGCAGCAACTGAAGAGTACAATGTTGTAGTACTACCATCACTCGCAAGAGAACTAACATGTGAAACGGCAGAGGTTGTAGCAGTATCTGTAGAAGTCACGGCAGGTGATTTGGCATTAGCTTCGATATGAGGAGATTTATTTGAGCGAAGATAATAAGGTATATTAACCGGTTTTGGGTTTGTTGACCACTTATTTTCGTGAGAGCAATACTGTACATTGCCCACTAAGTCGCCATTTTCGTCCTTGCACGTGTTCGCCATTTAAAGCTAAAGATAAATAACAATAAAAAGATGATCAAAAAATGTTAAAGAATACCTTTATATTGTGACGAATTCGATGATTCCTCGATTAATAATCCTGGGTTTGAGCACTATGAAGTCAAATAAATTCACGCAAAATCAACACTTGAAAATAAACCGATCATCCTGCCTTGCTTGGTTACTGCCTTATATAGTCCGACAGGGTGCTATTTTACACTCCTAGAAGTTTCTAGATTATTACCTATTCGTGTTCTCGAAGGGTCGGTGTTATGTACCGTATTCGTAAACACTCCTGCTATTTCTCTTTCTCCTCCTTACATGCATGAGTGTGTAGTGGTGGGAGTGTTATTAAGTTAGGGATGATACATATTTGAAAATAATCGTCACAATATTTATGTCGCCTAAGCACCAGCAAATTTGTCCTTAAATAAAGACTTGGTATCTGTGAGTTATAGTTTTGAAATTTTAATCATACCAATTTTAATCTATTTACGAAATTTTTAAATATAGAGATGGAGTGCAACTAATGCGCTTTAAATATTTTGTAAACTGCCGAACTTCCATTGGGCTTTAAAAAATATATTGCCTTAGCTTGGTAAAGTGCTTACCTTAGCTTACTTGTAAGTTACTTTAAAAGTGATCGAAAGATTCCCCCCCGTTTTCCAACAATTTTCAGTGATTTAACGTTATATTGTAAAAGTGTTCTGAACTATGGGCTAAATTCCAAGTCCCAAGGTCACCTGGAAATTAGTTGAAAGTCGATCGCAAGATTCACTATTTCAAACGAATTTCTTAAATAGCGCGATCCACGCGCCACCCAGTGAATTTTTTCTCAATCAAATTCTGCATTGTCACCAGGTTCTGAAGCATGTGTCGAGTTTAAAGTCTCTAGCTTACCGGAAAGTTACTCAAAAATCGCTCGCTAGATTCCCCACGTTTTTCAGCGACTTTCTGTTGTCTAGATCAGCACGCCCACTAGTGGCATTTTTTGTACAGGGTATTGCATGATATTTGATTGTTGATCTTGTGACAAGTTTCAGATGAGTCAACATTTCCAACTTTTTTTCTGCGTGATACGCTCTATTGTATTTTCATCGCATTCTGTGTTATGTTCTAAGCTTCAATGCTCCTCGTGTTCCTCATCGTTGTTGTTGTTGTTTACAAACCGATAGAAATAAGACAGCATAGGTGTTCGGACCTGGTGCATTATTAAGTAACTTCTGATGGACTAGTTCCTTGAAACTTCAAACATGGTGCTTTATAATCCCTTTCTAACGTTACCAAACGCCATTTGAAAACACCAAGTGAGGTCAAATCATCCTCTACCTCCTCTACTTAATCTTCTGCCGAAATCGGTTGCCGATTCTGCGGCAAAGCTTCTTAAATTGTCCTTGAACGTTCTGGTACCAGCCCCTCTGCTACGTGGACGATTGTTTGGCCCCTATATTCTTTGGCTCGTGGACTTTAGAGGCAGGCATACCTTGCCGCTGATATATTGTAGGCCTCTAACCAGCTGGGGTTAGATTATCACTTGTTGGCAAGATAGATTTTCCAGCTCCTAATTAAAAATAAATTAAAAAGAAGCGGAGAGAATGGGATTGGTGGTGAACGAGGGCAAAACGAAGTACCTTCTGTCATCATGCAAAGAGTCAGCGCATTCGCGCCTTGGCAACCAAGCCACTGTTGGCAGCAATAATTTCGAAATAGTAAAGGACTTCGTTTACCTGGGAACCAGCATTAACACCAACAATAATGTTAGCCTAGAAATCCGACGAAGAATTACTCTTGCAAACAAATGCTACTTCGGGCTGAGTAGGCAATTGAAAAGTAAAGTCCTCTCTCGACGAACGAAAATAACACTCTACAAGTCACTCATCGCACCCGTCCTGCGATATGGTGCAGAAGCGTGGACACTAACAACATCTGATGAGGCGGCTCTGGGAGTATTCGAGAGAAAGGTTCTTCGAAAGATTTGTGGACCTCTACGCGTTGGCGACGGCGAGTACCGAAGAAGATTTAATGATGAGCTGTATGAACTTTACGCAGACGCCGACATAGTTCAGCGAATTAAAACACAGCGGCTTCGCTGGCTAGGCCACGTAGTGCGAATGAGCGAAGATGCTCCAGCCCAGAAGGTATTCTTATCGGCACCCGCCGGTGGAAGCAGAGGAAGAGGGAGACCACCACTCCGATGGAAGGACCAAATGGAGACCGATTTGCGATCCCGCGGTGTTTCCAATTGGCGCCAGTTGGCGCAACGAAGAAACGACTGGCGAGCTATGTTGGACGGTCAAAATCGCCCAGGCGGTTAGATGACCATTTAAAGAAGAATTAAAAATAATAAATAAATAGTTACAAGAAATAAGTAAAAGTGAATCCTACATAGTCAGAGATATTTTGAGTTACTCACTCCTGTTTTATTTCTTTAATTTTTATAAAAATTCATCAACGAAAATTACTTGCCAAATCACGGAATATTTTAATTACCAAACACATTAGACTGGGTCGATTTAATAACCGATATCGCGACATCGATTTTTCGATAGGTTTTGGGCTCAGGAAAAAAAGTTCCACAACGCATACCCAAAAAAAATAATTTTCCAGCCTGCGAAATTTCATTTTTTTTTTACTTTTTTTGACTTTGATTTTTAAGGTTTTTTTCATGACCTACTAAAAAAATTTTCATTTGATTTTAAAATTTTCATGTATACCCTGTGCGACCAAAAAATGTTCGCTTAAAACGTCCGCTTAAACAGTTTTTTTTTAAAAAAATTTGTTTTGGGAAGTTTTTTGGTGAAAATATTGACCCTTTCGCCATTTTTTTAAGGGTTTTCCCAGCATACATGCAAAAATGTTTTCGATGAAAACGAATTTGTCTCATATTTCCTGTCCCACTTAAAATTATGCGCTAAAAACGTTGGCGATAACAGTTTTTTGAAAAAAAATTTTATTTTCAAATTTTTGACTTGTTTTGGTCGAAAAATCGACTTTTCCAAAACCCGAAAATAAAATTTTTTTTCAAAAAACTGTTATCGCCAACGTTTTTAGCGGGAATTTTTGGGTCGGACAGGGTATACATGAAAATTTTAAAATCAAATGAAAATTTTTTTAGTAGGTCATGAAAAAAACCTTAAAAATCAAAGTCGAAAAAAGTCACAAAAAAAATTAAATTTCGCAGGCTCGAAAATATTTTTTTTGGGTATGCGTAGTGGAACTTTTTTTTCCTGAGCCCAAAACCTATTGAAAAATCGATGGCGCGATATCGGTTAACTTTCGTCCATACAAATCGACCCACCCTATTACACATAGCTTTTTGGCAAGTAACGTATGTTAACAAAGTAACTAAACACTAAACATTATATAATATTTACATAGATTTGCAAACACTGCAAAAAAGTACCGGATGATAATCAGTAGGCAATATACGTACAGCTAAGTACATACATAAATCTAAACTGCAAAGCTAATATAAAAGCTCATTAAATTTTATTAAATTATCTAATTAGTTTTAAAAATAATGGAATTTAAATGCCCCCCTGCTCGTCGATGCATGTGCGGCATCTTACCAAAAAGTTGTTCATTACTGCTTGGAGAGTTGAGACAGGAATAGCCGCAATTGTTTCTCGAATGGATTGCCTTAGTTCATTCAAATTTGATGGTTTTGCTTTGAAGACTTCCTGTTTGCAATAACCCCACAAGAAAAAGTCAGGTGCAGTAAGGTCAGGCGACCTGGGTGGCCAACGGAATGTGGAGTTTCTGGATATCAGCTTATTGGGAAATTTTCGTCGCAATTCTGTCATAACAGGTTGAGCTATATGAGGAGCTGCACCTTCTTGCTGAAACCACACAGAGTTGAAAGAAATTCTCATTCGGCGTAATTCTGGATAGAAAAACTCTCTCAACATGCTCAAGTAACGGTCTCCAGTAACCGTAACGGTGTGACCGTTTTCTTCGAAGAAGTAGGGCCCGACAATGCAGCGTGATGAAACTGCACACCACACTGTGACACGAAGTGGATGCAATTCCGTCTCATGGAGTATCTGTGGGTTGGAAGCACTCCATATTCGACAATTTTGTTTGTTTATGTTGCCGTTTAAATCGAAATGGGCCTCGTCAGACATGAAAAGACAGTTCAACATGTTTCCATCCTCTTCCACCATTTGAAGCATCTTCTGGCAAAATCCCAAGCGAATCGGCAAGTCTGCAGCGTTCAGTTTGTTGGCCATTTGAATTTTATATGGGAATAAGTCCAAATCTTTGTGCATAATTGACTGTAATGACTGTCTGCTTACACCCATTTGAGCAGATAAGCTTCTTGTCGAAACACGTGGATTGTTTTGTATGGCAGCAGCTACAGCAGCGATTGTTTCCTCCGTTCGAACTTAAGGGTTTCGATGGTAAGGTCTTCTGTTGACTGTCCCATGCTCGGCAAAATTGTTTACAAGTCTTATTATGGTCCATCTGCTCGGAGGATTGCCGCCAAACGTGCGCCTATACTCTCTTTGAACCGAAACTACGGACTCCAATGCGTGATAGCGGCGGACAATCCAAATTCTTGTTTCAGTGTCCCAGTTATCCATTTTTGTTAAATGTAAAAGTCAATCTGCAAAATAAAAAAAAAATAACCAGATTCATTAAATAGAAAAAAAGTTATTTACTTTTTTTTTGGTAGCGGCTTTCATCAGCCACCCTGTACGAAAATATTCACATTAGGGTGCCTCACAAAAACAACTGTGTTGCTTGGGTATGTTTCAAGATTTTCCTGTTTCATCCTTACCCTCTAATTTATCCCTACACATTATAAAGTTGTGGCAACTCGATTTCTTTACATTGAAGATATTAAAAAAAAATTGATGCGAGGGATTTCAATCTCAGTTTTTACAATTTTGGTCTGACCGTATGCTTGGGCACGCAATCCCTCAAAAACCAGTTAATGGAATTGGCATAAAATTTAGGATGTCCCTTATTTCGACAACTAGACTAGGGGGGAACCAAAATGTGTTAGCATAATATGGGTATGAAACGTGCTGGTGCTAATGAAACGTGAAAGGTGCTAATGAGTGCTCTAACAAGCGATTTGCAATTTTTTAACAGGTTTCGCTGAAATATTGATTAAAATCGAACTCGGGGATATCAATCACGTGATGTCGTACCTTTTCACGTACCGAAGATAGCTTATGAGATTCCCAGAAAAGGCCCCAATGCGACCACCACTGGGAAATTTTCTTTATACTTTTTAAGCAACTTATTCACTTTGGACTAACCGGGATGATTGCGATAGATAGGAAAACGAAAACAAACTAGACAAATCTGCAGTGATTCTTAGTACTTATAGGTGCCCTCACAGGGCATTGAGCTATGGCACTGATGCTTCGACGATGGCGGATACCAACACGTTTTCAATGCAGAAGTTTTCAGTATGAGAAGTAGGAAGAGTCGATCCACCACTTTCGATGTCGACGTCCAGGGGGGTTACCCTGTATCGCAATGCGAAATCAAGTGCTATTCGAAAGCTGTCAAATTATATACATTTTTTTTTTTTTCAAATGGAAAAGAAATTTCTTTCGCATCGCGATATAGAGTAACGCCCAGGACTGCAGACAATGCGTCTCAGATTTTGACAGCTAGTTAGTACTAGTCCTGTAACTGCATAAGTCTACTGCAAAAATTGAAAAAAACCTACATCGCTCATACTTACATATACATACCAATTTATGTACTTAACACTTTAACTGCCAAAGGTTTTTGAAATCGTGATAATGTTCACTAAATCTAAATAAATATTATCAAACTTGTGAAGTACATACGAGTAGCAGTGCTGCGGTAAAATACTTTAAAGCTGTCATGCTTGTTGAACAGGGAGCTCATTTGCATTATAAATAATACCTTCCAAATAGTTATGTTCTTCGAGTCTGAGACAACTTTCGTGCTAGCTCGCCCTCTATCAGCAATTTAGCGTAGCCATTACCTTACTAACTGACTATGTAGATACTTAACCGTTTAAAAATTTTTAGGGCCCAACAAAGCACGCCAATCACTTCTTTGATTTGCAAGATGGTACCAATTTAAAAACCCGAAGGATCTTAAATCGTTCTTCACTTTGTCTTTCCATAGGAGTGATGGTCTTTTTACTTATGCATTACCTTTTCCGAACTATTTTGAAATACCAAAGTAAAATATAGGTTGATTATAAACGAAAATTCCAAAGAATATACAAATTTCTTCACTTATTGAATCATCCCTCGCTTCCTGATGTACGGTTCGGATTCTGGGAAGGCATCCAAAGAAGATGTGCTCGCCCTTGGAGTGTTTGTCGAAGTACGAGTGTATGTAACAGCTTAAAGCAGATATGAAGAATTAAGGCCCAACTGCTTCGCTGGCTAGTTATTTATGCCGATAAGATTTAAATAACAGAAATATTATTTCACCTTTAGCTACGAATATTTTTTTTCCTGATTGAAATCTGGCATTTGACACCCTGTGGGACATTCCTTTTTCTTAAGTATTTGCTTATTACCTGAATTCCATTTTTAATGACGTTTCCAAAGCTGTCAAGTTCTGAGGTCTGCAATGAACACAACCACTTCAAGAACATCTACTGTTTTGTGGAAAATAGTTTGAGATGTGACAGTTTCAATGTCTGCAGTGGAAGTCAAACTTTTCTGGGAAAGTCATTAAAAAGCTCATGTAGTTATATAGCTCAGTATCCCGCTCAATTTTCACGGGAGCACTCCGGATCATTAGCAGATGTCAGCGCATTTGTTTCTCATTTTAGGCAGATTCTGGGTATCCACAATATTTAATATCATAGGGGTGTAAGTCGATTTCAGTTTTTGTAGCATAATTATAGGAGTTTAAAGTACCCGTTTCTAAAGAAAGTGCAGTAGTCCTTTCGTACCCGTTCAGGTATAAATGGGTACAATTCATCTCTCCAAAGGACATGTTCAACGCATACAAAGTTATCAGAACTGGCATTAGTCACATCCTCCTTTACGACTCATCCCGGACACATCCTAGACTAATCGCATTTTTTGCAGGGATGTAAATCTTAAAGTACCAGGGGCAACTGTTTTAAAAAGTTCGTTTATCAAAAGGTCTTGTTTCCTTACTAAAGATAAGAAACAAGCAAAATTGCATGTAAAAATTTGTATCTGACTCAGGATCACGACGACCGGATGACCTGTTGTGATCTTGTTAGGGGCGATATATCATATGGAAGTTTTCGTTAATGAGGCACCTGAACCATAAATGCTTGCACCGCAATCTGTTTCACTATCCCTCTTTAAGTTATTGAATCCACGCTCAGAGGTTTGGGCGAACCCCAAAGCTCATTATTCCATCAATATCCGCTAGTTTTTTATTACAACAGGGGCTGTTTACAATGAATCATCCATGTTTGGAAGTGCTTGTCAATTGATTTGTTGGATTACCTGTTTACCTTTTCTTGATATCATTAAAGCTTTAAAGATTGCCAATAAGCTAATTTTCCGCATGAAAGTACTTATTTACGTGCTAAGTATGTATATAACATGCACTCTAAAAAGTTATTGCCCAACTTAAAAAATTAATTTTTTTAGAACATTTAAAAAACCCGTAAAAGATACATAAAAAAAGCATTTAAATCTTGCACTTGTATTCATATAAGTGGGATGTGTTAGCAAATCTCTACAACTGGTTGGGCTTGCTTTGATTTCTGAGCTAAAAATAAATTTATAAAATACATTTTTGATTAAATAATGACAATTAACAATATGAGTCTTAAAGTGGTACTTAGGTTTTTAGGTACTCGTAAGTGTAATCTCCAAAACAAGTAAAACCTGCCCTTAATTAAGTCTGGTTCAATTTACATATGGCCATGACACCCAAGGTTTGCATCGCTAGGCTACATACGATGCACTGTATAAATAATTCGATTAAACAAACTGATCAGATCAGTTCGTCTTTGTTTTAAAAGCCCCATACTTGCTTCTAACAACCGTAGACAGTTGCACACAAAATGTTGAGCCGTCCGAAGAACACTCCTTTGTTGAGTGATTGTATCATAAGTTAAGGCAAACTTCGATACTTCTCAGTCAGGAGTGAGTGAAATACTAGTTCAGTTCAATAACCGCATGTTGACAACCAACCCCGGACGATTATATCATCCATTTAATTTTCAGCAACTTCCTTGAAACCCCTGCACACAGTGATGGTTATGGGCATTCAGCTTGCAAATAAATTGAGCCAGTACTTACTTCTTATTTAAAAAGTACGCCAAACCCTATTTTTAACAAAACTTTTGTCTTTTTATACCTTTCATGAAGATGAAATAGTATTATAACTTTGGTCCGACGTTCGTAAGTATGAGAAGAAGAAGAGATAGACCCACAAATAAGTAAAACCAACCCTTCGTCTGTCCGTCCGTTTGTCCGTCTGTCTGTTTGAACGCAAACTAGTCCCTCAGTTTTCGAGACATCTCGATGAAATTTTTTATGGGGTGGTCATTTTGTAATATATTTATCATTTGTCGGAACCAACAAGATCGGACCAATACAACGCATAGCTCCGATACAATCGATTGTTCCGATAAACCGAGTTTGACCTACAAATCTTGTAATTAAAGAGCTAGGAACTTAAAATTATGTAGGGTTCATACATTTTATATACGTGAAAATCAGCCACGTCGGACCAACATAACATATAGCACCCATATAATCGATAGCTCCGATAAATGGGGTTTGGGCTATAACTATTGCAATTTAATAAAGAGGAACCCAAAATGTGGCAGCTATAGTACTTATTACACATGTAATGTGTACAGTGAAAATCATCAAGATTGGACCAATATATCGTATAGCCCCAAACAACACATTTTACCGATAAACGGAGTTTGGGCTATGTATATTCAAAATAACACGATATGACCATCAAATTAAAAAAACGAGTCTATCCTTAAAGCTAGCAACTGATTTTTTCATGTTTCTCAACAAGTTCCTTGACTCCCCAATTGAGGAGTAGCCGGGTACAGGGATGACAGTATTAACGCTCAGATTTGGCTTCACTACCCTTTACAGGCATTGTATTATTATTTCGTACAAGCAATATCCTCCAAGATGTTTGGACCATGCGCACACTTAGCACGTTTACATATTTCATTTATCGGATATTGGTTAAAAATAATTGGTCACACATCACTAAATTGTCCATTTATAAATAGGAAGCCAGATTGAGTTCTACATCTTACGTCATCAGTGATAAAATCTCACACTCCTATTCGATTAAAAAGCCTACCTTTTAATATGAATACTTTCGGTTCTTTACACGAACAATGTCCAATCCACTCCTACCAACTAAGCAATCACTTGACAGATAATGCTTTTAATAACTCAATCGTTGTATGACTTCATCATGATGTCTCACCTACCTACAAATCACGTACCTTTATTTAAAACAAACTAAATCGAAAATATATATTTTTTAAGTTATGCCGGCTTCCTCAAAATAATATTCTTCAAATTAGTTCTTTATAGTCATACAACTATAGCTTCCTAAACTACTTAGAGAAGGGTTGTTAAAACTAAAAATTTCTAGAGCGCTTATGGAAGAGGTACTCGGGTGTTTCCATTTGCTAAATAGCCTGTTTTTATGAGTTGATCGCTTTTTAGATCCAGATTTTTTATACATACAAAATATACGTCAATCCGTACATTAACGTGTACCCAGTCATGCGTTACTACCCTGTGGGGAAGGTCTCTAGTTCTGAGCTGGTGCACTTCTAGTGCGGTCCGAACCCCTATTAGTTCGCCTTCTATCTCTTTTACATGTAATCAATCAACTGGCGAATTCAATATGGCGATGTCCAAGGCGGTAGAAATTGTACAGCGCTGCATTACCGTTTCGACAGTTCCTCACTAGTTAAAAATTCGGCAGTTTGGACGTAGTTCGTTTATTGCTACTATTGCTCTAGTTCTGAACCATTTCCAAATTTTGCAGTTTTGGATGTGGTTAGTTAGAGTATGCCAAATGAATGCCGACGGGCGACCATATTTTGAAAAACTCTTTGTATTAAATTTCCTAGGATTCGAACCTTGGGCCTTCGGTGTGGTAATCCAGCAACACTAACGCCACACCATACCGGTTAGTTCATACACTACTAATAATATGAGCCAAAATTTTTTACCATTCATTTATAATGTATATAAATGTATACTTTTCTCAGGCTACTGATGAGTGCGCCGTAGTTCAGTGGGTAGAGCACTCGACTACGATGCGGGACGCGTCGGTTCGAATTCTACCAACTGAATATTTTTTTTTTTGCGGGTGCATAACAAATAACACGGAAGTGTTGATATGCAAAAAAAGCCCTTCTGTATCTAAAACTGTTCTATGAACGCGCCGTAAAATATTCCACTTTCCTTGAGTTGACATATAAAATATTTGTACCAAAGAATGTATAAAAGGAATTAGCAAATGGCACATTAGAGGAAAAATGCATCGTGACGCTACAGGGCATCATAGCTTAGTTGTTAGAGTACTCTAACAGCGGCTTTGGTGTAGACACTTGGGTTCGTATAATTCGAGCTTTGCTCCAACAACAATCACCATATGGTTTTCAATTTAAACATTTCTTTAAAGAATATATAATAACAAAACATTTTTCCAAATGCGAATCCAAATGGCTTTTAATGATTACACAACTGCCAGTTTCGAACTAGTGAGAATCTCGTTTCTGTCGTACTAGTTCTCATTAGCCACTTTATCTCTAGTTCTGAACCAGAAATTGTTCTTACTAGTTACTGACTTCCACGAAGGGTAATTTATACACTTCATTCTGCTACCGTCGAGTGAATTTACGCGCTCTTTGAGATCGATACGCGACAATTTTCATTGCACGAAATATCGTGTCAAGAATTTTAAATGATTTGCACACGCAGAAGGGAATGAATATTAACATAGTTATCAATCAATCAATCGTTTACTCATAGAATTTAAATAATGTTCAGGCGGGCTTAACAAAATGCCATCACGGCTTTCAAAAGAGGCGGAAAATTATCGATAGTCTTTTCCATCGATGATATCGATGTACATACATAGACCCGTTTCAGACTCTTTAATTCAAAAAATACAACATATTTTGAATCAATTATTGAGCTTTACTAGAATAGTTTTTCAAGCACCTAGAGACTAAATGAAGAATCAGGCTATTATAGTGAGCGATATGGCAAGTAATCCTTTGTAGAATTTATCATGACTGACAGATAGTTTTTTTTTATACTCCTACTATATCCCAAACTAATGATAGTAATAAAAAAAGCAAAGTGATATCAATAGACAGGAATCATACACGGCTAAAAATGTTAGCTTAAATTTTAAACCATTCTCCGGTTTAAGCAATTTTTTAAACTTTTTTGTAATAAATTCCAAACCTTTCAATTACCTACACCAATTTTCAATTTGTTATGGTTTATCTTTTCATTTATTTTTGAAAGGGTTTTGAAGTCATTGAATTTTTCTCTAAAAAGTTTTGTGCATGATCCAATGTTTTTTATGTTATTTTAATTGTTAAACATTTCTGGTTTAAAATTAAAACTCTTTTATTCAAGCTAATTTTCTCGAAAACTGACATAATTTAAATTGTAAACCAAATTTGGTTTGGACATATATGTAGTCCAAAAATTTCAAATTTAGGCTAAAATTGTTAGCCGTGTAGTTAGCTGTAAAGTAAAATAATCATAGGTAGAAATAATGTCATAGCTCCGAAAATAAAACATTCGTTCTAGAAGCTTAAAAGTTACCACGTGTATTACTACAGATATATCGATAGTATCATCCTCCGGTTTCCACCGCTAGTTTTGAATTGCTTTTAATATGTTTCGCAATTGCTCATTACACATACACAGATGTACATACATGTTTATGATTGCAAACACAAATTTTTATCAAAAATATTACAGTCTTCTGTTCCTACATACGAAGCCTGATACAAAATCTTTTTGAAATCGAATTAAGAAATAATAAATTTTCCCTACACGGCTAAAAATTTTAGCTTAAATTTTAAACCATTTGTCGGTTTAAGCAATTTTTTCAACTTTTTTTTAATAAATTCGAAACCTTTCAATTACCTACACCAATTTTCAATTTATTGCGGCTTAGATTTAAAACTTAATTGAAAACAAGTAAGGAAAGGGCTGTCTTCGATTGTGCCGAAGACTTTATACCTTTCATGAATAGGCATCACGGTTTTAAGTGTCCGATCCTTACTCACAATTAGTAAAAACTCTGCAAAACTGATAATTTAAAGATACATGGCCCAAACCCCATTTATCGGAACTATCGATTTTATGGGAGATATGCGTTGTATTGTTCCGATCTTGCTGATTCCGACGAATGATTAATCTCATGCAAAATGGCGGCTCCCTACCTAAGATATCTCAAAAACTGAGGGACTAGTTTGCGTACAAATAGACAGACGGACAGACGGACATTGCTAAATCGACTTAGCTCATCGCCCTGATCATTTCGGTATACCTATTGGTGGGTCTATCTCTTCTTCTTCTCATACTTACAAACATCGGACCAATGTTATAATACCATTTCATGTTCATGAAAGGTATAAAAATAATTTTCCTCATTTAAATTTTGTGTGCACCGTAGCTCAGTGGGTAGAGAAGGCTACTATGATGTGGGAAGCGTCGGTTCGAATCCTGACAGATGATACAAGTAGTTTTTATATTTTATGTTAAGAAATTTCTGGTTTAAAAATAAAACTCTTTTCTTTACGCTCATTTTCTCGAAAACTGGTACAATTTAAATTTGAAACCAAGTTATATAACACATTATAGCAGAAATAATGCAACTGCAGCGTAACTGCCATACCAAATATGCGTTAGTTTTGTGAAAGCGATGTGCAAAATCAAACGTAGTCTAACCTGTACGTTCCTACTTACATACAGTGTACAAAGAAGCTATGCCTAACGCTTTAGGTATAACGTGGGAGTTAGTTAGGCATGTAACAGAATTTGATTCTGTTATAATTATTGTTAACAGTTTAAATCATTCATTCATCCACTTATCGGCTTATGAATAAAATAACAAAATCATTTTTTTTTTTAATTTGTTATTTTCTTTAAAAATGAAATGTGCCCTTGTCGCTTGTAGGATCGCAATTTGGGAGCGCTTATAATTTTTTCTGAAAACACTAAGGAAAGTTAAGTCACTCATCACTTGTTCTTTCCAACTTAGTGTGGTAGAACTCGAATCTTTTCTTGCCCATTATGGCGTCAAGCACGATTTGTATGTCATGCCCGGGGTAGCGATTGTATACCTCTTCTAGTTTTTCACTGAAGGAGTCTGAGTTTTGCTGCGACTTTTTTCAATATTTACAACGATTTTGATCCACGGCAGCTCTATGGTTGCCAACCGTTCTATATTATATAGAATTGTACTATACTTTCAAAAATATATAGTACTAATTCATTAATAATATTTTTTCTATCTTTGACTCTTAATTGTAATCATAATCATTTACCAAATTTAATTAAAACTATATGATTCTCACTCTCTCTTCCTGTAGCTTCGGTATATACCGAAAGAATTTTTACCGTCATGAAATCGAAATGGCGAGAAAAGAGAAACCCAGCGGCGCATTAAATTATCTTTTGAATGCGATAAAGTATACGAAACATTTTAAGCTTACCTAGAATTGCCAAAACTGCCAGAAACGAAAAAAAAAATAATTTTTTATAAACGGTTTGCTTATGCCCGCATGACACTACGTATTATTCTTGTATTTTTTTATGTATTTTGTGCGAAAGAAACGGTCTTATACAATTTTCATATTGGTGCAAACGGGCGAGCTATGTTAAAAAAAAACTAACGAAACACAACCAAAATACAATCTAGGTAGGCTGTTAAAGACAAACGAAAAAGTTTGTATTTCGTTATCTTTTTTCGACAGTTTACTGTTTTTCGTTAGTTTTTTCTGACAAATATTTTTGTTTGGATTTGGAAATTTTAAATATTGCAACAAATTGTTTGCTAAAAGCTTCTGTTTTACTAACAGATTTAAAAGAGATGCGCAAAAAGAAGAAATATTGTTCGCGCTATGAACTCTATTTATCAGGCGATGTACATACGCGTCTTGTCATTTATGCCTCATTTTTAGTTCGAGCACAAAAAATATCAAAATCAAATCTTTCAGTTTAATTTTTTATTTGTTTCTTTTTAAATTTGATTTTCGTTCAGCTTTTAACTAAACGTCGACCCAATTGACATTACAGGCACTGTTTCTCCCCCTTCAACTACCGTGAAATTGTTTTTGCAATTTGATTTTCGGTAAGTTTTCGTCAGTATTTCAAACAAAAAATACAAGAAAAATACGTAGTGTCATACGGGCATTACAATTATAGATTTTACGAAAATTACAACCTTCAATCATTTGGGTTTGATTGGAATTACGTTTTACCTACAATCATTGAGTGCATCCACGTTTTGGCTAGAATCATTGATAGTAAAAAATTGTGATTGCATTCCATCCAAAAAAGGTATCACTCGAGTTTTTCGTATAATCTTATATACAGGGTGGCGCAAAAGTAATCCTCCTATCAGAAAATGCTATAAATTTTGCGATTGGCCCCTAAAGTCAGTTCTGTTTTGACATTTGTGTGGTAAACACATGCGAAATACACGTTAATAAACAATGTTACGCTACACTGCTCCAGAACGCGGAATATTGCTGACTATTTATTTGACCAATAATCGGTCGGGGCCAAACGGTTACTGTGAATGGTGAGCGCTACAGAGCAATGATCAACGAGTTCTTTTTGCCGCAACTTGATGAATTGGGATTGGAAAACATGTGGTTCTAACAAGACGGTGCAACAGCACACACTGCACGTGCCACAACCGATATGCTGAACATCGGAAGCTTACTTTTGCGCCACCTTGTATAAATAGACAAGATGAATGCAATGTAGAACCGTTTTCTGCTAAACTATAATTCTAAGGTATACAAATTATATATGTATAGATGGGAAATTTTGAGGTATACTTTTATCCGTAAATAAAAAAAATTTAAAAAATAATTTTAATATAAAAAATTTAACATAAAAGTCACACCACTACACATTCACTTATTCACACTATAGACACGCTGTGTGTGTGTGTATTTGCTTTTTGTGTACTATGCTGAATCGTGAGCATGGCCGAGGAGTTGCTTTGTAGGAAAAAATTAAGAGCCGTAGTAGTGTGAGTAGACTTGCCATGCATGTTTTTGTGTTATTCGTGTGGTCGGCTCTCACTGTGAGTGCGAAGAGTTGGTAGTGGACCAATGAAAAATAAGTATTCGCACTATAGATACTCTGTTGTGTCATGCATTTTTGCTTTAGTTGTTGTTATTGTATTGATTACTGGCTACGATGCCCAGTGTCAGCTGCTCTCCTGAGAGCACGAAAAGTTGCTTTGTTGGATACATTAAACAAGCAATGTAAAATATGAGCAAATATGTAAAATTCATTGCTGATACCTACAAACAGGGTTTACAAAAATAAAATAAATGATTACTCATAAAGAGTATTAAACACCGAAGAAAATTAAAGGAAAATAGAGGAAAGGAAAAGAATTGAAAGGAAGGAAAATTAAAGGATAGAAAGGAAAGAAAAGGAAAAGGAAAGGAAAGGAAGGAAAGGGAAGGGAATGGAAAGGATAGGAAAGGAAGGAAAATTAAAGGAAAGAAAGGAATGGTAAGGAAATGAAAGGAAGGGAAGGGAAAGGAAAAGAAGTTTGAGGAAAGTAAAAAATAAAATAAGAGAGTAAAAAAAGAAATCAAGGAAAATAAAAATATGTTAGAGGAAAGGAACGACATAGAAAGGAAGAAAAAAAGGCGGATAAAAAATACCTACAGCAAAAAAATGAAATAAAATAAAGTTTATTGGTTGAATTTCAACCACTGGGCGAACTCTAGTTTATTTAAATTAGTAAGGTAGAAGAATGACAGTATAGAACATAATCTTACCGTGGCTTTGCGCATCGTGAGCTTCGAACACAGTAAATTACTCACTTTTCTTTCCAAAAAGCTTTAGGCCTAAAGGAAGAGCAATTTTCCGAAAATACTATTAGGAAATGCTCCTACTAATAGTCCAGCAATCGATAAAAGACTTCCTACACACCCGCTATGCTAAAAAGTGATTAGATATTGCCCCTCAAACGAAGAAGCATACAATCAATAGATTTCAATCGAGGACTATAGATTGATTGTAATTTTTACCATCACAGTAAAATTAATCAAAAAGCGAGCAAAATCATTGATGGTTAAGCTAAATGATAGTAAAATTCTACAGCTATGATAAATTCTACTTTTATTTCTTTTTAGTAAAATACTAGATATTTTTGAAATGTAATATATTTTTTTTCCTATTATTTTGTAAAAGTACAGTATATTTGTTAGAAAATGTTGGCAACCCTAGGCAGTTCTGACCCTGATGTACAATTACTTAACATTACATAGATTTAGGTGAATTCTACAGAAAAGATTTATTTATATTTAATTGCCATATTAAAATATTGAGCTGACTTGACCAGGCTGTAAATATACATATACCTACATCCATCTAGTATAGCGACTATGAAAAGCCAATATCTGTCCTGCAGTCAAACAAACTAGTTGCAAACTGCTTTAAGACTAGTATGATACCCAGTCCTAGTTTGAGTTTAAAAACGAGAAAAAATTTAGTTTAATCATAGTAAGCGCAATAGGTTTTTTTTGGTTGCGGGCACTGTGGGTGAGTGCTCGAGTCACACTGGCCCAGGCAAAAGTTCGAACACTTGTATCCGAAACAAAAAAATACAAAAAGATGTACCCCTATTTTTCCAACTCTAAACATCAGCGCTCTGCTTAACTTTGATTTTTATTGTTACACATTCAGTTCTTTTAGGCATAGTTTAATACCATAGGAAATTCTAGTTTTATACTCGTATGTTTCCTGACTAGTTTGCTGCTTCACTTCAGGGTACATATGAACATATTATTTGAGTATGTGGATGGTTTATGCCAGCAGCGAGGATCCATGTCGGTACTTTACTCCTAACCACCACAATTAACTGTTGCTACAGTAATATGTGGGTGTGCACATACAAGGTGGCGCAAAAGTAAGCTTCCGATGTTCAGCATATCGGTTGTGGCACGTGCAGTGTGTGCTGTTGCACCGTCTTGTTGGAACCACATGTTTTCCAATCCCAATTCATCAAGTTGCGGCAAAAAGAACTCGTTGATCATTGCTCTGTAGCGCTCACCATTCACAGTAACCGTTTGGCCTCGACCGATTATTGGTCAAATAAATAGTCAGCAATATTCCGCGTTCTGGAGCAGTGTAGCGTAACATCGTTTATTAACTTGTAAAGGGTGTTTTTTTTAGGGGTATAGAACTTCGAATTGAAATAAAACACAAGAAAATCGTTTTAAGGTCCATCAATTTGGCTTTATTGGAAGGATAATTTTATGCCATTAATGCTTAAATATGATTTCGGGCATGTGGCCGCCGCGGCTGGCTCGAATAAAGCCAATTCTACAGGTCCAATTTTCAACCACTTTTTCGAGCATATGGGGCCGTATGTCGGCAATAACGCCACGAATGTTGGCTTCCAATTCCCCTAACGTTTCTGGTTTGTTGGTGTAGACGAGCGACTTCACATATCCCCAAAGAAAATAATCCAATGGTGTCAAATCACACGACCTTGGTGGCCAATTGACAGGTCCATTCCGCGAAATTATGCGCTCATCGAATGTTTCCTTCAATAAATTGATTGTGACGTGCGCTGTGTGGCATGTAGCGCCGTCTTGTTGGAACCACAACTCATCCACATTCATGCCATCCAATTCGGGAACAAAATAGTCGGTTATCATGGCTCTATACCGGTCTCCATTAACGGTAGCTACAGGTCCAATTTTCAACCACTTTTTCGAGCATATGGGGCCGTATGTCGGCAATAACGCCACGAATGTTGGCTTCCAATTCCCCTAACGTTTCTGGTTTGTTGGTGTAGACGAGCGACTTCACATATCCCCAAAGAAAATAATCCAATGGTGTCAAATCACACGACCTTGGTGGCCAATTGACAGGTCCATTCCGCGAAATTATGCGCTCATCGAATGTTTCCTTCAATAAATCGATTGTGACGTGCGCTGTGTGGCATGTAGCGCCGTCTTGTTGGAACCACAACTCATCCACATTCATGCCATCCAATTCGGGAACAAAATAGTCGGTTATCATGGCTCTATACCGGTCTCCATTAACGGTAGCTGCCTCTCCAGCATTATTGCGGAAGAAGTATGGCCCAATGACTCCACCAGCCCATAGAGCACACCAAACAGTCAGTTTTTGTGGATGTAATGCCGTTTCAAGGGTCTCATGTGGATTCTCTTCACTCCAAATGCGGCAATTTTGCTTGTTGACGTAGCCATTCAACCAAAAATGAGCCTCATCACTGAACAAAATTTTGCGATGAAAATCAGCATCGAAATCAATCTCATTTTCGGCCCATACACCAAAATCACGACGCATTGCATGGTCTCGCGGCTTTAATTCTTGCACAAGCTGGATCTTGTAAGGTCGCAAGCCAAGATCTTTGCGCAAAATCTTCCATAAAGTTGATGGACAAAGCTCCAATTGCTGTGCACGGTGGCGAATCGATTCATTCGGGTCCTCTTCAACACTTTGCTCTACAGCGGCAATTGTTTCTTCGGTGCGCACTGTTCGACGTCTCTGCGGATGCGTATTATCACATAGAGTAAACGTAGTGCGAAAACGATCCATGGTTAACCGAATTAATTGCTCTGATGGACGATTATGTCGACCATAAAATGGACGGAGCTCACGGTAAACTTCGCGAACTGAACCATTATTTTCGAAATAAATTTGCACGATTTGCAAGCGTTGTTCTTTTGTCAACCTGTTCATGATGAAATGGCAAACCAAACTGAACATAAATGACATTAGAGTTGCCAGATTTGACCACAAAATGCCAGTTTTATCTCTATTCGAAAAACAAACCTGTAAAAAAAACACCCTGTATTTCGCATGTGTTTACTACACAAATGTCAAAACGGAACTGACTTTAGGGGCCAATCGCAAAATTTATAGCATTTTCTGATAGGAGGATTACTTTTGCGCCACCTTGTACATTATACATACTTTTTTTTATGAGTATGTATTATGTACTTTGTTCTTTAAAAAATATATTAAATACATACTTTATTTGAAAGTCAACATATTTAAAATTCCGTGTCGAGAGTCTGGTCTCGTCTAATGTATCGTCAAGCGCTATTTACTTATTTCCTGATGCTAATGTGGCAGGCCATACCTATTTTGAATAATCAACAACACCTATTTAGTGCCATCAGTGCTACTTATTTATGCATGTATATATATATGTACATATATACTATTCTCTCGTACCAATTTCGGCATCCATTCATGAAAAATAAAAAATAAAAAAAAGGTAATATCATTTTAAAAATATTTAATTAAGTACTTGTGGAAAAAGCTAAAATTAATATTCAAAATTTTATTCCTAAAGAAGCAGACAAACTTTTCATTCATTCGATTTCTATAGGTTTATAGCACAACTGCTGATGTAATAATTCTATACATATTGTGTTAGGTGGATATTGTCGAAAACTGGGACAGCACATAGCGAATTCAGGGTCGAGCAGACTATTTTTCTGAGATACACACCCAACAGCAGTATTGTAAGCAGTACCTCGCCCTGCTAACTAGGCGCATACATTCATAGAAAATAGACCGTCTGCCAGGGTAATGCTTTCGTTGATTCCGGAAACGGGATCGATGTGGATTTTAGTCGTACCTTACAACAGCCATGCGTGCCTAGGCCATGCTCTAAACCCACTAACCCGCAGAGGGCTGTGAATAGTTAGCAAGCGTATATACAAAATAAAAGTATATGCATTTCGTGGTGTTGACCGCATAGGTACCTACTTTGTAAAAGGTCTGAATGGGTGGCCGACCACCACGTCTCTTGGAGACGAAATGTTAAGCAATCCAAGGAGGTTGAGAAACTGCAACCCCCTTTATGACAGACCAAAAATAGTTGATAATTAGTGTTCGAATTTCTGAGATTCTACTAATTTTACCACGCAAGCTCTAGAATCTGTGAACGTTTTTAGAAGTTTTTAAGGAAACTTTAGCTATTTCCCAATATTTTGGAAGGGAAAGCACTATTGCAGCTGTAGTGCTCCATAAAAATTAGGATAACGACAAGCGCTTAAGGAATTCGTATTTATGGGAGCAGGTCAGCATATTCTCCTGCCGATTTCCGCTTTGAGTTTATAAGAAACTAACCTTACAACACACATTCTTAGTAGGAAGGACGCTAACTGCCGGGGAGGTTGTGAAACGAAGAAATGAAGGAACCCTGCAAAAATGCGTTTGGCCTAGGATGAATCCGGGATGAGTCGCAAAGGATTATGCGACCAATGCCAGTTTTGATCTCTTTGTATGGGTTGAAGTGATCCCTTTTGTTTGAGCATGCCCTAATTGCTCCCTTTGATCCCAAAAGGGTAGTGTCGGACAGCTTCCCTTTGTTCCCCTACGGGTACGGTCGGACAAGTTTACTTTCAACACCTAAAAGTAGGCTACAGAAATAAAAAGCGATCAATTGTACCCCACTGTAGACGAAAGGTATTGATCCCGGATCACTCTCTTAAGAGATAAGTCCCACGATTTTTGCGGGGAAGCAATGACAATGAGTCGTGTCTTTGCTGCTTCAATCATACATCTGTTGAAACGAAGTTGTGCTGCAGCTTTTCAAAAAAATTGACTGATTCGAAGGTGGTAAATATCTATAGGACAACTAGTCTTTCCTCTTTACTGTTTGGAAATGTTTAAAATGTAACTGAAATCCACTACTAAAAATCTTACATTTTTCTTGGCAACCCAATTAAAAAAATGTTCAAATCCGAAAGCTGTCGGTAACCGAAGTTATCAAGAGATTACTCTGCACGTAGAAAGATGGTTTGTGTAGAGTTTGGGGAATCGGTATCATTGTGTGCTGCAAAAATAGTTCGTTGTAGATCACCTACCCTACAGTAATACGGATCTGTATATGTCATGTTCTAAAATAGTGCAATGTAATGCACATTTATTTGTTGCTAGCTAACCCGATAACAGTTGTCCTGCTCGAAAATTTTACTTTATCTTCTTTTCATCTCTGAGTTCTTATTCCTTCCTCTATTTTTCTTCTTTTCTCTATTTTTTCTTGTACACTTTCAAGTTTCATTTAACTTGCCTAATTTACGTTTTCCCGTCTCTCCGTTTCACTTTAAAATACCCTTATATCCTTTTGTGACACGAATAAGAAAATTTTAAAATTTGAATGAGAGCAATCGGACCTCTAGATTGGCTGATTATCGAATACCCCCATGAACAATAATATTATATTTGGTTGAGCAGAAAGTGCTTCCAGAATACTTGCTATTTGCATAGGTTAATAACATAAATATCTCTCTCCAAGCATGATGATCTTATCTAACTTCACTCCTATTTTTATCATAATTTAATTATTTATCTTATTGTTATTAATAACTTTCTATGTCTCCCATTTTCAGTGTATTTATACAATATCGGCCGTCGGTTTATATCTATTGCACCCCCTTTCAATGCTGCTCGCAACCCAAACGCCTCACCAAAGTGTCGGAAGCAAATGCATCGTTTTCTGGAAGGATTGGACAACTTTGACTTATGGGCTCTGAAAAGTAAGTAAACAGATATTTCGCTTTTTTCTCAGAGATTTTTCAGCATTTCTATGAAAACTAGTTTTTTTAAATAGATTTCAGTTTCAAGGGAAACACCTCCCACGTAGTATGTAGTAAGAAATTAATTGTATTTTTTTTTGGGATATACAAAACCTTTCAATCCAAAAATTGATTTTAATGTACCTAGATTCCGAAGAACAAGCAAATCGATTCACAGCCACGCCTACTTTCCAAGAAAATAAATATCAGGGCTCAAAGAACCCGTTGAGATCACTGGGTTATACCACAACAAACATTTTTTTCACCTGACTCACCTAAAAAACTAAATTGAAGTTATCCATGACTCTAAATGAGCTCAAGGTGAAGAATAATAATTTTTATGAAAAATGTTATTGTTTTTTATTTTTGTAATAATTTAATTAATGATTAACCCCTGCGGGTTGGTGGTTAAGAATATGCCCGAGGTACCAAACCCGTCCGGAAGAGGCGACTAATATGCACAAAGGTAATGACGTGCAACTCGATGGCTGATCTACGGATGTGATGTCTCTCACCTCTCATTACTCATCTTCTCCTTCCTTACGGAAGGAGGGGTGACATGACCTCGAAGGTTGCACTGGTCATACCAAAACGCTACCACGATAGTCGGGCAGGACCGCAAGGGAGTCACTTTCTACAACACTCCCCAAAACTTTCGGGGAGTCGTTTTGTCGTTACAAACAATAACAAGTAGTTCTCCGTTGAAGCCTTTTCTACTTTAAATTTTGTATCTTTATTTAGTGGCAAGAAGTACGCAACTGCGTTTATCACAAATATGCACAATGTTTACAAAAACAAAATAAGTGATTATTCTTTTTAAATTTATTTTAGCTTTGAATACTCAACACGGTAGTTAATTTGATTTGTTTGTGTAATCTTTGTGGTTGTACTCATGAAATGAAATGCAAAAAAATTAAATAATATAACATAAAGTAAAATAAAAAAGAAAAGTTTAATTACATTAAATAAAATAAAAACAAAGAAAATAAATAAAAATTAAATAAAACCAAATAAACATAAACTAAATGAAATTAAATTAATTAAAGGGAACTATGATAAATAAAAGGAAAGGAAGGGATAGGAAAGGAAAGGAAAGGTAAGGAAAGGAAAGGAGAGGAAAGGAAAAGAAAAGAAAGGTAAAGGGAAGGATCAGCAAGAAAAGGAGGCAATAAAATATAATACAATAAAATAAATTAAAAATAGAGACTGTCGAAAGAAGAGAAAAGCAAATAAAATAAAAATATATTAAAGGAAAATAACAGCATAGAACAGAAGAGGTTGAAGGTCAAGAAAGGAATAGCTAATAAATAAAATAAATTTAATTAAATTTATGTGCAGGATACACATGTTTACACATCAAACTCCACGAGTACGTGGTAGTCACACCTTTTTTTTAATTATTTTAAAAAGGTAATCCAATTTTCACTAAATTGTTTCTCATTGCTACACATTTATTGAATGAATGCATTGACAACTAACCCTTAATCACAGGTCAACGTATCATACAAAAAAATCGACGAGTTTAACAAAACAAAAATTGTTTTCAATATCAGCAAACCGTTTGTTATGGCATCCAAGCAACCTTCGCTCTGCCATGCAACATTTCATTATTTCAGGTTTGTTAGCAATGCAACACCTTGCCAATGCAGAAATCAACTTTTGAAGGTCGCCTAACGAACTTTACCCAGTTTTCGTCTTGCCGCCACCAATAGGTAGCAGTAGGTGTGTGTAGTGGTATATAGTCAAAGCGTCTCAAGTGCATTTAGAATAATGCAACCTCACTCAGAGTCAGTGCCACAGACATTTACGCCAAAAGCAACAAAGAAATAAAAATTGCAACAAGTCAATGAATACATACATACAAATTAACATCAAAATCTAGAAAAAAAGCAAATCTCTTAGAATTGACAGCGCAGCTGACTTCGAGCTCCAAGTCGACTGAGACCTAATAGCTAGATCAAGTTAACATTGACCATAAGCAAAGTCTAAAATACATGGCAAGTTTGTGGCTTAAATTGTTGTTAAGTCATAAACTGGCAACGCGCATACAGCTGAGCCCAATAGAACAGCAATCAGTGGTTAAGTTTAACTCCACCCCACCTGCACCGCAGCCAAAGGTGTTTAGAATTCTTTACTTTGAATGGTTTGAGTAATTTTTGTTATAACTCTAATATGTACGAGTATATATGTATGTGTGTATAAATATGTCTGCAGCATCAATAAAAGACGTGTTGCACTTGACACTGGAAATTAACAACAAGCGTAGTTTTGGCTCACCAGCAGTTTTAGAATCAGGGACTGGCTATAATAAGTATTTCTTTATTACCTATGCAGCAGTCAAAGGCTTCCTGATGCATCTAATAGGATTAAAATTAAATTCTTGAACGTTTTCGACAGAAAATTTGTGTTATGGCTAGATACCTGCTCTAGGCTTTCCAACACACTCTGAAAAACCAGTATATAGGGGGCCGGGTAATTAATGGATACCTATAGGTCTTAGAGTGTCCTACAACATATTAAAACTTGACCTTGATGAAATTCTTATGGTTTTCGAATTTTTCTGATATTAGCATTTCAAAAACAATAGCTACTAGTTCTAATACTGCTTACGTTGATTTCTTAGTAGAATTTCTTGTGAATAAAAAGGGTAAATGAGACCCCTTAAGATAGAACTTACTACTATACATAGTTATGCGTAATACCTCAAACATTTCTTTTTCACCTTAGGCCAACAAACATCTAATTTTATTTTAATTTCTTCTCATTTCATTTCGTTTTATCTTAATTTGTTTTATTTATTTAATTTGATTTTATTTTATTTTATTTTGTTTTATTTCATTTCATTTTGGCAGTCAGTAGTTGCTCATGATGGATTTTTGTTTGTGTGTATTTGTATTATTAATTTTTTTTTTTTTGTCCAACTTTATTTGATTTTACTTTCTTTTATTTTTATTTATTTTATTCCTTCTCAGTATTTAAGGCATAAAAATCACTTACTTGTAACAACCACTAATAAGTTTAGCAAAAATAGGAATTTTAAAAGTATTTTATTTCATACAGACAAACAAGTTATTATAATATGAAATGTTTACTTGGTATCTGTTGCACTGTATGCATTTCGCTAATACCATATATGTAATACTTCTATATTGCTAGAAAATACTCAGTACACTCACCAACATCAGAATGCGGATATATAGGAACGAACGTACCAAAATGACACATTTCGTTTGAAAAATTGCATGAGCGTATTTTACTTTCATTGAAAAATATTTTTGGATAAGATACAAAATTGTAATCTTGTATTAGATTTGTATAAACTTAAAATGACGCAAGCCTAGCACCAGATTCTAGTTGGTGGATTTGGCAAGCTGACAAATATTTCCGACCATGGGCTGATGTTTGAGAATAATTATTTTAAGGAACCTTGCTAACCATTATTCCATGTTTCATCCACGCCGATATTAGTTCTTATTGCCACTGATGGTAGTTTGTGTAATACAAATTTCTATTGCCATTTTTCAAAAAAATGTTTTCCAATATCGGCCGTGGTATGGGGGAGTGTCTAAACATTTTAGGTGCAATTGTAGGACTACGGCTTTTGCAAGCGGGGTCCCACTCTTCTAGTGTTTTTTTACAATGGAGAGATTTTATCGAAATTCAATCTGGCTTAGCAGCAACCCTTCAGAGTTGAAGCATGTGGGACCTACCAAACCTCAATTGGAGAAAAGCAATGCACATCTTTAATTTTCTCCGAGGTATATTGCGCCAAATTACTACTATTTTCTTCAATATCGTCAAAGCGACGTAAAGCGGGTGGTCTACAGCGCTAATTTTCGATAAAAAAAGATAGGGGTTTTTCATAAAATTCTTCAATCTATTTATATAAGCTTAAACCGCTCCTGTAACGATTTGACTTTTCAGTATTCTCGTATTTCATAGCTAACAAAAATACACGTATACAATACAATCTCAAAAATTGAGTTTCGCTGTTTCCCTTCGATTTCGATTTCAAAACACACTGCGGGCATAGCATGCTAGCAATATAGAAGTATTATATATATGGCTAATGCATATATTTTGATCCTACTTTTATTGCCACCACTATATATGATCCCTAACTTTGAGTTAGACTTCTAGCAATACCTTGATGAAACGTGCATTCAACTCTAGGCAGCAGTATTTTAGTGATGCGCGTACAAATATATATTTGGCACACCGACCAAAACTCTAAAAAAATGTTTTTGGGTTATGTTACCCGATAACGGCCTATTAGAATTTTTTGAAATTTAAGCATTCTACCTGTTTCCAATTTTTTTGTTCTAAAATATAACAGATATGTTCCGGTTTTCTCGAATTCGATTCAACTTTTTTACTAGACCAAAAAGAAAATCAGACAATATGAAATTAAAATCGAGGTAGTTCATTATGACCAATTCTCGCTTGCTGGAGTATCTGATCATGATATGCTCTTCATATCCTATAACATTGACCTCAGCTGCAAAACCACAACGCACTTTTATTACAGAGATTTTAAATCAGTGAATGTATCTGAGCTTTCGTATGAGGCTAGCATTTTGCATTGGAATAGTGCCTGGTTCCTTCCTGATATAAATCATAAGCTTAATTTCCTTCATACACAAATTTTATACTTATTTGATAAATATGTTCCGCTTAAAGAAGTGAGAATAAAAAACAAGAAACAACCGTGGTTTACGAATGAAGTGATGACGGCTATCAAAGCACGTAACAAGTGGTACAACTGTTGGAAGCAAGACAATACAGAGACGACTTGGGAGTTATATCGCCAAGCCAGAAATCACGCCACTTTATTAGTCAGGAATTCAAAGAGACGATTCTTCCATGCAAGGCTTGATACTGGCTTGCCGGTAAAAAGTCTGTGGAAAAATCTAAAAGCTCTGGGCATTGGAGGAAAAATAAAATCAAGCTGCGACCTGGACCCTGATGATATGAATGATTTTTTCTTGCAGTCGTGTGAGTTCCAAAATAATGCGAACTTTAAAATAAATGAAACATTGGTATATAACCCAGTAAATTTGTTTCAGTGTAGTGCAGTTACAGAAGATGATATTATAAGATGTATGCGTTCTATTAAATCTAATGCAGTTGGAGATGATGGTATCAGCCTTACATTCTTGAAACTAATAATCCAGAGTATAGCCCCAACGCTGACACATATTATAAACTTTTCTATAACAACATCGACCTTTCCCAGCTCGTGGAAGATAGCGAAAGTCATTCCAGTTGCTAAGAAACCGTCGGCCACATTGTCGACAGATTTTCGCCCGATCAGCATATTGCCAGTATTGTCAAAAATCTGGGAGAAATTAACGGCTGCGCAAATCACGGAGTACCTTAATGCCAATAGACTCCTAAGTAAAAATCAGTCTGGGTACAGAGCTTTTCATAGTTGCAATACCGCCTTGCTTAAAATTATTGAAGACATACGTCCAGCGTATGACCGAGGCGATTTAACTGTTCTGGTGCTTTTAGATTTTTCCAAAGCTTTCGATACAGTAGATCATTCTTTTCTTTTAATAAAACTAAGTAAATACTTCGGTTTCTCATGTAGTGCTGTGAGGTTGCTAGAAAATTATCTACGTAATCGGTGGCAGAAAGTAGTGGTCGGCAACAGTTGCTCAAAAATGAAGCGTCTTGATTCGGGGGTGCCACAGGGGTCAATACTTGGTCCGATCTTGTTTACGATGTTCATTAATGATATGACTCATTGCTGCAGGAGTGTATCGATACACTTATATGCTGATGACGCTCAGGTATACTTATCTCGCCCGATTGGTTTATCATAGGACTTAGTTTTCAGAATGAATGAAGACCTTGAAAGTATCTCTTCTTGGGCAACTGATAACAAACTAAACCTTAACGCGTCCAAAACAAAGGCCACGTGTTTTACATATTCCTGGCAATTGGTTGAAACATTGCCATCACTTTCCTTACAAGGCGTGCCAGTCTGTTATGAGCCCGTTGTTACTAGCCTTGGGTTTAAATTAAATTCTTATCTTGGGTGCAAGGACCATATAAACTATATTTTGAGCAAAATATACTTTGTATTAAGAAAGTTGTGGTACTCTGCGGACTTTGTTCCAAGAAATGTTAAATTAAAGCTGGTGAAAACTCTTATAGTTCCACTGATATCATTTGGGGCGACCGTATTCAGCAATATTGATTGTGAATCACAGAGAAAGTTGCAACTTGCGTTAAATAACTGTGCTAGATATATATTTTCCAAACGCAAATTTGACCATATATCGGAGTTCTCCATCAAAATTCTTAATTGCAGTCTTGTGAATTTTCTTAATTACCGCAATTTAGTTTTCTTATATGAACTAATTCATAGAAGGCAGCCTGATTATCTTTTTAGAAATCTAAGTTTTTCTCGATCAGACAGAACTTGCAATCTTATAGTTCCATGGTACAGATATCTCACATCATCTAGAACATTCTTTGTTAGTGCTATCAAACTTTGGAACTCATTACCAAATAAAATAAAAAATGAACGCAATAGTAGAGGCTTTAAATTGGCATTATTTGAATTTTTGCAATAGTAAGGAAAAGTATATAACTGGTTCCCACAACTTCATTTTATTAATATTAGTTCTATTAAACTAATCTAGATAATCAATCTAATATAAAACATGCATACAATACATAAATACATGTCTAGTACGATCTATATAATTTTTCTTCTCTTTTCTTTTGTTGTCTTAACTCATTTTCAAAAAACTTGTATAATTAAGTAATTTACTGTATTGTAATCATACTTTAACATATATATACTTATTATCTTTATTTCCAAATGTTGATATACTCTAAGAGACAATAGTCTTACTTGTATAAAATGATTAAATAAATTAAATTAAATAAAATTAAAATTAAATTAAATTAAATTCAAAAAAAAAAAGTTGAAGGATTGCCTGGTACGAGGCAATTTCGAGTACGCGGCGTTACACCAGCCAATTTATCAAAATTATAAATGTAATGATAGATACGTCACATACATAACACTGCGTTACAAAAACGAGCTTTAGCTCTGTCCTATGAACCAAATATACTTTTTCGGAAAGGGGAGAAAAAATAAAAATAAAAATAAACGTGTATCGGCGATATTTATGTACACGTCAGAATTTTTATTAATTGTTTTTTTTTCTCTTTTTCCTGTCCTATGAACCAAATATACTTTTTCGGAAAGGGGAGAAAAAATAAAAATGCACCTGTATCGGCGATATTTATGTACACGTCAGAAATTTTTTTTTTTTTTTGGCAGTACTCCGTACGTGGTAGCCAAATTGTTGGTACAGCGTACTTTATTGTTGACCTTCCATCAGTAAACTTGCATAAATTCGACCAAAAAAAAAACAAATGACGTGTACAATTTTTATTTTTGCTCCCCTTTCCGAAAAAGTATATTTGGTTCATAGGACAGAATGTGTGTAACGCGGTGTAATATATCAATATTTCTTAAAGCCGAACCAAATTCCTTCGGAGTTATGACGAATTTATAAATACTTATATATTTTTTGTGAGGGGCGTAACGCATACTTTCAAAAAACTTTATCTAGGATATGTTGTGACCGGATATCCCATGAACCTACCGTGCAAAATTTCATGAAGATTGACAGGGGACATTTATGTCTATAAAGCAGAGACGAATACATTCAATTTTATTTTTAAAACTAGCAGAGTACCCTGCGTCGCTCTGGTTGTGAATGGTTCATACATTCCTATTACCCTAATTCAGGCTATAGATCTCCTTCACCCATTTTCCATGGATCTCAAATTACATCAAGATCGTGTCCGCTCAGGCCTCTTCTGCATCTTCATACTTCCCTCTTTCTTAATCTCTATTTTTACCTTCACCTCAAAGTTCGTTATAATAAGTTTTGACAAATTATTTTAAAACTTTTCCTGCATAGCTTAAAATCGGTGTCATTTGGCAATTAGCAATTAAGTCTACTCAAGAAAATGGCAAAATCATAGCAAAATCGTAAAATTTTGCAAGACTTCCATCGACCTTGCAATATTTTTTATCAATTATTCAAAAAACATACTTTGCCAACTTAATTAAAAAATCGCCACGAAACATATAGACTTACCTTTTTTTTTTAGGTCGACTTAAACTGTTATTGCACTGGCCATTCATAAGCATACCCAGTTATATCGACTTCCGCATCTATACTCGTATTCTTGCGTCCTACCCCGTTTCCAAATTCCTCATATCCATAGCTTCTTTTCCTCAGCGCCATCCCTTTCTATCACATAAGTTTACTTTAAGTCTCCATCTCATTACGCCGGTTCCTCATTTGCTTCTAAATCTAAAAATCGATCCCCATTTCCACATTGATACCCATCCGCAGAGATGAAAAGAGAGAAAAAAATTCTAAAAGTAGTTCAGATGAACACTACAACATTACTTAACTCACCTTCAGTCAGTTTTTTAAAGAAATATTCAATATGCAGACACGACTTTTCTATAGTTTTATTAAAGATGTGTGGATGGGTAGATAAATCCAAAAAATTAAATTTATCAAATTTTTATACGCCACTGTATGTATGCTCGAAATTGATTTTCAATGTAGCTGAAATTGACAAAAAAGTTAACAAAAATTTTACAGAGGCACGCTTTGATATTTTTATGAGAAACTAAGTGCATTTTTCTTCATATAAATCTTAGTTTCCGAGATCCTTGAATTCAAACAGACAAACAGATAAACAGGCAGACAAACAAAAATTCTAAAAGTGGTTAAGATGAACTCTAAAACATTCCTAAAGTCACCTTCAGTCATTTTTTTATACCTTTCATAAACATAAAATGGTATTATAACTTTGGTCCGATGTTTGTAAGTAGGAGAAGAAGAAGAGATAGACCCACCAATAAGTATGCCGAAATGATCAGGGCGATGAGCTGAGTTGATTTAGCCATGTCCCCCCGTCTGTCTGTTTGAACGCAAAGTAGGTAGGTTCAGGTAAAACAGGGAAAAACATATTGCTTGAAATTGAAACACCCTAATGTGCACCATCAATCAACCACATCACCACATACTTGCAATTTCGCATTGTATTATCATTCAATGTTTTATGTATTAATCT